>OZ018354.1:16271954-17547787 GCA_963969515.1 Yponomeuta evonymella | reverse complement strand
ATAAATCCCCTTTAGTGCCGTTGAAAAAACAACGGGATGCATTCAATAGTGAGTTATTTTAGTTTAAAATCACTGCGGAAACGCTCCATTTGTTATTTAACTTGCATTTTTCGTGCGTGGCGCAGCGCAATAATGCAGAAAAATAAAAATTGCACGTTAAAAGATTTTTGCTCGACAAAACGAGTAAAATAAAAAGGTTTTTGTATATGTTTTTGTTGCCTGGGTACACAATCGAGGCTCCACAAAAAAATGTTGCAACGTAGGCAACGTATCGAACTTCGCACTGTCCGTCGACTCTGAATGCAACTTTATGTCTTTGACATAAGAACGGACCAAATTATATTCTTTTTGTTGCACTGACCCGTGCTCAGGACAATTTTAAAAACCTATCTACAGGCTGAAAATTCCACCCATGCCGGGACTTGAACCCGCGACCTCTGGCTAACCGTGCCAGCGCTCTCCCAACTGAGCTAATGGGCAAGTACAAGCATCAGCGAAATTTGGAGCCTCTTTACAAACTTATCTGTATTACGTACAGGCAACGACATCTGGCCGAAGCAATTTACATCACTTGCAGCCCCGAGTAACCCACTTTGCAGTTAGGTTTTTACATCGGAATGATATCGCTGTACCTATATGATTATATTCTTTTTGTTGCACTGACCCGTGCTGAGGACAATTTTAAAAACCTTATTATCTATAGGTTTTTAAAACGGACCAAATTGTAAAGCAAAGGTGAAGGATCAAACAGGTTACGCAGTACGTCTACCTTGGCCAAATACTGACACTTGATAAGGACAACCAAAACAAGGAGATCAGTAGACGTATCCAGCTTGGACGCTGCTTTCAGAAAGTTGTCTGAGGTTTTAAGAGGCGACTTCCCAATATGCCTCTACAACCAATGCGTGCTACCTTCTATGACTTACGGAGCCGAGACCTGGACTTGTACCAAGCATACCATTTATCGACTTCAGGTAGCCCAGAGAGCGATGGAGACAGCAATGCTCGGTATCTCCATCAAAGACCGCACGCGGAACACCGAGATCAGGAGGCGAACTCAAAAGTAACCGAACCGACCGACATCGTAAGTCGGCTCGCTACTCTGAAATTGATACGGGCAGGTTCATGTTTGTCGCACAGAGGTTGAAAGATGTAGTCGCAAACTACTAGAGTGGCAACCGAGGATCGGATGTAGAAGTGTAGGCCGACCCCCAGCCAGGTGGCGCGATGACTTTGACAAGGCAGTAGGGAAGACCTGAAGAAGAACCAGCGGATCAATTGATGATGATGATAATAAGCAATAAGGTTTATTCCTAGTTTAGGCTTCGTTTTTGACTCTATTTCGATTACTTTCTAAAAAGTATTCCAATTTTTATGTAGACTTTATGAGTACCAAGATTTTATGACTACATTTTCTTATGAGTCACTCTATCAACGCATGCGATATAATTCATATCATGAAGGATCGATATATAGTACGTCGTGATTTATATCTACGTTACAGGGAACAGAGTTCTATTTCCTAAAGCACTAAATTACTAGTAAATGGGTAGGTTAGAGTACAGCCAGGGACATAATTCGTTAGCTATCGCTTAGGATCTATTGAGGGGTGGAGTTTACGGGCACGGAAAAGGAAGGGTCATTTAGATTATTCGATAAAGAAATCTGGTCTAGATTTCTGGATACTGCATGATGAAATACAGATGGTGATTATTTAGGCAATAGTAATAAATAGCAAACCCGGACATACACTAATGACCTGGTTTTCTAAGTTACGTAAATTTGTGATTTTCTACTAAAGTAGATACTCGTAGTATGAAGTAGAAATACCACTTGGTGTATGTAAAGGAAAATTTGGTGAGGAAACCTGAGTGTCTAAAGTGTTCACATACCTCAGCGCTTGAAATTGCTTATCCACGGTGGGCACGTCATTAAATCCATAGATACTCTCTTTCTGAGAGAAGGACTGTGACCTTAATAGGCTACACAAAAAAAAAGCACTGATCTCTGCCTACTCTTCCGGAATGCAGACGTGAGTTTATGTAATGTAATGTAAGTAGGAGCGATTCCAGATCATCATTCACCAACTTAAAACATAAACACACATACACCCACTTTTTCCTGTATTTTAATATTAAGATATGATGTCACTGCATTTAATTGTTCATATGTATTGCGATTAAAGGCCGTCCACTGTTGTTCAGAGGATCACTGGCTCCCTTAACCTCCTCAGTCCTGACCTTGAAAATAACAATTGAAAACCATTGTTGTTTTCAAGGTCAGGACTGAGGAGGATAATACAGATTTTTCCAGCTTGGGAGTCAGAAGACCCACTAAC
Source organism: Yponomeuta evonymella (assembly GCA_963969515.1). Classification (NCBI taxonomy): domain Eukaryota; kingdom Metazoa; phylum Arthropoda; class Insecta; order Lepidoptera; family Yponomeutidae; genus Yponomeuta; species Yponomeuta evonymella. The sequence continues at coordinate 17,545,449 of OZ018354.1, read as the reverse complement.
TTAGTTCTTTGTCAGCCTTCTATAAACTCTTACTTTTCTATGTGACTATAAAATAAAGCTATTCTTATTCTGCTTCTCTTAAGCATTAACGCTCGCTTTGATATAGATCTTTCTTAATTTTCCCCACTAGCACTAAATTCTATCCTCGGCAGTACCAGTTTGACGGACGGTATCTGTAATGGAATCTGCAATGGTTCGTTAACTCACCCCGACGATGAATGTCAAATACATCGTGTGTAACATTCGTCCCGTTCTGTATAGTGAAATAGCATTTTATCACTGCTAACAGCTCGTCTTATTTATAAAAAAGGCCAAGTGCGATTCGGACTCGCGCACGAAGGGTTCCTTACCATTATTTATACAACATTAGACACAAAGATCGAGAAAAAACGGCAAAAAATCACGTTTGTTGTATGGGAGCCCCCCTTAAATATTTAGTTTATTTTAATCATCTATTTTTGAAGCGAATATAGAACTAAATATTATGTGAATATTTTATTAATATCGAGCAAAAAAATGGCAAAAAATACGTTAATTGTATGGGAGCACCTCTTAAATATTTATTTTATTCTAATTTTACTTGTTGTTATAGCGACAACAGAAATACATCATCTGTGAAAATTTCAACTGCCTAGCTATCACGGTTCATGAGGTACAGCCTGGTGACAGACAGACAGACAGACGGACGGACAGACAGAGAGACAGACGGACAGTGAAGTCTTAGTAATAGGGTCCCGTTTGGTACCCTTCGGGTACGGAATCCTAAAAAACACGATTCCTTAAAACGCCGAATGCCGTAACCACAGATTTAATAAACTGCCTCTTAGGAGTACTTTAGTTAGAGGAATCGTGTTTTTATAAATAAGCCCCTAAAAGTATAATGTTCATTCTTAAAAATGTCAAAATAGTTGACAGCAACGTTTGTTTGTTTGTTTGTTACACTTTATTGCACAAAATACAAAATTTAGCACTTAAAAAAACACGAATGTCTTAGATTATGAGCAAGGGCGGACTTATTTCAAGAGAAATTTCTTCCAGCCAGCCTTGACGTTTAGGTTGTTAGACAGACAGCGTTACCTTTCTATTTATATATTTACATTTACATTTACAAACAATATCATTAAAAATAACTAATAATAGAAAACTGCGCCCAGATCGCCGCCTCTGGGAAGGGTACCCAGTATGCTGGCTACGTTACCTCGTTGGATAGCGAGACTTATCCTCTGCCCGAGGTAATAGCCAGCCCTGGGGTCCCTGGTCGTGTCGATGAGGCGCGACGATAGTTCTTTGAAGAGCAGTCGCGCCTCGGGCCCCCATGGTCCTAGTGTCTCGACACCAAACGGCACAAATACGTGACTCTGTGTTAGAGTCCTGTACTTGCGCCGCTTGATGCCTTCTGCACTTGATGCCGCAGCGCCGGCTCTTGTGGAGGTGGCCTGGATGTGGGACGGTGCTAAAGTGTCCGCGCATGTTGCGTCCCACACCAGGGTTTTTCCATTTTTCCATGGGATCAACGACATCCCATCTGGTCTCTTGCCATCGTCCCGGGCTACACCGTTTGGCTCTAGAATGGCCGGGACGTTGATTGTGGCAAGAGCTCTCCGGATGATATCGTTGATCGACGCATGGCGTGGAAGTCTGCCGGCACTCCGCTGGCATGACAGACCGTGTTGACCCCGATGGTCGACGTTTTCTCCGCAGAGGCAGCGATGTGGCACAGTCAGTGGTGCGCCGAGTCGCAGGCCTACGGCTAGCGTCAGACTCATGTCGTCTAACATCATTCCAACGCTAGGCGATGGCAATGCATGCAGCCAAAGTCCGGATTCCGGCTCACTCACTGCTAAGAGGCGAGCACGCTCTGCAGGGCTTTCTGCATTATCAAGCAGTTTGTTTTTAACCACTTTGCAGAGCGGCTCGTCCCACAGCCTTTGTGAGTGAAGCACGGTCGGTAGGTCTTCCCCCGGACAGGCCTGTACCCAGGCAGTCATGCCCTCGGCCAGCTGCTCGACTTCCGCGTTACCGAGTGATTGGTTAGTGATCTTAACGAAGAGGTCTTGCACGCTGTGAGCCGAGGACAGGAATGCCGGGAGGGCCACACTGGAAATTTTTCTTATGCCGAGTCCACCGTGGCGGATCGGCAGCGATGCCTGCTCCCAACTCTTTTCGTCTAACTGACAATTTAGAATTTGGGTGAGGGACTGTTTTAGAATTTTGTCAAGGGGCTCCAAAAGGTCTTTGTGTTTCCAAAATGGGGAACACCGTAATACATAAGTAAATTTAGGGACGAAAGGACAAAATCGGACTATACATAGAGCCATATGAGTGTTTATTTCTCTGAGTCGAAAAGAGGAGGATTCAAACTGTTTGATGAGATTTTCAATGAAGCCAGGCATCGCTTCTTCTAGAATTGGGGCACCAAGGAGGTGAAGCGACTCTTTACTGAGAATTTTTATGTTTGGTGCTGTATGGTTGAAATTTGTTGTGATTTGGTTTCTTGTATTTTCGTCTAATGTATCGGGTATGTATAGTTCGCATTTGGAGTAATTTAGTTCAAGACCTATTTTCGCCAGATTTTCCGAAAGGAGTTTTAAGTCTGAGAGGACTGTGTCTGCTTCACCTCCAATGGTACCGTCGTCTAAATACCAAACGTTGAATTTTGAATTTAATTTACTTATGGTCGGATGTATTGCCAAACTGAAAATTGCTGGTCCGAGGGGGTCGCCCTGCTGGCAACCAAATGCTGAATGGAGGAGGTGGCCTTTAAAAATCAATTTGGAGGGATTTTTGTAGCTTTGCCATAAGTATTTATATATTTCCGGTGTATTTTCTTGTACTTGACTCAGCAGGGCGCCTCTGTCTACCGAGTTAAAAGCGTTTTTGACATCTACTTTCAGCATCACCTCTCCACCGCAGCCCCGAAGGTATGCGCGGGCTGCGTGTACAGCAGCCTCACAGCCGCCTTTGCTGCCGAAACCGAGCTGTGTCGGCTGGAAAATTCTGGTTACATTTGGCAGAATATATCTGCAGCATACCTTCGAGGCTATCCGTCTTAAAGTGTTACCGACTGCGATAGGCCTTATTCCACCGTCTTTTTTCTTTAGGGCAATAAGGTTGGCACCATATAATATGTCCGTTATGTCCTCCCTCACGCTTCCCGACAGCATGAGATTTATCAGACGCGTCAAGTCCTCCAAGAGGGCCCGGCCAGCATCGCCGGTGACGCCGCATATTAGATCTTTAAGATGTTGCGGCGTCAGACCATCGAGTCCACCGGCTGACCCATTCTTGAAGGACATGATCGCGTTCTGCACATCGTCAGCGTTACCTATATCAGGTAAAGACAAATTATACCTTGTAGAAGAAACTGTATTTCTAGGTATTACAATTGATGCAAAGTTTCAATGGGGTCCTCATATAGAAAAAATGGCAAATACTCTTAATAAAAACTGAATTTGCACGGATATTTAGCCGTTTACTTTTTCATTTTACAATTTTCCGACGTTTTGGGACTTTTGAAAGCGCCGTGGTCTCGGTAGACTGAGGTGGCAGGCGTCTTTTTGAAAGCATTAAGTAACTGTTAGTTTACTACCCTCGGCAAAAATTAAATTCAAAGATATTGATTATTAGTTATTCGCTCAGTTCTGTAGCATATGCAGTTAACTAACTGACGTCTCAACTGCTAGGCTTGTTTATTTTAGTTACTTCCATAGTATATTTTATGTCCTATTGCATCAGATTCATTTATAAGCTACGCAGTAGGGATTCGTTAAGAGATTTCTTTAGATAAACCAAGGAGTACTCCTTGGTTAAACTAACATCCTGACAGTTGCTAGTCAGTATTTCTGTGAGAATATTATTTGCCTATGTCAGAAAAATTATCAGTAACTTTAGCCAACCTAATGTAAATACTAGAAATAAACGAACATAAACTTTCGTTCCCACGATTTAGGCTGGTAAAGGTTACTACATCCTGTATGGGGCATTGAATACGATTTTACAATAAGATCATATTATATTAAGCTTGCCAGAAACGCGGTTCAAAAAGTGTGTGAGCGCTAGACATATTAAAAACTATATTTGCGCGGATACCTTAACACGTTCACGGCGGCACGACTCCTAGTAGATCTCGTACATGACTTTCCATTGGCGCGGAGGCGAAATTGTATGGCTGTGCCGTTCGCGCATATGGATTATCTATGGGTTTTTCTCAAGTTAGAGTGAAAGGTCCTAGTGTATCGTGATTAGGTACTTTAGCCGTAATATTTTTATGAATCAAAACGTACGAGAACTAATACGTCTCGTAGCGTCCAAATGCAAAAAAACTGCATCTAGCGCGTTACGAGATCTATAAGTTCTCGTAAAGGATTCGTACGAAACCTGGTGAGAAATCAATTACTGTTGTGATAGCTTTCCGGCAGTGCATTGTTTTTTTGTTATCATGGATCAGAGAAACAGGAAGCGATCTCGTAGAATATTAGAACTGTCGTTCAATAATTCTGAGGAACGTGAAATCGGTATTGAGAACAATAGTATTTCGACTAGTTCCGAAGGGACTTCTATTCCTAAGCCCCAGACTCTCTTGCGAAAAGTTTTTCAACGTGCATCAAGAGCCACACGTATTTGCACTAGTCCCAGTACTGGACAAACATACCAAGAGCTCAACAGTAAAACACCGCCAGCATCACCGTGTCATCAAAATACGTTCGCGAATAAAGAGGTGAGTAGTTTTGCTTTGCACATATCAAACTACCCTCAATTGGCCAATAATGGCAAGCATACCGATTTGCCCCTTCCTTGTGCACCTGAATCAGTAAGCGAATGCATGGATTTGCGGACTAGTAAGATCAAAATCTTAGAGGAAATCATCATTCCGGCGCCAAGCTACAATAATAATTCCGAATATTGTACCACCAGGAACTATGATATACCCCTCAAGCCCTTGAATGAATGTAACTCCGCCTTTGGTTCTCTTAGCAATATTTCAGTATCGAATATGCTAGCTCTTGACGAGTCATTTGATGAACAAAAGATCTCTGATTTATTGGCTACACCGACATCAAAAAATCATAACCTCTTGAAGAAAAAGTTAAGCCCTTTTTAGAGTTTGATACGAATTCAGACACAAAACAGGTACCAGTTTCACCAGTTGCCACGTCAAGTAGTCTATCTAAAGAAGAGCAATTAAATCCAGTTGAGAATGTTATAAAATATACTCATACGCCACAGTTAACCATAGTTCACTGTTCAACGACTTCCATGACTAATGACGTTACTGAAAATACCAAAACAGGTCCAAAAAAGTCTAACCCAAGCAACACTACCAAGAGATCAGACAGATCTAGAATAACATTCACGAACCAGTATTTCAGCCAAATTACTGAGTCAGATGATGAGAGCTATACTCCTAGCAGTTCCTCAGAAAGTGAGTCCGATGATACTACAAACATAGATATAGACACCACTGATTCTGAAGAAGACAACGAAGTCATTTCTTATCATGAAACAGACCAAAATAATACAGTACAGCGCGAAAACACTATAGAAAACGCAAGTGAGGAAGGATGGATTGACATAGAAGACACATTACCGGAACTTGAAGAATATCAACATGAAAGTAAATATAATATACCGGACCACGCCAAAACTCCAGACGAGATATTCAGACTTTTTCTTACAGACGAAATAGTGGACAAAATGGTTCTTGAGACAAATTTGTACGCCGAAAAATACCTGGCTAACCCGGACCTGAAAAGAAAATCTCGTTTTCGAACATGGAAACCCACCAATAGAGAGGAAATGTTTAAGTTTTTTGGCGTTATCCTAACTATGGGTTTGGTGAAAGTACCAAATATCAACGATTACTGGTCCAAAAATGTCATGTACCGGAACGAGTATGTTGTTCGAGTTATGAAAAGAGACAGGTTCACTGCAACTTTAAAGTTCTGGCATTTTAGCAAAGAATCCAACAGCGACGCGACGGATATATTAGGGGTTAAAGTATGAAATTGCCGTTTTATTGCAATAGGTTCTTTGAATTGACATAGAATCTTCATGGTTTGAAGTTTTCGAATGAAACTTTTTTCAAATGGTTTCTACGATGTTCTTTTTTTAAAAAATGTGAAACATTTGAATATCGAATATTGAATATCAACAAGGCAACACAAGTTTCAACACGCGTTTCTTTCTGCAGATCAGTCAAATCATGAGGCACCCATTTTTCGTATTTTTTTATTTTATTGATTTGACGCAGGTGAGTCGATATTGTGGGTAAGGTAACGTTAAACCATGCCGCTAATTCCTGGGTAGTTTGACTAGGGTCGGCTTCCACTATCTCTCTTAATTCATCGTTATTCACCTGTGTGGGCGGTCTTCCTCGTGGCTCGTTCTTTAAGTCGAAATTTCCATCACGAAAGCGTTTAAACCAAAATCGCACGGTGCGTTCATTAGTAGACCCCTCTCCAAACGCAGCATTGACATTGCGGGCTGTTTCTGCCGCGTTAGTTCCGCGTCGGAACTCGTATTCAAAAATCACTCGAATTTTCGCAGTATCCATCTTTCTTGTCTAAATTGAATAACAAAAACAATTGAAAGTCGATATTCAAATGTTTCACATTTTTTAAAAAAAGAACATCATAGAAACCATTTGAAAAAAGTTTCATTCGAAAACCTCAAACCATGAAGATTCTATGTCAATTCAAAGAACCTATTGCAATAAAACGGCAATTTCATACTTTAACCCCTATTATTACATAAAATACGTGGTTTATTTTATTATTTAAAGATTTTATTAAAAAGAAAATAACAAATAGGTTGACAGATTTGCCAAACTGCGCAGCAGTTTATCGGCAGTTGTTGACTTGTATAAGCGGCATTGTTGTAAACAATCTTTTCTCTGAAACATGTTGATGGCGAATTAAATAAGTTTTATATATTACAAACACTCTTCCCTATGTGCCGTCTCCTATTGGACGTTGGCAACAAAGGCCATAAATACAATATAAAACAACATTAAGTAGCTAAGTATACCTTAAGTACCTAGGCATATAAAAAGAAGAGGGGAGGGGGAGGATTGGCTCGATCAGCCGTGTTAAGTAATCACAGCTGATCAAGCCAAACCCCCGCCGCCCTTCTCTTAAATTTTTTTTAAGTATATGACATGTATATGACATGCTCTTTGCTGAGTTCCAAAAAGTGATTGAACTTGGTAAAATACTGGTAATTGATGAATCCATGGTGCCTTGGCGAGGTAGACTCAAATTCCGGCAGTATATTAAAAATAAATCGCACAAATATGGAGTGAAGCTCTACAAACTATGTACTGTCGATGGTTTCACATTTAATATGATAGTATACACTGGAAAAGAAGAAAATGGACGCGAAAAAGACCATGGTATGAAAACGGTTTTGAGATTGATACAAAAACTAGAATATAAAGGGAGAATAGTTATAACTGACAACTTTTATAACAGTGTGGAACTTGCTCAAGAACTATTGAAGAGGAAAACTTTTTTGTGTGGAACCCTCAGAGCAAACAGAAGAGGCTTGCCAAAATCTATTGTTGCGAAAAAAATAAAAAAAGGTGAAGTTATTGGAAAAATGACAAGAACTGGAATAAAAGTCATAAAATGGATGGACAAAAGACAAGTTTTAATGATTACTTCATGCAAAAGACATGACGCTGCACTGAAAACAAAGAGTAGATTTAGAAGCGGAAAAGAAGAATACATAAAGAAGCCAGAATGCGTATTTTCTTACAACGATAGCAAAAAAGGGATAGATTACAGCGACCAAATGTCTTCTTACTACAGCGCTTTAAAGCGAGGAATAAAGTGGTACCGGAAATTAATGGTTGAGTTAATTTTTATAACGGCCTTAATAAACGCGTGGGACCACCCACTTAATATAAATGGACAGAAAATACCGAAAAAGAAATTTGTTGAAAGCATTATTCAAAAATTTACAGGAATTCCTTTTGACGTTAAAGCCTCAGATAATAGTAATGAACAAAGTAACGAAGAAGCGACTGAGCACAAATATATAATAAGTAGTAAGAAAAGACGCTGTGTTAGTTGCTATGAGCAGGCAAGAAAGACAATGACAAGCAGAGAGGCTGATAAGAAAACTAAGCAAGTCAAAGGATTTTGTACCAAATGTAACAAAACTTTTTGTTTACAGTGTTTTAACAAAAAACATTGATAATTTTTTATTACTTTTTAAAATAAAAATTTTCAATCGATATTGTGTGTTTTTTGGATTTAGCACATCACTAGTAAATTATCGACTTTTTGCAAGAATTGTCGTTACGAGATACAAAAGGCCTCGTATTTTTTTACAATCTAGCGCATTACGAGGTTTTATAGGTCTCGTATTTTGGCAATTTTCCTATGAAAAAATTCAAATATCTTTGGGCAAAGCTACATACTGAACAATGCATTCATTCTCTATCGGCTGATACAAAAAAAATATTATTATCATGAGTTTTCATTAAAATATTCAATTTCAAAGTCAACAACACTTACGAGACTTAAAGAGCCTCGTGCCGTCATTAGAGTAAATACATTACGAGTACTTTTGAGTCTCGTACCGCCAATGTGGCAAGTTGCATAAATCGGTCTCCGCGCTAAAGGTGTTAAGCTGATACTCGTTGCCTTTTAAAATTTAACAGGCGCTCAGTCAACTTTCTCAGATAACTACAGGGTCTGTTTGTCTGTTTTTCTCGAGACTGAAGAATAATCCTAAGCTTAATCTTACAATATTTCATTTTCTCATCCCCTCCGGTTGCGAGTGTGATACGGACATGATTTTATGCAAGTATTTTTACATACTTTTACGGACTTACCTATGCTTCAAAAAGTAAGCAGTTGAACTAAATTTTGCACTGTATCGGTCCCCATAAGCGGTGGTAGCCCAGTGGGTAGGACAATGGACTCGGCAGAGAGAGGCCCAGGTTCGATGCTTTCGACCCCAATACGGGCATGTTCCTACGACTTTGTTAAGTTCCAAAGTTACGTACATCTGAGAATTTGTGGTAGCAATACCGCTAATCGTGAATGAAAACATCGTGAGAAAACCCGCGCTTTGTTGGTTCAGCACGTACTGACTTGTCTCTTCTGTGGGCTTGGCGGACTAAACTGTTAGGATGGAATAGATGCTGGGCGAGCGTACTACATCTAAAAAAAACACTGTCCCAGGAACTGCAGCGTCCGAGTGGTCCCTTCACCCATCTAGTGTGAGTGAAGGTGCCACTGGACGCTGTATAAATCATCTCATCACGTAGATGCAAAGGCCAAAGTTTACTCTGCCCTCAAATGACAAAACTGTAGCCGTATGTAAGTTTTGATATGAAACGTCTTTTACTTCGGTAGAACGGGGTCACTTGCTAAAACCGCATGCAACGAAAAAATTTCGCCTCGACAAGGATCGTAACTCTGGAACTACGTGTCGTGTGCAATTCATTTATAGATCGTTGAGTAGAGCAGCGTAGCTATTACTCAAATCCTCTTGACTCGTGCTGCTAGATGGCGCCAGTGTCCATTGAAGGATTTACCCTTACTTATAGACGGTTCACGGTGTAACCCGTGACAGCTCCGCCCGCTTTTTTAGTCTGGAGCACATAAATATGTCTACAGTTTATTTATCAACGTCTTCGCTGCCTAAGATGTGGCCATTGCCAAATTATCAACAAACGACGTAAAATGCAAGATAAAGGGGCCAAGAGGGCAAGGAGGTCTGAATTTAGTGTTACGCGAACAGTGTTAAGAAGATCTTTAATCGGATGGTTTAGTGCAAGACTCAACGGTTTTTAAAAAGTACTGAGTGACCAATATGTTGTTCCTGACTCTAGTTGCCGTTTCGGGGATTTCAGTAAGTCCGAGGGAATATTGATCGAGAGATCTTTATCTTATAAAGACTTGTCTGTCTTTTATTAACCTAATTCCGGATTCACTTACTTAATTTTTGACAGGAAGAAAAATATGATTTACGGATTTTTGTTTCTTTTTTTAATAACGTGTAATGTTTACGAATTAGTTCGAAAACATGTGTATCCATTATTCACATATTTAACCCACCTTCTTAATGTTTCTATCCCGGAAATGGTCCCAGATTTTGGCGAGTGAGAACAAAATTGGGTAATCGTTATTTTTTTATTTTTCTTATTGTTTTGTTTATTTTAAAATTATCTATGTGCGTTCGAGAAAAAATTTACATTTTAATTTCCAAAATACGAGCCTGGAATAAAATTTTGTAAATATATTTTCAACTTTAGTTTTATTGGGACAAGACGAAAATGAAGAAATTATCGAGCTTTACCCGAATTGATAATTTTTGACGTAAAACGAAAATCATATCAATTTTTTTCATACACGTACATAAACTCACGCCTGTATCCCAGAGTGGTAGGCAGAGACCAGGGACTACCACTTGCCACGGTCCTGACAGATCACTTTCACTTCCTCAACATTCATTAGTCGTTGCATGCCCGCACGCCGGTTTCGGGTACATTTTATCTTGCGCTTTGCTAATACAGCCCCTATTTGTCCACCAATATTTGTTATCCATTTTTTTCTGAGCAGTAACACTAAGGCTGATATTCAGAAACGATTTTGAGCGTGACCTCAATGTGAGTCCGGGTCTTCCAACTGTCAAAATGAAAGTCTCAGGGATATTTTGTATTCACAGTTGAGTTTGAGATAACAAAAATTGAGCGCAAGCTAAGCTGAGACTGAGTAGTGGGTTTCGGCGACTTAGCTCAGACTCAAAGTGGCAATGACGAAGAAAGTAGCGACACCTGTAGGCAATTCGAGAAATCTAACTAACCTGTGGTGAAGTAACCTTTTTTTTATTCACAATTTGACATTTTGCATGCTCATTTTCCTTCGAAAAGTTAAATTGTGGTTAATTTTAGAGTAATGAAAAGTCAAAATAAAGTATAACCGCACGTAAAAAGTTTCGACATTTGTTGCCATCTCATTCACTGTATACATATTGTATGCCTTTCATGTAGCGTTAACAGATAATATAAACCGGTAACGTCAAAAAATGTTCCACAGATTAACACGCTCGAGTAATTTTAGCTTGAGCTGTGGCTTAGCTGAGTTCGAGTCGAGATATTGACTGTGAATACAAAATTCTTGAGTCTTTGTTGAGATTGCTCAACCGATTCTCAGCTTAGTGCACGTTAAGTGTAGCTCAACGCTGTGTTTCTGAATATCGGCCTTAAACCTTTAGTTATAACAATAATAATAAATTATTTATTTCATTTAAATGACATACTACATTGTACATAGTACCCGAGTTACTGATATAGCTCGATGAATTGCTCAGTTGAAGTGGCAGTGGGCGGGGCACACAGCCCGGAGAACTGATGGCCGTTAGGGTGAAAAAGTTCTGACATGGCGACCGCGGACCGGACGAGGCAGCGTGGGCAGGCCCCCCACCAGATGGTCTGACGACCTGGTTACGGTGGCGGGCAGTCGCTGGATGCGGGTGGCATCACACCGGGAAGCTTGGAAAACCTTGAGGGAGGCCTATGTCCTGCAGTGGGCGTCAAATGGCTAATGATGATGATGATGATGATCAGACTTATGATTAAAAATACTTGAAATTCATTAATTATTATACTCAAGATGAGAAGAGTAGGTGTCTTCTCATCTTGCTAGGCAAAAACAACTGTCTTGTTTGTAATAATAATGTAGTTTCATTCAAATCCAGCTACAATTATATCGAAAGTAGAGATTTCGACGTGATAGCTTTGAAAATCTAGCCATGATTTAATACTTGCAATCAGCACTCAAATAATAATCTCAGCGCTCGAAATTGCCAATCCGTGGTGGGCACACGTGGTGATTAAGCCTATACTCTCCCTCTCTTTGAGAGAAGGCCTGTGCCCTGCAGTGGGGTGTATATATAAAAAAAGACTTGGGGAACGTTTTTGTTACAAGAAATAGCTTTATTCAAACCTTAGAGCGCTGAATCGTAAACTGAATTTCTATTTTGATAATGCTATTAAACAATTTTAATGCACACATTTGTCATTCAAGTTGCCTAAATTAGCACCGAGAGCTGAGAGGCAGGTTGTATATTGGAAAGAAATCAGAAATAAAAAAAATACAACGTAATGAATTTACACTCTGTGATTGAATGTCAACTGACAATGCTAGCCGCTGCCTTCGGGGCGATTTGTAGCTGAGGAAAAGGCAGCGAATAGAAACTCCACACTGACCACCTTTTCTCAAATCACCTTAAATCTAATACCTAAGGTTGGTACGAGTACCTACCTAACGAGATCCCACGAGTGCAATCACAACTTGCGATGCTAAAATATTAGTTGCTATTCTTACAAAAGTAGGAAAACACTAACGCTCTACTTTATGAAAACACGATTCCTCTAAAACACTCCTCAGAGGCCGTTTAAATAATCTATGGTTACGTCTTTCTCTTTACCACAGACTATTTAAACTGCCTCTGAGGAGTGTTTTACGTGTTTTTATAAATACGCCTGTAGGGCTGCGGCCAGACAAACGGACAGCTGACAACACCCGAAATTAAAACCACGTTTCTATAGATTTTGACGTTACAAAGCGCTATTAACTGTCGAATGCCAGCAAAATGAATTTCAAACATAAATATCAATCCGTTTGCATGCAATTCACGGAAAACTACTGAACATAAAAACATAAACATAAACATTTACATACAGGCACATACATTGCTTCTGGCCCCACACTAGGATACCCTGTGTCGTGGGAACCAGAAACAACAACATCACAAACATGTAAACATCCAAGACCTGGGGGTTTTTTTTTGTCCCCAGCCGGGATTCGAACCCGGGACCTCTCGCATGGTATGAACCGATTTTATTCCCATTCAGCTACCGTTGGGGCTGACCAACGGCTCTTAATCCACCATAAACGCTGTGAAGTTTCATATCATTGACGACTAAACACCTTCGTTGGTCTACCGGTAACGTGTGTGATTACCATGCCAGAAGTCGTGGGTTCGATTCCCGCTGGGGGGCGCCGTATCTTGATAAGTAGATATGTCCTCAGTCTAGGTTTTTTTTTTCATACTTTGATGTCTTATTGTCTGGTCACAGTGTATCCTAGTACAGTGCACTGTCATTGCTTGCCACCTGAAGATGGCAACAATGGTTTACGGAGGCACAATCTGCCTTATCTGTGAGCATAACCAGGATGGTGTTGCGACTGGCTCATACGGAGCGCACGAGCACCGGGGCATAATTCCATTTATATTATAAGTCAGACAGACATAAAGACGTCGTAGGCAAATTATTACCGTTAGCACAGAACCCTAAAAGTAAAGGAAAAAGTAGAAAAATTAGAAAGAAGTAGAAAATAAACTTTTTATTGCAGCTAACCCTCTCCGTAGACGTCGGCGGCATAATCACCGGCAACCGAATGGGCGCCGTGCCGCTCGGCCGGTCCCTTGGCAACGGACAGCTGGACGTAGAAGGCGTCTGCCAAGGGCCAGGGCTGGTCTGCCTCAACTGCACCCACGCCGTGTCTTGCGTGGCTCTACCCGTCGGGTGGCTGAAGGTAACTAACTAACTCTGAGTAGGTACAGTTGATAGCACATCAACCTTTACATTTTAGTTACAAAGTCACCGTAGCGTATCTGAGTAGAGTGCACGAATTTAAGGGTCAATGTGCAGTCAACTGTACTTTATAAGCCGTACAGACTTCTAGTTTTAGACGCGATGGAATTTTTGAGTCTTCTGTGGTAAGAGGGGATTGTGTTGTTTCCGTACAAAGAGGCAATTACAATGGTAACGGACAGCTGGATACAAAAGGTTTCTGCCAAGAGGCAGGGCTGGTCAGCCTCAACTGCTCCCACGCTGTGTCTTTCGTGGGTCTACCTGTCGGGTGGCTGAAGGTACCTAACCATCTCTGTTTACTTTATAATTATACAGATTTCAAGTGCTAGCTTTAGAGGCGAGGGTATTTTTGATTCTGTACATGTGGTCAGAGGGCATTGTGTTCTTTCACGAGAAGGAAGTAAGACAGACGGCTAAATTCCCTGCTTATATACACACTCAATCGTTCCCTTGGTAACGGACAGCTGGACGTAGAAGCATCTGCCAAGGGCAAGGGCTGGCCTGCCTCAACTGCACCCACGCTATGTAGGTACTTTATAAACCTATCGTACACAACCGTTCCCTTCGCAATGCCCGTAAAGGGCGTCTGCCAAGGGCCAGGACTGGTCTGCCTCATGTCGGGTAGTTGACGGCAACCATTTCTGTACTCAAGAACATGACGTACCCAAGAACTTTTCGTTGCTGACCCATTTAACTCTCGAGCTCATTAGCAGTGAAGATAGTCAGCATGAAATAATCGAAACCGAATATTTTACATTCCCAAAGTTTATGTTCTTTATTTTTTTCCAAAGCCGTGCACTGCGATAACTTTGCCTGTCCCCATGAGTTATTTCGTTGACAGCCAATACCTGTTTAGACAAAAAATCCTAGAGATAGATTTTTGAGCTTGTACTCACCCACTGCTAGTTATTGGCCTTCCTCAAAGCACGCCTTTCTGTCCTCGGCCACTCTTATCCAGTCGCTGCCAGCAATTTGCCTCAGAACGCCGGTCTAGCGAGCTGATGCGCGACCTACGCTGCGTTTGCCAGTCGTGGTCTCTACTAGAGAACCTTTGAATCCCATCGACAATCGGTTCTTCGGTAGATGTGATCAGCCCACTGCCACTTCAGCTTGCTAGGGTTACAGGCTATTTGACTCATTTAACTCTGAATTCCAGGTGCCCCTAATGCAGTGTGCTGACGGTGAGACTTGTAATGCACACTTGGGTGGATGCTCCAAGCAGCCAGTGCCAGAATGTGACGTCAGCAACCAAGAATACCAGCACGTTTGCGAACAGGTTACCCCTCAACATTTACTTCTCAGTCTCTTAATATTGAGTGATCGTTCAGTTGGTTCCTGAATTGAGTGACTGCTGATAACATTGTCTCTTTCGAATTCTTAGTGAAATTCTCAATCCAGAAACTATGGAATGTCGCCACGTACTCTATTATTAAAAACTGCATGCGAAGTTCTCATCAGCTGAAGCGGAACTGTAATTGCTTTTTTAATTTTTTTATTGCTTTTTTTTACTTCGCATGCAGTACTTAAAATTTCATCGTTACTTAAAAAAAACACTGGATAATATGATAATAATTATAATTACCATAATCTAGTCCTTAACTGAGAACTTCACTTGTTTCTGAACTACAATTATTAAATAAAGCAGACAAAGTTACAGCACCAGCTTCTTAATGTGAGCCATATTTACCGTTTGCTACACCATTAACTCGTAATAGCTCTATAGTCGATTTCAAAATGCACCTTCTTAGAGCAAAGCGTTAACCAAAGATCGGAGCCAATAAGGTCAGCCGCGCAGCATCGTGGCAAGCAATTTATGCCTGGCAGTTAATATAGTGCCTACATACAAAAGATTGTCCGTGCATGAAGATGCTTATCAGCCTCGAGTCCAAAGTTCAAGGGGCCACAACATAACTGTACTTGGCCGGGAGTTAGGACAAGGAAGTGTGTTGACGGCTATTTGGTTTTGTAGAGAAATTGTTTATGATACAAAATTGTTTATGATGAATCCTTGGCCTGGACAGACGAAGAGGATGAAGGAAGAAAGACTGACGATAGAAATTTATCCAAGCAAATGTGGGTGGAAGGACCGGCGAGGGACGTCCTAGGCGAACGTAATAAGACCAAAAGAGGATGTGTTAACAGAAGTCAAGATAAAAAGTTCCCGAAACTGGCGTGCGTGCATGCAACAACTAAAAATGTTGATGAAGGGAAAGAGGAAAGAGGTCAGGATTGTGGCAAGTTGCAAACCCTGGTCTCTGCCTACCCCTTTGGAATACAGGCGTGAGTTAATGCAATGTCTTGTAACGTCTTGGCTGGTAAGTGGTAGCGCAGCTTTTACCGTTTAAAGGCCGCGGCTTTATGAGCACTTGGGCAGGGTAGGATTATCAGGGAAATGAAAGTCAAGACCACTAATTCCAGAAGACACTGTCGATGCTTCATTATTGTAGACATCAAAATATGTAATCAGACAACTTCTCTTAGGACATCCGATCAAATACTCTATCATAGAACAAGCATACTTTACATAAACTCATGTTCGGATCCCAAAGGGATAGGCAATGTCCAGGGTTTGCCCTTTGCCCCGAGCCTGACAGAACCCTTTCGTTTCATCAACATTCATTAGTCGTTGCATGCACGCACGCCGATTTCACGGGTACTTTTTATCTTGCCCTTCGCTAATACAACCCCTATTTGGTCGACGTATGTCTGTCCGTACGTCCCTCAAAAAACAGTACTATTATAGAAAAAAAACCAAACATTTACTAGAAAATTCTATTTATAAAAGGCGCCATAGAAGGGAAGAGAAAGTAAAAAAAAAACATGCTAATTAAATTAAAGAGAATAGGGATGTCATGAATAAACAGGGCGAAACTAGCCTGTGACTACTGTATACATATATTTTTACTAGCTGACTCCGCAAACGTTGTTTTGCCAAATTAATTAACCTACGACCTATTCTCAGACCTACTCTGTGGCACGAGATTTTTAATTAGCAAAGAGAATCTTAGATAATCGTAGTCTATTTTACCTTTGTCCACAACGTTAATGTGTTTTAGGTGGGCATCTTACCCGATGCATACGACTGTCGAAAGTTCCACCTCTGCTCGCCACCAGCTGATCTTCCTGGGGGAGAGCCGGCCATACACCGGCCAGCACTCTGCCCAAGGAATTACGCGTATAACCCGCAGACTGCTCAATGCTCGGTAAGGGATGATGTGCGGTTTGCTTAAAACTCCTGCATCGCGTCAGGAAAGTCTTTTTCTTAGTTAACTTAAATAGTAGGTCAGAATTTTTTTTATGTAGGTTCCACTGCAGGGCACACGCTTCCTCTCAGAGAAAGAGAGTACCGGCTTAATCACCAAGCGTGCCTACCGTGGAATGGCAATTTCAAGCGCTACGATGTGTCAACACCTCAGACACTCAGGTTTCCTCGCGATGTTTTCCTTCACAGTGAGCGAGTGGATTGCTACTATAACTTCACAATTGTACGTAACTTATAAAAACAAAATTCATTTGGTACATGCCGGAATTCGAACCCACCTCCCGAATGAGGAGCCGGCGTTCTACCGCTCCTCTACCACCGCTCAGACATTTACAACTTGAATTTGTATTTCATGTTCTATATGATGTTTCATCCCTGAGCGTCATTTAATTGACTTCAAGTCATTTCAGTCAGTATCGTAAAATTAGAGAGGAATGGATGATCTCCGACAGAAGGTGAAGATAAATAGAGAGATAAAGAAGAAGAAGGGTCACTACTTGCAATAGGCTATATCAGCAAATGGAAATTCAGCTGTTCTTTGGACTATCGGTTTTTACTGTCCTAATTTAATTGTCTTTCTCTCAGATACCTCTGCCCCAAGGCCAGTGCTACCAGCAGTTAATACCACCCTGCAAAGAGGTTGGAGAGACCAACGTATTCCCGGGCAGTCCCAGCCATTACTACATATGTCTATTCAAGAAGACCAGCCTGTTCCCTCAAATATTCCTCTGCCCTAACGGCTGGACCTTTCAAAACGGCTTATGCAGACCATACGTGCCTGTTGAGTACTATCTTACCACCACATCGCAACCTAGCACAACGGAAACGGTTCAAGACGACCCCAAAACTGACTCTACGTACGGTGGTTTGAACTTCTTTTCCACTGAACGGACGACTACGTATGCGCCAGATACTTTCCTAGCTGACAAGTTCGATGTGTCCGACTGGAATACGGAAGAGTCGAGCGTCCAATTCGCCAATTACGAGATGGATGACTCGTTCGAAACTGGCTTCGGGATTGTGGATTAGAATAATTAATCGAGTTATCTGTTGGTCATCAATAAAACACTCTGTGCCAATTAAGCCGGATGTAGGTAAGTCGATAACGGAGCGCGTTTTATTTCATTCTGTGGGAGAGTTGAGATGGTGAGAAAAATTTCGAGAAAAGTTTTTTGGTTAAAACATTACAATAGATAAACTCACGCCTGTATCCCGGAGGGGTAGACAAAGACCAGGATGCCACGATCCTGACAAATCTCTTTCGCTTCATCAACATACATTAGTCGCTGCGTGCAGACACGCCGGTTCGGGCACTTTTTATTTTGCTCTTCGCTAATACATCCCCTTTTTGGTCGAAGTTTGTCCGTCCGGGATTCCCCTTACCCTTCCACCAACATTCGCTCGAATTTCTTTGAAACAATTTTTGGAAATCTCTTCAGAGTTCTTTCTAGAGTTTCGTACGGGACTCTGTAGGGCGTAATAGAATGTAAGTATACATCCAAAAATGGGGGGGGTTCTTCTTATCAATGTAAGCATTTTCTACTATGGGGAAAATTGCGAAAGCGCGGAAAGTGTATTAGGTGTTACCTTAAAACACTGCCTTGTTAATTAAACTGCTGTTACCACTCATTGTACAATTGTATGTTTACCCTAATAAAATAAAATAAGACACTACAATAAAGAGTATTAATCTAATCTAATCTAACCTAGAACGTAAGGAATAGTTGATAGTAAAAACTGTTACTTTACACTAGATAAATCCTCCATTTATACAGAGTCATTTCTAAAATGCGCAATACCTGAAACGTTAGAGTTAGTCATTTACAACATTTTTTTTTTTTTGTAAAATTTTGCATTAGAATACGTTTATTTTGAATGCGCACAGTTTTTCTGCTGGGTTTTCTTACACCCTGTAGAAACCGCACAGCACCTTCCGACCTTTCAACGAAATTATTTCATTGTTTTTTTATCTCGCCATTCATGGCAGAAACAATCACGGGGCCTTTATCCCGCGACACAAAGGCGGGCTTATCGAGGCGAGGCGATCTGTTCCAGGCTCTGAGTTAGACACTTGGCTGGCTGGGAAATAAAGTCGGAAAGCACAGTCGACAGCAGGTCAGCCTTTTACTGTTAGAACTGTAATTATTAACCGACTTCAAATAAATTTTTTTAAATAAAAAATAAAAACTGATTTCAAAACACTACAGCACTAAAAAGTTAGAAATAATTTAAATAATTAGAAGTAGAAGTATTTATACATGCAGGTATTGTAGAAGTATAATTTGTAGTCGGTGCCCAGTTTCAAGACCAACACATATATTTTAGGCACCGGCTCCAAATTATACTTCTACAATACCTACATGTATAAATACTTCTACTTCTAATTATTTAAATTATTTGGTAACTTTTTAGTGCTGTAGTGTTTTGAAGTCGGTTTTTATTTTTTATTTAAACATTTTTATATTGTCCGTCTCAATGGGATGGTCCTTGAGTCACTAGACCAAGCCCTTGCTGAATGTCATGGCTGAGTCCGATTATATTCTTTTTGTTGCACTAACCTGTGCTGAGGACAATTTAAAAAACAAATTTAGGGCTAAATATTCCACCCATGCCGGGACTTGAACCCGCGACCTCTGGCTGACCGTGCTAGCGCTCTCCCAACTGAGTCGGATTGTTTTTGATAAGTTTAGGAACAACCATTTTGGAAGAGAGTAATGTACAACATACATTCATACATACATAAACTCACGCTTGTATCCCACAGGGGTAGGCAGAGACCAGGGACTGTCACTTTCCACGATCCTGACATCTCACTTTCGATTCCTCAACATTCATCAGTCGTTGCATGTACGCACGTCGGTTTCGGATACTTTTTATCTTGCCCTTTGCTTATACATCCCCTGTTTGGTCGAAGTATGTCCGCCTGGGACGTCCTTTACCGGTCCTTCCATCCATATTCGCTCGATATATTTGTTTTGTCAATCTTGCTTCCTTGATCCTCTCCACATGTCCAAACCAACGCAACATTCCTTAAGAAAAGAGTAATGTGAGGTTCCTATACCTATTAGGCCCTTCTCCGAATTGTCTATCAATCGAAATGTTTTATCTCTATTTTGTTGACGTTCGTGTCTTTTGTTTGTGTACCTTTTGTTTCTGTGACAATTTAAATAAATATCCTCTTTCTTCTTTCTTTCTTCTTTCTTCAATCCTGAACAAGGCCAGTACTGTCTGTATATATATATATATATATGTATATGTATATATGTACCGGGTGACACTTTAGTCAAGTGCCAAACTTTAAAGGGGCTTTTTACTCATAAACATAAACCACTTTTACTAAGGGGCCGAACAAATCAGAGCAAAAAATAAATGTACTGTGAAATAAGACAGAAGCAGTACTGCACCAAATGTATGAAACAGCTGATTAATTTTTTGCTCCGATTTGTTTGGCCCCATAGTAAAAGGTGTTTGTAGTGACGAGTAGGTAGATCCCTCAAAGTTTGTCGGGTGACAAAAAGGCCGCCCGGCATAAAAATCAAAATAATGTTCGTTTGTCATTCATCATCATCATTATAATCAGCCGGTGTCAGTCCACTGCTGGACATAGGCAAGACCAAGACACGCCACTGAGCCCGATCTTCGGCTCTTCTTTTCCAGTCACTGCCCACCGCTTTGCGAATGTCGTCGCTCCACTTGGTCACAGGGCGTCCTACGCTACGTTGGCCGATTCGCGGTCTCCACTCTACAGTCTGTTCATCCTTACTTGTCCAATTTAGTAAACAATATTCTAACCTCAAAATTGACATTTGATGCCGAAACTAGATATTTTCTTGCAAGTTCGTTGCAAGCAGCGTGTTATCCAAAATGGTGTCCCAGGTTACTTCATTTATGGGATTATGGCAGTTTTCGACTAAAAAGTCATACTTTGCGGGTAGAATCTTGGTTACTAAATTGGACAAGTAAGGATGAATAGACTATAGGACCCGTCTTCCCCAACGGTTATCGGTCCTGCGGCAGATATGACCGTTTGTCATTCATAAGCAGCCTATATACGTCCCACTGTAGAATAAGAATAAAAATCAACTTGATTTGACAACATTACAAAGAATTACATACAGTAGGCACATAATCAAGCCAATATCCTTACAAAGAATTACAAACAATAGGTGCATAATTAAGTTAGTAAACCATAGAACACATTTGGCAAAATACCTGTAAGTACCTACATGAAACTAGACACACAAAGTTGTCAAAAAATGGGCCAGTCTCAGCATGATGCGAAAGCAGGGCTTTGGCGCTGGTTTTCAGACCGAACGATGAATGAAAAAGTAGGATTACTGGTGTGCAATAGAGTAGGGTACAGGCCTTCTCGCAGAGAGAGAGAGAGCTGTTCGCTTGTCTCGCTAAATCTCGCTAAAACTCGTGTGTGGCTACGCCGATTTGGCTATTTTTTATTTATAAAAGTAAAGGGAAGGTTTAAACGGCGAGAAAAAAACAAAAGATTGATGTAGGTGGTACAAAGTTCACGGGGTCATCTAGTTATTATTAAACCTAGTTACGTATTTCATTAGTTCAACAATTTTGTTGTACGATGAACAAAATTTCTATTATGATTTAAAAGCAAGCAGAAGCCTCGTCTTTAGAAGAAGAAGAAGAAAATTCATTTATTTGACGACACAATACTCAAAACAACAAAAAGAAAATTTATCACTCACTATCAATACAAGATGCCTACATTTTTAACAAATTAACACAGAAAGGTTACAAAAAGTGGGTAAAAATAAATAAACGATAAAACATGAAAACAATAATAAAATACATTATAGTTTTTAAGTATTGAGCCCCCAAAATGGGCCCGACTCAGCATAATGTTGCAACAGAGTGGTCCGTTGCAACGCTGATTTTCAGTCGGGTCCAAACTGCGGTTAGCATTGTACGTGTGAAAAAGTAAGGTTAAATAAGCTGCCCAACGGTGTGAAAAAGACAATGACAATAAGATACATTACTTAAATATTATACCTACTGTGCAGTGCTTGTGAAGAGTGAAGGTACAGGCCCTTTACAGGGCCCTATTTAATTTTCATGGAACTACAATAAAGTTTATAGTTTACTAAAATTCGATCAACATTGCGAAGTCGGTTAACCCACAGGTTAACAAGTGAGAAGATTCAGCTACGCAATGTACATCGAAAAGTCATAATAAACTATGATTGTAGTTTTATGAAACGTAGCCAGGCGTATATTTGCATGTTTCTCACGTAAATATGCATATAAGGCTGAATGCATTTGGATTCAATTTGGCTCACTAATAAACCATGATCCAAATTGCAGCATACTTTTTGTGGGACTCGACCGACCCATGTAAAAAAATTGTGCATCAGCGGTTAAACAAATTTGGATGAAATTTGTGACACTAGTAAAGCATAATATAAATTGTAACTTACTTTTTAACTGTACGCGAATGCAAACGAAACTCCGAAATTGAGACTGTAATCGCAAACAAATAGCAGATATTTTTTCGAAATTTCAGAATTTATTCCATAATAAAAGATGCTTGCAATTGAAGAAACTTCTTTCTTAATGCTTAACCTTTCGTGACGAGAAAATACAAAAGACGGATAATATATTTGAACGAATAAGTTAACTAGCAAGAAGTTTTATCCGGTATTGCGTACTGTTTGGCAGGCGCAAACAGTATTGATGAGTAAAATTACCCCTCAAGTTCTACCGAACCGTTCTGCAACCACAGTATACTTATTTCAAATTTCATTCTTTGGACTCCACCAACTTTGGGTAAAGCTCCTCCAACGTTCACAAAAAAAAAACCTCTGTATTCTTTCTTCTTAAGCTAATCACAACAACCGCTTCTAAGAAAATCAAACTAAAACTCGTTGCAACTGACAGACTCCTTTGTCGAGCTAACGGTGAATAAAAAACAACAAATCTGACATTCGACATTAGCATTGCATCACAGATCGACCCCGCGCCCGCGCCAGCCTCGTGGGAATCTTACCTATACGTTATGGAGCCGCGCCGGTACGCAACTGTGGAGGAGGCTTCGATATTTTACTAACGATTAACTGTCTTATCTTATCTTATCTAGTAAAAAAAAAAAGGCCAAGTGCGAGGCGGACTCGCGCACGACGGGTTCCGTACCATTATCTACACAACATTAGACAAAGATCTAATTTGAGAACAACGCCATCTATAGAAACCAACAAGAAGCGTTTAACATTGACACTTAACGACATGACATCGGTGCTGTGAAGGTCACAAATAGCCGCTAGATGGCGAGCGGTGTCTTTAGACAACGTTTTTATGGGAGTCCCCCTTAAATATTTATTTTATTCTGTTTTTTGTTGTTATAGCGGCAACATAAATACATTATCTGTGAAATTTTCAACTGCCTAGCTATCACCGTTCGTGAGATACCGCCTGGTAACAGACAGACAGACAGACGGACTGACGGACAGTGAAGTCTTAGTAATAGCGTCCCGCTTGGCACTTCTCAAGGGCAGTTTAGTCTGTGGTAAAGAAAAAGAACCGATGGTCGATGGGGTGCCAAGGTTCTCGAGTGGGAGACCCCAAACTGAGAAACGCAGCTTAGGACGCCCACCAGCTCGCTGGACCGACGATCTGAAGCAACTAGCTGGCAGTGGCTGGATAAGGGTGGCCGAGGAAGCCCAGCAGTGGATGACTACGGGCTGAATTGATCACTCAAACACTAGTCTGTCCTTTTATACATATGATTGCCTACATGAAATCACGCACCTGACAATATCAGTAATGTACGTTTTCCGCATAATTTATACTGCCGACTGAGAGGAAACGAGTTCTATAGCACTGTAAATATAAGAAAGTGACTCAATAACTATTTAGTTACACCTTTATCGGGTCTATTCGTGATTGTTTATTATTGTTATTATTGAATAACTATTTGCCCGCATCTTACACAATACGACTTCATTATAAAAACGAGTAGCAAATACTCGTAGTTGTCCAGTCTCTTTCTTTACTGATAGTGCTATTCTGATATCGTCAATCACGTATTTTTATCTTAATAGGGCAGCAGCAGTTTCTAAGAATTTTTGCCTAACTATTCGGTTTCTGATATACGATCGATTTTCCGGACCAAGGACCAGGCGCCGTCCGGTTCTCAGCCACTCCTCCATTCCGTCTGATAGATGGTGGTCAGTCACAACATCCTATGACAATCGACCGACAGCCCGATGGTCATAAGATACGGTGAAATCGGCAGAGGGTCCGTGATTGCAAGAGACCGCGAAAAATGGTGCGACGGGGACAAAGCTGAGAAAGGTAGGTTAGTGCTAAGTTACTAGTTACTTGCTAAGACAGAAAGAAATTATCGTGAATTGCAGCGATAAATTTGCCATTGGAAAAATGTCAAAAATAACGCCAAAAATTTTGTTCGATGTTCAAGATTCAAGATGACTAAAATCTTACAGTTAAAGTTTAGTTTGATTTTAGTTTTTGAGTAAAAATTTTGTTACTGTCTTTTAGAAAAACCTATTTAGAGGCTAAAAATTTCACCCATGGCGGGACTTGAACCCGCGACCTCTGGCTAATCGTGTCAGCGCTGTCCCAACTGAGCTAATGGGCAAGTGCAGGCATCAGTAAACGTATTACGTACAGGCAGCGACATCTGGCCGAAGCAATTTACCTCATTTGCAGCCCCGAGCAACCCACTTTGCAGTAAGGTTTTTACGTCGGAATGATATACCCGTCCTCAGCACGGGTTAGTGCAACAAAAAAAAAATGTAACTGTCTTTTATGTTAAGATAATTTTAAGTCCAAATTCAAACTTTATAGAAGTTATAATGTTAAAATTATTACAATGTTTAACTCTGTTACTTAGTACCTAGTATGCTGTGTAAACTGTTTTTGGATTGCAGCCTAGATAGAAGACTGTACGTAATTTTTTATAACTGTAACTTAAGTGGTTGTAACCTGTAAGTTTACCTATTAAATAAAATATAATTACTCTGCAGGTCTGCACAAGGTGGTTTAGATGAACATTATCTACCTAAATTTGCTAGTGTACTCACTAAAAGCATATCATTCAAACTACGGACAACTTCAGTACTTCTATTACGACCGCTTTCATCACTGGTTTCAAATCCGGAAGAAAGCTTTTCCGCACAGACACTGTGTCTTAAAATGCCTAACGTCTTTGGATTTTTTTTTTTACTTAACCTCTTCTGTGTCCTACTAACTACTAGGCACAGGCCTCCCAAACTCGGACTAGGGAGTCGAGTCTTGAAAAGCATAATTGTTCAATAGAGTCATGATAGGGCGCGAATGGTTGTCTCATTGAGACTATTGGCAGGTAACCAATCGCATTTCAATGGTATAATCAGTGCAACAGACACGCCCGCCGGCTCGTGCGATTTGATCTTCGTCGCGAGAGATGGAACAATTACCATTGGAATGGCATTGTACTGCTATTACTTAAAAGAGTACCAAATAGAGGCAAATGTCAGCTATTATCGTGCTTATATCATTCTATTGAAAAACTATATGTGTATCAAACTCTATGGCCTGATCTGAGGTGACATACCTCAGACCACTCCGGCGCTCTCTTTGGGCCGATTTCTTAATTGAGAATTTCACTAAGTAAATACGTAAGTAACGTTCTGTCACGCTCTTGTCTGAGAAATTCGAAAAGACAGCACTACAGTTAACTATTTAGTTAACGAAATTCTCAACTCAGAAACTGGCCCTTAGATTTGTATACTTCACGCAAAACCCTAACAAAAGAAATCAACAACAACATAAACTCACGTCTGTATCCCAGATGGGTAGGCAGAGACTAGGCTCTGCCACTTGCCACGATCCTGACAGATTTCTTTCGCTTCGTCAATATTCATTAGTCGTTACATGCACACAAGTCAGCTTCGGGCACTTTTTATCTAGCCCTTTGCTAATAATAACAATATTTTATTATTTATTTCCATACGAAGTCCAATAAAACACAATAGTAATACACAAGTCTAATACATCCCCTATTTGGTCGAATTATATCCAGCCCTAACAAAAGACACCGAGGTGTCATAATAAATCTTTAGAAAACAAAAGCCGTGTCCACACAAGGCGTCCCTTAACCCTTATAACATTCGTCAGTCGAAATGCCAAGTTGAGCGAATCTACGCCGAACCGCTATACATTGTGTACTGGGCAAGAACGGTCTTGATACTTGATTAAAATACTTACGAATTTCTCAAGTGAAAACTTCTGTCAGCGCACTTTTCCTGAACTGTGAATGATACAGAACTGTCACGCTCTGACGGGTCGGTGACGCATAATAAGATTATATTTGGCCCGAGTCGGTCAGTGACATCAAATCGCGTATACTAGGCTCCAGTCGTCATCTAAATTACGTAAGTTTTCACTAGTTCTTCTTAGCGTGTCGGTGGCAAACAATTTTTATTAAAGTCTCTATGAAACTGTTGCGGCCCAAAACTTTCCTACGCTGGCTTCGAGGTCACTTGTATTCATAAGGTTCTCCTTAGTGCAGGTGTTAGGGCAAGCAGAGTGCGATGAAAGATGGTACATCGTCTGAGAAGGACCGCGGACCCCCACCATACCCAGTTTTCCCTTGTATCGTGTGACTTGCACCCTCTTTTTAGGGTTCCGTAGCCAAAAGGTAATTACTAAGACTCCACTGTCATTCTGTCTGTCACCATAGTTGAATTCCTTACAGATGATTTATTTCTGTTGCTGCTATAACAAAAAATACTAAAAACTGAATAAAATCAACTTTTAAAGGGGGGGCTCCCGCACAAGATACGTGTTTGGTTTTTTTTGCCGCTTATTGCACAATATTAATAACGGCAAGACGCTTCAAATATTGTACAGATAATGGTACGGAACCCTTTGCGCGCCAGTCCGACTCACGCTTGGCTGGTTTATTTTACATCTTTCTCTATCCCTCCCTTGTCCCTATCGAAAGTTCTATCTCTCTTTCCTACTTTCTTTGACGCTCGGAGAAAGTCCGTTACGGGCGCGCTAGAAGAACAATTTTTAAAAATTAGAGTGTTAGCATAATGGAATGGATTCGTTACACACTTTACTGTTTAAATAAATCAAATCAACTTACCCTCAGTTCCTTGGTAGTTTTATTTTTTTCTTTTTTTTTTGTTAAAAGCTGTCGGTATGTCAAAGTGCATACAAAAAAAACAAGATCGGTTTTGCAGAAAGTAGCATGAAAATCCCTCAATCATCTACCTAAGCCGATGTCGTAGAAGGCGACTTAGGAAATCAATTACCGGGAGACGGGCAGCAGCGTCCTCCTTGAGATTCCGACCGCATACTGCGATCGCCAACCCGCCTGCCAAGCGTGGCGATTATGGCAAAACCCCTCACGGTTATGAAAACCATGAGGGAGGCCTATGTCCTGCAGTGGACGCCAAATGGTTGATGATGATGATGATGAAAAATTGTAACATACAAAAGCAAAACAAAAACTAACCACCTCGGAAAACATCTGAACCATAGGACAACTATTAATACAATTAAACTTTTACTTTTCAATACTTTCAACGAAATTTCATGACAAAATTGAATTAGCGAGCTCTTAAGTGCAGTACCTAATCAAATGTAATAAAACTTTCTATCATAAAAAAATGGAAAACGTAAACGGAAAATTATGATACGATCGTTCCCACAATTGATTGAGAACACAATTTAGATGCAAAGTCGCCCGTAACGTTACTGACTAGAGTGCACGCATGTAACGGTTAACATACCTATAAGTCGAAAAAAGTATTTAGAAATGTTATAGTATTACATAAATATATTAAGAAATAAAAGTTTTTTTAAGAACGGCGCTCATAAGCGTGACAAACAACATTAACGTAGCAATCTGCCTTCCTCTAACCAGATAAGCCCCACATTTTCCGTTACAATGATGAGCCAAAGTCATTCTCACGTCAAAAAGCCATACTAATAAAGAGGAAAAGTGGCCGCGAACAACGATCAAGCCAACCGGTGCACAGTGCTTCAGCACACGTTTACCGATAAAGCGACTCACTACCGACCATTCATTACCGTGGCACCGCACCGGCTCCACAAACCGCGATGCAACACTAGCTAGAGCCTTCCGAATATTCAAAATTAAAATTCCAGACAGTTTTATTTCTCTTTTTCTACGGAAGCGCCGCACAGGCCAGTTGTGCTTTTCGATTTTCCAGTTGACACCTGTCAGTTTTGGCGCCATTTTCCTGTAGTGATTTGTTTGTGTTTTTTTTTTGAGTCCATTGTTTTGTGTGGCTGCAGCGTTTTTGTTTCACAACAAAGGAAAAAGGTGAGCTTTTTTTTTGCCTGCTCGATGATATTTTTTCGTTTTTCTTTTAATTAGTATTAATTGCCGGCAATTAACTCAGGAGGGAAGCCTAACTGTTTTATTAAACGATGTTCATTTAATTAAAATAAACAATGTTACAAAAATAATTCGTTTTATCAGAACCTCTCATGCGGACGGCAGGCTATGAAATTATTTTGTTCAGATTCCCTATTTCGAACAGAAATGAGTAGGTAAGTGCTTTTTGTTTATTTACACTTAATTCCTTTTCACTTTACGACTGCACATAAAGTAAACGTCTACAAACGCTTTAGCATCGCCGATATCGTAAAATTTTTAATTGGTCTCGTATATTCTTGCCTGTGTTCCTTTGCGTAATCCACTCATATATTGTTGACCTGAAATGTCTGTCTTGTATGCAAACCTCTGCAACAAGACACGTCTTAAACAAATTTCGATGCACTGGTTACCACATTGATACAATAAAAATTTAAAACTTATGCAGGAATGGACCAACTTTTGTTAATTAAGTTGAAACCTGTTTTGAAAAGAATTAATGTGGAGTTTCTCTGTAATTCTAAAACTAACAGCTTGAATGTTCATTAAGTAAACACTTTGTTTTTATAATGTATAAAAACAATTGAATTTTAATTTAAGCTACCTACCTTTTCACGGACTCACGAGAAGGTTGTACTGAGGGTAAGCGGCATTGGAAACGGAGACATACTGCCGAGCCAAACTATAAATATAGTGTTAAAAAAACGGCCAAGTGCGCGTCGGACTCCGAAGGGTTCCGTACCATTATCTATACAACATTAGACACAAAGATCAAGCCAAAACGGCAAAAAATCACGTTTGTTGTATGGAAGCCCCCCTTAAATTTTTATTTTATTTTAATTTCATTATTAATTTTTTTGGGAGTGAATATAGAACTAAATATTCTATGAATATTTCAAGCGGGTAGACCAGTTGCCGTTATTAATAGCGAGCAAAAACGACAATAAAATTACGTTTGTTGTATGGGAGCCCTTCTTGAATACAATCTTATTCTGTTTTTAGTATTTGTTGTTATAGCGGCAATAGAAATACATCATCTGTAAAAATTTCAACTGCCTAACGAACACGGTTCATGAGATACAGCCTGGAGATAGACAGACATACAGACGGACAGTGAAGTCTTAGTAATAGGATCCCGTTTGTCACCCTTCGGTTAGGGACGCCTAAAATACACTAACTGCAGACTTTTCCTAAAAAACAATGTTCTTGATTCGTATGATCTCTGATGATGATGATTGATTCCGACCGGGTTCGGTCACGGTGACTGCTACGGCAGGAGAGAGCGTCGGTCATGTGCCATTCATTATTAATAAAAAGTGAAAAATGGTCATGATAAAGTATAGAAAAAACACGAGTGGGAGGTAGACGTGTTATTGTCGCTCCAGTGGAATTAATTCAAAAGTAGTGGTTAAAAGTGAAGTTTAAACAATTAAATCAGTGTCTGTATGCGGCTAACATAAACTACGATGGGACTGTAAAATCAGATTGTAAAAATACTATAGAATTATTGAATTACAAGTGAAAAAGTGGACACTAAAAACGTTAAACTTTCAAATCATATCAGCTGTGAATTTGTAAACAACAACATGACCTTGAGTAAACTAGTTAGCAACACACAAAAGTTAAATTGAAATCACTTCTTTTCATCAGCCTATCCACATTTTCGAAACTATTGGTGTGCAACACGATAGCTCAGTGGTTAAGACGGCTGTACCATTTTGCCCTCAACAAGCGGATGGTCCCTGGTTCGAAACTAAGCTCCACCCGACATCTCTTACACTTTTGGTAAATTCAATCTACGCGCCATCTATGGAATTCGATAGTGAACCACTGATTATATTTCCCTAATAAATAAGTTCAAGAGCATAGGGAGCTAAAAGCAACATAAGTTAAAATCATCTACGACTTCAGAGGGAGCTAAAAAACTTTATTAGTGTCGTCTAACAATTACAGAGGGAGTTAAAAGCAATAAAACGAGAATTGCCTACTCCGTGTTTTGCCGTATTTAAAATAAAGCTTAAAATGAATTGCAAAGTGTGCTTATTAAATATCTTCGGGACAGAACGTTTACAGTGCAAAAAATGCAGAAATAACTACCACCATAATTGCGTTAATATGACCACATCAAAGTATATGGCCAACTATGCTACTGGGAAAACTACGTACACATGCGAGACCTGTCTAAATGACGGCGATATCTTGCAGGAGCGAGAACTTTCATTACCAAGCACACGAGAAGATACTTGCCATGTTACTCAAAGAAATCGAGGTCGAATCATGTTAGACGATACCAGAGAATCGATGTTGGACGTATCGTATCAAAGTCTTCCAAATATTTGCACTCAAGCTAGCCAAGAATATGATGAAATTTTAAATGAAAACCAAAGATTGAAAAATGAGTTAGAAGCGGCACATACTGAGATTGAAAGTTTAAACTTACAAAACCTGTCTTTAAGCACAGCAAACAAGGAATTTCAGGATCGGCTTCAACTGTACAAATCTGTCGGATTTGGTAATATCCACACGGGAAATACGTCCTCACCGAAAAGGTTCTTTTCCCCGCAATACCGTAAAATTAGAACGACTTCACTCAAAATTGGCTTTCCCCATACGTCGCAGAGAAACCTGACAAACAACGTAGTACAACAGCTGGATTCAAATGCTAGATCTCCTCAGAAAAGAAACTCATTGGACAATAGCGAAATCACAAACATAAATAATCAGAGCTTCGAACTCAAAGGTGCACTATCATCATTTCAACAGCATATTGCTCTACAGTGCAAATCTAAGTACAGCGTGGAAACTGTCGATACCGACAAAGATAATGCAAAGAACTGTACATTACGAGCAAGCGAGCTCAAAGTCCAAAAAGAAACAAAGAAAGTGATTATTTACGCTGACGAAAGAGGAAGGGGATTAAGATCCAGCCTGCAGAACCTTCTCGGACCTCAATTCATTGTTACATCGATTATAAAACCGAACGCGCCTCTGGCTGAAATCTTGAACTCATGCCAAATTCAGTGTAAAGACTACAATAAGCAAGATTTTGTAATTGTACTAGCAGGATCAAATGACTCCGATCCGTTAAATTTGCAGTCGATGTTATACAGCTATTTAAATGCGCTCAAACAAACAAATGTAATCTTGAGTAATGTAGGAATAACAAGATATTTAAACGAGAACATGATGAACCAATGTTTAAAACTTGTCAGCTCTCGTTTCGCTCATTCAACATTTTTGGATGTCTATTATAATGAAACTTTAAGTCAAACAAGGTTCAACAAACTATACGCAAGTAGAACATTGCTTAGGGAAATCTTGAGGCTAAATTATAAAAATGAGTATATAAAATATCAACAGCAAAATCACTGCGAAAACTTTACAAAAATAAAAAATACTAATTACCAAACAGTTAACGCAGAGACACAAACTATAACGCAACACGAGCAGATCACATCACATAAGCATACGCAAACCGAAAATATTTTTTTTCGTCCATAATAAAGGTCCACGGTCCCAGTCTATTCTCGAATAAATACATATACATAATGCACCAAAATATATCAGGTATCATTAGTAAATCAGAAGCATTAACTTTATTTTTAGAAGAACGAGAGGATGGTGGCAGAGGGGTTGATATACTATGTATAACTGAACATAATATGAGATCAGGATTCGAACATTTTTTGGCTCTACCAAACTTTACACTAGCTGCGTATTTCAGTAGAGAAAACAAGAGTAGGGGGGGCTCATGCATATTGGTAAAAAACTGTTATAAGTACAAGATTTTAAGTAAAATAAGTGAGTTGTCTATAAGTGGAGTTATAGAATGTTGCGCTATAGAGCTTATTCAATTTAATCAAATCATTGTTTGTATTTACAGAATTCCAAAAAGTAGCAACTTTCAGATATTTTTTGACCGACTAGAGAACATTTTAGACTTTCTAAAAACAAAAAACAACAAAACCATCATAATTACCGGAGATTTCAACATCGACCGACTAAAACCTAACAGTAGAGCACTTCAATTAGAATGTCAACTAAACACCTTAAACTTGAAATTAGCTATTCACGAACCAACGAGACTAGTAAGTAATACTTGCATTGATAATATTGCGCATAATTTGAGACAAAAATGTCAAACGGAGGTTATTGAAAGTGCTCTATCAGATCACACAGCACAATTGCTACGATGCCCGGTGAAACAAATTTGCTTGATTGATAGTTGGAGGATTATAAGACGCGACTATTGCGACGAAAATCTAGAAAAATTTAAAGATTGCATAAAAAGTCTATCCTTTTCAGAAATTTATGGAACAACTAATCCTAATCACGCATACAGTCAGTTCTTAGAGTTGTTCAAGCTAATTTATGATTTGTGTTTTCCACAAAAAAATATCAATATTAAACTTCGTAAAAAACCTAAATGGCTAACTAAAGGCTTAAAAACGTGCAGCAGGAAAAAAAGGGAGCTTTTATGGCAGTATAGACTAAACCCTACGAACATAACTAAAAGTAAACTAAATAACTATAGCAAGCGCTTTAAAGTACTAATAAAAGCTACACAAAAAAAACTGAATAATCACAAGGTTAATACATCTAAAAACAAATCACAGGCGATGTGGAAAATAATAAACGAGTCCAAGGAAAACAAACCATGCGAGTCTATAACTGAAATTACAATAGCGGGAAACATAATTTACAGTCCACAAAAAATTGCAGACGAATTCAATAAATATTTTGTAGACAAGGTAACACCTCTGAACAAAGAAAAAAACAAAAATCAACAATCTAAGTTAAGTAAATGTAGAGATTCAATGTTTCTGTTACCATGCTCTCCGTATGAAATACACAAAATTATTCTTTCTCTAAAAAATAGTTACAGTACTGGGTACGATGCTATCTCAACAAAGGTTGTTAAGTATGTAGCAGAAGACATTAGTTATCACTTAAGCTATATAACTAATCTCTGTATAGAAAAAGGAATCTTCCCAGATCAGTTAAAAATGGCTGTTATTAAGCCTCTATTTAAAAAAGGTGACAGAAAATGCATGGAGAACTATCGCCCAATTGCCTTAATTCCTGTTTTTTCCAAAATTATTGAAAAATTTCTCTGTACACACATCAGTCAATACTTAGAAATAAATAATTTACTGGTAAAGGAACAAAAAGGATTTCGAAAAAACAAAAATATAAATATGGCAGTATACGATGTTCTTAGCGTTATTATTGAGAGTGTAGATAAAAGAATTCCCATATGCTCTTTGTATACTGACCTTACGCAGGCTTTTGACTATGTAGAGCACGATATTTTGCTACGTAAATTAGAACTCTACGGTCTAAGAGGTAATATATTAAATTTGATAGAGTCGTACCTAAATAATCGTAAACAGTGCACGGTTATCACAAAAGTTAATTCCAAAACAAAACTGGAAGAGAAATACTTATCAAAAGTAGAGACTGTCAATCATGGAGTGCCACAAGGTAGCGTAATGGGGCCGTTACTCTTCATCGTTTACATAAATGACCTTCCTATTCATGTAGAGCACCCTATGTCACTTTTCGCTGATGACAGCACCATAACTGTACAATGTAAAGATAGATTAACATACGAAAACGACATAAATGAAGCGCTTAAAGCTATGATAGAATGGTTAGATAACAACAATTTAAAAATAAACCTTGCCAAGACCAATATAATGCAGTATAGTCAAAGGAATTCATCAATATTGGACCTTAAAATAAAATACCAAGACCAACCTATACACAGCATAGAGTCAACTAAGTTTCTTGGGTTAATAATTGACAGTAAATTATCATGGAAATTACACATAGAAAAAACGTGTAAAAAAATTTGTAAATCGGCATTTCTACTCTACAAACTTTCATCAATAGTTAACTTACATACTTTATTAACAGCATACTATAGTCTTGTGGAATCTGTCTTGAGGTATGGCGTCATATTCTGGGGCAATGGTACTGACCGTGAACAAGTACTCAGAATGCAGAAAAAATGTTTGCGAGCAATGTTTAGCTTAAAATCCACGGAATCATGCCAACCCTATTTTAAGAAATATGATATACTTACATTTCCATCTCTCTATATATTAGAAGTACTAATGTTCGTCAGAAAAAATCCTGCTCTGTTTCCACGCATCTCAGAAGCAAATGGTATGCGACTCCGTAGAGACCCTACACGCCTGAGTACTAGAATATCCAATACTGCTTTCATGAGAAAAAGTATTTTATGCATGGGTCCAAAAATATATAATAAACTGCCAATGAGTATTAGAGAACTGGGTGACGATAATGTGTTCAAAAGACAGGTTAAACTAATACTCACCAAGAAATGCTGCTACAATGTGAATGATTATTTTAATCTGACATTTTAATTAATTGGCAATCAATTTATATATTATTATTATTATTTTTTATCTTATTTTCATATTTCTATACAATTCTAACTTAAGAAAATAATAATCATGTAAACAACGCGGTAAATATTGAATTATTTTTAGATGTAGATATTTGTATGCCTCTACGGCCAAACATGCTGAAACTTCATTATTTACATATAAGAACTTTTATGTACACGCATGTTTCACAAATAAATAAATTTGAATTTGAATTTGAATTTGAAGAATTTTTCGGTTTTTCATTGGAAGTAGTTTAATTTGCAATACTCAACAAACGGCTTTCAGGTTTTCCGTTATTTCAATAATAAGTTGTTTGATCTAGATTTCCTATGTAATCTAACTCTGTATGGATTCCCTTTTGATTTTAATTAATAAACATTAATTAAACACCCGCGCGTGCCCTTTAAAAATAATGTTTCATCATCATCATCATTCAGCCACAAGAAGTCCACTGCTGGACATAGGCCTCCTCCATGGATTTCCAAAAAGACCGGTTGGAAGCGGCCGGCATCAAGCGCCTTCCTGCCACTTGGATGAGGTCGAGCTCGCTCAGGAGAATGGCGCTGATAACAGCAAATTGAACTAATTATTTAATTCGTTTTACATTCGTTTGACACATCTTTGTCTCCAAAATAGATTTTACTCGAATCACTAGGTATTTAGGAACAACTGGAACATCGTAATGTACTTAAAATGAAACACCTTGTTGCTTCATATTTTCAATTAATTTACTAGATTTCTAGTAAACTCATTTCTCGAATTTTTGTCTTAATTTTAATGGTGAAAGACAAGTCTTTCTTCTCATTCATTTGTATCCACACCGACAGAGATAGCTGAAGCTCATCTTGACTCTTCAGAAAAACACGTAGTCGCGAGCGCAGCCGCGGGCGCGCTCGTCAAAATATAAGATACAGTTTTA
Organism: Yponomeuta evonymella; assembly: GCA_963969515.1. Lineage (NCBI taxonomy): Eukaryota > Metazoa > Arthropoda > Insecta > Lepidoptera > Yponomeutidae > Yponomeuta > Yponomeuta evonymella. Next base: position 17,509,860 of record OZ018354.1, on the reverse strand, counting down.
ATTTCGGCCTCATTGCTCCCAATTTCGGATAATGTGACGACAGTAAATTACGTTACGGCCATTAGCAGAGCGATTTTGTGGTGCGGAAATATGCCAAGCACGAAAAATAGAGTAAGTAGCGTTTTTTCATAGAATTTTTAAGGGCTAGGTACTTGACACTTACCTATTTCGGTATCATCAAGGTTTATTTGTCACGTAAGGGGCTGGAAACACTCGCGAAAAACGGCCGTTATCGATTCTGAATAATCAATTAGTCTTACGGTCTTATTTATAAAAAGTAAATTCTGCTAAAATATTCTTAAGACGGAGTTAAAGCCGGTTTATGGTAAGATTTCCTCGTATGAACCGGCGTTTACTTCGTCTTAAGATTGTTTTACCCCCAGTTTTTCTCGTACACTAACACGCTGTTAATCTACTGTTAACAGCTGTCAATTGACCAAACAAAAAAAAAACCACTGACAGCTGTTATCAGTAGATTAACTGCTTTTTGGTGTACGAGAAACCGGAAGTTAGTGAAATAGACTTTATAAATAAGCCTGCTAGTTTCTTCGCCCTAAGTTCTAGTAGATTAATAGTTCTTGAAATTTCAGTTAGTCACTCTTATGGTCAAAATGCACTAGAGTGACATTGCAGCGGAGTATTGTTTCCACTGTTTCTTATGAAATAAAACGCACTATAGCGGTGCTGCTATGAAGCGGTGCGGCGCGGTTATAGTGCGTTTTATTTCATAAGAAACAGTGGAAACAACATTTTTCTAACGCGCCGCTTCGATGCCGCGACGGGCCTCTCCGCTGCAGAGTCGCTCTAGTGCGTTTTGCCCTTTAAAGTACACGAATAAAGCTACGCAATACCGAAAAAAAAATCAGAGTTTCCGTGCTTTTCAATGTCAAATGTAATGTCAACTTAAGTATGGAATTTTATATTCAGAAGTACTAAAGTTGCAGAATATGACACGAAAAATGGTATTACTGGTGACTAGAACTGCTATTTTTGGGTAATACAGCTAATTTTTAGATGGAAACAAAACTGATATTTCAACACAATCTCATTCTTTCATGTTCCAATTCAATTCGGTCACTTTTCGTTACAGTAATATCATTCGCGTGCTAAAATCAGAGGCCGTATATCTATAGGTTTTCAGTGTATTTCTGCTCTAATTAGCAGGGCTGAATGAGGTTGTCGAAAAAAAAAATTCACCTAGAGAACTTCTTTAAAATTCAGAAATCGGTGATAAGTCGTTTCAATTCTAATTTACTCGTAAGAAAAATTACATTTCACTGCATTTGGAACAGCATAGAAATTGTAATCACCGTGTAATGGCCTATTATTCCTGTTTACAACCTTTTTCACTCTCATTCTTTGTTTTCTGGCCTAATTAAAAGTAATAATATAATATATTCATATTTTTAACGTCTTTGATCGTAGAAGCTCCTACATTCATTATTCATTATACTTGTAAAAGATACAAACTTCGTTTGCTTAGTTATTTAATTTTGTTTTGTTTCGTTTCTTAGTTTTTTTATTTTTTAAAATCGATTCCTTCTTAACACTCTTGATATGGTGTTGAAACAGTCTTTAGAACATCATCATCATCATCATCATCATCAGCCATTTGACGCCCACTGCAGGACATAGGCCTCCCTCACGGTTGTGAGGGGTTTTGCCATAATCGCCACGCTTGGCAGGCGGGTTGGCGATCGCAGTATGTGGTTGGAATCTCAGGAAGACGCTGCTGCCCTTTAGAACATGATCTCATAGAATTTTACTAAAATTCTTGATATGAAATTCGATTTAAATGGTGACTTAAGTGACATTTAAGCAGTGGTGCAACTTGGCCCTAAATCTATACTAATATTATAAAAAGGAAAAGTTTGTAAGTTAATAAGTACTATGTTTTTGCTAAATAAATAATTATTATTATTAGTTTGTATGTAGGGGTAATCTCAGAAAGTACTAATCCGATTTCAAAAATTCTGTGACCAGTACACATTTAGACTGGACCTTTAGGATGGATATAGGCTATAAATAATAATAAAAAAAAAAAAAATAAGGCTTAGAGTATAAGCTATCCGTTTATCACGCAAACGTAGCCGCGGGAACTGATAGTTATTTATAAAATATATTCTCCTTACATCAAAACAGCAGGGCTTAGAAAGCTTATACAAATACAAGAATCTGAAATCAACTGCATGTCCCCAAATCACAAAGGTGGAAAACCACGCTTCATTGACTCGAAAACAATTAATGTTGAAACAATGATTGGCCAAGAATATTAGTGAAACTGTTGGGAAGGATTGCATATGACAGCTGATTATACAGCAGGCAGAGTGGTTAATTAATATAATATCGGCCATATTCTTGTAATGACGAGCAATAGGCTGCTCACCCGCAGTAGCTCGAAATTTTTACGTCCGTGTATACGTTCCAATGAATAGTAAAAATTAGAAACCACTGGAGTGGTTTATCATTTTTACCAGTAAGAGTTAACAACCCTATGGAATTGAAACGGCACACGGTGAGGCAGCATAACAAATATACCTAACTAAATAGGTGTGTTTATTTTCGGTCATTCATCATCATCATTCAGCCACAAGAAGCCCACTGCTGGTCATAGGCCTCCTCCATGGATTTCCAAAAAGACCGGCTGGAAGCGGCTTGCATCCAGCGTCTTCCTGCCACTTGGATGAAGTCAGGAAGATACTAGGCTGCAAGTGATGTAAATTACTTCAGCCAGATGATAATACAGAGAAGTTTGTAAAAGGGTTCGAAATTTCGTCGATGCCTACACTTGCCCATTAGCTCAGTTGGGAGAGCACTGGCGCGGTAAGTCAGAGGTCGCGGGTTCAAGTCTCGGCATGGATGGAACTTTTAGTCTCTAAATAGGTTTTTAAATCTAATAATTTTTTAGGGTTCCGTACCCAAAGGGTAAAGGGACTCTATTGCTAAAACTCCGCTGTCCATCCGTCCGTCCGTCCGTTTGTCACCAGGCTGCATCTCATGGACCGTGATATTTAGACAGTTGAAATTTTCACAGGTATTTCTGTTGCCGCTATAACAACAAAGACTAAAAACAGAATAAAATAAATATTTAAGGGGTACCCCATACAACAAAAGTGATTTCTTGCCGTTTTTTGCTCGATATTAATAACGGCAACTGGTAGATGCTTGAAATATTCAAATGTTGTATAGATAGTGGCACGGAACCCTTCGTGCGTGACTCGGACTCGCACTTGGCCGGGTTTTTTTATTATTAGAGCAACTTAATTTTTCGCTATTTTTGTGATCCTGAAAACCCTGAAACAAATATGCTTTTGATTTTATTTTATAATTTTCCTAAGTTCTTATGTCTTGTATGGTATAAAAGAAATGTCAATCTAAGTTAAACGCAGTTGCCCATTTAGGCCGACTTGCACTACTTTCTTAAACGTCACTTAAACAGCATTTAACTAAAATTCTCCATACAAAATTCGTAATAAATTGCGACTTAAGTGACATTTAAGAAGTGGTGCAAGTCGGCCTTAATCTTTCAGTTACGTTATTTTCCAATCACAACCAAACCCCATCAATAACGCCCAGATCACCGTCGCAAATAAAAGTGCGTTGTAATATCAAATGTGTCGGACATAAACGAGCCTTTACGTCGAAAACCGTCGAATTAATGTCATTGCAAATAATCATTTTATTATTATCTCTAAAACGTTACGACTTAAGGATTTATTTGACAGTTAACATTGCTTTATTAGCAGTGATCGGAACAAACAGGTAAAGTATAAATAACTTCAGTTAGCAAGAAGTTGGAAACTAGCTTGGTCAAATTTCTTTGAGAGCGACAGATTCATCATCATCATCAGCCATTTGATGCCCACTGCAGGACATAGGCCTCCTTAGTGGTTTTCATACCCATGAGGGGTTTTGCCATAATCGCCGCACTTGGCAGGCGGGTTGGCGATCGCAGTATGCTGTTGGAATCTCAGGAAGACGCTGCTGCCCGTCTCCTGGTAATTGATTTCCTTAGTCGCCTCCTACGACATCCACGGAAGGAAATGGAGTAACGCTGTTCTTAATCCGGCGTCACACGGCGACAGATCACATTATTTCTCACTCTCTCTTTGGAAAGAGATAATCTCTTTTCAAAATGTCTCGGAGATCTATTAGATATTATTCCATGCATACTCAAAGTAAAGGAATGGATCTACGAGCTACTTTGCATAGATTGTTTACACCTAGAAACAATGGCTGGAGATAGATAACGGCCACTTTTTAAGGTTGATCGTGAGCACCGGAAAGGGCCAACGGAGCCCTATTTAACCCTATTAAACCCTCATGAATTTCCTCTTCTTGTTTTTCTGTTTAACTTTTTTTTCTGTATGCTGACATGCAATCGGTCGTCAGACCATAAACAGTCCTTATGAATGAAGGTTTTGGTGTGTTAAGCTTGCCCTTCCAGAGTTGGGTAGCCTTTATTTATTATACTTCACAGGTTGTCCCATATGTGTCGTCGTTTCAGACGTCTTGTTTGGAGTTGGTCATTAAGGGGGATTGCAAGCTTATTTTGGTGATTCATTATGCGTTCTTTGTAAGTTTTAGTCGTGTTTTGTACCTTCTGTTAAACTTATTAATTTTTTCTGTATTTTATGTGTATGTATGTATACTTTGGATGTCAATCTAGCTTATCCCTGCAATATACTAAAATATGTTTAGTTTGATTCTTACCTGTTTTACATACTAACATTATAAACAAAATACAATATTAATTACTATGCCTACGACGTTGGTCCGTCGGTCCGAAATATAAAGGGCTTTATCCTGTTTACCATAATAGGTAGCTTGCGGAAATTTCACAATATTTATTTGATTGCCAAATAAATAGATCACTCAAGCACTAAAAAGTTACAAACATGTAGGCATTAAAGAAGTATAATTTGCAGTCGGTGCCTAATATACCTATATGTGCTTGTAGTGAAACTGGGCACCGACTACAAATTATACTTTTACAATAACCTATAGATAGGTATGTAGTTTTTATGTATAATTTTTTTTTATTTTTTATGGGGGCGCGGGAGCAAAAAATTAAGTCCCTTCTAACCGTAATTTACCCAACTTAATTCTTTGCTTTAAAATTAAAGTTCTCAATTTCCATCTCCGAAAGTTTCATCAGAACATCACCAAATTACCCTGGCACTACTTTTACGCTATATTTTATGCGTAAGTATATTACTAAAGGATAGACCCCATTATGCCTTATTTACTGTTTCCCATTGAAGAGTTCAGTTCTCCATCTCTAAAAGTCTTCATCAGATCTTAACCAAATTAAAATGGGACCAATAGGACGTTATATCTATTAAAAAAAATCATTGTCCAAATCGGTTAAGATTTGACATAGTCAAATAAATAAACAAATATATATATTTAAAACCTATTTAGAGGCTAAAAATTCCACCCATGTCCAATGTTCCAAGTCCCGGGACTTGAACCCGCGACCTCTGGCTAACCGTGCCAGCGCTCTCCCAACTGAGCTAATGGGCAAGTGCAAGCATTGAGAAGAGAAGTTTAGTTCAGTAAAAAAACTGTCGTTCTTAAAGTTCTGTACATATACATGAAATGAAAAAAACGGAACGCTTAAAGCTTCACTTTATTTTTCCTCCATAAAAAAGTATATAAAAACCTCTTTTCTCAGGAACGGATGGAGCTATCAGAGAATGAATAGAAATTAATTATTAGTAGGTACTAATTAACGTGAGCCCTGTCTGAGATTAATGCTAGTCACGGTCCCTTGAGCATGCTTACAATTCCAGCTTTTATACCAACCAAAATATGATATAGGCAAGTCATACACACTATTGGGTATTTGACAAAATATCAAATGAGTTACTTTTAAAACGGAATTTTGTATGAAAATACTTGCTTATGACGTCACATTTCAGAGCACTTTTTATGTATAATCTATTAAAAAATTGTTATAACTAGTTATTAGTAATTGACTAAAAGAGATACATTTTCCGAGATATTTTGTAATTTTTGTTTTAATCGAGCATTTATGAAATAATTTATTGTTGATCGTGTCAAATACCTTATTGCCCGATTTTTTTTCTTTACTTTAAAAATGGCAAAACAGACAAGAATCAACTGAACCTGTAATATAATAAAACGCTGGCCTCCCACTGAGCGCCACTTGCGCCATCCCGGGGTTAACCCGTTAAACCGTTAACCCAGTATCGAATTGTACTGATAACCATGGTAACTCCAGGTTTAACCGGTTAGCCCCGGAATAGTGAGATGGTGTAAGTGGCGCCAAGAGTCACGAACGAAAGGAAACGATACAATTTTTTTTTTAATTTCTAGTGCCGGACCTTCGGTGCGTGAAATCGACTCCCACTTGACCGATTTTATTGAACACCCAATACTCACAATTTTATTGCATTCGACAAATTCGTACATGGGATGATATTTAAACTTAATATGCATATCTGTGAACCCTATAGGGAACGCCACATTACAATTATTATAGGAGACTTTTATATAAAGTAATCGTATGTAATCTACCATAAGTCCCATGTAATCCTTGGTTTGGGGGACCTTAGGGTTAGTCATGTCTCGGGGTGGTCTATTTAACTGATATCATTACGTTACATCACACTTTACATTATACGTAAACTCACGCTTGTATCCCAGAGGAGTAGGCAGTGACCAGGGACTGCCACTTGCCACGATCCTGACAGACCACTTTCGCTTCCTCAACATTCATGCACGCACGCCGGTTTCGGGTACTTTTTACCTTGCCCTTTGCTAAAACATCCTCTATTTGGTCGAAGTAAGTCCGCCTGGGACTACCTTTCCAGCCCTTCCACCCACATTCGCTAGATATTTTTGATTCGTCAATCTTTCTTCCTTCCTTTTCTCCACAGGTCCACATGTTTTAACTAAAATTTTGTTCGTTGTCTCTCAGGGAGAGAGTATGGGCTTAATCACCACGCGTGCCCACCGCAGATTGGCGATTTCAAGCGCTGAGGCATGTGAATAGCTCAGACACTCAGGTTTCCTCACGATGTTTTCCTTCACAGTTAGCGAGTGGTATTGCTACTATAACTTGACAAATGTACATAACTTAGAAAACCAAGTCATAGGTATGTGCCCGCACTGGGGATCGAACCTGGGTCTCTCGCTTCCGAGTCCGATGTTCTACCCACTAGGCTACCACCGCTGTCTCCTAAGTACTAAGGAATAGAAAATCCTAAGTAATCCTGTGCACAGAGTCCCGGCGCAGTCATTTGTAATCATCTTAGGTTAATTCTATTGCGCTTCGTCTAATCTTTCGCTGTCTGTACTCACAACCTAGACATTTTCTTCTAAGTTCTGGCTTTCTATTAGTTCAAAGACCTAGGAAACTTTCTCCGCTGCGCAGCACTTAAGTCGCAGTTATACCAAGCCAACCAAGCCTCGCTGGAAACTACGTATTAATAGCTAATTGCTCTCGAATAGTTTTGGTACCAGATACTCGTAGGTACAGTCGACAACACATACGCGCACTCTACTCAGTTACGTTACCAATGAGTTTGCAACGAGATTATAAAGATTGATCAGCTTTCGATCAACAGCCAACAGTGAACAGCACGTCGACCTTTATATTTTAGTTGCAAAAAAGCCCCTTGAGGTGGGACGATTCCCATACAAATGATTAGTTCCGAATTATTTAAAAAAATTACATAATTATACTCTGGGATTATGTGTGTCTGCATTAATTAAGATTTTTATTTGCGCTAATGTATATTTCCTTGAATAAAACAGTAGTTTAATAGGTTAAATAACTTCGATAATGTTTGTATGAACCAAATTTCCAAACTCATTTAAGCTATTAAAATACTGTTTTTTTTTTTTTTCAAGAAACTGTATATTGGCGCAAATAAAAATCTAAATTAACGCAAACAGATTTAATTTTACTGTATAATTATGTAAAATTTTCAACAAATTTGAAAAAGTTCATTTGTATGGGAATCGTTTCACCTTAAGCCCACGTACTCACTCTCTCTGTGAGAGCAGGGCCTGCGCCCTTGAGTGGGGGGCGTACTCAATAACATAATATTATCTGACATTAAAGAGGGTCCATGCAGTAACACTATCAGACCGATCTCTCGACTAGATAGCTATATAAATGCTTTCTAGTGTCAGGTCCGTGATCCTAGGTTCTCGTTCTCACTCACTATTCACTATTTACATGATTGAGAGATTGTTCTGACACTTTAGATTGATCTGATGTTCAATGGATTGCGTACGAAGTTTTTCTTTTATAAGTTGGTCACCTATTTCTCGTTAAATTGTAAAGCCTACTTAGCCGTGATAGGTTTCCTTTTAATTTCATTATATGTGCTACTAACCTGATTTTTTTTTAAGTTTCTAACCGTTTAGCCAGAAGAGGGGAAGGGACGCCCTACTCGGACAAAAATTTGCTCTTTAAAGCTTAATATTTCGCAAACGGAACCCTAAATTTCTCAATCCCACGTCTCCTCACTATGGTGTAGGTGACAAAAAAATGCATCTTAATTCAGATGTATTTTAAGGGTAGGCTAAAAAAAATTTAAGATTTTATTCTACCGTTTTGTCGGCGTGATTAATAATTTTATTGTATGTCTATGCCAAATTTCAGCTTTCTAGTACTAATCATCTCTGAGCTAGGCCGCGGACAGACAGACGGCCCAAAAATAGATATGATTTTTACCATTGGTGGCGCTAGTGTTCCTGCGTGGAGTCCCTTATGCTACTATGACTAATATTCTAGGAATTGTCGAGTGACATTTCCAGCTTCCTTTGTCCCAGCCATGCACTTTCTTTGTCATTCACAATGTCACCGGCTGAAGGTCAGGCGCACCGCAATTATTTGTCATCGGCGTTTAGTAGTCATTTAAGGTGACTAATCGTCTGCGACACTTGTAAAAAACTGTTTGAAAACAATCTTAGCAATTTGTCTTTCCGAGAATCTGTGCGGGCAAAAGTTTAATTAGTTTTGTTTCGCATAATGTGCACGTGATCTAATGTCATAAAATGACCCAAGACTTTTTACTGCGTTAGGAATCGGCGTAGGTGTCCAGTCCTGACGGCAAAGAGAGTTGAAAAATTGGAGTCTGAACTAATAAAGCAAATACATAACCTAACTTAATATCATAAACGCGAAAGTTTGTATGTATGGATGGACGTTTGTTACTCTTTCACGCAAAAACAGCTAAACGGACCCGGATGAAATTTTGCACAGAGATAGATTATAGTCTGGATTAGCACATAGGCTATTTTTATCCCGGAAAAATAGACATCAAAATTACCACGCGAACGAAGTCGCGGGCAACAGCTAGTAACCTAATATTAACTTAACCTTTTAGAATCTATCTATCCAATCATCGCGTAAACAGAGCCCACTGGTTGGCATAGACTTCCTCTCTTTCACAATGTCGTCGGCCCACCGGGCTGGTGGTCTACCCACCGACCATTGAACCGATTCTTGACCATTGTTGGCCACCAGTCCGTGGCTACCTTAGTCCACCGGGCATGTTCCCGCCTAACCAAACCGCCCCGCCCATCTCCATTTTAGCTTTATGATTCGTGTACCTACATCATTGACTTTGGTTTTTTGCGGAATATCAACATTTCGCACACGATCGATTAGTGAGATGCCTAGCATATCCGGAAGGGCAGGTAGAGACCACGGCACTAGTTTCTGAAGTAGGTATCAATGATACCATTTCCTATGAGCAATAGATAGAAATTCTCAATATTTGTATTTGTGAAATCGATACTAAAATCAATACCTATACATAATTGGTAAAGAAACTTAATTCTTACCACGATTCATGATTAACATTTATTTGAGTTCTTGATTTTTATTTTCGCTTTCAAATCTACTGCGTCAAGTTTAAAGACAATAGAAGCTTAATGCAGACCTCTTCATTTACACATAAATAGCGTATGAAACTGCATTTACACTGAAAGAGCAATATTTAAGAGGAAATACTTAAATTATGTTCGTCCCTGTATGCAGTGGTTGACAAGTCAACAGGCTTGACGTTCTTATCGTTTCATTGGTATTTTTATTGTCCGAAGAAGACAGGCATTTTTTTTTTTTTACAATTACAACACTAGTACATTTGTTAATATACAGATGGCGCTGTGTGTTTTACTTCCAATGACCTGCACCAGGTGGCGCTTGATGTTAGAAAAATTTACAGTAGTTTTCATTACCATCAAAGTCAGAGCAATTATTTTTGATTCTAACCTATTCCTCTTCAGTAGCCGATCTCTTCCTCTCGGCCACACTCAGAATCATGAAACAAAAGAAAGAGATAGAAAGAGAGAAGAATAAAAATAATGTCGGGGAGAAAAGAAAGAAGATAAGCTCGCCTTTCTACATGTTATTTCTTATGTAATGTCCTGTTCAATGCTTCTCGAGCAATAAAGTAGATATAATAAAGGCTGGGCTCTCCGATATTACCTCTAAAGCAGGTATTTTAAAATCTGAGAAAAATATATACCTACTTATTAATTATACTTTACTGCACACGACCCTTTATTGCACACCCGTCATGGTAAGAAAAACCATGAGGGAGGCCTGTGTCCTGCAGTGGGCGTCGGGTGGCTGGTGATAATGATGATGATTGCACACCAAACATTGAACAGGACATTACATAAGGAATCGCATGTACAAATGCGAGCTTATCTCTTACTAGCTGTCCCGGCAAAATTCCTACCGCCACAGAATCCATGTATACGATTCTTGCACAACGCCATCTATTTTTAAAACACAACGTTCGTATGCACAACGCCATCTACTTTAAACTTAAAATAAATATTTTCCCACTGGAGCGCATTACCAGGATATCAATATGTCTATATCTCAATTCAGGCATTTGTCTATCTGTACGCAAAGTTTCATGTAAATCCGTTCAGCCGTTATTGCATGATTGAGTAACAAACATCCAAACACGCAAACATCTTCACAAACTTTCACATTTATAATATTATTAGGATTACTTGTCAATACCTTATTTAGGGCCGTCAGTAATAATTTATAGGATTTTTTAAACTTTATAGCATCAAAAAAAATCGCGAACATGAGTCTAAATCAAAACTAGATGGTTTTATTTGAGCTGTACTGTGTTTTGGATTCCAAAACACATACCAAAATTTAATGCTGTCACTGAATGTGTTAGTGACGTCGTTTGTCAAAATTGTATTAATATGATTTGTCCTTATGTAATTTAAAAAATGCCTACTTTTCCCCCAACTATTCGCTCGCGCAGCGTAATAAGTCCCATACCAACCCGTGCGCTCGGAGAACCGCGCCTTAAAGAAAACAAATTTCACATAAAAAAATGAACCAGAACCAAGAATGGCGAGGTATTGTGAGGGACGCAACATAAGCCCAAAATAACACGACTTCATGAGGAAAAACACAATTCTCCTAAAACACTCGTCAAATGCAGTTTAGATCTGTCTGTGCGATAGTCTGTGGAAAAGGTAGGCAAGAACATCGCAAAAATAAGAAAAACCACCCAGACTGAGGCCATGTGTAGAAATGTACGGTAGCCCCAGTGGGAATGTAAACCACGGCCTCCGGCATGGTAATCAGACGTGATACCGCTACGCCAACGAGGCAGTCATAGGAAGTAAGAAATAAGTTAGTCCAGTATTCAGCGCGTTCAGTTTAAACGTGCCACTAGAATAAGAAGTATCGATGGAAGAGCCGTGGCGCTTATCTCCCGAGGGTCTACCGCAAAGTGTTATCTTAACTACGAGTAACTCAACACTTATTGGGTACAGAAGAACCGCGGGCTCTAAAGCTCGCTCTCGGACCGAGTGGCCTGTTTTAGAAAGAAAGAAAGAGAAACATTTATTGCAGTAACAAACAACACACCTTAATTAAAACTTAAAACAAAACAAAATATGGACAGTAAAAAATAATAGGAACACTTTTCTGAAATTGTCGCGGTGTGTCTCTGGTGCTGCAAATGGCAACTGACTCAGCATAGTGCTGAAGGTGTGAACCCTCAGCGCTGATTTTCAGTCAGTGCCGATAGCCCCAAGTGCTTTAGAGCGGAGCGTGGCCTGCTAATAACTAATAAATAAAACCATATAGGTAACAAAATGAACATCAATAAATTTACATTTACATTAACGTCGTAAATACATATATACACATACATATACGTACAATATGAAATATTGAGTACACATATTTTAGCTACTCATACGCTACCGTATCGTGTTTACCGACGATGTTACTACAATAACTGGCCGTTTTCATCAGAGTGTACTAAGATCGCACAGTATACACGATACGAGTAGCATCTTAGTAGATAAAACAGGTCACTCGGTCCGAGTGTACTAAGTTCGTAAAGTTGTGGCTTAAACGTTGGCAAACATGGGCCAACTCGATTTGTGTGTCTTTATCACTCAAAAAAAAAATGGCTGAGTAACAAGGGATACACTGAATACGGTATCGTGTGATCAACAATAAATTATTTCATATGCTCGATTAAAACAAAAATCACAAAATATCTCGGAAAATGTATCTCTTTTAGTCAATTACTAGTTATTACGATTTTTAAATATTTGATATTCTGTCAAATACCCAATTATGATAGACTGACAGTCGTCGTAGTAACTACAGTAACGTAGTAACAACACTTGTTGGGTACAGAAGAACCGCGTACTCTAAAGCTCGCTCTAAACGTAGGCCAACATGTGCTAATTCGATTTGTGTTTTGTCAGTAACTGGCTGAGTGACCTGGGCCTCGATTCTGTTAGTGCATTGTAGTATAATGACAGGTACACTGTCGGGTCACGTGACGTGTTTTTTCGTACCATTGACGCCTAGAAGGTTTGATGGGTGTGCCCGCGTAGACTTAAAGCAGCCATGAAATGAAAACCGCCATGTTCATGCAGTTGTCATGTTACTACAATGCATTAACAGAATCTAGGCCCAGGACACACTGAATTATGAATAAGATGATAGACAGACAGACGTCGTAATAACATGCTACGGTCCCATCCTGTATAAACGGACTTCTGCTGCATTTAATCTGTAGTAGTTATCTTAAACGAACATCGGGGAGCCGTGTCTGAACGCTTTTAGCTAAATAGTTTCCTCGATAAGTATTTGAGCCACACGTACTGCTGAAGTTTTCATTTAGATAATTTTGACGATCTGAGGCTCACTTGAGCGAAAGAAAAGCGCCGTAGACATCATTTTATTGAGCTTATTTATTATAGAGGGAGAGTATAAACCTAACTTTCACACTTTATTTAATTAATTTTAAACATTGTGTATCTTGCTACCTTGGTTGGAATTGAATTCCTCAATCTAGGCGTATTTCCATCTTTGTGATGTAATTTCCTGAACAAGTTTTTTTGTTGTGTAGGTATATGTGGTTTATCACGATATTACCAAAGAAATTACATTGTTTTTCAACATATAGTAACAGTCTTATTTATAAAAAGTAAGTTCCACTAACAAGATGTAATAAAATTGTGACTTATAAAGTGCATATTCCATTTCATTCCTGTTATAACCAAGCGCATTACCAGTAGACCGACTAGGCAGTCAATTCGATCGCTAAATTAATGTAACGGTGATGACCAAGCTTAATTGAACAGCCAATAGCAATTATTGTTTGTTTACTTTTTCACTGAAAAATACCGACGCAAAAAACCAGACAAAAGCGTAACGATCGAGCTCCGCTGTATGGAAAAGTCACCGTGGTTAATCGAACAAATTGCGATAAAAACCAAGGCTTTGTTCGAAACAAATCAAACGTGGTAAAATATGAAAAAATAATAAAATTAACTGTTCTACCTACAGCGTCCGAACAGCGCGTGTTGTAGACTGCAGCGTCCGAGTGGTCCCTTCACCCATCTAGTGTGAGTGTAGGTGCCATTACGTAGATGCAAAGGCCAAAATGTGAACATTTTGACCACTTTTCGTTATATTCAGTAAGTCCACCATGCTACGTAGTTGGTATGTTGCTAACTTAGAGCTAAAGATGAGTGTGTACATAGACTTATATTCAAGCCTGGTTAATATCCGAATTACTTTTTCCGAACTAAACCTTTCGTAAGCACTACACATTATTAACTTAGCACCGGATAAACTTACTTGGTTTTTTGTCGGAAGAGTCAAAAGGTTCCGCTCTGATTCGCAGAGCTTAATCATGAAGTACTAGACGGAGCTCGCGTCGTCGGTTGCTCGTCTCTGACTGCGTCTCTCCTCTCTCTTCCGACAAAAAAACCAAGTAAGTTTATCCGGTGTTAAGTTAATAATCCGAATTACTGTTCATTTGTGATAATATAAACGATTTCATCACATTGCATTACCCATCATTGTCATTATTGTCAACAGCTCGGTCGCCATCTTGAAATTTCAAATGAATTACTGTCATTCTATGATTTTTTGTGCAGTCTAGTCGGTTAAATCGTTTATAACAAATTAACACTATTTAAATTTAATTTTATGTTGACACCCATCTTAAGCCGTAACTTACCTACTTTTTGAATCGAATATCAGCAACTGGACAGGCGCCGACTGAAACTCGCGCGAGAGGTTAAGAGGACGCCTTATGCAGACTTTAGGACTCTACTTGACTGAGATTGTACTGTTATTGCTTAGTAGACTACCAAATAGAGGCAAATAACAGCAATTGTCATGCTAACACATTCTATTAAACAACTATGTGTGTTCTTTTTGTTGCACTAAGTGTGCTGAGGACAATTTTAAAAACCTATTTAGAGGCAAAAAATTCCACCCACGCCGGGACCAGAACCCGCGACCTCTGGCTAACCATGCCAGCGCTCTCCCAACTGAGCCAATGGGCAAGTACAAGCATCGGCGAAATTTCGAGCCTCTTTACAAACTTCTCTGTATTACGTACAGGCAGTGGCAATTTAGATCACTTGCAGCCCCGAGTAACCCACTTTGCAGTTAGGTTTTAACATTAGATGATATCGCTGTACCTACATGATGTACCTACATCACTCTATTATACTGTTTCAGTTTTTGCGCATATTTTAAGGTTTTTGTGTGTATTCCGTGTGGCGCCAGATTAAGAATAGCGTCACTCCATTTCCTCCAGTGGATGACGTAGAAGGCGACTAAGGAAATCAATTACCAGGAGACGGGCAGCAGCGTCTTCCTGAGATTCCAACCGCATACGGCGATCGCCAACCCGCCTGCCAGGCGTGGCGATTATGGCAAAACCTCTCATGGTTAAGAAAACCGTGAAGGAGGCCTATGTCCTGCAGTGGGTGTCAAATGGCTGATGATGATGATGATGTGTGTATAGTACTTACAAATAAAGTGTATATCCATCTATCCATTAGACTGTGAGTAATGATCAGCCTTAGCGGCAAGTTGACACATCTGCAACTGGCAAATGTCGCAACGAAACCCTGTCTTCACTAGTCAGTAATAATGAATCAATTGGCAGACAGATTACGCCATAGAATACCGGATCTCGTTTAGGATGTCCGTCCGGACGTTAGACATGCAGGGGCTTACCATGAGAGCTGGTGGGCGAGTCTCTGAAGTACATAGTTGTTCAATAGAGTGGTATTAGTACGGCAATTTTTAAAGCCCAGAAGAGGTGCCTCCGAGCAATGTGTGGATTAAAAAGTACTGATAGCTGTGTAGAGTATTTCAAAACTCTCAATATCCTTACTTTGCCATCGCTGTATATTTACGAGATTTGCTTGTTTGTAAAGTCGAATCCTTACCTGTTTGAGAAGAAATCAGATAGTAGCTGTCTTCCCACGAGGGTACAATACACACACACTCTACGCTTTCCAAAATGTACGACAACGGCGCCCTTAATTTCTAATAAAATACCAGACAATTATAAAGAATTAAAATTCACAGAATTTAAACGAAAACTTTTGTACACACTAGTAAATAAATGTTATTACTCTGTCTCAGATTTTCTATTAGATAAATAATAAAAATACCAACGTCTGTTTGTTTATTTAAATTTAAATATTTAATTTAATATTAAGTTTTTTGACATTGTGTTCTATTTTTTATTTTGTAACAACATATTATTTAAACATTCATTATAATTTTCTTCTATTTGCATGAACTTTTGACATACTCTTATTTATTATTTATTTATTTATTTTACATTAATTTCAATTGCTGTGTGTGTGTGTGTGTGTGTGTGTGTGTGTGTAGTGACATTTATTATGACAATTGTAGTGACATTTTATTTAACATAATTTTCATTGCATTATTAATTAAGTTTGTACGTCCAAAGGCAAAACACAGAGCGACTTCATTATTTTATGACATCTTATATTATTTACCTATGTTTACAAATAAATAAATTGATTGAAAAAATATAATGTTTGCCGCTATACTAACCAATGGTGCAACTTAATTCGGATCCTGGCTTGACTCAATCATCTTCGGGAGAGATGCCTAATTTAATTTGCGTATTGTAATTCGAATGACACGGTACTGCTATTGCTTAGTAGACTACCAGATAGAGGCAAATAAGAGCTGTTATTAGAAAGAACAGAAAGTAGGATTAATGCCGTAGAAATGAGGTCCTTGAGAAGTATGTCTGATGTTACTTTAAATGACAGGATACGCAATAATTTGATTAGAGAACGTTGTGAAAGAGGATGAAGTGACTAAAACGTAGAAGTAGAACATGGAAAGGTTGTGGAGAGGATAAAGGAAGAAAGATTGACAAAACAAATATATCGAGCAAATGTGGATGGAAGGGCCAGTAAGGGACGACCCAGACGGACATACTTCGACCAAATAGGGGATGTATTAGCAAAGGGCAAGATAAAAAGTAAGTGGCAGTCCCTGGTCTCTGCCTACCCCTCTGGGATACAGGCGTGAGTTTATGTTATGTTAAGAAAGCAGATTTTACTTCGTAACCAACTCGTGTTAGAGGCTCCGTCTGATAGGACATACAAACGGACGTGCTGATTAATGGCACCGATTGAATATGTAAATGCGTCTGAAGAATTATGTAGAGCAATCACGTTTTCTGCCACCGACACACTTCTTCTATTCCAGTACAGGCGGACACTCAAGGCAAATAAAATTTCAAAAAAGATTAGTGTCCCACTAGTACATATATTTAGTATATTCTCTTCACGATTGTTTTGTTTTATTTCTGTTTTGTTGACGTTCGTGTCTTTTGTTTGTGTACCTTTATGTTTACTTTGTGTTTCTGTGACAATTTAAATTAATATCCTCTAACTTTCTTTCTTTCTTTCTATATTAGTTTTAATTTTTTTTTTTTTATTATACTCGGACTGGAATTACACGTTGTAAAATATATAATATACTATACGGTTTACATTATTCAGTCAAAAGTATCGTTTGGCAAAAAGTACCTTTCCCAAAATATTGAATGGCATACCATTTTGCCATATCATAATGTAGGGTACCTATGACTTTTCCATGCACCAACCTTATTTAAGTTTGACTCAAAACTAAGTTTTTTAGTGAAATATTTTTTTTCGCTTTTATATAAAAAAAAGAACTAACACCCGAAGTTTCAGGATGGAGCGTCGCTGCGCTCCGCTCCATCCAGGAACTTCGAACCTATTTTTGCTTATGTGTACTGACCTAACAACCAACCCAAAATTTGAACAAAATGCGAAATATAAATTTAATCAAACAATTATTTGCTATATATAACACTTGCCAAAATGAAACGTTAGCATAATAAACGTTTGTCTTAATAAAACTTGACGCAGTAAAATTATGCGAAATGATAATTTGACCAAATGAATAAAATGCGAAATGAAAACTTGCTAAAGTTTCATTTGGGAAATGAAACTGATGCCATAAGTTTATTGGGAAGTAAAATTTGGCGAAAAATACTTTGGCTAAACGGCGGTATCCCATACTATACACTAGCTTGTACGAGCGACTGACGAACTCGCGGGTAAAAGCTAGTGTATAATATCGATAATAATATCGCGAACGTGGACTTTAGTTGATAAGAGTTGTTCCAAACAAGTGGCGGATGCTTTTAGCGCATGTAAAACAAAATTACAAAAAATACTGTGTTCAGTTACATACACATTTATTTTGCCTAGATTTCGACTATTTTAACTTCGTTTTAAACGATTGCCCCTGTTGGCGACAGACCTTTTCTTATTGTTTAGTTCCTTTTTTATAGATATTGTCTTTTTTACTATTGTCAGTTTTTTTAATTTAGTTTGTTTTCTTTTAGTTGAGTGATGTAGTTTTTTTGTTCTGACCAATGTGTAATATCTAATGTGTGATTTACAGTTTTAAAGTTTTATTCTCGAATTTATTAGAAAAAAAAGTAGCGGCACCTATTCGGTGCCTAATAGGCTATTGTAACATCCGAAAACTGGGGCAATAACTACGTGCTTTACAGTCACTTTATGCTTAGAAAATTAATCCCTTTGAATTATATTTATATATTATATTCTTTTTATTGCACTAATCCGTGCTGAGGACAATTTGAAAAACCTATTTAGAGGCTAAAAATTCCACCCATTCCCTCTGGCTAACCGTGCCAACGCTCTCCCAACTAGCCAATGGGCAAGTGCAGGCATCGGTGATATTTCGAACGTCTTTACAAACTTCTCTGTATTACGTACAGGCAGTGACATCTGGCTGAAGCCATTTACACCACTTGCAGCCCCGAGTAAACCACTTTGCAGTTAGGTTTTTACATCGGAATGATATCGCTATATCTACATGATTATATTCTTTTTGTTGCGATTAGCCAGAGGTCGCAGGTTCAGGTCCCGACATGGGTAATTTTTTTAGCCTCTAAATAGGTTTTAATATTTATAATACAACCTCTTTACATATACATTACACGTTCTTGCCTTACGTGCTCACATGACCAGGCTGATAGAAGAGCTCACTCTATAGCAGGGTAAAACTTGCCGCGCGAGGAGCGATCCCCCTACGATGAATTCTATAGTGTATTAGAAGAGTTCCGGCATTCAAATTACAAACCGGGCTTAACTCCGTCTTAAGAGTGTTTTAGTGGAATGTACTTTTCATAAATAAGACCGTTAATTTTTATTTTGATATGTTCGAGAACAGTACGAACCGCCGTCCAATAATACTTCTAGAGGTAATATGTATTACCGAACAAAAACAGGCATCATAAAGTGTCGTCCATCTATCATATACACAAAAAAATCCTAAATTTATAAATAAAACCCTCTGAAATAAAACACTTACGGGTGGACAAGAAACGCTTGAAAAACGGGGAAAATTAAATTTGGGGTTGGTCGGCCGGGAATGGGATGGTCTTTAACTAACCGACTTCAAAAACAGGAGGAGGCTCTTTTATGTCATGTGTGCCCGGTCCACCTACTAGATCATTTCAAGATCGATCTCAGATGTAAGAACGCTGTATTAACAGGTACGGACTTGAACGCTTTCGTACTTTTCTAAGCGGCTGTACTTGTATTGAAAAATACCTCCAACAAAGTCTTGTAAATTGTTGTAAAGTTTTACAATCTTCAGAGGAGATTGTAAAACTTTACAACGATTTACAAACCCCTCTTAAACCCCCAACCCCATTGCCGCAAGGAATTTTAATAGAACCCTGGAACTTTCTTGTGTTTACAATAGAAGTGGAATTCATTTCATGTTCCTCCCGCTGTAATAAAAATGGTGAGGGAATTTAATAATAATACGTACAGTCGACGGCACATCAACCTTTATGCATGTACCTTCTTCGGTTGAGTTACGGGCCACTTTGCAACAAAAATGTCAAGGTCGATTGTAAGATGATTTTGTACAGTCGATAGCGGCCTTTACTGCAGAATATCAAAGTTGCAGAATGCCCAACAAACTTAATAGGAAAAAAGAAACTTTGGCTTTTGCATCTACGTTAGAGATGATTTTAGCAGCGTCCAGTGTGGTTTAATTCAATTCTGTTAAAAAATTCTTTATTGCACAAAAAGGTGTTTGTACAAAGGAGAGCTTAATACTAATAAGTATTTCCTTAGTTTATGTGGATAATGCAAGGTGGTCAGTGGCACACAAGATGGGTTAAGGGACCACTCGGACGTGCAGTGCCTGGGACATTGTGTTTTAGATGGTGTAGCCTTGACCAGCACCTAGATACAATCCTGACAGCTTAGTCGGCCTAACCCACAGGAAAGACGAGTCAATAGCTACGTGCGGAGCCAACCAAGCCGCGGGTTTCCTCGCGATGTTTTTCTTGTGATACTGCTACTGCAAATTCGCAGATGTACGTTACTTTGAAAATAAACAAAGAAACGTAGAAACACTCCTTAAATTTCGTTTTGATTTACCGTTTGTAAGCGCCGCAATGAAACTTCACCAATCGGATGAGAGAACACAAATCGAGATAATGATCTTATGATTGAAAATAAATGGAATTAAATATGAAGAATTGTGCGTCTCAAGCATTTTCACAGAAACTTTTCTGTATGGAAATCGCCTTGTCCCGCTGTTGTGTCTTTTGAATTGTTACGTTGTTCTTTCCATTCTTTACGTTAATTTCGAACCTCTCCGATATAGTCTACTAATGCGCTGCAAACCGTGTGTGGGCTTAAGCGTTCTACTGAAACCTTAACTAGGTAAAACTACAGTTAATTGATTGAATTGAGTAATATTTTTACTAAATAATGTTCTATTATTGTGTGGATTGAGGGACGACAGTAAAACCCTTGCTTTACAAACTGCTTACTAAAAATCTATAGCTAAGGTCCTCTCCGAGATCTCGCCTTCAGTCTGTGAGAAATGAGGGAGCACACTTTAAGGGCTATTTCTTTCACAAATTCCTGTGATCGTTCTACGATTATTTTAAGACCATACTGAGTCTCCGTAAACTTGGAATTCGCGAAATACCTAATCCTAGGAGTGGTCCCTCGGCCCACACATACATTTCGAAACAGCTGTCTCCTTAAGTCTAGAGGAGAGGCGTGTGGCGTCCCAAGATCACTGGGTCACTAGCGCGGCCGTCCACCCGGATGTAGAGTCAGCCGCAGCCACAACTGCTCTAAAATAGCTCTTAAAGCTATGTAGGATTAATTCTGAAATGCACTATTCTTGAGATACCCTGCTTAGAGTTTGTGTTTGACAACAACTTTTGTTCTACAAGTCTTTTCACAGATTTTAATTTTTCGTAATATTTGGGTTTATATAATTTTACTGAATTTGCGCTTTACCTACACATTCTAGGCAGCCTTCAATAAATTATTGTCTTACATAGAAGAATGACCATTCAATTTATTTCATTTATGTCTATCAAACAGCGCCACCACAAAGCAGAAAATCTTCTTTTTTTAAATGTAAAATTGAACAAAAAAAATTCAAAAGTCGTAGATTTAAGAGACAGTACCAAAATATTAACCGTTTCAGGAATAACTCATTTTAGAAATAACTCTGTATAATTCCAAAAAATACTCTAATCTGGGTGTAGAGTCGACAGCACATCAACCTTTACATGCGTACACTCTAATCAGTTACGTTTAGGACGACATTGCAACAAAGATGTAAAGGTTGAAGGTTAAAAGATGACCTGGTGTTGACAGTATGAGTTTTAATAATAATACCATATGGTCAATCGACCGTTCTTAGGGTTCCGTAGGTGACGAGGAACCCTTATAGTTTATATAACCCGTATAAACATGTCCGTCTGTCTGTCTGTCTGTCCGCCTGTCTGTCCGCGGCCTAGCTCAGAGACGATTAGTACGAGAATGCTTAATTTTTCCGTACACATACATATTAATCACGCCGACAAAACGGTAGAATAAAATCTTCAAAAATATTTTTTTTTTTAGGGTTTCCCCCTTTTGTATTATTTGTTTATGGAGGTGCACAAAACACAAATGTCCCTAAATAACGTTAAACATGTTGGAGTTTATTTTGTGGCTTGGACAACAGATTATTTACTACATTTAAGTCACAATAAATTAAGGAATTTACTGACGTAAATTATTTTTTAAAGGTGAATCCGAGCATGGAGATCACGTGTTGAGAAAAATATATGAGGCCATAATATTATGTATTTATTACCCTATTTCATTGCTTGCACATAAGTTTGAAAAAAAAGTAATATTAAAATCCTGTAGAAAATGCCTTCCTTAGATTTTTGAGACGCAATTTATTTAGAATATACTCGTAGTTTGCAGAATAGCAAGTTGAAGAGATTCGTCTCAGATTTGGTTTGCAGAAATACAAAGAGTTTTCGATAGAATCTTAATTTAGTAATTCAACAATACTTTGCTGGCATTATATTAGGGGTTAAAGTATGAAATTGCCGTTTTGTTGCAATAGGTTCTTTGAATTGACATAGAATCTTCATGGTTTGAGATTTTCGAATGAAACTTTTATCAAATGGTTTCTATGATGTTCTTTTTTTAAAAAAATGTGAAACATATGAATATCGACTTTCAATTGTTTTTGTTATTCAATTTAGACAAGAAAGATGGATACTGCGAAAATTCGAGTGATTATCAGGCACCCATTTTTCGTATTTTTTTATTTTATTGATTTGACGCAAGTGAGTCAATATTGTGGGTAAGGTAACGTTAAACCATGCCGCTAATTCCTGGGTAGTTTGACTAGGGTCGGCTTCCACTATCTCTCTTAATTCATCGTTATTCATCTGTGTGGGCGGTCTTCCTCGTGGCTCATTCTTTAAGTCGAAATTTCCATCACGAAAGCATTTAAACCAAAATCGCACGGTGCGTTCATTAGTAGACCCCTCTCCAAACGCAGCATTGATATTGCGGGCTGTTTCTGCCGCGTTAGTTCCGCGTCGGAACTCGTATTCAAAAATCACTCGAATTTTCGCAGTATCCATCTTTCTTGTCTAAATTGAATAACAAAAACAATTGAAAGTCGATATTCAAATGTTTCACATTTTTTAAAAAAAGAACATCATAGAAACCATTTGAAAAAAGTTTCATTCGAAAACCTCAAACCATAAAGATTCTATGTCAATTCAAAGAACCTATTGCAATAAAACGGCAATTTCATACTTTAACCCCTATTATTTTGCGATAAGAAAAAACAAAAGTCGGATGACAAATTAACACTAATAAGTCAAGGACCTCCGTTCGGAATTGCATACTTTTTCGTAGGCGTAAACACAAGTTTATATGCAGTAGGGTGACTGGTTCACATATATTTGGGCAAACGCGCAAAAACGGACGCCCTTCCATGCAGACATTACTATACATAAACTCACGCCTGTACCCCGAAGAGGTACACAGAGAGCAGGGGTTGCCACTTGCATAGGTACATGCCCGCCACGCGTGGTGATTAAGCCCATACTCTCTCCCTGAGAGAAGGCCTGTTTCCTACAGTGGGACGTATATAGGCTGCTTATGTTATGTTTTGTTATGTTACATGCCCGCACTGGGAATCGAACCTGGGTCTTTCCATGAACCTGTCAAACAACTTCATCAACAATTATTAGTCATTATCTGCACACACGCCGGTTTCGGATACGTTGCATCTGACCCTTCGGTCGAAGTGTCCGCCTGAGACATCCCATGCCGCTCTTTCCACCCACATTCGCTCGACATAATATTAGGGGTTAAAGTATGAAATTGCCGTTTTATTGCAATAGGTTCTTTGAATTGACATAGAATCTTCATGGTTTGAGGTTTTCGAATGAAACTTTTTTCAAATGGTTTCTATGATGTTCTTTTTGTAAAAAATGTGAAACATTTGAATATCGACTTTCAATTGTTTTTGTTATTCAATTTAGACAAGAAAGATGGATACTGCGAAAATTCGAGTAATTATGAGGCACCCATTTTTCGTATTTTTTTATTTTATTGATTTGACGCAAGTGAGTCAATATTGTGGGTAAGGTAACGTCAAACCATGCCGCTAATTCCTGGGTAGTTTGACTAGGGTCGGCTTCCACTATCTCATTTTTTCAGACATGACAGTTAGTCACCTGTGTGGGTGGTCTTCCTCGTGGCTCGTTCTTTAAGTCGAAATTTCCATCACGAAAGCGTTTAAACCAAAATCGCACGTTGCGTTCATTAGTAGACCCCTCTCCAAACGCAGCATTGATATTGCGGGCTGTTTCTGCCGCGTTAGTTCCGCGTCGGAACTCGTATTCGAAAATCACTCGAATTTTTGCAGTATCCATCTTTCTTGTCTAAATTGAATAACAAAAACAATTGAAAGTCGATTCAAATGGTTCACATTTTTTAAAAAAAGAACATCATAGAAACCATTTGAAAAAAGTTTCATTCGAAAACCTCAAACCATGAAGATTCTACGTCAATTCAAAGAACCTATTGCAATAAAACGGCAATTTTATACTTTAACCCCTAATATTTCTTTCGTCAATCTTTCTTCCTTCACGTCTCTATATGTCCAAACCAACGCAACGATCCGTATGATTGATGGCACGTGTAAAGAGTAGCGGCATCCTAAGATGACTAGGTCACCCACCCGGATGCGGTCAGCTCCAGTTAGACGGACGGGAGGTGTGCGGACAAACAGAGTGGGCATTTTTTGCCACGGCTGGTCAACGGTAGTTTGTTTTTGGATGGGATGCGATTAGCGCGTGGGCTGATGTGAGATGACGGCCGTCCAATACAGGTAGAGGACCTGTCAACTTGCGATTCGTCGTATTGAAATGAAAAAAAAACACAGTTTTTTAAATTAGATGAGGAATACATTGATGACAAAAATTAAAGATATTTGAATCGCATTTGAAATTTATTAAAAGGAGACGGGCAGCAGCGTCTTCCTGAGATTCCAACCGCATACTGCGATCGCCAACCCGCCTGCCAAGCGTGGCGATTACGGCAAAACCCTTCATGGTTAAAAACCATGATGGAGGCCTATGACCTGCAGTGGGCATCAAATGGCTGATGATGATGATGAATCGCATGCCTCTCAATTTTCAGTAATTTCTCAAAATAAACTATCATACATAAAAAAAACAACTTCATATCATAATAAAACTGAATATTTACTCGTTTATGTTGGAGTAAACGAATAAATATCCGTTAAAATTCAGTTTTATTATGTCTAGTGGTCGTGTTAACCTCAGAAAATACTAAACTTCATATGATTTGTTGTCGAAGAAAATAGGGTTCCCTTATGATCGTTGGAAAAACTATATCGATACATGAGATGTAGCGTGAAAAATCGGTGAAGCCGTTTCGGAGGAGTTCGATATAATCACTGCGATACAAGATTTTTATATATATTAGATAAGATCGCTTAACGAATGATCAACGAATGATAACGAATGATTCCGGTTGTTTGTTACTCGTTCAGCAACTGTAGGATTACGCGCGCATTTTCCTAATCTAAGTAGTTCAATTCCCACGCTGTTTCCATTCGAGTGGGTTGTCTATCACTTACTTTTACTTTAAAACCACTGCCCTCTAGAACCGCTCCGGATTACTCCGCCCGATTACACACGTGCCATAGATTAGTGATTGACTACGTTGTCATCTCGTAAGTTAAAGCGGTGAAAATGGACAGCGTGTTAAAAACTGACACTCGACCGAAATCTACGCTTGCCCGACCCCAAAAAAAACCACAGTTTTTTGCTGGGAAATCAATAACAATTTTTTTATTAACATAAAACATTGAGCGTTCCTATGGCGCACAGAGCGACATTATGCCTGCGCTACGCTTGTTTGAGATCCCGATTTGTTTAATGCATGCTCTTTGTAACTCCACTTCATTTTCTAAAGCTTAAAAAATTGATAAGGTTTCTTAGAAACATACATACGAGACTACCCCCTGCGAGTATTCTGTAAGCGCGACTTTGAAGCTCAATATGTCATAATAATATTATTGAAAGAAAATTCAATATTTTTGGAAAAACAATCGTAATGAGACTTGGAGAGAGTACGCCTTGTTACAAATATTGAGAGGCGGCAGTAAATTGACAAATTAGTAAATTACAGGATTACCTCGTATGAGCAATTCCAAAAACACGTCAATTAGATTTTGTCATACAGCAACTTTTGTTCTATGACTTTTGAAATTATTTTGTTGACTTGCTTCAAAATATTTTCTTATAACTTTTTTCAGTTTTTTTTTCTTTGTAGGCGTTTGATAAATAATAATAAGTGTAAAATTGAATTCTTCTATGTACGACAATGATTTGTCGGGACTGCGAAATTGGTAATGATATTAGTTGCGCGTTGACAAAATTTTGTATACCCTGGCGCCTGTTTCATAGAACTACATTTCATGGTTTACTATGATAATTCGATGTACATTGTAAAGCGGATTAACCCAAAGATTAACAAGTAGGAATTCTCTGCTATGCATTATGCATTATGTCATTATAAACTACGCATTGTAGTTTTATCAAACTCGGCCCTGATATCTCTAAATATAACATAAGTAATTGTAAATGTAAGACACAATCACTTTGGGGTTTTTCAAGAATTGCACATTTTAGTTCAGAGGTAACCCTATATAAATTCAGCAATCTTCTTCTTCTTCTTTCTGGTCCTCACGATTAATTAATTCAGACGCGGCACACATGAAAAATAATTACTCGATCGACATACGCACTAAAGTAGAGCTCGCAATCGCAAAGCAAGCCTCTGCTTAAAATTCGTGCCCCAAAACGGCAAAATATAAACCCAAAATAAAAGTCTGGAATAACCCAATCACCGCCCTGAATGAAGCTAACAAGCAGCGTCGTCGGGCACAGAGAAGGAATGAATAGAAGCATGCCTCTGGCCAGCCCCGGATGTACGATTTTTCTGACCCGGGGCAGAAAATATACATTTGCGCCCCCAAACAACCCCTTACTTCTTAAAAAGTCGCTATGTCTTTGGAAAATTAGTCTTTTCAAAACTCCTAATCGGTTAAGAGTTTAAATTATTATGCTAACTTAAAACTTAGAACTCATGCATTTAACTGACTTTAATTCCAGATATCATTGTCATCTATATAATCTTTAATGTTTTAGTAGACCTTTTGGATTTTTGAACCCTAGCAAGCTTATTATATGTTCGGGGAACTTATCGAATAGATTGTTCCTACTCGCAATATGCCATTCGCTAGGGTCAAGGGTTTTTTCGTATCTTGACATATTTAATGTGGCGCCGGATTAAGAATAGCGTCACTCCATTTCCTTCCGTGGATGTCGTAGAAGGCGACTAAGGAAATCAATTACCAGGAGACGGGTAGCAGCGTCTTCCCGAGATTCTTACCGCATTCTGTGATCGCCGATCCGCCTGCCAAGCGTGGCGACTATGGCAAAACCGTTCATGGTTATGAAAACCACGAAGGAGGCCTATGTCCTGCAGTGGGCGTCAATAGCTGTTTTAGTCTAAAATATTTTTAATAACATTTTACTTCGGGCAACAAGGTTCAATATTTTACATGACGAAATTAACTAAAATTACTAATTAAAATTAAACTAAATTACCTAAATTTTGGTTGAATTTGAAAACGCAGATTCTTGATTCTTGAGATGAGCTTTCTGTAATGATCGAGTGCAAACAGGGCAGGTGAGCTTGTTACAGTTTTACTGTTAAATATAACTGTATCATGCTCGAGTTTCGGACAGCGCCCGCTTATTTAATAAGTCATAATTATTACTCTGAGCGGTGGTAGCAAAGTGGGTAGAACATTGGTCTCTGAAGCAAGAGACCCAGGTTCGATTCCGAGTGCGGGCATGTACCTATGACTGTTTTCTAAGATAATATGTACATTTGCAAAGTTATAGTAGCAATACCACTCGCTAACTGTGGAGGAAAACATCGTGAGGAAATCTGAGTGCCTGAGCTATTCACACACCCCAGCGCTTAAAATCGCCAATCCGCGGTGGGCACGCGTGGTAATTAAGCCCAAACTCTCTCTCTGAGAGAAGGCCTGTGCCCTTCAGTGGGACGTTTATAGGTTGCTTGTCACTTGAGATGACTTGTCAGGTGCGGGATTCTGTTGAGTACCCACTTGTGGAAGTGCTTAAGATAACTGTCTAAGGCCCAATTTTCATATTGTACAAAGTCGCGTTTTCACGATTTGAATTTAAGCTTCTGACATTTTTTTTTTATATAATTACTGTGACAGCTACTTACGTTTGGTAAGGTATGTTTGGTTTTACAAACGACATTTTGGACCGCAATGGAACTTCACTAATTTGTTAAGAGCACACAAATAAAGGTTTGATTCAAAATATATGAATATACAAAGGAAGTTAGAGGCTCTTAAAGCTTTTCACAGAAACTCCTCACATCAATTTCTTTTTCTCAAACTTCTATTTGTGTCCTCTCAGCATATTGACAAAGTTCCGTTGCAATCCAGCATGTTTGTAAACTAAAACCAAACTACGTTTGTATGGAAATCGCCTCGTGAGGTGCCCTCTTAAGCCCATGCTTTTAAGACAGGGCCGTTCTTAGAAGTTGGACACCTAAGGGATGCTTGCGTATGCATGTATTTATGTAAAGCACGTGTTAAAGTGGTTGTGGTTAATGTAGAACCCCCTTTACATAAGGCTGCTATTGCGCCTGGCAAGCTGTCTCGCTCGCACTGTTTTAGCGATTGTAAAAGTATAAAAAAAAATTGTTAACTTTTGATAAATGAGGTCTGAGGCTTAAAGATAAAGATAAAGAGATTTATTTGTGAAACATGTGTACAGAAAGGTGGTATTAACATATTTAGTTCAGCATGTTTTGCCATAACAGGCGTACAAATTTTTATAATCATTGATAGTAATAGCATAGCATTAATATTATATTAACATCGTGAGTAAAATGTCAAAAAGATGCGAAATAAAAAATAAAAATCATTCCATGCGATAATAAATTAAAATGTCAACATTTTAAATATATTTTGATTTTAATATACTTAATCGCTCGTAGCCCCGGCTGCCTGAGTGATCTTAAACGATCACGAAGGTAAGCAACACAGGGCGCGTTCAGTGCATGGATGGGTCGGCGTCTATGCCTAACGCTAGTGGCATTTTTCCGAGCGGTTCCGTGCTTCGCAAGGCACGTTAAGCTGTTGGTGCCGGCTGCCGTCGATAGATGGCAGTCGTTAAGCCAAGTCAGAGGCCTTAGGGCGGCTTGACAACTTCTGACAGTAGACGAGCCACTAGTCTACAAGCCTCCACCAATCCGGACTTGGCCCCCGTGGTGGAGTATGGCCTATACCTTCCTCAGGGAAGAGACCCGTGCCCCTCGGTGGGGACATAATGGGTTGATGATGATACTTACTTAGTATTGGTTAAAGAAAAGTTTTTTTCCAAAATCATTAATTTTGGTATCAAAATGTTTTACCCAAAAATACAGCACAACAAAAACATGTCTCAAATATCCGTCCATAATTTTATTATCCAGCAAAACTTCAGACCACATTTGTCAAAAGTAATAGGGGTTAAAGTATGAAATTGCCGTTTTATTGCAATAGGTTCTTTGAATTGACATAGAATCTTCATGGTTTGAGGTTTTCGAATGAAACTTTTTTCAAATGGTTTCTATGATGTTCTTTTTTTAAAAAATGTGAAACATTTTAATATCGATTTCAATTGTTTTTGTTATTCAATTTAGACAAGAAAGATGGATACTGCGAAAATTCGAGTGATTTTTGAATACTGTTGTGGCATTTGACCTGGGGTCAGTCATTGCATTTTTTCTTTTCCGGTTATCATAAAGAATCCACTTTTCATCACATGTTACAATTCGATCCAATATTCCTTCATTTCTGTACCGGTTCAACAAGGCAACACAAGTTTCAACACGCGTTTCTTTCTGCAGATCAGTCAAATCATGAGGCACCCATTTTTCGTATTTTTTTATTTTATTGATTTGACGCAAGTGAGTCAATATTGTGGGTAAGGTAACGTTAAACCATGCCGCAAATTCCTGGGTAGTTTGACTAGGGTCGGCTTCCACTATCTCTCTTAATTCATCGTTATTCACCTGTGTGGGCGGTCTTCCTCGTGGCTCGTTATTTAAGTCGAAATTTCCATCACGAAAGCGTTTAAACCAAAATCGCACGGTGCGTTCATTAGTAGACCCCTCTCCAAACGCAGCATTGATATTGCGGGCTGTTTCTGCCGCGTTAGCTCCGCGTCGGAACTCGTATTAAAAAATCACTCGAATTTTCACAGTATCCATCTTTCTTGTCTAGATTGAATAACAAAAACAATTGAAAGTCGACATTCAAATGTTTCACATTTTTTTAAAAAAGAACATCATAGAAACCATTTGAAAAAAGTTTCATTCGAAAACCTCAAACCATGAAGATTCTATGTCAATTCAAAGAACCTATTGCAATAAAACGGCAATTTCATACTTTAACCCCTAATATTACAATAAAGTTTTTACAATAATTTAAATTTCTGAGCGAGCCGTCTTGCTAGACGCAACAGCAGTATTTCTCCTCCCAACACTCCAAGCACTTACGCGGTGGAATTGCTTACTCATTACCATAATCAAGGGCCTGCTTTCTTACTCCTTAACGAAATAAACTATACCAGTCCAGGTTTAATATATAACTCAGGGCCGCGTTTCACAAAACTATAACTTATAGTTTATTTACTCGCGTTACTGCGTAACCGAGTCATCCTGCTTGTTGATCCGTGGGTCAATCAGCTTTGCTATCGAATTGTCATCATAGTAAACTTCCGCTATCTTTGCTAAATTCCGCCAAACTCCCACAAGCACCATGCGGTTAGTTAATGCACCGCCCTCCCTCCCACTTTTTCAAGCAGAAGCAAGAAACAAACACACCACCACCGACAACAATACTTGTGTGAAAAAATGCGTTGCTGCGCGTTTCGCCTCTAACACGTCTTGTGTTCATCATCAGGCTCCTGGTCGACTGACCGACTAACCGCATGGTGCTTGTGGGATTCTGGAGGAATTTAGCAAAGTAATTTTCACATTTTAATGCTATTATGGATTTCCGCAAAGTAACGCCTGATTCCATACAACAAAAAAAAATTGAGTAATAAAAACTGAATTTGCACCCGTTTCTCGTTTATCCGTGCAAATTCATTTTATTGTGTCCTTTATTATGTCTAGTGCTCGTTTTAACCTTATGAAATACAAAAAATGTAAAAGTTGACCTGGTGTCGACTGTGCAGTTACCTCCTCCAACAAGGTCGGACAGAACGACGGACATTTCTAGCCGGAATTTTCTTGCATATATAGAAACATGGCTTGCATTCCAACTAATTTTTCGATGATTCGACCTCGAAAGAAGGTGTGATGGAAAAAGACCAAAACCCAGCAGTAGGCAGAGATGGGTTGATGTTGATGATGATGATTTGGCTACTAGTATAGTTTTCACTCCATATTATTCCGTGTGGCGCTGGATTAAGAATAGCGTCACTCCATTTCCTCCCGTGGATGTCGTAGAAGGCGACTAAGGAAATAAAATACCTGGAGACGGGTAGCAGCGTCTTCCTGAGATTCCAACCGCATAATGCGATCGCCAAGCGTGGCGATTATGGCAAAAGCCCTAATGGTTATGTAAACCATGAGGGAGGCCTATGTCCTGCAGTGGGCGTCAAATGGCTGACGATGACTCCATATTCCTTACAACATTTTGAAGTCTTTCCTTCCCTCGGTTCCAGGTGGACAGGATGTCCCAGAACTGCAAGTCGACATACAGCGTCGCCACGACGCGGGACGCGAATAACAACACCCTGTATCACACGGGGATGGCGCAGGGGTACACCGGGCGCGGATATACGCCGCCTACATTCACCCCCAGCGGGGGTTACCAGGTATGTGATGTAACGTAACGTTACGTAACATACGTTGCTCTAAAGATTCTACGATGATTACTATACTGGTATTGATGCAATATAAGATTTCGTAAAATCGTAGCTATTTAAAAGAACAAACTTCACACAGAACACCAGATGTGTGATGTTATTTAACGTTTGTTAATGTAATGTAACGTACCGTAATTTAAAATGAAATGAAAAAGGCTTTTTTTCTGTTACCTACTCGCATTCTCGAGAATTAATGTTGACCATAAAAAAGAAGAAAATCAGTTACCTAAGGCATACGTTGCAACACGACAAGTACCGACTTCTTCAAGTCATTATGATTAGTGCTTGAAATTGCCAGCCCGCGGTGGGCACGCGTGGTAATTAAGCCCATACTCTCTCTCTCTGAGAGAAGGCCTGTGCCCTACAGTGGGACGTATATAGGCTGCTTATGATAAAAAAGAAGAAAATTAGTTACCTAGGGCATACGTTGCGACGAGACAAGTACCGACTTCTTCAAGTTATTATGATGGGCAAGATTGCGGGAGGAAGGTGTGTTGGGAGAAGAAGGAAGTCGTGGCTCAGAAATATCAGGGAATGGACGGATGTTGACAGCGTCGAAGACCTGTTTCGCTTGGCAAGAAACGAAGAATAATATGCGAAGCTGACGGCCAACCTCCATTAGTGTAGAGGCACAGGAACAAGAAGAAGAATACTCGCAGTTATTTTGAATACAAATTTATTTTGTAAGCTTGTTACCTTCCTCTTACAAGTAAGTTTCGTTTTTAGTTTTTTTTATGGGTGGCTGAAAATCAGCGCTGCCAAGATCACTCCGCTGACTTGGTTGCACAATGCTGAGGCTCGACCCTTTGTCTTAATATGTCAATAAATGCTTTCTATTTCTATTTCATTCGCCGGTTGCGGGATTTTCCCGTTGTACACAACATGTTCAATTATGCAGTCTAAGGTTTCTTGTCCTAAGGGCTGTTAGCTTAGCCGTGAAGAGTAATGTAATGTAAGTTGGCGTAATTTAAGTTAAGTAACAATTCTTGTAACTCGATGTCAGGTTCAGGGTGATATAATATGTTCTTTTAGCAGCAGGTTTTATAAAAAAAAATATTTGCTCTGAAATCATCATCGTCACATCTCTTAAGCATGCTCTCACTAACGGATCCTAGACTCCTGGTTAATATATCTGCCTCCGTCTTGATTCTCCTTTTTCATTTCACCGCCCACAGTTCAACAAACTCTTGGAAGTATTTTTTTCCATATCCTCATCGAAAGAAAGCCCTTTTGAGGAATTGTTGAGGCTGAATGGACCAAATATCTTCAAGTTACAAAATATGAATGTAGAGCATCTACCAACCTCGGCCGAACCACTTTCAATAAAATAATTATTAAGGGGAAGTAAATGTAATATTTTCATAATAAAAACTTACAATATTTTTGAAGGTACGTAGTTACTAGAACGTAACACATAATTTGATAATTATGCAAATCTACTCTAACTATGACGAAAAATAGTCACAGGGAATCCACTGCTTCTGCGTGTACGAAAGCAATAGTGCTTCCTTTACACACTTAGGCCGACTTGCACCACTTTCTTAAATGTGGCTTAAACATCATTTAACTAAAAGTCTTCATAGAAAAGTCGACTTAAGTGAC
Organism: Yponomeuta evonymella; assembly: GCA_963969515.1. Classification (NCBI taxonomy): domain Eukaryota; kingdom Metazoa; phylum Arthropoda; class Insecta; order Lepidoptera; family Yponomeutidae; genus Yponomeuta; species Yponomeuta evonymella. The sequence goes on along the minus strand of OZ018354.1, from coordinate 17,476,495 downwards.
ATTCAAGAAGTGCAGCAAGTCGACCTTAAGGTATAATTGCGAACTCCGCTGCACGCAGCTGTGCTGCCGCTGCAGTACTGCCATAGCACTACTGGTAATCATAAAACAAAACACGATTTCTTAAAACACTAATCAAACGCAGTATTCTGTGGTAAAGGGACCACAGCCTATTTTAACTGTATTTGAAATAATTAGAGGAAGTTGATTAGAGACTAAACTACACAGACTAAGACTTTGAGGAGTGTTTTAAGGAATCTCATTTTTATAAATTAAATTCCGTTGTGCTTAGGATAAGGATATGTTTTTAGACCAATTTTCCTGTTTCGTATACAGTAAAGTGTTCTCTACTCAACTCTACTGTAATGAGATAGTTTTCGGGTCGGGGTAGTTCTTGTAGTTTCCACTAGATGGCGTTACTGTAGAGCAATTTAGAAAAGAGGTTTATAATATGTTGCCCGTATGCGTTACTTTGTCCGTGACACAGGTCCGTGGTCTCTCCCTTCTGTGCCAAAGTGTGACGTGAACACAGTAAAGGCTCAGTAAAACTCATACTCTTTATTGCACACATAAAAAGACATAAAATAAAACACAACATTTGCAGAAAAATTAAAAAGTTTACATGGCGAGCTTATTTCAGCAGAAATCTCTTCTAGCCAACCCCTAGATACGGTGATAGGAACATTATAAACCAGGGGGGAAAGTGTACAATAATTATTAAGTATTGTAATATATTATTAACCCAATACAATCATACAATGTACCATATATATATACCTACTTAAATATGTACCTATTGGCTATAAACTTAAAAAGTTACATAAACCTACTTATAAGATAATAAATATGTACCTACAATACATAAATAAATTATCATACACAATAACGCGTTACGTGAAAAGCATTTCTTAATTTCTGTCGTCGGTTCTATTCCAAGTGGAGGCCGCCGTACTTAATTTGTTCAAATAGCCTCAGTCTGTGTGTATTTAAATTTTTGTGATATCCTTACATGGTTACCGTAGTACAGGGTATCCTAGTTTGGGACCAGGACAAATGATTTTGTTGTGTGGAAGTTAGTTTAATTTCCGTATCTGTTTTAGTTTCAATATTCCTAAAGCAAATAAAGCAGGGTCCAGACCGTCCAAGTCTTAGTACGCTCGGTCCGTGTGCGTACAGTTTTTGTTGATTATGACGACGCACTCGGTCCGAGCGCACTGACCGTAGTTTATTTGCTTACTTGCGTTCTAAGACCGTCAAAACCCGGCTTTAGTCAGTGAGCAAAAGAGCAGTGGTAAGGTATTGATAGAACGCTGGCCTCACATTTAAGAGACTGTGGGTTCGAATCCTGACATAGACCAATGTCTTTGTTTTTGAAGTTACTAGCAATATCACCTCTGACCTGAAGGAAAGTATCTTGAGAAAACCGGAGTGACTAAAGTGTAAACACACCTCCGCGCTTGAAATCGCCAATCCGCGGTGGGCACACGTGGTCATTAAGGCCATTCTCTCTCTCTCTCTCTGAGAGAAGGCCTACCCTGGACTGGAACGTATATAGGTACACTGCTTATGAATAAGCAAAAGTTCACAATTTTTTGTTGAAGTAAAGATAAGTATTAGTTTTTGCGTGTTATTAACATGTTGTATACAGAGCCATGAAAAAATGTAAGTTAGTTTTTTAAGGGCATTTAGGGCTGCCCCTTAAGACGATTTTTCTCCGCGCTCGCCCATAAAGCGATAAGGTTTGCACCCTAATTGGGCGCTGCAAGTTCCATTGCAACTCGTTAATTTCGTCATCAGAATGCGGCGCGCGCTCCAGTTACGCATCAGAAGCGGTTATTGCAGGTACTCGCCTTTTGAATTGCTTCTGTACATGTATAGTCTGTTCCGGATTAGTGTTCATCGTCATCATCAGCCTATGCTTGTCCACTGCTGGACATAGGCCTCTCCTATTGCACGCCACTGAGCACGGTCCTCGGCTCTCATTTACTGCTCACATATCTTCAGCTCTCATTCAGCTCTTCGCATTAATGTTACGTGGATGTAAATAATGTAAAGTGTGTCGAGAATATGCAAGGGACTATTGTTGCCGATGACTTAAAATCTCGATTGTACAAAGCGTGTGTGGAGCTAGCCTACGTTGCAAGTCGGAGACAATTCAGGTCACACGTTTAAATCCAAAGATGTGCATTCATTGTACACAAGCCGTTGATAGATAGCTATCTAAAATAAAAAATCCGTAACATTATCTATACAACATTAGACAAAGATCGAATTTGAGAAAAGAGCCATCTATAGATACGAACAAGACGCGATCTACGCTGTGAAGCTTACATAGATGGCCGCTAGATGGTGAGCTCTGTCTTTAGACAACTTTTGTTGTATGGGAGCCCCTCTTAAATATTTATTTTCTTCTGTTTTTCTTTGTTTAAAAACTGTGATAAAATATATTCATATAAGACAGTGTACCATAAAATAAATGGTGATACATTTGTAAGTAACAAAAGTGTCGTTGGACCACAGTAATAAAATTGAAGTTTAGTACCGAAAATGGTCCAAAAAGAAAACTACTGCCAAGTTTAACATTGTTAGGTACTGCATGTGTAGTATGTATTTAATATTCAGTGATTGTTGCATTCATAACTACAACCATTTCCAATTCTTGAAATGTGCCCAAACCACTAAGGTTAATTCTAATCCGACTTTTCGTTTGGAATTTTACCAAACTACGCCTGTATGGAAATGCGTTGCAACATCAGAGACACGCCCTTAATTTATTCTTTTTGGATAAATAAGCTAATGCAGTATGCTTTCACTATGTCGCTGCAAAGATACAAATCAGGCTAAAAAGACTCAAACTTATATACCACCCAGATTTTTACTACGAAAATCAGAAGAAAACTTTGGTCTGCAAAAGGCACCTTTTGTAAGCACTTATTGCCGAAACATTTATCGAAACCATCAATCAACCATAATTATCTTAACCATTACCTACTTGTCCGTTTTGACTTAAAGGGACCATTTTGAGGTTTAAAATTAATTAAATTTAGTTCAAGGAGGTTTAAATCTTACAGACTTTTTTTTTTCAATAAAGCGCTCTAAAAAGAGATGGCGTAGTGTATAATGAGAAATATTTAGTTGCTCCTACACCTACTAACAAAACAGTAACAAATAACGTACTTATAACATTTTTTAAGTTTGAGAAATAAGCTCACAATGACTTATTTTTTCTGTGGTGTGTAGAATGAAAAGTTCTAATCTAATCTAATCTAACCTAATCTTTTGTTTTCTACTTTCATAAAGCCATCGAAAATTGCTTTAGATAATAAGGACCGTATAATAAAAAAATAAAGGAAATGAGTGGCTTGCTACATTTTCTTTAACTGTCACTCTGAATTTCGCTCATAAATTATCGATTACCAGAGGAGGTCTTTCTGATCCAGTTTTCCATTTGCGAAACCCGGATGACCTTGTTTGAGAATGCAACAAAAATTGGTGCATTCTCACTTACCTCATTCTGCTGCTAGATGAAGCTTGCTGTTTCAACTTGAGTTTTAACTACATACATAATTAAATAATCGCGGTTAGAGCCGTTTAATACATAGATAAGTATATTTACTCGGTTTAATATACATATTACGATGAATGAACATCGTGAGTCATTAAAAAAAAAATGACAGCAAAAGGTAGTAAAAAGATAAAAGTAGGTAAAAACAGAAATATAGGAAGTAAAACTTCGACATTCAGTTCATTAGTAATAATCGACGCATGTCGATTTTTTAGGGTTCCGTGGTCAACAAGGAACCCTTAGATATAGTTACGCCATATCCGTCCGTCTGTCTGTCTGTCTGTCGGTCCGCGGCTTAGCACAGAGACGCCGACAAAACGTAATAATAAAATATTAAGAAAAAATTTTGGTGCGCACCTAAACTAGGGATGGTTTCTTGTTCTCACCTAAACAATAGTGTGGTACCGTTAAATTGGTCGTTTAAAAATGTTGTGAGTGTAGGAAAACCATTTGGCGATTTAGGGATCCGTTTGAGAAATATTAAGCTTTAAAGCGCAATTTTTTTTAAGGTCCCCCCTCCCTCTCTCCTGGCTACACGGCTAATTGTAAAAACGTGAAAATCTTCAGGGTAGTAGCACATATAATGAACTTAAAAGAAAAACTATCACGGCTAAGTAGGTAAACGAGTAATAGGCGACCAACTTATAATAGGAAAAATTCCTGCAAATTCCATTAAAAATTACTTTGATGAAGTTGTTAGTGCCGTGAATCAGGTAAAAACCCCTCCTTCTTCGAAACCCTACACTGCGCATGGTCGACACGCACTCGGCCGTTTTTTTATAAATAGATTTAATTTGACACTTACCTCACAGCGACGAGCTAAGATTTATAATTTAACACATAGCACGTTAGCACGTTTTGGACAGATTATCTTGTGCAAAATTATCCAATTGTTTACGATGGTTTTATAACAGTTAAAGACAAACGGGTTTATTCATAAAAACAATATTCCATTAACACTCAGTAAACCTGGTATAAAAATATTCGGTGGTAAAATCTTTCCTTTCTAAGACATTAAAAGGGAAAGAAAGGGAAGAGAAATCACATACGGCGTTTGTGGAGTGTTTTATGGAATCGTGTGTTTGTTAATTACACCTAAAGTTTTTTTCTCATGTTTTTCTGGTTCGGCATGTATAAATTGAAAATACATGCCGAACCAGAAAAACATGAGAAAAAAACTTTAATAAATAAGTAGTCCACATACAATTCAATCCTTGTGGCAAGCAGCCCCCTAACCTTATTGGAACTCACGTGATTGATCATTGATTCCACCTTCCGCGCCCTGACGGATATTAAGTACAAACGTCTCTGCCAATTGCCTAGCATGCATTCGGTATGCGAATTTGATTCGTGGTGTGTTCTACTACTCGATGTGTTCTACTACTGGGCTGTTAATGTATTCCAATCCAATCCATCACTGATGTAAATAGTCCTCCTCACTGCAAGCCGGCCATATTCATCCAGCCCCAACCGGAGATCTAAAAATAGAAAATGAAATGCATTTATTTCAGGTTGCAGGACCCATATTAAGTAACTATATAAATACTACAAAGACAACACATACTGCAGAAAAAAAAATACATAATTCGGTTACACACCGTTCAGTCACCTCAAGAATGTCGATGGCGTTTTATTTCAATTGCAAAAATCATCTAGCCTAAGAGAACATGATGACATGATATTTAAAAAGCAATTGAAGTTCAAGTTGTACGAAAAATGCTATTACAATTTAAATGACTATTTTAATGATTCTTTTTAGATTCTTCTGCTTAAATTATTAATTAATTATTTGTTATTGACATACAATTATTCTTAGACTAATTTTATTTGTTATTTTTTAAATCTATATTGTTTGACATGTATAATATAATAATTATTGACGATATATATAGATAGAGAAATTTAAAATTATGTTTAAATATTTGTACACCTCAGTGGCAAAACATGCTGAAACAAATTACATTTTTGAACATCCTATGTATACGTATGTTTTACAAATAAACGAATCTTATCTTATCTTATCTTATCATATTGTCAAAATCAGAAAATCTAATCATCGGTCCAACGAGTTTTTCCAATACAGCGATTATAGGTTTTCCGGCATATTATGTCTAGCCCACTGTCACTTGTCAATATACCTTAGTTATTTACCTTTCGGACCATTAGGTTGAGTTCTTAGTAGAGTACAGTACTATCTTGTTCTTTAGTGAATGTCTCATTTCTAGTACGATCCATCAAACATCAGACGGGCCCGGTATTTCCGTTCATTTATTACCTAAGACAATTTTAACCAACCAATTTTAACTCCCGTGAGTGCGTGCTAGCGGCGACCCAACCCTATGCTCCGCATCAAAACCTTCGTCTCTTAGCCTCCGACTGTACAGGCGACAGACAGCACATCAATCTTAACATCCATGCTCTCAAGTCGGTTACGTTACGGGCGACTTTGCAACAAAAATGTACGCGCTATCGACTGTGCCACTGACCGGCACATGAACCACCTCACTGACCTGTCCTTTCATCCCGCAGCAAGTGACGGCGAAAGTGCTCATAGGCAGCATGGCGGCGATCAACGACCTCAAAGTGAAGGAAACGGCCGAGCGCGAGGCGCGGCGGACCCACTAGCGACCCCTGGCGGCTACCGCGGTGAGCTCGCGCTTGAGAGTCCGCGCACTAGATGGCGCTGTCTAGCGAAAGGTGTGATGGGTTTGAAAGGCAGTTGGGTTAGTAGTTCGGGTGGGGCTTAGTAGATGGCGCTGGTCGTCGCAGTCGATTTTGTTTTTTTATATTTTATAAAATTTGTTCAATTATGAATTACCTAGTAAGGATTGAATTAAGTTTTCCGACCAATTCCCATTTTTTAAGGTATTTTTTTAGAAAAATACCAGTGTGACATCCAATGTGTCTTACAAAGGCTTTTTGGAAAATACTTAATGGGAAATCTGGAAAATAGGAAGTGGAAATCCGCTTAAGACCTAAGAGACCCATAGACCACTATCGCCACTGGTATTAGCGTAAACCCGCGTATTGCAGAAATGTACTTTATTATTAAAATCTGTAAGCATTTTATGAAGTTACCTACAAAGGAACATAGCCCACAACGACGTCCTACGCGTAATTAATAAACTGACTGAATTTTGAATTCCCGGTAAAATTATGAGGTTCCAATTTCAATTTTTTTTTCAACCGGTAACCAATTTAATAAGGAGGTACCTACCCCAGATGACGGAAATAAGGAGATACCAACCCAAAAGATAAGGATTATTTTGTATCTTTCCGTGACATTTACAATAACGCAATAAAACAAAAAAATCTTCATAACCTAAAAAGAACATAGATCTAGGCATAAACTCACGCCTGTAACCCGGAGGGGTAGCCAGAGAGAGATTTGGCACGATCCTGACAAACCTCTTTGACTTCATCAACTTTCATTAATCGCTCCACTATTTATCTTGCCCATTGCTGATAAATCCCCCATTTGTTTGACGTATGTCCGCCTGGGGCTTCCTTAACCGGCCCTTCCATTTACATTCGCTCGACGTATTTCTTTCCTCCTTCATCATCTCCATATGTCCAAACCAATGCAACATCCCATAACATTGCAAAATACGTCTACCTTCAAAAACTTTCACGTTTCACGCCCTACGTTTCACTGTAGGGCACAGACCTTTTCTCAGAGAGAAAGTAAGTATGAGCTTAAACACCTGGCGTGCCCACCGCGGATTGCGGATTTGAAGATCTAAAATATGTTAACATCCCAGACACTGCGGTTTCCTCACGATGCTTTCCTTCACAGTTAGCAAATGGTTTAGCTACTACAAATTCATACATTCACACACTTAAAAACCGAGATTCGAACTCCCTCTTGAATGTCAATGTGAAACTTACCTACTCATGCTTTTTTTTTTCAGATGGACAGGACAATAATGTGATAAGCAGGATGAAGTCGAAGGTGGTGATCTCTCTTGGAAGAAAATACAGCGGAGAAGATCAGTCTACAGCTGATTAAAGTTTACGTTTTGTACTTTGAACCGTTATTATGTTAAAGGCATAGATGAGATTTTACTATAGCGCAAAGTTGGCTACTTGATAAACGTTACAAATTAAATATTTCAAGCAAGATCTAGATTGTTATGGAAAAAAACACTTTTTCTTAAAACATTCTTCAATTGCAGCTTAAGTTGGTCTTTCCCTTTGCCACAGACAATTTAAACTGCATTTGAAGAGTGTTTTAATACAATCATGTTTTCACACAAAATCACTCTCCAATTGCAGCTTAAGTTGGTCTTTCCCTTTGCCACGGACAATTTAAATTGCATTTGAAGAGTGTTTAAAAACAAACATGTTTTTAAAATAACCGCAACTTTTTTACTTTTTAAACTTTGTTCTTAATTAACAGCCCTATCACACTAGCGATTTGTGAGCGATTTGAAAGCGATGCGATTGCGCGGCGAGCACGCCACGATGACGCCACGATGACGCTGCGCGTCGCGGTGATGTTGCCGCGATTACCACTCTCGACGACATTTTGTACAATCGCGTTCGAGTCTTCCCTGCCCCACTTGAGTTATATCAAAGATACGTGTGTAAGCGGACGTAGCATCGCTTAGAGATGCTTCAATCGTCGTTGATACAATGGATACAAAGTTATATATAGCTAAAATTCAAAATCTTCCCCGGATTATAAGGGAAGTAATACCGGTTATACGTTATACAGGGTACATAGTAGTTGCTCTCTCCCAGTCGATTACTTGATAATAAGTCCTCCCAGATTCGTCGTTGACTTGTATCTATTTTGTCGTTGACCTGTTTCTGCATCTTCGAAGTAACAAAGCCAGTAGTAGTGTTTCCTCGCCAGATCAATCCATTTTGCTACTGAGTGTCCAAAACGCGGACCACAGGCCGTGAGCTCGCCGCAACGGCAGCACAGCGTCGTGGCGATAATCGCTGCGCATTCGCATCACTTTCAAATCGCTCGCAAATCGCTAGTGTGACAGTTTAAATTATTTATAAAAAAACGATTCCTCTAAAGCTGCTAAGAGGCAGTTTATTTAATCTGTGGTTAGAACTTTTCCTTGTAAAATCTTCACCACAGACTATTTTAATCGGCGTTTTAAGGAATCATGTTTTTTTTTTGTAAATAAGACCGTTATTCTATAGAACTCTTTTTATTTGAGACATATTTGTTATTAAACCTGTGCTTTATACATTTTTTGAACCGCAGTTCTGGTAAGATCATATAACAATATTATAAAATATAATATGTAGTAATATCTTTAGGGATCTTATTGTAGAAATGTATACAATCACATACCTATACATAAATAATTTATGAACCTATGCCAGCATAAATCTTGAGAACAAAAGTTCATAAAATATTTAATGCTAGTGTTTACGCTGTACCTATTCACATTGACGGTACCTTAACTCTACTCAGTTACTTTACGGGTCACATAGCAACGAAAATGTGAAGGTTAATCCGCTGTTCACTGTACCTTGCGATAGTTGATTATTATCATATTTTAATACTTTATTACTTACTAGAAAGTGATAGATAGTTTTAGAGAAATACTGAAAATTTAATTATTTTACTAAGTTTAACAATGTTTTTCTTTATGTTTTATAGAAAAATTTTAATATGTGACTTTTTATATACCAGAACTAGATCTAGGAAATAGGAGATTGTTTCAATGCGAATTATAGCTTTTTGTTACAAATTTAATCAAATGCCTACAGTTATTAAAATTTATTTTATTACCTTTTTTATAATAAAAGTTTTTTTATATTTAGTTGGTTGTGTTTTTCGAACACGACAAGTTTTATTTTATAAGATGGATGACACCACATTGATTTGCAAACAAATAATATGATACTCCAGAATTTATTAACATTAATTGAAAAAAAAAAGGTGGGATGGATAGGGAACACTTACTTCATTGCAGATAAAGAAAGAAATGACACAGACGGCGGTCTTATCACAAAGGTGATCTCATCCAGACAAGCCACTATAACTAAATATCCTACGATACCGAGATATTTACTTACCTAAATATTTGACTTTTATACCCTTATACACTTTTTAAATCAGACTGACCTATGAAGGACTATCCAAGCCAAATTATTCAAATAATTTACACGAACCGATTCAAGCCATTTTCGACTATCCTCTAAATCATCTATCCTTTAAAGTCTGTTATGTTACAGGACCAAAAAAGTATAGAGAGCATACTTTGGTGAAAGAAAACATGGCTCTAGACTTCACGCATCCAGCTAGTATAGTTTCAAAGATCTGGAGTTCAAAAATCACAATTCTTAGCACTCACTGACGTACTTAGCAAGTTTTCGTTATATAACTATTTAACAACCTCTAAGAACTTGCCAAGTTTACTCTATAAACACATAATTATTTTTCAGTATTCATTTATGAAAACGTTTTTGATCCCGTGAAGAGATCTTAGCAGAGTTGCATCAAGACTTTGTTGAGGCAAGAAGTTGGCCCATTTTTCATATTCATATCTTGGTGGGATTTATTTTAACCTCAATCACAAAGTAAAAGTCCCAAACGATTTCTATTGAACTACTATTAACAGCTGATAGAGGCCTAATAATGCGATTCAAACTCTGCCAGAAGCTTGACGTTTACAATATCAATTTTATTAGTACGAAATTAGACAGTTGGAATCGTTCAAAATGTGTTCCGTGCATTCGATTTTTTTGTATTACGGGTTTTCGTTTCGTGATCTGCGACGGCTCGGCATTTGAGATGGTGCATTTGATCACGAAACAAAAACCCGTAGCCCAAGACATCAGGCAAATGGCGTCGGCTAGGACATACCCTGCGAAGACCCGATCACGACATCCCGAAGGTTGCTCTCGACTGGTAACCCGCCGGAGGCTCACGACCACCCGAAAGTCCGTCCCAGACGTGGAAGAGCTCCGTACTCTCTAAGACGAAAGGATAAGGCAGTAACTTGGCCAGAGCTACCCCCCTGGCCACAGAGATAAATGGAAAGACCTTGTGTCAGCCCCAGACTCCACGGAGGAGTCTTTACTCCTTTGGATTAAAGAAGAAGAAGAATTTGACAACTGACAGCTGTTAACACTAGATTAACAGATTAGGTACGAGAAACGGGGTTTAGTAATATTATGGATGACTGGAAAAGGTTCACCTAATGTCTCCTTTATGACCTACATGCTGATAGGAGACTTAGCTCCGATCCATTGCATCACCCTGAGCATATGATGCGTGACCAGCGTTGTAAAGACACTACCTGATGCCGCTTGTGCAAGATGACCATAGCCCGATTCTCGTGACACAATTGACATGTCATGGCACCCATATGCAACTGGCCTCGAGTCTTAATAGACTCGATCCTTAATATGCACTAAAGTCGTCAAAATATAAGAAGACCGTTTGGACAGCTATAAAAACCATAGAATCTAAACTAGTTTGAGATCAAAAACATTAAAAAATCTTAACTATGAGTAACTTTTCAAGCTACAAAGTCTGTTTTTTTCTTTCGGGCGTGTGTCTTTTTATGTATTTGTTCGAGTAAATCCAAAGTAAAATGCATTTTTGTGTAGCTGTTAAAACGGGCTTCTTACATTTCGACAACTATAATGCAATTTATATTACAGTTTTATTTATAAAACTAAGGTTTCAGGCGGTGGTAGTTACATACATACCACTACCACTTGGTATCGGTGAAGGAAAACATCGTGAGGAAACCTGAGTGTCTGCGGTGTTCGCATGCCTCAGCGCTTGAAATGGCCAATCTGCGGTGGGCACGCGTGGTAATTAAGCCCATACTCTCTCTCTCTCTGAGAGAAGGCATGTGCCCTGCAGTGGGATTTATGTTGTGGACGTTTATTTATAACTAGCTGTGCCCGCGACTCCGTTCGCGTACATTTCGATTTTTACGAAGCAGCATTTGTATGGGGGCCACGTCTTATCATAACTGGAGCTAGAATTTAAATAGCCTATCCTGTGTCCCAGATGTCTATATGTTTTTATACCAAATTTCATCAAATTCGGATAATTGGTTTAAGAGTTATGGAGGAACATACATACATACACACATACAGAAAAAAGTTCTAAAAATCGTGAAATTAGTTTCAGTATCATATATTGAGCCTATAAACACAATATCTCTGAAAACAAACTAACTTACTCCATGACCGACCCTTACAGATTTATTATTAGTATAAGATATATAGATATATAGAATAGACTAGCTGTGCCCGCGACTCCGTTCGCGTACATTTCGATTTTTACGAAGCAGCATTTGTATGGGGGCCACGTCTTATCATAACTGGAGCTAGAATTTAAATAGCCTATCCTGTGTCCCAGATGTCTATATGTTTTTATACCAAATTTCATCAAATTCGGATAATTGGTTTAAGAGTTATGGAGGAACATACATACATACATACACACATACAGAAAAAAAATCTAAAAATCGTGAAATTAGTTTCAGTATCATATATTGAGCCTATAAACACAATATCTCTGAAAACAAACTAACTTACTCCATGACCGACCCTTACAGATTTATTATTAGTATAGATATATAGATAGATAAGACGATTCCACTAAATCACTCCCGGCTTTACCTCCATCTCAATTTTAGTGAATCATTTTTTATGATTAAGACTTGACACTTTAGAATGGAACAGCTGATATTTTCTACCCATTTCAGAGTGTGTCTCTTAGTAAAAGTCTTTTGTATTCCTGGTTAGCATAATCTCCTTTTTCTGAACCGGACTTCACTGAAACATAATGTATAATAATTACAAAACTGCACGAGGTAATGCAAGTGCATGCAATTTTTAGGGTTCCGAACGTGAAAAGGAAGAAACAGCATCCTTATAGGATCATTTTGTCTGTCTGTCTGTCAACACCTTTTATGTCGGGAACGCGTGAAGGTATTGAGTTGAAATTAAAACCATTACTCAGGTCTACAGTCCCTTGAAGCTGTGAAAAACTCAAACTCCTAAGTTAACGTAAAAAAGATACGGTATTTTAAGTTAACATAAAAAAGATAAGTATACTTCGACACTGAAGGGAATCAGAATTTATGAAATTCGGCAAGTAATATCGTCTTATGCTACAAGTACAGAGAAAAATCTGAAAGTATACATTTCTAAGTAAATCATAAAAACAGTCTTTAAAGTTCGGGAAAAGGAAAAAAACTGCGAGACTCGATTCCTGAACTATTTATGATATATACAAATTTGTACGGAACCCTCGGTGGGCGAGTCCGACTCGCGCTTGTCCGTATTTTTTTTTTTTCAGAATATGAATTCTGGATTTCATAATTTACCACGATGATCAATACTCTTTTACTGCCGTAGGATGGTTATTTGCGGCCACATTTACTAGCAGGAGACATAATAACAACTTCCACACACACAACAACAATCATCCCAAACTAGATGCACGGCGGCCCCAGTGGGAATCGAACCCACGACATCCGGCATGGTAATCAGACGTGATACCGCTATACCAACGAGACAGTTCGCAATTACCGTGCAAGTGTTGTAAATCATATAATGTGCTTGGTTGTACATTTAGATAGATAAATAGACAGAATATTCTTTACGGTACACATAAATTACCATAATAGTTTAATGAATTTAAATACAGTACGATTGGCAGCCTTATTAGTAAAAGCAATTTAATGTGACAAATTGCCTTAATTCCCAACGATTATGAACTGGTCACTTCAGTCAGTCTACCGGCGAATAGTGATAAATGTGATCGAGAATCTTCTTGCATGATGAGAATATAAAATGGAAAAAATGGAATTGAAAAAAGATACTTACTTTATTTAAATAATTTACAGAAGACTCCGAATATTTGTGGATTACAGTAAATAAATCAGCGAGGTAATTGAACGAGGACATCATTTATCCATTGATAAGGTTTCGTTATGCGTTATCTAAATAAATGAATGCTTCTTCTTTTCTTTTCATTCTTTCATGTAGCACAAACAGTGGATATCAAAGCTATTTATAACACTTATAACACTTTTAAGAACAAAATGTACTGGAGTTAAATCAAAAATACTAATTGACATTAAGCATGCGAAAAATAACGATAGGTTAATTTTGTACGCAACTAGTATTTCTGATCTGCAAATAGTATTTTTGATATGCAACTAATATTTCATCTGTAAACTATGTAACTGTGTGAATACCACCGGACCAGATGAGTGTTTTCCAATTCTTGATGGTACAATGTTTTTCAGACAACGAGTTTATTTGTAGCACATAAAATTTGATGGAGTAGTCTATATTATATTAGATGTGCGTTACTTTATTTCATGTCCAATTAAGATTCGGCTGCAAAAAACTAGCTCTGACCACTTTTAATTTTACGGCCAATTTCCTATTCTCATACGTAGGCTTTTTTTGTTATGACGAGCATTTTCTTCGGACGAGGTTAAAGACCGGCAGCGCTCGCGTCGAAATTGCTGATGTCCGGCGCAGGGAACTGGATCTAATGATTTTCGCTCGGGCCTGGCGCGTTTACACCGGACGAAGTAAATCACGAGTCACTGCCTTTCAGAATCTGCAAAAAAAAACCTTAAATACTCAAAATCGCCTCAATAAAATCACTATTTTTAATAGTAGCGCTTGTAGTTTTGTACACAGCTGTTTTATGAAATAATCTTAAAAATGTGAAAATACTTTGTTAAAGTGTAATTACAGGTCCATTTCAGATTTTGATATTAGTTGAACCCTTACAACTCCACGACAAATAAAAAAAAGCAAATATTAGTTTCTGATTTCTCAAGTAGCCCAAAGGACGCCGAAAAAAAAAATTGAGATAGCCCAATTGTCGCGTGGTCGCCGATTGCAATGTTTGGTCGCCAATTCATGTTCCAAGATAGCCGAAATGGTGATCGCCTCATCTGGCAACACTGGGAAAACATGGTGAGGAAACCTGCACGTCTAAAGAGTTCAAATACCATAGCACATAAAATCGACAATCCACGGTGGTCCATACTCTCTCTCAGAAAGAAGGCCCATGTTCTGCAATGGGGTATACAATACCCCTATAGGCTGCTTTATATACGTTATAATATATTATCCTTTAGTGATAAGGCCGCCGTCTGTACTCTTAGGTTAAGAAATATCTGTGCAGTTTCCTTTTTTAAGTACAATAAAGTGTTTTCTATCTGTCTATCTATCTATCCTCTAAAAAAAAGCTTCCGATTCCCCTGGTGTGAATACAACATAAAAAGCTCATTTCGCTGCAAAACGAGCACGACAAGAGATCATCGCTCGCCGCGAGGTCTTCTAACAGTACTTTAATGATCACGGCTCCCGGCGTCTTATGTAACCCGACTAGTCCTCTGACGCCTGGCAACATTGTGAGACGCGGGAAAATCACACCCGCAGGCCTTCCCGGAGGCACCAAAGTACGATTGTGCCACTGGCTGAATTTGTTGCGGACCGCACGAACAAGTTCAAAGTTCAAATATCTTTGTGTCTATTTTTTTTTTTTCAAGAAAGGCAAGATTTAGAAATCTCCAATTGAAATTTCAGCCAGTGTTTTGTTTTCGAATAGTTTTTTTGTGGTGACAAAATTAGAAAATCAAATTTTGCTACCTACTGAATCTGATAGTGTTTTTTTACTGGCAAATCACACAAAGAAGTTTCAGATTTTGAAGTTCAAGTTTTGACCGTGTATTGTGATGGCAACGTGATAGGACTGAGTTGCAACTTGGCCAATGTGTACGTTTACAAACTAATAATGAAGTACTTGAGGTTAGTAGAATCATATACATTCAATAGATATGCTAAAGACGCATTACGTGACGAAATTGCTTCGGAACACAACAATTGGTTCCTAAATCGTGTTTGAAGGGAGAAGCTAATAACATGTTATTATGCGATTATCAACTATCTTTTGCGATCCTATTTCAAGTTTGGATTGGGAGAAAGCAAACTTTCCTTTTCTAAATAGTAAACCATACAAACAGCTATTACAACCGACACTATCATTGACGATAATAATAACAATAAGACTTGTTTCAGGTACATAATTACTATTTTGCTTGTTTGCAACGTCCAATTTGGCAGCAACGAGGCACAGAGAGATCATAATAACTCCAAAGAACATGACAAAAACTGCCCCTACACTAAGATAATGGAAGATGTCTTCAAAGTGCATAATAGAACTCTACAAAGTGGCATTTACGAGTACTTCAAGGACAGTGAGCGTGCTAAGGAGTTTTTGAACTCTCTTTCCAATGTGACAGTAAAAGATTCTATTAGTAACCAAACTGTGCAAGATGATCAAGTAAATGACATCATAGCTTCTATAAATAGAATAAAAAACAACATAACTACTGATGCAATTTCAAGGAACAAGAGTGAACATTTGAATGCCGCTATAATTCTTAGTGTTCCTAAAAATGAAAATCAAGCTACAAAGAAAATTGATGACAAGTTATCTGATATTACTGAAAGTATAACGGTCACGCAAGAAAGCAAAAAAGACATTTTGAAGCATTTTTCCAAACTTAAAACTTCTCCAATTAAAGTGACGTTGAATACGACCAAAGATTCTAATTATACTGAAGGATCAGATCAAAAAAAGCAAACTACATATGTAGAAATAATGACAATAGAACCAAACAACGCCAATAAGCATAACTCTTCGTCCCACAACATTATCGAAATACTCAAACATTTGATGCCAATGTTTAACAGCACAATGACGAAAGAACTCCATAACATAACAGTTATAGAAAGAGATAGAAGTAAAAATCATTCTTTTTCCGAAATCAAAAACACCTCCACGATAGTGGTGACGTACTGTGATCATGAAAATCTCACCAAAGCTAATACAACACTTGACAATGGATCAGAAACTATGGTTCAAGTTCCTAAAAATGTAACTCAGACCGACGATTACTTCATGGACGAAGCTGGAACCGGTTCCTCTTTGGAAGATATACTGTATGAAGATTCTATAGAATCAAACTTGACAGTGGAAGAGAAGAAGGATATTCTAGAAGCCACAGAGTATGGAATGCAAAAGATGCATGAACTTTACAGCATAATGGAACCCAAGTTGTACTCTATGGGTAAGTTTATGTTGATGTTACATATGCATGTACCTCATATATCCCCAAATAAGACCATCCCCATTCTGCATGACATTTTTCCATTTAAGTTAAAATCAGGACAAAATAAAAGCTAAGCAAAGTCCGGCCGGGAGACCGAAAGTCCGGATATGTCCAGACAAATTCAGACGAACGGTAACGGTAATTGGGAGTAATTTTTCATGCGCCGATGGTAGCGCATCGGCAGAACGTTTGCCTCACATACGTGAGGTCGTGGGTTCGAATACCGGAAATTAGAGTCGACAGCTCATCAACCTTTTCATTTTAGTTGCAAAGTCACCCGTAATGCAATGGAGAAGAGTGCATGGATGTAAAGGATGATGGCTGTCGACTGTACTTCTAAATTTGTTTACTAACCCCTAGTTTCTCGTACACTTACAATCTGTTAATCTACTGTCGACAACTGTCAGTGTTAATTTTTTTATGCACTGTCCAATTGACAGCTGTTAACAATAGATTAGCAGATTGTTAGTGTATGAAAAATCGGGGTTCAGTAACTTACATTTGTGAATGTGTATATGAAGTGAATATGAAGTAGCAGTACCACTCGCTAACTTTTAAGGAAAACAGTGTGAAGAAACCCAAGTGTTTGAGGTGAATACTGACCTCAGCGCATGCTACAATGGTCCAACTATTAGGTTAAATATTAATACATTATGCATTATGACCCAAAATTGGACATATTCTCGACCACAACGCAAATGATTCAAGAAATCTATTTAGATCCCGAAAAATAATAACACAAACTTAGTCTCTGTTCTCTTCTACAAGCGTAAAAAAACAATCTTGTTAAGTGTATTTACTTTTGTCTTTTGTATGAAGTAAGTAGGTTTTCTCTTTTTACTGCAAAGCACTAGGTTAAGTTTGTGTTTCGAAAAGTATGCATGCTGTGCTTATTATTTGTAGATAGTACCTACACATTCCTTGCAATATAGAAAGAGAATAATAACGAAAACGTGTCAATAACCCAAAAAATGAAAAGTACAGTAGTATCAAGCGTAACTGAGTCATTTGCTGCCCCAGGTCTTTGGCTGGACCATACAAACCCAGCGCGCTACGTGGCGGCCTTCAACGCACCTGGTGATGACGCAGCCAGGTACTCGAGATATGGATACGCCTCGCTCCAAGCTGCTGCTAAGCTGAAACAGCTCACCAGGTAAGTGGTAGTCTGCACCAATGTATTTACTATCGGTTTTGTTGTTTGTTTTTTCACAATGTTGCCATTTTTGTACTACAATAATTCTACATATTTTTTAACACAATCGAAATATAAAACATTATCCTTAACTACGACCCTATAATTAGATAGTAATACTATTAAAATGCTGCAAAAATATTAAGAGCATAGCTACATCTATCTATGACTCGATACCCGATATTCTTTCGTTCTGTCAACCGGTGCTAATTATGATTCTGCGTATCCTACCCGACTCCCACGACACAGGCTGTGCCTAGTGTGGGAGTTGCAATTGTTCACATCTGTTTTGCTTTGTATTTTTAATAAACAGTTTTTTATTTTTTGTTTATTTTTTTAATTGAATTTAAAAATGAAAGATTTGAATATTTGCAGCCATCGTTTTAAAAATTAGCGAAAGCAGGCAAATCGAAATATTTATTGGAAATACGGAAATATTCATATTAACCTATTACATTATGACCTTGAAAAGAACAATAGAAAACCATTGTTATGTTGGCCCAATCGGGATCTTTAGAATTCTACAGATTAAATATTAAACTCTTAAAATTATTGATAATCCATTTTCTCGAAAATGTAATATAAGAGCGGAGCTTTTTATTTATATGAAAATTAAAATGTGAAAATTACTTTGCTCAATTCCGCCAAAAAAAATTTGGCGCAATTTAGCAAAGTAATTTTCACATTTTAATGCTATTATGGATTTTCGCAAAGTAACGCATAAGTAATATATATATATATATATATATATATGCGTCAAAATGAGAACTATTTTTGAAGTCGGTTACATTACAAACAATGCTCATTCCCGGCAGCGTTGCCAGCAACGCAACGGTAAGCAACGCAACGTGCAAGTATTCCCGGGCACGATGATTACAAGATGGTAGGCTTTAAAATGCCACACATAATTTTCTCTCGTAGAGTGGAAGGAAGTTCTCAGAAAACTCAAATTATAAGGTTACTTAGTTTACTGTACATAATTACATGAACAATTTTAAATGCTCACGTCGTTTTGACACAAAATTCTGATGCCATGTTTAGACTATGCCCGGGGAAGGTAATGTGAAGTGCACGGGTGTGAACACGTCGCTCATGCGATTGCTATGAGAACAACTTTTAACCCTTGGCTGTCATCATGATATTTTATTCGACTTGAATTTCTAGAGCAGTAAAAATAAAAAATATATGGTATATGTACAACCATTTTATGTTACCCTTCATACAGCAATATTATTTATCAGCGATCGTGCAATACGGCTCAATGTAACACTATCAAGGGTCTGTTCCATAAAACTAGATCTCATGGTTTATTATGACAATTCGATGTACATTGCGTAGCTGAGTCTTCATATTTATTTATCAGTAGATTAATCGCCTTTGCAATATACATTGAAGTGTCATAGTTCTATAAAAAAGGCCCCAGAACGTGATTTTCAGTGCAAGCGATACTAAGTTAAGGGCAGCAAAGCCTAAATAAACTAAATAAGTACCTAATGAGTAAATTAGATACGAACAAGGTGAAAATTGTTAGCCTAAATTGTTACCCTATACTCCATTCGACGAAACGAGCTCCCAAAGAAAATCGTTCATGTGCGCCAACTGGTTAATGCGCGGACCGAGTTCGCTTATTGTTTCGCTTATCTCTAGCCGCGCGCATTGACCAATGAGATGCGATTTTTTTGTCGCCTAGGAGTTCGACTTGTGGAACGGAGTATAGTAGCGACATTTTCTAGGTAACAGTAAATGTAAGACGTTTAATTGCTTTAACTTTTGCTCTGCGCATAACATGAACTTTGTATAAATCTTGGTGAAATTAGTTCGTTACATCCACACAACACAAACACTTCGGCTGTCCCAAAATTAAACACAGAAAGGGACATTTTGTTTTTTTAACCGAGATATTTCCACTATTGGCCGCTGGGACCAACTAGTAACCATTAGTGGAAATATCTCGGTTTTGACTTGTCCTGGTCCCAAATTAGGATTCCCTGTGCTATGTAGCCAGCACAGACAGCACAAACATAGGAATATACCCAAACTGAGGCCAATTGGGTATTTGACAAAATATCAAATGAGTTACTTTTAAAACGGAATATTGTATGAAAATACTGGTCTATGACGTCACATTTCAGAGCACTCTTTTTATGTTTAATCTATTTAAAAATTGTAATAGCTAGTAATTGACTAAAAGAGATACATTTTCCGAGATATTTTGTAATTTTTGTTTTAATCGAGCATATTAAATAGTTTATTGTTGATCGTGTCAAATACCGTATTGTACAAATCCAGCACGGCGGACTTCAGCGAGAGCTAAACCCACGGCCTCTGTTCTGATAGTCAACCACCGCTTTGCCGCTGGACCAACGAGGCAGTCAAAGCAGCACTTTGACTGCAAGGCAATCAGATAGTGCCACCTTTCTTTGCTGTAATGCACAGAACAAGATAGCGCAATTTCTATCGTTTTGTCGAGACAAAAGAGTACGGGAAACAGGAGGAAACTGAGACAGATGTTTTTATTGCATGGACGCTTCAACCTCCTAGGTCTACCCTGAAAATAACAATGGTTTTCGATTGTTAGTTTCAAGGTCAGGACTTAGGAGGTTAAACATTTCATGTGTTTGTGCGGACATCGACATCAGGTTAATTCTTAAATTTTTGCTGCAAAGTCGTCCTTAAGACTGTTCTTACTTGGATCATGCTGTCTCGCTCGTATAATTTAACATTTTTAGTTATTGTAAGAAAATGAGTATGTTTTGATGAATGTGGTCTGAGGGTTTGATATATAATTAAATTGCGGATATTGAAGGCATATTTTTCTTGTCCTGTACTAAGTTTTTGACTGAGAAAATTTTGGAAACAACTTTTCTTTATTCAATATAGCGTATAGGAAAACAAAAATATATTTAAAATGTGCGTAATTTAATTATGCATCAAACCCTCAGACCACATTTATCAACAGTTTAGGTACTCATTTTGTTACAATAATTAAAATGTTAAATTGTGCTAGCGAGACAACATGCTCCACGTAAGAACAGTCTTAAAGTAACTAATCGTCGACTCCACAACCACGGAATAACAATATCGGAACATAGAACTACAATCCACGGTTAAGTATGACACGTCGTTTTACATTGCATAGCCGATTAACACACAGATTAACTAGTTGGAAGAATGTTACGCAATGTACATCGAATTGTCATAATAATCTATGAGTTATTGTAGTTTTATGAAACGCGGCCCTGTAGTCACAGAATCTAGGGTCAGCTGTCAAGGGTAATTAGTTTTGAAAAGACCATGTGCGTCACACGATTATCTATCTAATGCCATATGTGAAAACCGTCTAGTTTTCTACGAAAGTGCAAGAATGTTACAAGGAGCCACCTGTATAGTATTTTCTCTTCGTTATGCTGTACAAATCATAATATCTTCATCAAAATGCCAACTCAGACAATCCGCTTAGGTCTCTAGGCTCACTCACTTTGCATTAACATACTTACACGTTTTTTTTGTTTGTTTTAAGATTTTACTGATATCACACATTTCAAAGGGCATCACTTAAACCTTATTGGGTTTTAGCGTGAAGCCTGAGCCGTTTTTATAAACATTTTATGCTTACTTTTTAACACACTTACAATAACATAACATAAACTCACGCCTGTATCCCAGAGGGGTAGGCAGAGACCAGGGACTGCCACTTACAATACTTAGTGACATATACATGATACAATTTTTAATAAACAATTTTTATTTATTAATAATAGTATTATTGATAACAACATTGTTATTAATAATAATAATAATATTATTTACTAAAACATTAATTACCAGGACTTTAATTTGGGTTGGTTTTAGAGAAGCGAGATTACCTACCAAAGGTTTTGGTAGTTAGATAAGTATATTAAAATTTGGTACCATGAAGTCTAATGTTCTTTTTCCGTACATTTTTTTTTTTTTTTTTTCAATTCAAATATTTTTATTCATTGTAAAAACAGAATGTTTACTTAATGAACGTCAAAGTTGTTAGTTTCACAATTAATGGATTATGTGGAGAAGAAGCTAACAAAGAAACTCCACATTTACATTTTATTCAGGTACATTATATGTAGGTAGTTAATCAAGCCTTCTAAGTGAACATGATCTTTTTTTCTTAGACAAAGCTTCTAATATTATTGAAAGTTGTATTAAAGTTTCTAATGCTTACTATGGAGCTATCTGAGAAATATCACTTTGACTTGATGAGTTTAACTTAAAGAATACAGGGTTATGGGCAGGGGAATGCATAATTCCTGAGACACCCCAATCAGAGATGGTCTTTGGCGACAACTTTTGTTCAATGAGTGTTTGCTCAGATTGTTATTTTTCGAAGTATCTAGGTTTGTGTAATTTTACTAGTTGACTCGGCAAACGTTGTTATGCCATATTAATTAGCCTAGGACCTTCTCTCAGACCTACCACTATTATAATTATTATAAACTATTATAAATTTACACTAATTTCATAAAAACAGCTAACGGCTTCAGCCGTTTCGGAGGAGTTCGATAACAAACGTCACAGTGTTCGTTATCGAGATTTTTGTACATTAGATTAAATTCTCGCTTTACAGGCTCTACCAATGTCGCAGCCGTCACTTAAAATCATTGTTCTACATAGAAGAATGACCATTTAAGTTACCGCATATCTATCAAACAGCGCCACCATAAAGCAGCAAAATCGTAAAATTCCAAATTATTTTTGGAAAAATGAAAAATTTCAAAAGTCGTCATTTAAATGACAAACTCTCACTGACATCTTACAGAATTGCGCATTTTAGAAGAAATACCCTGTAGATAATTACCAGACATCATTAAGGCAAACTCCTTTGGAAACCAGTCAGGTCTCGATGCCTAAATGGGAATAAGAAACATCCGGTCTGTGACCTTTTAGGAAATGTTCATCGTAACTGCATTAGCCAACAGTTACATAAAAATGGACACAAATTAGACTTAAGCTTAGACTCGGAAAAGTACGCAGATTTCGTTTTTGGACAACAAAATTGCTGTCATTACGGCTACCGTGGAGCCTCTTTGAGCATCATTCATCATGGGCTTGACAGAGTTAACTGATTCGAGATTGCTCAATAAATTATTGTTGAGAAAGACAGTCTTGAAATTGGAAAAAACTTTATCGTACAAAGTGCGTCACTCAGTAATCATGAAAAATCCGCAATATACAAATACACAAACTTTATTGTCACAAAAGTGTGCATAGATAATGCCTGGTCCCCAATTGTATACAACTTAATCGTACTATTAAAATAATGCAAAACCTGAAAACCATTTTCAGTATCAGTATACATAAACTACTACAGTACAAATTACTTGAACCCGTAAACCACAATTACCCCCGAACTGCCCTCGCGGAATGGAACGTATACGTGGCCCATACTAAGTTGGACACAGATCTGTGTCGCGGCAGACGAGTGGTTCACAAGCAAAATTGTAAAATTGTATTTTACATTTCTTTACTTTTCATACAATCTTAAATACCTTTTTAGCGACCGAAAAATAAAAAAAATAGATAAAATTTCCCGGGTTCCCGTAGAAAATTACAATATTCAAATTACACACACTCTCACATTCTTTGTATCTGTATGCCCTCTCGCGTGATAAGGCCTGTTTCATAGAATTACAATTCATTGTTTACTATGGCGATTCTTTGTACTTTGCAAAGTCCATTAACCCATAGATTAACGAGTAGGAAGACTGCTACGCAATGTAATCTGTCTATTATAATAATTGTTTATTTTCATTAATAGAACTTAACATATTATTTTACAGTGTCTTCAAAATAAATTAGGCTAGCATGAAACAAGTGTCGCCTTAACTGTATCCTGTATCTTAGACGCATTTACAATTGTTTTTGATAGAGATATAATTTTTATACATAGAAATTATAATTTTAAATAAAAAATATTTATTAAAAAAAACACTTCTTACTTTTTGAAATATTAACTGGTAATATAAACTATGACCGGACTGGACTATAACCGGATTAAGAGTTCCGTGTGGCGCCGGATTAAGAATAGCGTCACTCCATTTCCTTCCGTCGATGTCGTAGAAGGCGACTAAGGAAATAAATTACCAGGAAGCGCCTTCCTGAGATTCCAACCGCATCCTGCGATCGCCAACCCGCCTGCCGAGCGTGGCGATTATGGCAAAACCCTTCATGGTGGGGGCCTATATCCTGCAGTGGGCGTCAAATGGCCGATGATGATGAACTATGAATTGTAGTTTTATAAAACGCAGCTCTGGCCGCCTGACACATCTGTCAGTGTCAGTTGCTCGTCTTTGCTGCTACGATTTTCTTGCGCACCGAATTATATCCTGCTTATACCTTTGGATCGTTTCATTGTTGAGGAGTAAACACATCACAAGGGGGATGTGTAAGGACACATCTGAATGTGTCTGATATACGTGTCTGATATACGAGTATATACCATTTTTTTTGTAAGTTAATTCCTAGAACTTTTTAGAACTAGAACTTATTAGAAGAAGTCCTAGGACTTTTTGTAATAAGAATTGTACTTAACTAACAAAAGTAGTAGGCTAACCAATATTTATTATAGCATGTTCTTTAGTAATAGTAAATACACACATCCTAATCTTGGCAGATTGCACACTACTGTGGTATTTGCCATTAGCCAATGCAGAAGGAAATACCACTTCCTTTGACCGCATCTGAGTACAGCTTCAGATGAGGTATTAATTGCTATAAGTTATTTGTTTTTAAGGTGCTAATGGCCGACAGAGTGCGCAGACTAAGTGCAGAATAACCCGAACGCCAAGAATCTTGACAAGGAGTGAAATAAAATGATCAATTGCTAGTGGAGCTCGCGCAACCAGGGTTTTATTTTGTTTACTGAATAAAAACAAACAATTGTACAATAAAGTTACAGTCAGAAAAATCGTACATACATGTATATAGGTACATAGGTAATTGTACAACCAATGGCGACTTCTACAGATTAATACAAACACATTAGAACAGAAAAGAAAAACTCGTCATAAAGCTTACAACAGTCAAAAATTAAATTAGTCAAATACAAAGACTGCCTCGTTAGACTAGCCATAAAGGCGCTTTCTACCAAGATAGAGGTAGTGGGTTCCCACTGAGGGCCGCCGTACATTTGTACAAATGGCCTCAGTCAGGGGGTATTTCCATGTTTATGATGTCCTTGCCTGGTTACCGTAGCACAGGGTATCCCAGTTTGGGACCAGGTCAAATACTGTGTGGAAGAAGTGTGAAATTATTACTCTAGTATATTATGTTACCGGTAAAACTTTACTTTACTTTACTTTATTGGTGTGTAAAACAGGTAACAAACAATCAATAACATACAGAATAGGTTTAACAGTGTAGATCTGGAATGTCACCCAAAGTAAACACACACGTAAGATTAGGAATTGTAACAAGCCTACAAAACAAGACGACTCGAACTAAACCGGTCTGATGTTTTTAACAAATTTAAAATCTGTTTTAAAAATGTAAAGAAATACTTTAACAAAATCACTTAGTTACTTACATGGTTACAAGAGATCAAAGCTAACCGTTGTTTTTGAAATTAGGCAAAGTTATTATTGGAAATATCTATATTTTTAAATGTAAGGGTAAATCAACGGTTCACTCTATTAATACCTTCTACATCTTATTTTTAACCTCAAAGTAATATTAGGTATTTAACAAAAATGTGTTTACTTTTATTTTGCTCGGAACTCTTAGCCCGAGTCCTACTTGTACGGTTTTTAGGGTTCCGTACCCAAAGGGTAGACGCTTGAAATATTCAACGAAGGAAAACATCGTGAGGAAACCTGATGTCTGAGGGGTTCAACCACCTCAGCGCTTGAAATTGCCAATCCGCGGCGGGCACGTCTTTCTTTTTAATAGTGCAAATGAATTTTAATAATAGTAAAATTTCATAGCGACTTGTAACTTCTGAGCTTTTTATTCTGTCCAGTTACTGCATAGGTACGCGCATTAAGCCATAATTTCGGCTAACCCTCTCTAGCTCTTATAACGCTTGGGATAAGTGCTGGAATCGAATAAACGGAATATGTCCATGTATCATACACTAAGTGCCACTTCGCGTGGATATTCAGTGCCAATTTAACACAATTTGACACAGCAAGTCGAATGCATTCGCCGTAAATGCAGAGATTTACAACTCGATTGGTGTAAAAAGCTGAAGTTATGTGTGTAAGGCTGGCTTGCTCCAACGCTGTCTGGGGTCCGTGCTGTTATGCACGAGCATTCACCACCTCCCTCCCCCGTGTCCTCCGGAGGGTGCTCTTTTTAGGGCTAAAAAAAAAAACAGCGCTGCCTAAATGTTTATCCACAGGTAAACTCTGTGAATAAGTCCAAAACCGTCTTGAACTACAAGACAGAAAAATCTTACATGGATATATATATATAAAATATTACATGAGATATAAAATCTATGGAAAACGCCACTTGTACAATTACATATATATATATATATATATATATATATATATATATATATATATATATATATATATATGTAATTGTACAAGTGGCGTTTTCCATAGATTGATACAAATACATAGAAATGAAAAACTCACAGTTATGCTAATAACAACGGTCAAAGAAGAATTACCTTACATTTGCAATCTGCTCTATCCATAGATAAATTGTCTTGCAGTGGGCGTCAAATGGCTGATGATAATCCGGTCATCATTATCATCAGCCATTTGACGCCCACTGCAAGACATAGGCCTCCCTTCAAGGTTTTCCGAGCTTCCCGGTGTTGTGCCGCCCGCATCCGGCAACTCCCCGTCACCGTAACCAGGTCGTCAGACCATTTCGGCTGTCCCAAAAATAAACACAGTAAGGGACATTTTTTTTCAAAACCGAGATATGTCCACTATTGGTTACTAGGTAGTTACAGTAACCAATAGTGGAAATATCTCGGTTTTGAATAAAAATGTCCCTTGCTGTGTATATTTTTGGGACAGCTAGCCGATCAGATCTGGTGGGGGGCCAATCCTGTCAATCGGCTATTTATTAGTTTATCCCCCGATAGGTATTAATTTGTTTACTTACCAGGGACTTGGCGCAAGTCGCCCTAAGTTACGCAACGTTATACTGCAAATGAGAGCCGTAGCGATGATAGAAAACGGGTAAGAATAGGAAGAATAACAATATTTATTGCCTAAACATGGTAATTACAAATGATGTAGGTGTTTATTTAAAGTTATGGTACAGGCATGCTCTACCCGTCAGGTGCGCAAATATGATTGTTTTCTGTTAAACAAAAATCGTATTTATTACGTAAATCAGTGACTACAAAATGTAACTGAATGTAGTTACTAAGTCAATCTTACACAGTAACAATAATAAAACATTTTTTTGCTTAAAACTAATTAACTTTAATAATCTAACGTGAGATCTTTGGACCCTTTTAAAAGTCCTTTACACTATAATACATGTTTTATAACTGTTTAAAATTTTTCATTACTCATAATCGGAAAGTAGGTCTTAATTTGCCTGAGGAGCGGGTTGAAAGTAATACTTTTTAGCCCTAGGGAGAATCGTTTTAAACTGACAGCTGTCAAATTATAAAAAAAAAAACTAGTTCAATTTTCACAATTCTGTTGAACCATGTTCCAACTTTCTATACAGCCATTCAATTATAGCGCGATGTAAAATTGAAATAACGTAAAGTTAAGCATTCATTAAAGAATGTATTTTTTTAAATGACTTTATTATAATTTACTTTCAACTATTTCTTGAAAATAACATAAATTTGGGCAAGAGAGTTACCATTTTTTCAATGATGAAAATGAAAAATAATGGCTAGATAGCTGGCCGGCCACAGAAAAAAAGTAGGCGGGAAAGCGGAAATCCGATCCTCATTTGTTTTTCGATTCACAAATTTTTTTCTTTAGCTCGTTCATGTTTTTAGTTTTACTTTCCTTATATTCGTTATGAAAAGCACAGTTTAAGCTCGGGTTAAAGACTCATTTAGTCCCTTGAACTATTGGCCCTGTCTCAGGACTTAATAAGTTACTTTTAGCCCTAGGGTAAGAATGTACTATTTGTGAGAGGTAGATCTGTAATTTTTTGTGGCAAATTATTGAATAATTTTATTGCCATATTTATCTCCCCAGGGCGGCTGGCAAGAGCTGGATGAGAGTAGCCGAGGACCGTGCTCAGTGTCGTGCAATAGGAGAGGCCTATGTCCAGCAGTGGACAAGCGTAGGCTGATGATGATGATGATGATGATGATTGCCATACAGTACGAGTTTCGTGAGTGAAGAGCTAGTGATTGTGCTGGGACATGTAGCTTATTTTGATTTCTACTTCTCCCGTTATAATATTCCTGATTCTTTTTTAAAAATGTAAGGGGTATATTTTTACAAAGATACATATCTCATGAATGTAAAGACTAGGAAGTGGTAATATATTCAGGATTTTGAAAAGAGGCTTACAACTATCTAGGCAACTAGCCCCACCTAGAGCCCTGATACATTTTTTCTGTACTTTGAACGCTCTTTCAATATCAACAAAGTTGCCCCATAGAATGATACAGAATCTGAAGATTGACGACACATAGCCGTGGTACGTATTCAGGGCTGCCACTTTAGTTGCTATCTTGGAAATATGTTTAAAGCAGACGTTTAGTTTTAAAGCAGACTCTGTTAATGTGTGGTTTCCAGTTGCAGTATTTACCTAGGCCCAGGAATATTGCAGGTAAGTGCGAGTAGGATTGGCACTTATCCGTTTGACCCCCCCTCACCCTCTGCCTTATCTCTGTGTTAATGGAGCAAAAGTAGAGGTCGTCTACTGTTCGTCAATAATAATAAACAATACTTTTACAATGAGGAAAAGTTCGAATTCACAAAAATGTTTCAGGTGCTCCGTATTAATTAAGCGGCCATCTGCGGAATTCAGATGTACGACATAATATTATACATATAGAAGAGCTGTTTTTTTTTTCGCTGATGTAGGTACGAGTATATGGTAATTTCATGACATCCTGTATCATTATCATTAATATTATTATAATTTATTGCACACAAAACATATAACAGGTCATTACATAAGAAATAACGTTCACAAAGGCGAGCTTATGTCTGTCAGAGTTTTTTTTTTTGCATACCTATTTCTTTGAGTTAGATTCCCTTCTATCAACTTTACGCTGTATATTTCATGGTCTGAGAAAATGTCAATGAAGGTAGCTCGGTAAGTAATTCCAACTGCTTCCGTAACAAAAACATTGCTCCACTTTTGTAACGTAAACCTAAACCTTACGCTTCGATCCGCACTATTTATACTGTTATGTAAACGTTATTGTTGTACCACTTTAAGTTATTTCATTCATTGCAAAGCTACAGATTAACTGCAAAACGGCCAATGCTTGCAGTTCTGGGCATAAAGTCTAATAAACACATAGTTGTTCAAGACAATAGCTGTTATTCGGTTGTCTATTTGGTAGTCTAGTAATCAATAGCAGCACAATGTCGATGTTATTCCACTGGCCCGCGCAAATTAAGTAGGCATCTCGCGAAAAAGATAGAATCGCGCGAGGCGCCGAGTTACGTTGCACTAACTACCAATAGTGTCAATGAAACCACTATTGCCGTACTAATATTACTCTATTGAACTACCATGCATTTAAGAGACTCGCCCCCCCGTTTACTATTAGCAAACACAAATCGGTGGCTGTATGTTTTATGTTTTCCGTTGTTTCTCCATTGTTTTCGTATTGTACGCCATCTAGAATCAATTACATCATTATGAAAGCGTGAAGACTTGAAAACTTGGAGCTTTTTCTAAGTTATTTATAGCATTAAATAGAATAACCATTTACTGGCAGGACCAAAGATGTTATACACATACACACATAGATTGATAGAATAGATCATTGTTGCATAGCAGTAATTTGCGGAGATTCTAAATCTCTTCCAGACAACGATGGTATGGACAGGACTGAAAGAAGATGAGAGTGGGTAGGTGTACACTAAAGCAAAATACGTCAATTAATTGACTAAAATAATTATGAATAAATATAATATGAAGTGATAATAATAATTTGATACACATTTGGGCACATAAATAGATACAACTTATTAGAAACTACATAAACTGCGTAGATATTCATTTTAAACTAAGTATTAGAGTAGAAAGACTTGAAAATGCTGATGATGCTGGGCATCCCACAGCGCTGACTTTCAGTGAAGTCCGTGTCGTACAAATATATTTATCTGAAAATAGGCAACTTTATGGCTACTCGTTTATTAAATTAAATAAAAATATTTTTATTTCTAAAAACTTAGAAGTACAAAAATTACCAGGGGTCCTTGCACTTGGCTTAGCCTTGTTCATTTCGGCATACATCTTATCATCCTGGTTTAAAACAAACTTGTCAATACCATTACGATCATTCTCTTAGCACTCCAATAAAGCACAATCTTCCCTGGCATTGAAACTAAAACATTGCCCAATAATCATACCAAATGCACTGAAAATAAGTGTGTGAACTTCTCTAAAACACTTCTTATCTGCGGCCATTCTTACCATCGCAAACTAAGTTACTGCACACTTGGGATTCGCCCAAAGGCGAGTATGTCCCTAGGCGAGTAAACAGACGAGTAAGTGTGAACTTACTCGCCTTCTTACTGAGTGTGAAAACCCCTTCTTATCTGCTTCCCTTCTTACCATCGCAAACTAAGCCAATTTACCTTTGCACTTGAAAGGCGAGTACGTTGCTAGGCGAGTAAGCAGCAACTGCAAATTTGCTTCAAGTAGCTAGCGGGCGTCCCAAGTAGCATTTTCCAATTAACATTAATCATATGCTCAACATGTACACTTTTTTATTTTGTAAATTTTGTGTTTCCTGTCTTTTCTCGGTGAAGTCGTTTCGGAGGAGTTCGATAACAAATACCGTGACATGAGGTTTTTATATATTAGATTTTTTATATTTTATAATTCCGTGTGGCGCCGGATTAAGAATAGCGTCACTCCATTTCCTTCCGTGGATGTCGTAGAAGGCGACTAAGGAAATCAATTACCAGGAGACGGGCAGCAGCGTCTTCTTGAGATTCCAACCGCATGCTGCAATCGCCAACCCGCCTGCCAAGCGTGGCGATTATGGCAAAACCCCTCATGGTTATAAAAACCACGAAGGAGGCCTATGTCCTGGCAGTGGGCGTGAAATGGCTGATGATGATGATATTTTATAATGTTATTCATCAGATAACTCGCCATTGTACTTGCATGTGTGTAAATGAGGCTTAAAGTCAGTAAAATACACTTATTTACTTTTGTGCTTTTTCGAATCAAGTGCACGTTCTAGAGTCCAATGTGAGTTGCTCCAATGTCACGTTGCGACATTTCACTGACAATGAATTCAAATGCCTCAGCATTTGCTATTCTTCACCAGCTTTGGCAGCGTTTGGAACGGTCCTGTAATGTCACTGTTTGATAGCACGATGCCCACTACAGCACTTTGTTACTTATATTATTTTTAACCGACTTCAAAAAAGGACTTCAATAATCTTTCAAAATCAGACGAACCACGAACAAACAACAATAATTTTTGCCGCGTTAAAGTGTTCTATCGCAAGCCAGTTCGAAATTTAAATAAAACCTTCTTTGTTGTCATTGTTCGGAGTAAAAGATCGTTCCATCTTTAAATAACACGGCAGATATGAGTTTTGTATGTAATTTATTTGGCCGCAAAACACGACAGTTATGAATTTTCAAAAAACTTTTTCCGGCCGCTGCTCGCATGTAATTGGCCAGTACAGCAATTTCGATTTATCTCGAAGAAGGTTGTCGAAATAATGCTCAAATTTCCAAGCATGTTTGAGAAGAGGCAATTTATAAGATGACTGACTCGTATCGTCATCAAAGGCAAAGGTCATAATATTACAACGAAGGTTCAAAGTTACGAAAGAGACATTCTGAGAAGTGGCCATTTTGCGAATGGTGGTCATTTTGTGAAGTGGACATGATGCGACGGAGTGAAGCTACAGCTGCAAGTCATAAAGAGTAAAACACACTGTGGCGGTTAGCGGTAGCGGTAAAGTATTTACTCTTAGGCGGCAAAATACTGAGTAGGAAAATAATACCCTGTAATACCCAGTATTCTACTCAGTATTTGAAAAAAATGGCAGTAAATATTTTAAATTACTTTTTAACAGTAGGCCACTGTAGTTTTGGTTACTCTTTAAGTTATTAAACTAGGTAAGTTAATCTTCACCTTTTATGAAAGAACGAAAGCTGCGCGCGCGCCGCTCTCTAGAAAGCTCCACGGGAGAGCACAGAACTGGTTCCCTAGCGAAACCCGACGCGATACGACACTGTGTTGTATGGAAACCTGAGTGAGTGCACTCTTGTTGTTAAACACGACGTTGCGTTGTTTCAAGTTAGGAAATTAAAAAAATGTGGCAATCAAAGCCACGACGACCATTGTAATTAGACGTGACAACAACGAGGGAGGCAGTAGAGAGAAGTATTTCCGCCATTTTAAAATAGATTGTAACAGCTTTAATATAGTTTAATATAGACAGTTTAAAATAAAGCTTCCTTAAGAACACGATTCCTCTAAATCACTCCTCAAAGACAGTTTATTTGATCTGTGGTTACGTCTTTTCCTCATTAAATCTCTCTACAGACGGTTTTAATCGGCGTTTATCGAGTTTTTTAAGGAATCGTGTTTATATAAATAAGACCGCCAATGGTCAATAAGTTCTTTGTAAATTTTAACGAGAGAAAATATCCTTGAAATGTATTTTGCTTAGTTTCACCGAAGTGTCATGTCTTGATAGTTCAGTGTCAAGATTCCCTGATACGGAGGATCCGGATTCGGCCCCCGACAGCTGGGGACCGAATCCCAGCTACTAATTTTAAAAAGAAAATGGAAGATTTTTTATGGTGAAAATATACAGCAAACCATTTATTTAAAAAAATATTAAGTTATAGTGTGAAGCCCCTATTTTAAAGTACATATAAATATTTTCCTTTTTAAACTATCGTTTATTTTACCTCCAGTATCAAACTTCACCCCAATAGCAGAACTACGTAACGCGCATTTAACAAATGTAGTTCCAAGCGGGAAGGAAGGAAAAGCTACTGAAAAATCTCGTCTTACCCGCAGCTAGTTTTTCTAATGATATGTCATTATAGCTAGATTAGTGACATGACTTGTCTGTCCATTCCGAGACTCAAGTAGTTAATGTTGCAACTTTACGTTGGAAAGTTATCGTTTGTACGTTATTTCCTTATGTACCAGAAGTAACAGACGAATACCGACGATTTAACAGCATGAACTCGATAAACCTTCCTTAAATATAAACGTCTAATGCCCGGTTACTATATTTCACGAGTCGTTATTGGTAATCGCTAACTTATCCTTAACAAGCGTACAGTAACTCGAATAGCTGGTTGATGTTTAAAAAATTGTTAGGAACCTTACAAATTGTTATCTCCATACATATATCGTACGGTACGTTATTCGAAACCGTTTTTAAGATTTACATGAATAGACATTTTGACCATCCGTAAGCAAAACGAGTCGTTTTTGAATATAGGGCCTGGGCATAAATGTGTGAACATGACTTTCGAATTATTACGTTTGACTGATGACCATAAATTTATTGATTGTTGATATCGGACGATGATGACTTAGGTTCTGTGATAAAAATTGTCAATCAATCAAATACAAAATTTTGATACCTATGTTGATTTATATTATTTCCTGCAACAAATGATTATATCGGTGTGCACAAATTTAGCAAAGGTCTAATCTAATATTATTATATAAAAATCTCGTGTCACAGTGTTTGTTATTGAACTCCTTCGAAACGACTTCACCGATTTTTATGAAATTGTCTGTGTATTTTGGCGGGTCTGAGAATAGATCGTAGGCTAATTAATATGGCAAAACAACGTTTTCCAGATCAGCCGCTCAATTTTATCCACCCTTGCTCTTGAGACTTTCGGCAACCAATTTGAAAAATCAAACAAGAAAGCTTGCTCCAATTGTCATAAAAAATTTCAGACTTGCTGCTGGAGTAGATTGTGACATTTACCCGAAATGATTAAATCAAAATTGAATCAATCAAAGACTTGCTGTTTGAGTAAAGTTGTGATTCTACCCGAATATTTCCCGAGGGGTAAATTGAAACTGAATCAATCAAAATTGGTATTTATCAAGTAAAACACTTTTCTGTTTCTGTATCAATGTTTAATTACTATTTAGTTTTTTAAATAGTTGGACTCACATTGATGGATCGAGGAGACTGATCTCAGAGAATGTTTTCGCCTGACAAGTGAGCATTAACGCCTGGTAAGTGTGAATTATCTTTATTGAAATAATTTACAGTAAACTCAGTATATTTGTGGATTGCAGTGAGCGGAATTAATCGAACGAATAATTTTCCAATTTATAAGGTTTCGTCATTCGAGAAAATTCTCGGAGGATTCGTCCCGGCCCATTTTCGGCCCATCCCACCTTCGTGTTTAATTTGTGTTTCTGCGATAATTTAAATTCTCAATTTAATTATTTCTTCTTTCTTTCTTTCTTCAAATCACTGGATAAATAAGTAAATAGATGAACTAGTTAGTTGGCAAATTATAGAGCACTTCTTATTTCATTACATTCTAATTTACCTGTACCACCCTCCCAAGCGCAAGCGTTGAACAAGCAGTTGCAATGAAAATTATGCGTAAACTAATAATTTTCAATTGCGGCCTTCTAGGCTGAAACGTCGCAGAATTTGTCGCTGCAACCGTAAACAATTATAGCATTATGGCACTGTGCCCTTATCTGAACGTTGGTAAATTCCACTGGTCAATTTTTAGGCAACGATCTGGATTCATCCGGTTAATGGGCTACTAGACAAGACGTTTTTGCATGAAAGTTACCTTGATTGTAATTGAGTTAGGGGATTGTGAAAAAACTTAACTATATATAAACTGTTCTTACATGTATGTGATACTGTTGTGTGGTTACCATATTACAGGGTATCCTAGTTTGTGACCATATTTTAGACCAGGACAAGTGATTGTATTATGTGAATACTACCTAATATTAATTTTCCAAGAATATTGACTTGAGTTTTGGATCTACACATATTAAATTTTGAAATATTTTTATTACCCAAACCGCAGGCTCATTGATCAAACAATTGCGTGGCAAAAGACAAAACAACAATACTCGAAACAGCGTATAACCGGGCGCATTAGCAACCGGCGCGGACGTGTAAAAACGAAAGTGCGCACGCGCACGCCAGTGAAAGTGCAGACCTTGCACTTGAGGCGAAAGCGGTGCGCACTGCACCCTCATTTTCCTGTAAGTGATTGTTTTCGGGCGGCTAATGCCCAGTTTCTGATTAGATTAGATTTTCTCGAAAATTGTCTAAATTTTGAAATGGACACCTGGTATTAATTTTAACCTTCATTAAGTCGCAGTTTCTGTGCTACTTTGAGTAAAAATATTTAGATTTTTTATTTAGACCCTGTGGGGGACTATGATTGGTTAAAAGCTTGTTTTTAAAAATACTTTTTAATTTATTTGTGTTATTCTCTAAAGCAAGTAATAAAGTTTATCGATTAGGTACTAATCACAAACTGTTGCCTTCATCGTAAAGAACTTTCGTTATCTATGTTTACTTATCTACCGACATATTGTTCCTTAAATCCTCTCCATCCAAAGCTTGTCTAGAAGAGATCGCTCTAAGAGATTAGGTCATCAGTCACATAACTATTAAAAAACAACTGTACTTAACATAATTGAGCAATAAACAACATGAATATCAAAAAGGACTAATAGTTTTTAATAAATTGTTCTTTATTTAAATACTATTCTTCGATATCACGATAGAGGTACGTTCGCGTGGGATGCGAAGAAATTGTATAAATTTTATGCCCATCAGACTTCATCCAAATTTGCTTATCTGTTTGAGCGTAAAACCTGAAAACTATTTCTTAAGCATCGACAGTTAAACAATGTTTCATAATTTTTTACACGAATTGACAGCGTCAAGTTTTGTTTCAAAAATGTTTTCATGCTTTCATGTTATGCTTTATTTCAATAACACGTCGTAGAGCTACTACCAATCCACTAAGTGCCAAATTGAACCCACGACCTTTTCGTCCATGACCAATCAATTGACCATACGTGGTAAGAACCAAAAGAAAAGCAAATTAATTACCAGTGCGTGCGGTAAAAGTAGGCTCAGGGCACCCATTAACGGCCGTCGAAGCGGTTGTTTGTGGGTAGAGCATCGGAGCTTGACCCTACGGCGGGCCACCTGTTGCATATCGCCTTTCGCTTTTCAAGTGCAAGGTTGACTTTCACCGTGCATCAAGTTAGCCCAGCCGCAGCCGAACTACGATGAAGCTTTGTAACTTCTATCATGCCGGAGGTCGTGGGTTCGACTCCCACTGGGGGCCGCCGTACAAATGGCCTCAGTCGGGGTGTATTTCCATATTTGTGACGTCCTTGCCTGGTTACTATAACAGAGGGTAGCCTAGTTTGGGACCAGGACAAGTGATTGTGTTGTGTGAAATTTCTTTTCTTTCTGTGTTCTTTTCTGCAAGGCCTTCCCACAAGATTGACGGGTGAAAATTCCATACAAACGTAGTATGGTTATAATTTCCAAGATATTTATTGTCGCGTTTATCACTCATTTAATAACTTTTACTGTTGTAAATTTTCTAAGGTATACATTATGTATATTTAATATGTATAACACAGTAAGTTTGCGTATTGTTAATAATTTAAGTAATTTTGTCTATTATATTCTTAGGTACTTGTATAATTTAGTCTCTTTTCTTTTAGTCTTACCCATCTTCAGGTTTTCTGAAAGAGATTTTAGCGATAAGACCACTAGTTCATGCTTTGTAAAAAGATAAGATAAGAATGTTCTTTATTGTACAACAGAAAAAAAAATTTACTTGCATACATACATAAACTCACGCCTGTATCCCAGATGGGTAGGCAGAGACTAGGGACTGCCACTTGCCACGATTCTGACAGATCACTTTCGCTTCCTCAACATTCATTAGTCGTGGCATGCACGCACGCCGGTTTCGGGTACCTTATATAGCGCTGGCACAGTTAGCTAGAGGTCGCGGGTTCAAGTCCCGGCATGGGTGGAAGTTTTAGCCTCTAAATAGGTTTTTAAAAAAAGAATTTATTCACGTAATCACGATTTGAAAGGCCCAGATAAGAAAATTGTTAAAATCTATTAAAAAATATAAAAAAACTAAGCATTTTTATTATGATTATACTTTATTGCACACACGAGAACACAGTACAGAAAAAGCAACAAAAGAAAATATATGTACAATGGCGAGCTTATCTCTGTAAGAGATTTCTTCCAGCAAACCTTGGGGAGTCGGAGCGGAGGTGTGAAACGGATCTACGCACGTGCACATGATATAGGTGCTACATACATATTTACACTCTTTCTCAGGAAAACAAAATAACAACAATGTTTTGCGCACTGAGGACTGTAGATACGACAAAAATGCAAATCTCAGACGACGATAATTTTAGTGAGTGTCATATGTATTATTCACACACTCTCTAACATTATCGTCGCCTCTGATTGACAGGTTCGGTTGAGTTTTTCGCCGCGCTTCTTTCGTCATTTCACGCAATTTTCCAGTAAGTCGATTGAAGGTGCGTTTCTCAATCGCCTGTATCAATCATATTCCGTGGGAATTAGATCTATATGGGAATAAGTGCAGTCACTAGTTACGCAAAATCTGGTTCGATTATCGCACTTAAGCCGCATGCGTTAAAAGCCACTGGATCAAATATACACCTCAAGTTGTTGTTCACTGTAGAATGACAATAGGTCACATATTATAAATTATACATAGGTTTTGTGACTTCATTGGCATTACGTTGGTATTCCGTCTAATTAGGACTGATTTCTACTGGTACCTACTTATGCTAGTATTGACTAATGTGGGAAAATAATTTATATGTATTTTTTATTCGTTGTGACACTCCTCCCCAGTGCCAGAACTGTCAAGTCGGGGCCCCTATTACACTGAGATGTCTTATCACGGGTTTTACTCAATCAGTGTCGTGTGATGTCCTGTAAAACCCGCTATGGACGTCACATTCCACATATTTTCGGTCGTATCGCTTAGGCATGGCTCTAAGGATTTTTTGTTTCAATGTAAAGAATTTACATTCTGTTCGTTGAAGGTCAATGTACAATGTTAGCAGCTGCCTTCGGGTCGAGGAAAAGGCAGCGAAAATAAACTCCACTCTAGCAAACTTTTCCTAAAGTATAAAGCCATGACCTGCTGTCATGAAATCTTCTGCTAGAGACCTAAATTGATTGAATTTTGAGGAACAACGTTAGGAGAATGAAAATCGAGCCTGACTTCAGCTATGCGACACCCGTCACTAACGACAAATCTTCACTATTCAAACGTAACCTACAGGTAAATCTATAGGCAGTGTCGTTTCGGCCAGCTATAAGCCACATAACAACCCAACTCAAGCTTCAAATCGATTTGAAATCTCTCTTCGCGACAATATCTGTCATCATCACCAATATATCATCGATGCCATCACCGCACGTCATATCCGCGTGCGGTTACGTGCGCCGGCGCAGCGGAACCGATCACTCCGTATTTGTCATGTGAGCTCAGCTTGGGGCGGCGGCACACTGGGTGGGACAGGCTTCGTCTACTATATACTTATACTAAAATTATAAAGAATAAGAAGGATACGTTTGTAAGTTTGTATGTTCGTTAGTTTGTATATAGGGGATAATCTCCGAAAGTACGTATCCGAATTCAAACATTTTTTCACCAGTATTTAGAATGTACCTTCAGGGTGGACTTAGGCTATAGTCTAATCCATTAACCACACGAACGTAGTCGCGGGCACTGTTAGTATTATTCTATTTCATATTCATGAAGGCATAGGAGTATGTTTTAAAATTATCACATGATTCCTGAAGCAATGGAGCCGAGCAACGGAGACAGCTATGTTAGGAGTTTCACTGCGTGATCGAATCAGGAATGAGGAGGTCCGCAGAAGAACCCGAGTTACTGATATAGCTCGAAGAATTGCTCAGTTGAAGTGGCAGTGAGCGGGGCACATAGCTTGGAGAACTGATGGCCCTTGAGGCGAAAAAGTTCTGACCTGGCGACCGCGGACCGAACGACGCAGTGTGGGCAGGCCCCCCACCAGATGGTCTGACGACCCGGTTACAGTGCCGGGGAGTCGCTGGATGCGGGCGCAAGACCAGGAAGCTTGGAAAACCATGAGGGAGGCCTATGTCCTGCAGTGGGCGTCAAATGGCTGATAATGATGATGATGATTACTGGAAAATAAAGCGATGATAGAATCAAGCGCTGTTCAAAGCAATGTGCGAAGTTTCCCGTAACATAAATAAGTAGAGTGCTTACATGGTAGGGTTGATTTATTGTCACATTATTGTTTCTCGAACTTCTTTTCTTCAATCCATTCATTATTAATTCATAAAGTAGTGAAACTGTGGAGTTTTTGCGGAAACTTCAGACATTATTTGTACCAACGCAAAGAATGCTTCTTCTTTTGAATAAAACTTTTTTTACTTAGTTTATTCCAAACTTAAATTTAGGAACCGTTTAATGGTCAGCTAGACCAATCGAACACTTTCGAGACATTTATTCAAATGCATTTATTTAATTTCTATTATGTTTACAGGTAGTGATTTTCTGGGTACGTGTTAGTGAGTTGCTAACATGAAACTAGCCTCTCGCTGGGCCACAGGCTTAGACAAGTATTTGTTCTAGTGAAAGTGCTCACTGCCGAGTCCGCTAATTACGCGGCATTTTTCTGTGCACTTGTGCATGTGAGTGACGTAACATTCAGGTTGTTACTGACTGTATTTTGCATGAAGATCATATTTTCCCGCGTTAAACTTCACCGCGCTGAACTTTACGGCGGGAAAAAATTGGAAAATGTCAACGGTGTAAATTCCAAAAAAAAAATTATGTAGGAAAGTTTTGATTACATTTGCACGCGTATTTTCAAACAACTAGGTAATCATAAATTGTTTTGCTATTTAAAGAAAAAAAAAACAATTAAATAAAAAAAAATCAATTGAATGTATCCAATACAAAATCCTTACGTTTCATATTATGTCATTTCGTCACGTCGTCCATAATGATCATGTAGACACAGAAGTAATTAAACTTTACAGCTTATTAAAATGTATTATTATGGATAATCCTATTAGTTTCAGTACACATCCACTATCGCATGTACACGTTTCAGTTGTAAAATTAATTAGTGTAAAATATGTAGATACGAAATTGCTTTCCAAATTCTTTAAACTAAATTGCGCAACGCCTTTAACACCGTTACGTAAAGATCATTATAATAAAGCAGGAAATATGAACGAAACGGAAAGGAATTAGCACCACATATTTCGGCTGAAGGAGTTTACGTAAATTAACTTTTATTTTTACACAAAGAGAAAAGTTGAAACATACTGGCCATCATTTGACTGAAATCTCGTGCAAATGAAGATACTAATTTATTTAGCTGTCAACCACAATTTCCAACATTTGTGGAATATAAGTTAAGCTCCCTCCACACCACCACTGCGAGCACGAATTTTTCATGCATGACTATTTTGCAAACAAAAATCCACAAATTTTATAAAGCTAAAGCTAAATGATAAAATAAGATATACAATTTAATGCGAATGGCTCGGAAATAGCAATTGGAAATTCAGATTGTATGGATGTCGATGTTTCTTACATAACCTAGGATCCGGATATTTGATAACTACCTATGTTCATAGGCACAGCAAGTGCCTCTCCACTACATAATATATTGAAAAATCCAACCATAAAACTTTAAGATTGTGTTTAGATAAATCGGTTCCATTTTCCTGAAAAATGAGAATCTATGTTTGAAAAGTGGTTGCTTGATGTTTTTTCCCCTG
Organism: Yponomeuta evonymella; assembly: GCA_963969515.1. Classification (NCBI taxonomy): domain Eukaryota; kingdom Metazoa; phylum Arthropoda; class Insecta; order Lepidoptera; family Yponomeutidae; genus Yponomeuta; species Yponomeuta evonymella. Next base: position 17,435,623 of record OZ018354.1, on the reverse strand, counting down.
TTGTAAAAGTCAACTGATCGTGTTTTCGCAATTTACAAAATGGACTCAATGACATTAAGCATCAGTTATCAAATAACAGTTTGATTATTGATATTGTTTTATAGGTTCAGAGTTAGTGTATAATGATATTTCAAAGTTTTGTTCTGCCAAAAAACATTTTTTATTATTTCATTCAAAACCCACCATTTTATTGACTGGAAATTTACAGAAATATATTATCATGAAACCTGCCTAAAATCTGCTTAAAAAATCCTCCTGACTGTACGGTACGATCCGTTAGAAAAACAATATGTAGTCTGCAGTTAGGTTGGTAACTTTTACAATCTTTTCATCATTAGGAGCCGTGACTGGCAGTTACTCGTATGACATAACGGGGAAAAGTAATTGGAATATTTAAACTACGAAGATTTTTAAAGACGATAAGCTCTTATTTCGCGTTGTTTCACTGATTATTCAAATGTAATTTTTTTATGCAGTCTCCATAATATGGGTATCCCACTGCAGGACAAAGGCCTCCCCCTTAAAATTTTACAACCCACAATTTTAAAATAAGCGATCCCAGTTGAGTCGGCTCTATTTATTTTTTTATTTTTCTTATAAAGAAAATTCCTCTAAAACACTCCACAGAGGCAGTTTCAATAATCTGTGGTTACGGCATTTAACGGGTAAATGCGTAATATCTTAGACCCCGTCCTCGTCTACCATCAGGGTGTGACTGAGGTCAAGTGTCAACATGTCCTAATTAAAAAAAAAACAAAAAAGTCTTTGACTCTGAGAAGTGTTTTACGAAATTTTTTATGAATAAGACGGCAAGCATATTAAAAAAAAAGAAGTTCAAACTTCCAGTTTAACACCCAATAAAACGTTTGCAACAACATTCATGAGACGAACAAGTACTTTTAGGTAGTTTTAACACATCGTAAATATTTGCCAAATTAGTTACATTGAAACAGAGAGTAACCATTATTATACAATACTTATTTTGACTCATTTTGAAAGAACCAACATAAATCAACATTCTTTTATGTGTGTACAAAAACAAGAAAGTTTCCGAAAAATAAAGTTCAAGTCTTTTCACTTTGTCCTATTTCCACTCCATTATGTCACATAACAATAAAGTGACATTTTGAAAATCATTATGCTTTTCAAAATAACATCATTACCTCCAGTCTGCTAACCTTTAAGCTGTCACCATCAATCACGAGAGCATAACGGAACATCACTCAAAATAATTAACGTTAATTGCGTAACTTAAAGATGCACTATCTTTAAGTTGAGTCTAGTAACTTTAAGGCAGAGTCACTTTTTAGGGTTCCGTACCCGAAGGGTGCCAAACGGGACCCTCTATTACTAAGATTTCACTGTCCGTCTGTCTGTCTGTCTGTGACCAGGCTGTATCTCATGAACCGTGATAGCTAGGCTTTTTTCACAGATGAGGCAGATTTTCACAGATGATGTATTTCTGATGCCGCTATAACAACAAATATGGGGCTCCTTAATTTCTTTGCCGTTTTTGCTCGATATTAATAACAGCAACAGGTAGACGCTCGAAATATTCACAGAATATTTAGTTCTATATTCGCTTTAAAATTATTAAATTAAAATAAAATAAATATTTAAGAGGAGCTTCCATACAAAAAACGTGATTTTTTGCCGTTTTTTGTCGACCTTTGTGTCTAACGCTGTATAGATATACGAAACCCTTCAGGCGCGAGTCCGACTCGTACTTGGCCGGTTTTTTTATCTGTGGTCACTTCACAGTGCATTTGTAGAATCTAGGCACTGTGTTTCTTTAAAAGTAATCTTACACGAAAGAAGTTAAAGTTGAGTTGCAATAGTGTTTGTTTTGTTGACGTTCGTGTATTTCGTTTGTATACCTTCGTGTTTACTTTACGTTTCTGTAAAAAAAAAATGACTTTTGTCTTTCTTTCTTTCAATACGTAAGTATTTCTACCATAATAATATTCTCGGCAAGTTAGAGAATACTAAACAGAGATTTTAACAAATTATGTTACATGCACATAAAAGCACAAAAGCTATGAACATTTTAACGACAAGATGTGTCATAATTTCAACATCTTACTAAGCTAGTTTTGTACACCAAGTAATGGAAAGTTGTCGATTTACGAAATCATTATTACTAGTTAAATTTCTATACCTAAACTACGTCATTCATAGTGCAAATTCAGGAACATATTCAAATATAAATACTCCCGTCTAAAGACAAACAACTGGTCCTTCAGTTGTCGTTGTAAGCTAATCTTCTTAATAACTGAGCTGAGTAAGGAAAAAAAATATTCCCTCAGAATAATGTTAAAGATTGTAAATGACGCTGCAGATTGTAAAGGTGTTTTCACTTCATTGGCGCCTCTCGATCAACATCCGAGCTCAATGTGAAGGTCTCTAGCTCATCCACTCGCGCTCTATAGCACTTGTCCTACACCGAAGCTGAACTAACTTGGTGCAACTTTCTTACAGCCAGTGGTCCAATTCATAGGCTCGGCTCAGGCGTTTTAACACTGGACGACAATGGTCGGCCAAAGGCATAGTAAATGTATGAAACTGCCAATGTGAAACCATTCACTGACGTGTCTAATTATTAATAATGCAGCCTGCATACGTCCCACTGTAGGGCACAGGCCTTCTATCAGAGAGAGAGAGAGGGAGTATGGGCTTAATTACCACGCGTGCCCACCGCGGATTGGCAAATTCAAGCGCTGTATAGTATCTTAAATATCAAATTATTATTATTTATTTATTTAAATTGTAAAAAAATACAGCCTTAACTATTCCGTTACACAATTAGCGACTAGGATTATGAAGAAATTGCAATAAAAATCACAATGACTTAATAAATGAGCCATAGGATCAGAAAATATTAATTTAAAACAGTCCCAATTAAGATACACTTCTTATTAATGCCCAATAATAATACATAATTTTTGTGTTCTGAGCTTTCATTCATCTCGTTCACAGTATTTCAGGCATTTTTCAGCTACATTCATAAACTTATCAGCGAATAGATCACACTCTGGTGCTGACAAAAGAAGGGGATTTAACGAGGAGAGCGCGCTCTACAATCTGCTTCGAAGAATTTGACTCTACTACGGAACTTACTATCTAATCCGAATCCTAAGCCTACTCAATGTAAAAAAATATGTCCCAGCCGTACTAATGCTAACTTAGATACGTAAGGCTTTTAATGTTTTTTTCTGGTGTGCAAGGAGTTCTAATTTAATCTAATCTAATGATGGTGGAGTTTAGCTTTCTTGAAGTCGCTCTTATGTCGTGCCTTCAGGGACATATTTTTTACATTCAGTCGGCTTAGGGTCTGGGCTGTTTTTTTTTTAAAGATCGTTGAAAGAAAGTTTTATTTCAGAGAAAGAAAGTATCATTAACACTTGCGCCATCCTCCGAGTACTTTCGCTGCAGAACGTTGATTATTTAGAAAATAACGCTGTCTCTATAGTTCGTACTCAACTGCATTATGCCACAAGAAGCATTGCATACGTTCCTTTGCAGGGCACAGAGGCCTCCGCTCGGAGAACCAGAGATAGTATGGGACTGCGTTTGGAGAGGGGTCTACTAATGAACGCACCGTGCGATTTTGGTTTAAACGCTTTCGTGATGGAAATTTCGACTTAAAGAACGAGCCACGAGGAAGACCGCCCACACAGGTGAATAACGATGAATTAAGAGAGATAGTGGAAGCCGACCCTAGTCAAACTACCCAGGAATTAGCGGCATGGTTTAACGTTACCTTACCCACAATATTGACTCACTTGCGTCAAATCAATAAAATAAAAAATACGAAAAATGGGTGCCTCATAATCACTGGAATTTTCGCAGTATCCATGTTTCTTGTCTAAATTGAATAACAAAAACAATTGAAAGTCGATATTCAAATGTTTCACATTATAAAAAAAGAACATCATAGAAACCATTTGAAAAAAGTTTCATTCGAAAACCTCAAACCATGAAGATTCTATGTCAATTCAAAGAACCTATTGCAATAAAACGGCTATTTCATACTTTAACCCCTAATATATTCCCTATTTGGCCGAAGTATGCCCGCCTGGGATGTCCCTTACGTCAATTTACAGAAAGCGTGCCAGCTACTCGCAAAAGACAAGTCTCATCGGAGAAAAGAAATCCTGCTGCAACAAAAAATACCTATATCTTAATTTCTTATCACACGCAGTAATCCAACGACGTAATATCCGCCAAAAAACATAATATGTTGACCGGCTCCACCGGTCTTCAGAGTACCATTACTCCTTTTTGCCGGTGTTTTTGAATAACTTTCACATCTTGCAAGTGTGATTGCATAAGATATTTACTATACTTTCAAAATTTGGTCAGCACCAACCTGTCAAATTGATTTCATGCCTTATTGTTAATACGATAAAACCGTTCCGTTTTTTGTCCACTCTTATTTTGCCAAGTGAAGCCCATACGTAGAGTTACGTTTTGGGTGCCAAGTCTATCGCATGTACCAATTGCTAATTGTGAAGGAGAACATCGTGTAGAAACCCGAATTTATGGGGTAATTAAGAAGGCGCACTACGAAGCGATTTACTTACTTACTTTGGTAGTACCACAGGTAGTACATAGTTTAGTTTTAATTTACAAACGACATGCCGAATCGCAATTAAACGTGAGGCGCCACGAAGCGCCACATAAGTAAATAAAACATATGGTAAACTCTACGAGGAGTACAAAAACGCTCCATACAAATCGGCTCATACTAAACTCAACTATGACGTCACAACATAATATGTTATGCTTGTAACGCATACCGCCTTATAATGTTTGAAGCGTTTATCGATATTTGAGTTATGTCGTAAAATTGTGTTTTTGTGAGTTTAGAATTCAATAAAACACTAAATGTAATATGTTTTTTATTATTTGAGCCAACAAACAACGCATACTTCCTAGTCAGGCAGTCACTACCGAACTTAAATCTATAATCTGCCGCGTATTATCGGTACCGGCGCGTGACGACACGACAGCCCCGCTAGAGCGTCGCGTGCGCAGCTTCGATTCCGTATCCGCAGTATTTGTGTTCCAGCCGCTAGTTTGTTGGTTGATGTGATTTTTTGAGCTGTTGAAAGAGTGAAGAATTGGACTTTTTGTTCAATCAGATCAAACAGCTTCTATTCGTCCATTGCTGGACTTAGGCCTCAGGGGAGATCTATGTCCAGCAGTGGACCAATACAGCCGCTTGTTTGTTGGTTGGTTGGTGTGATTTGTAAAGCTGTTGAAAGGGTGAAGAATTTGACCTTCTATTCAGATCAATCAATCATTCAGCCTGTATTCGTCCACTGCAGGACGTAAGCCCCCTCAAGGCACGATTCTTCATTTTGTCGTCGGACATCGTCATCCAGCCGCTTCCAGACTTCTGCTTCATATGCTTCATCTGCACGACCTACGCTGCGTTTCTCAGCAACCTCGTGATAGTTTTCCTTTTAAGTTCATTATTCAATGTATGTGCCACTACCCTGAAATTATTCGCGTTAGGAGAAGGGGGGGGGACGCCCTACTCCGACAAAACATTGCGCTTTAAAGCTTAATATTTCTCAAACGGAACCCTAAATCAAGAAATGGTTCTCCTACACCCACAATATTTTTCAACGAACAATCCAACGACACCTATGGAGTGGGCGAGAAAAAAAAATTGGATCCCTAATTTAGGTGAGGAGGGTATCCAGAATTTTTTATTTTTATTTTATTCTACCGTTTTGTCGCGTGATTAATATGTATGTCTGTGACATATTTTAGCTTGTTGTACTAATCGTCTCTGAGCTATGCCGCAGACAGACAGAAATCGGACGGACATAGCGAAACTGTAAGGGTTCTTTAACGACTACCTACGGCTAATAAATTGTCTCCCTGCTCCAGAAAGCTTCGTGAAGACTCAGTATAAACAAAACGGACAGTGGAATGGAATAATAGGAAAAATAGTAGATTTGGCCGGTGGCGATAACACTGTCGTTCGTAAAAAATAGTATTAAAAAAATCTACAAAAAACGTGCACTAAAAAGTAATAAAAGTATAATTTTTTACTCAAGAATTACATTAACGGACTTCACTTCGAGAGCCCTGATTATCGTTCTGTGCTTCATAATTCTATCCTATAGGTTTCCTGTCTCAGTGTCGATACTTTATTTTCCCTTTACCCCCATCGAGGTCTGTAGACATTGTCCACTGCTTTCCTATGTAACAATAACAATATTGTTACCACCACGCTATTGATATAACACTCGGCGCCATTAAATTCACGATATGCTGTCAGTGAAATTACTCAATCACACGAGCGGATGCAACTTTCTCTACCAATTTCTTCTACTTATAACTTTCTTAACAATCAGTTCTGTTATTTATGATTTTGGTATAGTTAAGCTACCTATTGTTTCTGTATCATTGCGATAACGACTCTCGGAAACTCCACAACTGACTCTGACTACAGATATAACAACAGACATTTCGGACTATAATTTCTACCCATTCACTACTACTAATTGTCAATTAAAATATCATTAGGACCAGACCACCGTGACGTAACAATACCATCCCCATTAAAACCACGTAACATACGTAATGGTAGCTCTAAAGAGTAATCAGTAGATCACAGAAGATAGCGGAAGGCCGCGCGTACAAGTTCACGGTCTCTGCGCATACGCATGTTAGTGAAAGTGAAGCACTAACGTCAGCCAGTTATGGCAAGATTGGCCTGTTTTTTAACACTGAATGCAAGGGCCGCCTGGTCACCAGTAGCGACGTTAAACTTGGAATGGTCAATGGCTAGGCTTTATTGTATGTTTAAATACCCGTACAATCGTACATAGGTAGGCACTTAATTTTGTTGACGTATTGTGTATGTGCTAAGTGGTGCTGAGTGGCCTAAAAGGCTTACGAAGAAAGTTGTCTAGATATGACGGTTCCGTAAATAGACAATAATCGTCAAGACAGTATTGTTACTGTTAAAAGAGATACAACAGAGAGAACAACTGGACTCTTACTCAAATAGCGGACTATGGCAAACCCTGGTCTCCGCCTACCCCTCTTGGATACAGGTGTGAGTTTCAGTAACGTAATGTAGGAGACCATGGCCTGCCATAGTGGCATTACCATAACTTAATGTACCGACACGACTAAACCGAGAAGCATTAAAATAATTACCATAATATCACGACACGCACTTTTATAATGAAACCGCTAAAATTCATCAAATGCATTGACATCTGACTAACATTAAAGTGGTTGATTTTATTAGAAGGCCAATAAACTTGGTAAACTGCAATGTCGTCGCGATAGTTGAACTAAGTGGTTTACACTTGGGTGGCGTATAAGCCAGTGCAAACCAACACTTACATCCACCCAACGCTCTTTTTACACTTTGCAACTACCCGAACAATAAGGTGTAAGGTCCACAGGAATCAAGTGGGACGAGGGCGCGGAAAAGATGCGACGTCCTTTCAATTCACAATTATAGAAAATGTACGGAAGCGATTGGGACATAGCCAAAGATAAGACGGGGCGAGAACGCGAACAATATACAATGCGTCGCGTCTTTTCCACGCCCTCGTCCCACGTCATTCCTGCACACAGGAACTACTGGCCTAGGCCTAATGGGGTCAAGGTTTTCGGGTTCACGTATGTGTGTCACTTAAAACTAGAATTTACTACAATATTATGTTATATTAAGATTGTTACCTGTTTACATGCCTAATAAACAAAATATGTTATTCTGGAATTAACTTAATAATGGATAGTGGTTACGAAGGTTTTACTTTCAAAATCAAAGTATTTAGAATCTTTTTATCCATTCAAAGATAGAAAATCCACGACTCCATCTAGCTACCAGCGCTAATAAAGCCTAAGAAACCGGAAAGCGGTTACTGGATAGTTGAAAGCTAAGACCTAGACATCGTTAAACGTGAGCTAACTCAACGAAAGCTCCTCGGTTACACCGCAGCGTTATTATCTGACCGTAATCTAATTTAAGACTAGCTTATTGCTACTTACCGAGCGGTTTTCTTCTATCGGCTTGGCCAAGAAATTGCAACGTCGACGCGTGAAATGAAGAAGAACTTAGAGCCAAGTTTCTCCAGATTGAAGGACCAGGATAAATCCGCTCGCCTAAACCTTAACAGGTAAACAGAGACATCTGCTTTTGTACGTTTTCGGGCTCCTTACACAAAACTGCGAATCGGCGCGATGCGAATTCGCAACGCAGAAAACTGCGACACGAATTGCTGCGATGCGATTTCGTGCGGCAAGGCATCTCCCTTCCACGATTCGGGTGACCATTACTTCGACGACCGTCAACCGTACTGAACGTATTTGTAAACTAGGTCGTGACGTAGATCGTAAAAAGAAGTGCTTACTTCTGTTATTGCTAAGAAGATACAGAGAAAAGAAACAAGGAAGATTTTGGATTCATCCATTTATTACTATTATGAACGCCGATGCGAATTAATTCGCAAGTTTTATTTATTTATTCGCGTCGCGCGAGCTCGCAGATTTTTACGATGCGACGTCGCATCGCAGTTTTCTGTGCAGGCCCTACTGAACGTACTAAAGAAAAAATGAAAATTAAAACTGAGATTTCGAATTAATTGTCTATTGCTCAGCTCAGATTCGTCCACTGCATTTTCCGCAAAGCACACATTTCTACTCTCTCCTTGAGAGAAGGCCTGTGCCCTACAGCAGTGGGACGTATATAGGCTGCTTATGACACATTTCTATCCTCGGCCATTCTCATCTAATGCAGATGAGACGGTTGGATGGTAGAAAAATGGTATATCGGTACCTGTCCACTTTTAATTAGCACCTCGTCTTCGACCAAGGATAGGGGACATATTAGGGAAATGCACGTTAAAAAGTACCCGAAACCGGTGAGCATGCATGCAGCTACTAAAGAATGTTTATGAAGCGAAAGAGATTTATCAGGATCATTGCAAGTGGGTAACCCTGGTTTCTGTTCTGCCTACCCCTCCTGGATTCAGGTGTGACTTTGTGTGTCTTCTTTCTTTGGTATGTCTTCTTTCTCCATATTTATTGTTTCATTTATCCTCCATCTTCATCGGTCAAGGCTTTTCACTTTTAAGTTGAGCCTACAGATAATCTAAGGTAATCTGAAACGTTTAATATCTAAGTAGTTTCACAAAATCACGTGACCCAGCAATAAATAAACGGTTGACAAACGATTCAACGCAATCCCTTCAAAGACAGAAGCATCTGACCATTGTAACCAACTCTACGGTAGAACGGTCAGCGTAGTTTTACGTCATGAGAGTACAACGATCAGAAGACTAGACGTGTGTCAAACGCTTCATTGAAAAGAAAAGAGTCATTTAGTTCAATTCATTCCACGAAGTATTAGGGGTTAAAGTATGAAATTGCCGTTTTATGGCAATAGGTTCTTTGAATTGACATAGAATCTTCATGGTTTGAGGTTTTCGAATGAAACTTTTTTCAAATGGTTTCTATGATGTTCTTTTTTTAAAAAATGTGAAACATTTGAATATCGACTTTCAATTGTTTTTGTTATTCAATTTAGACAAGAAAGATGGATACTGCGAAAATTCGAGTGATTTTTTAATACGAGTTCCGACGCGGAACTAACGCGGCAGAAACAGCCCGCAATATCAATGCTGCGTTTGGAGAGGAGTCTACTAATGAACGCACCGTGCGATTTTGGTTTAAACGCTTTCGTGATGGAAATTTCGACTTAAAGAACGAGCCACGAGGAAGACCGCCCACACAGGTGAATAACGATGAATTAAGAGAGATAGTGGAAGCCGACCCTAGTCAAACTACCCAGGAATTAGCGGCATGGTTTAACGTTACCTTACCCACAATATTGACTCACTTGCGTCAAATCAATAAAATAAAAAAATACGAAAAATGGGTGCCTCATAATCACTCGAATTTTCGCAGTATCCATCTTTCTTGTCTAAATTGAATAACAAAAACAATTGAAAGTCGATATTCAAATGTTTCACATTTTTTAAAAAAAGAACATCATAGAAACCATTTGAAAAAAGTTTCATTCGAAAACCTCAAACCATGAAGATTCTATGTCAATTCAAAGAACCTATTGCAATAAAACGGCAATTTCATACTTTAACCCCTATTATTTATTCTTAGCATTTATAAGTTCATTATCGTTCAGCAGCTCATCGACTCGCGTTTCGTTCGAGCTCTCGTATCTTTCGACTCAAGTTAGTTCGCGAATAAATAGAGCGAATAATAGTTTTTAAATTAATTCTTAATAAACACAACTATTTTTATTTTGTAAATAACTATTTTTATTGCACACTACTAGTAATAGTAGTACTAATATTATGGATGGATGAAACGTTTATAATTTTAATTATTTAATTAAATGCAAGTTCGTAGTGCGATGGATTTAAATACCTTACCGAGGAACTTCATTTGTGGCGTGAACTCTAGCAATAATATGTGAAGTATGAACTACTATGTGAACTATTAAGGTTAGGGAGATACAATAAAATATGTAGAGAATGAATGAATGCGTTGTCTGTGTGGCGCCGGACTAAAAATAGCGTCACTCCATTTCCATCCGTGGATGTCGTTGAAGGCGACTAAGGAAATCAATTACCAGGAGACGGGCAGCAGCGTCTTCCTGAGATTCCAACCACATACTGCGATCGCCAACCCGTCACAAGCGTGGCGATTATGGCCCCCATTCATCACCCCTCCTGCAGTGGGCGCCAAATGGTGTTGAATGAATGTGTTATTTTAAGAAGTGAAATCCTTCATTTGATACTTTCATTTGCGAATTACACACGACTCCTACAGTCTAGCCCGGCAGTGGCTAGACTGTAGGATCTTGTACTTTTTTTTAACAGAATGTAGACCCTGACCTACGACACTTATGGAGAACGATTCATATTACACCTCGATCTGCACTTCCCTCCTCAGACGTCATCAATCTCTACAGATCTACCATTTAGGGCAGACCTTCTGTGTGTAATTATTCCTAAAGGTACCGTTGCTAGGAGACTGATCCGTAAACAAGACTGATCGATGCTTTACACTTGATTTGTCACCGGCGTTATAAAAGTTAATTGGATGTTGTCACCGGTATTCAAAACAATGCAATTTTGTTGCTTTTGCGCTTGATGTTGTAAAAGCTTGACATTGGCTTACTTATTGGCCTACTAACTAGACTCACCCTCAGTTTCTCGTATACTAACACGCTGTTAATCTACTGTTAAGAGCTGTCAATTGACCAAAGTGTATACAAAAAAAACCACTGACAGCTGTTAACAGTAGATTAACAGCCTGTTAGTGTACGAGAAACCGGGGGAGAGTCAACTGCTGATCAACCTTTACATTTTCATTATTAAATCATTATTTTTTACACTTTCGTTGCAATGTCGCTAGTGAAGTGATTGTGTAGAGTGCACCCAAGTAACGGTGGACGTGCTCAACGTGTTGTTCCAAACAGAAAGATTTGAGACCCCGGAAAAGATTCTTACCCTCGGTTTCTCGTACATAACAATCTGTTAGATCAACCGATTAACAGATCACTACCGTACGAGAAACAGGGGGTTATTCTACTACAACGAAACTTATTCCACGCAATCACTAGGTAACAAGTGCAAAGTGAAGTATATGTATCCAAACGTTATCTGGAAGACATCACTTTACAGTGATAGAACCGCCGCCGATTGTACACACTTAGGAGAGGTATTTATAAATAAATAAATAACTTCCACACAATACAATCAGTTGACCTGAACTAGGATACCCTGTGCTATGGTAACCAGGCAAGGACGTCACAAACGTGAAAATACACCCAGACTGAGGCCATTTGTACAAATGTACGGCGGCCCCCAGTGGGAATCGAACCCACGACCTCTGTTTTGGTAGCTAAGCGCCTTAACGGCTAGACCAACGAGGCAGTCAAATTATTTGTATTGTGAGTAATATTTATTATTTTTTTTTTTTTTTTTGTACAAGTATATTAATTAGACTGTTCTCTACACCAACTAGAGAATAGTAGGTAATGTAGAATGATAACGATGGGTTTTCAATACAGTTTTCATGGAAGGTGTATTAAAAATCTCCACATATAATGTGTTTTGCATTGACATGTAGATCCCTAAAAAGGTATTTCTATCGTCAATACAAACAACTTATTATTTACGAAATATTTATTTTCAGTTAAATATGGGGCCTAGGGTGCTCTAATACATCTTGATGGACTTTGTTGAGTAAACTGTCGGTGAACCAATAACCGGTGGTAGCCTAGTGGGTAGAACATTGGACTCGGAAGCGAGAGACCCAGGTTCGATTCCCAGTGCGGGCATGTACTTATGACTTTGTTTTCTAAGTTATGTACATTTGTGAAGTTATAGTAGCATTATCACTAACGGTGAAGGAAAACATCGTGAGGAAACCTGAGTGTCTGAGCTCCTCACGATACCTCACCTCAGCGCTTGAAATCGCTAATCCGCGGTGGGCACGCGTGGTGATTAAGCCCCTACTCTCTCTCTGAGAGAAGGGCTGTGCCCTACAGTGAAACGTATGTAGGCTGATTATGAGTAAACTGTCACCATTACACAAATTCAGTAGCATTGTGTTGACGGTTTCACCACGTGTTCTCCGTCGGCTGTACACCCATCTTCAAGAGACTGCCGCGTTGGCCTAGCGATAACTCGTTTGACTAACACGGCAGAGGTCCTGGATTCGATTCCCGCTGGAGGCCGATGCACTTTAATTTCTACAAATGGCCCCAGTATGGGTGTTTTACCAAGTTTGTGATGTCCTTGTCCTGCTGCACAGGGTAAGTACCTATCCTAGTTTGGGACATGGATAAGTCATCGTGATGTGTGGATGTTATGTTATGTTAATTTATAAACGGTACGTTTAGGACCAATCAATCAGCCCGCCACGAAATAAGTGATTTCTAGAATTGTTTAGCCAAAAGGACCTTGTTATACCTACGTATCTTGCAATACTTATCTTCTACAACCTACCGAAGTTAAACGATTGCACCGACGACACTGAATCAATTAAAACAGAACTAATGGCGATTAAACTGATTCGTCACGAGGCGGTAAACGTCTTGTACCCGTTGTTAGTCAACACACAGATCTTGCAACACGTAAAGCTTCCTTACAGCTGTGGATGGGAGATGAAAATTCTAGAAAATCTCATTAAGAATTAAGAAATTTATTGTGTAACATTAACATAACATAACATTAGCGTAGATCGTAGATTTCTGAAAGATAAACTACACGACAATGTTTTCTCCGCAATATTCACATACGTTAAATCAGTGTCTGTACGTTGTATCTTTTCTTTTGCCATTGCTGTTTCTATTACATTTTTTTCCGGTATACAATAAAGAATATTCTTAAATTTAAGAAAAAGTATGTAAAAGGTTTCTTTCTGCCAATAAATTTTTAAGTGTAACAAAAATAAAAATAAATGCAATCAAAAATACTATCTTAACCCGTAATAAGAATTATAAATGTAAAATATTTGTATCTGTGTCCGTTTTCATTTAAAATCTATGGATGCATAGTATGTTTGAGGTTTGTCAGGATTGTGGCCAGTGGCAAACCCTGTTCTCTACCTACCCCTCCGGGATACATTAGTGAGCTTATGAAATGTACCTAACGTAAAATCTAAGAATGTGCTATAATAAGCATCACTCATATATTTTATGTAACTACTGTTGCCTCATGATAGGAAAATTTAATTACGTGTTACCTACACTCATCATCAAACGTTCTGAACTAGCCATCTTACAAGTAATACCGTCACGTTATAGAAGTAAAGCATTAAACGCGGAAATGAAATCAATCAAATAAAGGACGAAGATAAATCTGGCTTTCTATGAGACTTTAGTTTGTGACCACAGCAACACGGTGGCAGGTCGGGTCGCAAAAGAAGTGGTAGTATTTGAGCGGGAGCATGGTTTCCCGCGCCAACAGTACTGCGCGGCCATCATGGCTGCCAGACGCGTTCGGCCGCGCGCCAAGTTTAAATTTCGAATCCCATTCTAGTCCCAAAAGAATTTATTTAGTTTTCATTTTCTACGAACCAACTTTCCGGCCAGCTGCATAACTATGACTGACTGTGACTTTATGGAAAAAATTACACTTTACGACGAAGACATGACCGTTTTGTTTGACTAAGGATGACATGACGTGACATGACGTGACAGTGTTTTGAAATGACGTGACAAAGTGTTTTGACGTGACTACCCACGTGACTTTACTTTTGGACTAACATCGACTTGAAGGTTTGTAAAAAGACTTTATTTTTTACGTCTACTAGGTGATTTTGAAATCGCAAGCAAATATTTTGAGGGAATGTTCTTTTGATTGTGAAAAATAATATTATTAATGATTTACCAGTAATGGTATAACATATTGTAAATATTCGTGATTACCTACCTTTGGTTCCGAACTGTGAATCCAAATTCTAAGTGACATGGTTAGAACGTTCCCTTGAAATACGGTGAACGAATTCTATCTATATCTCTATCTATCTGTTCAGTCGTAATTGGTACAAATACGTACATACTCAAAAAAAACGGTTGCAAGCTTTTTTTGTTAGTACATACCGGTTATAAATTAAGTTAGTGAATATAACGAATATTTTAACCAAAGTTTGTTTATTTGGGGATGGATGGAAAGTGTGAAGGTGATCTAAAAAGAAAAGTAAGAGCGGGGATGTGTAAACGGTGCCTTGCACTCCTTCGTGAGTAGCCAAAACATCTCCAAAAGAGCTACGTAGATTAGCTATTCATAATGGAGTGCACCCCGATATTACGCTCACCAAATCCTGAGCGATTCCAATCCTCTAACTGTCAAATTAGTGTGGAAATTGACAGTAGAAGACTGGAATCGATCAGGATTTGGTGAGCGTAATGGGGCCACAGGTCCCTACACCTATGTATGGTAGCAAGACTTGGGTATGACAAAAGAATCAAGAAAGTAATGCAGTAGAAATGAGGTCCTTGAGAAGTTCGTGTGGTGTTTCTTTGAATTAGTTTGTTTAGAGAACGTTGTGGACTGAAAGAGGATGTTGTGACTAGAATTGAGAAAGGAATTTTGCGGTGGTCTGAACATGTGGAGAGGATGAAGGAAGAAAGTTTGACGAACCAAATATTAGGGGTTAAAGTATGAAATTGCCGTTTTATTGCAATAGGTTCTTTGAATTGACATAGAATCTTCATGGTTTGAGGTTTTCGAATGAAACTTTTTTCAAATGGTTTCTATGATGTTCTTTTTTTAAAAAATGTGAAACATTTGAATATCGAATATTGAATATCAACAAGGCAACACAAGTTTCAACACGCGTTTCTTTCTGCAGATCAGTCAAATCATGAGGCACCCATTTTTCGTATTTTTTTATTTTATTGATTTGACGCAGTGAGTCAATATTGTGGGTAAGGTAACGTTAAACCATGCCGCTAATTCCTGGGTAGTTGGACTAGGGTCGGCTTCCACTATCTCTCTAAATTCATCGTTATTCACCTGTGTGGGCGGTCTTCCTCGTGGCTCGTTCTTTTAGTCGAAATTTCCACCACGAAAGCGTTTAAACCAAAATCGCACGGTGCGTTCATTAGTAGACCCCTCTCCAAACGCAGCATTGATATTGCGGGCTGTTTCTGCCGCGTTAGTTCCGCGTCGGAACTCGTATTCAAAAATCACTCCAATTTTCGCAGTATTCATCTTTCTTATCTAAATTGAATAACAAAAACAATTGAAAGTCGATATTCAAATGTTTCACATTTTTTAAAAAAAGAACATCATAGAAACCATTTGAAAAAAGTTTCATTCGGAAACCTCAAACCATGAAGATTCTATGTCAATTCAAAGAACCTATTGCAATAAAACGGCAATTTCATACTTTAACCCCTATTATATAGAGCGAATGTCACCCACATAAGGGCCGGTAAGGGACGTCCCAGGCGGACATACTTCGACCGTATCGAAGTATGTCCGCCTTCAGGATGTACGTATTAGCAAAGGACAAGTACCCGAACTCGGCGTGCGTGCATGCAAAGACCAATGAATGTCGATGAAGCGAAGAAGATCTGTCAGGATCGTGGCAAGTGGCAGTCCCTGATCTCTGTCTACCCCTCTGAGATACAGGCGTGAGTTTATGTTATGTTATGTTTTCTTGACCAGCCTTTTTTCGTAAATTGAATTCAAAATTTTAAATACATGAAATACTTCAAGCTAAAAACTAATTACATTACTAACCTAACCTAAGACCATTTAGGTAGCCCTATTCACTATGGTACAGTCGACCGCAGGTCAACCAATACATTTTTATTACTAGAGTGTTACGTGTTGCCTATGAGAATTATACATTTCGTGTGACAATTTTCATAATTAATATTGCTTTTGAATTCTAAACGTGCTTACTTATGGCATAACAAACTCGCCATGTAATATTATTTCGCACACGGTGAACAAACGAAAGTGTTGATTTCACTTTCGCGAGAGGTCAGAGGCGTCCACGAGACAATACTGGCGTGCCAGCACTGCCAATTACCTAGCACAGTTACCAGCTAATCAGTCTTTACATTACATAAGCAGCCTATATATATATACGTCCCACTGTAGGGCACAGGCCTTCTCTCAGAGAGAGAGTATGTATAGGCTTTAGGGGTGGGTCGTCACTGTATTTTTCAATGACGAGACGAAACCCGTTCTCCAGACAGAAAAACTAGTCTTAAAAACGTCAATCTTTTAGTGGCTGGTTTTGCTTTGATGCAATTTCCGTCTTTATTGTATGCCGATAAGGTTCATATTTAATTATTTTAGACTACTTTTTTCTGAATGCAGTGTTTCGTCTCGTTCGACGCACGCACGCCGCTCTCCGTCTCGTTTTTAGACTAGTTTAGGGACTAGACTGCTTCTACTCAATGCCATGTTTTGTCGCGTAGAACGTGCGCCCCCCGCCCTTCCGTCTCACAGTTAGACTAGTTTAGGGAGACTGCTTTTGCTGAATTTGAAAACGGTCTGTGCGTTCTTGCGTTTGCATCGCGACTGAATCGTGTTTACGGTGGGCGAGGGCACACAACTAGCGCCCGCATCGCGACTGTATCGATGCTAACGCGCGACAGCATCGCTACAAAAAGTCGCCGTGGGCGAGGGCCCTTAGATACAAGGGGAGGCGGGCGGGCCATACCCATCCGTAATGGTCTGATGCCCTTGGAATTAAGTTGGCTTAATAGGTTACTGCATCGAGATTGTGTGCCACAGGCCACAGCCCATCGCTTTTCAAGAAGCGGTCCTAAGGTCGGCAAGTAGTAAACCTACTTATCGAGAACGCTTTGCATTGGTTTTTCTAAAGCGGTTTCGAAAAAAATGTCAAAGCAATAAAATTTCTTTATCGTCGTTTTTCTTCCAATTTTCTCCGTTGCTATTGTTATAAATAAACATTTGTTTACCTAAAAACCTTCGGAAATTTATAGGTAAGTCTTATGGAAATCGATACCGCATCAAAGCATGTTTTCGCCCATAAAAAATATTTATAGGTAGATATAACGAATTATGCACCGTCAGTTCACGGCGCATTCCACACTTTCTCCGCATTGTAGAGTCTACAAAGTAGAAGAACCTACCTACGCACAAACATAAATCCCGTTTAATTTTGCTGGATAAATGAAGCGGGAAAATACAAGGAGTGGCAAGCGTTGAGGAGGCCTAAGTCCAGCATTAGTGGACAAATGTGGACTGATGGATTGAATTAAGTACATTGGAGTGAATAACGACCAGAAGGTTCTAGCATGAAAGGAAAAATACGTACGCTATGTACCTACCTAGAGCCTGATCTTTTGTTATTTATTTTGTGCTTTCACATCACAATAGACAGGTGTTGAGCCGTTTACACGAGGCCGTTTGTTAGGACGGGCTATATATAAGCGTTAGACCGGGTTAGACGGATGAAGATATCTGCCTACCCCTCCGGAATGCAAAAATTACAATGCCTCCTAACACCCTCACGAACTTAGATTAGCCATATTCGTGTAAATGGGTTACCGCTGCTAACCAGAAAGGTACCTGCAGCCTGAAAGGTGTAAACAAGATTACCATATCGTTTTCACTTTCGCTGATATAATAAAGCGCCTTTTTTGAGATGACCACCATCTGTTCGACATGTAAATGTATGCAAAGTAATGATTATAAATTGGAGTTACGTATTTGGAGAACGGATCTAGACGTTTAAACCCCAGTCATTCGTTAAAAGCAATAAATTACGTTAGTTTATTGAACCTAAAGTCGCGATTCGCTTCTCGATATTTTATATCTAAGAAGAGTTGTCGCTTCGGTGAGAACTATAAAATCGTTTCAAGTATTATACCAACAAAGGCACTCGCCATGTACCTACACTTTTTTTTGTAAATGCTGTGTTTTATGTATGACTTGTGGTGGAAATTACGGGCTGGTTCAGACCTTTCTCACCACAGTGGGGGGTGCGGGTTCTTATAAATTCAACGATTGCTCAAGTTGAGGGCTAGAGTGGACTGTATTTTTGCGACTAATTAGAATGCTATTACTTAGGCCTAGCTGTGGTAAACCAATAGCACTTGTAACAACGTTCTAATGGGTAGGACGAACGACTGCTGCTTGTGGAGAGACACAGGATTATGATACAGCAGCTTTATAGGAAAGGAGCACGCACGTACCTGGTGTCTTCTGAAGTTCAGGAGTTGAGGAATCAGCGCCTAGGTCCAGTTCTGACCTGGGCGCACCACGTTGCAACGCAGAAGTTCGAAAACGGCACTAAATTGCACTTAATTCACTAGTATTGTCACACATATAGGTTTCTTATACAAAATAGCGGTTAATTAATGTAGGATTACATGGATTTCATCCTTGATTGAATCACACGCAGCAGATACAATCTGACCTCACGCACGGTAGGAAAACGTCTGTCTTTTGGTTCGGTGAGATAATCGTAGAAAATCGGCCGTCAGAGAGAGACGGCGCTACGTGTGTGCGTGCGTGTGGGAAGGAGAAAAGGGATAGGAACACGATGTTACAAGTACTGGATTTAAATAGTCCAATCATAGAGCTACAATATCCACCATCTCCCCCTCCTTGAAGGAATCCTTCAAAGCGAAATTAATATAAAAAGAGTTTAGCGGATAAACATAATGGATAGCGAACTTCAATATAAAGCGGAATGTATTCTATATAACAGCGGAAAATAAAGTATTAAATAGCGGTTGGATAATAATATCCTAAACTTCTACATCTTATGGACACCCTACTGTATTGGAAGCGGAGACAACTTTGTTGTCGGGCGAACGTATGACGAGCCAGCACCCGCTTCTACTCTCGCACAGCGAACGACGCCATCCTTGCCTGGGAAAACCTCGGAAATTCTACCGATTTTCCAAGACAGAGGAGGCGCGTTTTCATTATTTAAAAGAACTATAGTACCTACAGCTATTGGATTACTAACTGTATTCCACTTCTCGCGCATTTGCAAGTTATGAAGATATTCATTCTTGAATCGCTTCCAGAACGTTTGGACAAGCGAGTCCATTAATGAATGACGCGATAAAAGATTTGCCCGTTCCCCACTAACATCAGCAGCGGGTAAAAAAGCTAGCGGTTTTGTTGAAAGAAAGTGCGCCGGCGTTAAGGCGGTTGGCTCCGAAGGGTCGGGGCTCAGGACGTACAGAGGTCGACTGTTAAGTACAGCCTCAATCTGATTAAGGACTGTAAGCATTTCCTCGTAAGTGAGAATTTGTTTGCCAATAACGCGAAAGAGAAGAGACTTAATACTCTTTATATTGGCTTCCCAGATTCCACCGAAATGACTTCCTAAGGGCGGTGACCTTTTCCAAATTATTTGATGTTTAGAGAGTTCGTTGTTAAAAAGCGTGTAGTATTCGTTAGACTTTAAGAAGTCAAATAGTTCCTTTAGATAGGATTGTGATGCGATAAAATTTGTTCCGTTGTCGCTATATATAAAACTACAAGGACCACGTCTCGACAAAAAGCGTTTTAACGCGTTAAGAAAGGTAGCTGAACTAAGGTCAGAAGCTAGCTCTATATGCACCGCTTTGGTGACGAGGCACACAAACACGCAGATATAAGCCTTTTGGCTACGCACACCCCTTTTCCTAGACGTCGTTACATACAGAGGACCTGCAAAATCTATCCCCGTGTGGGTAAAAGCTTTACACGATTCTACGCGACAACTGGGCAAATCTGACATAGCGGGAAAAGTAGGCTTAGGATTAAGCCTGAAACAACGAATACATTTATGAATGCGGGAGCGCACTAAGCGCCTAGCGGATAAAAACCAATATTTTTGACGCAATATTGAAATTAATAGTTGCGGACCAGCGTGACTATTTTCACGGTGATACCAATCCACAATAAGTTCAGCGATGTGCCCATTTTTAGGCATAAGAGCGGGGTGTTTCTGATTATATTCTAGACTTGAATATGAGAGGCGACCTCCGACTCGCACCACACCATCAGCGATGAATGGAGATAACTTCCTGAGAGCGGTCGAACAAGGCTTGTTCTTTTCAATGTTTCGTATATCACTAGCGAAATAGCTCTTCTGGACAGCCTGAATAATTTTGTTTTCAGCAGTGCTCAAGTCTTCGGCAGTGATTGATGCACCACGAGGAAGAACCTTTAAGAAGCGAAGCACGATGACTGTGGATCTGAGGAACTTCAGCCAAGAAGAAAACTTGGATCCTAGCGAGATGAGAATATTCTCTTCATCTGACACAGTGACGTGAGAAATAGTTTTCTCTTCGGGCAACTGGATTTGAGCGGGAGTAAATTTCTCTATGGGCCAATCTTCAAGTGGCGAAGACATCCAAGGAGGACCTTGAAGCCACAGGTCATTGTTTAAAATCTGTGAAGGCAACAAGCCACGAGAAACGCAATCAGCCGGGTTCTCAATACCAGCGACGTGATGAACATTTTGTGATGGCGAGGTGCACTGAAATTCTGATATGCGGTTTGCGACATAAGTATGGAACTTATGCGGAGATGAGGTAACCCAACAAAGGGCGACGGTCGAGTCTGAGAATATAAAAACGTTATCAATATGACAACGAGCGGAAAGCGAATCATAAACAGCCCGTAGTAACTTTGCGAGAAGCACTAGGCCATTTAATTCAAGCCGAGCCAACGTAATTGTAGGCTTGGTTGAAGCGACGCGGGACTTGGAGCACAACAACGAAATCGACGGTGGCTGGTGGTCACCATTGTAGACGTAGAGGTAGATCACAGCGCCGTAAGCCCTTTCGCTTGCGTCCGAAAATGCTATTAGTGATATTTTAGAATTGTTTTCCTTAATTCCTACATAACGAGGAAACTTGAGTTTTGAAATTAGCGGTAGCTCAGATAAATATCTTTGCCATAAATCGGTGATGTCACAGGGTAGCTTGTCATCCCAGTTAATGTTTAAAAGCCAGAGTTCCCGGATTATCAATTTTGCGTAAAGAATTACAGGTCCGACTAGACCTAGGACGTCGTACAGACGTGCGGTCATGGACAAGATTGCCCGTTTAGTTAGAGCAAATGGCGGAACAGACGTCAAAAATGTGAAATTATCAGAAGCAGGGAGCCAGCGCAGCCCTAAAATCTTGAACGCGTCATCGTCATCGAAAGAAATTGACTCAGATTGTCTATGTGACACGGGTATATGTTTTAGAAACTCAGGCGAGTTACTAGTCCATTTAACTAAGTCGAACCCACCAGCTTTAAACATCTGAATCAATTCCTGCGCAGTCTTGACCGCCTGTTCGACAGAACAAGCAGAAGAAGCTAGATCGTCCATATAGACGTCTCGTTCGACGACATCAGCAGCAATAGGCCACCTGTGTCTTTCATCTTGCGCCAACTGGCGTAAGGTACGCAGCGCCAACATTGGGGAAGACCTGAGACCGAAGGTGACACGCTCAAACTGATAAGTTTCCAGTGGCTCGTCTGATGAGAAGCGATATAGAATCCGTTGATAACAACGGTGAGCAGGATGCGTATATATGCAAAGATACATTTGCCTAACATCGGCGAAGAACGCTATGCGATGTATGCGGACGTTCAGTAAGATGTTAAATATGTCGGCTTGCAGATTGTAGCCTTTATATAATAGGTCGTTTAGAGACAGCCCTGAGTCAGTCGTTGCACTGCCATCTAAAACGATGCGGACCTTCGTCGTGGCCTTATCGTCACGAACGACAGGGTGGTGCGGTAAATAATAACCTGGAGAGGTACATTCATCGGGAGAAACGCGTGTTAATATACCCTTGTCGAGATAATCAGATATAATATCATTATATTTTTTATGTAAGTCCGGTGACCGTGAAAACTTCTTCTCGAGGTTAAAAAATCTCTTCTTCGCGGTTATGAAAGAGTTACCTAACGCCTGCGGATCATCCTTGAACGGAAGCTGTACTACATAACTGCCATCTTCATTTCGCGTGGTGGTCGAGGTATAAATCTCTTCGCAACGTTGGTCATCGGGACTTAAAAACAACTGGGAGGGCGGTTCCTCAGTAGACCAGAACCTCTCCACAAGTTGATGTAGCGGGTCTGCGGTAAAAGCACAAAATGCGTGCAGAGACGAGCGCGGGCTTACAACGGGTGCGTTCCCCATAACTATGTAGCCCAAAGTCGTTTCTAAGGCGACAGGCAAGTTATTATTATTTGCGGTAATTTTATTGAATAGGAGGATTTCACAATACAAATTCACTCCAAGAAGTAGGTCAATGGGACCAGGCTCGGAAAAGTCATCATCCGCCAAAGGTAGATTACGCAGGTAGCCGAGAGCGCCGACGTCGACGCACGAGTCGGGAAGCTGTGACGTAATGTTGTCTATAACCAGAGGCTGGATATGATATACGTGACTGTCGTCGAAACGTGAAGTAAACCTGAGTGATGTAACTCCCAAAATTTTCTGAGAGGCACCTCCTATGCCTTGGACCTTAGAGAAGCGGCTTTGCGTGGAGATAGGAAGCGATAAGCGCTTGCTACATGCAGCGGAAATATATTCACTTTGAGAGCCGGGGTCAATCAGACATCTCAAAACGTGAGGGCGGTTTAGGCTATCGAAAACCTTTAGTTTAGCGGTGGCCAATAACGCAGTTGTTATTGTATGTGAATCCTGATCATAAGAAACAGTACAAACTGACGTGTTATGATCGTTAGCGGGAGTGGGAAAATCGACCTTATGCGCATGGGGCGCAGAGTCCGTAGCGGGAGCACGAGTATTAGACTCGGACGAAACATGTTTCAGCGCTGAGTGGCTAGAGACATGAGCGATAGCGGGCGAATTAGCGGGCGGATTTTTATTAGCGGGTTTTGTTTTCACAATTGTACTATTATTAGCGGGCGGATTAAAATGTAATAGCGAATGGTGCTTGGCCGAGCAATGAGAGCAAGTGTGCTTGGAATCACAAGCCATCGTTTTGTGTTTTATACTTAAACAATTGTTGCAGAACGAATTACCTTTTATAAATTTATACCTATCATGAGGCGTCAATTTCATGAAAGCATAACAGCGGTACAAATGAGCATGTTGGTCGCGCTGACACAAGGCGCACTTATTCTCATCACTTGCGCCACACGCTCGGTCAGTGTTTACGAACGACTTGGTTTGTGGCTGCTTAGTGCTAGGCATCGGGACGTGCGGGCCGCGGGTTTTGTGCTGCGCTTGAGCCTTTATAGACGGAACCGCTGAGCGCGATAAAACCTTACTCTGTTCCTTTACAAAGGCAATCAGATTAGAATAAGTGGGGATCTTATCCTTGCGATGCGTTATTTCAAATAACTTGACAGTCTCCGAGTCCAGCCTTTGAAGAGCGAGGTGCAGTAGCATAAAATCGGTCAAGTCGCCAAGACTCAGTTGTCTAAGGGCTTCTACAGACGTGTCAAATTTATCGAGAAACGATTCAAGTCCCGTAGCGGAGTTAGTGGTCAGTGGTTTAAAACTTAACAACTGATTAAGGTACGAACTAGCGAGAAGTCTGGGATCGTCGTATTTTTCTATAAGTGCCTGCCAAATTATGGGGTAATTCTCAGCGGTAGGGGGTAACCGGGCGCAAACCGACGCAGCGGGTCCAGACAGTTTACCTATCAAATAATACACCTTGTCACTATTTGACAACGAAGTATTTTCGTGGACGGTGCATTTGAACTGTTGGTAAAACAATGGCCACAAGCTGGCATCACCATTAAAAGACATTAACTCCATAGGAGGAAGTCTAGGTTTTGATTTTTGTACCTGGGAAGGCGCTTCACAATTATTAGACGGCAAATGAGTCGCGATGACCTGCTTAATAAGACAGTACATGATGTCGAAATTACTCCATTCCTGGTACCTAATAGCGTGCTTGGGGTCAATCTTCAACGATATAGCGTTATATGAATCTAAAACCCTTTCAAAGTCTTTATGCAATTGATCAACATTAAACGCGCTGTTTAGCAAAGCCTTAATGTTGGAAGGATCGTCCTCGACCTTTTTAGCGAGATCGTAAATTCCTTGCATGCGAGCAAATAGAATTTCACGTTTAGATTGGAGTATAACTCGCTGACCTTGATCCTCATCATAACTCTCATCATCGGAACCTTCCTTCTTATTTTTCTTACTCATCGTAATTAATTGTGAAATAGACGCGAAAACAAAGGGAACAAACCTCTAAAGCGTACAGATAAAATGAGACGCGGTACTTAGAACCAAAACAAACCGATAGCGCAGTCGCAGGCGCAGCGGACTGCTATACCTACGTACTGAGTATAGCGAGTATCTATTGTAGTAAAGCCGAGCGCGCAGGAGCTAGCGGAGAACGTACAAATAACGAGAAATAGCGGGTAGATATAAGGTGAATAACCTCACAACCAGCACTCGAATATTCTACAGAAATTAATTGATACTAGCGATGCGGGTAGACATGTATTTATGTATGCAGAATAGGCCTTACGTGCGATACAAAGCGGGGTTACAAAATAAAGTTATAACGTGTAGGTACAAAGTTCCTAGACTGATTTTAGCGGATAATAACATGAATTGAATAAGTTGACCGTGCGGAACAAAAGCGGATGCGGGGCGGAAATGGAACAACTTATTGAATTTATCAGTAGGATTTGACGTACAAATTAATTAGCGGGGAAATGAATACCTACGTGTGACATTAAGTAGATACAGTAGTGACGTTATATAGAATATGGACACTGAGATACAACACAGATCCAGCGGTAGATGCAATTTACGTAGAAACAAACGGATATTGGGCAGATGGTTTTATACAAACTACCCAAGATATCCGTGCTCGTAGGAACAAAACTTATGGTGGAAATTACGGGCTGGTTCAGACCTTTCTCACCACAGTGGGGGGTGCGGGTTCTTATAAATTCAACGATTGCTCAAGTTGAGGGCTAGAGTGGACTGTATTTTTGCGACTAATTAGAATGCTATTACTTAGGCCTAGCTGTGGTAAACCAATAGCACTTGTAACAACGTTCTAATGGGTAGGACGAACGACTGCTGCTTGTGGAGAGACACAGGATTATGATACAGCAGCTTTATAGGAAAGGAGCACGCACGTACCTGGTGTCTTCTGAAGTTCAGGAGTTGAGGAATCAGCGCCTAGGTCCAGTTCTGACCTGGGCGCACCACGTTGCAACGCAGAAGTTCGAAAACGGCACTAAATTGCACTTAATTCACTAGTATTGTCACACATATAGGTTTCTTATACAAAATAGCGGTTAATTAATGTAGGATTACATGGATTTCATCCTTGATTGAATCACACGCAGCAGATACAATCTGACCTCACGCACGGTAGGAAAACGTCTGTCTTTTGGTTCGGTGAGATAATCGTAGAAAATCGGCCGTCAGAGAGAGACGGCGCTACGTGTGTGCGTGCGTGTGGGAAGGAGAAAAGGGATAGGAACACGATGTTACAAGTACTGGATTTAAATAGTCCAATCATAGAGCTACAATATCCACCAACTTGTATGTGTGCCAAAGCAAAGTAAAGACAAACAGTGTGGTGAGGAATAACACTTTAATTTCTGTTATTTATTTATTTATTTATTTATTTGTATCACCACCTAACATCTATCATTACAGGTTACCTAATGCGATAGAGTTAGATAAAATAAGTCCTTAACTTAAAATCCGAATTATGGCCCTCTTGAACTCGCTCAGACTACAGTAAAATATATCTACATGGTCGGCCACCATGTTGAGCAAGGACAGCGCACGTGTGAGAGGCGCCCGCTGCAGCAGGTTGGTGCGCGCACGCGGCACCGCCAACAGCGCGGGCCGCCGCCGCCGCCCCGCCAGCCCGTCCGGCACGTTCAGCCGCAGCTCCTGGAGGATGGCCGGGTGGTGCAGCTCGCCGCGGAACACGCGAAACAAATATATGGCGAGAGCCGCTTCTCTTCTCACTTCCAGTTTATAAAACCTAGAACTCACGCAATGAACTGGCTTTAATTCCAGACATCTTTGTCATTATTTCATTAATATTTAATGTTATGGCAGGCCTCTATGCACAAAATGTTTGCCTAAAAAACGTCACGTAACGACGACTGTTTATTGTCCCCAGTGACGGCAGCAATGAAGGCCTGGAGGGTCGCACGGAGGAGCCGCAGTTCCCGAGCGCGAGCGCCTTGCGTCAGTCCCCGCTCATGCGGCACTGCCCCATCCGGGGCCAGCCGAAATGCCCCCCGGCGTCGAAAAGGTAGAAGTTTCACATAGCCTTAACCTCCTCAGTCCTGACCTTGAAAATAACAATGTTTTTCAATTGTTATTTTCAAGGTCAGGACTGAGGAGGTTATAAGGTTTCTTTCTTATCAGCACAATAGGCCTGGGCCGAGTTCCATGAAACTCCAATTCGTAGTTTATTATAACAATTCTAGGTACATTTCGTAGCAGAGTCTACTTGTTAATCTATGGGTTAATCGATTTTACAATGTGCACCGAATTGTCAAAGTAAATCCTTATACAGGGATACCTAGAGAATTTTACAGGAATTGCGCTTTTCTGAAATAACCTGCAGACATTTTCTCTTCTTAAAATGACAGCGGCTCGAGTACTTTCGCGCTAGTGTACAGGTTTCTCTTACTCACACCTACTTTAGATCATTACATACCTACTTGTAATTATACTAAACAGTAACGATAATATACCTGTTGTAATATAACTTCATCCAGTGATAGTTAAAAACATACATGTCTAAATAGCGCTAAAAATTACCCCACATTCAATTACCAATCGGAGCGAGTTCAGTATTACCCGGCATAATATCTATGCACCTGGCACCGTCAGACCGCCATCTTGCGAGGCATTTAGATATTTCGACGGGTTGTACATACGTCATGAAGTCAATGATTGGACGTTTTTGTATAAAACCAATCATAAGTTAGGTACGCTACCATTTACTACCGCCCAATTAACGTTCACGTCGTCACGCATAGCGCACAGAATGAACCAATCACAGAGAGATTTAATCTACAGCACTTCTAAATAAAACCCTGCGTTAAAGTCATCTACATCGTTTTATTGACCCTGTTTCACTAGTATTAATTAGATGGCGCTGAATATAACACACTATTATGACTAGTGTGCAATTATCATGTCATAACATATTACGTTGTCGCACGCAAGATCAAATTCCTATTTCTTTGTTAGATACGTAACAATCTACTGCTTGCTAATAGTCCTTGTATCCATAGATCTGATGGACATAAGCACATAAATCGTGAAGAAAACCTTACTTCTCCCGAGTCATTGTATTGATGACGTAGGCAAAGTACCCGAAACCGGCAACGACTAATGAATGTTGAGGAAGCGAAAGTGATCTGTCAGGATCGTGGCAAGAGGCAGTCGCTGGTCTCTGCGTACGCCTCTGGGATACAGGCGTGAGTTTATGTAGGTATGTACGTAGGCAAAGTAGGTCGGACGTATAATCTTTAAGCTAAGCCATGCACTCGAGGATTCCAATATGAAAAGAGGATTCCCAAAACCATTGCCTCTCCTAAAGTAATTTCTCTATATAAGCGAGCTCCGTTTATTACTCTGTTTTAACCGACTTGAAAAGAAGAGGAATTTCTCTATTCGTCCATATATATAATATAAGTATTTTATGTATTTTCCGCAGTCATCCTTTACAACGTCCCCTTTAATTCATTATTTATTTTTTTTTAGAAAGGCTGATGAGATCTCTTATTTTTAGTGCACCTTTTTCTTAGTCGTTTTCCTAAATTAAGTACTTACATATACCCATGAAACAATTCGTTTTTGACTAACTACCCACTCTCCAGGTACCGGACCCATGACGGCACCTGCAACAACTTCAACCGCCCGCGCTGGGGCTCCACGATGACCCCAGTCCAGCGGTTCCTCACTCCATCGTACAACGACGGTCTTCAAGCCCCCAGACGCTCAGTCCTGGGCCCCAAGCTCCCCTCAGCCCGAGAGATAAGCTCCCTCATTCATGAGGACCAGAATGTGGAGACGAGTAGCATAACGCATTTGCTTATGCAGTGGGGCCAATTTTTGGACCACGATATCACGTCTTCCTCCCAGTCGAGGGGCTTCAACGGATCGGTGCCGAGGTGCTGCAAGGATGGCGGGAGAGACTTCGTTCCCAGGGAGTTTATGGTGAGTTTTTAGTTCATCCTAAGTACAAAAAAAACCACAGAAGTATTTCTTTCTACAAAGTTCACTCTCAAAAACGGCCACGTGTTCTGTCGATTAGTCTGTACCAATGAAATGAGCGCAAGATGTGCTACTGAGTAAATCACTCCGTGATTGGTTAATTCTGTGTGCGTGATGATGTGAACGTTGATTAGACGATAGTAAATGACAGCGTAACTTATGATTGGTTTTATACAAACGTCAATCCATTGACTTCATGATGTATAGGAATAACCCGTCGAAATATCTAGGTATCTCGCAAGATGGCGGTCTGAAGGTGGCTGATGAATAGATATTTGGCCGGGTGAACTCGCTCAGATTGGTAACACAATTGACGAGCCCCGCCCGCTTTACCACAATTAATAATAATACTTTATTCATTTATTTGCTTCTTACTAAGTAAGTTACAGAGTGAGCCTAAAAATAACAGGTGATTTAAAAGGATGTTCTTAGATTTATTAGTGGCCTACTGAGTTCGACCCGTAACGTGCGTAACTGTAAGTGTAACTCTGATCTCCTCGCTAGGTTACCCTGTGTGGAGGAAACCAGTGAAACGGACTTAATAATTTTGATTGAGAATTTAGAGTTCCGAGGATAAGAAGGAAATAAACAATAATAGCAAAGAGAAACAAAAACCACAAGATTAGAAGAAAATTAAGTTCCGCTATTTAATATTGTAAGTTATGGAACCATTAAAAATTAGAACCTCTTATTTTTATTTTTTTTACTTTACATACTTTTGGATATTAGTTAGATATCTATGTTTTTAACTATCAATAAATTCAACACGAGTAGGCAATAAGAACGAGTAGTAGGAACGTAGCAAAAAGTAGAATTCCTCCTAGGTTCCCAACTTTGGACTAAGAACGAAGGAGATACATTTAAATCGACTTTTGTATAAAGAATTTTAGTTAAATGCTGTTTAGGCCGCATTTAAGAAAGTGGTGCAAGTCGGCCTAACTAATGGCCTATAAAGAACAAACGCTTATTTACCACCTGGCTATTTAACCTAACCTAATCTAACCCAACTTTTTACTTCACTAGTAACTGACCTTTGACCAACAAACAATTCAAACTGCCGGCACTACCGGCTCAGTTGCAAACATCCCTTCATCCTCCACAGCATCCAGAATGCATGCCGATCAGCGTACCCCCCTCGGATCCGTTCTACGGGCCGCGCGGAGTCCGGTGCCTGGACTTCGTAAGGTCTTCACCAGCCCCTCATGACGACTGCGGCCTGGGATGGCGGGAGCAGCTCAACCAGGTCTCGGCCTATATCGATGCCTCGCCTCTCTATGGGAGCTCTGCGCGGAAAAGCGACAAGCTGAGGCTGTTTCGAAATGGTGAGCTTTTTTTGGCATTTAATGAAAAATCAAATTGGATTGTGGAAGTCATCATCATCATCATCAGCCATTTGACGCCCACTGCAGGACATAGGCCTCCCTCGTGGTTTAACCATAACCATGAGGGTTTTTTGCCATAATCGCCACGCTTGGCAGGCGGGTTGGCGATCGCAGTATTCGGTTGGAATCTCAGGAAGACGCTGCTGCCCGTCTCCTAGTAATTTATTTCCTTAGTCGCCTTATACGACATCCACGGAAGGAAATGGAGTGACGCTATTCTTAATCCGGCGTCACACGGAATTGAGAAAGTAGATATAAGGAAT
The DNA here is from genome assembly GCA_963969515.1 of Yponomeuta evonymella. Classification (NCBI taxonomy): domain Eukaryota; kingdom Metazoa; phylum Arthropoda; class Insecta; order Lepidoptera; family Yponomeutidae; genus Yponomeuta; species Yponomeuta evonymella. The sequence goes on along the minus strand of OZ018354.1, from coordinate 17,405,265 downwards.
TAATGACATAGACTTAATTGAAACGATGGGGCTCTTGGGTGGTGTTCCAAAAATTCCGCTGTTCCATTCACATTCTTTGCCTACGTTAAACCTTTGGCATAACTCAAATAGCAAGAGTTATCTGTTGGCCACATTCTTTGTTTTATTTTAACAACGGTGATATAGCATTGAACTTTTTTCCTCTCTCACACAGGCATGCTTCAATACGGAAGAGTGCAACAGCGTCGACCGCTGCTGCCTCCCGAAAGGAAAGACGAACTCTGTCGCGGAGGCGCTGTTTCAATCGACTGCTTCAAATCGGGAGACGCTAGGGTCAATGAACACCCCGGGCTGGTAGCTGCGCATATTGTATGGTTGCGGCAACATAACAGGTGGGTAGATTATTCATTTCCAGGCTTTTCGCAAACGTCGATGGTCCATGAAGAGTTTTATCACCGGTGAGTTAAAACTTTCTGAAAGAAACCATCTTTAGGATTCTCTATTCTGTGCCGTTTGTTCTGAATCCGAAGAATTACTATACTCTATGATACTAAGATAGTAGGTATAAACTCAGTTAAATAAGCCAAAGTATCTTAGTTAGGTACTTGTGTTACATTGCCCCAACGTAGAAGATAATTGGTTTATTGTTTGCAGGATGGCACAAGAGCTGGCTCATCTGAATCCGCAATGGAGTGATGAGAAGATTTACCAGGAAACTCGCAAGATTGTTGGTGCTATGGTGCAGCACATCACGTATAAAGAGTTTCTGCCAATCGTTTTAGGTAAAAGCTCTACTAATTCATTCACTTCATATGATTGTAAATGATACCGGATGATTTTAACCTTAATTACTACCCATTAGGCAATGAAGTGATGCACCTATTCGACCTGGAAACTCTTAAGAAAGGATTTTATAAGGACTACAACGTGAAGATCAACCCAAGCCCCGCCAGTGCTTTCGGATCGGCCGCGTTCCGATTTGGGCATAGCTTGGTGCAGCCTTCCTTCGTGCGCTTCGACAGGTTCCATCGACCAATGAGCAATAGTGAGTTTTACCACGTTTTACAAACATTTCCCCATTGCAGCCTATCTTAATTTGACTTATCGAATAACATCATACCATCAAGATAGTTATGGTGGAGGCCTAGTACAGCCTAAGAGAAGTGAACCAAAACAGTTAAATTCAGTTATGTAACATTCAATTGCTAAACACCAGGCTGGATTTTAGTACGAAATAAGACCCGCACGAGTCCCACAAACAGCAGACTGCTGAATGCTCCGTCTTCGTTTCAGATGTGTCACTCCACGACGAGCTAACCAACCCCTCAAATATCTGGAGCATGGGCGCTGTGGACCGTCTCCTTCTGGGCATGGTTAACCAGCCGATCCAAAAGCGTGACGAGTTCATAACAGAGGAGTTAACCAACCACCTCTTCCAAACGCCTCAATTCGACTTCGGTATGGATTTAGCAGCGATTAACGTGCAGAGAGGTAGGGATCATGGAGTACCAGCTTACACGGCTTGGAGGGAACCTTGTGGTTTAAGTCAGATAACGGAGTTTGAGGACCTATTCAGAGTTATGCCGGCGAAGACTGTTAGGAGGATGCAAGCTTTGTACAAGTAAGTTCCTAGTAGAGGGCTCCCTCGTTAAATGAAATCCCACTAACACGTAAACGTAAAAAAGTGGCCAACCTCTCGTCCCAAAAAAATAATTGACATATATAAGAACTTGTCTAGTTCCTTGTCTTCGCGGAATTAGCAGTGTTATAATAAATAAGGAAAAATTGTGTATTTTTTTTTTATTTACAGACCAAACTTGGCATGTTTTTAGAAGATGTTGAATAGTTTTACAATGAAAACTTGCCAAGTATAAGTGTCATTATTTTACTTACTGTATTTTACTACTGTAAGCTGTAAGATCTCCAAATGTGAAAATAAAATAAAATAATAATAATCTGTAGATTTATAACGCGGTCCAAATTATGACCCTGTATAACCTGCTCACCTTTTAAATGTTAAACTACTTTCGTTATTTTTTATCGGTCTTCACATGTCTAATGAATTGCTAATAATAAGTTTATAAATATGATCTTTTGTCACTATGAAGTAAAATGTGATATTTTGATTTTTTGCTGACAGTACCTACATTTTTTCAAAATCTGTGAATGCAAATATACATTTTTTCTCTATATAAAACGGATTCGATAATTCCCTTCAAATACCGACCTTCTATAACACATTTACCCTGTATATTTTTCATTATTTTTTCCGTTATTTACTCAATAAACCCTCTTTATATTCCAAATTTCATATCTCTAGTTCAATTAGAAGTACCCGAGACTTTTGATGATCCATCAGTGAGTGAGTCTGGGACTGCCGAAAATGACAATATTTGGACCCCCACATCTTCTAAACTATAGTAGCTGAAAGCATGAAATTGAAAGTAACTTTCAATTTGATAAACTTAACCCCTCCGATGACTTCGTTTAAATATATACACAGCACGGGCCGGCGTGCGCCTTGATAAATACCGTCCAACTGAAATTATCCTTATTATTGTTTCAGACATGTTGATGACATAGACTTGTTCACCGGAGGCATGGCTGAGAGGCCAGTGATCGGTGGACTAGTTGGGCCTACATTTGCCTGCATTATCGCCCAGCAGTTTTCAAACATCCGCAAAGGTGATCGGTTTTGGTAAGCGGCAATCATTGCTATAGCAAGCGATAGAGTATAACTGCATTGCCTTATTTATGAGCTGATTAAATTATTCAACATTTCAGGTACGAAAATGGAGGATTCGACTCATCTTTCACACCAGCTCAATTACAGCAAATTCGACGAATATCCTTTGCTCAAGTTTTATGTAGAACTTTGGACTCTATTGACAATATCCAACCTTTTGCTTTCCTATCCTCTGAGAGTCCCAATAACGAGAGACTGCCATGTTCTAATGGACATTTGAATAACTTTGACTTATCGCCTTGGGTAGAGATAGAGTCTGACTCAAATAACGATATTGGAAAATCTAACAACCATAGGAATGAGGTTGACTCTGACAAAACTGACATTTTAAGTTCGACACTTAAGCCTATTACTACGACAGGAAAGCCTCAAAAGAGTACGATTATGACAAACAAAGTTCCTGAAAATAAACCTCTTCCTTTATTATCTTTAGTTAATTCAAGTAAAGCTCAAAATAGTATAACTAAGCATAAGCCAAGTAATAGATTGAACCAGACTAACGGACTTGAGAAGCGTGACAAAACAAATGACGTAAGTGACAGAAGACAGAGTAAACCTACAGCAATACAGATTGACGACAAACTTGACTTCAAAAACAAAAGCAGACGCAACGATGACTTGGAACAAAGTGACAAGATTGACAGAATCGACACCAGACGCCGACCCGCACAGCAGCCAGATTACTCTGACGACAATGACTATTACGACGAAGATAGCGTGCAAAGCGTTCAATCTGTCGTCATAAACAACCTACCCCACCGACGACCGACTTACAACCGACCGAACAGACCTATTACTGTGACAGAAAACATTGACAAATATACTTACTTGATCAACTACGTCCCGAGACCAACACAGTCGTGGCGTCAGACTACTCGACGGCATTACAATGACAGGGACGTAGTAAAAGTGACTTACCAGACTTATGAGGACACTTACAGACGACCAAACAAACCTTACTATTACAACCGACAAGACGAAACTGACTTACCTGATGATGGCTACAGACAGAACCGACCACGACACACGACTGAGACAGGTGACCATTACTCGGCAGCTAGATCTAATGACGACATGACTATTGACAAATCTGGGAAACAACCGATTTCTGGCTCGACTGAGAATGTGCAAAGACTTGTGACCTTTGGATACGTAGGGACTTATAAAAGAAGTGACACGACCAAACTGGACCTGACCGACCAAAATGACGTTAGTATAAGTAAAGACTTCTCAACTTATGACAGTAAAGACACACCAAGACTTGACCTAAAAGACAATGCTATGAGATTATCGACATTTTATCTTTACGACACTACGACTAAACCTTATAATGTACAAAGATCGACTAGGAAAGAGAATGACGAACCCAAACCAAATTACAGTAGTACAAATAACAAATACTATTACGTTAGAAATGTATTACATAAATATCCCGATGTAGACTATACTTTGACAAACAGACCTATAAGTTTAGATGATGAAAAAGACATTATTAGGGAAAACTATAACAACCCAGGGCACCCGGAATACATGGATGTACAAGAAAGGTCTTCAGCAGATAAAGAAGCTTTACTAGCCGAAGAGGAAGAAAGGCCCAAATCTGCTGGAACCAAAAAACGCAAGCGACCTCAACAAAATGTCGCCAAAACTCCATCGGTGGCTTTCCAAGTGATGCCTAGTGAAAACAGGTGAGGACAAATCGTTGTACATTCCTTCGAATAAGTTCCTAATAGATACGTGCGATGGAAAGTCTTGGGAGAAAGAGTGAAGACAGATATCAAACTGAAAAACCTACAATATATTTTACTTAAACATGCGCGGAAATATTGTCATTACTTTTGAATAAAAAACACGCGAAGTATCATATTTACGTAGACTGAAAGACTAAAATCACTTCCCGGCGCGTTCTTTGAATTTGGAACGAAGAGCGCGCCGGCAATGTTGTATGAAACGGTGTGCTGTTTGAATTTGGAACTATTTCATCTATCGTACACATTGCGTTCTCGTGGCTGTATAGCCACAGATGCGTTTACCTTTCGGCACAAACTGTAAAATAAAAATAAAAATTGGCGGTAAAGCGGAGTTCGTTGTTATTTTGTTAATAAAATAATTAAAATGAGGTCCTATGATTCTGAAAGTGAAAATGAAATGAACATTGACTGCACTCCACCAGATTTAAGATCAGAAGCTAAATTAGCGATGGAAAACCTGCTTCCAGCAAAATCAAAAGAAAATTTATTATGTAAAAGGCCCCTTTTCAATTCCTTGCATTTTTTAAGAAAAGCACTATACTTATATGCCTCGGCCGAAATGGCAATTGCCTGTCTCGTATCATTGAAGTCCTCGCCTGCTGCTCGGCCTTCAAACTCATACTCGACCTGCAATTGCCTATTTCGCTGCCTTTGCAATAATGTACTATTTATTTATTTCCAGTGCTTCACGTTGGGCGGTTTATGATGAAGACATAAACCTACCTGAAGTGCGGCACCAGATGCCGTCGTCTCACTCTGACCCTTATGCGTTGAAAGAGATGCCAAGGCCGATGGATCTGACACGTATGAGAAGACAGAAAGGAAGATCATGAAGTGAGGTCTAGTGGTAATCAAATTGTGATGAATTTCCTAGAGTAAGTTATTTAACTGTAATGTTGCTATAAAACAAATTGTTTGACTCAATATGGCTGCATACAAAGCAACAACCATAGACTTGACTGAATGAATACATTAATTCACTTTTGGGACTACTTACATGACGAAAAATTACTTATCTTGATTTAACTTTTGTTAACCATTGGACAACAAAACTGACTTGTGCCTATGACTGATATGACAAACCAACTACAGATAACATTAATGAAAATGTTATACTTGCTTTTACTATTATATTTGACTAAGTGAATAAACCACTTTAATTAAATTTTTAGACTGACGAAAAATTTACTGAACTTGACTATGAAATCATTTTTATTGACTATACGGAAGCTAATTCATGTACAATACTGACTTTTGACTACACATGACATTCATAAAATTATCTACTTGACGCTTACCAGCAGACTTGACGTCTTTTATTTTAGACTTTTCAGATTTTATGACGAAAACTGTCGCAACTTGAGATTCTACTCAAGTTGATTATGAAATTGACTAAAAGTGACTTTTGTGTCCATGACTATGACTGATATGACAAACCAACCACCAAATGACATTAATGAAACATTCATACATGACTTTTAATTAAGGATGTAACATTGATGCAACATTTATAAGTGACTAATATGACAAACCTTTGCCCAGAAATTAAGTAAGTTAAAATGAAATTGAGAAATTGAGTAACTTTGAGTTTACTTAATAACTTGTAAGAATATAAGTTGAATATAATAAGAAAACAGAAATGATGTCAAGAGACTGACGACTGACTGTTTATGACCATGATTTACTTGATAAATAACTTGATTAACTTGACTGTAATGAGAAGTTACACCTAAACGGAGCATTTAAGCCTTGACAATGACTAAAATGACAATTACTATAGATTTACGGTCTTCTTTATAAAAAACACGATTCCTTAAAACGCCGATTAAAATAGCTTGTGGTGGAGATTTTACAAGGAATAGTCGTAACCACAGATTGAATAAACTGCCTCTTAGGAGTGCTCTAGAGGAATCGTGTTTTTGTAAATAACGCCGTTAGTGTACTCAACATACACTCACGCCTGTATCGTGGAGAAGATAGCTCTACTTGTAGTTAGGTAAAGAAATAAATAAAAAGTTTTAGACACACTAGGTTCTTTTAAGTTTTTTAAGGATTGCAGATTAAAGTTAGCTTATATCAAGCTATCAATACGGAAGGAATAGACATTAATTACTGAATGAAACCACAAAAAATAACTTAGAATTTGCACTTACGAGAAAATACTAAGATTGAGTAAAATTCTTTTGTTCAAAATTAGTTGACCGACTTGACAACGAAATTGGAAATAGTACGAATGAAGTATTACTTAGGTATTTAAAGAAGGCCTAAACCAGAGACCTACCTGAAGTTCGGCGTCAAATGCCGCCATTTAGGTTTCAAAGAGATGCCAAGGCTAATGGATCTAACACATGAAAATACAGAAGGTCCTGAAGTTAGGTGTGTGTGTTAAACAAACCGTAATTAATTTCGTAGAATAAGTTATTTTGCTACAATGTTGCATTTGTAAATTCAAATTGTTTGACTACCTATGAAAAAACGACAGACTTAACTATTCTTTCAGTCAAGACTGTTGTTTTTTCTGATGCCTAAACTGTATTAACTGTGAGACTTCATGACATAAAACTGACACAACTAGTTGACTTTGAAATTAATTTTATACGTAAACTAATTCATCAACAAAACTGACTTTTTTACCACTATGACATATTATGACTTAAGACAAATCATTGACATTGACGATATGTTTTTACTAACTTGACTTTTACCAATGGACGACACTGATTGAATACCTAACTTAAATAAACTTTTGAGACTTTACGACGAAAAACTGACTCAACTTGACAACAATATTTAACTAGGTAATTACTTTTATTGACTATTCAGAACCTAATTCATAAAGAAAACTGACTTTTGTGACCATGACCTTGGCTGATAACAAACCAATGACTAGGAATGATATTAATGAAAAGTTTATACTTTTAATGACTATGACAATGATGACTGATATGACAAACCATTGACTAGAAATTAAGTTAATGTAACTTTAAGTTTACATAATAACTTGTAAGAATTTCACCCGGTTCCTGAATTGAGAATTAAATACTTAACTTTAGTTTCGTCTCTTCAGAGCTCTTAGAACAGTACGAAAAAACATAGAAGTAAGTATTCACAAAGTGAAATGCTCAATGCAGAGACCAGCGGTATAAGTTTATAATAAAAATACAGAAATTATGTCTAAGAGACTGACGACTGACTATGACCATAATTTAAGAATACTTCATAAAAATTATACTTCAATGAGAAATGACTCCTAAATGAATAATGTCATTCTTGACCTTTAGTACTTAATAATGACAATGACCAATATGACAAACCTTTAACTTGAGATGTGGTTAATTCTACTTGTAGTTATTTAAACACATAAATATTTGTAATAGTAATGAAATAATCGTGATTAGACCAATGGGTCTAATGAATTGTAATTAATGAATTGTATGGGTATTTGTATCAGAGTGTTCAGAACACTAGGTTATTTTAAGTTGTTCAGTGCTTGCAGATTTAAATTACCTTTGGTGAAGCCATCAAGACAGAGGCCTTTTATTTATGATGACCACAGATCAACAAAGAAGATCACAGACCACAGCATAGGACGTCCGCCGGCTTGTTGGACCAAAAATCTGAGGCAGATTGATTACAGTGGCTGGGTGAAGATAGCCAAGGGCGGAAAGAAGTGGCGCGTCTTGCGGGAGGCCAAGTGCAGGCAGATTGATGAACTGAACAAAACCACCGACAAATGACTTAGAATTTGTAAGTAATATTATCAGAAAGACAGCAATAATAGAATTTTTGCTGGAAATGACTTGACTGACTTGATAACCGATTTGATGTACGAATAAACTAGGTATTACTCAGATATTTATAATGACTTGTAAAAAGATAAGTAAAATTATCCAACAGTATGTATTTAAGTTCACTTTAAGTTAATTACATCCATTAAATAGTAACAATTTATTGCTATTTATGTTCTAACATGAATTATAACATTTTGTTTTCTGCATTTTAAAACAATTCCATTGGTTAAATACATTTTTAAACCTTAAACTGGTTTTTACTTGACCGAACTTGGTTCTCATAACTAGATAAAGATCACTGTGGACTAAAGAGACACTGAGATTCGAACTTAAATAGTTCTAATGGTTTATTCCCGCTGTCAATTGTAAGGTTTGTATTAAGAATTTACTAATAACATAGGTGTTCTGAGTTGGGGGAGGCCTTTGCCCAGCAGTGGGACACAAACGAGGCTACATAAAAAAAAATAGGTGTTCACATACCTCAGCGCTTGAAACTGCCAATCCACGGTGGGCACGCGTGGTAATTAAGCCCATGCTCTCTCTGTCTGAGAGAAGGCCTTTGCCCTGCTGTGGGACGTATATAGACTACATAAAAAAATAGCAAGTTGGTTGTAGGTACATAGATACACTAATTACTGTTTGGGTGAAATAGGTTATAGGGAAGAGCGGGTGATCGTGCTCTTCCACTATAAAAGGAAATTACCCGCCCGGCAGATTGTATGCCCGGCTCGATTAATGTTCGTCGGACGTTATATTTATGGTATGTCATGTGAAACATTTTTGCTTGCGTGATGCAGGAATGTTGGAGTTTATAGTGCGCACGCAGAATTGACATGTGCTCGCCACAAGGTTCTTTTAAAGTATCTACATTACATTTGCCTACAAAATTTTAGGCTTTATTATTATTTTATTAATTTCAAGCAATTTTATCCAACAGTGGACAAGGGAACAAACATTATAACAGTACAAAGTCATTAGATTGTTATCTAATTATATTAGATATCAAATACAACATCAACAAATATCTTTGGTATACTTTAATCCCTCTCGGGATAGTACTGAACTAAGGTCTTAGCCAACTCCTGAGCTAGCTCTGTTGTACTGGCACACAGAACTCTACGCGACAGGACATCAAAAGGACCGCCAGCTGGGTCTATGCACACCCCTCCAGCTTCTCTCACCAAGATGTCTCCAGCTGCAATGTCCCAAGCATGAATTCCAAATTCATAGTTTGCATCAGCACCACCTAAGGCTACCATAGCCATGTTCAGCGCTGCAGAGCCCAGACAACGAATTCCGTGGCATTGAGCAATGATTTTCTGCAAGTTTTGAAAGACAACTTTCTGTTTTTCTTCATCTCGGCTTGTACCAGTCTCTGTAGTAATGAGGGCCTTGCTTAGCTCATTGACTTGAGAAACATGTATTGGTCGGCCGTTACAAAAGGCTCCTTTACCTTTTTGAGCTGTGAACAACTGTCCGAGGATTGGGTTGTAGATAATGCCAGCAACTGATTCCTTGTTGATCAGCAGGCCAAGAGAAATACAACTATGCGGAAACCCGTGGACAAAGTTCATGGTACCATCGACTGGGTCAATGACCCATGTTGGAGCATCAGTCAGGTCACACTTAGCTCCACTGGCGACGGCCTCTTCACCAATAAACTTGTGTTCGGGGTACTTCTTTGAGAGACCGCCTACTAGCGTTTCCTCGACCTTCTTGTCTATTTCTGTGACCAAATCGATATCACAGGACTTCAGCTCGAAAACATTACAGCCGCTTACGTGGTCTGTTATAAGGTTTCCAGCGGATTTCACGAGAGACAAGGCTGTTTCGAAGTATTCGTCGATTGTGTCAGACATTTTGAATAGAAACTCACGGGAACTGGCTCCTTCACGTGCTTTTGTCAATTCGTTAGGTTTAGCGGTGACTGGCAGAGAATGGTTTTGTATAAAAAAACCGTAATTTTCGCGAAAAATCAGAAAAACTTCGCGAAGTACCTAGGTAACCTTACTAATCTTCATTTGAAATGTCAGTTATGTTATATATATTGCCATTGGTTATGTCAATGTCAAATACCGCGCTCATCATCACAGATCCATTATCATAGGTTACTGGTAAGTTGGAGAAGCTACATTCACACTAACGAGGTTCTTTGGCCTCGCGAACACATCCAATGCCTCTAATGTAGCAAAATTAAGAATGAGAAAATTAGAATGTAGGCCACATTCTGACATTAATTTTGTATTTCTTTCTAAAAATAGTATAGTTTTATTATGCATGTTTTTTATTATTCATCGTCATCATCATTCAGCCACAAGAAGTCCACTGCTGGGCATAGGCCTCCTCCGTAGATTTCGAAAAAGACCGGTTGGAAGCGGCTTGCATCTAGCATCTTCCTGCCATTCGGATGAGGTCTTCTGTCCATCTTGTGGCTGGTCGTCCTACGCTGCGCTTGCCAATATGTGGTCTCCATTCAAGAACTTTTCGGCCCCATCGGCCATCAGTTCCGCGTGCTATGTGCCCCATCCGCCCACTGCCACTTCAACTTACTAATCCACTGGGTTATGTCGATGACTTGCGTTCGTCTACGGATCTCATCATTTCTGATTCGATCTCGTAGAGAAATTCTGAGCATAGTCCTTTCCATAGCTCGTTGTGTGACCTTGAGCTTTCTTATCTCAGTTTCTTATGAGGCCCATAGTAATTTATTATTATTACTTTTAATTAGGACAGGTTGACACCTGACCCCAGTCACGCCTGATGGTAAACGAAGACGGAGTAGGTGCCTTTCCACGCTTGCCAAGGCTTGAAGACGTTTGCCAAGGCTTGGCAAGCATGGAAAGGCACCATAACGTCCACACGCTTGCCGTTTGCCGCAACCTGCAAGCCTCTACAAATACTTGGCAAATTATGGACAAACTAACCTCGTCATATCCACACTCTTGCATTAGTAGGTATGTCGTAGAAAAGCAAGCATGGCGGACGTCCAACCCGTGTCAGCTATAACATTTGGCTTATGCTATTTTTATTATAAGAAAAAAAAAAGCAAACTGAAAAAAGAAATATTGCAAGGAAAGGGAAAATGCGCCAACGAAGGACGATAAAAATTCATAAAAATCGTACTAGGTAAGTGCACGCAAGCGCATGCTATACTTGCGGCAAACGCTTGCAACGGTTTGCAATCTATCTACCCATAAACGTGTGGATACATTGCAACCGTTGCAAGCGTTTGCCACAAGCGTCCTTTGACATGTGCCCAAAATACCGACGCAGTTCGGATCGGGCGGCAGGCCGCCAACCTCTTGTGAGCAGTCCTTGCGACGACAAGCCAAGACAAACGTCCTATCCACACGTTTGAATTTGTGACGGCTTGTGGAGCATAGAGTATAGTAATCATTTGTTGTGGAGACTTGGCAAGCGTGTGGACGTGGCATAAAGATGTTACGTGTTTACCTCTTGAATGCCGGTTGACTCTAGTTCTCTGGAAAACAGACAACGGGAACGCCTTCCACATCTTTGCCGTTTTTAATTACCTAAATTGCGTTAAATTTTGTAGAAAAAATTCGAAAAAATGTGTCCCAGACAGAAGTTGTTAGGTTCATATCTCTTTTTTACATCCGTGCGTATCAGGGAATTTCTATCTTTAACACATTTATTAAACAATTATACGGAAAAATACATAATATGAATACAATTCTTTGCTTAACATCTATTTTTAAAGAAATAACGTACCTATTTTCTATTTCATGACTTTTATAAGGGACGAGCCAGACGGACATACTTCGACCAAGTAGGGGATGTATTAGCAAAGGGCAAGATAAAAGTACCCGAAACCGGCGTGCGTGCATGCAACGAGTAATGAATGTTGTGGAAGCGAAAGTGATCTGTCAGGATCGTAGCAAGTGGCAGTCCCTGGTCTCTGCCTACCCCTCTGGGTTACAGGCGTGAGTTTATGTATGTATGTGACTTTTATAGACCGAGCTTGCCCGAGCATCTTCTCCGGGGAGCTTCTACCGCGGTCACTTTGCTTTCCGCGATGGGTGCTCCGAGCTGTACGACAAACAGTACATCGTTAAGGTGGCTCTTAACGTAAATGATTAGGTTGCATGCACCTATCACGTACGTAAAGGTTGATGTGCTGTTAACTATACTTATAACGGCAAGCATGCAAGTTCTTGCGAATGTCAGGGCTGCACTTGTAGTAAACGGAACCTATGTTTTTATGCTAAAGAACACTACCTAGACTCTGCTACTAATAGCTACCTTTAATCAGATAATTATAACCCAAAGCATTAAAATTTAAACTATAAATATAAAGTCTCATACAGCAGCCACTCTGACGTCAGGTTGGCCGCTGTATCGTCTTCACGTCCAAACCACTACAACGTTCGATTTCACATTAAACGTGAATTGCTATGCTAGTACTACTTGTGTGTTTAAGAAGGTACATATTAGATACTGTTTTTTTTTATATAAAGCTTGTGGCCAACGTCGTGGTGGTTTGGACGTAAGGCCCCGTAACAAAACTGCGAATCGGCACTATACGAATTCGCAACGCAGATGGTGTAAATGCTATCTAGTTCCGTCCGTGATCATTGGCGATAATGCTAGCTATCTAGTCCCAAGAAAGCTCGATAGACTGATATTCTTTTTAGCGCTCGAAACGTGATCATTGCGAAGGTGAAGTTATTAAAATATGTCGTGGCAAATTGTTAACTGTTGGAAAACTGCGACACGATTTCGTTTCGTGCGGCAAGGCCTCTCAAGCAAGATTCGGGTGACCATTCCTTCGACGACCGTCAACCGTACTGAACTTATTTTGTAAACTAGGTCCTGACATGGATAGTAAAAAAAAGCGCTCACTTCTAAGAAGATACAAGAAAAAGAAACAAAGATGGTTCCATTCATTACTATTATGAACGCCGATGGGAACTAGGTAGGTACCTAATTTAAATTTCTATTTTTAGTAAACTAGCTGTTGCCCGCGACTTCATTCGCGTGGTAATTTTGATGTGTATTTTTCCGGGATAAAAAATAGCCTATGATCTCTGTGCAAAATTTCATTCGGATCCGTTCAGCCGTTTTTGCGTGACAAAGTAACAAACATCCATCCATACATACGAACTTTCGCGTTTATAATATTAGTAAGGATAAGGATGCTTTGGGTAATAATTATCTGATTAAAGGTAGCTTTAGTAGAGTTTAGGTAGTGCACTTCAGCATAATACATACATACATACATAAACTCACGCCTGTATCCCACAGAGGTAGGCAGAGAAGAGGGACTGCCACTTGCCACTAGCATAAAACATATCTATTTCCGTTTACTACAAGTGCAGTCCTGACAAGTTCTTGGGTGAGCTACAGAGTAGTCATCGTTTTGCGGTTGAGCGGCGAGCGCTAGTTCTATCAATATCGTAGCACTGTCCACCCCCCATTGACTTGATCATAAGCTCAGCACTACTGAGCATACAGATTATTTTCGTCAGAATAATAATATTTAGGTATGAAAAAGGCAATAATAAAACAAACAAGGTAAAAATCATGAAAAATTGTTTAATTGGCATACCAACTGATAACTTGTTACAACCTATGACCAATTTTACAATTATATCAATATTGTTAATAATTAAATATAATATTTATGTAAAATATGTTTATGCTTCAATGGTTTACTTACATTTAAATTTTATATTATTATTATATTCAGAGAAAAAGTTTAAAATAAAAAAGAGGAGGTCATTACAATAGACTTCGGTAGGTATATGTGATACAAAACGCTCGCAAGATATAAAAAATGTGTTATTCAAAATGCAAAGGTATCAGGGCCTCTGCAGTCGGTATAAAAACTAAGGCCACCATTTATTACTACGAGTCTTACCTAAGTCTATAACATAACTCGAGCCAACACTGAAACGTCTCTCCAAACAACAAAATACCTTACCAATTCAGCGTTCCATGCATTAGAATCTCTAGCGAACGTGTATTTACACTGAGATGGTAGAAACCTCAAAAGAGATGGAAGGGTTTACAAAAACTTAATACAACCATTTCAGATGAAACATCTTGGTGCTTTCGAGCAAGTTCAGAAGTCATGTAACACGTCAGCATATTCATAAATGTTTAAACATAAACCCAAAAGACCATGCGTAATTCTATGAAAATTTGTACTGAAACCTCAGTCATTTTGGAACATCGGAAAGATTTTAGCTGATGAGAAAAATTACTATAGTGGTCAAAGAGCAAAAGCTTATGCGGTCCTTAAATAACAAAAAAAAAAACTATCATAAAATTTGTATGGCAACTAAGCATTCAGCGATAGACACTGATATATTTACATGGTGAAAATGTAGATTACGTTGCAAAGTTGAGGAGTTATCCGACAGTCTTTCTCACTCAGTCACATTAAATGCACGGTATCAAATTACTAAATGAGTGATTTTGCCACAATAGGTAATACTTTTTAATTTTCATAATTTTTAATTTAATAATATCACCAATGAGTAATAAATTTTCATGGTTCACCTCTTAGCACTAAGTCAGCGAGTAAAATTGTAAACTCAATCGATAGGAATGTTTCGTTGCTAATACTGAATCAAATGCTATTGGATGCGAATGGAGATTCTGTTACTGTTTTAACAAATGCGGCATCGCATATTGGGTTATTTCTTACATTTTCACTTTACATTGAGAGTTCACAAAGCAGCTTGGATATCTGTTCCACAATAAAAATGCAATGTCATACATTTCATTGGACTAATCAAATAAGTTCCATGATTGTTTAAAAATTTATTGCCAACAATGATACAAACCTACATAGATACACAACTTAGCAATCAAGCGACAGTTACTTTGCCTATTAATCATTCAAATTTGACACTGAACTGTGTAAAACTCGAACAAAGCAGCAGAATGCAATTTGTGTCTCAATTTCAACAGAATTATGTTTAAATTGATGTGTAAATTCACAATCTCATATAATAATCAGTGATTAAATTTAAGTACAACACAAGTTACACCCCGACACTGTCCTTCCGAATATCACACTACTAATCCCATCTGAGCAGGTTAACATGCGGGTGGCACGCAAAAGTACACCTTGAGCACTATCAATAAGGTTCAAAATGGCATCCGCCTGACAGGACTTGCAAACAATGACATTTTGGAATCGTTCTAAACGTCTCCAAAGAATCCTTCTCTTCCAAAGTACAGTCACACTATAATTACTTTATCTACACTCATATCATAATCTTCAAATTAAGAATTCAAAGGTAAACACATATTGACAGGCTTTAAACAATACATAACTTTAAGAAAATAAAATAAAAAGTGTAATATAAAGTTACATTAAAGGTTAGATTTTTCACTTTATGTTACAGTTATTTTTTTTAAAGTGTTGCTGTGATCACGGAACAAAACTTAAGTTTTTTTTTTTTAATGTCAAAAGTTGACTATAAAAAACCTAATTTCATTTTCGTGGTACCAAAAGTGAGTTGCACTAAATAAATTTATAATTGAAAATTTTGTTTCATTTCGATATGAGTTTAGTTAATAACCGTAGATTTATGTATAGTACAAAGCTTGTCAAACGTGTTTTCCTTTGATTTCTTACTTTGAAGATTAAGACATGAGTGTAGATAAAGTAGTGTATGAGACGAGCCAGACGGACATACTTCGGACGGATAACTTGGTATTAAAACACTCGCCAATGCTATTAAAAAACTCGCCAAGGCTCGTTTTTTAAAATCTCGCTCGTGTTTTAATAACCCTCATTATGTGACAGTCACATAAACTACTATTAGAATAGCAGCAGAGGCATAATGAGTGTCCGGCGCGCTGTATAAAAGTCACACGCTGAGTGAAAACAGGATTCTCTATGGTCTGAAAAGGCCTGTCCATCCTTCGTTCCCACTAGTTCCACTGAGGTGTTCCATGAATCATGGACACTTCAGATTTAGCATAACCAAATAACACCTCCAGAAATATATAACAGCCTCGCACTAAATCTCGAAAATTAAATGTGAATACTACAGATTTTAAGAAACTGGTAGTCTAGCTCACTAGTTACAATAATTTAACTAACAGGAGGTAGTAGTCGGACTACTAACATTAATGTAATTAAAGGTAGATAAAGATATTTAGACTATTCCCGATTTAGCGGATTATTCACACTAGCTCCGTGATGGAACAACTCAATGGAACCGATGGCAACGAAAGTCAATGCCACTGCATCTATTCCACATTACGCACACTAAATCCAGCTAATTACATTTCTATGCCCGTCCCACTTGAATTTGCGATAGTAATTTAGTACCTAAGACAGTTATTTGACAGCCAGACGTTGGGATTTGGTGCGCAGAATTAGGCGTCCGTCCAGCCATTGTGAGCCTTATCGCGTGTACCAGTGTGCTCACTCGACGCTGTTGGTGGTGTCGTTGGGGTCATCTAGAGACTCGTCGCCGGAGCCGGCGCCGGGCGCGAGGGAGCCGCGCTTCATGCGGGACGAGGATGTGGAGCCGGAGAGGCCTATCGCGCCGCCTTGCCGTCTGGAACGAAATGGTTGGGTTAGGTGTTTGGGTGCGGGGTATGGTGATGACCACCAATATAAAGAGTGACACTGAGGCGGTAAGCGGTATCGGTAATGATCGCGGCCTAGAGACGGGACTACTACTCAGTGTTTATCCGCCTGAGAGTATTTACTCGTAAGCGGATAAATACTGAGTTGATATGCCATCTGTGACACCCGTGTTTGTAATGTTTTAAATTTGTTTTTTAACGGTAAATGTTTCGGCATATTTTTCAAATATGCTTCAAAAACGTTTACAATAATAAATATGATCAACACTGGGTAAGAAAGAAGAAGAACCTTAGTCAGTAGTGATGAGGACTAACGTCCGTTTTTTAATTCGGTGCAAAAAAAGAGGCAGTGTTACCATTGTACAATATATCGCTATACTTGGTAGAATTCGTCATCGACATCCGAAAAAAATTATATCTCATTTTATAATAATTTTATGCAAAAAGTGAACATCATATTTCTCAATAATGGTGATAGCCATTTTTAGACTCTAGGTCAACTACTTCCTAGGTTCAATAAGTCGTTTTTGGCAAAAATGCTTTTCTACATTACTGGCACTACAGGTTCTAAAATCAAGAAATGAGGGTCGGCAAGAATTATCTCACCGCCCTGCTCACGTACATCTCACGTACAATGGCCCAAATACGAGGCTAACGCTCGGTTTCTAGAAGAGCGATCAAATGTTTATCTCATGTTAATCTCACGTCAAGCTAGTTTCAGCCAATCACGTGCCGGTATTTTGAATTAATCTTAGATTAATCTCTTGTTACATTTGAACACTCTTTCAGAAACTGAGGCTAAGTGCGGAAATCTCAGGTCTAACTAACAAACTCACCTGAGCTTGTTCCGCAGATTGTTGCACTCGCGGGTCAGGGTCTCGTGCGTCTCCAGAATATCCTCGAGTTCGCGCTGCGCCTTGCGCTTGCCGACCTTCTCGCGCTGGACCTCCTCTTCGGACTCGTCCAGTTGCCGCTTGAGGGCCTTCACCCGGTTGTTCATCTGTCGAGGAAACAAAGTTCGTAAGTTTGAAGTAGGAGGTAATCTCCGAAACTAATCATATAAGCAGCCTATATACGTTCCACTGTCGGGCGCAGGCCTTCTCTCAGGGAGAGAGTATGGGCTTGATCACCACGCGTGTCCACCGCGAATTGGCGATTACAAGCGCTGAGGTATGTGAATAGGTCAGACACTCAGGTTTCCTCACGGTGTTTTCCTTCACGGTTAGCGAGTGGTATTGCTACTATAACTTCACAAATGTACGTAACTTAGAAAACAAAGTCATAGGTATGATAGCAGGCCACCTAGATTCGCCTTACATGCGTCACTGCGCCAGCCTGCATGTACCCTCTAATAACTAACCTAGTTTATGATACTGTTGCATAATAAGGGTTCTTATAATACGAGTGAGTTTTAAAAAAACGAGCCGTAGGCGAGTTTTTTATAGTATCACACGAGTGTTATAAGACCAAGTTATGTCTGGTGTCATACACTACTTTATCTACTCTCATACTATAATACATAAAATAATATTGCAAATAAAACGCTGAATATCAACAAATTTATTCTGTTTGCAACTTATTGTGTTAGTGATAAGCTGTTAGTTTTCCAAATAAAATATAATATAATAAATAAACTCGTAGTAACATTTATTATAGTTGCTCCTAGATTTCACCGGTAACAGGTTTATAGTCATGTTTGAGGCAGCTTCCAGAATGTCTAGTGGTGTACAATTACCACTTGATGTACAGAGACCAAAGACTGGAAGGACTTTGAAACATCGAGGTCTCAACCTCTTATACACTTTTTCAACACTGCAGATGCGGTGCGGTGAGTTTGGCCTGAAATCTTTCCACACCTTCTGAATCATTCGCAAGTGAGGTGTTCACATACCTTCTCGATCTGCTCCTTGTACTGGTCAGCGTGGCGACGCTCCTCGTCCAGCTGTAGAGCCAGTTCCTTCATCTTCTTGTCCATCTTGCGGTTGGCCTTCTGCTGCGCTAGCCGTTCGCGCGACTCCGCCTCGATTTGCTCCTCGAGGTTCGCGACCTTCAGCTCCAGAGAGGTTATGACGCCCTGGTGTGGAAAAAGCGTTAGAGCTGCTAAGTAGAACTTGAAGAAAATGTATGCTTTTAAAGCCAAAAATAAGTCAATACAACAATATTGCGCCGTATCTATTGGCTATAGAAGTACAGATAGCAATTAAAAGAGAACAGGCGCCGGGCCTTTGCAAGTTGCTATGGCAATCGTCTTGATCTCTAACGCATGCCCAGTTGGCTGCGAACTTTGTGCGTGCAAGTCGAAAAATGGTCCAATTCCCGGCGGCCATATTGGCGCCGCCATATTGGCGCCGCCATATTGGCGCCGCCATATTGAATTCCGAACAACCTACAAATGATTTTAATTTAGTGCGATCAGAATTCCATTCTGAATAATAAAGTGTCTATGCGCCTTACCTTGGTCTTGGTCCTCGTAGCCGTCTCCAGCTCAGCCAGTTTGGCCTTCAATTCCTTGTTCTGTCGCTCCAGTACAAGCTTGCCGCTCTCCAGTTTCTGTGTGGCCGACTTCTCCGTTCCCAGCTCCATTGTCAGCTGGTCGATTTGGTTCTGTAGACGAAAAATATCATTTGAGTATTGGCGGGGATTCAAACTAGCAATTGTGTATGTTGAAAACTCGATGCAATCAGATTTCTTCTTGGAATATATTTCTTTTAAGAGTGAAAAGCCATCAGTTGTTTCACTAATTCTTAATGTTTTTTTAGGTGTTGCCAATAACTTTCTTACAAACTCTGCGCGTCTAATCCGCTGACAAATACTAAACAAATAAATTAATTTGGCACTAAGATTACAACTGCTTTTAGATATCATAGAATATAATCAATTATTCGGTCCATACCTGTGATTTCCTAAGCCTGTCGTTCAATATCTCGTTGTTGGACTGCTCTTCATCCAGGTCTTCCTCAAGAGCCGATATCCTCGCTTCCAGACGCTTCTTCTCGTCCACCAGGAGGGTGCCCTGTAATCACGCAAAAGATTATCAACCTTATACTAGTATAACATAAGCAGCCTATATTATGTCCCACTATAGGGCACAGGCTTTCTCTCAGGAAGATAGTATGGGCTTAATCACCACGCGTGCCCACCGCGGATTGGCGATTTCAAGCGCTGAGGTACGCGAATAGCTCAGACACTCAGGTTTCCTCACGATGTTTTCCTTCACCGTTAGCGAGTGGTATTGCTACTATAACTTCACAAATGTATATCTTAGAAAACAAAGTCATAGGTACATGCCCGCACTGGGAATCGAACTTGGGTCTTTCGCTTCCGAGTCCAATGTTCTACCCACTAGGCTACCACCGATTTGCACGTATTTAGAGGTGAGTAATTTTGGTTGTACGTTCTACAAAACGTCAAATTAGCGTAGGCAATCGCAAGTCTATACGAAGCCCAAGGCTCAAATTAAGAGTTCTGCGCAAATAAAAGGATTAGAAATAGCGATTTGCCATTTTAGACCAGAAATAGAATAGGCCGGTATTTTAAGAAGTCTCAGGTCAAGCGAGGCTACGATGAAGGACAAAAGTAGCATCGGCTTCAACGACGCACTAATAAAATGACCCCAAGCAGGGCATCATGCTCGGCCTCGGCCTGGGGGCGCGCTTGGTATCGGCGCGATCCTTTCGGCCTACATACTTATGATTGTACGGTAGCATTCACGTCTCCGACCTACCGAAAAGGGTTTTATTGTCGCGAGGTCTTTCACTGTAAAGACCTATTATTATTATTATTTAAATACTTTATTGCACCAATCAACAATGTACAAAGGCGTGCTAAATGCAAGCAAGCTCTTCGCCTTTTAACCTCACAGCTAGCACTGACCCGGGTTTCTTTGGCTTATCCTCTTAAGTCCTGACCTTGAAAATAACAATATTAACTCTATAGCTTGCACTGACCTTGCTGCTAGTATTGTTGACCTCGTCGAGCAGGTCATCGCGCTCGGCCTCGGCCTGGCGGCGCGCGCGCTCGCTGGCCGACAACTCCTCGGCCTGCTGCATGGCCTCGGCCTCCAGCGCCTTGACGCGGCGCTCGGCCTCGCGCGAGGCCGCCGCGGCCTCCTCGCGGCCCGCGCGCGCCTCCTCGGCCTCGCGGAGCGCCTCCTTCAGCTGCTGCTGCAGCTTCTTCACTTGCTTCGTGGCGTCTTCTTTGACCTGGGGGTGGGTAATAATTTGATTTATTACCGCGGATAAGTATTCTGTACGAGCACACTCGACATTAGTGTATTGGTAATAAGTAAACTGCTGATACAGCGAACCTGCATGCCCCGCGCTACGTCTTTTAGTACAATAAATACTCCCAACCGGGACGGACACATCGAATTAACGCGTCTAATTCCACCTCCCGCTCCCGTTGGTACCCAAGTGTAGGGCGCATACGACTTGGCCCCTACATTTTTGGTCCTTCGAGCCGGATTGTATCTGTTCACATTGGACTTTAACAGTGCATTCCGGAAGAACTTTTAGTGACGTGTGATTGTGGTTCGAGCTTCGGTAGCGAATCGGTCGGCCGGCCTCTCACAAGCGGGAATCACCGGTCCGATTGAGAAGGCGCACATACCGTTGTGAGGATCCTAGTACACGACACTAGAAGAAACAGTGTTGTTAACATCGACCGCCGTTGACACATTCGCCACATACAATGGGGTCAAAACGAGAACAACTATTTACACGCCAGGAAATAATTTCCGAAGCGATTACGAAGATTGAAGTCAGATTCCGTAAGGATGGTGCCATTCGGAAAACAGCCAACTACCTGAAGGTGAGACTGGAGTCACTTCAAGCCCTATGGGACGAGTTTGAAATGAACCACTCAGTGCTACTGAAATCGGTTGAAGACCACACAGAAGATTACTTCACCACAAAAGCATATGACAAGGTCAAAGCTGATTACCTGCGGATCAAGGACAGACTGGAGAGTCACACGCCATACGTCGAGGAGACACCTGGCAACGCTTCGAAAGGTCAACAATTTGAAGAAACTGGAGTCATGTCTAAAACAGATGAGCTTAAGGCACAACAAGGTACAAACTTCAGAGCCTTTTCTCGATTCATACGTCTCCTAGACATGGACAATATCAGTGAAAAGTGGGAAATCGAGGATAAACTGCAAACACTTTATTCCCGATGGAAAGTCATCGACGAGATACATTGGAAAATTGACAACCTGCTCGTCGGTGCCGACGTTAACTACGAGCTTGAGTTCTCTAAACATGAATCAACTTACGAGTCAACAAAAAGAGACCTCAACCGGAAGCTTAACTCCACCGTGCAACAATACGAAAGCTCCCCAAAGATCGAAATTCCTGTCTTTTCCGGCAACTACACCCAGTGGCCCACATTTTTGGATTTATACTCCGAAGCCATCCACAACAACACAACAATTCCCAAGGCTCGCAAAATGCAACATCTGAAAGGGAAGCTCCGAGGAGAAGCGGAACGTCTCGTGCAACATTTGAATGTGTCGGCTGAAAACTATGACTCCTGTTGGGAGATACTTAACCACAGGTATAACAATACACAGTTGCTTTTTACGAAGCAAATGCAAGCATTCATGGACCAGCCCTCCATTCAACACCAGAACGCGCACGACCTTAAGCGGTTACACGACACCAGCTTAGAGACGGTTCACGCTATCCATAATCTGGGCATAAATACCGATACATGGGACCCAATTCTTATCCACATACTTACAGCGAAATTGGACGCCCAAACATATTCAGATTACATGGAATCAAGAAAAGCGCCTCGGGAATTACCTACCTTGGAAGAGTTCCTACATTTCCTCGAGAGCAAGTTTACTGCACTTGAACCGGTGACCACAAAAAGGAAACCTTCGACTTCAAACAACCCGCCGACAAAGGAATTTGCCACAAAATCTACACAGCAAAGGTACTCATACAACAAATACAATAGCCGTGCATTCAAGGCCTACCATGCAAGCTTCGAAAGAAATTGTCCTATTTGCCACAACAATCACATTTTGCTTTATTGCAAAGAATTCCAAGACATGTCGCCGGAAACAAAAATGAAAACAATTGCGCAATTAAATATTTGCAAGAATTGTATGTATCTACATGAAGATAATAAATGTACCTCATACAAAAGGTGCAAGGTGTGCAAAATTGCGCACCACACGAAGTTGCATGACGTAATCCGTGAAACAAGCCGTGCGAAGTCACTACAGGGCGACTTACCTAGCGACACTCCAATTACGAAGCCGTCGATTTCGCAACGCAAGGCAAACCACGTGTCAAGCGACTACAACGAAGTGCTACTGGCTACCATCCAACTCAAAGTACGAGCCGTCGATGGTACTTACATTGGCCTAAGATGCCTTCTCGATCAGGGTTCGCAGATAAACATCATAACAGAATCAGCGGCTCAGCGTCTCGGGTTACAAAGACACAAACAAAACTCTACAGTTTCTGGAATCGGAATCACTGCTCATCGCAGTCACGGGAGCATTAACCTAGACTGTGAATCTCTGTACGGCGATTACGCATTTTCAGTGGAGGCACTAGTGATGGCAAACATCCTCAACAATCTGCCAAACTACTCCTTTGAAAAACAACCTTGGCCCCACGTACAGAACATCAACCTAGCCGATCCAGATTACAATCTTTCGGGAAAAGTGGATGTCTTACTCGACGCCGGAGTATATGCTGACATCATCATGAATGGCATACGGCGAAGCCCATCATCCCACGCACCGATCGCTCAACAAACCAAGGTGGGGTGGGTGCTGCTTGGCAACATGAAAACTTTCAATTGCCATGTGCTGGTGAACTCAGACGACTTCTCACGCTTCTGGGAGTTAGAAGAAATAACGGATACTAATCGCGTCGTTACGGCTGAGGAAGAACACTGCGAAACCTTGTACACCAGTACAACGAAAAGACTTACTGACGGGCGATACACAGTAAAAATCCCCATGAAAGAAGGATTTGCACAAGGTTTGGGCACTTCAAAACCCCAAGCTGTCGCTCAGTTCAAGCAACTCGAGAAAAGGTTGGCAAAGGACGAAAACCTAGCTACGAACTACAAAAGCTTCATAAACGAATACCAAAACCTTGGACACATGAAGCTATGCACAGCGCCAACTGAGCCCAGCTGTTACTTACCTCATCATGGAATCGTGTAATACCTCAAGAGACAACCGCAGAACCTACCAATGAGATGAAAATGCAACAGATTGCGATACAACCAGAGGCAACAGAGCCACCCGAGGCGAAGCCTAGAACCACCAGGGTAGATAGCTCAACGTCGCCCATTGTGTTTAGTGATTAGTGATTACTTACATTAGTGTTGTTACATTTTTTATACCTACATCGTTTAGTACATAACTGCTTTAATTGTTAATTGCTTATTTGTTTTCTTTTCTTAATTGGCAGCATGTACGAGCACACTCGACATTAGTGTATTGGTAATAAGTAAACTGCTGATACAGCGAACCTGCATGCCCCGCGCTACGTCTTTTAGTACAATAAATACTCCCAACCGGGACGGACACATCGAATTAACGCGTCTAATTCCACCTCCCGCTCCCGTTGGTACCCAAGTGTAGGGCGCATACGACTTGGCCCCTACATATTCAGTTTGTGGCCTCAACCGCATTTTCTCGTACACTAACACGCTATTAATCTACTGTTAACAGCTGTCAATTGACCAAAGTGCATACAAAAAAAAAACCACTGACAACTGTTAACAGTAGATTAACAGCTTGTTAGTGTACGAGAATCCGGGGGTTATGTCATAGCTGTATTTCCTACACTACAGTGGAATCGTACGTGGACAAGGTTTTGGGAGCAGTGTCAGGGTACCTGGAAAATCTCAGGAGTACGAAAGTGTAACAAACTATACCTTGTTGGCCGAATGAGGAGCGTGCTCGTTGCCCTTGAGATCACCTTTTAGATTCCTCCTCTGAGTTTTTTTATTTTATATAGCATCGATTGTGTCCCACTGCTGGGCAAAGCCCTCCCCATTAGTTCTCCACTCTTCCCTGTTCGTAGCCACCATAGTTCATTTGGCTCAAATTAAAGCAAAATTAACGCGTAAGTTATTAGTAGTTCATGAGCCCTTCCGCTGCACGACAGCAGCGGCATGATCTCCAGAAATTAAGTACGGCGACCTCCAGGGGGAACCGACCCCACGACTTCCTTTCAGACTCTCTCACAAGCAGTCATGCATCAACTTTACAACGTGCAGGCAGTTTCTCATCTTGTTAGCCAGATGTGGCGCGCCTGCTCGTCCTCTGTTCTGACTCCTTCACAGGCAGTCAATCTTGCAACACGCGGGCAGTTTCTCACCTTGTTGGCCAGATGCAGCGCCTGCTCGTTAACTTTCAGGTCACCCTTGAGCTTCTCCACGCCTTAAGGAGGCCATACGTACAAATCAAGCCTCCAGCCTTCAGGGGAAATCGTTCCCACGATCTCTGTTCAGACTCTCTCCCTCAGACGGTCATGCACGTACCTGTTAGGGCCCTTGCCCTACAGCGGGTAGTTCCTCACCTTGTTAGCGAGATGCAACGCCTGATCGTCCTCTGTTTAGACTCTTTCACAGGCAGTCATGCATCAACTTAGCAACATGCGGGCAGTTCCTCATCTTGTTAGCCAGATGCAGTGCCTTTCACGTCGCCTTCGATCTTCTTCCGCTGCGCGACGGTGGTGGCGCGTCCTCCAGGTCTTGCCGCTTCTCGTCGCCTTAAGGCCATTCGTAAAAATAAAGCCTCCTCCCGACGACCTATGTGCAGTCTCAGGCAGTCATGCCTGCACGGCCTTACGGCAAAGGCAGCGGGCAGATGCTCACATTATTGGCCAGATGCAGCGTCTACTCGTTGTCCTTGAGGTCACCTTCCAGCTTCTTCCGATGCGCGACGGAGGCGGCGCGCCGCTTGCGCTCCACCTCTAGCTCGGCCTCCAGGTTGCGCCGCTTATCATCGCCTTAAAGAGGCCAATTCAAATCAAGTACGGCGGGCTCCAGAAGGAACCGTCCTCACGACCTGTGTTCAGACTCTTTTACCGTCATGCATCAATGTTGCAACCTTGCGCGCGGCGCCCGGCAGGATCGCCACGTAGGGTCTAGCTACAGGGACACACGAGTCAAACGACGGTCGCTGTAAGACTGATCTATACTCACTAATTCAAGGTATTCTACAATACAGATTCTTTCACCTGGTCGTGCAATAAATTGTTGTCTATCTATCTATCTACAAATAAGAGCGGCACCACAACAATGCGGGCAGTTCCTAACCTTGTTGGCGAGTTGCAACGCCTGCTACGCGTCCTCCGTTCAGACTCTTTCACAGGCATTCATGCATCAAGTTAGCAAGACGCGGGCAGTTCCTCACCTTGTTAGCGAGATGCAGCGCCTGCTCGTTGTCCTTGAGGTCCCCCTCCAGCTTCTTGCGCTGCGCGACGGCGGCGGCGCGCTGCTTGCGCTCCTCCTCGAGCTCGGCCTCCAGGTCGCGCAGCTGCTTCACGATGCCGCGCCGCTTCTCCTCGCCCTGCTCCTCTTTGGCCTGCCGATGGCGGGGACGCGGTCGGGTTAAGCTCCGTCAGAGATACGACGGGCCGGCGACGTGCCGACGCAACGGTACAAACTAAAATCAACCTTAAAAACGTTTAAGGTCAGTGACTACAATAGTTGGGGCAGTCTTCATTTTCACATATTTACCGTAGTCAACACAAGCGAATCTTTAAACATGAAACGTATGTATAACTTAAGTCCGGATTTACTTACTTGAATCTTTGTCGGAAGAGTCCGACCAGGTAAAACATGTTTTACGTAGTACAGATATCAAAGTGACATACCAGTGCCTACGTTATTGCTACCGTTAATAAAGTACTGCCCCTATATTACGCGCACCAAATCCTGAGCGATTCCAATCGTCTAACTGTCAACGTAAGCTGACAATGGCGCCGCAGTCGCTTTATTCCAATTTTGAGCGTGTTTACTTCTGCGGTCACCAGTTTCCTCGTGACACCGTCTGTCACCCTCAACCGACTGATCGTAATATGCCATCGTTGTGTGTGCATTTCACTGTAGTCCGTTAGGGAATTTCATTAACGTCGATCGACGATTTGGCCCTCTTTTAAGCGACACCTGGGGAAGCAGTCACCTGCAGGTCCCGCTCGAACTGCGCCCGCAGCGCCTGCATGTTGACCTCGAGCCGCAGCTTGGCGTCCTCGGTGAGCTGCAGGTCGTCCTCGATCTCCTCGTTCTGCGCGCGCAGCTCGGCCAGCTGCGACTCGAGCGCACGCTTGGCCTTCTCCAGCTCGTGCACGTTCTTGTCGGCCGTGCCCTGCGTGTTGGCCAGCTCGTCCAGCTCCGACTGCAGCACGCGCTTCGTGCGCTCCAGCTCCTCGATCTGAGGGAACGACGTCGAAGTTAACAAACTTTCTAAAATCTTTCTTAAGAATTAAGAAAATTATTGTGTATCCGGAATTTCATAACTCGATGTTTGGCGACACAATGAATAAATAACCCGGATTACAGTATCTTAATTCTTTCTACATTTGATTTTCAAAGTCAATTCGTTGGTGAAAACTAACACAAAAAGGTTTACAAGTAACAGGCAATAAGCGAAACAATATAAGCAATCGAAATAAGGAGGTTTTCCGTATAAGAAAGTGCATGCATATCTACAATTATTTATTAACAGGACATAATGTGCTGTGGCAATATGAAGGTCCCCAAACTCAGCATTTGAAATGGGTATCGCAAAGCGATGGTCTGTACCATTGCTTTAGCATTGATTGCAGTAGAATTTGTGTGGTTGCATTCAAACCAACGTGTTCTGACCACGAACATTGTGTTTGACTGGCTTGGTTTGTGAATTCCTGAACTCTGTAAGAAACAATGAGCTTACCTTCTCGCCGGCGTCGTCGAGCTCGCGCGTGAGCGACAGCACGCGCGTCTCCTTGTCGCGCGCCTCGCGCTCAGCCGCGTCGCGCTCGGCCGCGTAGCGCTCCGCCACCGCGCGCTCCTCCGCCACCACCTGCCGGGGGAGGGGGGGAGTGTTAGCAACACTATTGTGTTAGCAACACTATTGTGTTAGCAACACTATTGTGTTAGCAACACTATTGGCTATTTGGCACGGCTACTATTGGCGGCACTCGCGGTGCGGCACGATCGAACTCTGCGCGAACTAAAGCCTGCTTTTTAATTCGGTGCAAAAAAAAGAGGCAGTGTTGCCATTAGAATATATAACGTTATACTCGGTAGATTTGTGTTTTACTGTAAAAAAAGTAGACTCGTGTGACCGAAAACCAAACTGCATCAAATACATTAATATTAAGTATGTATTAATCCAGTCCAAGGAATAGTTTTCGGCAGATTACTTTTAATAAGGCCGTCTGAGGGCCTGTTAGCGACACCAGCAGCTTTATTTACTACGGGATGATATGGCCGACTCAATAGATATTTATGTTTCGTTTCATTCAGCTTTTAAATACTAACAATGTTAACAAATTACTAATAGGTGTGAATGTTTCTCGAATTAATGAGCTCAGTTGATGACCAAAGACTAGCAAAGAACTCGATAGACGTTGTCTTCTGCATTTTAACTATTTATCAAGGGTTTATTTACATTAACATTACCTTTATATTTAGTTTCAGTTTTAGATTATAAGTAACGATATACCATTTTGTATTTAAAACTTACAAGGGAATCGTGATGGATAGCAGGCCCGCTTGAATTACTCTTTATAATCGAACTCGAAATCGAACTTCAAGTAGTGTCTTGAGAATACGAAAAAGCAAAAACAGGGGATATAAATCTCCTGCAGCTTATAATGATGGCAAAAATCGAAAAAATCCTAAGAAATCCTAGCTGAGGAATCGCGAACGCTAACGAATTTTCCACCTTGCGAAAGACAGAGAGAAATACGCAGAGATGATTGCCAACTGGCGCTGTTAACCTTAGTCAGTAGGGAAAGCCACAACACTACGATGTACACGAGGGAGTACTCGTAAAATTCACAATAAACTGGCGTCAAACAGAAATAAGTAGGGCAGATGGGCATAAGTGTAAAACAATGACATTACCTTGTCGAAGCTCTTCTGTTTCTTCTCAAGCTCCATGACTTTGGCGCGCTGAGCCTCCAGCTCGATATTGGCGTCCTCCAACTCGGCTTGGATCTTCTTCTTGCCTGTAAACAATACTCTAGTTAGTTGAATGCTACTTTTAGTACAAAAAGAGATAGAGTCCATATATATTTTGCAAGGCCGAAAGCCGAGACCGAAGGACGCAAAGTCGCAAAAAGCAAAGGGTGAAGACCCTGAGCGTGGTGGTCTCAGTCGCTAGCAGGTTTATACTCACTCTTGTCCAGCTTATCATTGGCCTGCTGCAGTTCGTCGATCTGCCGGTGCAGAGCCTCAATGTCCTTGGACAGTTTCTTGCGCTGCTCCTCTAAGATCGCGGCGGCCTCCGCCTCCTCTTCTGCCTTCTTCTTAGCGTCGGCAACTTGCTGGGTGAGGGCTGCCACCTGGGAAGCAAGTTGTGCTTGAACGAAGTTGTGGTAGAACACCACACTGATACAAAATTCGCTTATCCTTTTTTATGTTTAAGGCCTATGTCCAGCAGTGGACAAGCATAGGCTGATGATGATGAAGTGTTTTTAGGGTTCCGTACCCAAAGGGTAAAAACGGGAACCTATTACTAAGACTTCGCTGTCTGTTTGACTGTCCGTCCGTCCGTCGGTCACCATGCTGTATCTCAAGAACCGCGATAGCTAGAGAGTTGAAATTTTCACAGATTATGTATTTCTGTTGCCGCTATAACAACCAACACTAAAAACAAAATAAAATAATTGTTTAAGGGGGTTCCCATACAACAAAAGTTATTTTTTGCTGTTTTTTTTTATCTTTGTGTCTAATGTTGTATAGATAATGGTATAGAACCCTTCGTGCGCGAGTCCGACTCGCACTTGGCCGGGTTTTTAGGAAGTTAACAGCGTTCTTCTTTTTATCGTGTCGGTGAAAAAACCAAATAGATTTTATTGGCCCAGAACTCGGCCACGCGCACTCCAGCGTCTGTGGCCTCCAGCAATTCCTCTCGAGTGCATGTGGACGGGCACATGGTACACACAGAGAGGTGCTCCATAGTCTGAGTGGAGATTCCGCAACAGCAGTGTTTCCGCTCCTTATCCATGTGGCCCCACCTAACAGCGTACACCCCATTGACAGCGTAACTTTAACATAAATATACTCAGGTAATCTATATTTTAAAACCTATATATAGATTTCCATATTTTTTTATTTGTCACGTAATTAAGTTTAGGTGTAAATACTAAACTAGTTCTTAGATACCCTTTTTTTAAGACTATGTTACTGTAAGTTGTATTATGTATATGTTGTATACCATTTAGACAACATTCACTGTTTTTGTTCAACTGTTCTTTATCCGTATCTATCTACGCTACGCATGCGACGCGACGTGGGAAGGTCGGTGTGTACACTTGTCCTACGTACGTGACGCGTATTTGGCATCAGACACTGTTTTCGCTTCTCGAGGTGCACTGGTATTTTTTACGTCTGCAAAATATGATGTCTGATTTGAGGGTGAGATTGAGAACGATTTAGTAATTTTTAAATGATTAAAGGAAGAATTGAAGATATGTATACGTGCAATGGTTTCCTTTCTTTCTAAGAAAAAAAAAACTATTATACGGCATGATCGTAAGTGCTGCTCACCTGTTTCTCATAGTTGTTCTTGGCCTCCTCCTCTTCATCGAGCTGGTCGCGAGCTTGCTCCAACTGCTGCTCGATATTGCGAAGCTTCGTCTGCAGGGACAGCTTCTGCTTCGTCTCCTCTTCTAGAAGAGCCTGCAAATAATGATAAAAAAAATAGTGTTTAATCAATAAAAAAAAATATTTAACACAGTTTACAGAAATATTTGATACTGATATAACAGATACTAAAAATTGTAGAGGCTCAATGAGTTAATGGATTACCCATCCATATCCATAAAAGAAAAAAAAGAAAATTATTACTTTTTTAAACTGTGGCACTCAGTCACAGTGTTTGTCATCGAACTTCTCCGAAGCGGCTTCACCAATTTTTATTTTTTTTTGTATATATTTGGTAGGTCTGAGAGTAGGTCGTAGGCTAATTAATATGGCAAAACAACGTTTGCCGGATCGGCTAGTTATTCTATAAGTAGTTAAGTTTCAGATTGATTAAACCTGTTTTTATGCCACAGCTAAGTAAATGATTGATCACATAAGGCCAATTTAAAGAGTAGGTACCTGATGATAATTGAAATTTAAAGATGTAGTTTAATAAAAAACGAAGTACATGTCTGTTAGTTTTTTGTGTCATTTTGCTCTTAAAAACAATGAACAATGGACTTTTTTCGAAGGAGACATTATGAGAAGTGGACATTTTGTAAAATGGACACCTTTGAAAGGGACAATTGCGAAAGAGATTATGAGAAGTGGAGATTTTGCAAAATGGACATCTTGCGAAAGGGATATTTTGCGTAAGAGACATTCTGAGAAGTGGCCATTCTGCGGACGGTGGCCATTTTGAGACGGAGCGCTCACAGTGAACGGTCACGTGGGCGAGTGTTTCCCCTTCTTCTTAGGCATCCCCAGCGAAGCCTGTCTGTCAGTAAGTCTAACGGTACCATTTTGCGAAATGTACTTTGTGTAGACGGGACGTTTTACGGACGGGACGTGCGATATTCACCTGTGCCTCAGACAGCTGCGCGCCGATAGTGCCGGCCTGCTTGCCGGCGGCCGACGCCTTCAGTTCGGCCTGCTCTAGTTGAGCCAGCGCCTGCTCCGCCTCGCTTTGGAGGCGCACGCACTTCTCTTGTACTTCGCTCCTGCGAACAATAAGAAAGTGTATAAATTAGTCGAGACCTATGAAAAGCTTAAAAGTCAAAGAATTTGGTGTTGATTTGGTAACTAAAAAGAAGTGTTTTGGCGCGCTCAATCTCCTGCACATTACATTAGCAAGCTGAAGTAGCAGTGGGCTGGTCACATACGCCGAAGAACCGATGGTCGATGGGGTGCTAAGGTTCTCGAGTGGAGACGACGAGCTGGCAAACCCAGCCTAGGAGGCTCACCAGCTCCCTGGACCGACGATCTGAGACAGATTGCTGGCAGAGGATCGCCGAGGACAAAAGGAAGTGGCGTGCCTTGGGGGAGGCCTATGTCCGCTGATTCGGGTTGATTGATTAATTGAATCTCCTGCAACTTGGCAGCGAACTCGGCCAGCAGCAAGATATAAATCTTGCTTGCGATGCCGCTCGTCGACTGTCTTCGGTCTTAAGATTTTAACGCGACGCTAGAGGGAAAACAACTATTGGTCTCACCTGGCGCGCTCTTTGGTCCTAAGCTTTAACGCGATGCTAGGGGGAAAACAACTATTTGTCTCACCTGGCGCGCTCTTTGGTCCTAAGCTTTAACGCGATGCTAGAGGGAAAACAACTATTTGTCTCAACTGGCGCGCTCTTTGGTCCTAAGCCTTAACGCGATGCTAGGGGGAAAACCACTATTTGTCTCACCTGGCGCGCTCAATCTCCTGCAACTTGGCGGCGAACTCGGCGAGCTGCGCCTCAGCTTGCTTCCGACGCCGCTCGCCCTCGGCACGCGCGGCCGACGCTGTCTTCAGCTCCGTGGCCAGGTCGGCGTTCTCCGCTTCGAGGGTCTGCTTGGCTTTCTCGAGGGCTGTCGGCAGAGGTGACGGGTTTTAGATTGTACATAGAAAGTATTTGAGACTTATTATTAATTTGAGGACGCCAATAGATTACATTTCAACTTATATATTCGTAACAAATTCTGTGTCTAAATTTCTGATATGCATCCCGATATATTTAATTTTATTCGAGGGTCTGCTTAGCCTTCTCGAGGGCTGTCGGCAGTTTTTAGAACTTATTCGAGTCTCATCGGAGGCTGGTAAACAAAATTCTGTTATCGTGTTTTTCGATGCTGCTGATTTTTTTAAATAAGAATAAAAACTGACTTAAAAACACTACAGCACTAAAAATACAGAAATAAGTTTAACTAAATTTGAAGTCGGCACGTACCTGTTTTACTTGTCCAAATTATACTTCTACAATATTTTCATGTAAGTATCGACTTCAAATTTAATTTAAACTCTTGTGTTTTTAGTGCTGCAGTGTTTTGAGTCGATTTTTATTTCAAAATTTTAATTTCACGTGTTTTTGTGAATATCACTACGACTCCACCAAATTGTGCAAGCAGGCAAGAATCGCTGTAAAAAACCCCCAAATCTCTTCAAGTGCGCCTTCAAAATTTGAAGAGTTCCTTCGATTTCTCCAGGATCCCATCATCAGATTCTGATTTGTTGACCATGTGACTACCTGTGAAGTCCTTACAAATAAAAAAAGATTTCGGCGAATTGAGAACCTCCTTTCTTTTTTTAAAGTCGGTTAAAAAGACTGGTACGTATTTTAACTATTTCTATTTTTATAAGGAAAAGTCATCTGAAACTAGCAAGATTAAATAGTAAGATTCGTGCGGCAAAATATAGAAAATAGGGATGGTATTTCTCGAAAATATTAGGAGGATTAGCCAAGAACTCGACAAACTGCTTTATGCTTTTCGGTTTTATAGGGTAGCCATCTGAAAGTGACGTTAGATTAAATAGCAAGATTAAGCTTATGTACTAGCAAGGTCGGAGGGCGGCGGCGGCGAACCGCACATATGAAGCCAGTACTCCCGCGCCGAGACAAACGAGCTCCCCTCCTCGAGCGTCGGCCCCGCGCCCCCGCCCCCCTCCACGGCATAGTTGTCGTCCTTCGAAAGCCCAAAGGTCACGTTCTTCTGCTTCCGCGCCTCCGCCGCCATTGCGCACGATATTCACATAACACAACGCGTAAAAATCTACAAAATGATCGGGATTTTAACTGTGTATAGAGTAAAAAATTACTGTAGAAAAATTTGTCTGACGAAAAATTCTGACTTTTTGCGCGATGACAACAAAATGTGCGTTGACTTTTGCACTATCGAATTTTGATTGTGGAATGACAGTCTTAGTTCTTTTAAAGGCGGCAGTGGAATACAGAATGACACCTCTTTGCGAATAAACTTATTGGCTCTATGTTTCAAACTTTTTGCAAATTTATGGCCCCAGCGAAGATGATTTTCCCATGGAGCGTGATCAAAGAGTGTACACTAAGTAGGGTGAGCTGAAGGTGGAATTCCCCGAATCCCTAACTGTCGCCGAAGATCAAGCCGTTTAGCCGGAGACCAAAGGACGAGACTAATCCCCTCCCTTATTTCTTTTCTTATGTAAAATAAAGTGTTATGTATCTAATGCATACGGCCAAACGCCGCAAAGAGCAAAGCTTTATTGTTATTTTACAAATATTTTTTTATTAATCTATAATCCATTTATCAACTTCCGTTTTCTTTTAAAATTCGAACGTGGTCTTTCGCTTCCTGATGAGTATTCCTTATAGCAGTGAATAGCATCGCGCTGCTTGCACGCACCCCGGATTTGAATATTCTTTTTGGAACGTCTGAACAGTGAATGTAACACTTATAATTTAACTCTTTTAATTTTATTTTTATGTGTTTATTATTTAACCCTGTAACGGGCGTAGCTAGTATAATTTTTCCTTGGTTTTGAACTTTTTATTAAAGTGATAAGGTTCAATTTCAGGTGGCAACTTGTTAGCTAAGCTTCATGTCCTCGTCCCCTCACGTTCTCAGTCTCGCCGAAGACTGTCATTGTTTGTTCCTTGGGCTCGCACAAACTTTAGACAAAATTCTTACTTTATCAGAGCTATACGATCTTTCAACGACCTTTGTATTGAAAACGAAGACATTGATTTGTTCGCTAGTAGTATTTCCGTTATCCGTAAAGTATTAACCTCTAAGTTTTGTGACTCGGTTGAGGCCTCATTACCGATATAACCCACTATAATGGTGTGCCATCTTCCTTCTTCTATTATTGGATATAGTTACCGTGTCTGGTATTTCGTGTATCGTTTTTCTTTCACCTGTGCTAATTGCTCAAAATATTGCTAGCTGTGAAAACTTTTTGTTGGCTTTCTGTATCTATGTGTGTAATTTATTATGTTAGTGATAAGCTGTTAGTTTTCCTAATAAAATAAAATAAAATAATAAAACTAGTATGCCATTGGGTTTTGGACTTTTTTCAAAGCGATAAAGTTCAATTTAGAGTGTAGTAACTTATTATTAAGATCTAGCTGTAGGTATTTGTTACGCATGCCGCATACGCCGTTCTTATTTACACATAATTAGTCATATACATCCAGTTCAACATAACTTCATATACGCTGTTCAATGCATATGTAAATTAGTAAGAGCTGGCGCGTAAACTGTATTCCTGTCTCCCTTGCGTGTGAATAGCGTTTACGAGCGCGAGAGGTATAGTAATAAAATGTACGCGCCAGCTCTTACTAATATACTACATGAAGTAAAATTTGGCTTTTGCATCTACCCAATGAGTAGATTTATACAGCGTCTAGTGGCACTCACATTGGATGGGTGAGGGGACCACTCGGACACTGCAGTGCCTGGTTTATTGTTTTTTTAGAAGGCTTGCCCAGCGTCTACACCATCCTGACAGCTTAGTCGGCCTAGCCCACAGGAAAGACAAGTCAATACGTGCGGAGCCAACCAAGCCGCGGGTCTCCTCACGATGTTTTCCTTCATTTGTAGTAGCAATACCACACTCTATACTTTTATAATAATAATAATAATTTATTTGCTTCGAACAACGACATTCATATTTGGTTAGGTTATATACTGTTGATAAACCTAATAAATAAATAACTTTCAGATGGCACCGTCTTACGTATTACGCCACCGATTCCGATTGGTTTTGGTCTTTTTTTTAAAGCGATACTTTTTAGGTGCAACCCACTCACCGGCCTTGGCCTTCTTGAGCTGCTCGTGCTGCTCGTTGAGCGCCTGCAGCTCCTGCGAGTGCTTGTGCCGCTGGTCGGCCAGCGTGGCCTCGTGCGACACCGTCTCCTCCTCGATGCTGCGCTTCAGCACCGCCACCTCCTGCTCACGCTTCGAGCGCAGCTCCTGCTGGGCTGCGGGGTTGGCACGATTACAGCGACAACGGTAAAAGATAAAACGGTACCTATTGGGATACGAAACACGGTAGGCATTGAGGTACCACAATAAGAAATCATCGGGACTCGCAACAACCGCTTCGAGCGCAGCTGTTACCGGGCTGCGGGGTTGGCACGCCGTTAGAGATGCAACAGTTACAGCAATAACGGTATCAGAAACAACTGGGACTCTCAAAGGAACGATAATAACAAATAATTGGGACTCGCAACACTGCTTCGAGCGCAACTCCTGCTGGGCTGCGGGATCGGCACGCCGTAAGAGATGCAACAATCACAGCAATAACGGTATCGGGAACAACTGGGACTCTCGACTAAACATAACAGCGAAAACGGTAGGTATTGAGGTACATTTTATACTTTATTGCACACGAAACATTTAACAAGACATTACATAAGAAATAAAATGTACAAAGGCGAGCTTATCTATGTAAGAGATTTCTTACAATAATAAGAAATAATTGGGACTCGCAGCACTGCTTCGAGCGCAGCTGTTGCTAGGCTGCGGGGATGGCACGCCGTTAGAGATGCAAAAATTACAGCAACAACTGTATCAAAACCAACTGGGACTCTCGACTGAACATAACAACGAAAACAGAAAAGTGAAAGTGAAATTGTATTTATTGCCAACAAAAATTAAATAAACTACATAACTGAAAAGAATCTTGATAACTAGGCAAAAGGCCTTACGCTCAGCCTAAAGTCGTCAAGGAGCATGCTCCACTGCCGACGCTGATTTTCAGCAAAAGCCTTAGAGGTTAGGTTAAAGATATAAAATAAATTACAGAGAGTCACTGAGCGCGAAAAAAAAACTGTTTTCACGTTTGCTCAATACCACATGACAGTTTACAGACAGTATTTTTCTGTTATTGAGGTGGTTCTCTGCCTTTTTGCAGAAACATTTTTGGCCGATTTTCATTTGGCAACTAACGTTTCGAAGAATATTATTTTGCGGAATAATCATTTGCCAACTTTTCTTATAATTTTTTTTTATTTCCCAACCTCGCAGTTGCCAACTGTTTGTTTGGTTTGCTTTTTATAATGTCATTTTTTCAAAATGCCAGCTTTTAAGTAGCGTATGTTTTACTTAGCGTAATATTCATTCAGTTGTTTATTGTATACCAAATGTTGCATTAAGTTTCGTTAAGTAACTTATGTGGGTAAGCGCCACATAACCTAAAGGTTAGGAAAACCTAGTAAAATGGATAGAATTTTCCTAGCACTCGCCGGCCGCTGCCGCGGCACGCTCGCTTCGCTCGCTCGGCTCGTGCGTGTGTTGGTCACAGTTCTAACCTAACCTAACCTATAGGTTTGCAAAACCATCTATTTACGAAAAGGGAACTGTTTCACAGACGAAACGTTATTCATGTAATAGTTGTTTGGCCTAGTAAAAGATTTGAAAAATAATAAATACCCAAAACGTTTTGTTTCATTATAATAATCAGCTTAACAACAATCCTACCAAATGAAACGTTGCCACACAAAAATTTGTAAATCGTTTGTTGTCAAAGTGAAAAATAGGTGAAATGTTGGTTGGCAAGTGATAATCAGCGTAACAATTTTCTGCGAAAAGGCAGGATCCCTATTGAGGTACCTATACCAGGTATTGAGTTACGATAATAAGAAATAATTGGGACTCGCAACAATGCTTCGAGCGCAGCTCCTGCTCGGCTGTGTAGTTGACACGGCATTCCTCTACTTATCGTGTCGGTGACAAACTAAATTTTACTGGCTTCAAGAGGCCTTTTGCAAATCCTCACGAGTGAAGGTAAGCGCAGTAAGAGCGACCGCAGGACACGCCATCAGAGACGCTGAATATAACAGCGAAAACGGTAGTCGTTGAGGTACGATGATAACCGGAGCCTGCCACGTATTTACTTAGTGAAATACTCAATTCAGAAACCGGCCCAATATAACTTATGTGATTTTCTAAATTTAGACAACGCCTGGGCTCCAGTATACGTCAGCGTCACCGACCGACTGGAACCGAGGACATCGGATTTAGCGTCACCGACCCGAGCGTGACGGTTCGCCTAAAGAAGTTGTCAGTTCAAAAATAACACCAACAAACGTAGATACGATAATAAGAAAACTAGATCCCGCAACACAATGGGCGCTGAAACACAATTACTTGCTGGCTCGGGGAGTTTACATCACTTTAGATAACCCCTCAACATTTAGGCACATCCGCAGCGTGTGACTCAGCCAAGGCCGAGCGTCCTGACTTGACCGCACTTATTATCTTATAAGGAAAATCAGATTTCAGGTCTCCACGCAACAAGACAAATAGGCGATTTCTCCAATGGCAACAAGTTATCTTAAACTTACCAGCAGTAGTATCCAGCGAATCCAGCAATTCACTCTTGAGCGCTTCGAGTTCCTCGTTCAAATCCCTCTTGAGCTTCTCGGCCTTCGTCCTAGCCGCGCGCTCGGCCTCCAAGTCCTCGTGCGCGTCGGCCAAGGCCGACTCGGCCTCGCGCGCCGCCTTCTGTGCCGCGGCGCGAAGTGCGCCCTCCTCGTCCGCGCGGGCTACAGCCGCCGCGAGGTCTTCTTCGCGCTTGGCTGAGGAAAGGTGTGGTATTTAAGAAATATTGTTTTCTTGTAAGCACCATAATGGGCATCGTCCTAAATATTGAAAATAGTTACAAATGATACCTCATTTTAAAGGTATAAGGTCGGTGAATATAATGCTACTATTATACATTAATAATATTCACAATTTTCTTGTATTTTTGTGAATTAGTGTGTGACTAATTCGACCTTCTAACTTTCGTTTCACACGTGAATATTTATATTTCTGAATGAAAAACGCCAAGATATTGACATCTCGGTATTCCGTAAAAAAAAATATCTTTTACGCTTGCACAAATTAGGAGTCTTTTAAGTCTTGTTTTTTTAAAGAGTTCTTGTATCGAGCCATGGTATAGCTAGAAACTGACAGCTCGTGGATCTCAGTTGATGACGTACTTTACGGTTTCGTAGATTCTAGATTTTTTTTCGCTTTAAAACTTAGAGCAGACCAAATCGAAATAATCAGCCCAGATTTTCAAAGTTACCTATATTTTAGAAAAAAAAAATTAAAACAGAACTTAATTTTCTTAGAACAATAAACATTGTACTTTTGTTGTTGTTTTATGTTTGTTCTTTCTTTGGAATAATTTTTTTTTATAAACGTTGTTTAGAAAAAAGCCATATTAAAATGACTACGACCTATTCTCAGACCTACCAAATATACACAAAAAAAATAAAAAAAATGGTGAAGCCGTTTCGAAGGAGTTCGATAACAGACACTGTGACACGAGTTTTTTTTTATATCATATTAGTCATAATAATTTATTAATTGCATGTCATGGTAATAATACGGGTTGATGTTTTTTGAATTAATGAGACGAATGACTGGGGATGAGCAAACAACAGCTTTCCGCATTTTAAAGATTTCCATCAAAAGTTTGATCACATCTAGGGAAAGGCTGAATATCGTTTAATTTACTTTGGATTCTTCATGAGCATTTACGTATTTGTTCACACTTACGGCCAGTTTCTGAATTGAGAATTTCGCTAAGTAAATAGTTAACTGTAGTGTTGTCTCTTCGAATTTCTCAGAGACGAGCGTGACAGAACGTTACTTAAGTATTTACTTAGTGAAATTCACAATTCAGAAACAGGCCGTTAAGCGACGCAAATGCTCTTGCCAACACCACTTAACATTCGGTCCGGCAATGCGCCCCATGTGTGGCCGATGTAGGGTCGCTCCAGTAGTGTCTCCAATGCTCCGGCCGCGTCTGCGTGTATCGTCAGAAAGCTTCGCGCCATGACACGACACACGCAGATGTGACCGGGTATTATCCGCTAACGTCGCGAACATTCGGGCCGCGTATGCGCTAT
The DNA here is from genome assembly GCA_963969515.1 of Yponomeuta evonymella. Classification (NCBI taxonomy): domain Eukaryota; kingdom Metazoa; phylum Arthropoda; class Insecta; order Lepidoptera; family Yponomeutidae; genus Yponomeuta; species Yponomeuta evonymella. The sequence continues at coordinate 17,365,407 of OZ018354.1, read as the reverse complement.
CGCGCAGGTGGCGGTAAATCAAAACATATCGCCCTGCGTGGTCAGACTAGCGTTGTCATTTCGACCGTCGTTTTCGATCAGTTCAGACGCATTAAAAATGGTGTGGAGCGATGGAATGGTACTGGAATTCCTCAAAAATTCCCACCATCTTCTCTGTTTAGGTTTCTTCTTTTTAGATTTTAATAACTACATTATCAGTTACCAAGTCGTCGTCCATATTTGAACGTTTGAAAATTATTTCGGCCATCTTGGATTATTGCACGATAGTTCATGCAAAATATCGAAGCCGCTAATATGACCACACCTTTTATTGCGATATCTTTTTAGTGTCAAAACGTACGAAGCTTCGGCACGCATTACCTCGGGACGATACCCGCAGGTGCGGCCGAAGCTTTATGGGTTCCTGCATGACAAAGATGGTCAGAAGCAAGGTTGGCGCAGAAGAGTAGAGCCCTACACCCCAGCTACGAGCTGTGTTTATAGACTGGTAGATAGATAGATACTTTATAGATAAACTACTTACTAAGTACGCTCTGCAGCTCTTCCACCTGAGCCTTCCTCTCGACCAGTTGCTCCTTCACGTCCTGCAGTTCAGTCTCGAGCTTCCGCTTAGAGCGGTCCGCCTCCTGTCTTAGCTGGTGGTCCTGAAACGTACTCAGTATCGTCAGGTAAGGTTCACCTTGCGGTGGTAGCCCAGTGTTTAGAACATTGGACTTGGAAGCGAGAGACCGAGGTTCGATTCCTAGTGCGGACGTTGTTTTCTAAGTTATCTACATTTGTGAAGTTATAGTAGCAATCATCATCAGCCATTTCACGCCAACTGCAGGACATAGGCCTCCTTCGTAGTTTTTATAACCATGAAGGGTTTTGCCATAATCGCCACGCTTGGCAGGCGGGTTGGCGATCGCATTATGCGGTTTGAATCTCAGGAAGACGCTGCTGCCCGTCTCCTGGTATTTAATTTCCTTAGTCACCTTTTACGACATCCACGGAAGGAAATGGAGTTACGCTATAGTAGCAATACCACTCGCTAACGGTGAAGGAAAACATCGTGAGGACACCTGAGTGTCTGAGCTATTCACATACCTCAGCGCTTGAAATCGCCAATTCGTCGTGAGCACGCGTGGTAATTAAGCCCATACTCTCTACCTGAGAGAAGGCCTGTGCCCTTCAGTGGGACGTATATGGGCTGCTTATGTAAGCCCAGAGTTTTCATGCCCGAGTCCCATTCAACAAGTTACAGTAGAATCCATCATCCATCGTCACAAGTAACGCTTTCTTCCATTGCAAGCAAACTGCATGCTGATTTTTTTTATTAATGTATTAATACTTTTAGATAGATAGATAGATAGATAGAGAACACTTTATTGCACAACCAGGTGAAAGATATTACAAATAGTTAATAACAAATAACTCTTTATTGCACACCATACATAATAAAAAGTACATGCAACTACTGAGTACTTTTATTGCACTTATTAGTATTTTCTAACAATCAACCGCAGGAGGTGGAAGTAAGAGTTGGAAGCCGTGCGAAAAAAACGAAAAAAGGGGTATCCCTGATTTAACTTTCAATGTTTGCACATAAAAGGATAGCGTAGGTAAGGTACATATCGCTCGTCCGGAATAACATGATTGCATTTTTGGGAATTTTACAGGAGTACCTTGCGTCGATGTTTGTACAGAGACTATAATGAATTGGTACATAATGCAAACGTCATTTGACTGAAATTAACAGAAATTCAGAGTTATCTCGACGTTCCCCGTGCTTTACTATACTTATGAAGTATTATGATATACTTAGCTCATTTTGCAAAAGCGTAACTCCGTCGTCGTTGTTCCCGATGAGCGATATGTCTAATGAGAACTTTTGAGGTCGTGCCGTGCCGTTCTCTTGTGGTCCAACATGCTTGCTCACAAACATGTTTGTATGTTTAGGTACAGTTTTCATTACGTTTCGTAACGATTCGCATAAGTTTATGTTCAGACACCGGAGCCTCTTCTGTCTATCACACTTACCTTGAGCAACTTCTCCTCGAGTTCAGCTATGACCGATTCCTGCTTGGCCTTGAGTTTGCTCAGATGCTTCGCTTTCTCTTCCTCCTCAGCCAAGGCTTGAGACAGGTCGTTGGCGCGCTCTTCCAGGATCTGGTGACAGGAAACAATGCAAAATAATATACAGAGACGCAATAGAAAACCTCCGGTGAACAGGTCCGCGAAAAGATAATAATAGGGGTTAAAGTATGAAATTGCCGTTTTATTTCAATAGGTTCTTTGAATTGACATAGAATCTTCATGATTTCAGGTTTTCGAATGAAACTTTTTTCAAATGGTTTCTATGATGTTCTTTTTTTAAAAAATGTGAAACATTTGAATATCGACTTTCAATTGTTTTTGTTATTCAATTTTTCGCCCATTTTTCGTATTTTTTTATTTTATTGATTTGACGCAAGTGAGTCAATATTGTGGGTAAGGTAACGTTAAACCATGCCGCTAATTCCTGGGTAGTTTGACTAGGGTCGGCTTCCACTACCTCTCTTAATTCATCGTTATTCACCTGTGTGGGCGGTCTTCCTCGTGGCTCGTTCTTTAAGTCGAAATTTCCATCACGAAAGCGTTTGAACCAAAATCGCACGGTGCGTTCATTAGTAGACCCCTCTCCAAACGCAGCATTGATATTGCGGGCTGTTTCTGCCGCGTTAGTTCCGCGTCGGAACTCGTATTCAAAAATCACTCGAATTTTCGCAGTATCCATCTTTCTTGTCTAAATTGAATAACAAAAACAATTGAAAGTCGATATTCAAATGTTTCACATTTTTTAAAAAAAGAACATCATAGAAACCATTTGAAAAAAGTTTCATTCGAAAACCTCAAACCATGAAGATTCTATGTCAATTCAAAGAACCTATTGCAATAAAACGGCAATTTCATACTTTAACCCCTAATATATTTGATATTTGATCGATCTCTGATCATTAGTGTTACAATGAGGCGAACATGTTCATCCAGTGACAAAAGCGACAAAAAAGAACCTATTAAAAAAAAACTTTGATCATAACAAACACTCACGAGTCCTCAGACAGTTCAAGTAGTTTGCGTTAAAGGGACAAACGTAACCACAAATTATTTAAACTGCCTCCGAGGAGTGTTTTAGAGGAATCGTGTCTGTTATAAATAACGCCGTTAACATTTAGAGTGGTCTATACCAGAAGTACATGGACAATGCTGCATCAACAGGAATCTTAAACAAAATATAATAATGAATTATTAACTAAACACCGCATAAACTTACTTGATTTTTTATCGGAGGAGTCCGACCAGGTTTCGCTCTGATTCGCAGAGCTTAATAATGAAGAAAATAAACCCCTCATCTTCTTCTCCTTGACCATTTTCTGGTCAAAACTTACATACATACTTCCAACCAAACACATTACCCTCCGTCTGGCCCTCGCCGCAGTCGAGTAAAAAAACTAAACTTTGATCAAAACAACCCTCTCGCCTTCTTCTCTTTGACCAACTTCTGGTCAAAACTTACATACATACTTCCAACCAAACACATTACCCTCCTTCTAGACCTCGCCGCAGTTGGGTAAAAAAATAAACATTGATCAAAACAACCACCCCTCACCTTTTTCTCCTTGACCATCTTCTGGTTGGTATCCTCGCTCATCGCCAGATCCTCCTCCAATTTCTTCAGCTTGGCGTCGCACTGCACCCGCTCCAACTGTAGCTTCTGCCGCGCCGCCTCCTCTTCCTCCAGCTGCTCCTCCAGGTCCTGGATGTTGAGCTGCAGCCGCTTCTTCTCCTGCTGGAGGGTGTTGCAGCGCTCCTCCTCCTCTTCGATGCGGCCCTCCAGGTCGTGGAGGAGTTCTTCCAGCTCTTGTTTGCGGGCGGCGGCGCGCGCGCGGCTCTCCTCCGCTTCGGCGCACAGTTCTAGCTCGGCCTGACGAGAATTTGAGTTTTCGTAGATTAAATGCTTTGATTGATACTTAACTTTGCTTTCGTCTAATCAGAATTGATTTATTTACAGACTACTAGCTGGCCCGGCAAACGTTATTTCGCCATATTAATTAGCCTACGACCTATTCTCGGACCTACCAAATACGCACAAAAAAAATCATAAAATTTGGAGGAGTTTGATAACAAACACTGTGACACATTTTACATTTAATATACACATTTTGAATCGCTCGTAGCCCCGGTTGCCTGAGTGATCTTAAACGATCACGAAGGTTAAGCAACACTGGGCGCGTTCAGTGCATGGATGGGTCGCCGTCTATGCCTAACGCTAGTGGCATTTTTCCGAGCGGTTCCGTGCTTCGCAAGGCACGTTAAGCTGTTGGTGCCGGCTGCCGTCGATAGATGGCAGTCGTTAAGCCAAGTCAGAGGCCTTAGGGCGGCTTGAAAACTTCTGACAGTAGACGAGCCACTAGTCTACAAGCCTCCACCAATCCGGACTTGGCCCCCGTGGTGGAGTATGGCCTATACCTTCCTCAGGGAAGAGACCCGTGCCCCTCGGTGGGGACATTATGGGTTGATGATGATACACATTTTACTCCTTTCGCGCTTCGATTAAGCCTCTGCTGGTTTGTCTCTAAACTAGCAAAGGCTTAAACAATCCCGGTTATGGAGCTGATTTAGTAGCGTGTCGCGTTCGTTGCATTTATAGTACATTACGATACTAGTGCGAAAAGTAGGAAATTCGCAACGAGTGGCGATAAATTAAAACACGACCGAAGGGAGTGTTTTATATCGACACGAGTTACGAATTACCTATTCGCACGTGTATCGTACAACGTTTTATAGTACATATGGCCCTTTGAAGTTTCGACATAGGCACGTAAAGTGCTCATTATCGCACTAGTGCGGTAATGTAGCACCATAATGTACTATAAAATACATTATTATTAGCATCTACATACAACACCAAGGTTAATTCAGATACGATTAAAAATTTAGTGTATTCGAACAACGCTCGGAAAACAGATTAAATAGCAAATTACAGAACACTAATGTTGGGGTAGTTCGGTTACCTCCATTTCTGTGGCTAGATACTTTCTGGAAGTTAAAATTTTACTGTTCTCCCTGTCTACGAAATGTTTCTGTCTAGAAAATGTTGGTAGCCATCATAATGTTAATACTAGAAATAAACATAAATTGTCATTTCCACGATTTAGACTTGCAAAAGTTAATACATCCGTTATGGGGCACTGTATCAGGTTCTACAACAAGATTCCTCAATATATATTAGAGTTACCTCCAACGCAGTTTAAAAAACGTTTTAAGCACACTGCAAAAAAGCTTACTATAACATCAAGGATTATTTAGAAGACAAAGATGTTTGGCATTAAACAGTAGATTAATATTATTTAAAGGACGATTGTGGCTAGTGTTCAACACATCCATGACAAATATTTTAAGTTGAAAACTCTGTTAATTAAATTAAAACGTGTTTTGAAAAGAATAAACGTGGAGTTTCTTTGTTAGCTTCTTTTTCACATAATCTATTAAATGTGAAACTAACAACTTTGACGTTCATTAAGTTAAACATTCTGTTTGTATAATTTATAAAGATATTTGAATTTAATTTAATACAAATACCAACTAACGGCATGCTTATATATCTACGTATTGATATAAAAAACTACCATTACTGCATCTGTTTAACTTTTTCATTGCAAATTTGGTAATTGCATAAATTGGTCCTATGACTAACGGCAGTGCGTTTATTTACCTGTAACTGTTCAGCCAGCTGTGTCTTCTCAGCACTGGCCTGCTGGAATTTCTGCTCGTATTCCGAGCAGAGTCTCATTTGCTGCTCGAACTTGTCGCGGACCATTCTGAGCTCGTCCTCCTTCTGGGTAAGCTTCTCCTCTTGCTTGGTGACTTCTAGGAGGGGTTTGACCTGCGGGGAAGGGTTTGTTTTAAATTGTGCCTAGTGTCCTCACTACTGCATATTTTGGGGTTCTAAAAGTAGAGCCCCAAATCTGTAGCTGTTTATAGTATTTTTCATGTATCTAATAAGCTAACTAAAGCAGTCTCATTTGTAAAACCAGATTTCTTTAAACACTCTTCAAACGCAGTTTAAGTCTATCTTTTCCTATAGGACAGACTACTCAAACTGCATTTCAGAAGCGTATTTAAAGGAATCATGTGTTTATTAAAAACACCATAAGTGTTTTGACAAGTCGTTGACAAAGTGATTTATGAAATGTGCTGCCTACCTGCTTAGTACTACAAGTATGAGACGAGAATCAGTGACTTCTTTAACATCCACAGTCGATCGTCTTTCTCACATTAACATTACATTTGAAGAAAAGACAAACAAATATCCAGAACGGCTCACCTTTATGTACAACCTCCACCACTGCCAATTCCTCAGTTTCAAGTAAGCCGCGCAGTTCCTCTGAATGATCCTTATCGCATTCAACTGCTGGAGTCTCTTCTGATAGTTCCTTCTGGCCAGATAACCTCTGCAGAAAGCCTGGAAGTTCACTATGAGGTCCGTTATCTTATAGTCGCGCTCCTCCTCAAGATGCGCCAACACTCCGGCGCGGAAGAAGATTTTGGACTGTCCGACGCGGTATAAATTGTGGTCCAGTTCTAAAGCCTCGATCATTTGCTCGCAGGCCTTCTTGCCGTCCATGAATCCTTTGGGTATTATGTTCGGGGTGAGGAGCTCGTATCGCTGACGGAACTCCTGGAAGGGTATTCTGTTGGGGAACCCTTGGCGGCAGATTCTGATGCCTTCCAGCACACCGTTGCAACGCAACTGGTCTAGGACCAACGGCGCCTCGATCTTTCCGGCCTTCTTCTCGTGGTTGGGGATGATGCACCTGACGAAGTTGGGATTGGTGTTTCTCAGCGTGGCCATGAGCTTGGTCAGTTGTTCCTTGTACAGCTGGGAGACGGTCCGGAACATTCCTTTGCGGGTCCTAGCCCCGAATTGGGTGTCGGTCATGGCCTGCTGGGCCATTCCGACGATCTCAGCGTCCTTCCAGATGTGGCACACGAAGGGGTCCTGGGAAGACTGGAGGAGAGAGACCACGTTCTCGTTCAAAGGATCCATGTTCTTCATCAGCCATTTCTCAGCGGAGTAGTCCACTTTGCCCGCGTAATGGATGATCGCAAAGTCTGCAATTCCACGGAAGTCAGTTTTCATGAATTTGGGGTGGACGGAGTGCGCTTGCACTAGCTTCTCGACGAACGTCTTGTCCGTGGCCTTCGGGAACCAGCACTCTTCGTCCAGCAAAGCCATGATGCCCATGGGCTTGTCGATGAGGTCGATGGTCGGTTGGAGGTCGAGGCCAAAGTCGATGAACTTCCACTCGATGCCCTCGCGCTGGTACTCTTCTTGCTCCAAGATGAACATGGTGTGGTTGAAGAGCTGCTGGAGTTTCTCGTTGGTGTAGTTGATGCAGAGCTGTTCGAAGGAGTTGAGGTCGAAGATCTCGAAGCCGGCCATGTCTAGGATTCCGATGAAAGAGGCGCCTTGCCTCTTGGTGCGGTCCAGAGAGCTGTTGCGACAAATGTAATATGTCAACTACAAGAAAGACGGGGGAGTATACCTGACGTAATGGAGATTTGCACAAAAAAATATTTTAATCCATGTTACAAAATAAGTAATTGTGTTTTTTTTTTCTCTACAACGAATACTTTTCGTAATAAACCTGTCGAAAAGTTATTCTAGTCACTTGGGACAAAAATGCGGCATTTAAAACAGGTTCAAATTGTTACGTCATAACTTGCACGTAACGGCTTATAATGTATGACACCCTTATTAGAAACCGTTTAGAATTAAATGAAAAACTAAATATAAAAACTTTTTTATTATTAGAGTATTTTTGCATTTATAAGACCTAATCCCAAAAAATCATGTCTTTTTTATAGATCGTAGCTAGGATCAGGGACCTGGGACAAGATAGCATTTATGCCAAAAACGACCGTTTCCTTTCCTTAGGCGCGAGACACACAGATGGGACGTGGGGCGAGGGCGCGGTAAGACGTATAGAGTCACAAACCACAGTCCTTGCTCTGCGGTCGCTCTTGCTCTGTGACACTATACATATTACCGCGCCCTCGCCCCACGTCCCATCTGTGTGTCTCGCGCCTGTGCGACGGCCACCGGTCCTAAAAACACTATTAACCGAGATTGGTCCAACACTTTTTGCAAAAACGATCTGTAAAACAAAAATTATGATTTTTTCCATTGCCGCTAGTGTTACTTCATGGAGCCCCTTAATGGTCGTCCTTTAAGAGCCAACTCACCGGTTGATCCTGTTGACCAGCCAGCGGAAGAGGCGCTCGTAGCAAGCCTTCCCTATTGCCTCCACGGAGAACTCCACCTGCTCCTTGGTCTGAGCCTTCGTCACGAAGTCGCGACCCACCTTGATGCGCGGCTTCAGGAACGCTTTGGTCATCTCTGTCACGGAGAGGCCTGGAACGGACGTGCGTTTGTTAAGGCTGCGAATGGTGATGGCGTCTCACTTGCACATTCTAATAGAGAATACTTTTTGGAAATGTGGTCTAGGCCTTCGCTAGACAATAAAATTACGGACATTGAAGACATATTTTTTTGTCATTCTATACCCAGTGTATTCTAGACCGGGAAGCTTGGAAAACCATGAGGGAGGCCATGTCCTGCCGTGGGCGTCAAATGGCGATGATGATGATGATGATGATGATGATGATGACGATGATGTTGACGGTACCCAGTGTTCTGACTGCCTCGTTGGTCTAGCCGTTAAGGCGCTCTGTTACCAAAACAGAGGTCGTGGGTTCGATTCGCACTGGGGGCTACCGTATATTCCCACAAATGGCCTCGGTCTGTGACGGACAGTAAAGTCTTACTAATAGGGTCCCGCTATTACTAAGACTTCACTGTCCGTCTGTCTGTCTGTCACCAGGCTGTATCTCATGAACCGTGATAGCTAGGCAGTTGAAATTTTCACACTGTTGCCCCTATAGCAAAAAATCCTAAAAACGGAATAAAATAAAGATTTAAGGAGGGCTCCCATACAACAAACGTTGTCTAAGACCATCTATGTAACCTTCACAGCGCCGATGTCATATTGTTAAATATCAATGTTAAACGCTTCTTGACGACCTCGTAGCGAAGCGGTAGTGCATATGCATACCATGCGAGAGGTCGAATCCCGGCTGGGGACAAAAAAAAACCCCCAGGTCTTGGATGTTTACATGTTTGTGACGTCGTTGTCTCTGGTTCCCACGACACAGGGTATCCTAGTGTGGGGCCAGAAGCAATGTATGTGCCTGTATGTAAATGTTTATGTTTGTTTGTTGGTTTTTATAGATGGCGCTATTCTCAAATTCGATCATTGTCTAATGTCGTGTAGATAATGGCACGGTTTTTTTTAATCAAATCTCATTCTCACCAAGCAAATGCGCAATCTTCTGGGCCACAGTGTTATCGGGCAACGTCGCCTGGTCCGAGTTCCTCTCTTGCTTGAACTGCATGGAGCCGAACAGCAGGACCGCCGAGACTATTCTGAAGATGGAGTGGAAGTCTTCCATGTTCATGCCCATAATGTTCATCGACTTGATTGTCGCTTGGAACTCCGCGGAGTCGTCGATGCCTGGAAACAATAAAAGAAAACTTGGAACCTTTGTCTGAAGAAATAACATCTCTAGAAATAAAAGTTCTCTCTGGTTTTGAACCCAGATAGACCTAAAACGACCACTGATGTTAATTTCTCAAGTAAATGGCCCATTTACTAATAATAAACATAAAAACTTGTATTTCTTATGTCGACATGTACTTATTATACAGATTGGTTTAGATCCGGATTCGGGTGTGCTACAACCTATAATTCATTCATTCATTCATTTCCAAGTGGCTTGGCGACCTAAGGGCGCTTATACACGGGCGCCGTCGACGTGTCGACGACAGTCGCCGACAGCGTCGCCGACAGCGTCGCCGACAGCGTCGCCGTCAGCGTCGAATATCCGCGTCGACGCGTTGACGGCTGCAATTGGCACTGCCGTTCGCAACGTGCCGCCCGTATATAAGCGCCCTAAGGTAGGTCGTCATTATTTATATTTACTTTGCGTCAAATGTACCCTACATAGCAAATCAAAATACTATAGGGCAGCCATCAATCAACTCGGTTACTTCCTCATCTACTTCGTGAAATTTCCGAATGCCTCTTGTAATATAAGGCATAGTCTGCAATTCTCCGCAGCTGCAAAAGTGCATTTACCTCGCAAACCGATCTTCTTCCATTCGACGTGGCCGAGACAGTGATAGCCCTTCTTGCTACGATAAAAAGGACTACACAACAACTTAACACCCTCCACATTGTAACGGAACACCTGGAATAAAATAGAATAGTCCAGTTTGGCACTATTCTATCGACATTCTCCGACCTGCAACACACACCTGGCACCGGCAAAGCCGCATTGCACAGGAACGGATAGCTCTTGGGGTCTTCCAGAATATAATCAGCCTTCTGCTGCGCCGTGGTCCCCGACAGCAGCTGGTAGAAGATGTGGAATGTCCGCTCATCTTTGGCCTGACGGATAGCGCGCGACTTTTCCAACAAATAGGTCTCAATGTTCGCGCCCGCTATGTAGCCGGACGCGTCGAAGTTTATCCGGATGAATTTGCCCTGAGAACGAGAATGTGAATAAATATTATGAACAATGATAACTTTTTTTACTGTACAGCGAAGTGATAAAAAACAGATTTTTTTTAATAACATAAGCAGCCTAAATACGTCCCACTGTAGGGCACAGGCCTTCTCTCAGGGAGAGAGTATGGGCTTAATCACCACGCGTGCCCACCGCGGATTAGCGATTTCAAGCGCTGAGGTATGTGAATAGCTCAGAGACTCAGGTTTCCTCACGATGTTTTCCTTCACCGTTAGCGAGTGGTATTGCTACTATATCTTCACAAATGTACATAACTTAGAAAACCAAGTCATAGGTACATGCCCGCACCGGGGATCGAACCTGGGTCTCCCACTTCCGAGTCCGAGGTTCTACCTACTAGGCTACCACCGATTTTTCTTAAAGATGGATATAATAACGGCGCGCGTGTACAGGGAATTGACCTGGTTCAGAACTATCACGTAAAGTGGAAAATCTTGTATTCCCTATACAGACCTAAAGACATTGTACACACATTGTTGAACATAACATTTCCAAAACGTAGTAAATTATTTTGAAACAACTTCGACATCTGGAAGTGACTCTTAACTTTGTGCTATAGGAATACTTATATTACGTAGCCTCTCTGTTTGTCTCCCACTGCTGGGCAAAGGCCTCCCCCACTCCAGTCTAGGGTTTTCGGTCCTGGGCCACCTCAGACCACTGCGGCAGATCTTGGTCGAGATCATCTCTCCACAGACTCCTAGGCCGGCCTCAATTACGATGTCCGTCTTGTGAAAGAAAGACTCGCTCGGTTTCTAGAAGAGCGATCAAATGTTAATCTCATTTTAATCTCACGTCAAGCAAATTTCAGCCAATCACGTGCCGGTATTTTGAATTAATCTTAGATTAATCTCTTGTTACATTTGAACACTCTTTCAGAAACTGAGGATTAGTGTAACGAAAATCTGATTCTGCTCTTACTGGAGAAATAGGAAAGTATACTTACGAATCTGGACGAGTTATCGTTCTTGACCGTCTTGGCGTTACCGAACGCTTCCAAAATAGGGTTGGCTTGCAGTAGCTGCTGCTCCAGTTCTCCCTAAAACACAAACAAAAATGTAATCACTAATCAACACTTTCCTTCAACAAATCTCAAGCTATTTCAGTCTCTATGCTTTGAATGATAAAGAATAATGAACGGAATGAAGTTAACACCTTCCTACTTAAACTGTCAAGCAATTTCCGTCTCTACGCTTTGGATGATAAGGTAAATGGTTTGACTGAAGTTAGCAGGTTTTACCTCGAATCCTCCTTGGCTCTACAGGAAGCAGCGTGAAAGCAAATGATCATGAAATGTTAGGATTTAATTCATTAGAGGTTAAAATGTTAGACTGATGGCTGTCGCAGACTAAATGTTAGACTGATGTAAAACTGCACTAATACCGTAATTACGAAAGTATGTGTGTTATATTTGATGAACGTCTTCTATTCTACACGCTCGTTTCTGGGTGGTTTGAAAGCCGTGGTTATACTGGAGAAATGAATAACTACGAATCTTGTAAGGCGAGCGTCGGCCAATGTAGTGATGTAATGATAGTCAGAGAATGAATTTAAGAACTAAAGGAGTAATGGACAGGCCTGCTATAAACCCGAACCAATCCTATACATATTCATGTGTGCAAAAAAGCCATTATGCGAAAACACAAGATGAATCGTCCACATGCAAAAAAAAAAAGATAAGTTTTATTGAAATAAAAGAAGTATGTATGTTGTCAGTCTCGTAGTTTTACTTTTTTTCTGCTACAAAAGAATGTAAAATAATGAATGATTATTATTTCTAAACGATAAGCTTTTGTTTTTTCACCACGCACACATTCGAAAAGCTGCCAGCGCGTCAAACACTCTCTTAAGAACCTTGTCGAATTCGCAACGAAGCCAACAAAAGGCAAGCAAATGAGTTATTTTTCCAACTTCTCAACGTGACAAGGTTCTCGAGCAATAAAGTGACTTACTATGATCAGTTGTGGAGTCGGTCCCTGTAGTGTTGGCATCGAAGAGTGGTGCAGTCCGGAGAGTCGGGAGGTGAAAGAAGAAAAGAGAAACAGTTATAGTAAGTACACGAGTGTATACAAGTATTCATAGCTTTATCTACGGTGAACCTTACGGCTCGTAGCATAAGTTCTAGTATCGAACAAAACATAGCAATGATCGTTCAGTTCTATTATATACACGTCTACAAGCTTCATACTTTCGACAGGTCTTAGCATAAAGACGATTAATTGAATTCAGATTGACACCATAGAATGATCATGCAAAACACGTAATCATGAAAACGTGTAACTAATGGCCAGTTTCTGAATTGAGAATTTCGCTAAGTAATTGGTTAACTGTAGTGCTGTCTCTTCAAATTTCTCAGAAATGAGCGTGACAGAACGTTACTAAAGTAATAGGGGTTAAAGTATGAAATTGCCGTTTTATTGCAATAGGTTCTTTGAATTGACATAGAATCTTCATGGTTTGAGGTTTTCGAATGAAACTTTTTTCAAATGGTTTCTATGATGTTCTTTTTTTAAAAAATGTGAAACATTTGAATATCGACTTTCAATTGTTTTTGTTATTCAATTTAGACAAGAAAGATGGATACTGCGAAAATTCGAGTGATTTTTGAATACGAGTTCCGACGCGGAACTAACGCGGCAGAAACAGAAAATGCTGCGTTTGGAGAGGGGTCTACTAATGAACGCACCGTGCGATTTTGGTTTAAACGCTTTCGTGATGGAAATTTCGACTTAAAGAACGAGCCACGAGGAAGACCGCCCACACAGGTGAATAACGATGAATTAAGAGAGATAGTGGAAGCCGACCCTAGTCAAACTACCCAGGAATTAGCGGCATGGTTTAACGTTACCTTACCCACAATATTGACTCACTTGCGTCAAATCAATAAAATAAAAAAAATACGAAAAATGGGTGCCTCATAATCACTCGAATTTTCGCAGTATCCATCTTTCTTGTCTAAATTGAATAAAAAAAAACAATTGAAAGTCGATATTCAAATGTTTCACATTTTTTAAAAAAAGAACATCATAGCAACCATTTGAAAAAAGTTTCATTCGAAAACCTCAAACCATGAAGATTCTATGTCAATTCAAAGAACCTATTGCAATAAAACGGCAATTTCATACTTTAACACCTATTATTTACTTAGTGCAATTCTCAATTCAGAAAACGGCCCTAAGCGCCAATTTCATCTATGTTAGATAGGGCTCTAAAAGGAGCGGCGCTCCCTTCTAGGATTTCGTACTGCGGTTATTGCCCAACTGTGTTTAGTTCAAATTGTGAAACAGGTGGACAGACTGTCACAGTACATTATGTAACTTCTCACAAACATGCCTCCTCGGTGCAGTGTATAATCAAAATACGGAGTTACATTACAATGGGACAAGAATATCTTCTAGTCGGGTGTTTCTTGATAACTAGGCGGAGCACTTGGTGTGGATATAGGGGTGCAGTTATAGACGGATGATAAGTTCTGAGGCACGTGGAGAAATATTGACTCAAGAGAGCGCTGTAAAGTTAAAATTTTATACAAACGTGGTTTGGTTTTAATTTCTGATAAACACGCTGGACTGGATTTAAACTTACAAATATATTATATCCACAAAGACATGTTTTGAGGTTTTGAAATGTTTTCTTTTTAATTGTGAAAACTTAAAAAAGAAAGTATAAAATTAGCGAGCTTCTTGAAAATTAAGTAAAAACTAAAATTATTTTACTATATTTTAACATTACAACCCCTTTCAAACTACGATATGATTGTGTCATTGTAATATATTTACAAAGTTTCATTCTTATCCAGCTAGTAACCTAAAGTTACTTAGGGCCAATTTCTGAATTGAGAATTTCGCTAAGTGAATAGTTAACTGTAGTGCTGTCTCCTCCAATTTCTCAGAAAAGAGCGTGACAGAACGTTACTTAAGTATTTACTTAGTGAAATTCCACACAATACAATCACTCGACCTGGTCCCAAACTAGGATACCCGGTGCTATGGTAACCAGGCAAGGACGTTACAAACATGAAAATATACCCAGACTGAGGCCATTTGTACAAATGTACGGCGGCCCTCAGTGGGAATCGAACCCACGACGTCTGTTTTGATAGCTAAACGTCTTAACGGCTAGACCAACGAGGCAGTCGAATAATAATTATTATTACTCCGCATGACCAAGAAATGCTTTTAGTCACCTCTTCGTCAAGCGCATTCGTTACTCATTTATAAATTTCAAGAAATAACAATTACATTCTGCCGAATATGGAGTTAATAACTTACAAATACACATGTTTTCCTCAACGATAACATAGGTATCAAAACTTTCTGGCCATGTGTAAACTACCGATTCTGCGACTATTTAAGGTATGTAGTCGTTAGTCATCAAGATAATATTTGAGCTTATCTACATTAGTAAAAAACTAGCTTAGGTAGAGCGACACAGATTTAGACCCTATTCCATAGAATTAAAAAAAAATGACATATTTAAAAGAATTACAATTTATAGTGACCCTGTAACACGTGTTGATTAAAGAAAGGGTGACAATTGACAACTAGATGACCATTTGCCTCTCACATATACAATATTGCCCTTAATATTGTGTGCAGGCAAATACAGGGTGACTTTGAATTTGTGTATTATTAAAAATTTATCCGTCCCAAACTAGGATACCCGGTGCTATGGTAACCGGGCAAGGACGTTACAAACATAAACATTTACATACAGGCGCATACATTGCTTCTGGCCCCACACTAGGATACCCCGTGTCGTGGGAACCAGAAACAGCGACATCACAAACATGTAAACATCCAAGACCTGTTTTTTTTTTTTTACCCCAGCCGGGATTCGAACCCGGGACCTCTCGCAAGCTAGGCAGATGCGCTACCGCTGCGCCGCAGAGGTCGTCCTCATATATAATTGAGTAGAGCAAATTGGCCATTACTCAGATCCTCTTGAGTCATGCCGCTAGATGGCACCAGTGCTGCGCAACACATTTAGTAGCAAAAAATTAACGCTTATAGACGTAGAGCGTTGGTAGCCTAGTAGGTAGAACATCGGACTCGGAAGCGAGAGACCCAGGTTCGATCCCAAGTGCGGGCATGTACCTATGACTTGGTTTTCTAAGTTATGTACATTGTGAAGTTATAGTAGCAATACCACACGCTAACCGTCAAGGAAAACATCGTGAGGAAACCTGAGTGTCTGAGCTATTCACATACCTCAGCGCTTGAAATCGCCAATCCGCGGTGGGCACGCGTGGTGATTAAGCCCATACTCTCTCCTTGGGAGAAGGCCTGTGCCCTACAGTGGGACGCATATAGGCTGATTATGCTATAGACGTTTCACGTTAAACCAATGGCCGTGTAACTCGCCACAGCCCCACCCGCTTTTATAATTTAATCTAGTGCAATCGCCTGTGCAATGTAAATCGAAAACCCTGATACGCCATGAAATGGGGCAATGGTCTCTGTAAGGTAAGTTCACCAGTAATGTTAACTCGAATTTCACTAAGTCGAAAATTAACAGCTCGCGTCGTTTAACATTATTAAATACCTACACGAGCGATGTATGCTAACAATGGGGGACTGTTCAAGTGTTCATTAAACATTATTGTGGGTATTGAACTTCACCTAGTTATTATTAATTTAAAGCACTGGTACAAATTCCAAGAGCAGATAGCGGTATAACAAGGGCGTTCTTCTTGGTCGCCGTTTGTTTCATAGTGACACGCCTGGTAGGAGAAATCTACGATAGTTTCTAGCAACACAAAATAACTCTTTTATATAACATGCTATTAAAATAACGCAAAACCTGGATACATTTCTTCAGTATTAATGAAATACACTAACTTCAATAAGCAAAGTTTAAAATCCTGCGGTGGTAGCGGAGCGGTAGAACGCCGGCTTCTCATTCGGGGGGCTTGTGGGTTCGAATCCCGTCATGTACCAATTACTTTGTTTTGTAAGTTACGCACATTTGTGAAGTAATTGTAGCAATACCACTCGCTAACGGTGAAGGAAAACATTGTGAGGAAGCCTGAAGTCTGAGGTGCTCACACACCTCAGCGCTTGAAATTGCCAATCCGCGGTAGGCACGCGTGGTGATTAGGCCCATACTCTCTCCCTCTAAGAGTCTCCTCTCCCTCCCTGTGCCCTGCAGTGGGACATTAATTCGCTACAGATTGACAGCGAGTTTTTTTTCATATAACTAGACGACACCAAGCACAACATTTTTTTTTTTATGAAGCCTCAGCCTCAAACCAGCTTGTATACGTCCCTTAGCAGGCCACAGGCCTTTTCTCAGAGACAGCATGGGCTTAATCACCATGCGTGCCCACCGCGGATTGGCAATTTCAAGCGCTGAGGTGTGTGAGCACCTCAGACCCGCGCGCCCACCGCGGATTGACACACAGGTTTCCTAACGATATTTTCCTTCACAGTTAGCGAATGGTTTTGCCACACTACAACTTCACAAATAAATAAAAAATTATACTGACCTAAAAAAGTGTATTAATAATTTTGAACTTTTTCTTATTAAAAGTATCTGTTGATATTAGGGGTTAAAGTATGAAATTGCCGTTTTATTGCAATAGGTTCTTTGAATTGACATAGAATCTTCATGGTTTGAGGTTTTCGAATGAAACTTTTTTCAAATGGTTTCTATGATGTTCTTTTTTTAAAAAATGTGAAACATTTGAATATCGACTTTCAATTGTTTTTGTTATTCAATTTAGACAAGAAAGATAGATACTGCGAAAATTCGAGTGATTTTTGAATACGAGTTCCGACGCGAAACTAACGCGGCAGAAACAGCCCGCAATATCAATGCTGCGTTTGGAGAGGGGTCTACTAATGAACGCACCGTGCGATTCTATGACATGAAGATTCTATGTCAATTCAAAGAACCTATTGCAATAAAACGGCAATTTCATACTTTAACCCCTATTATTAAAGAAACGGATTGAAAATTTTCCAAAAACTCAATAACACGTTGTACAACATATCAGAATAGGAATGATGTTAGGTCAGTGCCAGCACATCGAAACGGTTCATAAGAGGAAATTAAAACGTAGGTATTATTGAGCTTAGCAACCAATTCCAGCTACAGCGAAACAATAAATATGATTACACGTAAAAAGAATATCTTTAGCACACAGCAAATAAGTAGGTACTACCTGTTCTTTACCTAGATCTTACACGACACTGTTCTAGCGTACTATGCACCAGATGATATTTCCCTATGTGTAAATAAAGAGTTCTTTGAAATACTGCACTTTTTTTACATAATGCGTGGTTGACAAGAAGAGGGCGCCTCCTCGTCATCTCGGATTTCGAGCTAATTAACAGTATGTGCTTCACTAGCAAATTAAGTAACCGAAGTGAAACGCGGCCCGCGTTTCATAAAACCACAATTCACAGTTTATGACACGTTCACAGGAAAGACATGTTTCCTCACGACTTTTTCCCTTCACCGTTAGCGTGTGGTATTGCTACTACAAATAGGCCACAACTTTAGGCCGACTAAGCTATTAGGATGGTATAGGTGCTGGGCAAGCCTACTCCATCTATAAAACAATATCCCGGGCACTGCAGCGTCCGAGTGGTCCCTTCACCAATATAGTGTGAGTGAAGGTGAAGGACGCTGCATAAATCATCGCATTACGCATTTGCGTCTATGCTAAGGCCAAAGTTTATGAGAATTCGATGAACATTGGGAAGCCGAGTTTACTTGTTAATACACATACATACATACATAAACTCACCCCTGTATCCCAGAGGGGTAGGCAGAGACCAGGAAGTGCCACTTGCTACGATCCTGACAGATCACTTTCGCTTCCTCAACATTCATAAATTGTTGCATGCACGCTACTTGTTGATCTGTTGATTAATCGACTTTGCAATGTACGTCGAACTGTCATAGTAAACCATGGATTGCAGTTCTATGAAATAGGGCCCAAATTGGTAAAATTGCATTGGAACCCAACAACTCTACACTGTAATTCACGTCAATAAATGTCTGATTGATTGACTATTTATCGATGCCGATATTTGTTTGTATCTCGGGAACTTCACATCTGGTACATTTCATATTTAATTTAGCTGACAAATAATACAGGGAAAACCTCACGATCTCTTACCCGTAAATGATAGTCGAACCAATAAACTCGCTTGAAAAAGGTAACAGAATAAATCAGTCTACGTCAGGCAGAAGACATAATAATCAGCATAATGTATATGAGCATATTTTGGATTTAAAATGTACCTACCCACTAACTAACTAAGTCAATCCTTGTAAAAGGCGGCATTTGCACAATAAATAGCTCGCCAAGGCCCCACACATTGTCTGAACCGAGCACTAAATTAAATGAAGGCATAAACATCAATCAATCGCATTGTTATGAGACAACTATTCAATTCGGTTACGTAAACTGCGGACTTGCATCATGTGCATGGTGAGGACACTGGTAGAGACGAAAGCTGGCTAAAAGCGAGCATGACTTGCTCATGAACGTTACTGAAAAGGTATACTGTTCAGTTACTTGTTTATGAAACTGATAACTGTGTTTAGATTTCGACTTTTATACACTAGTGGTAAAGACAGAAACTGTCCAAGTGCTAGCAGGACTTGCTCATGAACCTTACTGAAGAGGCTATATACTGTTCAGTTCATCATCATCATTCAGCCACAAGAAGTCCACTGCTGGACATAGGCCTCCTCCATGGATTTCCAAAAAGACCGGTTGGAAGCGGCCTGCATCCAGCGTCTTCCTGCCACTTGAATGACGTCATCTGTCCATCTTGTGGCTGGTCGTCCCACGCTGCGCTTGCCGATATGTGGTCTCCATTCGAGAACTTTTCGGCCCCATCGGCCATCAGTTCTGCGTGCTATGTGCCCCGCCCACTGCCACTTCAACTTACTAATCCGCTGGGCTATGTCGACGACTTTCGTTCGTCTACGGATCTCATCATTTCTGATTCGATCTCGTAGAGAAATTCCGAGCATAGCCCTTTCCATAGCTCGTTGCGTGACCTTGAGCCTTCTTATGAGGCCCATAGTGAGAGACCACGTTTCAGTGCCATAAGTTATCACTGGTAACACACACTGGTTGTATAATTTTGTCTTGAGCGATTGAGCTATATTAGACGAAAAGACTTTTCTAAGTTTCCCGAAAGCTGCCCAGCCGAGTTGGATTCGACGATTGACCTCTTTCACGAAGTTGGACCGGCCTAGTTGGATTGTTTGTCCTAAGTAGACGTATTCGTCTACAACTTCGAGAGTCGTGTTCCCCAATGTTATTGGGGTGGGCACAACACGAGCGTTCGACATGACCTTCGTTTTGTCCATGTTCATTTTAAGGCCCACACGTTGGGAAACTCGACTGAGGTCGTCGAGCATTATGCCGAGGTCTTCCATCGTTTCTGCTATGACTACTATATCGTCGGCGAATCGAAGGTGCGTGATGTACTCGCCATTGATATTGATGCCGCGTCCCTGCCATTCCAGAAGCTTGAAGGCATCTTCCAGTGCGTTCGTGAACAGTTTCGGAGAGATAACGTCTCCCTGTCTCACGCCTCTTCTCAATGGAATTGCCTCCGAATTCTGCTCCTGTACTCGGACCGACATGGTGGCGCTGTTGTACAAGCACTTCAGCACCTCGATATACCGATAGTCAATACGGCAACGCTGGAGAGACTCGAGCACTGCCCATGTTTCGATCGAATCGAAGGCTTTCTCATAGTCCACAAACGCTAAGCAGAATGGCAAATTATACTCCTCAGTCTTCTGTATAATTTGCCGCAGCGTGTGGATGTGGTCTATGGTACTAAAGCCCTTTCGGAAACCGGCTTGTTCGGGAGGCTGGAAGTCATCAAACCTGCGTTCGAGACGATTCGTGAGGACCCTCGAAAACAGCTTATAAACATGGCTCAGAAGCGAGATGGGTCGGTAGTTCTTCAATAGAGAGTTATCCCCTTTCTTGAAGAACAGCGTCACCACGCTTCTGTTCCATGCTTCTGGCGTTTTTCCTTCGAGCACGACGGAATTGAAGAGCTTCTGAAGGACTTTAAGTACTGGTGTTCCACCCGCTTTCAGGAGCTCTGATGTGATTCCGTCCTCTCCTGGTGCCTTGTTATTCTTGAGCTGTTTCAGGGCCATCCTAATCTCGTACAGGCTGATGTCCGGGATGTCTTCGGTATAATGTCGGGTCAGTTTGGCTCTCGGATCTTTGTTCAAACTGCTAACAGGTTTTGCGACTGAGGTGTATAGCTGTCCGTAGAAACTCTCAATCTCCCTCAGCACCTCTGATTTGGTCGACGCTATACTGCCGTCCTCTCTCTTCAGCTTCGTCAGCTGGCTTTGCCCAATAGACTTTGCGAACACTTTGGAGCCCTTGTTCCGCTCTATAGTCTCTTTAATACGTTCGGTATTAAAGGACCGAATATCGTGCCGCATAGACTTTGAGATATGTCTATTGAGCTGCCTATATGACTTAGCATCCTCGGAGGACTGCAGTTGCAACGCGCGACGTTTAGCCATGAGGTCGAGAGTATAGTTTGAGAGCTTTTGTGGTCTACTCGTACGGTTGGGTCTATAGAACCTCGAGCCCACTGTACGGACAGTTTCTACAAACCTGTTATTGATCTCGTCCACCGATGCGGCGCTCTCCAGGCACTCAAAGCGATTTGACAATTCGAGTTGAAAGTTCTCGGGGTTCTGGATATGGACATGAGTAGGTCGGAGCGTGGACTTCATGAGACGAGACCTCTCAAGTTTGACATTGATATTCAATGTGCCTCTTACTATTCGGTGATCGCTTCCGGTTTTCACCATGTTGATCACAGAGACGTCATTGAATATTTGTCTCTTGGAGGTCAGGATGAAGTCTATCTCGTTTCTCGTGGAACCATCGGGACTCAACCAAGTCCATTTCCTGTGAGGTGGCTTCTGAAAGAAAGAGTTCATCATAAAGAGTCCCTCTTTCTCCAGGAAGTCTGCCAACCTTTGTCCTCTCGGGTTCCGTTGCCCATAACCAAATTGCCCCATTCTCATCTCACCCTCGCTTCTTGTGCCCAGCTTCGCATTGAAGTCCCCCATAACCACATTAAAATAGGTCTCCGAGGTATGTATGGCCCTACTAATGTCCTCATACATCGCCTCTACCTCCTCATCAGAGTGTGACGAGGTCGGTGCGTATACCTGAATGACCTTCAGCGAATATCTCTTAGATATTCTGAGTATTAGGTACACCACCCTGCTCGACACACTGTTGATGGCCAAAATGTTATTTACGAGGGACTTGTGGACGAGAAACCCGACACCACCCTGGGACTGTTGCTCGCCCTCCCGGTAGTAGAGCAGGTTACCGGATTTCAGGGTTATCGTGTCCTCGCCCTCTCGACGGACTTCAGATAACCCTAGGATATCCCAGTGTAACCTACCCATTTCCTCTTCCAGCTCAATTAGCTTTTCGTCTGTCCTCAATGTGCGAATGTTGTGTGTTACCAGGGCCAGTCGTTTTCGTTTTTGGGGGTGGTAGCCAGATCTCTGCCGGAGATTCTTAGCACCCCTTGCTCCGCCGTTACCGTGGCCGCTACCGTAGCCAGGAATAGCGGAGCCGCCGGGGACTGGGGGCCTGGTTTTTTGGTGTATTGCCATGAGGGTATTTGCCTTACTCGCCACGCTTGGCATGCGGGTTGGCGAGCGAAGTATATCGTATTTTCGCAGAAGGCGCTGCTGCCCACCTTCTGTTCAGTTCCTTGTTCATGAAACTGATAACTGTCATTAGATTTTAATTGTAACCGTCGCACTTTTTATGCAGGCTTATTTCTAAAAAGCGAAATTTCTGAGACCCACAAAATTCAATTTTGTATTGTATTTTTTCATGAGTATTTTCTCAATTTTTTAAAATATCTGGATCTATATCATGTAGACGTTGAACAATAAGTTCTCAGAGACATCAAAATGCCACCGGAGCCTTCTAATTTTTTTCCGAACGTGCAACCCTGGAAAATAACGGTTCCGTTATTTACTTTTTAAGAACCCTAAAAACTACTCATTCATTGTTGCTCTCCGGTCGTTTCTGGAAACTGAGGGTCACTGTGCAATACCAAAATGACTAGCAGCTGATCTCTGGTCATTTATTGTTAGGTATGCTTACATCATGACTAGGCTCTTATGGTCTGACAATAGTCCGTCTATAGGACTTGACTTTCAAAAGCAATAAAAAGTTTAACGTAGCATTTACAGTCAAAAGATTACCTTTACGCGGGCATAACAGATTAAGTTAATTCTCAATGGACGAAAGTAGGAACGCAGTGTTGGTTGGCATTAGATTTTACTAAAGGTTAAATCTAACTGTGATTTTAATACAAATTAAGTTTTAACAATTTGAATATCCATAAACGTTAAAAATATTGTGTTAGCTTGTCTTCGTTTATTTGTGCCAATTAGAACGAAAGCATACAAAATAAATTTAATAATTTCATCAATATATATGTGTTCAGAACCTATATATTCAAATTCAAGTAACAACATTTTAACCGTATCAAATATAGAATCCATAGCTAATCTACTTCCTTCTCCAACATATTAATCGTGCCCATCCAAAGGTTGTCAGGAAGAGATCACTTTTAGTAATAAGGTCTGTAATCTTAGTATAAAGAAATACCTGTGTAATTTCCTTTTCTATGTCTATCTATCTGCCTAATGTTAAAAACATATTTAACAACTCAATAAAATCATAGTCGTGCAAATACCCATAGTAGAACAATTCCCCTCAGCGGTCCGCAAAAAAAAACCAAGTGCCTATAAGGGCAACCGTCATTATCGCAACCTATCATTACTAGCTTATTGCCGCGGCCAAGAATGTTCAGGCACCGCAAATATAGTCAACACGTTCGCCACAAGGTGTGAACACTCTAATTAAACGCGTAAATAGGGCTTATTTGTCTTTGGTACCGTTGGTGGAACTACCTAAAATAAGATCTTAACTAAATCTTGGAGATAATTACTTTGTGCAATAAACTGAGTAATACCAGAAATTAAATTGAATTTAATTGAAAAATTCTTTATTGCACTACAAAAAAACTATTTTGTACAAAGGCGAGCTTAATACTAGAAAATTTCTATGACATTTAATGTCATTCTGACGTAATAATTTTTTTACAAACATATCAGTCATATCGAAACAAAAATTACAGATTGGGCTTTGGGATTCTTCGAGTGAACAGAGAACTTCCCTATTTGCAACGGCATATTTCTGTCAATAAAGCAATAGAGTAAATTGCAACGAATCTACGTTTCTTCAGCATCATTTGTCCTATTACTGTAGGTACTTATCCTCCGTTTCTCGCACACTAAAAAACAGGTAATCTACGTTTAACAGCTGTCAGTTGGCCAACGTTAGATAAAAAAAAAACAGATGACAGCAATTAACATCAGATTAACAGATAATTTAGTATACGAGAAACCGAGGATTAGCTGATAATTAACGTAATAACAAACGTAACAGTTCTTACCGATCCTTTGGGTTTGGACGCGGCGACGTAGGCCAAATACTGGATGACTTTCTTGGTATTCTCTGTCTTACCGGCACCGGATTCACCTGTGCACAATATCGACTGATCCTCGCGATCTGGAAATATGAAAGGAGCAACGTTTAGAATCTTCCCATGGGTATAACAATCATCTAATATCCTAGCTGTACGAAGAGGTTCCTCAAGGAGGCATAATTGGGCCAACGCTTTTTTGTCGACATGTGTAACTATTTAAATAGTTATATAGGGAATAAATCAGCTAAATAGGGGATGTATCAGCAAAGGCAAGATAAAAAAAACCCGTAACCAGCGTGCGTGCACGCAACGACTACTGAATGTTGAGGAAGCGAAAGTGATCTGTCAGGATCGTGGCAAGTGGCAGTCTCTGGTCTCTGCCTACCCCTCTGGGATACAGGCGTGAGTTTATGTATGTAGTTATAAATGCACTTCATTAAAATTTTGGGGCGATGGTTATTCAGGACAAGACAAAAAAAAAATTAAGTAAACGAAAACTTTTGTGCTCCTCTACACCGTGGAAAGAATACCAAACCCAACCCACGAGGAGCGATTTAAAAAGGTAGTTAAGGCGCAACATTGCAAGGCAAAGCACCGGCATTCTCACATCGTATTCTATCCTATCGCGTCGGCTGCCATTAGACGACAATTAGACAAATGGCCCCCGCGCCCCGTGCGCACACGATGAGTTATTGTGGCGCACCTTAGATAGTGACGGGGTAACGATGCCGCTATCGTCGGAAGGATAGTATTGAATGCATTTTAAGAAGCTCAAAATTTTACAAATAAGAAAATCGAATGCTGAAATTGTCGTTTGACCACTGTGCAAAACAATTGAAAAATTAACATATCAAACTTAATAAGTGGAGAGCTACTACTTCTCCCCGTGTCTACTAATGTGTTCATTCATACGTTTTGGGCCTGATTTAATGATTTGGTGCAGATGACAACGAAGGTGACGATGTTGCTAAGAATATGACAGGATGAAGTGCTTTTCCACAGACTTATTTTCTGATAATCCCATACCGCAGATAGATACTAGACGGTCCTGAAGATGAAAGAGTGACCACGGTAGGTAAGCTCTAATTTAATTGCTATTTTAATGAGAAGAGTTAAACTTCATACCTACTTAAGCGAGCACTTTGTATAAATAGCTTCAAAGCAGACGATTGATTAACATAAATTACATTTCATTAGCCTCCAGCTATTACTACTACACACATGAAACTCGTTGGTGATCTTCAGATGTACAAATTGTTAAAGTATACTTTGTCCAATGCCGCTGCTGCTGCAATTAATTTACTAGTGCCAAATATATCTGCATAAGCCACAAACTTTCAGCGCCTTTACCATCGACAGGGTTATTTCTAAAATGCGCAATTCCTGAGACACCCTAATTAGTTTGTATTTAAAAACAACTTTCATTCAAGGTTTGTTTGTTTTTTTATAACATAACATAACATAACATAACATAACATAACATAACATAACATAACATAACATAACATAACATAACATAACATAACATAACATAACATAACATAACATAACATAACATAACATAACATAACATAACATAACATAACATAACATAACATAACATAACATAACATAACATAACATAACATAACATAACATAACATAACATAACATAACATAACATAACATAACATAACATAACATAACATAACATAACATAACATAACATAACATAACATAACATAACATAACATAACATAACATAACATAACATAACATAACATAACATAACATAACATAACATAACATAACATAACATAACATAACATAACATAACATAACATAACATAACATAACATAAACTCACGCCTGTATCCCAGAGGGGTAGGCAGAGACCAGGGACTGCCACTTGCTACTATCAGCATACCAGCATTTACATAATTCTATGAAATGCGCACTTTACCTGCTCTACCAATGTGGCAGTCTTCAGTAAATCATTGCTCTACATAGAAAAATGTCGATTCTAACACATATGGTTTTAATCACTATCCATCAAACAGCGCGCCACGGGAGAGAAGAAAAGCCGTAAAAAATCATAAAAATTGGATACATAGAAAATTGAGCAATTTCCAAATCGTAAACCAAAAGTTGTTGTAAATGACAAACTTTAACCGACATGTTTCAGGAATTGTGCAATTATAAATAAGCCTGTATATGGTAGATAAATCTTTCGAGTATTTGTAGTATTCTCCCGTGCTTATCGCCATCCGCGAGAAAGTTTCCATACTCCAGCCCGTCCCTACACAGTATCATGAACTAATGAGTGCACTACAGGTACGGACGGAAACGCCCACGATAGAGCTCGTCTGTTTGAAAACACGACGCGTCCCAAGATATATACCCTAGACAAGGCAGTCACACAACATAGAAGTGCTTAGAAGTTCCGACTCTTGCTAAACTGCCAAATCCGACGGCGCAGGTGCAACTTCTTTGTATTCAGTCAGATTCATAGCTGCACTCCAATTTTTGGATATACTACTTAGTTTAGAGGACTTTTTCCATGCTGCGTAGGCTAAAGAAATCTTAATTAATTCAGGGCTTGTACCAACTCGACATTCTCTCTCGCTCACACATTCTATAATTTTTAATGATCGTAAGAGAATCAGTTGTAAATTTTAGAAAATGTAAGCACTAGAAAATGAAGTCACGGATATTTTAGACGTATTGAAATTTTCATAAGCTTAGTTTTTGATAAAGAAAAAAAAGTTTATGAAATTCAGAACTTTTAAAACTATTATTCTCTATCAAAAACTAAGTACATAAAAATATATAAGATTCGCTATGAAAAATATAGCAAAATGAACGTGCCTGACAATAGCTATCGAATACGCTAGTTATAAACTAGCTAATAACGCACTTTTCAAAAATATCTCGACACAAACTCGAATCTATTAGAACCATTTGTAGCCATCCACTCCCTCCCTGAGAGAAGGCCTGTGCCCTACAGTGGGACGTATTATAGGCTGCTTATGTAGTTATGTAGCTATCCAGAGGGGTGCGTGCGTGTCGCGGGTCCATTGTCCTGTTATGCCCGGTTTCTATATTTAACGAATCGTTATTGGTAAACGGTAACTTATGCTTAACAAGCGTCCCGTAACTTGAATAGCTGGTTTATGTTTAAAAAACCGGCCAAGTGCGAGTCGGACTCGCGCACCGAGGGTTCCGTACAAACCTGCAAGGTTTACAAAGTTCGTTCATTTGAATTTCAATTTAATACCTCTACGCGTTTATGAGGAAATGGGTAGTAAGTTTAAAATTATTAAAAAAAAATATATTATGTGATGTAACTAAAAATTTATGGTTTTCGTAATTTTTCCTTTATCTATGCTATAAAACGTTGCTTCGTACCAAATTTCAAGATTCTGAGTTCACGGGAAGCACCCTGTAGGTTTTGATTCCCTTGCAAGTGTCGAAAATTTGCGGCATAAACGGCTGTATCTTTTGATTGCGTTGGCTTAGAAGTTTGATTTTTTCACAGCTTCAAGGGACAGTAGACCTGAGTAATTGATATAAATTTCAGCTTCATACCTCCACGCGTTCCTGAGAAAAAGGGTCTTGACAGACGGACGGACGGACAGACGGACAACAAAGTGATCCTATAAGGGTTCCGTTTTTTTCCTTTTGAGGTACGGAACCCTAAAAATTGTCAGAAACCTTACAAATTGTCATCTCCATAAATTTTTAGTACGGTACGTTATTCGAAACCGTTTGTAAGAGGAATACTTGAGTAGATATTTTAAGCATCCGTAAGCAAAACGAGTCGTTCTTGAATATAGGAACCGGGCATTAGACTGAGAGGCGGTACTAATTGTTCGCGCATTTTTTTAAACAAGATTTCTTAACTATTTCTTTTTTATTTACGTCTTTACTTAAGTGATAGTCTAAATAGATGCAATTTTTTACTACTAATTACATAACCGCGGCTTTCAAACCACCCAGAAATCAGCCAGTATATTATATGTCGTCGGCATTTTCTTTCGCTTGCACATTCTGTATTTAAACACCCTGTGCTAAGGTTGGCTTGAAGAGATCTCTCTTAGAGATAAGTTCGCCTTTGTAATAATGCTATGTAATTAATTTTCTAATTTATGATTTGCAATAAAAAAAATATATATTTTAATTATTGTAAGAAAGAATGTTCTTTTGACAAATGTAAGAAATACAAGCACTAGGCAATAAAATAACGGTCATACAAAATTACCTATAATAAAATTACGGCCATGACAAAATGACCGTGATTTTATTTCCTAGTGCTTGTATTTCCTACATTTGTCAAAAGTACATTCATTCTGACAATCATCAAAATATATAGAATGTGCAAGCGAAAGAAAATGCCGACGATACATAATATAAGCTCTTAAATCTAAGCGCTAAAGTTAATCGGTGAGCACAGGCAAAGCGCGTCTTCGATGGCATCCTATCGTGAGCTCATTAGTACTCGTATCTACAAACGATCCTTCCGAATGGAAGAAATTAAAAATGCGTATACGAGTATAATCAAGTTGGACATTGGGTTGAAATTGAATGGTAATTTTAAGAGTGTATTGAAGTATCAACTAGTTGGAAGATGGTCGATGGAGTTTCAATAAATAACAAGCGTTACAATGAGGGCTGAGAGAATGAGACAATCGGAACGGGAAAGGATAGAACGGATAGAAATGGCATAACAGGAATTTCAAATTAAAACAACTAAGATTGTAAAAAACACAGACAGATACAGTTATGCCATGAGGAGCTGAAAATTGTGAAGTTAGAATAGAGGTTTAAGCTTAAACTGATAGTTTTCAGGTATGGTGAATATAACGCCAGACTCCGGTTTCTAAATGAAGGACAGAAAGAAGCCATATACCATATTAAGTTAGGTATGGTCTCCGCTGGTGACGCCAGAACTGCGAACGTACCTTATCATACAGGCTTTAGCTTAGTATAAGGGCCAGAAAACAACATTTGCACATACCCTTTTATGCCGATCGAAGTTAACGGTTCCACTAACATCAACTTATTGTTACAAAATACATATGTAAGTAAATTACAAACTTAGCAAGCTTTAACTTGACTAAACAAAACTAAAACGTTCAGATCTCATATTGTACTAATGCATTTCTATAAATTATAGGTTGTAAGTATTTGAACAATAAATAAATTCCTTGGTTTCCCTGTGCCTATCCACTAATGGAGATCGGAGCTCAGCTCAGCTTCTTAATTTCCTGCCAAGCGAAACAGGTCTTCAAGATTATAATAAATTTATTGATTACCTTGCAACATGGAGCGATACGCGGTGTCTGTGATGGCGAAGACGTGCGGCGGCACCTCGTGCCGCTTGATGCCCTTGTACCGCTCCATGATCTTCTCCGTGTAGATCGGCAGCTTCTTGTAGGGGTTCACCACCACGCAGAAGAGGCCGGAGTACGTCTGCAAGAGAAATACAGAAAGGACGTTAGATGGCGATGCCGTGGGACACGGTTTGAAAGGGTTAAATATTTTTTGCTATGTTAAAGGTAATTTCTCACCATAAAGAAACAACATAGAGACAGAGCATATCACAAGCATTGAGGGTTTTTGGTACAGTTATCAATACAGCTAATTGCTTAACTGTATTTTGGCAATCAGTGATGCTATTAACTTACCACCGGTTGAACTTACTTGGTCGAACTCTTCCCACAAAAAACCAAGTAAGTTTATCCGGTGTTAAGTTATTAATGTGTAGTGCTTACGAAAGTTTTGGTTCGAAAATCAGTGATGTTATGTACTTAATCCACAGATCTATGTCAAACACTGACGAAACAGATATTCAGTGCGTCTCAAAATTAACGGATATTAGGTAATTATCGCAAGCAGCCTATATACGTCCCACTGTAGGGCACAGGCCTTCTCTCAGAGAGAGTATGGGCTTAATCACCACGCGTGCCCATCGCGGATTGGCGATTTCAAGCGCTGAGGTATGTGAATAGCTCAGACACCCAGGTTTCCTCACGATGTTTTCCTTCACGGTTAGCGAGTGGTATTGCTACTATAACTTCACGCAGTACATAACTTAGAAAACAAAGTCATAAGTAGATGCCCGCACTGGGAATCGAACCTGGGTCTCCCGCTTCCGAGTCCAATGTTCTACCGCTTCAGGTGAGTATGGTTATACATAATAACGAATTCATAAAAAGTTCTACATTTAATATAAACTTCCAAACATATTCAACTTTATTCTTTTATTCCTTCCCGAAAGACTTTATTGCTTCTAATGCCGAGTTTATTGCAAATTCGTAGTATTTCGTACTGTTGACATAAATCAGTGACCATGGTCTGTAGCTCTTGGTTACAACGAGAACTTAAGAGACTATTAATTTATTTCGTAAGACAATATTAACTACTTTCTGACCTCCTTCCGTAAGACAAGATATGTCTTAATTCAACCCCATATATGGACAAATAATACTTATTCGGAGCGTCTTACGTGATAAATAAACTGCCCCCAATAGAGGACCATAAAATAAAATAGAATACAATGTCGATGAAGACGAAAGTTAACAAGAATATCCTTGTCATCAAGGAGCCCACATATCATCTCCTTGTTGATATGAGCCCACACAATTGATCCATGAGGGTTGTCCTTATGTCACACAACAAGGTCTTTTTTTGGAACTAATTAATTAGTTACATCATTGGTTTGATGATGATGATTATGTCACCGGACTCCAAAAAAATCTTGTGCCAAAACGTTTTTAGTTACTATAGTGCAGTCCCTCAACCTTGACACTTTTATGTGTTATAGTTTTTGTAAGCAAAAACAGACTTCCTCGTTGGTCTAGCGGTTGCACGTCCGATTACCATACCGGAGGTCGTGGGTTCGATTCCTATTGGGAGCCACCGTACATTAGTACAAATGGCCTTTAACTGGGTGTATTTTCATGTTTGTGATGTCATTGCCTGGTTACCATAGCATGGGCCCACAGGGTATCCTAGTTTGGGGCCAGGCAAATGTGATTATGTGAAGTTATTATTATTATCATCGTCAACACGAACAACTCTCGCTGTGGGGAAAAGTTCGGAAACAGGGAAAAATGTCAGCTGTTCCTCACCTGCGTTTTAATGTCGTACGTAGTAATTTTAGTGTGGAACTGCTGACATTTTTGAAATTTGCCGAAAGAGACAACCTGCAAAAAACTAGACGCATTCGAAATGTGGTACTACCGTAGGATGCTCAGAATAAGTTAGGTCTATAGGATTGGGAACGAGAAGGGTACTACGGCGTGGCAATAAATCATTGACCATCAAAAAGAAGAAGATAAGTTATTTGGGGCATGTGCTTCGCAGCGAACGGTACAGACTTCGTCAGGTTATCATGATAGGCAAAACTGAGGGGAAGAGCTGGTCGAAAAAGAAAATCATTCAATGATCTATTTCGCTTGGCAAAGAGAAGGGAGGAATATAGAGATAAGATGAGTTATAGATATTTATTGAGAAACCTATGTCTATTGAGAAGTCTATGCCTAACGCTAGTGGCATTTTTCCGAGCGGTTCCGTGCTTCGCAAGGCACGTTAAGCTGTTGGTGCCGGCTGCCGTCGATGGATGGCAGTCGTTAAGCCAAGTCAGAGGCCTTAGGGCGGCTTGACAACTTCTGACAGTAGACGAGCCACTAGTCTACAAGCCTCCACCAATCCGGACTTGGCCCCCGTGGTGGAGTATGGCCTATACCTTCCTCAGGGAAGAGACCCGTGCCCCTCGGTGGGGACATAATGGGTTGATGATGATGATTGAGAAACAAACATCGGTATACATGTAAAGTTATGTTTTTTTTTTACACTAATAATAATTATTTCAAACATAAAATAAGAGACTTCATATATAAATGATAAAGTTATGTGACTAATTTGCAAGTTGACTCAGATGTTAAATAAACGTGTATTTATCACGTTACAAACCAAACTAGATAGATCCTGTACTATGGTTTCTAACGCCCCCATCGGTTATTGTTAAGTCAAGTTTAAATTTATTATCAAAGAAATACAGCAAATATAGTGAAAACTACATACCTATTTATCTTTTTACAATAACAATCTGCTCCATTATTATACGCAAACTAAATCCCGAACGATTCCAATCGTCTAACTACCAAATCCCCTACTGAATGTATATCGCAAATGTCAGGATTCCGACAGGATTTGGTGAGCGTAATTAGGCCCCAGTTATTCAAGATTTAGCTGAAAATTACCAAATCGTTTGAAATAGAATATGCTGAGCTGACGGCCACCCTCCAGT
This sequence comes from Yponomeuta evonymella, assembly GCA_963969515.1. Lineage (NCBI taxonomy): Eukaryota > Metazoa > Arthropoda > Insecta > Lepidoptera > Yponomeutidae > Yponomeuta > Yponomeuta evonymella. Next base: position 17,332,902 of record OZ018354.1, on the reverse strand, counting down.
AATTTTTTTTTTTAATTTATTGACTTACTTTGGTATCGCAGAGTTTTAAATTTTATAAATTATTCGCCAAACTGCATGGCAGTTTGTTGGCGAATTAATCGCACTCTTTTAACATTTTTTAAAAATAGTATTAGGTAACAATAAACTAAATTTTAAAGTTTTAAAGTACAGTCGACAGCGGATCCCCCCATACATGCTTACTCTGTATTCGGTCATATTACCAGTGACTATGCAACACAATGCAAAGGCCGATTCGCCATCCACTGTACCTCACTTAAAACTTTTATCTGAAACACATTAGCAGCTACCCACCGGTTTAATGGTCGTTAAAGAAGCATTTGTTTTTACAATGATAAATTTTTAGAGTCTGAGCTCACAGTTCTGAGTCAAACCTATCCAATAAGAACTTTTTCAGCTTAGACTTAAATACGGCTTTACTTTCACAGTCGTCTTCTAAGAAATCAATACTATATAGGATTTTAGGAAGTAGAAACTTTCTCGTTCTCTCACGATAATAGTTACACATCCTTGGTATCATGTATCTATTTCCAGGTTTTCTAGCCTTAGAAAAGTGCCAATGGAGAGGCACTCAAAGATGAAGAAGAAAGTAGTTCGTATTAACTAGTAAAGTCCCAATGGGGGTTTTATTACACTCTGTACAGCCGACAGCAGGTCAACCTTTACATTTTGGTTGCAATGTCGCCCATAATGCAACGAAATATAGTGCACGGATGATAGGTTAACGTGCTGTCGACTGTACATGGAACAAATTTATTTTTAACATTTTGCATAGATTATTATTTCCCAAGCAATCCGCAGTAACAAAACATATTCTGTTAACATTTCATCTTGCTAGGAACCCATTACGATTAAGAGATAAATCCCCTTTCATAAATCAAACAGAAAGACATATTACTAAGGTCCCGTTTGCACCCTTGGGTACGGAACCCTAAAATTCATACTACTTAGTGACCCCTGTAACATTGACTACCTATAACACTTGCCGGTCGTAAGCAAGATTGCACAAAAGCGTAGCGATTTCCGCATCCGTTTATACTTTTACCGATCACAAGAAAACGTTCGCAAGAATTGTGAGTCAGAGTCGAGCTCTTCGACCGCTTTACATCTGCATAGCGGTTTCGATTTTACGTGACAATAAAAAAGAACTTCATTCCAAATTTTGAAGAATGCGGATTGGTCCACTTTGTGATGAAATATTCTACTATCTGAAAAATAATTACCGTAAGTTCAATACTTTATCGGGACAAATATGGATGAGCATGAATTTAAGACGCAAAATCGGTTTCGAGAGACGTTCCTGATGAGGGTTAACAGAAACTGATGATGAAAATAAAAAAGACTGGTCTTTTTGTTATAAAAAAAAATTAAAAGAGACTTTTTTTATTTCGGTCGATAAACATTCCAACTTTATCACATTTTTTCCATAGCAATAAAATTGTAGGTAGTTAATTGGTGATATTAGAAGTAGTTTTAAATAGATTAGTATCTAGATCTTCTATAAATTACCTTAATTCTTGACAGTTATCCCTAATGGCTGGTTCACGCTTATTTTATATATTTTTTATTTATGTAACGTTTATGTATATAAACACAAGGGGTTATTGAAATAATCCCTGAAAACCTACCTCATTACCTATAGATACAATTAAACCATTTGAAGCAAAAACATAATTAATAAATTTTTTTTATTCTTCATACATGTTGACACTTGAAACACCAAGATTGTATGAAAAATAAGATTTACAATATTTTTTTGGAAATGGTTCAAATATAAGATATTGTTTTCAGATTTTGTTTTATTTGACTGCCTCGTTGGTCTAGCGGCACGTCTGATTACCATTCCGGAGGTCATGGGTTCGATTCTCACTGGAGGCCGCCGTACATTTGTACACGGTCTCAGGTCTTGGTGTATTTCCATGTTTGTGATATCCTTGTCTGGTTACAGTAGCACAGAGTATCCCTGTTTGGGACCAGGACAAGTGAGACAATGCGAGGATAATTCCGATAGGATTTGGTGGGCATATTAGGCATCTAGTGTGCGACAGCCAATATCCTATCTATCCATCGTTATTGATATGCCACATGGTCTACTTTCCGACCTCCACAATCCAGCAAATCATTGTCCCGAAGTGGGTGAGTAATGATTTATTCATTTAAATACCTTACACGGAGCCAGATGATACGACACAGCTATTGATATAGAGAACCGTTTACCATTTGTTATTTGAAACAGTCGGCATATCAAAGCGGCATCTATTGCCCTCGATATTGATAAGGCAAAAATACAGGGTTACTTTTAAAATGGTCCAAATCTGAAATATACACATGAGTTTATCACTAACAATATACACATATATATATAATTTAATATCGCAATAGGAGCTTACAGTTTCCGAAAGCGCTATTTTATTAAACGCTATTTTGTTAATAGAATAAACAAAAATGTCGATATGTCGATAACTTCTGTTTTAGCAATTGAGGTATTAGGAATTCAGTAAATACGTCAAGTGTAATTTTATTTTATTTGCGATATATTTTTGTAGTAGTGTAGTTTCGTAAAAGTGAATTTCATCAAATTATGTAAAACCTGACCTGACCTTAAGAAAAGCTCGTAAAATGAACATAGTTGTAATGTTGTAAGACTTTTACCAGAAATTTGAAGACTTGTCAATGACAACCATCCGAAGCTATTTCAGGGCCTAGATTCTGTTAATGCATTGTAGTAACATGACAACTGCATGAACATGGCGGTTTTCATTTCATGGCTGCTTTAAGTCTACGCGGGCACACCCATCAAACCTTCTAGGCGTCAATGGTACGAAAAAACACGTCACGTGACCCCACAGTGTACCTGTCATTATACTACAATGCACTAACAGAATCGAGGCCCAGGTTTGCACTACTTTTTAATAACCCTGTATTGTCGTAGTGCGGTGGTCGTACGAACATCGCAATCAAAATAGACTGGCTCGACCCGCGATAGAATAGGTAGAGGACGTTTGTACCGTAAATATATTAATTAAATCCGACATGTTTATTACAATATATTGAAATCGTGTTGATAACGACAATGGTTTATTAACTAAAGTCCGCATTCACTTGTAGTTTTGTCGGACGAGTCCGACCAGGAATAATGAATTATGTGACTTATACATATAGGGTGCGTCGACAGCTATTCAACTTTTACGATTTTGTTGCAAAATCGCCCGTATCGAAACGGAATACAGTGCATGCATTTAATTTTAAAGGTTAATGTGATGTCAGCTCTATTTGGTGACATTTAAGAGAAAGGCTCTACTAGTCTAGACTTTGATAAATTGGGAACATAAATAGAGAACAATTTTCTTGTACACGAAGTTATTTCCAAGAACATAACATTACAGACCATTTTTGTCAACAGTAAACATTACCTACTCATACTCAAATAACTAGCACTACCCCTTCCTCTATCCACACCACCCATAGTTAGCTGGAAGAAAATACTTTTAAGTATTAAGCTCGCCTTAGTGCAGATGTATCTCTTGTGCAATAAAGCATTTTCGAATCAAATCAAATATCTCCATGGATAGAATATTTCGTCTAATCATCTTTAAAACCATCATCAACATCTCTCTGAGTTTAAGTATGTAGACCAATAAAACCCTGCTGTCTGCCTACCTCTCCGGGATACAGCCGTGCGTTTATGTATGTAAAATGGTAGACCAATAAATGAATGAAGCAGAAGCCCAGTTACACAAGATAAGAGGTCGTTCATAGACCAAAGGACTTTCCATTCGAATTGTTTTAAAAAACGTGACATTCTCCACACGAGTTACGGAGGGAGACCAAGAAACTCGTTCAGTAAATCACATTACGAAGTAATGTCGTTTTTGTACGGCAACTGTGTTGTAGAATGTTGATGGGTTCCACTTTGCTTATAACGATCTGATGCCCCATTTTATTCTTAAAATTTGAATTAGGTGAAGCGAACAATGTCTAGCGATGGGCCGTTGCCGGCAATAGTGCCCGAACCGGAAATAGGACGGGAGCATTGTCGGTAATATCGTTTTACACCTGCGCAGTGCGTATGCCATACAGTTACCTCAACAGCGACTTTGCAACGTTAATGTTAATTGTTGATGTTGAAATGCTATTGACTACACAGGCAGTTTCAGCATTGGACAGTTGGACATCACTATTGGTGTCCTGGCAAACATTTAGTTACATCAAACATGTAGATTCCGGAATCAGAGAACGATAATTCTGTCATTTCAGGTGCACCTTGTAATCTTTACTACAACATGAAAAATAAAATAGCTGTTAACTCGATAATTTCATGCGAAATGTACATATTTCTCTCCTCGGTATCACAACGGTTACAAACAAAGCCTCAACGCTAAAACAAAGAATATGACTAACACGACTTACTCATCAGAATTCCAATTTCCAACGTATTGGGCAAAACCCGGCAGTCGAAAGTGGCACGGTACGGCATTCCATCCGGATCCACCGAGTAGGCTTACGGCGGTGACGTCACACCAGCCGCTCAGGTTATACAAGAACCAGTTCGGGTTGAGCCGTCCGATATTGTAATGGCTGTGTCCGTTGGCTGTAGTTACGTGAGGAGGATTCTCCATGCGGTTTGTCCTTTGATGCGGGTTTCTGATCAAATATTCTTGTTACAAAAATGTTCAGGTGGTAGGAGTACTCTGTAACTTTGAAGCTCATGAAGATGCCCTTTAAACTTGCTTAGTGAGACCTGAGATGTCCGCTCTTAGCCGCATAGTTGGGCCATTTCTACGAACCATGCGCTGAGATATGTTCTCAGCGACTCAGGTTTTCTCACGATGTTTTCATTACAGTTAGCGAGTGGTATTAATATGTATTCAATTCGAAAAAAAAAGTCATTGACATGCCAAAATCGAACTTGGATGCGAGAGAAGCGTTCTACAGATGCGGTACCAGTTACAGCCACTTCTACTTTTTGAAATTGTCTTGAAACGCAACTAATTCTAGTCTAACTCAATCGTCTTTAGGTACTATAAAACTTGATCTCACTCATGCCTAAACTAAATACCAATTATGCAAATGCAAGTACATACTACTGGGGTCTCGAAAAAACTCCAGCAGATAAGGCAATGGCGTATTTGTGTAACATTTCTATGTAAAACGGCACAATGTCGGTAAACAGTATCGCCCACGATTAAGATAACCTTTTAGGTAGACTCAACTAGACTCGTTAGCAAGGGTTACTACGAAAACTATGAACACTTTCAGTTCTGTAGTAACAGGATGTTTCGTTTGTGTGACTTAATGCGCATTTCGCTTTAGCAGACACTTTCCGAAGTCACGAGGTCATCTAGTCTCAGAACTAGCTCATCTGTATTAACTAGCTAATTTGCTACGAAAAACCCAGTTAGCTTTCATTAACACTAATACCAATATCATAGCGCATACTATACCATAGGGCAGGATTGTTCCTTTTCGTACAATAATCCACTGCTATTTATAGGCCTTTTCTCCGTCACACACAACATCTAGGCAGCAGCAGTGGGCAAAGGTGGGTTGATGACGATGATGTGCTATCATGTACTAATCATCCATGTTCACATGTTCAGTTCTTTTGAACTGACTGAATATTCAGTCATACGGGATACATAAAGTGTGGAATAAACTTAGTTTCTGCATTGTATTCACAGTTACAGTTGTCTTTAGGTTTATCATATGGAAACTCTACTATAGTGTGGGTTAGTTGCTAATTTAATGCACCATTAAACAGTTCCAATTGAATTGAGACCTGTAATTGGTACCAATAACAGAATTTCGTCGTGATTGTCAGCCATTGGGACGGCAAAAGGCACACGAAACCATTTTCGCTAAATGCTAAGGCAATTTGTTATTGCCCACAGCAAGAAGTAAAACTATTAGAGAAACCATTTCTCGAAAGTGGAAAATTGGGACAAATTGATAAAGTCAAAACCTCATTCGAACACAGAACATTAAATATTAAAAAAACTTTTTGCTCATTTTTTTTTATTGAGAGTGTATTAACTTTATCAGCCAGAGTATTTTACAGTTTTACAGAAAAAATAAACATACTGGTAAAAATTGTGTAGAGAAAGTGTTCTCTATTAATATACCAGTTCAATACATGAGCTGCATGCATATGATTTATTATCAGGGAGGTAGCAATGTAACATGAATACGGCCAACTTAATTCGGCGTAACAGTCTCTCATCAAACTATCGCCCGTAGCCATTTACGGAACGACGATTAATCATCCCAACACTCTCAACGCACGTTCAAATGTGTCGCAACAGCCAGCCATATGGTTCCGTACAAAAACACCATCGACACAGTTTCCACGGGGCAGAGGGCCAGTGGCCAACCGACCGACCATATTTGGCCACGATTCAATATTGAAAAGGCTCGCACCTCACATGGCCGACTCCTAATAAATGCTAGTTCGTTAATGGACCATAAAGTAGGCAATATCTGCTCGGTATCTAATCTAGCGCCCTGGTGAGTGTTTATTAACTGGCCAAGAACGGTGTGATTAGGTAGTTAAAGGATTTTGTGGTAGCAAAAACTGCTTAAAAAAATACGAACTCAATAATTCCCCATCAAACAAAAATTCTGCGCCTTTTATTATATCACAACACAGTGTCCTAGTTTGGGTCCAGTGATGGATTGTCTGAAAGTTATTATTATATTAATTCAAGCGGTGACATACAAACCATATCCCTAAGAATACATATTATGGATACTAAAGGGGTGTCTTGCGCATGCACATTGCACATACGTAATGGACGAAATGGAATTAGAAAGGTTTCTTACTAGCCTGCGAAACCCTAAAACTACTTTAGCTACGCTGTACTATTGATTTAAGCTGGCCAATATCGAGGTAGACAACATAAAATGGAATCTCTAAACATATTTAGCGATAAGACGGTAATGAAGTCCCTACATGGTAATCTTCTAAGAAAGTTAAGAAAGACTGAGTCAATGTCAATATTCCTAAAGTAAAACCAATATTCCACCGAACCGCGTCAATCAACCCAAAGAACTCGTTGTATACAATTTTGCGGTAGCTTGATGTGTCACCTCAGTATCACACTGTAAGTCTTAAGCTCATACATCTGTTCACATATAATAACCTCTGAGAATACACACTAAACTCTAAAGCCAAAGAAATAAAGCTCAAATTGAAAGTTAACGAACCTAACATACTCAAGTTATGGCGAGGAAATTCTTTTCGCATGGCAAAACATCACGCGTGACTCACACCAGAGTTTTGGTATCGCTTATTACCGAGAATTTCGCCTTATTGTGTGAAACATTCAACAGGCCGTTGAGCTTTCCAGTTGCATGATCCACATACATTATTGTCCGTGGAATAGCCATGAAAGATGCTAGCAAGCCTCATAAAGGACACGACTAAGGCTCGCCTTGAGATAATGGCGACAAAAAAGCGAGTTCACGCCCGTATGAGCTCACTGAAGACAAACATCGTTTAGTAGGTAACGAAACTATTTTTATTGGCAGAGCGAAGGAGCCGGTTTTCGTGAAAAGGCGCGCTTTAAAACGGCATCAATTTGTAGAAGTTTATGAATCTATGTGTATACATTGTGGTAGGCAGTTCGAGACTTCCTGGGCCCGTCGCTCTTATACAATCGATCTTGAATGTGCTGTGATGATACTATGTATGTAACATTTTGACAACGCATTGAAGATTGAGCTTAGCTGAAAGAGCACTTTCTTATCACGGACCTGAGGGAGATCCTACGCTAACTCGGTATCTACTCGTGAACTTAATAGTTCTGCACTTCATCCCGATATAAAATACATTTTGTTCCAGGTCCTGATCCGGTAAAGACTCGTGTACCACGAAGTATTTTATCGTGACGAAGTGCAGAAATGTCAGGTTCTATGTTAGGTGGTGTGGTGATACGTCGGTGATAGACAGACGATATTGTGAAAAAATGGTAGAGACGGCTGAAAATAGTGGAAAATTGCAAAAGATCGGCAGCGACAGAGTGAAGAAGAGGTTTATGCTTAACAGTGGGTTGTTTATGGGCTGGTTAGAAACATAACGAAGTAAATGGTGGAGGCAGTACAGACTAACAATTACGTTTTCATATAGATGAGGTTGAAATAAGGCTCATTTTCTCTTACGGCTACATGGTTAATAAATAAAATATGACGGTATAGTTGACGTAAAATGTACTATGTAGAGATTATGGGTCATGTCTCCAGGTTCCAACAAAACATGCGACGATATTTCAGTCCACTCTTTCTACATATTATCACGCTGGACACTTGAAAGAAGACCACTGTCTTCTATGGGTTCAACGTTCAAACGTTTTCAGTTTGTAGAGCTAATTCTAAGCCTGTTCATTTCAATACGAACAAAAGTCGTGGCAGAAGCTTTAAGTTGGTGAATCGCAGGTTCTAATTATTTTTCTGCCCTATTGTTTTCTCTCCATGTTAAAGGTTGTTAGGCTTATCTTCTTCAGTCCTTATCTCCAACACGTCAGGCACCGCGGAATGCCAGGGTTGACTCATCAGGCGCGCAGGCAACTCCGGCGCAACTGTTCAAACGCACTGCGCAAGGCCGCGGGAGGCCGTCAATTAATTACAGACTTACGTCGAATTATTTTCTTACTAGCCGACCCGGCTGACGTTGTTTTGCCATATTAATTAGCCTACGACTTATTCTCAGACCTACCAAATATACACAAAAAAAAAATCATAAAAATTTGTGAAGCTGTTTCGGAGGAGTTCGAAAACAAAAACAGATTTTTACAGATAGTATGTTGATATATTTGGTATATCGAGAATTACACCATAGCTATGAATTTTATTATATAATATGGTAATGTTTCGCAATAACTCTTTGATGTCACTACACCTTCCGCTATCCACATAACCCAAGGTGAAAATACTCATTAGTAATAAGCTCGCCTTTGTACAAATAAGCTTATTTTGCAAAAAATAATTTTATAATCAAATCTAACATTAAGTGCCCTGACCCTAATCAAGGTCATGGATCTATTAGATATCCGTTCTAAATTTCGTCCCTTGAAACCTTTTCGCGGTAGTATTAAAATAACTATTATATTAGTCGTCGGCGCAGCTTGTCGCTCGCTCTTACATGTCTAAGTTTTTTGCAAAATATTGACAAACGCAGCACAGCGCGCCCATCAGCTCACAGAATCGACGATCTAAGGAAAATTGGTGGTAGCGGGTGGATGAGATGGCCAAGAATAGAAAGATGTGCTTTGGCTAGCCTTATGGCCAATATGAATATTCCGGCTAGAACGATAGATTAGATTAGACGGAGCCACCTAAAAATATTAATTATTTGTACGCACAATCATATATACATCGTTTTAATGCGGTATCGCGCCCGGCGCCACATCGCCGCAAGATCGTGTTATTCTCCAACAGTCAAACGTGGAGAATTTGACAGGATTCGGTGCGCATTTTAGAGATGGTTTTGTGTTTTTATGACAAAAAAACGATGATTCGATAAAAATCTTTGTGATCGCTCGCCATTTTGCACACGCTGTTTTGTTAGTTTCCCGTAAAGGGTAAGCAAAGGTCTTCAAACGTAGAGTCCGCACCACCATTGAAGTCCATTGAGCTAAAAAATTTTCAATTTTCAATCGGCGTTAAGGAGAAGGTCTTCTCCATGGGAAATGAGTGATGGCCTCTACCGCCTCATTCACCTAAACTTTTTTTTAACAATATTAACAATACTAACAAAATAAAAAAAATCCGGTCAAAGTTCCAAAAGAAAAAAAAACCCCAATGTCCGGTGCTAAAAATAAAACGAAATTAAAAAAACACTATTTTCTTATAAACAATACTGAAACATCCATAAAGCAGAATTGAATTGAATATTGAAACATTTTTCATCTTTTATGCAAATATAAACTAAGTATGTGTGTAGTCCATACTTGAAGAGATATTTTTTTTTTTTGTCTCAGAATCTTATTACGTTTTGGAACGCAACTATCGGTAGTATTTTTTTTTTAAGTTATGTTTTTTATATTGAATGTTTACTTCTGAGACTCTAACCTCCGGTTTCTCGTACACTAACAAGCTGTTAATCTACTGTTAACAGCTGTCAGTGGTTTTTTTATGCACTTTGGTAAATTGACAGCTGTTAACAGTAGATTAACCGCGTGTTAGTGTACGAGAAACTGGGGGTTAGTCTAAATAATAAATTTAATAGTTCATTCAGTTCTTTCATCAACTTTAAATATGTGCAGTACTAATTTTACTTACAATGCATTAGCAGTAATTTTTTATAATTCTCGTAAAACAATTAAGTAAGTTACAAAAAGAGACATAAGTTTGCACACCATATAACCCGGCGGAATTATTTAGGCACATCGCAGTATGGCAATTCCCACGGTGACAGATAAAGTTATTTCCGTCGTCGGGTAGTGCGTACACTGACTGGTTCTTCATAACCTGGTTAAATGTATCAGTCCTTGTGGTAAAACCACCGTTTAATCACCTCACAGCTTATAGTGATTTTCTTAGCCCCCCATGGACTTAAGCGCTTATGTAGCCTATATGTTACACGGGAACCTAAGCCATAATTCTGGCAAGTTTTACTTCATGCCGTTCAGTGGCTTTTGCGTGATGCGCGCACAAAGAAACAGAGTGGCACAGACATATATTAGACAGAGACAAAATTTACAGATTTATTATTATGTATAGATCATAGTAGAGCATGGACATGGTATGGTGGTGGTTTTAGATCGGTTCTACTTTGATGCGTTGCGTAACAATCAAAGCACCCCATATCAAGGCAAAGACCTTCAATCTATCTGTCTACACACCTCATGAAAGATGCCCACTGTTGGGCATCATAGGCCTCTTCACCGTCACGCAAACCTCGCCGTTCCTCGGCTAATCTCGTCCACTGTCCTCCTGCCGCCTTGTTAATGTCATCGACCTATCGAGCCTTCTCTTAGAGAGAGAGAATTAGTGCTTAGTTGAGATTACAGTATTGGCGACTTAATCATAATCGTTTATTTATTGCAAACTTCAAGGGCCAAGCTATGTGAACACCTCAGACAATCGAGTTGTCTCGCGACGTTTCCCTTCACGGTTAGCGTATTGCTGCTACAAATGTACGTAACTTCGAAAACAAAGTTAGTAGGTACATGCCGGGATTCGAACCTACGACCTCTCGAATGTGAGGCCAGCGCTCTACCGTTGCGATGACACCCCACCGCAAATAAACGGAATATTTCGCGAAACATAAAACATTACATTTCGGTGGCTTTCATTCAACCCACATTTACAATTAAGTTGGAAGTAGGTTTTAATTAAGGTATTAAGGAAGAAACACATCGACGTGGTGGCGCTGGCGGTGGCCGTCCATACATACGTCACTTACCCCCAGTTTCTCGTACACGAACACGCTGTTAATCTACTGTTAACAGCTGTCAATTTACCAAAGTGCATACAAAAAAAACCCACTGACAGCTGTTAACAGTAGATTAACAGCTTGTTAATGTACGAGAAACCGGGGGTTACTTATTTATTTATTATTTATGTATGGATCGCCACCGCGTTGGTGTGTTTCATCCTTTACACATATTTTGAAATGACTTTTTAACCAAGAAATCATATTTTAGTCACATCAGTGGCGACTTATTTCATTTTATGCAATCCTTATCTTACGACAACGTATGGCGATGAATATCTGTGCGTCTAAAGATGTATTTTATTTCTAAAAAGATAACAATCAAATCGATAATGCAAGTGTCAGGTATGGAACAGCGTGAGTCATGTATTGAACAACAACGTTTGGTTCGTAACGAACATTAACATATTGTACCGCACCATGTTTGTTTTGAACGTGTATGATATGTTATGGTTGTGGTATAAACGGTGTGTTTTCTTGGGGAAACCTCGCGATGTTCAACCACTTCGAAGTTTGATTCTCGTACCTAAATAATTGCGTCTTGATATTCTCACTATTTTCTTCCGCTCGATAAATTATACTAGTTTAGACACTCACTTACGCGCTGATTGAATAAGCCCTAAATATCCCTCAATAAAAATCTTAACAAACAATAGAGGGGAGAATGACCGCGTATTAATATGAAATTGTCAGATGCATATTATAATTTCACTAGAACAAAACGCGACGTAGACCCAATAATTCGCAACACTCTAACGCCATCTGTTGGCAAGCTTAAAACTTAAGTAGCCTGAATCAGTGTCACGTTTGATTTATTTATTTATTTTCTGAAAAAAAAAGAAACATTGAAACCCACACTCCAGACGGGGAAATAGATGAGGTTCTTGCCCTAAAACAAAATGAAATATATTTTTATTATGGTATGAAAAACTATTCGAAATTAACGCTCAGGTAATTGAGCTAGCCAGCGAATTTGAAGCATGTAAATAATGATAATAATAACTTCCACACAATACAATCACTTGCCCTGGTCCCTAGGATAATAGGAAATACATCATGAGGCCATTTGTACAAATGTACGGTGGCCCCCAATAGGAATCGAAACAATAACGAAAACAACGAAATAATAGATCCATGCTTAGAATCGCAATACCCGTACCAGAAATAAAAATGACATGGCAACAGAGGACTTCTTGATTTTAAGTCCCACTTACAAGATCAGTATCGTCTAGGGATAACCAAATACAACAAACCCACGCCCACGCTTTTGACTAAATCAGTAAATCGCTAACAGTAACACCAAACGATGACAGAACAAATCATACTTCGTTAGCGACTGTATTAACATTTTTATTTAGTCTTCTCGTATTCATAAATAATGCTAACAAACAACGTACCTAGTAATTCTTTCTCAGCCTTAGCGGCCAACTTTTCTTTTACATTACATAAACTCACGCCTGTATCCCGGAGGGGATAACAACGAGAAGGGCTTTCCGTTAGTACATAAATGTAGAATTAAGTTACATTCTGTAGAACAGATCTTCAGAGTTAATGAGAGAACTTGCTGGTACTTTGCTGGTCTTGATTTACTCTTGATGTGATAACACTACGACAATTAGAGCAGGAAAGTAATTCGGACCTAATTTATGGGGAAATAACTCGCTCTATTTGTAAGCCACAGACTCCTGAGTTAAGAAAATTTACGAAGAGTTATTGACCATACTTCATGTATTCTTCTTTAATTGCTTGAGGCCAACAAAAGTTTCTTCAATGCCTAGTAACGTAGCAGCCGTTACAGCACTCTGCGTATCCGCGCTCGCTGATGAGAACTCTATACGAAAAACGTGATATCTCTGCGACAGGTGGATGCTAGCCCATGTTTGTACCAGATGCTGGAGGATCTCCTTTTGGTCTTTTACATGTCTGCTCCAGTCGACCGGGTCTTCTTGAGTCACCTACTTTCACTATACACACCACGGAATTATCACCATCGATACAGAAACGGATGCGTCAGTCGATACGCGAAACGAGCCTACATCCTGCCCGGTTGAATGACCGAGGAACAAGCGGGGTTTGATAATGTACCTTTATCGCGGACTCTTTTAGCTGTATCAATTAATAGAGTGAGTGAATAAAAAGCAAATAAACTAAAGGGAAGCGAAAGAAAGCATTGAAATAAACAAATAATAAATAATTGAAACAAATGTAGGAATGAATAAGACTAAGTGGAAGGGCAAGAAAGCCATCGCTGATTCTGAAGGAGTTTTTTTATAAAATAAGATAAGAATATTCTTCATTGTACATGACATAAAAATATTTAAAGATACATAAGTTACATAACATTGGTGTCCCAGTGTAGGGCATAGGCCTGCTCTTTTTCAGACCCATATTTCACAATTAGGTTAATTGAATAATGATACGTGTAGAAATAGAAGTAATGAGAACAGGAAAAACACAATGAGGAATATAAAAGAAGGTAAGCACCGTAGGAGTAACAACACGAATCGAAGTTGAACATCAGATAACAAAAGTTTGAAACCATCGCCGGAATGGGAATGAAGTAGCCTTACAAGACCTAGAACTGTAAAAGGAAAAGAAATATCCGGATCCTGCAGATCTACACCAAAATTATCCAAGACAATATACAATATAGGCACCACAAGCAACGTAATTTTTCAGTCAGTCATCGCACATTTTGAATTTGACACGCTTAATTAAATACATCGCCATGGTCAATTCATGATGGCTCTGTTGAACAAACTTCAATCAAAATGCCCTTCGCACTTGAACTTCATAAGTTTTAATGTAATTAAGATCCTTGCAACTCTAAATGCTATAAATCTTGCCACATATCAAATGAATCCAAATTATACGTGGTAAATAAAAATAATAGTCCCGTAAAACCAACATTTATGATGAATGTTAATTGTCATTTTAAAAACGTTACATGTCTATTCATTGATTGCCTTCTGAGATGGACCACGGAAAAAACAGTTTATAGGCCAGTTGCCAACCAAGGTCTCGTGTTTATTTAACCGAATGCGTTGGCGCTGGTCTGTAAACGCGGTTGTAACGAATAGATCGATCGATGATGTAACTTCCCATGCGTAGTTTTGCAACAAAACAAACTGAAGGGATAAGCAGCCTTCAATCAATATTACTGATAATACTTGAAAGTTTATTTAGTTAGTTTAGTTAGTTACTGAGTTTTCAAAGTACATCTGTTTTAAAATCAAATTTCGCTGCTAAGAGACGTTCCACGTAGAGCTTAGTTTCGTTTCGGCATCGGGCTATTGCACCTGCCTACCTAACACCTGTCGCTGGGGGAGTAACGATTCACTTTGTTGTCTGGGATGGAATATCTTATGTTTGAGAGAACCTGCAAAGAGGAGAACGAAATACTGCAATATATATTTCGTCGTCCGGGATTGAACGTGAAATTTATCGATAAGGGTAAGAGTAAAATAAGTATGTTGTCGATACAACTTTCTTCCCATCAGAAAAGCACAAATTTTAATACTATTTTCTGTAAGAAACTACACCTACGTCGTATATACATACTAAATATACTCTGTACAATTCATGGGACATTATTTTTTGTAACTTCTATTAACTTTAAAAACCTATTTACTGTCTAACCTATTTATTAACTGCTACGTAATGCACTACATAGCTGTAACAAACAACAGTTCAATTTAGCTTTTACATACATACATAAACTCACGCCTGTATACCAGAGGGGAAGGCAGAGACCAGGGACTGCCACTTGCCACGATCCTGACAGATCACTTTACAATGCTTTATATCGACACCAATACCAAACTAAGCCGCGGAGAGTCCAATTTAGGTTTGCAAATAAATGTAACACGCATATTCGGTTTCCCAGACTAGCCAAATTTAAATTATCAGACTTTGTCTTTCATACTAGAAACGATTGCATATGTAAATAAAACATTGAAACTACTGTTCTCTAAATCTTAATTGAAGGAAGGGGCAAGGATTTCTAAATCCCAACCCGACCGGTGTGCCGGCAGACCGGTAAATTAGTTCACAACAATGAGGAGGAATTCCCTGTTATTTAACTACTGGATCTCTAATGGTATCGACTATCGACGAACTTGTTTGGGTAAGCACCGGATTATTATAATAGGGAATAGAGGGTTAGCTGACAGAAATATTTTATTTGTAGGGCCTTAGCATTATACTCGTACGTAAATAGAAGCTAAAGCTTACTTATGTGCAGATACCTCCCATACGAGTCCTAAATTTAACTTCAACTGCTACGCAGGTATTTTTAACTGACTTAAAAAAAGGATGAGGTTATCAATTCGACGCGTATGTTTTTAATTTTTTTTTTTTGGCTATGTTCTCGCATAATACCGTCAAATCTTAACCGATTTTGACAATTCTTTTGTTCGAATAGATATAACGTCCCATTGGTCCCATTTTAATTTAGTGAAGATCTGATAAAGACTTTCAGAGATGAAGAACGGAACTCTTCAATGGACAGCAGTAAATAAGGCTTAATGGGGCCGATCCTTTAGTAATAAGTAGTAGTAACATACGGAATGTCTCATAAAATAGCGTAAAAGTAGTCCCAAGGTAATTTGGTGATGTTCTGGTGAAGACTTTCAAAGATGGAAATTACGAACTTCAAATTTTAAAGCAACTAATTAAAAGTAGGGTAATATAACTTGTTTATTTTTTTCCCACTCCCCTACTAAAAATTTGAAAAATATAATTTTTTAAATAAAAAATAAAAACCGACTTCAAAACACAGCACTATATATGTTCTGGTCATGAAACTGGGCACAGACTACAAATTATACTTCTACAATACCTACATGTATACATACTTCTAATTTAAAGGTATTCTTTTAAATCATTTCTAACTTATTAGTGCTGTAGTGTTTTGAAGTCGGTTTTTATTTTTGATTTAAAATTTCTTAGACCAAACATTAGAGTAAACTACGGTGAGATTGCTCTTCTGCTATTAGACGTTGTTTTAAGAGTTCTTTTCTTGGCACGAGTTCTTGTACGTTCTGTATCCCAGTGTATGCCATTTAACTGTTTTTGGATGTGGAAGTCTTCCAACACTTTCATAAATACGTATTGAGGTTTAGTATTAGTGTGTTGGTATCCCCCGCAAACTATGTTAGAAGTCACTAGGTACACAATAAATTATTCACCACAAATTCGATTTGAAGTAATCATCGATGAAAGTGATGTATTAGGCGCAAGGTAAATTGAGGACGATGATTCATTAGCATTTCCATAATAACGCCAGAAACAATCAGGCAAGACGTGACTGGTCCAGCCCGATTGAGTGAATCACTGCGAGTTAACGTAACAACTGGTATTTAAGATCGAGTTAGTACAACAATCAAGATAAGGAAATACTGGTCTAGCATAGCATTCAAAATATCAACAGTTAGATATCAATTATATATAAGATATTTTGAGTTCAGTTCAAAATAGTTGATATCTAATTGAAAAGGAAACTTGATTCCTTTGCGGACAAATAAAAAAGTCTGTTCAAAATCCTTCGCGGCAATGCACGTATGGAAGATACGTCATATCACGTTATGAAAATCAAAATGTCTAAAACCTTTAGCAAGGGGAGAACAACGGACCACACGCATAGTAAAATTCGAACTGTCATGTTAACAATAGAGAACGCAGTTGACATTTGACCCAATGTTTGAGCAACAGTGCGATTGAAGATAATTGAAGGAATGCCTCGGGATTTAATAAGGGAATATATATTGACAGTGCCGTGACCCTGTTGCAATGTGTGACAGTCGATCGTAAGGAATTACTTTCTATTGTTTGCCATCGACACGCTAAGAACTGCGCTAAGACCATTGAACCTTTAAATCCAGGGGCAGTGACAAAGGCACACTACCATCTTTCGCGAAAATTTGAAATTGAGGACGAATGACAATCATTTTCGCTAAAGTATTTGAGTTCCAAGGGTCATGGCAGTGAATGGCAAAAGAGATCCCATGATATAAAATCACTGCGCGCCAATGCATCAATGATTCATAAAATGTAATACGAACAGGCAAGGGGGTCAATGTTCCAAGATACCGGAATTTGAGTCACGCATACTCAAGAGGACTCCCTTAGCGATGTGTCACCAATTTAGGTGAAAGCCTTGTCTTTATCTTAAAATTTTGTTATTTTGTCCAAACCGACAACCAAACTACCATCTATAAGCCAAGGTATAACATTATCTGCCTTGCCTAAGTATACTCGGTATTGCTGGGTACAGCGGCGACAGCGCATCGTTAGATTCATGAGATTCTGGGCCGGTTTCTGAATTGAGAAATTCGCTAAGTAAATAGTTAACTGTAGTGCTGTCTCTTAGAATTTGTCAGAAAAGAGCGTTACTTAAGTATATACTTAGTGAAATACTCAATTGAGAAAACAGCCCTCTGGGTTCGACACCAGCATGTACTCAGTTTCTAAGTTACTTAGATATTTCGTGAAGTTGAAAGTAGCAAAACCTATTAGTAACTGTGAAGGAAAAAATCGCGAAGAAACCCGAGTGAGGTGTTCACGTACCCCAGCGCTTGAAATCGCCAATCCGCGGTGGGCTCGACTAATTATGAAGTTTATTGTCCATTTTTTCTCCATTACGATCTAGCTAGATCGTCCTTTAAATGGCCACCTATACGTAATTTGAAACGGTCATATGACACAGTTTTTGTGCTATAATGAATAAAAACTTTTTTTTATCTACTCTCTCTTTTAGAAAAGGCCTGTGTCCTGCACTGGAACGGATGGTCTATAAACTTCGAGTTTATTTACCTAGATATTATAGCGCAAACTTCTTTCAAAGATATGATTGCAAGAAGCCGGAGTATCCAGCGAATCTTGCCACAACTCATAGCACATTTAAATCAATATCAAATCATATCTAGTAAATAGACAACATGCTATTTACTAGATATGATTTGATATTTTTTATCTACTCTCTCTTTTATAGAAGGCCTGTGTCCTGCACTGGAACGGATGGTCTATAAACTTCGAGTTTATTTACCTAGATATTATAGCGCAAACTTCTTTCAAAGATATGATTGCAAGAAGCCGGAGTATCCAGCACATTTAAATCAATATCAAATCATATCTAGTAAATAGCATGTTGTTATGCGCTTCTCTGACCTCATAATTTCGTAATTAACGTTAATAGCGGAGGTTGTTTTCTTTATCAGCAATATTACATTGTACGCAATACATACTTATAATACCTAGAGGTCTAACACTGGTCTAATTAATCGAGACGAGACCTAAGTTATCTTCACTGAATAAAAAAAGCTTTGTTATTATACATCTATGGCAGATTACGTATACAGCGTCAAGTGAAAACTTCTACCTACACTCGTTAGGTGAAGTGCCTACCCCTCAGCTTCGTCGGCTTAATGCAGAGAAAAAACAAAGTCAATATGTAAGGAGGCAATGTCGAAAAACGACATAAAAATACACTTCTATTGTTTGTATTGTGCTAGTTGCGTTCTACTGAATAACGTTTAATGAAGGTCTTTTCATTTATTATGTAATGCGATTTGGGGAGGAGGGTGTCCAAAAAGTCATATTAATATAGCGCTCTTACCTCTGAGATTTTGAGAGCCATTTATGTATGCAAAAAAGGAAGAAGAATAAAAATCAGCAACTTGACACCGCTCTCAGGAGCTATCTGTGGTAAGAACGCTTAATGAATACGGCCCTTAGTTTTTCTTTCTCATACTGGCTGTTAAATTGCATGCTATCACTGTCTAAATCATACGACAAAACAGTGACAACATCAGTTTTATTCACCAGTTAAGTCTAATCTGACTATTGAAAGATCGGGTCTAAGTCTTTTATGTTTTCATACATAGGACTCTGAACGGACTAAGGTAGCCACCGAATGGTGGTCCAGAACGGGTCGACAGTCGGTGGGCAGGCCAACAGTCCGGTGGATCGACGACATTGTGAAGGCGTCTGAGAAACATTGGACGAGACTCTAATGACTCTTCTCTATTGACCTATTCCAAACAATGGGCTTTGTTTATGGGCTGATTGATTAGATAAATTGATCTTTGGATCTATGTAAAACAATTTTAACCACTTGCTACGCCGCCCCCTTACGTAAAATAATAAATTAACAATCTCTAATTAAAGTAAGCAGTAAAGGAGCAAGTAAGGCTTGTTTTGTCCGATTACTGTGCAACATATTACCAACGGGCATATTTACACAGTATTTTGCTAGCAAGTGCAATCAGTAGTTTGGGGATACGATCAACAATTTGAGGTGTGCCGGGGGTTCAATTCCTTTTTTTTTCTTACCTTTTTTTTTCTTACGAGGGGTTAAAAAAGCCTCAAATTGATAAATGAACAGCAGCATTGTTTTGTCCGAGTACTGTCGAACAATTTTTTGTTCGAACATGGAACAGGCATATTTACGCAGTGTTTCGGTAACAAGTGCATTGACCAGACACGAGCGTTGTTTGGGGTTAAGATCAACAACTGGGGTGTATAAGAAGCACAAAGACCTTGCCAAAAAGCATTAAAGCCATGTTTAGTGCCTCGGTATGGCCATTTTTCTTTCGGCGTAATGTTGAATGGTTTTCTTTGGCACTCGTTTGCGGTTCGTAGTGGGAATTAAAAAGGTGGTACTGAAATAAAGAACCCTGCATATAGAACTTTTTGCCTCAGCAACTTTCGGTTGTTCGATAATCGCTCTTACGCTACATACGATAAGTGCTCTAACATGGAGTAGTCGCCAGACTAATGGAAATGTTATTTTCGGGTCATTGTTTTGGACCAACATTATGTAAGCCTACGCATTGCCGAAACAACCTGAAGTGGCCAAAGGTGCAAATGTTAAATAAACTAAGCTGATTTAGTTAACTTCCCTTAACTAATACAAGTGTTACAATTTGAAGCATACCTACTAGCTGGCTGCCGGGCCAGCTAGTATGCTTCGTATCCCCCTCAGATTTTTTTTCTTTTCGTGAAATTTCAATAGATTTTGAAGTTAAACTTTCGTAAGAAGTACACATTATGAGTTTCGTTTAGTTTGTGGTTTAATAGTTAATCTGCTATTCGGGGATCCAATCAGAAAAAGATCATAAAAATCGGTGAAGCCGTTTCGAAGGAGTTCGATACCAGATATTGTGCATATCTAGTAGGTCTGAGAATAAGTTCGTAGACTAATTAATATGGTAAAACCACGTTTGCCGAGCCAGGTAGTAAATAAATAAAAAACAAACTAAACCTTAAACGCGTTAACAAGTGCTATGAATAAAATACAGTGAAAGACTTGATAATTGACATAATAATTTGTTCAAGCCTCTCAGTAGTAGAAACGTCGTTGCAGTTTAAACGACTAATAGCCATCATGTGGAACAAGCAATAGTTGTAGTAATCGTAAAATGTTACGGACGGCAAGGCAGAGGATAACTCGTGGTTCGGCCTCGAATCCGGCCATGCTGGCGTATGAGTCACGTTTAACGGTCGAACCGTCCATTATCATCATGTTTGTTTTTCTACATATTATAGAATTAGCGAGCCGACATCTGGCCTGGCGACTGATTCATGTAGAGCTAATTTTTGAATAAAAACCGCCCATGAGTCGCACTCGCGTACCGATGGTAAGTTAAGACCTGAGATTTCCGCTTTTAAGACTCAAAGTAAGGCCATTGAACATTCGAAAGCAGGTCGAAGCTGACGGATGATCTGTCTATAGCATACAATACGTAATTTTACGCCAAATTCCACTTCAGCTTAGCCGGTTGCGAAGCTGAACACAGTTCAATTCACTTACTGAATTCAGATAAGTGTGCGGCTGGCCTTATTTGAACTAGTCTTCTCATTTTTATGGTAAAGTTGTCTGTAGTGTATTTAATAAGCAGCATGCTGTTGACAGCAACAAATATCTTGCTAATTGAGAGTCCAATTAAAGGCTTCTGATGTCATCTTCTTCAACGATAAAGGCGTGTACCAGCGACGGGCACTTTGGAGTAAGGTCCCTTTTTCAATAAATAACCCAACCCAAGTGATAATTTCAACTAATTACACCTGAAAGCTTAATAAATTACGTCCCTTCAAAACCCGATACAGTGTGGTGGTAGTTTATGTATGATGGCAATAAAATGCCAAATCAATCCTTTAAAAGCTAGATAGTGTTGAACCGGGCAAGATGCCAGACATCCGTAGAGCAAAGCAGCCATAGAAACGACAGACATGGTGAAAAAAGTAAGTGCTGACATTAGCCATAGCTAGCACTTGCTTTTGCTGGTTGCCAGATGTAATAAACCTATTGACCAGTAATAATCGTTCTAGCAAATGTCACAATTAAATCGACTCGCGTAATGGATTCATTTGGTTCTATTTATGGTTTACAAGTGGAAAGAGTGTCAGTGCTGAATGTAGTAAGCTCATGAGTATGTCAGTTCCATTCTTTAAAATTTGTGATTAAAAAAAAATTAAAACAGTCTTATTTATAAAAACACGAATCCTTAAAACACTCCTCAGATGCAGTTTAACTTTGTGATAAAGGGAAAGACGTAACCACTGTTTAAACTACCTCTGAGGAGAGTTTTAGAGGAATCGTGTTTTTTTAAATAAAACGGTTAACCTTGGGAAAATAACGAATTTAAATTAGTTAAAATTGTAAATATTGCACTATAACTTTCTGGAAATAAATTATTCTTATTCTGTTCCTATTTATATTATAAATTTTTTTATATACAAAACAAATACAAAATACAAAAATATTTATGAACAGATTTGGTCGTTGACGAATCTGTTGTTTTCTACTTTTATTTGAAATCTAGGTATTGTATTATTATTATATTATTGTTTAACTCTCATGTGTAATTCCTGGTGTACATACAGTAAAGAATATTCTATCTATCTATCTAGGTACTTTTGCCACTTCCAATTTGTACTTAGGTTTTCACAGAAAATATATTGAAACTACTTCTACTACTTTCAGCCCCCGTCAATACCATCCCAATTTCGTGGTCTCCCTGTGAGCCAGGTAATATCAAAATAACTCTCGCGTCACTACAATTCACGTTTTGTGATCTTCCTATGAGCCGGCTAATTTCAAAACTAGTGTCGTCGCCTCTGGCACTTCAAAATTCTATTGTCGACAGGCATAACGTTCGTGCAGCACATATTTTATATCTCGACTCCATCGACACCGACTTGTTTAATAATTGAAACCTTACACAAGGTATACTGATATTCTTGTTATTTTTCTTTATTATATAGGTGATGGTTAGATTTGACTGTTCATTAAGTAGGGTTTTTTTTTCGATATTGTAAATTTTAGTGTGTTCTGAACTACAATGTGAGAGACACCACGATCCTTCTGCCGGGGTGGCAGGGGATGGCCAGTGGAAGAGAGGAGTGAAAAGCTAAAGGCATTTGCTCAACAGTGGGACACGGAAACGGCCAATTAAAAAAAAAATCTCTTGTAAATGGTTGTAGTGGAAATTTAAGCGGCAGAATTTGGGGCCGAAGAACTGAGAAAGACATATATTTACCGAACACAACATTATAGCGGTGCTAATCCTTAAAATAACTATGCAGGTTTGGCAGGTTTCCTCACGATGCTATCTGTTTAACAAGCCAAAGATTGGCCAAAAACCCGAAGTAATTGGGTTCAGGTGGGGTCAAGAATTCAAGATACAATTTGTATTTCATTGCTTGTTTACTTATTCGGTCTTAGGATATATTTTGGACTTGTTAGTCATTAGTCCAGGTACATGCATTATCGATCACGAAGAATCAATAAACAAAGCTAAGACTCGAGGAAAAGATTAAGACGTTTGGCAACACTGTTCTCTGCTTGAATTTTGAAACATACAGTGTGTTAAAGAATTGTTAAAATAGCCGAAAGATATCACACTGGACACCAAAACAATAAAATTTGCTGGGAAGTCAATTGAAGTTTTCGGGTACCTAATCAAAATATCACAAATGTCAGCAAGCAATGGACACTTTTAGCATTATTTTAGCACAGTGCGTAAACCAGTGCTTAGCTTATCTCAATAGATTCTTTAGATATTTTAAATATATTGCACGTTGGAATTTCAAATTCGCTTTCCAAAAGCTTACAAATTTTGAAAAGGATTCATAAAATAAATGTTTGTTATATGATGCTTAATTAATTTCTGTACAAAAGTGTGACTTTGAACCTCAATATCAACTATGCCTTTGTAAGGTACTCTTTTGTAATTGATTTAATTGAAAGAATATTCTTATCTTATCTAAGCCGCGGATTTCCCAGGCATGGACAGTTTGGAATAAAATGTTCGTAGTGTTACTCTCTGCAATAAGCGGGTGTGAAACGTACCACTCGTCTCAACTTCAAGAATTTTCAAGGGGCTTGAGCGAGAACATGTTGCAATGCTACCCAGCTACCAGGAAGTTCTTTACGTATTCACAATCATTCAAGTTTTCCACGCGAAATGGGTGAAGTCAATACAAGACGAAGATAAAGAGTATACTAGACTCCCTCTATGCTAACGGGGCAATTATTCACGAATTTAAACAACTTGCTCGAGCAGCTCCGAGATAAAATCCGAAGTAAACGCAATAATTAAAGGTACAATAATTCTCGACCGTCAGCCGGCGCCGCACCGGATTGGGGTCACGGCTGCGACATCGGGCTACTCTAGCTTAGACATTGTTTCTCTTGGACTGATACGATTCGCTATGACCATCATCATCAGCCATTCGACGCCCACTGCAAGACATAGGCCTCCTACGTAGTTTTCATAACCAAGAGAGGTTTTACCATAATCGCCACGCTTGGCAGGCGGGTTGGCGATCGCAGTATGCGGTTGAAATCTCAGGAAGACGCTGCTGTCCGTCTCCTGGTAATTGATTGCCTTACTCGCCTTCTACGACATCCACGGGAGGAAATGGAGTGACGCTATTCTTAATCCGGTGCCACACATATTTCATATGGCAAATTTTTAAATTTAAATTGGCAAAACAATTATATTGAAACTTAAATTCAATCCAAATCCAAACTTAAATTGATTATTATCCGTGCAAATTCACTTTTTATAATGTCTTGTGCTCGTGTTAACCAAAGTAAGTCTGTTTTCTGTATCAAATAATTAATAAATAACTTCCACACAACACAATAACTTGACCTGCACCCAAACTAGGAATGCTGAATATGCTAATCGGATATGTTAATCTAACATTCTTGAAAGGGACCAAAATAATGTAGAATAGAGCCTGCATCATGTCTCCTAATTATCCACACTCGATGTGAAGATTAGAGTAAAGATTCCAACGACAGATTCCAATCACGGGACGTGTCGAAGGAATTAGTTTTACGTGCAATTATGCGTTCGATGAACGTGACCATTACAGCTGGAAACCTCAAACTGTGAACTCTATTAGCGCGATAATGCCATTAGTCACATTATTTACGTAAATATCAGCACGTAATTACTATGGGTAAACACTTTTTCTATTCGGACACACATATATGTATCGCTATTGGAAGTACATAATAATATTTAACTACTTATAGGCGGGGAACTTTGTGTTGAGGACTGGATGAATAAATTACCCTTCGCAATATTACGAATTCCTGACATGACTACTTCGTTAACTTGGGAACAAATACGTGTACTGTTCATGGTCTCATCTGACGGCCACGACCGGGCTCTCTCATATTTCATATATGATGGCCCTTATATACTTAATTTTATTACGTGTAAGGGTTAAGATTTTATAATCATCACATCATCATCATTCAGCCACAAGAAGTCCACTGCTGAACATAGGCCTCCTCCATGGATTTCCAAAAAGACCGGGCGGAAGCGGCTTGCATCCAGCGTCTTCCTGCCACTTGGATGAGGTCATCTGAATATAATATCATCATCATCATAATATTTGAATCGAAATGAATTTCACATTTAGGAGGAAAAATTACGTTGTCTAAGTACTCATTACTGGCATGTGGATGATGTCAGTCCTCTCTCTAGTCACCATTGGTATGCACTGCAGAGGCGCTTGACACCGAAAGGCACCGTCCTTAATAGGGAATTAATAACGTCTTAGATTACAACGAATGGAGGCGAAGATTGAATAATATCGGGGCCACCCACACCGGCTCAGTGGTTATGATTGCTGGTTCAATACCCGGTCCGAAATGTGCAAATGTCATTGTTGTAGGAAAACGGAGGCGATCCATTCGAATACCTAACAGGATAATTGACAACAAACAGTGCTGCTCATTGGAACTGATAAAAGCTACGACTGATTAATAAATACAAAAACAACAAGGAATATAATGCAGTTTAAATATTGAAAGTAATCCAACTAATTAGGGAGGAAAGTCTAACAGGATAAAAGTGGAGACCGAAATGGAAGTATAACTTCCATGACGACATAAACACTGCCGTAAAATAGAAGCGAATCAATAATAACGAGAATGAAACATAATGTCACCATAAACGGTAGAGACCATAATGAATTGCTAACTGCGGAAAGAACGAAAACGTAAAATATTTTAAGGAATAAGGGGGAAAAGGAAATGGAAACGAATCGTTAATAGTGGCTGAAAAATTTAACAGGATATTATAGAATTAATTATATAAGAGATAGAGAGGTAGGTACAATGTCTCATCAACAAGTCATTAGCAGCGAAACAAATTAAACACCCCAATTTGGAAGTCAACGACACGACTGACACTATTGCAACTGCGACAATTTTCTGAGAAACACCTGAATATTAGCTACGTTTAGGCTATTCGCAAGTACAACACATCCGGCTACAGAAAAACCGTCAAAGAAATTCAAAATGTTGAACGTGCTCGCACGCTCGACCTTACAACGTCGAGGACACTCAGCGGAGCGGGGGCCGGGGCACAGGATCACCACACGAACTGGCCGTATAAGAAAAAAAAAAACGTTTGAAACAAGGCGTTTGGATTCGACCGGCCAGACGTTAAGTGCTGTCCTTGACGCACCTAGCACATTAGAATTCCGAGGGAGTGTGACGGGGCCTCGCGTGCTTAGAGGGATTAGAAACATATCGACGAACTTATCCGGTAACAAGTCACTGCTCGAAATACAATTTACCAGGGTCGTTAAACTGCGTACAATCTCGTTAAGGAACGATGGCTCAGACACGAGCATATTTTGCGGGCTCTGTAGGGGGGAATATTACAAGAGGTATCGAGACAAAGCCTGCCACGGAACAATGCGAATGAGCGGAGAGCTATGGAAAAGAAAAGCAACAAGAGCATAAATCAAAGACTCTGAACAACCTCCGACCCGTGGCGTTTCGTTTCGATACACAGCCAGATGACAATGACCGGCGGCGAGGCTCTGCAATAACGGAACGCAGTCGATTGCAAGAGGCAATTTCTTAAATGCGACTTGTCCAACCAGCCCTTTATTAAAACGAGAAACATGTGATTGCGCAGCAGCAGCACGTGCGATTCTAGACTTATTTTTCAGAGCGATTTAACGAGGTTGATCGCTATCTAGTTCTTGTTTGTACTTGAGACAACATACCAGTGGCCTAATTATGCTCACCAAATCCTGAGTGATTCCAATCGTCTAACTGTCAAATTCCATACTAATTTGACAGTTAGACGATTGGAATCGCTCAAGATTTGGTGAGCGTAATATAGAGGCTGAACACCAGAGGCGACTTTATAAAAACCAACAGGTCGAATTCATAGAGGACTAATAGTAGCTAAGGTACAAATGAACCAATCCATTACTTGAAAGATCAACCAGATCCATCAATTGTCATTCCACAATGTGAAAACATGTCTCGAGAGGATTTAAAACAGTAGCTACCACCAGGCTCCAACAAAAACAAACCACATAGCCACGGAGATTATACAGATAGGGCCCAGGCATTGTGACCCATAATTCTAATGCCACGGACAACGGTACAGGGTAACCGGTTCCATCCAGAATGGAAAATGGCAAGTTCAGAAGTACTGTCCAAGTGAAGTCTTTGTATAACTATGGAGTCTTCGTGTCCAGTATCAAAGCTAATGCAGTCCCGAACGAAATTCAAACACACGCAAAAGAAATTTAATTTGAAAATTCTTTATTGCAAAATAAAACATCTAAACATAGGTGCATACTTGTAAAAGTAGGGATTCCCAGATAAGCTGATCATCTCTTCAGAAGGTGCGATGATTGTGTATGTTCCACAGTCCAAGCCATTTGACTTTCCAGGTCATGTAAGTAAGGCAACGACCATCTGTATATTCTCACTCAGTGCTCCAGGTTTGTAATTGGAGCGCCCCGTAGAGCATCCGAACCAAAACACTCGCCAGACTTAGCGGATTATTTTACAATTCAAACCTTCTTATTAACTTATCTATTTATTCGGGCGCTAACATCGATGATATTTTTCTAAGTTTTACCAGTAACGGAAAACTTGGGCAGTATTTAATTGTAGACATAAGGAGACATTTCGCCCACGACAACATTCCTATACAGTCGACAACACATCAACCTTTACACGCCTACACTCTATACGGGAGACTTTGCAACAACAATTGTTGATCTGCTGTCGACAGTTCGCAGATAACTCTTGTTCGTGACCAACCTTTTTTGTTCCAGCAATAAGGGTCCACCCTCTAAAGTCATACCAAATGCAGATGAACGTCAACTTACCTGAAAAAGAAAAGACAGATTAATCTAAGACTTTTGTATTCTAAATGAGATCTTTGCAGATCATGCAGTCTAGCCTAGAATAAACTAAAATAGATCAGGGGAACTAATGAGGTTGAGGTGGTAATAGTGTATCAATAACAATAAGTAAAACGCGGATATTCACACATCCACAACAATGGGTGAGAATACGGTGGATATGCAGTGCAACATAAACACGAGAGTTGTGATGTCATCCAATCATGCACATGTAAGTAATCCTTGAAACAATGAACAGAGAAATGTAATTGTTAGCAACAACACTATCTGATTAATAGCAGAGTTGGCTGAACAATAATTGTATTCTGACAAGTTATTTCGCCAGAAGGCAAAATGCTCTTTAGTTCATTACATGACCGAAAATGGTCAATTTCGCAACCTCGGAGACCTACTTTCCGACTACAAAACTTAACGATGGCATTATAGATTCACAGGAATGTGCCTCATTTTACTACTCACACAAAATCACGTCAGATCGTGTTACAGTCATGCAAAACGCAATAGCATGGTATTGGTGGAGTCCTAAAAAAGTACAATCTTCTGCTGCTTCCAAGTAAGGCACAACAACTTTCAAGCCCTCTTTAGCGGCACCGTTACTTGTCGATTATCATGATATTACGCCACGTCGACGACACATCGTGCGGCCGGCCAGATGGCTATATAGTGGCGAGGATTCGACCCACATCGCGAAGGTCCTGCCGGCCGGACCCGGGCTTGCTCACGCCTTGTATGGAAGCGCAGGGTTACGCAACTCGGGTAGTTATTGCTGCTAAGAACCTTCCTTCTGCACTATGTGAGAGTCATGCGGAGACAAAATTTTTGATATTGCCCGAGAGAGTAAAACAGGACGTGTTAAAGCCGCGAGAGGCAAAAAATAGGAGCTAAACGGTTTCAAAGCGCGCATTGATTTCATTCCAAAGCCGTTTACAGTTAATCAATGCTGTACAACATTTGTAATGGATAGCCATGTGAAGGCTCTGTGGAGAGTTGAACAGACATATGGCGGGTTGAAACGTCACCTTATAAGGCTAAGACGTGTGTTGTGTCGTGATCTGCGAATGACCTGTCAGCCTGCTTGTCACGAATTTCGGGTTTAGGATGGAAGCCAAATACCACAAATGGGCACACGCAGTTTCGTCATAAAGCTATAGAAATAAATGTAACACTGTATTTTTTTGCCACACGGCCGGACCAGAAAGAAATTGCAATGTATACTTGTGTTTCCTCGGGTAATAAAAAGTTCAATTTAATAAAATATTACCCCAAGAAAGACAAAGATGAGTGCATCGTATCGCGAAAAACATCAAGTGTCTGATGCATCAGAAACGCTGCTAAGCCAAACCGGAAGCTAAATGCGCGGTCGTAAGACCGTTAATAGCTTGAAGTGAGAACTGTGGTCGTCGCAGGTCAAGATCCTTTGGAATCAGCAACGCATATGCTTTGTTGTGATGAGGCAAACCTCCCGCGTCGATATATTTAATTCGTGCTCGAGGAAATCGCAAATTTACGTTTCGCAAATGTCTGGATTCTTCTTAATGTGCGTTGAAAGCATCTAGTTCTCTTCAGACTTTGGTACAGTCAGCTGTGAACTGGCCCTTTCTGCTCTGTACTCGCATTTATCTTCTGTTCGATAAGAGCTCCTCTTATCAGTTCGTATAAAAAATTGTTTTGGTAGCTAATAAGCACTTTTGTCCGATTAGAAATGAAGAACGTAAGTAACTTTCGAGTGTTGCAATGATAAAATAGATTCTATCTAATGAATCTACACCGGTTGGGTATACTGGATTCTCCTTTTAAAACACAAATGGCCCAAGGTCAATTTACTCTACAGTAGTAGACGGAACACCGTCTTAAAGCCTTTCATATTGTACATTTTATCGGCATTCCTGGAAGGAACCGTGAAATGCTATAGTCACCGGTGTTACGCCTGATCAATTAATCTACTGCAACTACAGATCGGTAGCCATTACGAATTATGATACTGACAAACTGATACAAACATATTATAGATAAACTCTCGCATGTATCCTGGAGGGCTAGGTAGAGGCCAGGATACAAAACTTACTGATATTATATTAATACAGTTGTACTGATAGAATTAACCGTCGAACATCTATCAGCCACAAATATGGCAACAGCTCAATTCAATTCACCGCCCGCGATATTAAGATAATTGCAGTCGGTTTTTTTGAGGTATTACCTGCGCAATAGCTGTGTCGGTAGTTGAAAGCTCAATATGGATAGCCCTTGATTTTAAAAGTATATTCATTGGATAAAATTAAGTTTTGAAAATGTGTTATCAAACTTGTTTATTTTTAGAATGACATCTCGAAACCTCCCACAAACAAGTTATGAAAATTTGAGTTAGAATAGTTACTTCCCCATATTTTCTGAACATCCAGCTAGAGGGAAGTTCCAACCACTAGTCGTTCTAATCACGGTTAATTACAACGCAAAGTAGTAAAACTAAAAACAATACGTGTCCAGGCGCCACAGGAGGCAATGACGTATTGGGTACAGTTCGAAAATAACGTTCCAGACTTCGTAGCAACGAGCTATTAGACAACAGGCGCCATACTTTAGACCGTCTGGAGACGTTTCGCATTGATCTTAGCTTCATCCGTCTGTTTTAACAGGATCAATCCGAATTCGACCTTGTCTTTATGGTGGGAACAGCCTAAATTAAGTAAATTAATACATCGCAGGTACAAATTACAATATACTTCGTAAAGTGCCTCTCCATCATTGGAGGTTTCAGCTCGTTGGATCTTCCCTGCTCAAAACAATCCCGAATCGATTTCCATCTTTTTAAACAATTGTATGACTTTGGAACAACATTTACAATGCCAAAGCGTGTAGCAGACTAGAAAATCCTGCTTCAGGCATTTGGTTCCGCGAGCGCAAGTAGAAATAATTGTCTGTTCATTCATTATATTAATTTGATTACACGCCATATATGATCCAAGTTTATCACGGCTATAAAGTTGAGAGGGAATAAAACCTTTTGCTGCGAATATAGAATATGAAAGAAAGATTCAAGTAAACGCTAAGTAGTGAAGTTTGGCTTGTTTCCGAATTAAAAAATTGCCCTTGAAATCAAACATGCCCCAAGCCATAGAGTGAGACATTTAATAACGCACAGGTCTCTTATTATAATATCTATGGGATCGAATATGGAAAATAATATGCGACTGTGTTGAACTTAGAGATCCATAGGAGTTTCAATTAGGTTAGGGATTGACACGGAACTATTTTCGTCACAAAATTTCTCTCTTGAACCGTATCCATATTGACGTAAGACCGCATTTGGTATGGCAAAGTTCAGTTAAACTGCACTTTATAATAATAACATATATAATGCCAGAACTGGACAATAAAACACGAAGTCACGCATAACGCAATACACGGTTAAATTGTGGTCTGTTTACTGTTTCTTCACAGGTCTGATATTTTGTTCCACCAGAACATTATTTTCCAAATTATTGAAAACTGAGGTCCGACTATTCTGCTGCCAGTTCTCGTAGAATGTCTCTTAAAATCACTTAATGATGACTTTCATCTTTAAGAATAGTAGTTTGACCGAACCGAAAAAAATATGTGTGACGTATTACACATTTTTCTCTTCATGTTCATCTTGACATTACATTCAAATATTTTTTTATCTAACGTAGAAAAATTACTTATTAATAATTAACCTACATTGGACGATATGGAATAGAACTATGCCCAGCAGTGGGCTCTATTCATGGGCTGGATAGATAGGTCGAACCTCGTAGTGCGGCTCTGAAGTCGGAAACATAAAAGTTAAAAAAAAACGGCCAAGTGGGTTCCGTACCATTATCTATACAACATTAGACAAAGATCTAATTTGAGACCAGCGCCATCTATAGAAACCGACAAGAAGCGTTTAACATTGACATTTAACGACATGACATCGGCGCTGCTAAGGTTACATAGATGGCGAGCGCTGTCTTTAGACAACGTTTGTTGTATGTTTAAATATTTTATTTTATTCTGTTTTTAGTATCATCTGTGAAAATTTCAACTGCCTGGCTATCACGGCTCATGAGATACAGCCTGGTGACAGACAGACATACAATAGGATCCCGTTTGGCACCCTTCGGGTACGAAACCCTAAAAAAAATCACTGTGTATAGTCTGACTGTTCTCTCAGAGTTCGTGACAGACAGACGGCTATTCACTATAAGTAGGTATGTATACATACGACTGTGAAAACGAATTACGTCATACATTACGCCGGTTAGAGTAATACCTGAAAATAAATGTGACTGAAACATCGAATAATGTTATTCTGGACGGGAAATATGACGTACTATGATGAGCTCCCTAAGACGGGCCAAGAGTTTAATCTACAAGCATACAAATACAAATACAAATACAAAAATACAAAAATCTTTATTCTTTATCTTCATTATTTTTCGGTACATAGTAATTGGAGTCACCTTTTAAGCATACAATGCCTGTACTAGGTGTCTCCGCTCTTCCATAGCATTAATCTAGTTTAGTTTGAGATGATATTACAAAAGAAAAAATAAATAGAAAATTAACTTAGCCAACTATGTGTGTGTGTGTGTGTGTGTGTGTGTGTGTGTGTGTGTGTGTGTGTGTGTGTTTTTATGTGCGTGTTTATATACATATGTATGTGTAAATATTATTTTACTTGCTCTATTAGTTTTTCTGTCTCGTTATAATTTAAGCTATTTAACCATTGTATAATATTTTTTTTACATTCATAATAAGTTTTGTCGTAAATTTTAATATTCTTATTTATCTTATTGTATATAAAAGATGACTGCGCGCTGTACTGCATCCTAGCAAATTTAGTTCGTGTTGCCGGTGTTTTTGCTACCATATCCTTTCTTCTTTTATTTTGTATTTTAGGGTCAAACGGTAAGTTTTTGTGCTTTTTTAATAGGATTTGCAATATGTATAATTTTCTAATGGAGAGTAAATTACTTTCTTGATATAATCTGTCTGTGGAATATCGTGTCTTTTTAAAATACATCACCTTAATTAACTTACGCTGAACTCGTTCCAACTCAAGAAATTTTATCTTTGATGCTCCTCCCCAAATTGGTAGACAATACGTTAAAACTGATTGTACTAAAGCGATATATATCTCATTGAGGAGATTTCTGGGTGAGTCTTGGTCTTTAATATTAGATATATTTCGAGGCACAACATGTCTCAGTGTTCTAAACATCCAAATTAGTTTCCGTAGTCTGGTGGCGACGTGTTCAAGGTGTAGGTGCCATGATAATCTATAGTCAACAATAACACCGAGGTACTTAGTATGTGTGACTTTTTCAAGATGAGGGCAGCTACAGGTTCCTCTGGTAATGTTGTTGCAACTATGAAGCTTAATTTCAAAGTCATTACTTGGCTGTGCACGATTATTCAGGCTAAAGCAGATGTAGTTTGTTTTAGACGTATTTAGCGTAAGTAGGTTATTTTCCAGCCACTGTGATATCAGAGACATTCCTCTTTCGGCACCTCGTTTGATGTCCATTATAGGCCATTATATTTCCATTACATTTTCCGTGACAAGTCTTGCCTAGTGTGGAGGTCAGCTTATAATTAAAAATGTATCTTTTTAAGCCAATAAATACTTTTATCTTTATTAAATTATTAATGCATGAATCTTTATTGCATCATCAGCCATTTAACGCCGACTGCAGGACTTAGGCCTCCCTCATGGTTTTCCAATGAGGTAGCGCAGTGGTAGAACGCCTGCCTCTCATTCGAGAGGTAGTGGGTTCGAATCCCGGCATGTACCAATGACTTTATTTTCTAAGTTACGTACATTTATTTCTCATAAGAACGAATTACATTTCATTCACTTAAAATGATAAAAACAGGACTATAATCTAAGTAAATACAAACATGAACATGGAACACCCCCATACCTTTCAGTTATTAGATTGTAACAAACGCTTAAATTTTATATTTTTCTTTGATATGGTATCTTAATCATTTGCGAAGTGAATCTAAATCTCTTATATCCTTCGGTAGTTTGCTCTTCTCCTTCAAACAGAATTGACCTTTTTCCGTATTGGGTTCGTGGTGCAAAAAGTTGTAAGTGATTTTTAGTTATATCTGTGGCCGTTGCCTTGAATTCTATATTTGATTGGATAAGTTTGTGAGTAATTTTTATAAATAAGGAGACATTGTTTGAGAGATATACAATTGCCTAATGATCATGAGTTTTGTGTCTTGTTATATAGTTAAACGTAACAGAAAAGTACTTTAATAAGTTTATTTTGAGCTATTTGTAAATCATTTATACGTATGCCTGCCGCTGAGCCCCATATCTCTATTAGAATAGCAATACCACTCGCTAACTTTACTGTGAAGGAAAATATCGTGACGAAACCCTAGTGTCTGAGGTATTTACATACCGGTGCGGAGATTTCAGGTCTAGCTAGCGCTGTACTCGCTTGTACATTCGGCAGCGCCAGTAGGTGTACTGTTTCAATACATTAACACCACGCGGTCACTTGCCAAAACAAATATTCTTTCTTCAACCCAACGTAAATTCAGTAAAAAAAAAAAACTGAAGGCCTCAACAAATTACTCAGGAGCAAACCTAGTAAATTAACCGGGAACCCTCTTCTTCAGCATTTATCTGTCCACATACATACATATACTCACGCCTGTATTTCGGAGTGGTAGGCAGAGACCAGGGTTTGCCACTTGCCACGATCCTGACACACCTATTTCAGTTTTATATTCTATTTGTTACACTAACCCGTGCTGAGGACCATTTTAAAAACCTATTTAGAGGCTAAAAATTCCACCCATGCCGGGACTTGAACCCGCGACATCTGGCTAACCGTGCCAGCGCTCTCCCAACTGAGCTAATTACTTCGGCCAGATGTCGCTGCCTGTACAGGGAAGTTTGTAAAGAGGCTCGAAATTTCGCCGATGCCTGCACTTGCCCATTAACTCAGTTGGGAGAATTTTGGTGGAATTTTTAGCCTCTAAATAGGTTCTTTTTCAGTTT
This sequence comes from Yponomeuta evonymella, assembly GCA_963969515.1. Taxonomy (NCBI): domain Eukaryota; kingdom Metazoa; phylum Arthropoda; class Insecta; order Lepidoptera; family Yponomeutidae; genus Yponomeuta; species Yponomeuta evonymella. Next base: position 17,297,725 of record OZ018354.1, on the reverse strand, counting down.
ATCAACATTTATAAAATTTTATTTGTCCACTGTTAGACGTATGCTTTTTCATTCACAGAACGCAATGGAGGACAAATGAAGCATGCCATACAAGTCTTACGCAGACCAAAAAATCGGGTCTCCAGTATTCACCCTAAAACTTCCCATCTGTCTATCTAAGGCCTAATAAAGTGCAATCATTCTTCAAACCAGACAGGTCACAGTAACCCGAGAAGCTTTCAAACGATATCAATAAGTCAAAACGTGCTCCCGGAACCAACAATTTGCTCCACCCCTGAAAGTTTCATTGAACCCTTGGCCAGGGTTGTCACCTCACCAGAACGTTGAAACGGAGACGAAAAAAAATGTTCTCAGAAGAAAAGTACAAGACTTTCGAAAAGACAAAATTTATCTCAACTCAAAAGCGGGACTTCATTTCCTTTGTCAATAGGGTTGCACAAAAAGGAACGGTTTATCGTTTGATAAGATACCGGACACCGTAGCACCTATGCTCTCATCATTTACAAGATTTGGTTCTACGAGAATCCAGTGGAGAACTTGAAAAAAATTATATCAATTTCATTTCACAAATGACCGAAAATCTTGTTCTAAAGGAGGCCTTTACGCTGCAGTGAGACACCAATGTTCTGGAGGCCACAAGAAGTCCACTGCTGCACATAGGCCTCCTCCATGGATTTCCAAAAAAAACCGGTTGGAAGCGGCTTGCATCTAGCGTCTTCCTGCCACTTGGATGTGGTCATCTGTCCATCTTGTGGCTGGTCGTCCCACACTGCGCTTGCCGATATGTGGTCTCCATTCGAGAACTTTTCGGGCCTATCGGCCATCAGTTCTGCGTGCTATGTGCCCTGCCCACTGCCACTTCAACTAACTAATCCGCTGGGCTATGTCGACGACTTTCGTTCGACTACTGGAGGCTACATTAAAATAAAATAAAAAAAAAGGCATTGGAGTTATTTCAAAAACTTATGTTTTTACATCCTTATTAGAAAACTATTAGAATTGAATGAAAAAACTAAATCTAATAAGTTTTTCATCATTTTATTGAAAATAGAAAAATATTTTTATGCTATTACTAGCTGACTCGGCAAATGTTGCTTTGCCATATTAATTAGCCTACGCGACCTATTCTAAGACCTACCAAATTTACGTACACAAAAAAAATCATAAAAATCGATAAAGCCGTTTCGGAGGAGTTCGATAACAAACACTGTGACACGAGATTATATTAGGGCGTTAAGGGCGTTGATGGAGCTACCTCGCCACTGTAGCGCCTCCGGCATGTTCGCCAACGCGCGAGTAGATTGTTTCTACGCGATCACTAGGCGCGTCACTAGTGAGCAGGATGCGGGGCAGCGCCAACAGCGTCCTAGCGATGATGGCGCGGCGCGGGCAACCACTACCGGGCCGCATACATCAACCACTGCTGTAGGCTTCAGGTCGCACGCAACTGGCCTTGATGTATGTAAATCACAAAGTATGTGTGTATGTTTATCCTAGCTATAAATGCTATTAACATAAGTTTAAAATGTACTAAACAACCACATACGAATCTTGTTCGAAGCAAATAAATTAGGTATTATTATAATAAAAATTAATTTTTTTCCGGGCTTTCCATGTCCTCTAATGGCATAAAAACATCAAATTTCAAATTTTGAGGCGAGTTTCTCATTGTGTCTGGCAACCCTTACCCAACCAGTCTGCCGCATTGCACCCTTGCCCCCCGGGGGAGACCCCTGGCTTGTCTGCATTGGGGGGATCGCTTGCGAAAACTTCGCAAGAGGCTGTTGACGTTGAGATCCGACTATGCATATTTGAGATCTCGTTGGAATGCCTCACCTCAATAGGCAAGCTTGTTAGATCGGTAAAAGTATGTGTGCTGGTGAGACACCTAGGTAGCTAACTCAGTTATAATGATATCACAATGAATGAAATTTTCAATAAAACAACCGACACCGCGTTATGAAATCCGTTATAGGTTCCTAAGCCTTGAGAAGACAGCGACAACCAATTTTGGCTAACAAGATCAAGGCTCAACACAACACATAGGTATGTTTATGTACCTGAAATACTAGGCTACCAGAAACCGTGTGGAGCAGAACGCGAAAAGAGAAAGGCTGCCTAGATAAACATCGGCAGCAACCAAACCGCCCAAACACACGAACAAAAAAGTTTGCAAAAAGTACTAGGCCCGCAGAGCATGTGTGTGATTGCAAAAAACTGGCCAAACGCGAGTAGACTTAATAACAATAAGGTTTAAAACAGTATAAAGTTTAGCAGCTATAAGTATTATTCAACACTCCTTTGGTTCTTCTCGATGAAATGCCTTTTTTTAATGTATTTTTTCATTATATATTTTTTCTATCTCTTAGGCAAAAGGCAAAGCTGCATATTATGAACAATTCTCGTCTGCGCCTGAACTAGGTTCTAGACCTGTATCTCGACTTACGACGGCCTGCTTTTCAGTTGAAAATCTAAGGAACCTTTAAAATCTATTACACGACGAAACTGTAGACTTCTTACTGGACAAGTGAAATATAAAAAATAGGCCGTTTAATATTGGTTAATCGAAGCTAAATAAAGGTCACCAATAAACCCCGGCCGCTGCGTCAAAAACATCCAACCGGTTGTCCAAAAACACTGGCGCAAAAGTCTGCCCCGAGTACCAGGTCGTCAGAGCACCGGAGGAGGTTAGACTTTGTACGCAGTATATTCGCGTGGGCCGCCTCCTCCCCCCTCCCCCACCCGGCCGGGTCGACGACCGCGGCCGATTCGGCCGGCCGGTCACCTCACCTTGACATTCATCTCCGAATGCACTTTAGAACAGAGTTCGGGACAAACGCGACTATTTTCAGGAACAGCCCCCTTGTATGGATGGCACTGGCGGAATCGTCTGGGACGACTATTTTGAATTGGCCGCGAGTTTTGCAGTCGTGATGTGCTTTTGTCTGGGTAGCAGGTTGTCTGGGAGAGACTACTTAAGAGTACAAATAATATTTAAGACCGCCAATTGTATACCACTACATAGATATAAGAAACTATTTGTAATATCTCTCACCTGGTTGTGCAATAAAGTGATCTCTATCTATCTATTTACTAATATTTTCGCGATTTCCTTTTTTATGCACAGTCTTTACCCTACTCCATAGCAGAAAAATCTAATATTGACAACTATTATCAGGTGATCAATCAGTCAAATCCTTTGCTGGATTGCTGGAAAAAACGGTAAAAAAGCAAGGAAACAAACACATTATGTCTGTCAATTCAGAATTAAATTTTTTTAGGTAAAGTTGGTTTTAACAAGCATACAAGACACTCTTCAACATGAATGACTACCATGAGTACCATGTGGATGGGCGAGGACCGAATTCAATTAAAAATATAATCCTTTTTATTAGGGTTCCGCACGCGAAGGGTGGCAAATTACTAAGACTTCACTGTCCGTCTGTGTGTCTGGCTGTCTGTCACCCGGCTGTATGTCATGAACCGTGATAGCTAGGCAGTTGAAATTTTCACGGATGATGTATTTCTGTTGCCGCTATAACAGCAAATACTAAAAACAGAATGAAATTAATGTTTAAAGGGGGCTCCCATAAAGCAAACGTAATTGTTTTGCCGTTTTTTGCTCGATATTAATAAAGGCATCAGGTAGATGCTTCAAATATTCACAGAATATTTAGTTCTATATTAGCTTCAAAAATAAATAAGTAAAATAAAATAAATATTTAAGGGGAGCTCCCATACAACAAACGTGATTTTTTGCCGTTTTTTCTCGATCCTTGTGTCTAATGCAGTAAAGATAATGGTACGGAACACTTCGTGCGCGAGTCCCACTCGTACTTGGCCAGTTTTTAGTAACAGCTTACGTATGTATTTAAAGGTGATGCGTTAGGCAAGAAGGCGTAAAGTGATTATTAGATTCTCGCTATCTAGAAAGATCGAAAGGAAGGCAAAAAGCTTCTATTCACACTGTTACTGCAGCACCGTCTCAATGATCAAGCGATCAATCTATTTCCGTTTTTATGTACAATAATCTCCTCAGTCCTGGCCTTGAAAATAATTGTTATCCATTGTTATTTTCAAGGTCAGGACTGAGGAGGATATAGTGTTTTCTATTATCTATCTATCTTTTTTTTTTTATAAAAAAACATTTACATACAGGCACATACATTGCTTCTGGCCCCACACTAGGATACCCTGTGTCGTGGGAACCAGAAACAACGACATCACAAACATGTAAACATCCAAGACCTGGGGTTTTTTTTTTGTCCCCAGCCGGGATTCGAACCCGGGACCTCTCGCATGGTATGCAGATGCACTACCGCCGCGCCACGAGGTCGTCTATCTATCAGCCTGTACTCGTCCACTGCTGGACATAGGCCTCCCCCAAGGCGCGCCACTTCCCTCTATCCTCGGCCACCCCCATCCAGCCACTGCCAGCGATCTGCTTCAGATCGTCGGTCCAGCGAGCTGGCGGGCGTTTCTTACACTGCATTTGCCAGCTCGTGGTCTCCACTCGAGAACCTATGCTCCCCATCGACCATCGCTTCTTCGGCATATGTGACCAGCCCACTTCAGCTTGCTAATCTTAGGTGGTATTAATCGAAATAGGTTAATTTAATGATCGTGATTCATAAGCAGCCTATATACGTCCCACTGTAGGGCACAGGCCTTCTCTCAGAGAGAGAGTATGGGCTTAATCACCAAGCGTGCCCACCGCGGATTGGCGATTTCTAGCGTTGAGGTATGTGAATAGCTCAGACACCCAGGTTTCCTCACGATGTTTTCCTTCACGGTTAGCGAGTGGTATTGCTACTATAACCGCACAAATGTACATAACTTAGAAAGAAAAGTCATAGGTACATGCCCGCACTGGGAATCGAACCTGGGTCTCCCGCTTCAGAGTCCAATGTTCTACCCACTAGGCTACCACCGCTTGATCGTGATTAGACCCGTTTAATATATAAATGTACGAGCATCGCGAGTCATCAACAAAATATTATTTCACTTCTTTTTCAACAGTCACTTAGCCAATTATGACGACTACAGAAAGTGAGTATAACAATAAGCGCTCTAGCAGCGATCAACAAAGCAAATTTCATTAGGAGTGGGTACTAAGTAAGCGAATTTTACTGACGCATGACGCAACATTCGCTGGCAGGCATTTGCAAAATGTCTTGTACTAAATAACTTGCGGCTAATAAAGTATCTTTTTGTTCCCTAAATGGAAATGAACGATCGTAAAATATTGCGTCGAAAATAAAAACAAACCGTACGGCCATATTTTTAGGTCCATAAAGAGCTGGTTTTAAAAGTAGACCGGCCCCTTATGGCATTTTACGCTGGAGAACTAGATTGCTGTACTTACAATAATTATTGTGATTTATTAAGGTATTTATTACTAAAGCCGTCAGTAAACAATGGACGAGGACGAGTTGGCAGAGGACCGAAGGGGTTGGCATGACAGGTAAGAGGCCTATGGCCAGCAGTGGGCTCTATTAATTGCCTGAATAGTTGGATAGATTAAAGAACCACTTATAAAAATCACATTTACCCCCGGTTTCTCGTACACTAACAAGCTGTTAATCTACTATTAACAGCTGTCAGTGGTTTTTTTGTATGTACCTTGGTCAATTGGCAGCTGTTCATAGTAGATTAACAGCGTGTTAGCGTACGAGAAACTGGGGGTCAGTTTGGTAGATTTCTATTTTACAACTGAAAGGGAACGTTTTACTGACTTTATCGAGGATTACTTTCGGATTCTGGAGAGCAGCTCACTAATCGCCATTCAGATTGTAATATGTACAAATGTACATACTTTATTATTTAGTCAGAAGATACTTGACCAGACCAGTTTTTGTGAGAGGAAAAAGCGGTTTAGAATTATCTAACCGCGAGCAGTCGTCAACCATTAATCTAAAACGTCCACGCCACTTAATGGCGCATGAAATCAGTTTGATTTGAATAACAATAGGTGCGCGAACCAATAGCGAACGTCACCCGATCGCGTGTCCAGATAAGATGAGCCTTCTAAGTTTCATCATCATCATTCAGCCACAAGAAGTCCACTGCTGGACATAGGCCTCCTCTATGGATTTCAAAAAAGACCGGTTGGAAGCGGCTTGCATCCAGCGTCTTCCTGCCACTTGGATGAAGTCATCTGTCCATCTTGTGGCTGGTCTTCCTACGCTGCGCTTGCCGATATGTGGTCTCCATTCGAGAAGTTCTAAGTTTCCTACATTTCAAAGGTTGATAATCTCTGATTATGTAATTCCGAACTGTTTTATCCTATGCTTAATAATAATAAATATCCTCTTTTACTCGTAGAAACTTTTAGGTATTGATCAATTGTGCAAATCTGGAAAAAAATATTTAGAGAAGAAATCCTTGCTAATATTATAAACGCGAAAGTTTGTAAGTATGGATGTTTGTTACTCTTTCACGCAAAAAAGGCCGAACGGAACCGGATGAAATTTTGCACAGAGATAGATTATAGTCTGGATTAGCACATAGGCCATTTTTTATCCCGGAAAAATACATATAAAAATTACCACGCGAGCGAAGTCGCGGGCAACAGCTAGTACATAATAGTTTCATGACAAAAGTTCGCTCATTTGGAACAATGCTAAAATTCAGCCCAACCTTGTACAAATGCTTAACGCTAACTAACAGTAATCATGTATCTAATGGGCTAATAGCTTTATTATACCTACAATTAGTGCACTGCACACTATTCTTGCTGTGGGTTGAAAGCAACTTAAGCCGCATTCGGCGATGGCGCTCGGGCTACCTACACTGCTATAACAGAGGCCTTTAACTTAAAATCGGATGATGAAACGCAGGTTCAAAGAAAATCTGACATTAATAATAAATTTAGAATTCAGGAAGGATAGGTTACTTTAACTTTACAGCACTCTCTAATACAATTGAAACATCTTTGTATTCGAAAATGATTTGTTACTGAAAATTGCGACAAGCTACTCAAAACAAATCTGTACACATTTGTAATTAAATCATAAAAAAAATTGTCTTTGAAGTTTGTCTTTGGAAAAGCTAACAAATAAATAAAGTCGATGGACACAGGTTTGTATAAAAAACCAAAGTTGTCGAACAGAGCACAAAAGAATTATGTTTACTCTACAGATGATTTTTTTTCATGATGATGGAAAAAGAATCATATGTAGAATAAACATAATTCTTTTTCTATTCTTGTAGTCTATTCTACAGATGATTTTTTTTCCATACTTTTGTACAAAAAAAAATCAATTGTAGAATGAACATACAATATTTCTGGCCAAGTTTAATGAGACTTATATTTTTAACTGGCATTACGCAACCAAAGAAAGGTGTAACCAACAACTAACCAAGTGCTTTCCGTATCTTTATTGGTCATGAGTAAAAAATAACACAAACAAGTACACAGCACTTTATCAGATAAGAAGGCTGTGTCAGCTTAATATGGCATACATGGCAGATAGTGAGTCAGTTCTGTGACAAGAATGGACAAAATTGGTTAGGGAATGGGCACTTGCTTGACTACCCTTTTCTCATTTCTCTACTGAAATACAGATTACCACAAATTAAGAATGTCACTAAGTAAATTCTTTAGTCTATTTGTCCTGTAATTTTTAGGGTTCCGTACTTCAAAAGGAAAAACGGAACCCTCATAGGATCACTTTCTTTTCCCTCCGTCCGTCCATTATCTGTCAAGACCCTTTATCTCGGGAACGCGTGGAGGTATCGAGTTGAAATTAAAACCATACCTATACTCAGGTCTACAGTCCCTTGAAGCTGTGAAAAAATCTAACTTCTAAGTTAACATAAAAAAGTTACTACCATTTATGTATATATATAACGTATATTTCGACAATCTCAAGGGAAACAAAATTTATAGTACTTTCCTGTGACCTAGAACTACGAAATTTGGCAAGTAATCGTCGTACACTACAAATACAGAAAAAATCTGAAAACATTATACATTTGTAATAGATCACAAAAAAAATTGTTTTTAAAGTTCGGGAAAAGCTCCGAAAAATTGCGAGACTACTTTGTACGGAACCACCGGACACGCACTTCTAACTCTTTTATGAATTGGGCTTTTCCTTTATGCAAGACTATTTAAACTGCACTTACGAAATGTTTATTTGTCATCTTTTTATAAGTAACATCTTTTTATAAGTGACAGTGTAATTAATAATTCAATTCAATTCAATTCAAAAATTCAAAAATTAATAAGAAAAATTATATGAAGTTTTTTATGTTATGTGAAGTTAAGTATATGAAAATTGATATTAAATATTTGCCCAAAATGTAATTTTATATTTATTGTGCTTGTCTACATCAAAATATAGTTATTTTCCCGCAACCATTTAAATTATTAGAATTTTCGAGCGAGAGGGATGCCAGAAGTAAGAAATTAAAAGACCTCATGTCAATGGACTTATCATAGGTACTTTAAAACTTGACATGTCATGACGGCATGGTTGGATTAAATGAGCCATTCTTCTCCATATAAAGTACGGCCAAATTGAGGACAGTTGGAGAATGGACATGTTGCAGACATTTGAAACTTGCTGGTTTTGTTTTGCTTTTTAGTTTCTATCTTACAAAAATTTTTAAGAAATAATAATTTGGATAATTTGTAGTCATTGCCCAAAATATATGTTCTAATCATGAAACTGGGCACCGACTACAAATTATGCTTCTACAATACCTACATGTATACATAATTGTAATTTGAAGGTATTCTTTTAAATTATTTAACTTTTTAGTGCTGTAGTGGTTTGAAGTCAGTTTTTATTTTTCCATTAAAATTTTTTATTAGTTACGCGTGAACATAGCCAAAAAAATACATATGCGTCGAATTGATAACCTCCTCTTTTTTTTAAGTCTTAAAAATATGTCCTTCAGTTACTTATAAATAGGTTTTTGTTTGACATTTGCTCTTTAGATCAGAAAAATAAGCACCAAAATTATAGATAATATTATTAAGTGTATTATTTTTCTTTGTTACTGACAGGCAGACAGACCGACAGATAGCTAGACAGACAGATGTTGTAGTCATGGTAATAGGGTCCTATTGGCATCCTTTGAGTACAGAACTCTAAGAAATGATTAACAAAAAAATGGAACCTCCTTCCTATGCGGCACACAGATAATCATGTCATTTCACTCAAGGTTTTTAATTTAATTTTATACTGATAATGAAATGAGGAGAAAGTAGGTTGATATTTTCCAAAAGTGATGATAAAATATCACAAATTACTCCTCGGAACCAATGGTCACCTGCATTAAACATGTACAATGTTCGCAAAAATACATTATGTAGGGGTATTGAAAAGGCAATTTATAGTAATATCATGTACCTATTAACCCTGCTAAAAATAAAATTGTATTACAAAATGCGAAAGTATGTTGGCAGGGTTGCCCTTCTTTCATACAACAACAGGATTCTTTGCATAGAGGGACATTGACTTTATTAACTTAGTCTTTGTCTACCACCAGGCATGACTGGTGTCAAGTGTCAACATGTACTAGTTAAAAAAAAGCACTGAGGTTACAAAAACCCTAGACAGTTTCAGGTTTCCTCACAATGTTTTCCTACACAGTTAGTGAGTGGGAGTTTGTGCATGCACCAGTCACTCCTTCTTAGCTCTGATCTTTTTTCTAGAAACAGTATTTGAAACATTGGTATTCTGACAAAAGCTCTTCTACTTACGCTCTGTGCCATAAGAATGCTGAAATTTACACATCCATTGCATGGTAACATTTTTTATATTTTAATAGCACAAAAAAATTATAGATTTAACAGCAAAATTTTATGGATAAAATAGTTTGTTTCCAGCATAAGCTTTCAATCGAACATCAATATTTTAACTTTAACACAGTGTATACTTGAATAGACTTACTAAGACTTCACTTTCCGTCTGTCTGTCTGTCATCAGGCTGTATCTCATGAACCGTGATAGCTAGGCAGTTGAAATTTTCACAGATTATGTATTTCTGTTGCCGCTATAACAACAAATACTAAAAACAGAATAAAATAAATATTTAAGGGGGGCTCCCATACAACAAACGTTGTCTAAAGACAGCGCTTGCCATCTAGAAGCCATCCATGTAACCTACACAGGCCGATGTCATGTCATTATCATATTTCAGTTATTCACATAGGTTGCATTAGCATTTAAAACATAAATATTGTAATGAATTTTTTAAAAAAAGAAAAAGAAAGGAAGGATTTATTTAACGTATGTTGGATATTTTTAGGTTTTATTAAGGTGTCACATTGACAAGATGTTAAAATTGAACTTCAAGTTAAGGCGGGGCTCGACCTGTAGTTCAAATAGAACCAATGATTTTATGTATAAATTAGCACTGACCAATTAATAATAAAATTATAAGAAAGGAATACAAGTTTTACTAGAGCCCCTCTACCCTAACACCTTAGGCAAATAGGCTGAAAGAAAAATATGATCTCGGGCGCCAGGCCAGCACTAAAAGAAGATACCGTGGATAGTCAGAGGAAAAGCGCTTGGGTTTTAATCGCAAGGCGGGTATGATGACTGAGTCTGCAGTGGGAGATTAAGGAAACAAAGTGAATTTAGTTCTAGTAATAATTATTTATTTTTTAAATAGAAATGTACATTTGGGCGGAAGGCCGTCAAACCTGGTTTTATTTTAGAAAGTTCTAATTAAATTAGGTAGATTGACTATTATTAGCAGTCTGTAGTTAGGTCTCAGTGTCCCCAAAAAAGTCACAGTAGGTACATGGGTTCAGAAAATAAGAACTCCTAACCACTGGCCGCTTGCCAGAAAAGAGTTTATGCAAAAAAACGCACTTAGGAAATCTAAAGTAATATTATTACTACAATTTAGCTTGAAACTATTGGTAAATAATTTTAATCGCACAGTAGAAAGTCGGAAAATTGCTACGTGGAAAATTTGGAAAATATAATGTTGAAACTTAAGTCTTGGAAACTTGAGGTTATCGCTTGAATATATGTTAGGCTGGTGAGAGCACCGTGAGCATAGAATGCCTCTCCAAAAAGGAAATGGAAATATAAATCTACATACCGAAAATTATCCGGGTAAATTAAATAAATTATCAGCGGGAAACCTGGGGCCGTCCATCTTGTTATCTTCAGGAAGCAACCACCTCTCCGCACCAAAGTAGAACCCCGAGGAAATGTGGAGTTTTGGAATGAAAATTGGAAATATATAAAGAAAGGAAGAAAGAAAGAAAGAAAGAAAGAAACCCGACCAACAGTCTGGAAAAGAAAACAAATCCGCGATTAACACTTTAGCACTTCTAACCGAGGAAATGACAATGGGAACTGTATGGAAAAGAACGCAAGCTTCCCCATACTTTTAAAAGGAAAATCAAGAACACTCACCGAGTTTCTTTAAATGTAAATAATCACGACGTCTGCATTTTGTCGCAATTTAAGCGAAAAGTTAAGAAAATCTGTAATGGAAAATGCGTAACTTAGGTTAGTATGAAAAAATTTGAAGGTATTTCGAACTAAATTCGCTTCTTCTCCCTGGCGAATAATGGAAATACTTACATAAATGGAAATTGATGACAAATCCCGTCTTCTATATCCTCAGGGACATGCAGAAAATTTAATTAAGAAAATCTGAAAAGACACACCTCGATAAATTTCCACAAATCAGTGCGAAACCGAAAAATAATTTATAAAACAAGTAAAGCTACTCACCAAAATTTAAAATAAACAATCAATCGAATTATTTCACTGTCGATTGACATGATATTCGCGGCCACGCCGCGGAAAAGAAAATAATTACATGATGGAGGCTTTGGTCTCAAGACCCGGAAAAAGAATGAATGAGTCAAGGACTTTTTTTTTTAATCAAGGAGACAACCAGACAAAAAGGAGCGACAGATCAATCTACCTCCGCTTTCGTCCGTGCAAAAACCAATAAATAAAGTTGTGATATGACCACACCATCAAATGAAGAAAGTAGGACATCCTTAGGGAAAAAAACAACTGTCAAGTTCAAAATGTAAACAAAAGGTTCCGAAAACGAAAGAAATTATCAAAATTTAGGTTAATTATGGCTGTAAGCCAATGGAGCGAAATTCCAACGCTACATCACACCCCACCCCAGAAAAATAAAGACTGAAAGTCTTTATGAAAAAATTTCAAAGTATGAAAAAGTATTATATCATGTCAAGCTACTAGACCAGCTAGACACCATCGTCGCTGACTTGAAACCTTCAGACGAAATCAAGAATAAAAAATAAACAAAACTCTAAAATAATATGTAGTGTAGTAGGTGATAATGAAGATCAGAAGGACAAACTCCCGTCACTGACACTATCTTCAAAGAATGTATAAGAAATTAAAGTTATATTATGCATATGTATGTATGATCGACTGACTGATTGATTGATTGGAGACCAGTTAGACACCCTCGTCACTGACTCAAAATGTTCACCAAAACTTAACATCTATAAACTAAATAAAGAACTAGAAAGAATTCAGTTAGACACCAACGTCACTGATTCAAAAAACTTTACCCCGTAGAAAATCTAACAAAAGATCAGTTTGGCACCCTCGCCACCGACTCTAAGAATAACAACCCTATAGAAAAACTAATTGAAGCTCAGTTAGGCACCCTCGCCACTGACTCTAATTGAAAAGCATAGGATGAATCTAGAAATAGAATCGCCCCTGAAACAAAAACCAACCCCGATGAGTCTAAAAGTAGAACATCACCTTTCAAAATAAACCCCAATAAAATGAAGATAAGAGACAACGAGACTGGAACAACAACTCACCAGACTTCCATGCACGCAGCTCAGGATATGGTATGAAGGTTCATTACAGCTTCATAATAGCAAAGCTGTAACAAAAAGGTGGAACGATGTGACTGGAACAACAACCTACCAGACTTCCATGCACAACGACCAGAAAAAAAAAAATTGAAAAAGTAAGATGAAACAATGTGACTGGATCAACAACCTTCCAGACTTCCATGCACAAAGTCCAAATATGTATGTGTAAACTAACTCAATACCTAGAGCAGCTACGAAAAATATCCATCGTGACTGGAACAACAACCTACCAGACTTCCATGCACGAGGTAAAAGGTATAGAATGAAATGTATGTGTATACTAACTCAATACCTAGAGCAGCAACAAAATAACCATCGTGACTGGAACAACAACCTACCAGACTTCCATGCACGAGGTAAAAAGTATGTGAGACCAAAGGCCTCGAAAGGTAATTGCAGCCCTCTACAATCCGGAGAGTGCAATAAATGTTGGTTGATCAGACAACGCCGTCCAAAACGAAGCTGATACAACATGGGAAAATGTCAAAATCGAGAAAGTAATGAATGTATGTGTCAAATCCGAGGTTATTTATAACTTAAACTACGGTGACTAAAATTAAGGTATGTATAGCTAGTTAGCTTAATATTTATATGGACATGAATGTATATTAGCTAGACAGCTAAATTAGAGAGAGGTATATAGAATATAAAATTTTATACAATGTACTCATAAAATTTTATACAAAAAATATATGTACAAAAACTTTCTTATAGTGTTTTAATTTAGAATGGGAATTATTAGATCCGAAATGTCCTAAGTATAGAAAAATATATAATTTAAAATCAGTAATTGTATACAGAGTATTTTTCTTACATTCTTTCTCTTTCATAAGGCTATATTCCTTACATACAACATTCCTCATCTTTACAAAATCACCTCCTCTATCAGAAGCCTCACCCTAATATAGCAAGTACTAGTAGTCCAAAAAGGTTAAAATGGAAGTAAATTTTAAACTTTAATTATGTCTTTAACGTGGAAACGACCAACTTTCCCATTAGGAAGATTCTTTAAAACATACACGTTATTTGAAATTTTCTCTACAACTTTACATTTGATAAACTTAGGAGCTAATTTAGCCGAAAAATAATAAGCAGCATTAGATTGAACAAAATTACGCCTCCAAACAATATCACCTACACTATAAGAAACCACCTTACGACCTTTATTATAGTTAGACGCGTTACGCTTATATGCGTCCAATAATGAAGAAGAAACTTTCTCAAAGATTTCTTTGAGAACAGATAAGGAATCAGCAAAGGTTTGCCTACTAGAAAAATCAATGGTATCTAAATCAAAAGAATCATTGAAGCGATGCAACGAAGCGTCAATTATCAGTTCTCTACCGAACATCAGAAAGTTAGGAGTAAAATCCGTGGCTAAATTAACACTATTGTTCAAAGCCAACTGAACATGAGGAAGAAATTGAGACCATCTTCTATGATCATCTCTAACAAAGCAGGATATACAAGTTTCTATAGTTTGATTATACCTCTCAACAGGATTATTCTGAGGGGTATATAAGGTATTATAGAATATTTTATTAATATTATATCGATGTAAAAAATGTACAAAATTTTTAGAAATGAACTGTGAACCGTTATCGCATACAATGACCTTGGGAACCCCAAACTTTAGGAATACATCTTTTTCGAGGAACTTTACTACGGCGCGAGTTGTAGCATTGACCAGCGGAAAAATCCAGCAATACTTCGTAAACACATCTACTACAGACAAAATATAACGATGACCAGAATATGTACGAGGTAAGATTCCAATAATATCAATAGAAAGCATCACCATAGGGCGATCAACAGTTTTAGGATTTATCATTGTACCAAAAGGGGGAGCATTAGAATGCTTATAAGCTTTGCATGTATCACATGAATTAATATACTTGCGAACATCATCAAACATTTTAGGCCAAAAATAATGAGCTTTTAATTTATTTAACGTTTTATGAATACCCAAATGACTTGAATTTACATCATCATGATTATTTCGAATAGTATCTAAAATGTTTTCTTTAGGAATAACAATTTTCCAGTCTAAATTTGAATTTAAAGAGTACTTTGATTTGCAATATTTATAAAGTACTTCGTTTTCAACTCTATAATTTTTGAATCGTACAGGATATTTTTGACAATTTATGAAAATATTTCTATACCAAATATCTGTTATTTCATCATCAGGTGCAACGATTTGTATTTCGTCAACAAAAAGTGAAGCTACTTCAATTCTGGAAAGCGTATCAGGAACCACATGTAAAGAGCCTTTTTTATGAATAATGTCAAATGTAAATTGTGAAATTCTAGCAGCCCAACGAGCTAAGCGTCCACTAGGATTGTTTAAACCAAGTAACCATTTTAAACTAGCATGATCTGTAATAACAGTGAATTTCATGCCTTCAATATAAGGTCGAAAATGTTCAATTGAATCTAAAATTGCCAAAAGTTCTCTTTCAGTTGTACTATAGTTTTGCTCACACTTAGATAAAGCTCGAGAATAAAACGCAATAGGATGTTGAGAATGGTCGTCATCTTCTTGACTTAGAACACTTCCTATGCCTACAGAACTAGCATCACAATGTAAAAAGAAAGGCTTCTCGAAATTAGGACACTGTAAAACAGGGGATGATACTAATGATTGTTTCAAAGCAATAAATGCATTTTCAGCTTCAGAGTTCCAAATAAGTGAATGTTTTGAATTTTTACTACCACCAGTCAAACGTGTCAAAGGAGATGCAATGTCAGCAAATTTGGAAATAAATCGACGATAATAAGAGCACATACCTAGAAAACTACGCAACTGCTTAACAGTTGTAGGACGTGGAAAATTTTCAATGACATCCAGTTTGGAAGGATCAGTATGTAAGCCATCACCATCAACGATGTAGCCCAAATAACGCAATCTTTCTTTACAAAAGGAACATTTTTTGAGATTTACCGTTAAACCAGCTTCCTTCAAGGTTTTATGAATCTTGCGAAGTAGATCTAAATGTGCCTGAAAATCTGTGGAAACCTGTATTAAATCATCTAAATAACAAAATACATGACTGTCGAATTCTGGACCAAACAGTTTATCAACCAACCGCTGTAATTCTGCAGGAGCGTTGGTCAACCCAAATGGCATACGTACAAACTCATATAAGCCTTTGCCGGGGACAACGAAAGCTGTCTTTTCACGGGATGAAACAGCAAGCGGGATCTGTAGGAATGCTTTTGACAAATCGATAGCTGAAATAAATTTTGCATCACGGAGATTATCTAGAATACGTGTGGTATAAGGAAGTGGATATGAATCCTTTACGGTAACAGAATTTAATCTACGCGAGTCCAAACACAATCGAATACCACCATCTTTCTTATCTACTGCTAAGACAGGAGAGCTCCAAGGAGATTTTGATGGTTGGATTATACCTTCTTTCAATAACACCTCAACCTCATCGTATAGTTCTTTTTGTTTAGCAGGACTTAAAGGCCAATATCGTTGTTTAATAGGAGAACCTGTAGTCACTATTTCATGTTCCACAAGATGGGTTAAGCCCAAACCATTCTTTTCATAAGAAATATCCTCATAAAGTTTTATAATTTCATCTAATTGTTCTTTTTGAGAAGGAGACAATTCAGTTGCAGCAGTAACTGCACAAATTTTTATTTCGGAATCGTTCACGAACGTGATATTCTTAAATAGATTATCGGCTAAGCCGAATTGTAGCCAAAAATCAAATCCTAATATAATAGGCGGTTTAAACGAAGGAATTACCATGAAAGTAATAATATGTGTGACCGAGTCGCATGTTATAGGCAAGTCTATGACTCCTAGGATATCCGTCTTCGATCCATCAGCGGTTCGAGCGATCTTACGCAACGGTCTGATCTTGAAACCTAATTTCTGAAACTCTAAGTGTAAATTAGAACCTAATACACAATGATTTGCTCCGCTGTCCAATAAACCAGAGAACTTTTTCTCGCCCACATGAAACTCCAAGAATGGACGTTGGTCATTGTTCTTGACGAATAGGATGGGTGCAGCATTATGAACTCCAAAAAACACTTTGAGATAAGCAAGCCAATCTTTGAAGTCCTGAGGACGTTCAGGAGAATTTAATTTTAAATTTTCACCAGCCGAAGTTCGTGTCACTTCATGAGTTCGAAATCGAGTTCGACCGGTTCTTATAAGTTTTTTGGACAATTAGCCTCGACAGAAGGGTTACATTTATCACATTCTAAAGCAGTGACTCCTTGTTTACGGCAACGAAAACACACCTTACCAAGGAATTCTTTACAGAACTTGAAGTGATGACCAGTCTTTTGACACTTCATGCAAATCACTTCAGATTGTACCACATTCGTGTTCGAGGATAAATTTGAATTTTTTGAAATATTTGAAACTTTTGAAATTTTTGAAACGTTTGAAATATTTGTCATCGTGGGAGCAGGGGGCAAAAATTGCTCAACCTCTCTACCGAGCCTAGTTAAGGAATCAAGTGAAGTTATATTCCGGCCGATAAGATGTACGGCGTATGTAGGCAAAATGTTGTGACGAATTATTTCGTATAATGTAAGAAAACCAAGAGGATTCGACAAATTGCTGTTGAGGTATGCAATTTCAACAATAAAATTCGCTAAACTTTCAGTAGGTAATTGTTTACGAGTGCGTAACGTAAGTTCGGTTTGGTAATCGAAATCAAGCCGATCGAATTGTTTAAGAAGTTCAACCTTCAATGTATGCCATGAGTGAACTTTTTCACGAATTGTCCTGTACCATTGTAACGCGATACCGTCTAACACCTCAGTAAAAGCCCTGACAATTAAGTCGCTGTCAACGTCTCGTGCAAGTTGAAACTCCTCCAGTCTCTGTATAAATTCTCTGACGCAAGTCGAACCGTCAAATCTTAACTTTGATTTAGTCAAGTCAACATATTTACTTAATTTAGTTGGAAACAAAGCAGTATTTGCAAAGTCAGCTCTAGTAACAGAGCTAGAATTCATATTGGCATTAGTAGGTAATGGAACTGTAACATCAATCATGTCCAGATGTGGATGATTCTCCAAAAGATTTAAACTCTCAGGTTCAGATGTAACAATATTTGATGTTTGAGTAGCCATAGTGTTAGTAGCTACCTTCTCGTCCTTAGAAACTAAGTCCTTAGAAGACCCTTCCATTATAAAAATAGGTACCAAAAAATTCACTGCTTAAAGCTAGTACACAGTTCAAAATAATAATAAGGTAATAGCAAAAACTGTCAAAAAAAGTTATAGCATTATAATTATAACAGTAGAGAACCTTACTTAACAACTACGTTGCTAAATATGCATGTATGTATGGAAAATAAAAGAAAATATTGCGATAATCCAAGCAATCCAAGCAAACTAAAAGTTTAACCTCCAAAAGCAGAACTCAGGAAAAAGTCAAAAAGTATAAGGAAATAATGTATGGTATGTATGAATGTAAGAAATATTTCAAGTCCCTGTTCGCTAGGCGTCAGTTGTAATGAATTTTTTAAAAAAAGAAAAAGAAAGGAAGGATTTATTTAACGTATGTTGGATATTTTTAGGTTTTATTAAGGTGTCACATTGACAAGATGTTAAAATTGAACTTCAAGTTAAGGCGGGGCTCGACCTGTAGTTCAAATAGAACCAATGATTTTATGTATAAATTAGCACTGACCAATTAATAATAAAATTATAAGAAAGGAATACAAGTTTTACTAGAGCCCCTCTACCCTAACACCTTAGGCAAATAGGCTGAAAGAAAAATATGATCTCGGGCGCCAGGCCAGCACTAAAAGAAGATACCGTGGATAGTCAGAGGAAAAGCGCTTGGGTTTTAATCGCAAGGCGGGTATGATGACTGAGTCTGCAGTGGGAGATTAAGGAAACAAAGTGAATTTAGTTCTAGTAATAATTATTTATTTTTTAAATAGAAATGTACATTTGGGCGGAAGGCCGTCAAACCTGGTTTTATTTTAGAAAGTTCTAATTAAATTAGGTAGATTGACTATTATTAGCAGTCTGTAGTTAGGTCTCAGTGTCCCCAAAAAAGTCACAGTAGGTACATGGGTTCAGAAAATAAGAACTCCTAACCACTGGCCGCTTGCCAGAAAAGAGTTTATGCAAAAAAACGCACTTAGGAAATCTAAAGTAATATTATTACTACAATTTAGCTTGAAACTATTGGTAAATAATTTTAATCGCACAGTAGAAAGTCGGAAAATTGCTACGTGGAAAATTTGGAAAATATAATGTTGAAACTTAAGTCTTGGAAACTTGAGGTTATCGCTTGAATATATGTTAGGCTGGTGAGAGCACCGTGAGCATAGAATGCCTCTCCAAAAAGGAAATGGAAATATAAATCTACATACCGAAAATTATCCGGGTAAATTAAATAAATTATCAGCGGGAAACCTGGGGCCGTCCATCTTGTTATCTTCAGGAAGCAACCACCTCTCCGCACCAAAGTAGAACCCCGAGGAAATGTGGAGTTTTGGAATGAAAATTGGAAATATATAAAGAAAGGAAGAAAGAAAGAAAGAAAGAAAGAAACCCGACCAACAGTCTGGAAAAGAAAACAAATCCGCGATTAACACTTTAGCACTTCTAACCGAGGAAATGACAATGGGAACTGTATGGAAAAGAACGCAAGCTTCCCCATACTTTTAAAAGGAAAATCAAGAACACTCACCGAGTTTCTTTAAATGTAAATAATCACGACGTCTGCATTTTGTCGCAATTTAAGCGAAAAGTTAAGAAAATCTGTAATGGAAAATGCGTAACTTAGGTTAGTATGAAAAAATTTGAAGGTATTTCGAACTAAATTCGCTTCTTCTCCCTGGCGAATAATGGAAATACTTACATAAATGGAAATTGATGACAAATCCCGTCTTCTATATCCTCAGGGACATGCAGAAAATTTAATTAAGAAAATCTGAAAAGACACACCTCGATAAATTTCCACAAATCAGTGCGAAACCGAAAAATAATTTATAAAACAAGTAAAGCTACTCACCCAAATTTAAAATAAACAATCAATCGAATTATTTCACTGTCGATTGACATGATATTCGCGGCCACGCCGCGGAAAAGAAAATAATTACATGATGGAGGCTTTGGTCTCAAGACCCGGAAAAAGAATGAATGAGTCAAGGACTTTTTTTTTTAATCAAGGAGACAACCAGACAAAAAGGAGCGACAGATCAATCTACCTCCGCTTTCGTCCGTGCAAAAACCAATAAATAAAGTTGTGATATGACCACACCATCAAATGAAGAAAGTAGGACATCCTTAGGGAAAAAAACAACTGTCAAGTTCAAAATGTAAACAAAAGGTTCCGAAAACGAAAGAAATTATCAAAATTTAGGTTAATTATGGCTGTAAGCCAATGGAGCGAAATTCCAACGCTACAATATGGTAACAACCAAATACCCACTGAAATGACCTTGGGAGTTTATAACCTTACAGCATTCTTGTGCTCGCTATTTTATTGTTAGGCAGGGTTAACGAACTGCTAAATTCTGGCATTGAAATTCAAAAGTGAGGAATATTAGAAAATTTTCTATTGTAAGCATGACTTACAGTGATTATGCAGTGCAAGTAGGGTAGGCATAAATGTCAGTGTTTACCTAGATTTTTTTTGGATGCAAAATAAAATGTAACTAGTAAAAAGGGGTTGCTTACATAGATCAGCCCGGAGTAGTATCTGTCTTTGATATTGTGCAGCACGGAAGCCTCATTCAGACAGGTCAGCTCAGCCATATCCTCCACTTTATCAAACTTAGGTGGGTTCATCTTCTGAATGTCATCTATAGGGACCAGCATTTTCTTGCCAGACTCGGCAATTTCGACCTCCACCTCGTCGCCGCGCTCCCCCTTGATCCCGGCCGCGACGAACCCCTGGGACTCGTGCGGGACCCAGACCAGCCTCTTCTGCGTCCATTCTGCCTGCGTAGCGGGGTCATTGAAGCTATTCCTATCCACCGACAGATACCGGAGCTCCGGGTCGTTCCTATCCATGTCCACCATAGCGCCGACAAATCACGCCGCGCGCCACAAGCGATAACCTAACACCGGCACTGTATACCACATCAAACGGTCACGAAGACCAGCACAAGCTCACAACACCTATGGTAGCCTAACATAGAACGCTGTGCACCACAGCCGCGGGCGTTCAGTGTTTCCTCGCGTGGCCGTGTGACACACGGCACTGGCACATACAAAATGACGACAGCGACTGACTAGCCGGACTGACGGAGCGAGCCCGAGCAACCAGCGGCGGTAACGGCTGCCGTAGGAGGGAGGACCGGCGATCGACGCCCGAATTCACGTTGATCCGTCGAACGACGGATTCTTTTAAGAAGTTGATCAACTGCTGGGTGATAACTTTATAACTCTAATAACAGGACACTTAGCAGTCATATCCACTGTACCGGTAAGTGGTTTATTACACTATTATTCAATAAAAATAACGAAAAACGAAATAACATTTAACGACTCCTCTTTTTGGTTGTTAGATAGTTCGTTTTCCTTTATGAAAACGTTTCTTTAGTTCGCCAATGACCGTTCAGTTTGCCTTGCTACTATTGGTTATTCAGTAGTAGTAGACGAGTTGTATGTTTTCTTTTGACCAATGACATGCCGTATTTGGAATATTTCAATATTTAGTAATTGAAAACAGTGTTCCGTTCCGATTCAAGAAGATTTTATATAAATGAATAAATCCATAGAATCTTGTAGAAACTTAACTGTTAGAAAAAAAATAAAGGTATTTAGGTACTTAAATTCAATTCTGCTTTATGGACTCACTGCACTGCACTGTATTACAGTACAACTTCGCCAATGACAGTCATAGTTAGTCTGTGACAGTGATGCCAGATTGGGGGAGATTCCCTGCAATTTCGGGAATACGTGTGGTCCTCCAGTAGATACCGTTCTTAAGTTGTGATTCAACCCATATCAAAATCCAACCCAAAATCATAATACATTGTTCCACGCATTTACTCTTTGGGCCTAAGCCCGTAGCTGGGCAGATCTGAATAGATATCCATATTTCTGATAGGACACTTTAGTTGTTGATGATAGAAACTTTCAAGTAGTAGTCCCGCAGCATCATGTTATGCTCATAAAGCTGCTTCGCCTCCAAACTGGAACAAAATTAAGAGAGTTTATGTAGAAATAGTATGATTTTATGAGGTTCGAAGATTCTGAGTAACTTACATACATACAGAGTAACTTTTTAAGTAAATTTGACATTTTTACTTTATAATTATGAAATCAGCCAGTAAAAAAACTTAGGCTATTGCATCTACGTAATGAGATGATTTATACAGCGTCCAGTTGCTTCTTCACTCACACTAGATGGGTTAACCCCTGAACTGTCCTCGCGCAATGGAACGTATAGGTGGCCCATACTAAGTTGAGCAGATCTGTGTCGAGGCTGACGAGTGGAGGTTAGGGGACGAAGCAGCTTTATGAGCATAACATGATGCTACGGACTACTACTTGAAAGTTTCTATCACCAACAACTAAATTGTCCTATCGGACCACTCGGACGCTGCAGTGCCTGGTACATTGTATTTTACATGAGAGAGCCAGGTTCAGTTCCCAGTGTGGGCATGTATATATGACTTTGTTTACTTTCAAAGTTACGTACATCTGCGAATTTGTAGTAGCAAAACATCGTGAGGTAACCCGCGGCTTAGTTGGCACGTATTGACTTGTTTTTCCTGTGGGCTAGGCCGATTAAGCTGTCAGGATGGTATGGGTGCTGGGCAAGCCAGTAAAGAGATATTTAATTAAAGGTATGCGATTATTTCCGCAAGAAATGTTTAAAAAATATTCTTGAGGTTACCTTTGTATTACAGTCTGCTTTCTTTTTGCTGTTTACGAAACTTTGCTTTTTCAGTTTTGGAATGAACTATGGCATTCACTTTTGTACTTTTTAGCATTTCATGTCGTTTTTCTGTTAAATTTCCATGAAAACAAAACAAATATTTTCAGGAATTGTCTTTGGCGCCCTCTGTAAACAGTTTCGTGTTGCCATCCCCACTGGGTGTTCAATAGCCTTCTTGAACGCTTTCGGGAGATTATTATCGTAAGCAAAAGTTAGCAAAGCTCTTACCCCGCCCTCCCTTGCTTACGTAAACATTGATGTATGCATTTTTCTTTTAATGTATTCAAATCGTCAATCGTACCGAAACAAACAATACATTGGCGGAAGAAATAAAGACAAATTAACTGCGCGCGGTAATTCCCCTACTCGGTTTTAACCGAGTACCAAACGTATCCATTATTATTTATGGGAATCCTTGAAAATGCGTTTCGTTTTCAAGCATAGACAACTAGGGTTGACATCGTGTTCAAAGCAAAACCGATTAAATTTTGTAGAAAAAAAAGTAAAAAAATTAATACCTACGTACTGCTGCCGTAATCACAATCCAGACCCCTCCGCCCCCTTGTCATAAAAACTAAGCAAAGCTAAGACCCCCCCCCCCCCTCGCCCCTATATTGCTTACGTAATACTTGGCCTCTAGGTAGTAAACGGATTTTTAATAACAGTCGATTATTTTAACTTCTACCCTTGAAAAGAGAAAGTTCTGTTTCTGTATTCGTGTTTCGCCGGATTAAGAATAGCGTCACTCCATTTCCTTCCGTGGATGTCGTACTAAGGCGACTAAGGAAATCAATTACCAGGAGACGGGCAGCAGCGTTTTCCTGAGATACCAACCGCGTACTGCGATCGTCAACCCGCCTGCCAAGCGTGGCGATTATGGCAAGACCACTGGCCTGTGTCCTGCAGTGGACATCAAGGGGCTGATGATGATGATTATTATTATTTTTGGGTTAATTTCGATTTTCCAGTTTGTAAGGAGAGAAATTCACAAAGCCATCTGGCAACACTGGCCTTTTTTTTACACAATCCACAGATTCATTTGAAGATGGACTTCATTTACAAAACCACACACAGATTATAAAGTAGGTAATTACAAAACAGAAATAAGGGCCAAGGGCTACAAATTTTGAAAATGCTTTCCGTAAATAAATAGCCTAAGCTTCGTGTTCCATCCAGTGCTACTTAAATTATTCGTAGGTTCCATCCATTAAATGTGACACTATCGTGATTACTATTACGATACGATCGTCGGTTTCGTCATCCATACTCTTTAAAAGTACAATATTGCTGGTGCAGGTTTAATAATAATAGTAGGCATTGCTCGATAAGGTTCGAGTGTCTGCGAAGGCCACCGACTTTATCTGCTGGGGCACTCAATCACAAGATCATTCGTGCCTCTGCGCTGTTATTATTCTATCAACTTTACAGCGAACGGGCGAGTCTTGTTATCGCCATTACACTAGTTTTCTGGTAAGTGAATATGTCAAATATTTGTTTCATTCACTTTAGTCGTGTTCTTAGGGTAAAAATTTAAAAAAGCGGTGGTAGCCTAGTGGGTAGAATATCGGACTCGGAAGCGAGAGACCCAGGTTCGATCGCCAGTGCGGGCATGTACCTATGACTTGGTTTTTCTAAGTTATGTACATTTGTGAGGTTATAGTAGCAATACCACTCGCTAACGGTGAAGAAAACATCGTGAGGAAACCTGAGTGTCTTGAGCTATTCACATACCTCAGCGCTTGAAATCGCCAATCCGCAGTGGGCACGTGTGGTGATTAAGCCCATACTCTCTCCCTGAGAGAAGGCCTGTGCCCTACAGTGGGATGTATATAGGCTGCTTATTATAGTCTTGAATAAGAATATGTACTAACACTAGAATCAGATCACTAACAACTTTATATGAATTTTTATATTTGAGATAAAATGCATTGAATTGAATTAACTTCTCCATACGAAAAATATGTTTGCTAAACTTTTTGCTTTTACTGTAAAATATTGGCATCAAACTGGGTGTGATTAAAGTTCAACTGCTTAAGTATAACTACAACCTAAGTGTCATACAAACTGACATTAAGAATCATGAACCGAATGAAAGAAAACACTTTTTGTAAATACATAATGTGGTAGTACAGTGCACACAAGTCCAACTTACTTGACCAGGTTTTTTTCTTACATTTCAGAACAATGGCACAAATAGTAGACCTACGTTCGGATACAGTGACGAAGCCCACAGATGCCATGAAGCATGCCATGGTGAACTCTGCGCTCGGGGATGATGTCTATGGAGAGGATCCCACTGTGAATGCTTTGGAGATGAAGATAGCAGCTATGTTGGGAAAGCAGGCAGCACTGTTTGTTCCCTCGGGGACTATGGCTAATCTTATTGCAGGTATATTTAAATGTACTTTAAAATACATATATCCAAGTAAACCTTATGATCTTTAAAATAAATGGTTTACTCTATAATTTTATGGATGGTGATGATAAACAAGTTGTCTTTAAGAAAATGCTTAAAAATGGTAGTTTCTTAAAGCAACTTTATGTTGATGGAAATTATTTTGTATGTGGATGTTTTAGTGGGCATTTTTTTCACAATGCAATGTAGCATTGTTTATGTTAGTCATATTTTTTATAATCATTTCATCAGTAATACTACAGTGACACTATAGGTAGTGTCTAATTCATTTTCGTATTTTTCGTAAGATTATGTAAGTTTCCCTAGAATTTAATAAATAAAAATCATGTGTAGGACATGAACATAAAAAATATTTTATTTTCAGGAACAAGCATTACATAAATAGGCTATCATCCCTGAGTTGGGCGTCACCAAAACCGTAGCCCGTAGAGTTGAAGTGTCAAAGTCAATAGGCGGGTCCACACAGAGCGAGCAGCCTCGCGAGGCATTTGCCGTGCGAGAAAATTGTCACCAAACGAGCGCGGCAGGTTCGGTATCATACCGAGGCTGCTGCGCGCGGCAAGGCCGAGCCATTGTTCGTTCGTTCAGGTGAGAGTTCAGACATTATGGCACCAAACGTACGTGTTGCGGTGGCAGCTGTTGCTTTTATCCTTATAAATAAGATTATAAAAAAGAGAAGACAAAAAAATAAACGAAGACAATATTGGATTCAGGCATATACAAAAACAGATTTATATAATGGAAACAAACCATAGGGAAATATTAATTTCAAACAACCTAACCCTTATCCATAATTGATTTGCTCGGGCGAGGCACGAAACAAAACGCGTGCGTCTAGAACTCTAGAGTGCGCGCGGCAAACTACTGAGAAACCTTTGAGCAAAACAAAAAGCTGACACTCAGTGGCTCGGCCGCTCGGTCGCTCGCCCGCGGCGGCGCGCAAATGCCTCGCGGGGCTGCTCGCTCTGTGTGGACCCGGCTAATTATTAATTGGGGTTGAGTCCATACATATTTTTTTATCTATTCCAGTCATGGTGCACTGCAACAAACGAGGATCTGAAGCCCTAGTCGGTGACAAGACCCACATCTTCAAATATGAACAGGGTAAGAATAAACTATGCTATGAAAAATCTATGGAGAACTTGCATAAATAAAATATTTTGAGATCATTGGAGAGGCCATTTTAAACGATACATGATGGTGAAAAAGATTTTTCTTTTCATATATAACTTGTCGAAAATGAACTCGAAACTCTAGTCACGTGGTACGAAAACGCGCCATACATCATAATCATCATTAGCCATTTGACGCCCACTGCAGAGGCCTCCTTCGTGGTTTTCATAACCATGAGGGGTTTTGCCATATTCGCCACGCTTGGCAGGCGATCGCAGTATGCGGTTGGAATCTCAGGAAGACGCCTGGTAATTATTTCCTTAGTCGCCTTCTACGACATCCACTGAAGGAAATGGAGTGACGCTATTCTTACTCCATACAAACCGGGCGTAAACTATAACGTCACACCGTGCATTTAACGCCTTATGGTGTATGAAACATTTATCAATATTTGATATTCATATTATCTCATAACATAACGTTTTTGTGTCTATCCTTATTAGAAAACATTTGTAATTCAAAGGTAAATCTAGTAAGTTTTTATTATTAGAATAACTAGATTTTTCACGTTTTTTGAGACAGTAAAACCACGAAAAAATATATGGTTTTGTTTTTTGAATTTTTTGTGCGTTTCTGTTTGTCCTCTATGGTATACAATGTCACTTCAATCTAATTTTCATGCAAATTCAGCTTTATACAACGTCAGTAAAATGTTTAAAAGGTAAACTTACATTTAAAAAAAAATCCGATAACAAGTTACGCATTTCGAAAATACTTTATTTATTATTATTTTAAAATATAAACTGACATTCTCAAGTTTGCAATATAACTTCAAAAATTAAGGGTTTCATTCCATTTGGGATAAATCATTTAAAGGTTAAGTTTACACAGGAGCCTTACGATTGTCTGAACGGAATTTCTTCCGCCTCTTAAAGTAACCAAATTTATTTTGCTATGTGAACATTTTGGTAACCACTAAGGAGCTTTGCTCGCTTCGCTCAGTGAGATCACGAGTCTAACCTAACCCACTGTTCCGGTGAAGGGGGAAGGTTTTTTTATACGGGGGTGCTGCGCCCCCTGCTCTGGCTTACGTGTGCTGTACTTCTTGCCATTTTGTTTTTTGTCTGTGTTTTTTATTTTCTTTCGCGAGGCTACTTAATTACCTACTTAGATACATTGTATGTTACTTACACAATGATAAATTTCCCAATGTCTTTAGACCAAGTAACCAACTTATCTACTGTTATGATGCCGAGTGACATTATATGAAGAAATTACTTTATGTAAGGTTTGCGAAGCATTTTTATTTGGAATGATGGGTTGTCAAATGATACATGTACATTTCGTACCCGTTGGAAAAGGTGCACAACCCTATATCAAACTACTCGGTCAAGATCAATGAAAAGATCTGGAATGCCCTTCTAAATTAAAAAAGAGAATAAGGCAAAGTTCTCCGACCGTACCCCTAAAAATAGTGTTTTAATTATTTATTATTTGAAATGTGAAAAATTAATACTTTTCAATGTCTTACATACGGCCATATAACAATACGGTTCTATTTGAGCTTTACCGAGTTTTAGATAGAAAAGAATAAACTTAAATTATTATCATTGAATGAGTTAGTGACGTCACTGTGTAGTAATTAGAAGAAAGTGCATTTCCCTATTTTCATAATGCCTATTTTTCCTTCAAGTATTCGCTCGTGCAGTGCGCTCAGAGAATCTGGCTTTAAGCTCTTATTTATCGACAGACGCTATGACATGCAAAAAGAGTCACGAGATTTCTCCTACCTACCATCCAGTGAATGATTCGGTCCTTCGAATAGGCGTTCAACTCTTTACCGGCCCGTAGCTCTTGCGTGTGGCAATTGTGGCATAAGAGCGGGTATGACCGTATGACTTGAGCGTCAGTTTCATTCACTTTTTGAATTTAGGTTCGTGTGAGGCCGACCTATGACTAAAAGGTTATTTTTAAAATACGATGTGTTTTACAACAGCTTTTGTTCAATGAGTTTTTTTAGATTAATATTTTTTTGAAAATGTGTGTTTATGTAATTTTTATAAATTTTTTATAGTAAATCAGTCACCTCCATGGAAGTGTCAATTGTAACACACGATTTTCTAGCATTAACTACCAATCAGCAGCATTACAAACTAGAAAAATAGCGATTTTTTTTTTCATTACATGAATAATTTAACAAAACAGAAATTGTAAATGATAAACTTTAACAGACATGTTTCAAGTATTGGACATTTTACAAATAACCCTGTATACTGCAGGGAAACCTCTACAATGTTGAGTCTACATCAATACTACCAGGTGGCGCTGCTCACCTTGGGGGGGTCCTCCTCACCACCCTGCGCAACAAACCCGACGGCACCTTTGACCTGGACGAGTTCGAGAGCCACGTCCGCGGCTCCGACATCCACGAGCCCGTCACGGCGCTGGTGACCGTTGAGAACACGCACAATTACTGCGGCGGGAAGGTGAGCTGTTGCCATTGGCGTCAATCAATCAGCCCGTATCTGTCCACTGCTGGAGATAGGCCTCCCCAAGGCACGCCACTTCTTTCTGTCCGCGGTCATCCTCATCTCAGCCAGCGACCTGCCTCAGATTGGGCGTCCTACGCTGCGTTTGCCAGTACTTGGCCTCCACTTTTGCACCCCATCCACCATGCGTCGGTTCTTCGGTATATGTGACCGGCCCACTGCCACTTGCTAATCTTATAGGCTAGGTATGTCAGTCACCTTAGTTCTATGGCGAATTGTCTCATTTCTGATGCGGTCCATATAAGAGACTAAGAGCATAGCCCGTTCCATCATTAGCGTCTCTGGAGGGGGGTCTGGCCCCTGATAAGCTATGGTCTATCCTATCACATTGAATCCCAATGCATGTGTACAGTAACCCCCCTATCTACTCTGATGATTGACGAGACACTCTTCCAGCGTGCGAGAGGAAATATTTTAACTGCCGGTGTCCGAATTGATAATTTTACTGAATGAGTAAGTATATTTCTTTTTCTTTAAATCTAAAGTGATAGAATGAGACTGAAATTCACAATTGAGATCGCAAAGATTTAAAGCTTATCTGATAAGAACGCTTTAAACAACGTTTTTATCATAAAACGCATTGCTAGTTTTGTCTTGTCCTCCGTCGACATGATTAGTAACTAACAAGACTGCATTAAGGCTGTCTCGCTCGCGCAATTTAATAATTGTAGTGATTGTAATAATAGGAATATGATAAATTTTATTTGAGGGTTTGATAGACAATAAAATTTGATTCAAAAATTATTAATTAAAAATTACGTATAGAAAAACAATTATATATTTTTCTTCTTATTTAAATCCTCTGACCGCATTTGTCAAATTGTGCGAGCGAGACAGCATGCTCCACGTAAGAACAGCCTTAAAGGCCACACCCGATAGCATCCCAGCTCAAGTAAGACACATCTCCGCAGGTCCTACCCCTGGCGTGGCTCGACGACCTAGCAGCTCGCGCCAAGCGCTACGGCCTCGCAGTCCACATGGACGGCGCGCGCCTCTTCAACGCTTGCGAGTCCCTCGGCGAGCCAGCCTCGCGAGTGGTGCGGGCCTGCGATAGTGTTTCTGTCTGCTTCAGTAAGGGACTCTCCGCGCCCGTGGGATCAGCACTCGTCGGGTCCGCGCATTTTGTTGACCGGTTCGTATCAAATGTCCAAAGTCGCGACTTTCCAATACATTACCTGTCAAATTATAAGTAGCGCCACAAAACGCGTGACTCGTCCCATCGTACTTCCCTTGCAGGATTCCGACAGGATTTGGTGCGCGCAATTAGACCCCTGGGCCTCGATTCTGTTAGTGCATTGTAGTATAATGACAGGTACACTGTCGGGTCACGTGAGGTGTTTTTTCGTACCATTGACGCCTAGAAGGTTTGATGGGTGTGCCCGCGTAGACTTAAAGCAGCCATGAAATGAAAACCGCCATGTTCATGCAGTTGTCATGTTACTACAATGCATTAACAGAATCTAGGCCCTGTTCTATAATTTTTCTTAAAGTTGTCACCGGCATTACTTCAATACAGGAATAATATAGCTGATAGGCTGTTAAGGAGGCCCCTCAAGGAGCAATGGGAATTGCAAACAAATACAAATAAACTTTATTTCTCCATCCACAAATTAGGTACAATAGAGGTGGTACAATATGGCACAATGGAAGTAATTTGTGGAAAGACTGAGTCCTAAACTAGATCGGAGATCTGTATCTTAGTATGCCAGTCCTCCCAAAAACTAGGACAACAAAGTATGAAACATACTGTAGACACTAAATCAGCCCAAGTATAAACCGACAGAGAAATCACACAAATTAAAGAAAATATACAAACACAAAAACCAAAAAGGGGTACTCATTCTCATAACTCAGCCCTACGACTACGTCTTGGAGTCGGGTTTCAGCCCCTGTGTGTGTGTGTGTGTGTTAAAAACAAACGAAGTTTGGTTTTAATTCACAAACGACATGCCGGATCTCAATGAAACTTCACCAATTTGATTAGAGGACACAAATCAAGGTTTGTAGGGGAATTGCTCCTTGAGGGGTTTTAGAAGTCATTAATATATAAATTATTATAAAAACCTATTTAGAGGCCAAAAATTCCACCCATGCCGGACTTGAACTTGAAAGTGGGTTACTCGGGGCTGCTAGTGATGTAAATTGCTTCGGCCAGATGTCGCTGTCTGTACGTACGTAATACAGAGAAGTTTGTAAAAAGGCTCGAAATTTCGCCGATGCCTGCACTTGCCCGTTAGCTCAGTTGGGAGAGCGCTGGCACGGTTAGCCAGAGGTCGCGGGTTGAAGTCCCGGCGTGGGGTGGAATTTTTAGCCTGTAAATAGGTTTTTATAATTGTCCTCAGCACGGGTTAGTGCAACAAAAAGAATATATAAATTATTATATAGATAGTAAATGATTTTAAAAGATTATTTACTAATATTTTTTTAGCCGCCTTAAACTTATTTCCGCCCCTTTTGTCCCAGAGCCCGTCGGCTCCGCAAGATGCTGGGCGGGGGCATGCGGCAGGCGGGGGTGCTGGCGGCGGCCGCCATTGTGGCGCTCGACGATGTCGTACCTAACCTGGGCGACGACCATCGCCGGGCGCGGGTGCTGGCTAGGAGTGAGTGAACGTCGTGACATTATGACACAGACTTGCGTACTCACACATAATATCCATACACAACATCACTGCAGCCTGCATGTGTTTATGTATACAAAACTGTATAAATATGTAAATGTAAAGGGGGGCACGCGTGCTCTAAAGGGTCACTTTCCGCCAAGAACGCACAATGTGTTTACAGAAAAAATAACGCTTTACGAGCAATTGAAAATATCTTTAAATATCATTGAAAATATCTTTTTCATCCCCCAAAAGCGAAAGCCGTTTTTATCCGCTAGAGGATAAAGTAAATTGAATTTAGAACATCGAGTTCACTAAGTTTGTAAATCAAAACATCATTGAACCTATTTACTTCTACCTCCATGGTGCCGAATTTATTATACTACTTTTTTAAATTGTTATAAACTCAAACTCGGAACCTTCTTTGTGTCTTCTTGCATTTATTTAGTCATTTCCTCGCTGAGGTGGGATGAAAAGTTACGTGTTGCACTCGAGTGCGAAGATTTTTCACCTCGTGTTCTTTTGATTCCCTCGCTAACACTCAGGATTCTAATTTTTTAATCACTCGTTGCGCTCGTGATTCAATTTTAGAATCCTTCGCTTGCTCTGTCATCAAAATTGAGCACGCGGTTAAAAAGCAACTTTGCACTCTTGTATAACAAATAACTATTATCGCGTTTTTATAAAAAAAATGACACCCAAAAATCAAAATTATAGTACCTACAAGGTATTTTAAGAATCTACAGCCTAGAACCTATTACGGATTCCGTTCCGCTAAAAGCGGCCAACAATGAGAATTTGTTTCACCGTCACACCAACTAAGCGGCGGCGGTACGCCAGTGTGGATACGGACTGTCTTAAAACATTCTACGAATGCAGTTTGGGATGGTAATTTCTTTTACAACAGACTTATCAGACTGCGTTTGAGGAGAGGGATCGTTTTATAAATAACCCTGTATCAGTTTAACACGCGGCCTTCAGAGACGGCCATTTTCAAAATAGACAGACCCTATAGATCGCAGGTTCTAATCCTGCTTCCTGTGAATGGCCTCCGTGTTAGCTAATAGTATAAAAATCTTGTGTCACAGTGTTTGTTATGGAACTCCTCCGAAACAAGATTTTGTGTATATATGGTAGGTCTGATCGTCTGAGAATAGGTCGTAGGCTATAGTAGGTATATTTCATTACGAGTGCGGAAAGCCTGTCGTTGTAAGAGTTCCGACAAATGTCTACCTGAGCCGAGGCGCAGTCGAAGGAGAGGGTTGACAGTCGGAACAAGTTGCAATGACGGTTCTGCACGTGTACTGAACAACTATTTTTAATAAAATGAAGCAATTAAACTCATTGAATCAAATCATTAAATCTGATATTGAAACAAATTAGTAGCTTCTTTTAGAAATATTTGCACGAATCATTTTTTTACTAAAAACTTCGTGGTTGGGTTTTTCTTTTTGATAGACATTATTTTAACAGTTGGGAAATGAAATGAAATTTATTTGTCTCCCAAAAATATGTTACAGCTATCTTTAAAATATAGAACATACAATTCAATTAAATTCTATTATCATTATTCATTTTAAAGATCTAAGAATAAGCAGTGGTCCCCACACTAGGCCGAGCCTATTATATATATATAAAAATTATATATTACAGATTATATAAAAAAAAAACAATATAGGTGTACCTAGTAACGAGACGGCGTTTAGCGCTTTTTAATGCAGGGCTTTGTGGAAAGAGAACGCACGAGTTCACGGCTACGCAATTTACATAGAATTGTCATAATAAACTATGAATTCTCTTATAAGGTTTTTTTTTGTTGGGTTCAGAGTTACTTTATATTATATTCTTTTTGTTGACTAACAATTTAAAAAACCTATTTAGAGGCTAAAAATTCCACCCATGCCGGGACTTTAACCCGCGACCTCTGGCTAACCGTGCCAACGCTCTCCCAACTGAGCATCGAGCCTTTTACAGGCTGAATCGATAATTATTGAGCAATAAACATTTTCAATTTTTTTTTTATTAAGTGGTTTCATAGCTTCCACACAATACAATCATATGGCCTGGTCCCATAGGATGCTATGGTAACCAGGCAAGGACGTCACAAACATGAAAATACACCCAGACTGAGGCCATTTGTACAAATGAATGGCGGCCCCCAGTGGGAATCGAACCCACGACCTCTGTATTGGTAGCTAAGCGCCTTAACGGCTAGACCAACGAGGCAGTCAGTGGCATTCTTAACACTTCTTTATCCTTCCACAGCAATCAAGAGCCTGAATCTCAAGAATTTTAACGTTGACCTTCAAAACGTTCATACAAATATCGTCCTTATTACAATACCAGAAAAATCTTCCATCACTGCCGAAAATGTAGTCCAAAGATTAGGCCAAGTCGCCCAGACGGAGATACAAGGGGACTGCAAGAATGCTGACGATGAAGGCGTCATAGTGAACGCTACATACTTCAATTCCAAGACAATAAGGTTCACTTTGCATTGCGGTATAGAAGATGAGGCGCTATGGACAGCGATTATGAAGATAACTTTTGTGTTCAAAGAGTTTGAAGCTAGTGAAAAGAAGTTTTAAGTTTTCGTAGATAGTTGTATTATCTAATACTCAAGTTCATATCGTCGGCTAAGCTCTACTTTAGTATATAGGAAATATTTACAAATGTTGACAAATGAAATATACTACATAATTATCATAAGACTTTAATTTCACTGATCTATACTATTTCCTTTCGGTATTCCTAAAACACGTGAAGGAAGGTAGGTATAATAATGATCTACAAGGCTTCCTCTCAATTATATACACAATATCCATAAAATTGCTCATTGTAGCTGAAACTAACTCGTAAACTTGTAAACCACATCAGCAAATAAATATCAAGAAAACAAAACTACCCAAGTTAATTAAAATAGCCCAAACTCATGATGGCAAAGTTTGTTCCCACCAAACTCTCATCAGTTCTTCAGGATCATCATATCCATGCGACGCTATAACATCCTTGTAATCTGCTTTCGTGTATGCTTTCTTGTAGTAGTAAAACTGAGGGCAATGTAAAGGTTCTATTCCTACTTTCTTCACTACAATACCTAGGAAAATATCATCAAAGCGGAAATGTTTAACAAACAGACTGCCCAGGTAAATGGTTTTCAAAGTCTCGTAGGACACGACATAAGCGCCTGCTGTTATGTAGGGAGGCCACCTATTCCATGGATATTCCTCTAATGATACCCTCCATTTCGAACTTATGTGCCTCAGTGGTCTGGATTCAATCTTGTACCCAGCATAGAGGAGATTCCTTTGGAACTGCTGTTTTTTCAATTTGCGCTCGTCCAAATATTTAAAAAGATTATGCACCGAAATGTACATATCATCATCTGAGAACAAATAATTTTCAGCACTGGAACAGTGCAGGTACGCCCAACGAAACGCCATCATAGTCTTAATCGTATTGTTGAAGTAACTATCGATAAAATCAATCTGTATGATGTCCCCATACTGTATAATCTCTTGCTGAATTCTCTCATCTACCTGATCTCGAGACTCTTTTATACCTAAGAAGAATAACACTTTTACTTTTTGAGGCCCTTTAATATCTTCTCTGCCCCACGTATATCTTATGGCATTCCTCTGATCGAAATTCTTCATAGCCGTCTTGACTAATATTAGCAGATTTATTTTGTCCTCCATCATGCATTTTCCTGAGTTCGTAATGAATCTATGTGCATAGTCGTTGATTGGTTTCACAGACAGCTCTTTGCCGGCAACCAATTCTGCTATCAACGGCTTAATATCAATATTAAGTGGGTAGTCGAACTCCTCTTCTATGTCCCTCGCGTAGATGTAGTCGCTTACTCCAATGAAGTAGTAAAAAAAAGTTGAAATAAACACAAGTAGTAGAAACCTTTTCCTCCTTGAGTTTCTCATGATGCTTACAGTGAAGTGTCGACAGTAGAACTGATTGAGACAGGGGGGAGGTAGTGGCATCGAATCTGGTTGTGTAAACGAGTCACTTCGGCATCCAGGCTCTCGAATTCCCGTACTATTTGTGTAAACTGCACTATACCTGTAAACATAATATTGCAATCACTGCACTTGACATCGGTACGTACTTTGTACACTTGTACAAGGTATGGTATCAACTGCATCATCATCATCATTCAGCCACAAGAAGTCCACTGCTGGACATAGGCCTCCTCCATGGATTTCCAAAAAGACCGGTTGGAAGCGGCCTGCATCCAGCGTCTTCCTGCCACTTGAATGACGTCATCTGTCCATCTTGTGGCTGGTCGTCCCACGCTGCGCTTGCCGATATGTGGTCTCCATTCGAGAACTTTTCGGCCCCATCGGCCATCAGTTCTGCGTGCTATGTGCCCCGCCCACTGCCACTTCAACTTACTAATCCGCTGGTCTACTTAGGACAAACAGTCCAACTAGGCCGGTCCAACTTCGTGAAAGAGGTCAATCGTCGAATCCAACTCGGCTGGGCAGCTTTCGGGAAACTTAGAAAAGTCTTTTCGTCTAATATACCTCAATCGCTCAAGACAAAATTATACAACCAGTGTGTGTTATCAACTGCATGTAAGTATTTAATAACAAGCCACTTGAACAAAATTATATCACGTTTATTACCCACCTAATCACATTTCCCTTAGTTTGCAGTCTTCTGATTATGTTACTCACAAAGTTCACAGAATATACAGAAGAAAGCGACTTATAGTTTTCATGGGCAGCCAAGTTTTATTGGTTTAGTGTTACTAATATCTATGTACTAAGATGTACATTTGTAAGATATATACTTATGACTTTGTTATAGTTTCAAAGTTGCGTACATCTGCGAATTTGTAGTACCTAGCAATACCACACGCTAACGGTGAAGGAAAACATCGTGAGGAAACCCGCGGCTTGGTTGGCTCCACACGTATTGACTTATCATTCCTGTGGGCTCGACAGACTAAGCTGTCAGGTTGGTATAGGTGCTGGGCAATATTCGATCCAAAAATAAAATGTCCCGGACACTGCAGCGTCCGTGTGGTCTCTTCACCCATCTAGTGTGAGTGATGGTGCCACTGGACGCTGTATAAATCATCTCATTACGTAGATGCAAAGTTTTAAGATGTACATTTACAACCAACATAAGAGGTTTTTAATATTTTCCTCCACACATTGTGAACAAGCACAATACTTGACCATACTTGAAAATGAAAGTACACCCCATTGTTGTTTTATTTTCTGTACAATCTTATTATGACATGAATTTATAAAGCAAAATTGTCCCATAAAAAAAATATATTTCACTTGTAACCATTCAAGAGGCTTGAGTGGTAGGGGTTTACAAGTGAAATATATTCTTGAAATAATTTGACTGACTCCTTGGTCTAGCCGTTAAGGCGCTTAGCTACCAAAATAGAGGTCGTGGGTTCGATTCCCACTAGGGTCCGCCGTACATTTGTACAAATGGCCTCAGTCTGGGTGTACTTTCATGTTTGTAATTTCCTTGCATGGTTACCATAGCACAGGGTATCCTAATTTGGGATCAGGTCAAGTGAATGTATTCTTTGAAAGTTATTACATATTATTATTATATGACTATTCATCATAATCATACAGCCACAAGAAGTCCACTGCTGGACATAGGCCTCCTCCATGGATTTCCAAAAAGACCGGTTGGAAGCAGCTTGCATCCAGCATCTTCCTGCCACTTGGATGAGGTCATCTGTCCATCTTATGGCTTGGTCGTCCTACGTTGCGCTTGCCGATATCGCTATTACTTATATGATAACGTGACTAGTAGAGATGGTCACTGGTCAGAGTATGTGGCTAGGCAGTAGGATGGTTGGTAAACTAAGTATGTTGCAGTGGTGAAGTTAGGTAAGTGATCGGTTAGCACATAAGCAAAGCAAGAAACACAGGGAGTCAATAACATTGAGAGATTACTGAGATAATTGGTGTGTCAGGCCAAGCCTATGCCCAGCAGTGGGCTCTACGCAGTTCGTTTGTAACTGTCGGCTCTGTAATTGTTTACTGGAGTGTACAGTTAATGTACACTCATCTATCTTATCTTATCTTATCTTATACTAATAATAAATCTGTAAGGGTCGGTCATGGAGTAAGTTAGTTTGTTTTCAGAGATATTGTGTTTATAGGCTCAATATATGATACTGAAACTAATTTCACGATTTTTAGAATTTTTTTCTGTATGTGTGTATGTATGTATGTTCCTCCATAACTCTTAAACCAATTATCCGAATTTGATGAAATTTGGTATAAAAACATATAGACATCTGGGACACAGGATAGGCTATTTAAATTCTAGCTCCAGTTATGATAAGACGTGGCCCCCATACAAATGCTGCTTCGTAAAAATCGAAATGTACGCGAACGGAGTCGCGAGCACAGCTAGTAAAAAATAAAGTATTACTGTTAAATTATTCAAACTCTTTATTCATTAATTATCAGCCTATATACGTACCACTGTAGGGCACAGGCTCTCTCTCAGAGAGAGAGAGAGAGAGTATGGGCTTAATCACCACGCGTGCCCACCGCGGATTGGCGATTTCAAGCGCTGAGGTATGTGAATAGCTCAGACACTCAGGTTTCCTCACGATGTTTTCCTTCACCGTTAGCGAGTGGTATTGCTACTATAACTTCACACTCTTATATCATAATAATAATAACTTGAACTGGGTAATCAGTGCAGTGACTTCATAAAGCAGAATTGGATAGCATAAATATATTTTTAAAGTGTTCATATTTTATATCACATGACACAAGCACTGAAACTCCTCAAGTTGTCTCACGACATAGCCATCCATGTCCTACCATGTCGCCCTATCCATAGCACTACACTCTTCTGATTGAATTAATGACCTTTTTTGAGCAGGCCGAACTGCTCATGCAAGAATCCAATAAATTCAGATTGTGTCAATGTAGTGGTTTTAAAAACGAGAGGTGTCGCGCCGTAATTTAGTATAAAGGAAATAGTCATCTTTGTATTTTAGTGATAAATTGATATCGCACTGTGATAGGCTATGTAATCAATCAGAGAACATGTAGATTAACTGAGTACTCGTAATGAACCATCAAAATATACCTACATTGTTGCAAATGTTGCTGAGTATAGGTTTCGTAGCATACTAGGCTAATGAAGTAGGATTTTTCAAAAGTAAATTATTCTGTAGAACTAGCATTATACTAAAATCTAGCTAGCCAGTTAAATTTTTTTAATTAAAAAGTATCCTGCTGGCTGAAGCCAAGGATGTTATGGGTAAAACATTCTTGGCTGAAGCTTATGTTGGAAAGTAAATTATTCTGGAACAAAGGACAGAACAAATTTCAAACCGTGTGTACTTTAGTAGAACAAAAACAATATATTTATCTACAATTAAACAAAACACAAGAATTTTACCATAAACAGAACGCATAAATGTCCATTTTTTCGAGTGGTGGGGTTGATTTCATTAAAATGTGTGATACAGATCATAACGTGTGCTGTCGGAGGTGGCTACCATGGCGCAGCTATTTTGTTTGTCATTCTGTTTCTCCCGTAGTTATGCAAATGTTCTCACCTGTTTTTCCTATCCCTCTACGACGATTTTAGTTTTGTTTTTTCGTTGGACTTTGGCTTACTGGACTTGATTGGATACTTATTATGATGGACTGTGGCTTGTTTTCTCAGACTCCCTCATTATGAAACCAGTAGCAGGGCCATCTTCAGTGCCTGATTTATAAATTTTAAAACAATGCTTTTTCTTTCTATTTCCCTACACATTGAGTTCAAACTCCAAAACCAACCCAGCACAGGTTCAATGGGTTACTATATCCTCATCACAACGTCCTTCCATGCATTGGTTGTGGTAACCTCCCGAGAGTGTAAATGAAAAGCCGGAGGCACAAAAGGACGAAGGGGCTGCACATCCTGCGGTGCCGGAGCAGTTGCAGAAGTCACTTGGCGTTATTATTAGGTGTGTACTGTAGAATATAATCAAGTGTAAAAAGTGAGGTTATGTGGTAACAAACAAATGTATCTCTAAAAGTATGCATATCTGGACAAGAGGGGAAAGTGCAGAGGACTCCCCTACGCCTCCCCAAACTTCTATGCTTATGTTACCTATCTATAGTTTACCCTTTAACCGCTTATATGCTGTGTCACAGATCTGTGTCCAAGTTTGTATAGACCACCTATATATCCCATTACCGAGGGCAGTTGTTAGTTATTGTCCTTAAACTTTACTCACCAAGACTTGGTACTAGGATGGTTTAAGTGAGCTTACCTTCACGAGTGTTGCTGAACCCGTGGCGTTTGATGATTTCCATCTCAATCTGAACGACCATAGGGAAGACGATTTGCATCATCTTCAGCATTTCATTGCCAGCCGCCTCCTTCGCCTCGTCGAGCTTGGAGGCGTAGTCCGGCGACTCTAGGGCTTCCACCACCTCCGCGAGAATCTGTCTCACTTGATCAATGGAGACGTTCTGAGGAGATGCCATGACAAACTCGAAATTGCATTTAGAAACTGGAATGATAAAATACAAAATGGATTATTTGTTGAATGTAGATGAATAAATAAGTCGGAAGAAACATTTATGTTCTCCACATTCTGCTAAAAAAGCAGAAAATGATTTTTATTACGTAGGTACAGAGTATTATACTCTTAAGACCTATAGCATAGAGTAACCTATAGAAACAAATTTCCTATTACATTTCACAGATAGAAACGTTTACAAGTAGAAGATTGAGCCTTTTGAGGTTAACTGTTATTTTCTCTGTGGTTAACTGGTTAAGTAATTACCTGTACTTATTTCTTATCCATAAATATTCAGCTTATTAGGTAGGTATATTATTAAAGAATTAGGCGAACAAGATTAAGATAATGGTTCGCGGAGTTTTTCCGGCGTTTGCAGTGTTGCTAGATGCTGGCCGACCAATGTCACCAAAATTTTGAAAAACCATAAAACTCCTAAGTTCTTTTTGCCCAAATCGCCAAAATTTTCAGCGTTATAGTCTAAAATCACGTTAATAAAATGACTTTTTTTGTTTATGGCGTGTTTTCTAAAATTCTCGCAATTAATCTTAAAAATGTGGAAATACCTACCTTTTTTACAGGTGAGCGGTAAAAGAGCGGTGGTAGCCTAGTGGGTAGAACATTGGACTCGGAAGCGAGAGACCCAGGTTCGATTCCCAGTGCGGGCATATACCTATGACTTCTAAGTTATGTACATTTGTGAAGTTATAGTAGCAATACCACTCGCTAACTGTTAAAGAAAACATCGTGAGGAAACCTGAGTGTAAGCTATTCATATACCACAGTGCTTGAAATCGCCAATCCGCGGTGATTAGGTCCATACTCTCCCTGAGAGAAGGCCTGTACCCCACAGTGGGACGCATATTAGGCTGCTTATGATCAAGTATAATTACAGGTTCATCGCCGCTTTTAATATTAAATATTAAAAGCAGCGATGAACTTGTAAAAATTATACTTTATACTTTTCTCTTTTTTTGTCGATTTTTTAATTTTTTCAATAAATTTTATTGAATTCTTACGCCTCGACAAATTAAAAAAAATCGATAAAAAAAAGAATTATACTAAAAAATAATAATAATTTGTTCTGATTTCTCAATTAGCCCTAAAGTCACCGAAAAAAAAATTATTAGAAATAAAAAATTAGCCCAATTTTCGCCTGTGGCCTTTTTAATAAATGTGACAATCCGTCAATACGTCGAGTTGTCATGACAAGTGTTGTTGAATAAAGATGACAATGAAGTCAAAATGGTACAGGTGAAACAGTGACAGTGTACGATGAGCGAATTCACAAAGGTCACAGTTGGTATACCTACTTTGTGACCCTAACTAGGATTAAAATTAGCTATGGTCTCTGTCTCCCTCCGGGGTACCAGCGTGAGTTTATGAATGTATGTAGTACTACTCTTTAGTACTCTGGAACTACTCTGTCGTATTAGGCGCAGCCTGTAAAGATAGATGTAAGTGGATAAATAAATAAATAATTATTGTCAGCGTAAAATCCGTTTAATAAAGGCGACAATTGTCGGATTCCGACTGTCGAAAACATTATCTGACTCATTTTCCATGGTAATTGACAATTGTAGCTTTTCTTGACATACTTGTTACAACACGATATCGACGCATGCTATGAGAGAACATGAGGGTAATATAAAAAATATAACTAACAATTTCACTTTTGTTTTGTATTCTGTTTTTGTTTGCAACAGTAGATGTTGCCAAATGGATGTGTTATTAAACGAAGAATTAACTTTTTGAAATATTTTTTTATTATTGGTTTAAATTGGCGACGTATATTTACTACTACTGTTATCGGTCGACGAAGTTAACACTATTTTTTAAATTATTACATTAACTGCCGGAGTGCCTTGACATTGGGGTCGGGTACCTATCGCAAATCTCTGTGTCAGTCGGGGGTCGTCTGCAGCCGCGAGCGATACTTTCAGTAAATACAATCCGGTATTATGTTACTACTGTACTGTAGGTGCAGCGCATAGAGCAGAGGATCAAACTAGATCCATGTAAGTCAACAGGAGAGACCTGTAATCTTAAATTCTCCATCAGGGTCATTCAAAACTATCTGAGGTGTAGAGTGTTAAAGTAAGCTGTTAAACTATTAGAGTGTATCGATCCCAAAGCTAGATACATACGGAGTTCTATATTTAGACAGTCAATTTCTCTCAAATAGCGCAGCAAAATCGTGAAGCCAGATTTAAACTCTTGGTTGGCACAAACTCGCGGTTGTGTTCACGAGCTTGTAGAGGAGACCGGGATGCCACATCTGGTCGAATGCCACGACATCAAGGAAGACACTGACGGTATTACGACCCTGGTTGAGTTCGAAGACCATGTGGTGCAGGGCTCTCGTCAGCTGAAGCGTAGTGGAGTGGGCGCTGCGGAAGCCAAACTGCTCATCCCTGAATGGGAGGTACGCGCGCAGCCTCCGCAACACCAGACGTTCAAACAGCTTCGATATGTGAGACAGCAGCATGATGTGTCGGTAGCTTGAGGGATAACAGCGGTCCTTGCTGGGCTTCGGGTGAACGATGATGTACCCCGTTTTGCACTCTGTTTGGGAACTGAGACGTCCGTAAAATCCCATTATACAGCTAGGTGAGCCCCACTAGCATCCTATGAGGTAGGCGATAGGAACTCTATCAGGGCCTGGCGCTTTCTTTTTCGGCAGCTTTTCCGGGTTTCCGAAGGTGAGATAAAGTAGTCTCCCGGAAGCGGAGGCTCTGGCCTGTTGAGGTAATCCCGAACACTCTCCTCCACATGTGCTAGATGGTCGGTGACATGGGAGGCTGCTGGGTGTGGCGTAAATTAGAATACAGCAATATGTCAAATTGTCACGACAAGTCGACCTATTTATCCAATTTCCACCATGATAAATTTGTCACTGATAATCTTTATTATTCACAAAATTTTCGGATTGTCACCTGTCGCCTGTCACCTGTAATTGTCGCGTTTATTAAACAATGGTCACTGTTTGCAGTTTTTGTCGTCAATTCATCTTCCGAGATAGCCCAAATGGCGATAAATCGCCTTACCTGGCAGCCCTGGGCATTTGACGTTGTCATAGACTAGACTATATTTTTTTTACTTTATACCCACAGAGTACTGAGCAATTACTTTTTCATTAATCTGTGCATTCACCTTAAAAAATTGTAGGTGCGTTAAGATATAGATGATTACGCGTTTCCGCTCCACCAATGTTAACTACTCACCCAGGCGAGCCTAGGCGTGTTATATGAAAATGTAACTGTTAAGGCCCCTATTGACGATGCGTCCAAAACTCCAAATAGACTGCTAGCATTCAAAATCCCCTCGGCAATGTAGAAAACGCCACCCATTTCAAACGCGTGCAGGAATGGATTTCCAATCGGATGTAAGTCCATCACGCCAAATGGACGCACAGGTTTCGTGCGTGACGATAGGACCGGCAGTGTCAAAAATGCATGCTGGATGCCGTCCAACCCGCTAGTGAATGCCCAAAACGGCGTTCATTTTCCATTAATTCCGCGCTGTGTCGCGCTGCTGCACGACCACATCGGTCGTGTTTATAAACCATATCATTTTATAGATGCCATTGATGCCATCGTTATGTCAACGTCAAGAGATTTTGTTTGGGCATTCATGTACAGGGAAAATCCTTGTTTGTGGAAAAATCAATGACGCCGACTGCCATAATAAATATGAAAGAAATGCCGCTCCTCTGAGGCTACAATTTATTTTTAATGACGAACGACGAAAACACAAATGCCATTACTGTCAAAAAGAAGATTGCGTCATCGATCAATCTTCATTTGAAAAAACGGCTGGACGCCGTTCCAGCGGATGCACCGTCAGTAGACTTGAAATTCAGTGTGCATCAATTTGGATTAATCCATTGGGATGCCGCCATTTAGTCGTATCGTGAATGGGGGCCGTTACATAGGTACTGTTCAGTGTCAGTGAGTACGTCGTTTGGAGCGTGATTATGCGCCAACTTGGCGCCAACACAAAAGGGCCCGCAGGGAGTACATCCGGGAGTACAGTACTCGAACTTCGAACGAAAATTAAGGGATGATTTTGGTCAGGCTTAAAGGTCGTAAAGAACTACTTAAAAATAAAAAAATAAATTAAGATAGAAGAAAGAAAGAAAGACATTTATTGGGACAAATGAACACATCAC
Source organism: Yponomeuta evonymella (assembly GCA_963969515.1). Taxonomy (NCBI): domain Eukaryota; kingdom Metazoa; phylum Arthropoda; class Insecta; order Lepidoptera; family Yponomeutidae; genus Yponomeuta; species Yponomeuta evonymella. The sequence continues at coordinate 17,253,598 of OZ018354.1, read as the reverse complement.
AAGAAAAAAGGCATAACAAGTAACCTAATTACAGAGGAAAAACAAGTCAAATAAATACAACATAGGACAAGGCAAAGTCAGAGCATCAGAGTGAACCCACAGGATGCACTTTGACTCTGACTTTACTAAAAAAATACGCATTATTTTCTAAGGTACTATATTCTATAATTTTTTATAATTATACCAATAACTATTTACATTTACAAACATATCATTAAAAATAACTAAATATAGAAAACTGCGCCCAGATCGCCGCCTCTGGGAAGGGTACCCAGTATGCTGGCTACGTTACCTCGTTGGATAGCGAGACTTATCCTCTGCCCGAGGTAATAGCCAGCCTTGGGGTCCCTGGTCGTATCGATGAGGCGCGACGATAGTTCTTTGAAGAGCAGTCGCGCCTCGGGCCACTCTGTGTTAGAGTCCCGTACTTGCGCCGCTTGATGCCTTCTGCACTTGATGCCGCAGCGCAGGTACTATATTGTCTTATACTTACGTACAGATAGACAAGCTCAATAGCAGCACGAATACGTGACAATATTGAGCTATTGATACATAGTGATATTTTTTTTATAATCTTTAAGTGATATTGACTTAAAATATGTAGGTTATCTAAGATATTGCTAAGAATGAGCACGCTTATGAGCATGCTCCCAAACCGACAAACGGTTAATTTAGGTACATGTGGACCAAAGCTGAAAGTAATTACACATTGATTTGCTAATAAGCATGCTGCCAACATTGAGTTAAAGTACCTACTACGTACAGAGAGGACCCTACCTTTGCGACGCAAGCTCTGCCAGCACCTCATTTCGTCGTGATTTAGTCCATGACGAGTAGTGCTAGCCGTATTCTTACATATTTTAATTCACAACAAGTAAAAATAAGCCAACAGATCTGATTACTTTTTGTTCGGAAAGTTCTGCAAAAGTCGTGATAAAACTATAATGAGCCGTTTTCAGTACAAATTCACAAAGCAATTCATAGATGGCGCTTACAGGCGTGGCCATAAAAGAACTGGAATACGGCTGTCAAAATTAATCTGCGCTAAGCAAAATTTTGACAGACGTGTCCCTATTCTGGTATGTGCACGCATATAAGCGCCATCTATGAAGTGCTTTGTGAATTTGTGCTGAAAACGGCTCATTACAGAATAATTTTACTTTTTTTATGCGCTGTCACATCAGTGCTAATATGGCGGTAATTTCATAGATTAAAAAGTACAGAAGTTACAAGCTCACTTACCTCAATAAGGATCAAATATGTTTATGACAACCGAAAAGAAGAAAAATGGGTACCTTTGAACCTTTTTGTATTTCAAACAAATACAGGAGCAAAACAGGACGAATTTTGACTGACACAACCCATTGACAAAAAATCTTAAATCTTAACAAGGCAATCTTTCCTACTTGTTGCATTAAATTCCTTAACATGAGATCCCATCTGCGGAGGCTCAATGACACGTTTAGGTTCTGTTTAAAACTTATTAACAGTCGCGTTTTTTTATGTAGTCTGTATACGTGCCACTACTGTTCTTTTGGAGAGAGTATTAAGGGTAAAGTAATATTACTGATTATAATATATTTGAGCCTAATATACTGGTCGTTACATTTTATTAAGTTGAAAAGAAAATAAATAGTGAAAGGAAAACTAAAATTTGGTTTTCTGGTACTGGTATTTCAAAGTGGTCCCCATAAAAGCGTTCGTCGTCTTATGAAAGGACACTTTTTTAGGTAGTTAGCTATTGTGTTTATAAGTGTAAATAAAAAATTAGTGCTTTTCACTTAATCGACAAGATTTGTCAGGGCTTGTTAACGTATATAAAGAATTTAAGAGAGTGAGGCTTCTGTAACATAAGCTTATCTATCTATTCTATACTAATAATAAATCTGTAAGGGTCGGTCATGGAGTAAGTTAGTTTGTTTTCAGAGATGTTGTGTTTATAGGGTCAATATATGATACTGAAACTAATTTCACGATTTTTAGAATTTTTTTCTGTATGTGTGTATGTATGTATGTTCCTCCATAACTCTTAAACCAATTATCCGAATTTGATGAAATTTGGTATAAAAACATATAGACATCTGGGACACAGGATAGGCTATTTAAATTCTAGCTCCAGTTATGATAAGACGTGGCCCCCATACAAATGCTTCGTAAAAATCGAAATGTACGCGAACGGAGTCGCGGGCACAGCTAGTCTATACTAATAATAAATCTGTAAGGGTCGGTCATGGAGTAAGTTAGTTTGTTTTCAGAGATATTGTGTTTATAGGCTCAATATATGATACTGAAACTAATTTCACGATTTTTAGAATTTTTTTCTGTATGTGTGTATGTATGTATGTTCCTCCATAACTCTTAAACCAATTATCCGAATTTGATGAAATTTGGTATAAAAACATATAGACATCTGGGACACAGGATAGGCTATTTAAATTCTAGCTCCAGTTATGATAAGACGTGGCCCCCATACAAATGCTTCGTAAAAATCGAAATGTACGCGAACGGAGTCGCGGGCACAGCTAGTATTCAATAAACTGCTGTCCATTGACAGTGACGTTGACGTTGTTCAGTGTTCCCATGTAGAGTTTAGTTGACCAGTACAAATATCAGTGAACATAAAAAAACTGTCAATTTCTGTCGAGTCCAATTACGTAATTTGAAATATTACTTTTCGTAGATACATTAATACTGTGAATGTATTTTTTGAATCCACGAAAGCGATATAAAATCTGTTGAACCGTTTTACCGGGCTGCGCTTAAATATCACTATTGGCAACACTGGTTATTGTATTGTGCGACACATATTTTGTTCGGGATGTCCTCTCTATTAGTACAACACGGTCACATTAACTAGAGACTTGACGTTGATACAATAATGTCCAAAACAAATACCAAAATGACAGAAAACTAAGCAAATTATCGATAGTATGGTCAGTATCTTTGTAACCAATACGTGTGTCGATAATTTGCTTAGTTTTCTATCATTTTGGTATTTGTTTTGGACGTTATTGTATCAACGTCAAGTCTCTAGTTAATGTGACCGTGTTATACGTACCTACTTTAAGTCAATGGCTATGGCCGCCGATTAGTTTGGTTCGCGACAGCTAGTTAGTGGATATAACCCTGACTATTCGCGTTCTTGTAAGGTAACGAATACTTGCTTTATGGTTTTCTCTTCTAGTTGACTAATCACGGATCATAGAATTATGCACGGACCCATATCATCCTAGTTCTTTCGTATTGAGAGGATTTTTAGGATGCATTGCATTGCAATCAATAATATTATACGGTATTTGACACGATCAACAATAAATTATTTCATATCCTCGATTAAAACAAAAATTACAAAATATCTCGGAAAATTTATCTCTTTTTAGTCAATTACTAGTTATTACAACTTTTAGATAGATTAAACATAAAAAGAGTGCTGAAATGTGACGTTATAAGCAAGCATTTTCATACAAAATTCCGTTTTAAAAGTAACTCATTTGATATTTTGTCAAATACCCAATTTTGCTCGGTTCTGTGAAAATGTCCGCTCGGCGTTAAAGTTAAATATTAAAGAGCCTGCTTGTTAATAGCACGTGTACAGTGTTTGATTTGAACATACTTAACCAGGAGCATGCTCAAAGCGGACAAGCTTACTTGCGATGCATTAAAAGAACATGCTCGCTTAACTCCTGAACTGCCCTCGCGGAATGGAACGTATAGGTGGCCCATACTAAGTTGGACACAGATCTGTGTCGCGGCAGACGAATGCTTTGAAAAGCATGTCTAAAGGTACTTGTAGTTTATGTTAAAGCAGGCGACGGCGATTCATGAGAAGCGGCGCTTTCTTTGCCCAAGCGAAGCAGACGCTCAGTGCGTGGATTAATCAACTGTGTCTAAGCGTATCGTTTGTGGTTTTGTGTTCTTTAATCCTTTTCGGTACCTCTATGATAAAACTAGTCTGTGTATCGGACGAATCGGACATTAGCCATCCTTCTCTTGCACATATCAAGCGTATCTCTCTATCCTGTTGTCAAGTTTAACTGCCAACACGAATAAAGCCGATTTTACAATTAGCATCTCTTTTTGTCGTTAGATATTTTACTGTCGCTGTCTTCTTTCAATTCTTTCATTGCAATCGAGGCAATCGCAAATAAAATACAAAAGTTGGAAATAACTTTTGTTATGAATTTGAAGAAGAAAAATAAACAAATCGAATAGAATGGCTTAATGTCGGCCGTCATAGTAGTGGTAATAGTTTAAAGATCAGATTCTTCGACATCATTGAACAATAAGCGGAAAAATACACAAAGGGTGAGTGAAATACCAATTTTGGCTATGAATCACCGCATATCAATCTGTTATCACCATATCTACATGTTTTGCCTAAACTAGCCTTTTCTTCTAGAAAAACGTCTAAAAATAACATAGATAATAAATGCAATTTCTACAAACACATTTAATTTGCCGATTTTTAATACTGCCACAATCCTGATAAACCTCTTTCATTTTATCTAGTTTCTGCATGCCCCCACGCTGGTTACGGGTAATTTTTATCTTACCCTTGCTTAATACATGCCCTATTTGGTCAATATATGCCTGTCTGGTATTCCAATTCAATACAATTTCTAATAAACAAAGTATTTGGCCATTGTATGTAGTGTTATGTTCCAGGAGGGCAATAAGTTAATCTATGCAGGAGGGCTAATGCTAAGGTTGCCAGTTTTTTTTTTTTGATACTGTAAGGGACAAATGCTCATTTTGGCAAAAAACATGGGATTCTAAATTTTTCCTTCCTGCCAAACCATAGCCAAATGTGTCTATATTTCTTTGATCTGGTTATAAGCAAACAAAATTTTGAAATACTATTAAATTCAAGAAATTGATAATAACTGTTTATATTTATGAATGATTGTCCTGGTGAAAGAGTCTCGAGACTGAAATAGAAAAGGGGCAGAACACCTGGCAAGGTGAGAACGGCAGGGGCTGCTGGACTACCCACCAACATTTTTCACACTTATACACTAAATTACTTACATATTATGTTAAACAAGATTTAAAGTGGAAGAACTTGACAATAAGACTGACGCTCGGCCTGTGCTGAGAGATGCTGGGTATCCTACAGCTCTGATTTTCAGTGAAGTCCGAATGTTACAGGTAATAATGTAGATTTTATTAAAGGTAGAAGATAGGTGGAACACCAACTAAAAGAAAAATAAAACAACTAAAAAAAGTAACTGCTAACTAGAAAACAACTAAAAAAAAAGTAACTGCTAACTAGTGCCGGTGACATAATTTGGAGACATGGAAATAAAATACATAATCACTTAGGACTTAGATACACATAAGTAATTTAAATCTATTAACACAAGTACAAAGCTGAACCACATATTGTTATTCTTTCATTCTTTTCTCTTGACTTATTACATTCATTTGGTTCACAGTACTGCTCTTCTCACTAGTTATCAGAATAGGTTTAGTGTTAGTTAATTCTAGTTATATGATTTTTGAAATGTTTCATTTTACCAGAAAAAATTCTACAGTTGGTGGGCTTAATACTAAATAGTATTATATTCTAGCCAACCAACATGACGTGGAAAAAGTTGGGATAGTGCCAAACAGAGTAATGATATTTTAATGTACTTATTTAGTTGTCACATTGTACAATATACTAATATTATATACAAAGATAATAAAATAAATAATTGGGTATTTGACAAAATATCAAATGAGTTACTTTTAAAACGGAATTTTGTATGAAAATACTGGCTTATGACATCACATTTCAAAGCACTCTTTTTATGTTTAATCTATTTAAAAATTGTAATAACTATTAATTGACTAAAAGATATACATTTTCCGAGATATTTTGTAATTTTTGTTTTAATCGAGCATATGAAGTAATTTATTGTTGATCGTGTCAAATACCGAATTGCAATAAAAATAGTACATACTCTTAGAGCAATATGAAATTACACATTATATTTCTGAAGACGAGAGTAGTGTTCTTGAACTCTACTCTTAAAAACGCTGACTGACGATGCCTGACGGATGTATAGCTGTAGCGCGTTCCACAGAAGCACCACTCTCACCGTAAAAGAACCGGAATAGCCTCCTTTTCGCTCGGTATACCTAAACGCAGTGAGCCAAAGTCCTGCCGTATTTTGCTCTGGGATTTCAAGAAGTAGATCTTTGCATGAGCGCTGAAGGCGACCATGAGCGCCACGTGGGGCGAAACGTTCGCGTAGATAGTGGGGGGAGGAGGGGTCGTAAAGGATGCCATAAAGGAGCGCCAAAATAAAATAAAATATTTATTGGGCATGAGCATTGGTACAAAAATCCGCGTGGCGCCGGATTAAGAATAGCGTCACTCCATTTCCTTCCGTGGATGTCGTAGAAGGCGACTAAGGAAATACATTACCAAGAGACGGGCGGCAGCGTCTTCCTGAGATTCCACCCGCATTCTGCGATCGACTAATGAATGTTAAGGAAACGAAAGTGATCTGTTAGGATCGCGTAGCAAGTGGCAGTCCCTGGCTCTGCCTACCTGTATGTACGTTCTTTCTTTCTTCTTTCAAATATTTGTTTTATATTTGGCGTTCCTTTTTCCTTACAATTGAAGGGCACAGACGACAGAGTGCGCGTGGCCAAGTTCTGGTCCTATATAAAATATAATTGGTTTTGTCTCCGACACGATAAGAAGAAGATGACATTGAGCGAATTTTGGTGTCGTTGACGTAACGGCGTTTTTTTTTTTGCAAGGTTTTATAGGGTCTGGGAAAAATCATATCACGCTTAATGTCTCGTTAGATCTAGATTTGCCATTAAATTCTGAACATAATCATCATCATCAGCCATTTGACGCCCACTGCAGGACATAGGTCTCCCTCATGGTTTTCCTAACCATGAGGGGTTTTGCCATAAGCGCCACGCTTGGCAGGCGGGTTGGCGATCGCAGTATGCGGTTGGAATCTCAGAAAGACGCTGCTGCCCGTCTCCTGGTAATTGATTTCCTTAGTCGCCTTCTACGACATCCACGGAAGGAAATGGACTGACGCTATTCTTAACCCGGCGCCACACTTCTAATAAGAATATAGACTCGTAATATATTATTTTACAAGAGAACTAAAATAATGACAATAAAAACTTCATTCATACATTATAAGGCGCCCCTCGCAAGATGTGACGTTATAGTTTGCGTCCGTTTCTATGGAGAGTTTTTCAACCACGTGACTAGAATTGTAGTCGCCATAAATTCGGAAAGCTATAGTTATACGTTATACATTTGACGTCTTAATTAAAAGCTAAAATATATATATATATATATATATATATATATATATATATATATATATATATATATATAGCATAATATTGTTTTACTACATTGTGCATTTTCTATTCCATAACAGGGGTAACTCACGAAGATGGACGACGAAGACATGATAGAGGGTCAAGACCTACAGCATCAAGCCACCGGGGTCCGGCGTGCTTTCACCACGCGGAACAACGCAGCCCGACAGGTTGCCGTCAACTTCATGCCCTCGCGGCAGCTGCCTTATAGTGAGTTGTACTATCCTATTATCACTCCACATTGGTCCATTAGTCCTTCAGTGGGAGACAGCTTCTCAAGCCTTTAAAAGAACAAATAATTTCATAATGGCCCCCACTACAGCGCCTGTCAATAAACACAAAAACGGAAAAAAATAACGTTTGTTGTATGGGAGCTCCCCTCAAATATTTATTTTATTCTGTTTTTAGTATTTGTTGTTATAGCGGCAACAGTAATACATCATCTGTGAAATTTTCAACTGCCTAGCTATAACGGTTCATGAGATACAGCCTGGTGACAGACAGCCAGAAAGACAGACGGACAGTGAAGTCTTGGTAATAGGGTCCTGTTTGGCACCCTTCGGGTACGGAATCCTAAAAACCATGAATTGTTCTATGAAACAGGCCCCTGGCGTGTGATATAAGGCGGCTAGAGCATCCGAATTTCGTCATGAGCTTGTTAGTTTCGCATCCCCCCCTCCCGAATCTATGCCTTTAAAGTTACAATTTAGCACGCTTATCAAGTACCCAACTATCTAATATGTCCTAAATCTTACGATTCTCGAGATATTGACGACCAAAACACTATTAGTTGGTATCTGATAAAGATAACAAATGATACGACGCCGACACTTTAGCCATTTTATTGGAATAACCGCTATCACTAAGGAACATACAATTGCAACCCAACAAACAAGTTTAGAGAGAGAGTACTCTCTCTCTGAGAGAAGGCCTGTGCCCTACAGTGGGACGTATATAGGCTGCTTATTTTAAACAAGTTTAGAGAAGATTTTCCTTTCGTTTTATTTTTCGTATTGGCGTCATCCGGCCGAAGCAATTTACATCACTTGATGCCTGCACTTGCCCATTAGCTCAGTTGGGAGTTATTAAGATAACACAAAGTATTTTTTTTTATAAATGTAACTTAACGTAGTAATTTTACTTAAACTAGGTTCTACGTGAACTCAGACAAACTAAAGGTTGCAGTTGAGAGAACTTGAAATAATTTGTTACAACTGCCACCCCTTTGCAATCAAGGGTAGTCGTTGCGTAATTTCGTTAGACTTATGTCAACGATTCCCAGTGGGACCAACAAATCAATCATCGAAATTATGTACTTAACAGTACCTATTTAAAAGATAAAGATAAAAAGTATTTTTTTTTTACGTAGCCTCGTTTGTGTCCCACTGCTGGGCAAAGGCCTCCCCCAACTCAGACCAGATGTTTCTGTCGTGTGCCACCTCAGGCCACTCCGGCATGTGTCGGTCGAGGTCGTCTCGCCAACGTCTTCTTGGCCTTATTGTCTCAGAAAAAAAAACACTAACACACTAGCTATTGCCCGTGAATTCGTTCGCGTGGAAATTTTGATGTGTTTTTTTCCGTGATTAAAAAAGGAATAGGACATATACTACATGTCCTACTCCAGACTATGATCAAAATTTCATCCAGACCCGTTCGACCGTTCTGGCGTGATTGAGTAACAAACATCCAACAACCCAAAACTAATCATTTATAATAAGTATGATTAGAATGATAGTGCGTGCATTCAACGACTAATGAATGTTGAGAAAGCGAAAATGATCTGTCAGGATCGTGGCAAGTGGCAGTCCCTGGTCTCTGCCTACCTCCCTGGGATACAGGCGTCACTTTATGTATGTATGTATGTATTATGATTATTACGTTATTTATTGTCACACTACGGGGCCAGTGCGCGAAAGGATGCCGCAGTGGCAACGGTCAGCGGCTAGCGTCGCGCGACTGTTGCTGTGCTTCGATTCGTATTTTTAGGATGGATGTTTCAAATTCACAGATTTACGTCACAAATTTTTGAACAGTGAACAGTGTTTTGTATACTATCACCCCTAAGAACAAAAAATAAAACCGGCCAAGTGCGAGTCGGACTCCCGCACGAAGGGCTCCGTACCATTATTGGTGCTACTTTGTATATTTTTTTTTATTTAATTTGCTTTATCCATACAACATACGAATATTTCAAGCGTCTACCTGTTACCGTTATTAATATTGCTCCCCTTAAATACTAATTTTACTCTGTTCTTAGTATTTGTTGTTACCTATAGCGGCAACAGAAATACATCATCTGTGAAATATATATATATATATACTAGGGGGTGAACCCCCTGCGCGCTTCGCGGAGCTCGGCCTTCGGCCTCGCAAGTTTCTCCCATCTGGCTTTTGCGTTGTTGCTTGTTCGCCGGAAAATGTATGGTCTCGGCCTTCGGCCTCGGTCTGAACGGAGCTCGGCCTTCGGCCTCGCCGCGGTGAGGTTCCTCATCCCCGCTTCGGCCTCGAAAAATGGTTTTTTTGAAAAATTTTTCATCTTTGTTTAAAATTTTGTACTAAAAGTCGATTTTCAGTACAAATTCTCCATACAAAATTTTCTAATTTTCAATCGTCGATATCTCGGCCGCCATCTTGAAAATCCAAAATGTCCGATTTTTCTCATATACCTGGGTCCTTCGACAACCCGATGCCGTTTAGGGCACGTCTCCAGCATGTGCCCAGTTGGCTGCCGACTTTTTTGCGCAGAGTTCGATTTTTTGGGCGGCCATATTCTCGCCCCTATTTTGAATTTCGAACGTTCAAAATTTTTTTTCAAAATTAGATCACGAAACAAATACCTGTTCCGAATTTCATCCAAATCGGCCAGTAAACAAAAAAGTTAGCCCATTTGTATGGGAGAAGGCGTTCGAAATTAAAAAATCGGCTTCATAGGATGGCTGTATATCGTACATTTCCTACAACTTTCTCATACAAAATTTTCACGTAGCTCTTACCGTTTCCGAGGAAATCTATAGATGATCAGTCAGTCAGTCAGTGAGTATACCGGATTGTAGCTATATATATATACTAGGGGGTGAACCCCCTGCGCGCTTACGCGCGCCAACCCCCAGCCGCTCCGAGCTTCGCTCTCCGCGGCGCTCGGCCTAGGGCCTCGCTAGACACTTGGAGTAGGGATTTGATAAGTGGGAACATGTATGGTCTCGGCCTTCGGCCTCGGCTTGGACGGAGCTCGGCCTTCGGCCTCGCCGCGGCGGGGTTCCTCGTACCCGCTTCGCGGAGCTCGGCCTCCGGCCTCGCAAGTTTCTCCCATCTGGCTTTTGCGTTATTGCTTGTTCGCCGGAAAATGTATAGTCTCGGCCTTCGGCCTCGGCCTGGACGGAGCTCGGCCTTCGGCCTCGCCGCGGCGGGGTTCCTTCGCGGAGCTCGGCCTTCGGCCTCGCAAGTTTGTCCCATCTGGCTTTTGCGTTGCTGCTTGTTCGCCGGAAAATGTATAGTCTCGGCCTTCGGCCTCGGCCTGAACGGAGCTCGGCCTTCGGCCTCGCCGCGGCGAGGTTCCTCATCCCCACTTCGGCCTCGAAAAATTGTTTTTTTGAAAAATTTTTAATCTTTGTTTAAAATTTTGTACTAAAAGTCGATTTTCAGTACAAATTCTCCATACAAAATTTTCTCATTTTCAATCGTCGATATCTCGGCCGCCATCTTGAAAATCTAAAATGTCAGATTTTTCTCATATACCTGGGTCCTTTGACAACCCGATGCCGTTTAGGGCACGTCTCTAGCATATGCCCAGTTGGCTGCCGACTTTTTTGCGCAGAGGTCGATTTTTTGGGCGGCCATATTCTCGCCCCTATTTTTAATTTCGAACGTTTAATTTTTTTTTTCAAAATGAGATCACAAAACAAACACCTGTTCCAAATTTCATCCAAATCGGCCAGTAAACAAAAAAGTTAGCCCATTTGTATGGGAGAACGCGTTCGAAATTCAAAAATCGGCTTCATAGGATGGCTGTATATCATACATTCCCTACAACTTTCTCATACAAAATTTTCACGTAGCTCTTACCGTTTCCGAGGAAACCTATAGATGATCTGTCAGTCAGTCAGTCAGTCAGTCAGTCAGTGAGTATACCGGATTGTAGCTATATATATTAGTAATATATATATATATATATATATATATATATATATATATATATATATATATATATTTCTCCGTTCAGGCCGAGGCCGAAGGCCGAGACTATACATTTTCGGCGAACAAGCAACAACGCAAAAGCCAGATGGGACAAACTTGCGAGGCCGGAGGCCGAGCTCCGCGAAGCGGGCACGAGGAACCCCGCCGCAGCGAGGCCGAAGGCCGAGCTCCGTACAGGCCGAGGCCGAAGGCCGAGACCATACATGTTCCCACTTATCAAATCCCTACCCCAAGTGTCTAGCGAGGCCCTAGGCCGAGCGCCGCGGAGAGCGAAGCTCGGAGCGGCTGGGGGTTGGCGCGCGTAAGCGCGCAGCAGGGGGTTCACCCCCTAGTCTGTGAAATATATAATCGCAGACACGCTGAGACTCCGTCGCAACAACTCTGAGCACAATGCCTTGCTGGAGGAATTGGACTCGGGCGGAGAGCAGACCGCGGACCAGCAGGCCAACTACATCGTACGGGGCCTGGAGCAGCACAAACAGCTGATGGAAGACAACCCCGAGGCTGAGGAGCTGAGAAGGTAAACCACTCAAACGAGCAAATTGCCTTAACGCAGATTTTTAGGGTTCCGTACTCAACTCCGTAGAAATATCAAAGCCTGTCAGAGAATAGATGGACAGTAAGTACCTACGTTAACGTATTTTTAGGGTTCCTTACCTCAAAAGGCAAAAACGGAACCCTTATAGGATCACTTTGTTGTCCGTCCGTCCGTCTGTCTGTCAAGACTCTTTATCTCGGGAACGTGTAGAGGTATCGAGTTGAAATTAAAACCATGTCTACAGTCCCTTGAGAATGTGAAAAAATCAATCTTCTAAGTTAACTTAAAAAAGATACGACCGTTTAAGCCGCAAAATTTATAGGGTACTTTCCGTTGACCTAGAACTATGAAATGTTGTAAGTACCGTCTTTTACAGTACAGAGAAAAATCTTAACACTATACATTGCCCAGTCTCTCTTTCTTCCTATCTTCGACTATGCTGATGCCAGCTATCTTGACCTTACCGAAGAGCAACTAAATAAGCTTGAGCGCCTACAAAATTTCTCTATCCGGTTCATATTTGGCTTGCGAAAATATGACCATATCTCCGAATATCGCGTCAAACTCAAGTGGCTCCCTATCCGCCTCCGTAGGAATGCTCACATTCTTTCAATCCTCTATTCGGTGCTGTTCAATCCAGCCACACCTCTGTATCTCAAAAATCGCTTTGAGTTTTTGAGTGATACGCACGGCCGGACTTTGCGATCAGCTCATAATCGATTGCTGAAGACAACGAGTCATTCGACAAGGTTCTTCAGCAATTCCTTTACTATCACAGCTGTCCGCCTGTGGAATGATCTGCCTTTGGCCGTAAGATTTTCACCGTCCCTAAAAATATTTAAAAGCAGGGTTCAAAAATATTACTTTGCCTTAGTTTAAGTTTGTTTTTTTTTATTTATTTATTTATTTTTTCTTTCTGGTGAAATCTTTTCCTAGTAGTATGTAGGTATATTTTTCGTTCATGTCCTCCCTTCATATGATAATTTTTATTTATGTATGTTTATTCTATATTTATCTCATATTTATGTACCGTTTATGTATGTATTTTAAATATATAAATATCTTTCTTAGTATTGTTTAGTTGCACCGACTACCCGTCATTTAGCTTCTCATTTTTTTTCGTCAATGGTTGTCTGGAAGAAATTACTTTTAGTAATAAGGCCGCCAATTGTACTGTACTATATTATTGTTAAATTCTCATATGTAATTCCTGGTGTACATACAATAAAGAATATTCTATCTAAGTATCTTATCTACATTTGTAATTAAATCATAAAAAATCTTTATGTTTTAAATAAATAGATTGACTTGGCAATCGCACTAAACAATCTAATTTAATATAATATGTATTACTTGTGAGATACATTGTGTTTTCATGCGATTTAATCTACTTATTTAAAACATAAAAGATTTTTAATATTGATATGGTCACTGTGAGATGTTAGGTTAGCTAATTACGTAATAACTTAGGACAGAAGGAATTAACCGACTTGGTATTACATGGATCTCACAACTTTTTACGGTAGAAGAACTGAGTTGCGAGACTTGTTTTTTTTACAAGTTATGTCTTTGATGGCATTACTGTTTACTGTCAATTACTATCTCGTACCCTTTCCTTTGTCTCTTATAGGGAGGCACTCAGGGACCTGGCCCAAGGCCTCACGATGAAGAGGCACGTCCGGGCGAAGCTCTCCGCTTCAGTCAGCAACAGATCGCACAGGAAACCCATCTCTGTGTGGAAGCGATTCAAGTACCGATGCAGTTTTGCTTCTAAAAGGGTGAGTTTGAATGAACGCGGGTTCTTAGGTCGGACGTAGAATTCTATATTACACTAGCTGACCTGACAAACTTTGTTTCGCCATATTAATTTAAATTAAATTAGCCTCCGACCTATCCTCAGACCTACAAAATAAAATATACACAAAAAAATTCATTAAAATGTGAAAATTACTTCGCTAAATTCCGCTAAAATTAGGTGTGCTGCATGTCAGTTGCTGTGAGATACTGATCGTAGAGTACAGATATGTACGACGACGGAAGATGTGACGTGTGTGTGCGTGCGTGCGTGCGTGCGTGCGTGTCATATCTTCTTAAACAACTCCTCGAACTCTTCGCAGGCGCGCGACCGCCTGCGCAACTTCATCTTCTCAGTGGAGCTGTGGTACGAAGCCATCCGCAGGATCGAGGGCCACTTCGGCTCGGCCGTCGGCTCCTACTTCTACTTCCTGCGCAGCCTGTTCGCGCTCAACCTGGCGCTGCTGGCGCTGCAAGTCTGCTTCATGGTCATACCGCAGCGGCTGCACAACGACTTGGAGTTCAACACCACCGCGCCTCCGACGTTTCTGGACTTTTTTAGTGGGAAGGTTAGTGCTACTCTGCAATTATACCTTTGTAACAAGCCTGTTTCCGTCCACTGCTGCACCTAGGCCTCCCCCAATGCACGCCACTTCCTTCTGCCGTCGGCCGTTCTCGTCCAGCCGCCGCCAGCGAACCAGAAGCCAAGTAACTGGTATTTTGAATTTCCGCAAAAGGTAATGTGTTATTATTATTGTTATTAGTAGGTACCTGGACGACAAGCTCGGTATTATTTTTTGGTTAAACGTGTTTTTTTGGGAAATTATATTTAGATACGATGAAAAAAAAAGGGGAACAAAAAGGAAAAGGAGACAGGCTCGAACCGGCGCCTGGTTTCTGGTTTCGGGACTGCCCGATTTCCACCTGAGCCATTGCAGTCTTGTAGATGGTGGCGAAATTTGCCTTCGTATTCTAATGACATTTTAACAGTTTACGACGTTTACTAAAAATTAAACCTGGCTAGATCGATTTATCGTTCCCGAAACCCTCTGCATACTAAATTTCATGAAAATCGTTGGAGCCGTTTCCGAGATTCAGATTATCTCGGAGATTCAGATTACCTAGACATATACAAGAACTGCTCGTTTAAAGGTACTAGATTTATTTATTTAAATTTAAAACATAACAGTCTAGACTTTGGCGCCAACGCAATCTATTTGCGTTCGCGGGATGACATAGATACCGAAGCACTAAGCATTGGGTAATCCCCCACGGGTTTGTACGGGTTCCAAACTAAGTTACCCTGTGGAATGATACCCAGACAAAGACATCGAACAAACTGGTATCGCGGATGTCAGGGTGGAAGATTACAAAGGGGGCACAATACCCCTCCAAAAAACATTTTGACAAAATTAAATTGTTTTGGTTTTTAAAAAATTTAAGGTAAAAAAAAGTGTGAAGTTGATATAGAAAGACGAGTAAAAGCGGGAAATTGTGTAAATGGTGCTTTGCACAGGCGGACATACTTCGGCCAAACAGGGGATGTATTAGCAAAGGCCAAGATAAAAAGTACCCGAAGCCGGCGTGCGTGCATGCAACGACTAATGAATGTTGAGGAAGCGAAAGTGATCTGTCAAGTGGCAGTCCCTGGTCTCTGCCTAACCCTCTGGGATACAGGCGTGAATTTATGTATGTATGTATGTAAGGTCATGTGAAATATCTCACAACTTGTCTAATTGACAGGGCTACTTCGAAGACTCACTGCTGTTCTACGGACACTATCACTCCGGCGACGTAGCTGCCCCCGGGCCGACGTACAACATGGCGTTCGCTTATTTCTTCACGATGACAAGCGTCTATATACTGTTCTTCGGTTTGCTGTGCTACAGGTAATTATATACTGTAATTTGGCCTCGTTGGTCTACCGTTTAATTGCGCTAGACATCTTTTTTTCTAGACCATCCATACTTTTTGATGAAGAACGGCAAAAAATATATCTGGATCTATAAAAATCCGTTCTTTAAAATGGAGTTAAAAGAGGATCCATCGCCTGCTAGGTCGCAGTGATTTTCAAAAGTGTAAATATCTAGCGTTTTTCTGCAATCCTTAGAAATGCAGCAGCCGGCCACTTCTGGTAAACAACTCTAGAATGATAAAAACAGACAAAGTAACATATATGAACCACAACAGAAAGAAAACGGACGAAAAACTTAGCTGTAGTTGTGTCTTCTCGTTATCTTGGGTGTTGTTCTTGTACATGTGTGTGTCTGTGCATTTCCATTGTACCTATTAGTAAAACCGTGACTGTCTGTTGCCGGAATAGAAATAAATAAAATGAATGTTTCACAAAAAAAGATTGAATTGCCATTACATTGGTTGGTTTTTTTTTTTTTTTTTTTTAATTTATCGACTTACTTTGGTATCGCAGAGTTTTAAATTTTATAAATTATTCGCCAAACTGCGTGGCAGTTTGTTGGCGAATTAATCGCACTCGTTTAACATTTTTTTAAAAATAGTATTAGGTAACAATAAACTAAATTTTAAAGTTTTAAAATACAGTCGACAGCGGATCCCCCCATACATGCTTACTCTGTATTCGGTCATATTACCAGTGACTATGCAACACAATGCAAAGGCCGATTCGCCGTCCACTGTACCTCACTTAAAACTTTTAGTCTCGCTCAGACATTAATTTGTTACCTTTGCACAGGACGGCGTATTTGTACCGACACAACTTCATAGAGACGGGCGGCGGAGTGCGCCACGCGTTTGCCAACAAGGTGTTCAGCGGGTGGGACTTCGGCATCGCCGACGGCAAGGCCGCGGCTCTCAATGCGCACAGCATCTACAATGAGCTGAAGGTACTAGGCGATAGGGTTTCGTTTTGCTTGTACCTGGTATTACAACTGCAATAAAACCTATCCTTAGGCCAAATTCGATAAAGAATAAATGTAAACAAAGCAATTTAGGGTCATCACAACGCGAGCTAAAAAATTAAGTATACTTTTGGTATTATTGATTTGATTACAGCATTTTACACAGTAATATTGATAGGTTTATTATTTTCACAACACATTTCACATAAAGCAGTCATACAAGTTCGCTAAAACAGTAAATAAGCGAAAATAAAAAATAATATAATTTATAGTCAAACGTGAAAACCCTACAAAATATCTGACATTACTAAAATTCAAATATTACTAACATTAATTTCATTTAGAGTAACTCTGTCATTTAAGCGAACACTCATTTCTCTACATATTGCATTAAATTAATTACATTTGAAATCCGTCGCATAATTTGTATATTGAAATCCTACCGCATATGAAGGACAAAGTTTCGTTTCATTCATACGAGTTTCAATTTGTTTATTTTTTAATTTGTGCTATGTTTGTTCTAAACCTCAACATATGTTTACGAAATGTAAGAGTTTATAATACAATTATAATATAAGACAATATGACTTAATAATAAAATAGAGTATAATAAAATGTACCTATGCAATCTCATCTATCTATACCTCAGAACACAAAAAGAAGGAGAAGTGCCTTATGGGCGTGGCACTGTCGATCAACGTTAGCCCGGTTGGGCTAACCTCGGCGAAACTTTTAAATATGGCCGTCAATCGCCTCGCGCCCGCTATCACCGTAACATATGTGAAAAATGCCTGATTACCTACAGAAATCGCTGTGATACATGCTATTCAAATAACAGTGCAGTGTCTTTTCACCGGTAAGCCTATTTTACTCACTATATCCATCTTTAAACTACGAAAAATCATAATTATAATAATTTTCCTGTGCAATATGCACTCCAGTACTAAGAACATAAATGAGACGTATTTATATCGTCGGGTTTACTCCATTGCTGTTTTTATGTAGAATTTTCGTGGAGGTTTTCTAACTTGGAAAAGCAGGCCCGCAATGGACCGTCTCGCGAAACTGACTATTGTTGTATGCGATGTTTCGTGGTACGGCCGCATGTATTTGCCGTGAACTGTCAAAGTCACCAGTAGGTGTCAGCGGGAGTCATAGTGATGGGGTAGTTGCTTTCTTTGCAGACTGATTAAGTATCGATACTTTCGTCGCATTTACACTCGTTCGTCCAGACTTCCAAAATTACTAGGACCAATTACAATGTACGACTAGGTAGCTATTGTCCGCGACTCCGTCCACGTGGACTTCAGTTGCTAAGGAAGCTTTTATTTTAGTTGCAGATTTGGTCGTAATATGAACAGGCTTAGTTTTGACCACGTATTAGGGGTTAAAGTATGAAATTGCCGTTTTATTGCAATAGGTTCTTTGAATTGACATAGAATCTTCATGGTTTGAGGTTTTCGAATGAAACTTTTTTCAAATAGTTACTATGATGTTCTTTTTTTAAAAAATGTGAAACATTTGAATATCGACTTTCAATTGTTTTTGTTATTCAATTTAGACAAGAAAGATGGATACTGCGAAAATTCGAGTGATTTTTGAATACGAGTTCCGACGCGGAAGTAACGCGGCAGAAACAGCCCGCAATATCAATGCTGCGTTTGGAGAAGTGTCTACTAATGAATGCACCGTGCGATTTTGGTTTAAACGTTTTCGTGATGGAAATTTCGACATACTACCTAATGTATTTTTCACAAGTTAATAAAAATATTATTATTTATGTGATATTATTAAGAATGTTTTTTGTGTTCCCATCACAGTTATCACCCACCAAGGCAATGAAAATTTCAATCCAAACTCAGAAACATCTACAGTCACGCTCATTAATTCACGAGTTAAAATACGTAGTTCTAGATTTTTTAAAGTGTGCGCTATACAAAAACGCGCGGAAGGTGAAGGCAAGGCGCAGGCATCTTGCCGCTTCAAACAAAAATTACGTAGGCGATATGTTTTGAATTATATTCAAGCGGCGCGGCACAGCCAACGTCGTTTCGTCGCCTATGTAGGTTTTCATACCTACATTTTGTAGGTATGAAAAGGTTTTGAAGCGGCAAGATGCTTGCGCTGTCCCTTTACCTTACATACCTACGCAGTTTCTGTATAATTCAAGCCTAAAGTTTATCAGCAAATGGTCTCTAAACTTTGACATTTAGAATATTTGTATGATTAGAATTTACGATGAAACGGAATTCACGAATTATACGATAGGTAGGTATGAACAAAACTGACATATTTAGGAATTAACACATTGGTAGGCAAAGCCTGTAAAAATAAAACCTTAGGCAGCCTTTTGCAAAGGATTACTTCAACGAAATAAAGTAGTTACAGACTACGCGACATAAAGAAATAATTAGTTACTATTTAGGTATAGACGGTATAGATGGCAAGAAAAAAATCGACATAATGTACAAAAAAATTTTTGTACGATGTACTATTTTTTTAAAGTATAATCGATAATGTACTTTTTCTTTCCCATCCCTAATGTTGTGCTGCTCTTCTCATTGGCTGTTTCATTTGTGTTAACAGCGAATCGTGAGCCGGTTGTTTATGTTGTAATCAAATAGAGATTCTGAGGAAACTGTAGCTGTGTGAGTAAGTGGCGACATCGGTTTTCTAGCAAACGGGCCATTATAACACTTCTCCTTATTTTTGTGTTCTGTGATCTATACTAATAATAAATCTGTAAGGGTCGGTCATGGAGTAAGTTAGTTTGTTTTCAGAGATATTGTGTTTATAGGCTCAATATATGATACTGAAACTAATTTCACGATTTTTAGATTTTTTTTCTGTATGTGTGTATGTATGTATGTATGTTCCTCCATAACTCTTAAACCAATTATCCGAATTTGATGAAATTTGGTATAAAAACATATAGACATCTGGGACACAGGATAGGCTATTTAAATTCTAGCTCCAGTTATGATAAGACGTGGCCCCCATACAAATGCTGCTTCGTAAAAATCGAAATGTACGCGAACGGAGTCGCGGGCACAGCTAGTATTTTAATAAAATATATTTAGCATGTAACGGCACACGGAATTTTAATTTGTTCGTATTATAATATAATGGCAATATGGCGTCAATGTCATCATAACCTTGCTTTCGAGTACAGTACGTGTTATTTTTGTTGGTTTGCGCTTATGTTGTTGTTTTTCTCTTCGTTATTTGTTGTTTCGTTGTAATTTGTTACATTTTCTTATTAAGTTTTTGTTTTTGCGTTAACTTGGTTGTACATTGAGATTGCGTGACTCATTGCCCGGTCCCAGTGGACTGCAGAAGTTTTCTTCTCCGAAAAAGAAGCGAAACAGAAAATCATCAGCAAAGGTTGTCAGTTTATGCCTGTCATTGGTTGCTAGGCAACGCTTTGTTATTGAACATTCTTTACCGAATTTGGCCCAACTATAGTGATACACTTGAACAAGGTGTTCAGCGGGTGGGACTTCGGCATCGCCGATGGCAAGGCCGCGGCACTCAATGCGCACAGCATCTACAATGAGCTGAAGGTACTAGGCGATAGGGTTTCGTTTTGTGTGCACCTAGTATTACAACAGCAACAAAACCTAGTGATACACTTGATACACTTTCCGTGTGGCGCCGGATTAAGAATAGCGTCACTCCATTTCCTTTCGTGAATGTCGTAGAAGGCGACTGAGGAAATCAATTACCAGGAGACGGGCAGCAGCGTCCTCCTGAGATTCCAACCGCGTACTGCGATCGCCAACCCGCCTGCCGAGCGTGGCGATTATGGCAAAACCCCTCATGGTTATGAAAACCACGAAGGAGTGGGCGTCATAATAGTAAGAATAAGTTTATTGCCATTCACAATCTAGCTTAAAGTAAATACTTAAACACATTATGTTACATATAACTACTTTAGTGAGGCAAAAGGGAATGACTCAGCTGGGCGATAAGGTTTAGTTTCAAGTGTACCTAGTATTACAACTGTTGAACGGACGGTGCACATACCCGAAGTTCAATTTCATTTTTCCTCACATTTCGCGAGATCTTGCAATATCGCCGGAGACTTCATAATAATACTCCACGACAACTAATAGGTACATTTTCATCATCTTTGTGATATTCATCGTCGACACTGTGTGATTATCGTACATACTTATTTCGCACGAGATAGGAGCCTACGCATCCAACGCATTTTGAAGTTTCAAATGACAATCCTTATATTTTTCAGGAACTCCTTGCAGAAGAAGAGAAAAAGAATACTATTATACCTCTCTGGACAAAAATCTGGCATTACCTAGCCAATATCATCCTTACGACCTTCGTCTTAGGGTTCATCGGGGCTATAGGCTACGGAATCTGGATTCTACTGAGCATTGAGAGCGCACACACTGAACACTGGGAGATTATTGTCTCGGCTGCGATTACTTTGGTCGTCTCCTTGAGTCCGTTGCTGTTTTATAATATTGTGAGGTGAGCTAAACACTGCGTTATTTCGAATAATAATAACTTCCAAACAACACAATTACTTGTCCTGGTACCAAACTAGGATACTTTGTGCTATGGTAACCAGGCAAGGACATCACAAGTATGAAAATGAGGGCATTTGTACAACCGTATGGCGCCCCCCAGTGGGAATCGTACCCACGACCTCCGGGATGCAAATCAGACGCGCTAGACCAACAAGTCAGTCCGTATATAAAAAAAACACTCCTCAAAAGACCAACAAGAGTTTTAAGGAATCGTATTTTTATAAACAAGAAAAAGGCTGGCTTGCGCCAACGCTATCTGACAGTACCATCTATCTGCTTATCCAGGGGTAAGTTCTATCTAATAAGACTCATACAAATCGGGCTCTAACTGTGACGTCACGACTGAAATGAAATTAAATAATTTATTGACAAAAAGTTTAATTATAACTAAGACAGTATCATTAGCCACCACACAAGGTCGAGCCTGAATCGTGGTGGCCTACGTTTAAAAAAATTGTGTCATTTTTTGGGTTAATACAGGAGTGTGATTTAATAGCGACGTTTTACCTGAAATTAAAACGTTTATTAAACATACTTACCTTGTTCGAAGCCTAATAAAAACATGAGAGTAGCATCATTCGTTTCCGGTCTGAACTTAGCTGCACATCCGCCCGCGTCCTAGCTTCCGGCTATGTTCATAGCGGTTCCCCCCACCACCACCGGCAGTTGAGTTTGCGAACTCGAATTTCATGGCATTAAGTCTCTTATGAATGCCACCAGGCAGAATTAAAAATATTAGGCTTCGAACAAGGTAAGTATGTTTAATAAACGTTTTAATTTCAGGTAAAACGTCGCTATTAAACAGGACTGTACCTTGTTCGAAGCCTAATAAAAACATGAGAGACGTGTTTGTTATCGCCTGGTGGTGGTGGTACCTATGGTAATTTAGGCTTGACGCCAATGTGATATTAGAAATGAAAATAGCAATAATTGTGATCTACTTCGGTAGCTGCTAAGAAATAAAAAGATAGAAGTGAATGTATATCGAACAGTTTAACACTCTTCTTTCTAATACTATAAAGCTAGGACAAGGCTTTCGTCGCATGTTACATGATGTCTATTAGGCTATTATTAGCTCTAATGAACACTGGAAAAGGTATGATTGATGGTAAAAATCACCAATCAACCGACAGAATCGATGATTATCAATAACTGACTGTACAAAAATTAGAAATTACTTTAGGGTATGTTTCGCCTGTCTGCTCATCAGTAAATTTACTTAAATGCCTATTCCTCCGCAACATCTCCAAATTTATATCGTCATTTCTGATACCTTCGGCGGTGGATGGCCCGTTGTCACGTCAACGAGTACATGCGGGAGATTTCTGAGTGTAAATGGTGCTGCTAGAGCTCTGCTTTTCAGATCTGGCCTCCAGTAAACCTTCTCCCATCTTGGGACCACCAGCAGGTAGATTCCTCGAGCCTGGTTGAGGTGTGCTAGGACCTTCGGGATCAAAAAGGGCGGTGGAAACACCCACGCCAAGGGATAATCCCATTCTCTCCCGAACGCATCGTAACAGTTGGCCTGTTTGTCGGTTCGGTCGAGAGTGCAGTAGGTATCTACTACGTGAGCATGGCTGGATGCGAACAAATCAATGTGGGGAACATCCCATTTCTCAAAAACCACCTTGGTTGCTTGGGGTAACAAATGCCACTCGGGTAGTGCCTGCTTGCGAGAGAGTCGGTCGGCATGACTGTTATAGTTTCCAGGTAGATATGTGATAAATCAATATTTTATTGTAATCCAGGATTTGAAAAATCTGATACGTAAGATTGGTTAAGGCAACAGACTTGGTTCCACCTTCATTGCGGAGATAGGACACAACAGTTTTGTTATCACACTGAATTAAAATCGCCTGCGAGTTCAGGTGCTGGCAGTGATCTCGCAAGACTTTGTATATGGCAATCATTTCTTTATGATTGCAATGAAGGTTCTGCTCCGACGCAGACCATTCGCCCATTATACTGTCATAGTCTAATTTGGCTCCCCAACCAATGTCACTTGCGTCCGTGGTCAAATAGTGAGTTGCAGATGGTGAGTGAATGTTTGAGCCTTTTTTGCAATTCTGAAGCCACCATCGAAGTTCCTTTAGTGCACTCTGAGATAGCGGAGAGGATTTTACTTTTTTGCTACGCAAGAGCAAATTTGCTTGCGTTTGCAGAGCACGGTAGTTAAGACGTCCTCGAAAGACAGCGAAACTGGCAAAATTTAGTAGGCCTATAAGTTGCTGTAACTGAGCCAGGCTGGCTTTGCTTGACGTTAGCAAGTTCGATATTTGCCTTTCTATCTTTGTAATCAATCTCTCTGGGAGATATTTTGAATTAGACCAAGTGTTCCAAACTATGCCCAAGAACTCTACAGCCTTTTTCGGGGCGAACACACTTTTTTCTTTGTTGACATTCCACCCTAGACGGTACAGCAGATTGGTAGTTAACATGACCTGTTCATTCAAGATATTAGGATCTTGATGGACTATAAAAAAGTCGTCTAGGTACACTAGCAATCGTACTCCATGGCTATCTCTGAGATGTTGTGCAATCCAATTAGTTAAGGATGCAAATACCTTCGGAGCTGAGCTGAGGCCGAATGGTAAGCATGTCATCTCCATTAGCTTGCCTTGGTAAATCAGTCGTAGAAAGCATCGATGGCTTGGCATAACTGGTAGATGAAAGTAAGCCTGATGTAAGTCAGTCTTTGCCATCCAATCTCGGGGTTGTAAAAAATCTGGTACCCGGTGGGTATTTATCAATCGAAATGTGTCTGTGTGTACATACCAGTTTAATTTTTTCAGATTGAAAATTGGTCTTAGCGTACCGTCGCTTTTAGGTCTTAAGAATATTGTTGAAATGAAACTCGGGGAGTAATTTGCTAACTCTAAGACACCTTGAGATATCATCTTCTCGACAACGTCGGTCATTTCGTCTGAATAAAGAGTTACGTTTTTCTTCAGCTGTGGCATGACCAGGGGTGGTTTCCTCCCGAAGGGAATGCGATAACCTTTTATAATCTTGAGAATAAAGGGCGGTGCCCTAAGCAACTCCCATTGTTCGTGGTACCTGCTCAGTTGACCGGCACGAAAAACTCTGACGTTGTCAGTATTTGTGCTTTGCTGGTGCTCTCGTATCCCGTTGGGATGAGGGAGAGTTTGGCTGGCCCCCTTTTTTTGAGTGCACGACTTGGTCAAATGAGTATTTCCCGCAGTGTCCTCGGAAAATCCCGGTGAATATATTCGAGCACGGGTTATTTTGTGCCCTTGGGTACAGCCTTGATGAGCTTGCTTAGTGTTGGGTCTCATGTTCGTTGCGAAGCCGTGAGATGATACTTGGGGATCGTTCTGCGGAGCAGAAGGTGTGATCCGGTCCTTGTCTTCGTGCCAAAAAACATCTTCGACACCTCCAGCCTTTTCCAAGACTGCGCTGAATTTCTCCGCGTTGAATAGATTTGTGATCGTCGGCGGAATCGAACGTAATGCACTTTTGTAGTACTGGTCCTTAACTGAATCCAGGATACCTTCTCTTCTGAGCTGCACCATTTCGGCTCTATGTCCAATAACCAACTGAAGTATATCGCTAGAAGCTATACAATATGCGCCAGTTGATAAAATATCTGCAATCTTGGAATAAACATCGTTATACGATAGACTATTAGCTTGCCTAGCCCATCGCAAAAACCCACGCATTCCACTTTGAAGCAGTAAAGCATAGGTTATGCCTGCAAAAGCTTTTTCAGCGTTGCGGGTAGTCTTAGAATTATCGTAAAGCTTAACCTCATCATTCGCATCTAAACATGTAAAACCGGGGGTATGGAGGTATGATTTCTCGATTTCAGCCCAATGTAAATTACACCAGTTTTCCTTATCAAAATGTTGGAGCTCAGATAATCTTTGGAGCATTTCTGCTGAGGAACTAGGATTAACTGGTTCTTTAGTGACAGTAGCAACTGATATATCTAATTCTACTTCATGATGTGGACACGGACTATATTGATCCTTAATCCCGAGAGACTTACTCTCTTCAGGGCTGACGTTCAAGTTTGGCAAATCTGCATTTTGATCGGCATTATGAGAAATGTTGGGCATAGCTAGTTTATCAATACTACTGCTTTCGTACCTTTTTCGCTTATTACTTTTGCGCTCTTTTCGGCGTCGCTCGCTCGGTGAGCTCCAACAGCTGGTAGACGAGCTGGCGCTCCCGGAGTCCGAGCTCGTTGATGGCGCTCTCTTTTTCGGCTTCCTCCGCTTAATTTCCTTGTTATCTGCGTCGCCGGTGCGGGCGGGTTATCACTCATAATTAACTAAACTGCAACCGAACGGTAACACCGTTAATATGAAATTAGTAATTTTGCATAAAATATCTGCAGGGTAGTTCTACAATGAAATTCTGATGAAAACCGTTAATTTCGAATTTCTTCGAATTATAACCATTATCTTAAGATGGTCTTGAAGAAAATGATTCTAACGAAAAGCCGTTATTTTAATCTGCTTGAATTTCGAAATAATCTACGTAAAGCACGGCTTTGTAACGAAATTTGGGTTAATACTCACCTGGTTCGATTTGCCACTTACTACTCGTAATACAAACCGACCGATAAAATATTAAGTAATAAATTATATTCAAATTAGTAATTCGGTTTTGCTATGCACGCACGTGTAACAGACAAATGGCGGTCGAGAGCTCGAAATGAAACTAAATCGACCGTCACTAACGGAAAACAAGACGCCAATGTCATGAAATTCGAGTTCGCAAACTCAACTGCCGGTGGTGGTGGGGGGAACCGCTATGAACATAGCCGGAAGCTAGGACGCGGGCGGATGTGCAGCTAAGTTCAGACCGGAAACGAATGATGCTACTCTCATGTTTTTATTAGGCTTCGAACAAGGTACAGTCCTGTTTAATAGTTTTTATAAGTGAATTTAAATAGATGACAAAGATCTTCAAGGTAACGCCTTATAATTCATTTATGAAGCGTTTGTCAATATTAGAGTTATCTCGTGAAATAATGTTTTTATGCGTCTACTCTACACCCTTATTGGATAACTTTCAGAATTCAATGAAAATAAATCTTATTAGAGTAACTAGAGATTTCGCATTGTTTAAGACCTGTAAAAAAATGGTTTAATTTTTTTTCTGAGCTTTTCTACATTTTCGGTGGTATAAAAACAACATAACATAAACTCACGCCTGTATCCCAGAGGGGTAGGCAGAGACCAGGGACTGCCACTTGCTACGATCCTGACAGATCACTTTCGCTTCCTCAACATTCATTAGTCGTTGCATGCACGCACGCCGGTTTCGGGTACTTTTTATCTTGCCCTTTGTTAATACATCCTCTATTTGGTCGAAGTATGTCCGTCTGGGTCGTCCCTTACCGGCCCTTCCATCCACATTAGCTCGATATATTTGTTTCGTCAATCTTTCTTCCTTGATCCTCTCCACATGTCCAAACCAACGCAACATTCCTTTCTCAATTCTAGTCACTACATCCTCTTTCAGTCCACAACGTTCTCTAATCACACTATTGCGTATCCTGTCATTCAAAGTAACGCCAGACATACTTCTCAAGGACAATGTCACTCCAATCCAAGTTTGATGCAAGTCCCCCATTGTAGTTTTATGAAACGCGGCTCAGTTGTCATGCATATTATAATAGATAATGATCTGACCCACAGGCTGGAATACTACTCCCCGCGTACGGCCCTGTATGTGACGCTGGCTCGGACGTGCCTACTGGACTTTGGCACACTCTTCCTTATGCTTTACTTCTGGTCCAACTCCGACGCTGATGTAAGTGCCATTTTCTTACCACTTCTCCTGAGGAAAAATCTACTGTTTACCCAGACAGGTTCTTACCCTTAATAGCGCTTAAAAAAATACAGGGTGCCTTCGAACTTGCTAGCAAAATTTTAATTAGGGCTATTCAGGCCTCGTAATAGTTTAACAATAGTTTCAAAAATAGTGGTGAGTCAAAAAGATTTTTTCATTGTACCAAAAATTACTGCAACTTATAGTAAACCAATCATATCAGCAAAAGCTATGAAGATGAGAAATATATGGTTTGAGCGTTTTATGGACGACCCGGGACAACTCGATTGCTATTAAATATCGGACGATAGCTTCTTAAAGAAAACATTTTTCAGTGCCATGATACTTCGTAAAGCTTTGATTTGTTATTACGGTTTAGAACCAAACGTTGACAATCGCGATTATCTACAAAACCCTTAATCCTTACTTTTGAATCATTAATATCGTTGTTAGCGAAGAGCTTTAAAAAAGAGAGCTTTTTCTGAAAATATTGCTAACGATTTTAAATTCAATCTGTATTCACATTATTTTCTGGTAATTTTTTAACTATCTTTTGAAATTTCTTTCTTTTTTTTAGGTAAAGATAACCGTTTACGTTGTTTCCTTTATCCGACTTGATTTGTTTTATTTTATTTATTTGTTTTACCAATGTTTCTTGAATCCAGTGCTGGGAGACGGCCTTCGGCCAGGAGGCCTATCGGCTCGTGTTGCTAGACGCGGCTTTCTCCCTGGTTCTCTTGCCTTTGTTTGAGTTCACCCGGGGACTCGTTTATAAGTGAGTTTTGTTTTAATTCTTTTTATTTTACGTTTTTTTTTACTCTGTGTTTATTTATGCCTTATGCTATGTGTATTTACAATAAGGTGTAGGCGCAGGCCTATCCCACGGATACAAAAGAGATAGCTCATTTTATTTTTCTAATATTTATTTCTGTACTATTAAAGTACAGATGAACATTTTTTTCTAATGTTTCTGTAGTGATGATTGGAAAATGGGGTATGAATAGGAACAACAAGTGGAAAAGGGGTTTTTGTCACCGATTTGCAACTGAACTTACAACTACAGCGAAGTCTATTGACAGATATATCGATCAGATTCTGAGACGTCGCTGAACTGTACCTACAACTAGAGCTGCGACAAAAATACCCTTTCCATCTCGGAAAGAGTATTTTTGCTCTTCGATATCTGAGTGCAAAAGCCGTTTTTATCCGCTAGAGGATAAAGTAAATTGAATTTAGAACATCGAGTGCACAAGTTTGTAAATTCAAAACATCATTAAACTTATTCATTAAACCTATTCTAACCTCCATGGTGCCGAATTTATCATACAACTTTTTTAATTTGTTAATAACTCAGATTCGGAAGGTCCTTTGTGTTTTTTTTGCATTTAGTAATTTCCTCGCTAACCCTCAGGATTCTAATTTCAGAATCCCTTCGCATGCTCGGTCATCAAAATTGAGCACGCGGTTAAAAAACAACTTTGCACTCTTGTATAACAAATAACTATTTCCACTTTTTATTTCCATTCGTACTCCAGTTTCTAACCACTCCGTTTTACGGTATTTTCTGATATTATTTGACCCATTTCCCTAACCAAATAGTGATGGTTTCTTTGCTTTGCAGTCGTATAAATACAAGGTGTATTACTCGATCACATTATCTTCACATCATTTCCACGCCCAGTTTTGTGCATTTTCATTTTCACGCTCCTTTGGATTATGTGAAACCTGTATGATTTACTACCATTTTCACAGAATCTGCCTAAAAGGATCCCCTCCGGAGTTCAACATAGCCTACAACTCACTGACTTTGATCTACAACCAAGCCGTGCTGTGGTTCGGCATGCTATTCTCGCCCCTATTGGTGGCGGCCGTAGCGTTGAAGTTCCTGTGCCTGTTCTACGTTAAGCGCGCGGTCGCCCTTCATGCTTGTCAACCGGCTAGGAAGGTGAGCCCTTTATCAAAAAAACGCATCACCTAACCCCTCACACAAACCCCTTTAACACCAAACTCTATTGTAAATTACCTTTCCTACTTTTGTTAGAAGTATTGTTTTGGCGTTTAAAGTTATTGATGACAATCACGGAATCATATCAAAAGGGTCTGATGTATTAAGATTACGATGATTTGAGAAAAGATGTTCAGAGTGGAGTTTTTTTTTTCCGCTGCCTTTTTCTCCACTACAAGTACGGCCCGAAGGCAGTACATTGACATTCAGCAAACAGAATGTAAATTCTTTACGTTGAAATAAATGATTGATCTCTGATTTCCTTCTCGAGTGTTCTCGACCAAGTTATCTAACCTAACTCTTACCCAACCTTCTTTAACTCCAATCCCCATCATCCTAACTTTATTGTAAGTTACGTTATATGTGTTGTCTCTATCTATCTGAAGGCCCGTTCATACCTGCATGTCCGGAGATGGTTAGTATGGAATAGCTGATATTTTTTTGGGATTCCGTACTTGGCCCCATAAAAACTTTATTCAGAAATCAGAAATGTATCTCAACGTAAAGAATTTAGAATCTGTTTGTTGAATGTCAACGTGCAATCTAAGCAGTTGCCTTCGGATCATGTTTGTAATGGAGAAATAGCCAGTGAAAGATCTCCACTCTGACCATCTTTTCTCAAATAATGTTTTAGTGTACTAAGGTACCTAACTATCAAGATCCTATGAGTGCCATCATCTGTTTGAAATGTTAAAACGTTAGTCAGTTTGCATTGTGGAGTAGAATAATTCCTTTAACTTCTACAAGACTTTTATGAAACAGGTTGCATATGTTTTTCATAATCATAAGGTTTGATTTTTGGGTCAGTGGTACATTTTACATTTGATGCTCTTCTTCTCTTTTTTTTGACTTCTGTATCCTACCATAAAGACGAAGAAATATTTTTTGCCAGTGTATATATATAAAAACTATAATGTTATATCCCTTGAAATTGTTCGTAAATAAAACTGTGTGTTTTTTTGTCGAAGGTCTGGCGAGCGGCGCAAACTCAAGCTGTGATGTACATGCTAGTCACTTTATCACTATTTATTAATGTGTTCGGAATTGGATCACTGTTTTTGAGGTAATTCACACCATAACTTATAATAACAGCAATCTTTACCGAATTTATTTATTACTGAACCGATCCAACTCACAAATGTGACCAACTGTGACAAGCACCGGAGAGGGGTAAAAAAATCACGAAATTAGTGTGAATTACTTTATCGATGACCCCTTATTACGAATTAAGTATTCCAAACTTCGGGATCAACATAACATACACGTCCATTACATGCCAACATTTTTGATAATGATCTATCTATCTAATGAGCCCATAAACAGAGTCCACTATTGGGTATGTATGAGCCTCTTCTCTTTTAAGCCAACACATCCAGTCCTTTGCTGGATTTAGGCGGACAATGTCCCGTTCGCAAAATGATATTGTCCAGTGTTTCTCAGCCGCCTTAGCAATGTCGTCGGTGTACCGGGCTGGCGGTCTGCCCACCGACCGTCGACCCGTTCTTGGCTCAGTGGCTATCTTAGTCCATCGGCCGTCTTCCCGCCTAAACAAATGCCCCGCCCATCTCCGGTTTAGTTTTATGATTAGTGTGTCCACCCATTAGAATTGGGTATTTGACAAAATATCAAATGAGTTACTTTTAAAACGGAATTTTATATGAAAATACTGGCTTATGACGTCACATTTCATAGCACTCTTTTTATGTTTAATCTAATTAAAAATTGTAATAACTAGTAATTGACTAAAAGAGATACATTTTCCGAGATATTTTGTAATTTTTGTTTTAATCGAGCATGTGAAATAATTTATTGTTGATCGTGTCAAATACCGAATTGTACTGCTATTGAGTGGTTCTCTACGAAACAGAGTCAAATAACAGCTAGTGTCGTGTTAATATCCTTCTATTGAACTTGTTTTGAATTGTTATTGAATTTGTTTATTAGACTTTAGGCACAGTAAGCGTAGCGAATCGCTCGTAGCCCCGGCTGCCTGAGTGATCTTAAACGATCACGAAGGTTAAGCAACACAGGGCGCGTTCAGTGCATGGATGGGTCGCCGTCTATGCCTAACGCTAGTGGCATTTTTCCGAGCGGTTCAGCGTGCTTCGCAAGGCACGTTAAGCTGTTGGTGCCGGCTGCCGTCGATAGATGGCAGTCGTTAAGCCAAGTCAGAGGCCTTAGGGCGGCTTGACAACTTCTGACAGTAGACGAGCCACTAGTCTACAAGCCTCCACCAATCCGGACTTGGCCCCCGTGGTGGAGTATGGCCTATACCTTCCTCAGGGAAGAGACCCGTGCCCCTCGGTGGGGACATAATGGGTTGATGATGATGAAGCGTAGCGTTTGGGACGGGCATAAGTCTTTTAACGCCCTGTATAGCTAACTCTTGCAGGTTTCTGAGGGATCACAGGTTTTGACGAGATATTGATTATTTACGGACAAATACATATACATACATACATACGTACGTACAAACATACACACATAAACTCACGCCTGTATCTCAGAGGCGTAGGCAGAGACCAGGGACTGCTACTTGCTACGATCGTGACAGATCACTTTCGCTTCCTCAACATTCATTAGTCGTTGCATGCACGCCCGCCGGTTTCGGTACTTTTTATCTTGCCCTTTGCTTACGGACAAAGTAATGTACAAAACACACAGGACACCTCACCTCAAGGTTGTCCTTACGTGAAGCATGCTGTCTCGCTCCCACAATTTAACATTTTTAGTGATTGATTTAGTGTCTGAGGGTTTGATGGATAATTAAATTGCAGATATTTAAGGCATACTTTTCTTATCCTGTACAAAGTTTTTGATTGAGAAAATTTGATTCCAAAATTAATAATTTTGGAAATAACTTTTCTTTGTTAAAAACTACGTATAGGAAATAAAAGAAAAAAAAATTAAAATGGCCGTAATTTTATTATGCATCAAACCCTCAGACCACATTTACCAAACGTTTACACATTTTATTACAAATAATTAAAAATGTGAAAAAACGCGAGCGAAACCGCATGCTTCCAGTAAGAACAGACTTAACACTTTCTGTTTTATAGCTAATAAGATTAGTTTCAAAAATATTAGTCTGTAATTGGCCTATGTTTGGTCTACATTAATTACCGGTTTGTCATAATTTTGTGCTGTGGACTTTGTAAAATTAATAAAATTAAAATAAAATAAAACACACGAGCATGTTCCGTTCACCAGGACGGCGTCCGACAAGTGCGGCCCGTTCCAGCAGTACCCGTACGTGTATGCCGTGCTCACGGAGGGAGCCTTGCAACTGCAGCAGCATCCCGTGCTGCGCGTGCCCTTAGCATTCCTCACCAAGCCGGGTGTTATTGCTTTCTTCATGGTTTCTTTGTGGTGAGTACATTTTAATTTGGAATTACATGATTTTATTTTCTAATGCGGTGGTAGCCTAGTGGGTAGAACATTGGACTCGGAAGCGGAAGGCCCAGGTTCGATTCCCAGTGCGGGCATGTACTTATGACTTTGTTTTCTAAGTTATGTACACTTGTGAAGTTATAGTAGCAATACCACTTGCTAACGGTGAATCGTGAGGGAACCTAAGTGTTTGAGGTGTTCACACACCTCAGCGAATTTGTATAATTAAGGAGTTATATTTAAGTAAGTATAAGGAAGTAGAATATTAAGGAATAATAAAGAATATTAAGGAAGTAGACAGCGGGAGATCCTCAACAAGAGAAGCTAAAGTCTGGCGTCCAATAGAGCAGAGTCGAGCCAAAACGCGCTGCATAGCATCGAATTCGTTGTGCGGCAATTCGGCTCGGAGCGTCGGTAATGGACGCAGTTTCATAGTCCATGTGAAGCAGGCGAATTTATGCGATCCGACTCGGCGAGGCCGTAGCGAAACAGTGAAATTCGCATTTAGACCCTTCGAGGGGGTATATTTATGCAGCGTCAATTACCAACTCTTACCTTCACTAGGTTAATTGGTTACGCGCTGTGTTCTGGGAAATATCACGATGTTTAATATCCTCTTAGAAAAGTTGGCCGCAATAAAACCATGGCAGCAATGTTACGGAAGGTCCGTTGCAGGTTTCATGTATTAGATCCACTAAGCTGACAGTTGTTTGGTTCCAGACTAAAGTGTCTGAGAGACTACGTTACCTATCTGTTGTAATATTTGCCATCTAGATGCTGAATAAGTCAGTGCCAAAATGTACCAACACATTTAATGCGGCGGTAATGTAACAATACAAAACTAAGCGTAGACTAAAGCTAATTCTACGCCTGCCATCTTAGTCCAGTTGGTCTCCTGTGTTGCAGTGTGACAGTCTACTACGTCCGCGCTAAGTCTCTAGCGCAACGCTCCATGGTCGGCATACTGCGGCAAATGTTGGTCATCGAGGCCAAAGACAAGGATTTCTTGCTGGCAGCCATCACTAAGGTTTCCAACGGAGGTGAGTGACGTCACCGCTTTGAGCGCTTTTTGTTTTACATGTATTACGTTTGTAATGTGTGCGAGTAACATGTTTATTTTTATTTTCCTTATGGTGAATCTAATGTGGCGCCGGATCAAGAATAGCGTCACTCCATTTCCTTCCATGGATGTTGTAGAAGGCGACTAAGGAAATCAATTACCAGAAGACGGGCAGCAGCGTCTTCCTGAGATTCCAACCGCATACTGCGATCGCCAACCTGCCAAGCGTGGCGATTATGGCAAAACCCCTCATGGTTATGAAAACCGCAGAGGAGGCCTGTGTCCTGCAGTGGGCGTCAAGTGGCTGATGATGATGATGATGATGATGATGAATCTATTGGCTGACCTCTGCGTTACGCTCGTGAACGGATGCTGTTCGTGTCTGGCCGCAGCATTAATGTTTTGCCTTATTTTGTAAAAAGTATTATTTTGGCTTTTAAAGTTATTGATAGGCTTTGATGTATTAAGTTTAAGATGATTCGAGAAAAGATGGTCAGAGTGGAGTTTTTTTCCCGCTGCCTTTTTCTCCACTACAAATACGGGCCGAAGGCAGCGGCTAACATAGTAACATAGTACATTGACATTCAGCAAACAGAATGTAAATTCTCTACGTTGAAATAAATTATTGATTTCTGATTTCTGTTTGTTAATATTCTAAAATAACATATAATAATCCGTGTGGCGCCGGATTAAGAATAGCGTCACTCCATTTCCTTCCGTAGATATCGTAGAAGGCGACTAAGAAAATACATTACCAGGAGACGGGCAGCAGCGTCTTCCTGAGATTCCAACTGCGTACTGCGATCGCCAACCCGCCTGCCAAGCGTGGCGATTATGGCAAAACCCTTCATGGTTAGGAAAACCATGAGGGAGGCCTACCTGCAATGGGCGTCAAATGGTTGATGATGATCATGTAATAATATCCTGAATCATTACTGAAAAGAAAAATACCACTGAGGCGTTTTTTGGCGTGCTAATTAAGCCTGTACTCTCTCTGCCCTCTGAGAAGGCCTGTGCCCGACAGTGGGACGTACATATAGGCTGCATTATTGTAAACTTTTTCTGTATCTGGAACTATAAAGCCTAGAATTGTAGAATATTATCATGCCTTTATGGGTATATAAAAGCAGAACTTCCACTCCGACGAAGTCAACGGGTCCACTGTTAATTTCATTGAAACATTTTCTTTCATGCAACATTTTTGTTTGTGCGTGTGGTGTGGCGTGTAGTTATTCATCTTTCAAGGTAACATTCATTTTCATTCCTCTATACGCTTTTGATTTACTAAAAGCATGCTCCTTAACTAAACAGACAGCTTGCTAATTTACTAATCGGACCCTTTGCACCTTATGCAATTTTTTTTTAAAGCTGCTCTTTAGCAGGTTTTTGTCCACTGTACATAGGCATCCCCTTAGAGTTTTATGGAGTTGTAGAAGGTTGGAATCAAATCCCCATATCTATCCAAAAGTGGGGGATTCAACCAACTTTTACTATGGGCAAAATTTCGAAATCGCGAAAAATATATTAGCTGTTCCCTACATTTTAACTTCGTACTAGGTAACTAGGAACCGCTGTTTTTTGCCATTTTGAAGTTATCTTCAGAATAAAAGTTGCCTCTGTTGACCAGTAGAAGCCCTTTTCAGATAGATACGGGGATTTTGTTACATCCTGTAATGCACAGGAACAAAGAGTCAATGGGAAACTTGCGTCTAACTCCAATTATAGTGACATTGCTTTTATACGATAGAAGACATAATATAAAAACAATAATCATATTTTTTTCGGGGTTTTCGCGGTCAAAATATGCGAAAAGTAAAGTTACTAAATAATAGTCTCTCCCTGAGAGAAGGCCTGTGCCTTACAGTGGGACGTATATAGGCTGCTCATGATAATAACAAGAACCTTATTAGATTTAGTTTTTACATTGAATACTGAACGTTTTCTTGCGAGGGTGTACATGCATAAAAACATTGTTTTACGAGATAACTCAAATATTGATAAACGCTTCATACGTTATAAAGCGTTGCGTGCAAGCCCAATTTGTATGGCGCGTTTTTGTATCACGTGACTATATTGACTTTTTGACAGATTTAACTATGAAAATTATTAGTCGCAGAGGAAAAAAAATACCCCGTTTATTTGTCGTTTAACATGGTCTCTCCGATTATATTAAAACATTTTTCTTTGCAAGTTCTCCATAGGGACAATAAAAGTTGTCCTTGTATCGTATAACGTAGATAATTCACCTTACCTTATTCCTAAACCCCTTAGTGGTGGACTCGATTAATTAACTGTAAATATTTGTTCGCAGAGTGGCTCTACAGCCCAAAGATAGAGGACTCGACCCTCCCAGACACTAACACATGGAAATACCTACACGACGAGAAAGTCCGGAAACCATCCAACTCAGGCTTCGCCTTCGACGGGTCCCGCCTCAACCACTCGGTCCTAGAGGTCAGGCCGAGGTCCTACGCAAAGGAGGCTCGCCCTACCTCCCAGTACAAGGACAGGTCAAAGTCCTTTGTCAAAGACGACGGGGATACGGATAGCTCGTTCAGTTGGCGAGGCTCGGGGAGCCGCTTGGATAAGTCGCGGGGTGAAGGGAGGAGGGAATGGCTGTAGAAATGGTGGATAGAACAGGCTATGTAGAGATGGTGGATATGGTCCCTCGCCTGCTCTTCACTATACTAAGGGTTACTTGCGCCAAATCACTGGATAAGTAAGCGAGTAAATAAATACATATATAAACAGATAAATATCTGATTGACAGGGTTGTCTGTCATGGAATATGTCTATAGATAGCTCTGAAAATGTCATGGTGCGAGACGTTTTTGGACTTATTTACGAAAAACTGATAGATATTCCTGTCAGATAGCGTTGGCGCCAGCCAATTTAATGGGGTGTAATTTAAACGTTCTCTAAAGAGCCAAATAAAGTAAATTAAATTTGAACTGAGATATATGAAGGTTTCCCAAAATACATAGATAGACGTTCACCTTAGTAGATAAACTATAAATTAATGTCCTTACCCCCGATTTCTCGTACATTAATATTTGTTAATCAACTGCTAACATCTGTCAGTAGTTTTTTTGTATGAACTTTGGCCAACTGACGTGTGTTAATTCTACGATTGTTTGGGTTCGGAAGTAGATAAGTCCTACCATATTTATTTCCGCACAATATTTATTTATTTTTCAAATTACATACCGGCCTGTTTGTATGATTGCTTCAACGAATATAAAATCCCATCGCGGCTGTCGGTACACACATATCTTAAAGTTGGCAGGTCATTGGTCTGTGCGATGTGCATAATTATTGTTTTTTAAGATTTTTGTGTGAATTTAAAAGTGTAAATAACTAGACTTATACAGTTAGTAAAGTAATAACAAATCATTTTGCATATTTCGAGGACGCAAGAGGGCGCTTCAATCGTATGAAGTATCAGCCAATGCTTGGTGTGGCTTTAAAAATTATAATAATACACGAGTCAGTGATGGTACTTTTTAGATATAATGTTTGTGGTGTATGCCAAATATATTTTTTAAAATATTTATATAAGGGAAAATATAAGCAATTTATGCATAATATTGTGAAAGTACACAAGACATTTACTTTTGGATAATTTTATTAGTATCTAAGTCTTCAAATTTGTGATTTTTACTAATGTTGACTGAACTTTAACGTTCCTCTTTTCTTCCTGAAGATTCTTCCAGTAGTTGTCAAATTGTTGTATTTAAAAAGTATTTAAATAGTAAATTAAGCAATGCACATCATTTATTACTGGTAACATGAAATTTTTGGAGGCTTTATTGAGATTAGATGATCTTGCTGTAGACGATAAGTTTCTTGTGATTATGGATGGTAATATATTTTTGTCTAAAATTATATTTTATTCTTATTATGAATAAAGTTTTTTTAATTATTACCTGTGTATTTTTATTCAGTGATACAGGATACGAAGAAAACTATCACTGCATACAGTCTTTTGTCACGGCTTTACAACCAAAAAAAATGTAAGGTTTTTTACTACTACACAGCCTGCGGCCTCGGAGGTAAAAAATACTCTAACCTGCGAAAAATACTAATTTGAAACAGAGAAGTCTTTTGAAAAAAAAACTCCCCCATTCATAGCATTTTTAATCACAGATTATAAAGAAAAACAGACAAGTTATCAGAATGACGAAATCATTGGAGTAAAAAATACCTCAATAATTTACTGACCTCCATCGAAGCTCCGTAGGTAGGCACCATGGAGGTCAGTAGATAAAACAAACTTTTTTCTCAATCTGTGCAATAAATAAGATTACCATTAAATAAAAATCACTGACCTTCATGGTGTCTGGTACCTTGGAGGCATGGTGCCTACCTACCGCTACCATGGAGGTCAGTGAATAAACCTCTGGTTGATATGGCAACGAAAAAGCTGTTTCCTTAGCAACGCGTTGTTTATGTTATCAGTTTTTAAAGTTTCGATGGTGAAGTGGATTTGCGAAATAGAGTTTCTGTTTTATTCGTGTAAAGAAATGAAATAAAAATTCCACTAGTCATAAATATGTATGTATTCCTACATTTGTTTCTCTAGTGTCCTTTAGATATTAGTTTTTGGTTTACACCAAAGAGTAGTACATATTACCAAAGTTTACACAACGTAGGTACCCAAGTAATTTGGTTTTACAAGATGTGGGTATAGCGCTATAGGTATAGGAAAGGCACTCGATAACTATTTACTTACACATGGGTCGGTTGGTGGGTAAAGTTGGGTGTAATCGCGATTATTTATTAGGTGGTCTATTTAATTGTATAACTATTTTGCACTATAGTATAAGCGTGATCGTTTGTGTTCTGGATTCCGGTATAAAATACCCTATGTCATTAAATTCCTATGTGATGACTTGGACTCTCTGTGCGCCAAATTTCGTCAAAATCTGCTGAACCAGAAATTTTCCGCCAGGCTATTTGTGGACGTTTTTATTAGTTTTTTACATAGCTTCAATAATAGTGACCCAGTCCTGGGTAGAGACCCTTTCCGGCAGACATTGTGCGAGATTAGCTCCTGCCATTTTGTTATCCAAGTTATTTTATGTTTGTCAAGATACAATGTATCTCCAGAAGTTTTTGCTCTTTGTAAATTGCATAACATGACGCGGTTACGATGGTTCGTACACCGTAGAGTCTATGGTGTGTAAGGTCGTAGTTGGCCTTGACAATGAAGCGCTTTCCAAGCGTGTCTGGTTTCGTGTGTGAGATACTCTCGCCACGCTAAAAATTGATGGCCTCCCACACTGTATGCCAATGCATGTATTCAGTTACCCCCCCGGGGTGGGCGGTCTAGCGCCATTCTGTTCATTCTAGTTACCGCCCGCCCGGCCCCTCATTGAAAAAAAGCACCCTACATATACATTCTTATCTCTACAACGTCCTCAGCTTTGACGTAACTCCCACAGAGTGAACAATGGCGAGCGGCGACCGCGCTTGGCGCGTGAATAAGAGCTGGCGTCGGAAACCTATAACGAGTGGCCTTGACGCCGAGAAGCCGGTGGAAGGTCTACAGATGCGTGACAGGAAGCGGGTGTACTCCGACGATCCTAGCCTCGAGGTGATAAAGAAATAACATCTACACAGTGACCACAACACCAGCACAATGTTCAAACGTTTGCGATAGCAATAACTATATAATTTGACAGCTAGACTTTCAGCTAGGCTTAGGAATAATGTAAGGTTGGTCTCGATCTATGATACCCTATCCTAGGCCAACCAGACAAGCCGGTAAACACCGAGACTGAGGCCATTTGAAATAAATAAAAAAGTTAAAATTTATGCAATGAAATAAAACGGTGTCCCCAGCCAGAATCGAACCTCTATTGGCAATCTAACGTCAAGAACGAGTATCTACACTGTACAATTCGTCTCCATACCCTCTAAAAAGTAGACAAAGGTATCAGTTTCTAGAAATGATTCGAAATGAAATGAAGTCGGATTTCCACGTGTTATGATTACTGTATGGTAGGTCTGGACGGTAGGCCAGAAGGAGAAAATGCTAAGCTGTTCCTTCTTTCGGCCTGGCTGTAAGCGAGCGGAGTCTTAGCCATTTATGACAGAGCTTCCACAACAGATACCGTGCCCGTCGCGCTTCGTGCCGCCCGCCCGCAAGCACCCGGGGCTGCCGTGGCTGCCCCGCGCCGGGTACGACCACGAACTGGCCAAGGACAGCATCCTGCTGAGAGCCGCGAGGAATTACTACCCAGAAGGTCAGTGGCTATTCTAACAAAAGCAGGTACTGTACCTGTTGTACTCACTCAGTAAATAAAATAAATAAATAGACAATACAATACAAAATATCTTTATTAATATGAATTTACACAAGATGGGTCACAGAAGTAACCGAACTAGGATGAACCTGTGCTATAAAGACCTGTGCTATGATTAGCAAAAAACAAATGTCACACACAACCAATCTCAGCAACCAATAGATAGAAAAACATACACATTAGTTTCGTCGAAAAGCGTACAGAATAAAACTGTCAAGTGACACAAAATAAACCACCTCGTGCGCAGCAGCGTTACCGCGCTGCACAGCAAGAGTGATCCTAAGCGTGAGATATGCCCCGGGTGGTTAGTTACGGCTCCTCAAGCGCCCTAACCCTTACATCCCTTTTTAGAAAATGTTGAGGAAGCGAAAGTGATCTGTCAGGAACGTGGCAAGTGGCAGTCCCTGGTCTCTGCCTACCTCTCTGGGATACAGGCGTGAGTTTATGTATGTGTATGTATGTCATAGTATAGAGCTCCATTAAAGGAGCGGTGCACAAGGACCAACGAAGATACTGACAAACTAATGTTATTTTAATTGCTCAGCTGCACAGTTTTGTATGATCTACTCTTAATTTTACTAAATACCTAATTTTACTAAACTGCACCTGTACTGAATATGAAAAGAGCAAAACGAACTAGTTTACACATATTTTACTATCTTACAAATATACATAACGATGTATATTACAAATATACATAACTATGTATATTTGTGAGGAAACCTGGGTGTCTGAGCTATTTACATACCTCAGCGCTTGAAATCGCCAATCCGCGGTGGGCACGCGTGGTGATTAAGCCCATACTCTCTCTCTGAGAGAAGGCCTGTGCCCTACTGTGGGACTTATGTAGGTTGCTTATAATAATCCTTAACTTTCCAACGGTTTCGAATCCTCGGGAGATGTGACCCCCACCCACTGCCAGCTCGGAACTTACATTGTGACTTGTATTTCAGGTGAAGGCGAAGGTGGCTGCAGTGAGTTCCCGCCTCTGATGCAGGGCAAATCCTGGACGCGTGGAGTGCCGTACCGCGATGGCGTCGACCACGCAAAGTCTATGGATAGCATCGGTAACAAGTATTAATAAACGATTGTTTAAAAAAAAAATATTTGCCTGTGTGTATTATTCTTTACGATAATAAATATTATTTGATTTGATTTGATTCGCTGCGGTCAATATGTGGTGGTTTCTTTTCTTTAAGCTTGTTACACTTTAAGGAATTAAAGTTCCGGAATGAAGTTGATAACCTGTAGTGCTTACGAAAGTTTTAGTTCGAAAATTGTTACACTTTCTTGGTTTGTGGCCTTCAGCGGCCACATGCCAAGAAAGCGTAACAAGTGGTGTGTAAAACTCCTAGCGCGTTTGAGCACAGTAGTAGAGGGTTAAACAAACAAACCAACAACGCCAACAAACTGCACCGAAGTTTGGCGAAATTTGTAAAAAAAAAATTAAAGTGCTTTATTAGATAATAATAATAATAATAAAAAATAGACGTGCCGGTACTTATGCAGTGCCTATTACAAGAATATTATATTCTGTGAATACTGAACACAGGTTGTAACAGAGGTGAGTTATCAGTTTTAAAATTCCAAACTCTGTTGGCTTAGCCAGAAGTGTATCAGTCACCAATATATGGCTATTATGAATAGAACAGAATAAACATTAAAGTCAACCAACGAAAAAAGTATTACAGAAGCAGTACTTAAATGTTTTATTGAAAAAAGAAATATTGACGAATAGCCGTGGTCAGCGTCGGGCAGTTCAATACATATTTTGTCTTGCTAACGGGCGTCCGACTGATTAGAAAACAGATTGAGATCGTTATCTGCCCGTTAACCCCACACATGTCAGCTCCTTACGATCCCAATTCTTACAGGCAACTGCTACACGCCAGCTGTGAAGACGATGCGTGTTGTGAACATGCCCCCTAAACCGGTTCCCAAGAGAAAGCTGTTCGGGCCTCTGGATGCGAACGGTGAAATGCAGGA
The DNA here is from genome assembly GCA_963969515.1 of Yponomeuta evonymella. Lineage (NCBI taxonomy): Eukaryota > Metazoa > Arthropoda > Insecta > Lepidoptera > Yponomeutidae > Yponomeuta > Yponomeuta evonymella. The sequence goes on along the minus strand of OZ018354.1, from coordinate 17,211,751 downwards.
CCCACCGCGCCAGTACTATGTGGAGATGGAAGAGGCACGCCTGGCGCAGCTCGAGAAAGACAAGGAGAAGACTAAAATACCGAAAGGTTTGTGAGTTTGTAACCCTGGAAGAGTGCTAGGGTCTGCCCTAGCGCGAAATAAATAACATTTTAATAAATGAACGAACGACGTGAGACTGATTGACTGAACGAATGAAATCAAGCACAATTACCTAAATCTAGATATAAGTAAAAGAAAGTGGAACCAAGCGATACACTAACAACTTGATAGCTACCAATGTACCCAATGTAGCCGATCCCAAAGAGAAAGCTGTACGGGCCTTTCGATGCCAACGCTCCAATGCAGGACCCACCGCACCAGTACTATCTGGAGATGGAAGGCGCACTGGGACGCTGCTTGAGACACGAAAATACTGAAAGGTTTGTGAGTTTGTAACCCTGGAAGATGGGAAAAGAAGGCGAGAGGGCAATGCTAGGACAGAATAAGCTCGAAATAAATAACATTTTAATAAATGAACGAACATTTTAATAATGAATGAAGCGCTCGTAGCCCCGGCTGCCTGAGTGATCTTAAACGATCACGAAGGTTAAGCAACACTGGGCCCGTTCAGTGCATGGATGGGTCGCCGTCTATGCCTAACGCTAGTGGCATTTTTCCGAGCGGTTCCGTGCTTCGCAAGGCACGTTAAGCTGTTGGTGCCGGCTGCCGTCGATAGATGGCAGTCGTTAAGCCAAGTCAGAGGCCTCAGGGCGGCTTGACAACTTCTGACAGTAGACGAGCCACTAGTCTGCAAGCCTCCACCAATCCGGACTTGGCCCCCGTGGTGGAGTATGGCCTATACCTTCCTCAGGGAAGAGACCCGTGCCCCTCGGTGGGGACATAATGGGTTGATGATGAAATGAACGAACGAGGTGAGACTGATTGACTGAACGAATGAAATCAAGCCCAATAACCTGAATGTAGGTGGAAGTGATTAAAAATATGAAAGAAAGTGGAACGAGGCGATAGATTAATTTGATAGCTACCAATGGACCCAATGAAACGTGTCTCTATATTAAGACGTACAGCGTTCTCTTGGGGATCAAAGCCGATCCCAAAGAGAAAGCCAGCTGTATGTACGAGCCTTTCGATGCCAATCCACCAAAATAAAGTGAATGTAGAAGACTGAATATATGAAAGAGAATGTAACAATAACAATGAATGATTGAGATAGGTACCAGTTTACCCAGTGAAACTTGTCTCTCATTGAGTACTACATTGTTTTCTTGGCGATCGGCTCTGATGTAGGACCCACGGTACCAGTGCTGCCTGGAGATGGAAGAGGCGCGCCTGGCGCACATCGAGAAAGACAAAAGAAGACTAAAATATCGTAAGGTTCGTAACCCTGGGAAAGGGAAAAAAACGTAGGAAGGCAATGCCGGGGGAGGATACGCGCGAAATAAATAAACCAATAAAGAAATTTCATTGTAAATAGAATGGACATTTCAGTTAACTTTTCAGTAGAATAGTTCTATGAGTTATATAAGCGCTACCTGTCATGAACGAGAAACAATAGTGTCGCGATTTCTCTCGTAATTCCTCTTCATTTTCTTTCTGATCTGATGGCTTTCCTTTCTAGGTCTGGTCCTTCTCGAAGACCTGATCTCCGGCAAGCACAGGAGACAGAAGGCGGCCGAGAAGGAAGCCGTTAGAAAGAGAAAGGAGAAGAAGAAGCGAGCGGAAGAGGAGAAAGAGCGGCTGGCGCTGGAGGCCGTGCGAAGGTGAGAGGGAAGATGTCTTCAGAAGTGCTTAGTGGAGAATAAAACGCTTGATACGGATTGACATAGGTGCTTTCGTCTGGAATCCCACTCACAAATTCAAATTTTTTTAATGATTGTACATGGATGGGTGAGTATACTATTGTCAAATGTAGCTACCATAATGAGTGACAACGCAAAGCAAATCAAGTAGCAAGACTAGACAAACATTTAGCGACATCAGGGAACTTCTTGCAAAAATTTGATCTGAAATTTTGTAATGTGTTTTTGGACGATTTAAGCTGATTTAATATAGCGCATGGCACTCGCGCAATTCGCAAAGACTATTTTTTTTCTTGAGGGCTGAATCAAAAACCATTTCGAGATTAACATCTAAGTAACCATATTTTCTATATTTAAGATAAATATTAAGGAAGATGAGCGTCATTTTTGCCAAAAAACAATAACCTTCATTTGACCTTCTGATGACGTCACATTTTAAAATAAACATAACATATGGCAACACTACGTTACTTAAAAAAAAGACTTGCTGTCATAACTGTCATATGCATATCATTTCCTTGTCTGTGAAAAAAACGTCTGTGATAGCAAATGACAGAAACAAAGTGTGACAGTTTGCGCGACGTTTCGGCGTGTGCAAAGAGTATGTAATCACTACGTTATAAGAGTCGGCACTTGCTAACAACACGTTTTCAAAATTATGAACGTAGTTTGTACCAACCTAACAAAAAATAGTATAATACCAACATGAGAATGAAATTGCAAAACATTAGTGATGGACTGCTTATCGATATCGATAAAAAAAATTCGAGACGTCTCTCCCCTTACCTCATTTTCATGCTTTGAAAATTAAAGTAGGCGATAAATCCCAACACAGTAGGTCAACTCAATTATTTCGAGTATGACATGGTGTGAATGGATTATCGCTTACTTTCATAATGAAAAAGGCATTTTTTTAAATCAAATCATTTATTTAGCATCAGGTGTATAAAACAATGTCACCAATGCGTCACGTCGCTATCAAAACTTTGCACTTTGGTCGAATTTCAGATCTTAGGAGTCTGCAACAAACAAAACAATAAGTAAAAAAATATATTATCTATACCGCAAAATTGAGCAAAATAAAACAACATAAATCATTTCTGTTCTTGCTGTGTGGTGTTCGACGATTATTAAGTAGTTGTGATCAATTTTAGACAGCATGTAGAAATATCTGGCAGAAATCAATCGTCCAAAATATCGATAAAAAAAAGTACCACATGGGTACCGCACTACAACCGGCGTTAATTTAAATTTGTCAAAATCGTAAATTGTTCTAAATAATTCAGTTGTTTTATCCAAGCGCATTAAATAAATATCAAAATTTGCGTACATTTATTATGATAAACTTGCTAATTTTACCTGTTTGGCTCCAGTGGATATCTGGTTAAGAATATGCCAGACGTACATTAATTTCTGACTCTTCTAATGCCACAAATTTCACATTTCCTCAATGCTTTTCCTCCCATATTTCTTGTTTAATCACTTTTCACGCACTACACCTATTGCTAAAGTTAAAATAAATAAAATAATGCCACACAAAAACGACAAACGAACAAAATTACCGGCCATTTGCAAAATACGTAATACCAACATTACCAACATTAGATTTCACATATAACCCGACTTAATTTTAAATCATGATACATCTACGTGATTCACTGTGGAGTTAATGCCTTTTGTTTTAGCAGGATTATATTTTTTGTTTCAATGTTGGCACAAAGTACGTTCATAATATTTTTTGTATGGAGTGACGAGGGCCTGGGCGTGTGCACTCGAAAAATATGACGTCACGCTTTCAAATATTTTAAATAAATAATTTATAATAATAAACTTAACAAATCGCTGAAAAAATGTAATTAGTCTCTAGAAATTACTTCTGCTTTAAGAAAAAAATATAAAATAAGATCAAAATAAAAAATATACTGCCCGAATTGCGAGGAATCAATTAGGAACTTACGGAACGGAATATAGAATCGGACATATATTTACCGCAGTCGGGTAAAAAATATGCCAACAGAATTCAACAGCCTTCACACCTTTATGTACCAAATTTTCAGGGATATGGAGTCGCGAACCTTAGAGCCGCCAAGACATCCGGACGACCAGAAAGAAGAGATGCTGAGAATCACAGAGATGGAGCACTACGCACAAATTGACCCCAAGGACTTGGTCCGGGTGCAGTACTACCTCGACGTTGTACGCATCGACGAAATTTATGGGGACTAATTTGTTTACTTTTTTTTTTATCTTTTAAGATATTTATTTTGGTGCTCAAAGTATCGTAAGAATCAGTCGAAAAATTCATTTTTTCGACACTTATTTGAAAAAGTTTTACAAATGTAATTTTTTTATGGGCAATCTCGCGAAAGAAGTGCTCATAAGACTCATCTGAGACCGGAATCGCTTCGAAATCCCTCCGATATTCGAGACGTCTGAGAGTCGCTGTAACAAGCATTTTTAGGGTGCCGTGTCTTAAGGTTAAAAAATCCACTGTCCGTCTGTTTGTCTGTCCCCAGGCTGTATCTCATGAACCGTGATAGCTACACAGTTAAAATTTTGACAGATTATGTATTTCTGTTGCCGCTATAACAAAAAAAAAGCAATAAAATAAGTATTTAAGCGGGGCCCTGATACAACCAGCGTGATTTTTTTGCCGTTTTTTGCTCGATATTAATATACGGCAACAGGTAGACGCTTGAAATATTCACAGAATATTTAGTTGTATATCACTTCAAAATTAAATAATTACATTTAAATAAAATTATTTTGTTGCCGTTTTTTTCTCGATCTTTATGTCTAATGTTGTATAGATAATGGTACGGAACCCTTCGTGCGCGTGATCTTTTACTATCTTGTCACACAAAACTGTACCTTATTTCCATCCTACTATAGGCGCTAGTCGACAAGCACATCCCGGAGTTCCCAGTGGACCTCTACAAGCGCGCCAAAGCGGCGGTCGACGTCCGGACCGCGGCGATCAAGAAACGCCTCATGGTGTTGACCTACCAGATGGTCGTGAGGCAGAGCGAGGCCGAAATAAGGGAGTACTTCACTATGGCTATGAAGAGGTGAGTGTCATTGTGCTGTAATAGAGATGATTTTGGTATAGGGATATTGGGAAGTCAATGAAAACAACCCTTTATTCGTAGTTTGTCCTATACCGTGAAAGCTTTTTTTAAGAATATGTGTTTTTGGTTGTGTACTGCGATAAACCACCATGTGTCTTAAATTTTACACAAAAAAAAAATATGTATTATTTTTACGACTGGATGTCAGTCTACAAAAATTATCTGTTTATTCTGCATATGTATGTCAACTTCATAAGCAGCCTATATACGTCCCACTGTAGGGCACAGGCCTTCTCTCAGAGAGAGAGTATGGGTTTAATCACCACGCGTGCTCACCGCGGATTAGCCATTTCAAGCGCTGAGGTATGTAAATAGCTCAGACACTCAGGTTTCCTCACGATGTTTTACTTCACCGTTAGCGGGTGGTATTGCTACTATAGCTTCACAAATGAACTGGGAATCGAACCCGCTTCCGAGTCCAATGTTCTACCCACTAGGCTACCACCGCTAGCCGTATGTAATCTTACAAACCATACTAATAATTTTGGGGTTTCTTTGTCGCATAAAATAATAAGTATTTATCGCTGGACACGTCAAGGATAATTTTAAAGTTTTGGTCTCCAGAAATATTGTCAGTTTACTTTGTATAAGTACTGTAAGCTTTGCTTCTCACTTTTTGGCAGCAAAATGTGACAGGTGGTGACAGGTACTTTACAAATTATATTAATTATGTCTTTAAATTACCTGAAATTAATCTTTCTTTATTATTCTTAATTAAAAAAAATATTCGAAATACTAAAAAAGTCAAGAAATTTATAATAGCCTCCTAAGTCCTGACCTTGAAAATAACAAAGGTTTTCAATTGTTACTTTCAAGGTCAGTACTTAGGAGGATAGAGGTTCATATTTCTTGAGTTCCATAAAATGGATGTATGACCTAGGACGAGCAAACGACTTGATAGATTTATTTTCGTATTTTAAAGATTATTATCAAATGTCCACTTAAGTGTCAGTTAGAAACTGAATGAAATGAACTGTAAACTCGCAGTATAGAGCGTCAACCCGCTTTACGTCCAGGTGTATCCTGGCCTACATCCTCGAAGACCCAGGCGAACGGAGACGCCTGCAGATCCGCTTCCTGCACCCGTTATGGCCTTCGCACACCATCCGGGCGCCGGTCCCGTGGCATACCAGCATGACGTTGGCCAAGCAGGCTATGGCCTACCGACACTACGAGGGCAACCCCATACTGGTCGAGATACGGCGGATTTGGTTCGACAAGTGAGTTGATTGAATAGGCACGATATTTTTTTATTTATTCATGTGTCGAGTGCCTAGTTTCACTGACTTTTTAAGCCCGACTTAACCCGTTTTAAAAAAGAAATAACTGTAAACAGTTATTTCGGTTTCACCAACGTTTATCCAGCGGTATTGATGGCTAAAAACGGCTGTTTTCGTTGGAAATCGAATAAAGTCATTCTTTCCTGTGCCTGAACTTTGAGGCTGGAGGTTATGTAAATTGCTATTATTAATAAGTTCTGAAGGTAACTTTTTCAATGTTATTGTTTAGTTTTGGAATACGGGCGACAAAACTTAATTTCCAGCAAAAATTTATTAAGTTTTGTCCATTTTATTATTGCTATCGAAAGCAACTGCTTCATAAAATCAGCTCATTACAGGGTACCTTTCTAGGTAATAGAGCATGTCTCAAAGCGAGAGAGAGAACATTTATTTTATCCCGCTGGACAAGCACTTTGGTTATCGCATCGACAATATGCGGCCCGCCAATTGATAATTAGGTTTGTTGCACAGCAATAACTCGTATTGCTGATGGCCGTTGGGGCGAAAAAGTTGTGACCAGGCGACCGTGGACCGGACGACGCAGTGTGGGCAGGCCCCCCACCGGATGGTCCGACGACCTGGTTACGGTGGCGGGGAGTCGCTGGATGCGGGCGGCACAACATCGGGAAGCTTGGAAAACCATGATGGAGGCCTATGTCCTGCAGTTGGCGTCAAATGGCTGATGATGATGATGATTTATTTTATTTATTTATTTATTTATGATGAATATCTCGTATACTTTTCTCAACTTCTACAAATCTTCTCCCTCCAGATACCAAAACATGCTAATCTGCGACATGAACAAGATGCAAGAAGAGAAACCGTTCCCACAGTACCCTCAGGAGTTCACTGAGAGACTCAACCAACTCTGTGCGGAGACCAGGGCGGAGCTCATGGATAACTGGCTGATAGACGTAGCTGATACCATGATCAAGATGAGGAAACATTGGTCCATCTATGTCTCGCAGAAGAGGAGGGAGTCTACCTTCCAAGTGGAACAATTTTTCAGGTATGGTTGTCAGGATCGTGGCAAGTGGGAAACCTTGATCTCTACCTTGCCCTCTGGAAAAAATGCGTGAGTTTATGTACGAGTATGTATGATGGTGTTCAGAGCAAAGTTTGTGGATAATTGGGTATTTGACAAAATATCAAATGAGTTACTTTTAAAACGGAATTTTGTATGAAAATGCTTATGATGTCACATTTCAGAGCACTCTTTTTATGTTTAATCTATTTGTAATAACTAGTAATTGACTAAAAGAGATACATTTTCCGAGATATTTTGTAATTTTTGTTTTAATCGAGTATATGAAATAATTTATTTTTGATCATGTCAAATACCGTATTGGCTGAAAGACATAACTAACACTATAATTGTGATGAAGGAATAATGGGCCATTTAAGTAAGACTCACAGAAAAAACCGGACAAGTGCGAGTCGGACTCACCCACCGAGGGTTCCGTACAAATTTGTAGGTACATGTTGTAAGTAGTTCAGTAATAGAGTCTTGCAGTTTTTCCGAGCTTTCCCCGACCTTCGAAGACATTTTTTTATAATTTAATTACAAGTGTATAGCTTTCAGATTTTTCCCTATAGTTATACTATACGACGATACTACTTGTCAAATTTAATAGTTTTAGATCAACGGAAAGTATGGTACGGAACCCTAAAAAAGAGTGAACGTTCCAAGTTGACAAGATTCTCATCTCATGTTTTTCAAATCATATATTATCTATATGTAATCTTCTGGTATTATTATTTTGTTTCAGATGCATCCACAGTTTGATGTCGAAGCAAATCCGCGATTTGGTCGAAAGAAGCGTCAACCATTTCGCCGAATACTTCGCATGTTACCTTGTGAGTTATCTTGTACATCCACCCATTGTTGAAGGATTACCATCTACTATCCAGATTTTTAATTGATTTTCGACATAAGTAATAATTATGTACATTTGTGAAGTTATATTAGCAGTACCAATCGCCAACGGTGAAGGAAAACATCGTGAGGAAACCTGAGTGCCTGAGCTATTTGCATACCTGAGCGCTTGGAATCCCCAATCCGCGGTGGGCACGCGTGGTGATTAAGCCCATACTCTCTCCATGAGAGAAGGCCTGTGCCCTAGAGTGGGACGTATATAGGCTGCTTATGATTATGATGATAAGTGATTTGCTTCTCTATCCTAGAGGCGCGGGTTCGAATCCGGAATTTTTCTTTCTATGTGAAGTTTGTTTACGTACTTTGCGTATTTTTACCTTTTCCTTCACAAAGGAAAAAAAAACACTTAATTCTAAGCTAAGTGGTAGTCTAAACTAAGTAGATGCTGGAAAATTCAAACTAGCAGCATTTAGAAATTATGCCGTGTAAAGTCGACAGCGCGCCAACTTCAATAAATTCAAATTTAATAATCGAATCGAATATCTGAACCTTTATCTCTTGCAAACGCTTTACAGGAAGGCAACAACTTCGGCGAGGAATACGAAGACTACACGTACATAAAGTGGCCTCTGCTACGCATAAAAGCGGTCGGCAAGCCGGGCTCGACCGGCATCACGTTTGAGCCGACGCTGGACCAAATGCGCGGCCTCATCGTCAAGTGGTTTCAGGCGATTATAAACGTTAACTACCAGCTGCCGAGCGTCGATAGTATTATGTATCCAGGTATGAGAGTGGAAACTCCTTCTGGATTCGTTGTTCTATTGCTGCGAATGTAAAGCTCTGACTGGAGAGACGATGCAGACAGTTGTGGGGTTCAGTCAGGGGTTAGTCAGGGGGTTCCAGGCGATTATCGACGTTAACCACCAGCTGCCGAGCGTCGATAGTATTATGTATCCAGGTATGAGAGTAAAAGTACCTTTTGGATCGATTGTTCTATTGCTGCGAATTAAAGCTCTCACTGAAGAGACGATGTAGACAATTGACTGTATTGGTTGTTGACGAAAAACGCCGTAGGTTATATAGTAGATGTTCATTGCCGTTTTTGAACAAGATTTACACAGTAACAGCAAATAATAGTACCGTCAAGAATGGCGGACGCACGCACAGAGATCCACCACTCATTCATCATTCACTTAGCCATTTGTTAAAACTGTTGACTAGCGATGTCACATTGATTTCACAGCCGTTCAGAAGAAAATTTACCGGTATCGAGCACTTTCGTTAATGCCCTATATTGCATGGAGTTGATAACGTAGAAAAAAACATGTTTGTGTGATGGATTGTATTGGTTCTGAGAGATTCTCGGTGCGATTCCGGCCTAAGGGCAGCAAAAAATGGTATCGCTTATTGAAAACGTGCTTTGAAATAGCTAGTTTGATGAGACTTTCTTGCTACTTTGCTGATATCTCAAGTTTTGTCTAAAGAATACCTACATACAGAATTCTCAAATACTGAAGTATCGTACGGCAATAAAATGCGTCTGCGTAGGCACCAGGTCCGATATTGCTATGAATACAGTTGACAGCATTTCAACCTGTTCGTGCATAACTCTATTTAGTTACGTAACGGGCGAATTTACAATAGACATGTCAAGGTTGATGTGCTGTCGACTGTAGATAGATAGATAGAATATTCTTTATTGTATGTACACCAGGAATTACATATGAGAATTTAACAATAATATAGTACAGTACAATACTGTAGTGTACACGTCGCGTAATAAAAATGTATGTAGAAGCCTTGAGGTTTGCTTTGGCGCGACGCAGTGTGAGCAGGTCTGACGACCTGGTTACGGTGGCGGGGAGTCGCTGGATGCGGGCGGTACAACACCGGGGACCATTTCCGCTTGGAAAACCATGAGGGAGGCCTATGTCCTGCAGTGGGCGTCAAATAGCTGATGATGAATAATAAGTGATAGCGACTCTCTGCTGAAGTTTCTCGCCAAGTTTGAACTTGAGCATGCTGTTTCGCTCACAAAATGTAACATTTTAGTTATTGTAATCATTTGTGATTATTTAGGTACATACATTTGTGAAGTTGTAGTAGCAATACCACTCGCTAGGAAAACATCGTGAGGAGCCTCTGTCTGAGGTTTACATACCTCAGCGCTTGAAATTGTCAATCCGATTGGCACGCGTGGTATTTAAGCCCATACTCTCTCTCTCTCTGAGAGAAGGCCTGTGCCTTGCAACGGCTTAGGCTTATATAGGCTTCATAAGTGTTTGAAAGATAATTAAATTGCGAATATTCAAGGTATATTTTACTTAAGTTTTTGATTGAGAAAGTTTGATTCGAAAATTTATAATTTTGCAAACAACTTTTCACTCAACTCAGACCATATTTCTCGAAAGTTTACTCATTTTATTGAGCGAGGCCTATGTCCTGCAGTGGGCATCAAATGGCTGATGATGATGATGATGAATTAAAAATGTTAGATTGTGCGAGCGAGGCGGCGTGATCCACGTAAGAACAGCCTTAACTCGAATCCTCCCTGATTTTACTCATTGTGTATCTTAACAGGCGTCCCGCGGGCAAACCCCTATCTACTAGCCGTGTACACAGACGAGAAATACATGGTGGACCTCATCAACAGCTGCATGAACCACTTCCACCAGAACCGGGCGGGGCCGGTGATCTTCCTGCGCCGGTACCGGGAGTTCTACTACATACTGGACGGTACCGCTAAATTGGAACTGGACAAGTTCTTCGCTACCGAGCCGGCGCCATATTTGAAGGTAACGATCGCTGGGAGTGATTCTTTTGGGTGGTTTGCTGTAGTTTTAAGAAGTTTGAGTTAGATATTTCCGCAAAAGCTGGCTGGTCGACTTCTTCTATTGGAGCGTTGGTCCACGGAAATAGTGTGAAGTGAACTGCAAGTTGGAGAGACAACTAATAGTAAGTACCCAGAACCTTTCATTGTGGAGCTCACTACTTCCACTAGAACCGGCCGGTACCGGGTTCTTCGCATCCGAGCCCACGACATATTTGAAGCTAAGACACCGTCATACCAGATATTCGGTCGGTTTTCTGTAGACTCACGAAGTTTAGTTAAGATTATTATGGAGAAGCTAGCTGCTCGAGTTCTTCTAATCATTGTAGTGTTGATTCATTAAAATAATAATGAAGGAAAAACAGTTGTACAACTTAAACTTTCGTAAGCACTGCACATTTTATATATATATAAAATATATAAATATATTAAAATTTATTTATTCAAAAAAATAAGACCAAACTGCGTAGCAGTTTGTTGGTGGTACGCTCTATCTCTATATATTATTTACTTATATTATACCTATATTATTTTTATACATAAACAACGTATATTTAAATTTATTAGCGTCGGGAAAGCCGACTAAAAAGCCGACCGAAGGCAAAACAGCTACTAATACTATTAACTTCATTCCGGATAAATAATGTGAATAATGTGTAGTGCTAACGAAAGGTTTACTTAAAAAAAAAGCCAAAGTACCTAGAACCTTCCATTGCGGAGCTCACTACTCACACCAGAACCGGGCGGGGCCGGTGACCTTCCATACTACACTATACTACATACTGGACGGTACCGCCAATCAGAAACAGGGCAAGTTCTTCGCTACCGCGCCGGCGCCATATTTGAAGGCAACGCACCGTGGGAAGACCCGGTGCGAGGTATTCTTTGGCAATTAGGTCGGTTTCGTGGAGGCTTACGAATTTTGGATAAGGTTAGGTATTCTGCAGAAGCTAACTGGTCGAGTTCATCTAATTGTTGCAGCATTGGTTCATATAAATAATGTAGCAAAAATAGCTGCTAAGACTATCAAACGTGTAAAAAAGATTAACGGTGTTACTTATAAAAACACGATTCTTTAAAAAATTCCTCAGAGGTAGATTAAATAGTCTGCGATAAAGGGAAAAACGTCACCGCAGATTATTTAAACTGCCTGTGAGGAGTGCGAGGAGTGGAGATGCGGTGGTAGCCTAGTGGGTAGAACATTGGACTCGGAAGCGGGAGACCCAGGTTCTATTCCCAGTGCGGGCATGTACCTATGACTTTGTTTTCTAAGTTATGTACATTTGTGAAGTTATAGTAGCAATACCACTCGCTAACGGTGAAGGAAAACATCGTGAGGAAACCTGAGTGTCTATGCTATTCATATACCTCAGCGCTTGAAATCGCCAATCCGCGGTGGGCACGCGTGGTGATTAAGCCCATACTCTCTCCCTGACATAAGGCCTGTGCCCTACAGTGGGACGTATATAGGCTGCTTATGCTGTGAGGAGTATTTGAGAGGAATCGTGTTTTTATAAATAAGACCGTACGTTTATTTTTTTGTTGAAGTTTTCCGATTTAGTTGTACGGTTTATGTTTGCATTTTAGTACATGAGATCTCAAGGTACGTTGTAGCGAATACAAACTAAACGGAAATACATTTCCAGCTGCGAATTAAAAATAACAACACAATTAACCTTATCACCTCCTCCAATCCTCACGTTGTCACACCAAGCTTCCATTTGTAGGACTTCTCAGCCCGCATCCACATGTACGAGGAGTTGCGGGACGAGTTGCTCTTCCTGCGCCGGGATATACCTCTCAACATGATAATGCTGGACTGCGGACCCCTCAACGATTTGCTATGGGAGATCATCAACGGATTGCGGATGCAGATCGTTGATCACTTCACTCTGGTCAACCGGAAGTGGAACCGAGCGTAAGTTAGTCAACCAAGATGGCGGTTCTGGGTAGTTAGTTAGATTTCCGCACATAGCCTCAGTTTCTGAACGAGTGTTCAAGTGTAACAAGAGATTAATCTAAGATTAATTCAAAATACCGGCACGTGATTGGCTGAAATTAGCTGACGTGAGATTAACATTTGATCGCTCTTCTAGAAACCGAGCGTAGTCTCGTAGTTGGGATATTATTATTGTACGTAACAATTAAGCGCGCACTACATGATGGGATTATCATTGGAACCGAGACTTCGGTGTCCTAATTCGTTCTACATGAAATTAATTTGACGCTTTATATCTCCACCTATATTCCACAAATAAACGATTAGTACTCGTATCAATGCGTTACCACAACGCTGCTAATTTTCGTGATTATGACTGGTTTATTCCTAAATACTTGAGGTGTAGGTACCTTTTTTATGCATTTATTTCTTTATGTTTGGTAGGTAAAATTTAGAACGTTAGGCACGTTGCACGTCATCATCATCATCATCATCAGCGCATTAATTTATCCTGAAATCGTTGCACGACACTTTATGTCGCATTAAGTTCGCGCTTATGCTGCATCGTGTTCTTTTTGTAAATAGGTTTTAAGACGTCTTAGGTGGGAGCGAAACTACTTGTCACTTCCTTACCTCTCCATCCACAGCATATGCAACTCCTACGAAGAAATGGCAGCGCGAGCCTCTGAGAGCCCGGAGACCACCGCACAACTGGTGGAGTTAGTCAACTACATACAGGACTGCCGCGACTGCGCCCTGTTCGACCTCAAGGAGAAGTCACGGACCACCGCCGAATACGTCATCTTCCTCATGAACCACGCGCATCTCAGTTGTGAGTATAGAGCACACATAGAACAGAGAAAAGAGATAAGGGGAAAAGAAATAAGAGGAAATGAAAAAGGGGGAGACAAAAAAGAGGGAAAGAAAAAAAGGGTCGCCCTACTCGGACAAAAATTTGCGCTTTAAAGCTTAATATTTCGCAAACAGAACCCTAAATCAAAAAATGGTTTTTCTACACCCACAATAATTATTTTTCAACGACCAATACAACGATGCCTCACATGATCGGGTAGACGAAAAAAAAAAAAATCCTGACTTTTCATGTCGGGGAGCTACAGTAAAAAAAAATATTCATCATTTTATTGTTTGTCGGCGTGATAAATCTGTATACTATACCAAATTACAGCTTTCTAGTACCATCGGTCTTTGCACTCGGCCGCGGACGGACAGACAGACAGACAGACAGATAGGCAGATAGACGGACATGGCGAAACTATAAGGGTTCCTTGCCGGATTACGAAACTCTAAAAAGGGGAAAAGGATGAGGGGGAAAAGCAAGAAGGGGAAAGGATGGAAGAAGCAGGAAAGAAAGAAAGGGGTAAAAAGAAGGAGGAAAGAAAGACGCGAAAAAATTGTTGGGGAAAAAAGAAGGTGGGTAAAAAAGGAGGATAGATAGAGATATAGATAGAAAGAGGCAGCAGGAAGAGAGGTAGAAAAGAGACAGTGATAGTAGTAAAAAACAGAGACACGAAGAGATGAAGAAAGTAGGAGATGAAGAACGAGACAATTAAGGCTGTATGTCTTAAACTATAACGTGTATGTGATCTTTCAGTCGAGGACATAAACTTGAACACCCGGATCTTCCTTTGGCCACTTGACATGGAGGAGAACATCGACCTTACTCTCAAGACCTTGAATACTAAGAAGGTGATGGCGGAAGACAAATTGAGGTAATAACCGCAACTTTCGAGGTGCCATTTATTTGTGGACGATTTTATCCTACCGTTTTTTCGGCGTGATTAATATGTATACCTGTGCCAAATTTCAGCTTTCTAGTGCTTGTCATCTCTGTGCCGCGGACAGACAGACAGACAGACAGGCGGATGGATATGGCGAAACTATAAGGGTTCCTTTGTAATCGAAATAATCCTTTAATTTGCCCATGCAAAAATAGTAAATAACTTCCTCACAACAGAATGGCTTGTCGTGGTCCTAATCTAGCATACCCTGTGCTGTGGTAACCAGGCAAGGACATCACAAACATGGAAATACCCAGACTGAGGCCATTTGTACGAATAAAGTACGGAGGCCTCCAGTGGTAATCGAACCTACGACCCCTGTTTTGGTAGTCGAGCGTGTTAACCGCTAGACCAACGAGGCAGCCAAGTGAAAAGAAAGAAAGAAAGACACGAGAGTGACTATTTACGACGTAATTGCTTCGCAGTTAGCGGTCTTTCTCTACGAATTTACTGTTTCGTCATCGCCTGCTATTAAATAAATGCTCAAATACGAACTTCGCCAACTGTTTATTCCAGGAGTCGCAAAACGATATTCGAAGAGAAGCTGAAGAAACACGAGAAAGACCTGGAGTTGTTCAGGCGGTTCGACCCGCCGCTCCTGAACATCGATCTGCTGAAGGAAACCGTCGCCAAAGTCGACGAGATCTATAAGAACCTGTTGGTGAGTGCCCAAAGAAACACGAGAAAGGCCAGTGCCTCTATTATGTCTCTCTACAGTGTCGACTGATCCACCTCAACGGTTCCGAAGTGTCAAAAAATGTGTGTATTTGCCAGATACCACACGGCTTAAAAACAATCAAAATGTATGTTATCCAACCCAGTGGATACTTATGTATTAGAGGTGCTGAAATTCTTCAGACTCCTGAACTTGGACCTGCTGAAGAAAAGCGTTGGCAAAGACGAGTGGATGGTTTTACGAGTGAACTTCTAGCGACGCAATGTAAAGGATGAAACACACCAGCGCGGTGGCGGTGACGGTCCACATTTACGGCAGTAGTATTTTGTATGGATCCCCACCCCCACCACGTTGGTGTGTTTTATCCTTTAGTGTAGATTCAAATGTCCCAGGTCCCTAGTTAGAAGTTTGATAGTTGAGCTGGCTCGTAACAGTGACTGTGCTATTCATGAAATTATACCATTTCAGGAAGACAAATGGGAAGCGGAAGACATAATAAACGAAGAGCAACTTTTGGACCAAGAGGTTTCGGTCTATTTCAGCTTGCAGACCATGCTGGCTAGCATCGACCCCTTCCACAAACTCTGGCACACGAGCTTGGACTTCTATGACGGTTATGAGAAATGGTATGTTTGTTAACGGTTTGTATGAGATAAAGATAAAAAAGTATTTATTGCCTCGATTCCTTAAAAAACTTCAAAAACGCCGCTTAAAATTCTCTTTGGTTGAGATTTTACATGGAGAAGATGTAGCCACAGATTAAATAAACAGAGATCTAGATTTTAAAGGAATCGTATTTTTATAAATAAGTCCGTTCAACTTATTAAACGTGAATCAAATAAAGACTAAGAGCCTTATCACACTAGCGAATTGCGAGCGGATCCGCAACGGAGCGGACGCGCAACGAATGCACAGCGAAGACGTTGCGGACGCGTGGCGTATTGGCAACGTTTTCGTCGCGTGTTTGTAGCGAGTAATTAATTCAGTAACATTCAGTAACAAAATGGATTCCGACGAGGAAACACTTCTGTTGACTCTGTTACTTCGAAGACGCCGGAGACGAAAACGAAAGCGTCGACGAATTTGGGAAGATCCATTATCAGTTTCCAACCGGTCTTTTTGGAAATCCATGGAGGAGGCCTATGTCCAGCAGTGGACTTCTTGTGGCTGAATGATGATGATGATTATCAGTTAATCGAATGGAAGAGAGCGACTACTTTGTGTTGTTTAGCAGACGAATAAAAAATTATCCAAAACAATTTCGTTCTTACCTGCGAATGTCAAGGCCTACATTTTATGAGTTGTTGCATCTGATACAAAGTGAATTAAGACATGAAGACACGCATTTGAGATTATCGGTGTCACCTGAAAAAAGGCTCATAATTACTATAAGGTATGTTTTTAACATTAAATTAATAACACAGGAGATATTGAACCACACTTTTTTGATCCCATATTACGAAACGACTTTGAATCTCTCTTTTAAATAACTCAATATCAATATCCGAATCTCCTG
The DNA here is from genome assembly GCA_963969515.1 of Yponomeuta evonymella. Taxonomy (NCBI): domain Eukaryota; kingdom Metazoa; phylum Arthropoda; class Insecta; order Lepidoptera; family Yponomeutidae; genus Yponomeuta; species Yponomeuta evonymella. Next base: position 17,194,908 of record OZ018354.1, on the reverse strand, counting down.
ATGATGCCATGATGACACGTGCGTCTTCTCACATTAATGTCTCGTCATTAATCATGATAATGATGATAATCATGTAACTCTGGCGTCTGTACACGACAGTACAAAATGGCGTCCACGTTGCTTTACGCGGCGATCTTGTTGCGCGTCCGCAACGTATTCGTTGCGCGACCGCTCCGCATTGAAAACGCTCGCAATTCACTAGTGTGATAAGGCTCTTAAACGTAGGTTGATATACAGACTTGGATTCAGAATACAAATACATTAGTCCTTGTCTACTTTTTGAGATTATGGATAGACAAAAAAGTGACAACAAATTTAAAATTGAAGCGTTTAATTTACAAAAGGTTACAAAACTTATTCTGGGATATGTAATCAATGAATGCACTTGACAGATTATAACAGGGTGGAAAATTTCTCGATTTAATTTTACTGGGAATAATTTCTAAAGTACTCCACCCAGATTTTTTGATGTATTTTTCTGCCAACTGTCACCCTATCATCCGGTTCCCGATGGAAGTTGACCTTTGGGACACCCTGTATAGCAAATCTTACCATGACAAGATGTAGTGCCTGAAACAAGTCCAGAGAGTCTATTCAACGTGTACAACGCAAAGTTGTAAGGTTTTGTTATGCTTAGCAAAACTGATCTTGAACGCGGGCTTGTTTCAGTCCATTTCTAAAATAGTTTAATTTTCATTTCATTTATTCAAAAACAACATTTGTGTATGAAATCTTAAAAAGTAACAATAAAGAATAAAATATAACCGAAACCGGCGTGCGTGCATGCAACGACTAATGAATGTTGAGGAAGCGAAAGTGATCTGTTAGGATCGTGGCAAGTGGCAGTCTCTCTGCCTACCCCTCTGGGATACAGGCGTCAGTTTATGTGTGTATGTATGTAAATAATAAAATACAGAAATAATTAAATTTTGAACATGTCAATGTCAGCAAATAAAAATTTCAAAAAATCAAATTATATTAAAATCTACATATAGTAAGCTACCTAGTAAAGTTAGTGATACTGCAAATAATAAAATTACATAAATATATGGGCGGGATAATATTGAAATGTCACGGCAAATTTATAACCTCCTATTAACATCAATGAGAATTCATCGATGGAGTAATAATATTTTTCCAATAAATACTTTTTTAGGTTTGTTTTAAATGCATCACTAGAGTCAATAATTTTTAGGCCCTTAGGTAAAACATTGAATAATTTAACTGGTGCTACCTCACACCAGCCCTTATTTCCCAGGTACCACGGTCCGTTCCTCGGGCTAGAAGCGGAACAGATCTCGGAGGACGTGGAGGCCTGGTGGAAGCTGCTGTATAAACTCGGCAAACAGCTGTTCGAGTATCCCGGCGCCAAGCGCATAGCTGACATGGTCCGGAACAAAGTAGAGAAGTTCAAAGTGTTGCTGCCTGTGCTTTGCGCCATTTGCAATAAGGTGACGCTTCGTCTGTATTCTCATAGCGTTAAACAGTTTTCAATTTTCCTGGTGAGTTTAACCAAATTATAGTGGCGCCGCGTGGCGCCGGATTAAGAATAGCATCACTCCATTTCCTACCGTGGATGTCGTAGAAGGCGACTAAGGAAATACATTACCAGGAGACGGGCTGCAGTGTTTTCCTGAGATTCCAACCGCATACTGCGATCGCCAACCCGCCTGCCAAGCGTGGCGATTATGGCAAAACCCCTCATGGTTAGGAAAACCATAAGGGATGCCTATGTCCTGTAGTGGGCGTCAAATGGCTGATGATGATGTGGCAGGTGGCAGGACGGTCGGTGGACTAAGGCGGCCACAGAGTGGTATTGAGGTTGGGTAAACTATCGTAGGCAGATTAGCCACTCGATGGGCTGAATGACATTGCCAAAGCCGTCGAAAGGGCAGGGGATCAAGAGGGTTGGCGTGATAGGGAAGAGGCCTATGTGATTATTGTGCCTTGCTATGTTGAAGACAAATAAAAATGTTCTATTTGTTTTTCTATTTCTATGTATATTTCTCTTTCCATTTACATTGCTATTTCTATGTCCACTGGGCTCTATGGGCTGGATAAACAGATAGATCACGAGTTTAGTTTAGTAAAGTCAATTTCGTTATATACACTTACTGCCTCGGTCTGGTGGTTTTACGTCTGATTACCATGACGGAGGTCGTGGGTTTGATCCCCACTGGAGGCCGCCGTACATTTGTAGAAATAGCCTGAGTCTGGGTGTATTTTCATGTTTGTGATGTCCTTGCCTGGTTATCACAGGCTATCCTAGTTTTGGGACCAGGACAAGTGATTGCGTTGTGGTTAGACATAAACTCACGCCCATATCGCGGTGGGCAGGCAAAGGCCAGGAGTTTTCTCTTACTCAATTTCCTGACTTATCCAGGGTATGCGCGAGCGGCACTGGAAGAAGATCAGCGACCTGATCGGCCAGGAGGTGGTGCACGGGCCGGAGACGACCCTCGCTGACATGGTGGAGCAGGGCGTCCACGTGTTCGCCGCACAGCTGGAGGAGGTAACTCTTCATCGACGGCCGCTAATGCCCACGACAGGTTTCTTCAAGTTCTCGCCGAAAAAATTCAATAATTCAAAGTTCAAAAAATTGTTCTCAAAGTAACACAGAAACTGTGACATATTGAACGTTACAAGTAAAACTAGGTGTCCGTTTCAAAATCTAGATCATTTGGAGAAAAAACGCACATTTAGAGAAAAAAGCCAGCGATCCACGATCCAGGAATGCGGGTGCCAATAAAAGATCTAGGCGGAGACGGCTGGTCCAACCCTTGCTAGAGCAAGGGTTCTTCATCATCCTTTAACAGTCACTTCTGGGTATGTCTCTTCATATTCAAGGCCCATTTTCACCCGACTATTGCAGAACTAACACAAAGGGTTATGATTTTAGTAGTCTATGTATATAAGTAGTCTTCTGTGTGGCGCCGGATTAAGAATAGCGTCACTCCATTTCTTTCCGTGGATGTCGTAGAAGGCGACTAAGGAAATCAATTACCAGGAGACGGGCAGCAGCGTCTTCCTGAGATTCCAACCGCGTACTGCGATCGCCAACCCGCCTGCCGAGCTTGGCGATTAGGGCAAAACCCCTCATGGTTATGAAAACCACGTGATGATGATGATGATGTACGTATATAAGTTTGTCTGTTTGTATATACGGTTGAGTCACCGCTACTCATCTACAAACTACTTATCCGATTTTGATTAGTAAGGTGTCAATCGATTCGTTATTATGGTCCGGGTGACATAAGCGATGAGTTACAGTTTTAAAACTTGCTTGTATTCAGCCTATATATACGTCGCACTGTAGGGCACAGGCCTTCTCTCAGAGAGAAAAATTGCCCATCTCGGATTGGCAAAATCAAAATCGCCAATTTTAATATAGCTCCTAGCTCCTTCCTTAAAGTGCATTGTACTCCTATAGATCGAGCAATACGCCTCCAAGGAGTACTCACTGGAGAAGGCACTCAACAAGATGAAGGAAGAATGGATCGGGGTCAAGTTCGAAGTGGTCCCGTACAGGTACGCAAATATTATTTTTATGTTTTACTAGCTGTCCCGGCGAACTTCGTACCGCCACAGAATTCGTTTATACGATTCTTGCACAACGCCATCTATTTTTAAAACACAACGTTCGCTCGCACAGCGCCACCTGTTTTAAACTTAAAATAAATGTTATCCCACGGGCACGCATTGCTGGGATATCAAGTATGCTATGTTTCAATTTAGGTCTTTGTCTATCTGTACGCCAAGTTTCATGTTAAACCGTTCAGCCGTTATTGCGTGATTGAGTAACAAACATCCAAACATCTTCGCAAACTTTCACATTTATATTATTAGTAGGTTCATCATCATCATCATCATCATCATCAGCAGCCCTTTGACGCCCACTGCAGGACTTAGGTCTCCCTCATGGTTTTCATTGCCATAATCGCCACGCTTGGCAGGCGGGTTGGCGATCGCAGTATGCGGTTGGAATCTCAGGTAGACGCTGCTGCCCGTCTCCTGGTAATTGATTTCCTTGTCGCCATCTAAGATATCCACGGGAGGAAATGAGATTAGTAAGTTAGTAGGATTTATTTAGGAACGCCAATAGGCTACCAATAAAGAAAGTAACAAAGTTTATGTGTAAATTTCTAATATGCATCCCAGTTGGAGGTATCTCCAACATTTGTCCTCCTTTTAAACTTAACAACAAATTTAGTGTAATTGACTCACCCAATCCATCAAATTATACCATGCAAATCTATGTTTTGAGGGCCGAGTAATTTTGTTCGAAAGTTGGAGCGTCGCTTTCGTGAAAGATACGGCATTGGTTCAAGCGAGGATTTTTTTTAAGAAAATTAATGCGCTTTCCATCATGCGAGCCGTTTGGCCACGTAGAGTCCGCAGACGTTGAGAAGGAGTGCTCAGAGTAAAGGCAGAACGAGCTCGGACGTATTCCGTATGGAGCAATCCGCTTCACCGTAAGACGGTGTTCTAACGCCTTAGTGTGTCTGCACTGCACTCCTGCTGCTATATCACGCGCAGCAAATCCTAAGAGCGGTGGTAGGCTAGTGGCTAGAACATTGGATTCGGAAGCGAGAGACCCAGGTTCGATTCCCAGTGCGGGCATGTACCTACCTATGACTTTGTTTTCTAAGTTATGTACATTTGTGAAGTTATAGTAGCAATACCACTCGGTAACAACGTGAGGGACGGAAAACATTATGAGGAAACCTGAGTGTCTGAGCTATTCACGTACCTCAGCGCTTGAAATAGCCAATGCGCGGTGGGCACGCGTGGTGATTAAGCCCATAATCTCTCATAATCTGTCAATTACTGGTGTGCAATAAAGTGTTATCTATCTATCTCTCCCTGAGAGAAGGCCTGTGTCCTACAGTGGGACGCATATAGGTTGCTTATAAAGCCTGAACGATTCCAATCGTCTCGCTGTCAAATTCCACACTAATTGCTATCGCAAACGTCAGGAATCCGACAGGATTTAGTGCGCATAATTAGGCTTCTCATGTCCGCACGGATGGTCTGAATGGACCATACACATTACTCTGAAATGTTATTTCACTGGTACCTTATCTTTCAGAGACACGGGCGTGGGCATCCTCACCGGACTCGACGACATCCAGCAGCAACTGGATGACCACATCCTCAAGTCGCAGACGATGCGCGGTTCGCCTTACGTCAAGGCGTTCGAGGCTGACATGGTCGCCTGGGAGGAAAAGCTCATCTCCATGCAGGATATATTGGATCAGTGGCTCCAGGTTCGGATTTTTCGCATTAGTTTTCGTGACATGTATCAGCAGCTAAGAACATACAGCACCCGATGCTGTCTAGTAGCATCTGACAACGTCCCGCAGCGTCTGACGACATCCAGGGTTAGCTGACGATCACATCCTCAAGTCCTTCATCAAGGCGTTTGAGGCTGACATAGTGGCCTTGGAAGAGAAGCTCATCTCCATGTAGGATATATTGGATCAATGGTTGCAGGTTTGCATTCTTCTTAGTAGTTTTCTTGGCATGTAGCAGAGCTGGGAGAAAGCTGCGCTAAGGACATACAGCAGCATCACATAAAGTCTAGTAAGTTCTACAATGTCCCAGAGCGTCTGACAATATCGATGGCGACGCAGATGATGCGCGGGTCACCCTATCTCAAGGCGTTTGAGGCGGACATGGTCGCCCGGGAAGAGAATCTCATCTCTGCATCTCTATTTTCTTCACCCAGTTTTGGTCTGAGTGTAAGCATTTTTTTTAAATACTATCAAAGTGAAGAAATATATTTAGGAGTTGATATTTTTTATTTAATGAGATGATTGAAGGCCCTAGAACGAGCAAACAAATTGTCAGAAATTATTGCTTCTCTTATTTATGCGATTTCTATCATCGCTTTGTTTACATGTAGACCAAAGCCGAATAAAATTTAATACACATTTAGCGGCGTTTGTCAACATTGTCTGACGACATTCTCTACTCACGTTCAGTATTAAATTTCATAATGTTATATTCTTATGATCCATTCATTCTGTCTACAATCAATAGTATTCAACTAGGAAGCTAGAAACTAAGGAACTGGGAAGCCAGCAGTAACATTAGTGCACTGCTGGCTTTCTGGAAAGGGATTGGCTGTCTTTGGTGATCTCATAGCCCTGCTCCGTATAATGGCCCAAATATGAGACTAAGTACGGAAACCACAGGCCAAACTAACTAACTAGCATTCAACTATTAACAGTGCCAAGCCACCTGGATGTACCTCGAGCCCATATTCTCGTCGGAGGACATAATGAGGCAGATGCCGACCGAGGCGCGCAACTTCCGCGACGTGGACAAGGAGTGGAGGGCCATCATGGCCTCGACCGGCAAGGACCCGATGGTGCTGGCTGCCACGGACTTCCCCGGCCTGCTGAAGAAGCTGCGGTTCAGCAACTCGCTGCTGGATGACATACAGAGGGGGCTCAACGATTATCTGGAGAAGAAACGCCTGTTCTTCCCGAGGTGTGTGGATCTGCTTGGGATGTGTCGGAGAAATAATCTTCGTTTGTTTCCTAGACAGAGGGATGGCATTTTGGCGTTTTAACCATTTATTGAAGTTCACTCAATGGAGGTAAATGAAAGAGTCGTTAGGCACACAAGAAAATATAATGAACGAACGGCACAAGAAATTACAAGACTCAGTTACACGACTTAATACGTGATTTAACTCCAGGAGCGGTGGGGCGCGACTGGCGTAACTCATCTAATTTTTTGACATTGTAAAAACTTACGCGCTCAGTCGCCACAGCATGAAATTGACAGAAAGAGAGAACGAGTGAGATAGAAATAGGGAGAGAGAACAAAACGGAAAGAGAGAGACCGAATGAGTCAATGACGAGATAAAGAGCAGAGATAAAATCATTCTTCCACAATTTTTCCGACACTATGATTTCGTGTGGTTTGTATCCTAGTGTGGGGCTAGAAGCAATGTATGTGCCTGTATGTAAATGTTTATGTTTATGTTTCTTTATGTGTAACCGTGAAGGAAAATATCGTGAGGAAGAACAAAATACCTGAGTGCCTGAGGTGTTCAAATACCTTGAAACCCTTAAAATATTGACATAATATTTATATTCGCTTGAAAAATAGATAATATTTAATAATGAAATAAAATATAAAATAAATATTTAAGGGGCGCTCCCATACAACAAACGTGATTTTTTGCCGTTTTCTCGAGCGTTGTGTCTAATGTTGTACAGATAATGGTACGGAACCCTTCGTGCGCGAGTCCGACTCGCACTTGGCCGGTTTTTTTAATCTATTATTTCCTTCTAGATTCTTCTTCCTCTCAAACGACGAGCTGCTGGAAATCCTCTCCGAGACCAAGGACCCGATGCGCGTACAGCCTCACCTCAAGAAGTGCTTCGAGGGCATTTACACGCTCGAGTTCAATAATAACAAGGAAATCATCGGCATGACCTCGGCTGAGGGCGAGGTGGTCAAGCTGTCTAGCAGCATACAGCCTGCTGACGCTAAGGTAATTTGATATAATGTATTTGTATAGTCTGTAAAGATCAGATTCCAATAATAACCTTCTGAAAGAGAGTCTCGTATCAACAAGATCAACAAAGAGATCAATCAATCAGCCCGTATGAGCTCAGTGGTGGACATAGGCCTCCCCAAGGCACGCCACTTGTTTTCGTCCTCACCCGTCGTCACCCAGCCGCTACCAGCTATCTTTCTGAGATCTTCGGTCCAGCGAGCCGGTGGACCTTCTGCGCTGCGATTGCCAGCTCGTGGTCTCCACTCGAGGACCTTTAGTCATCCTATAGTCCACACAGATCTTTTTGGCGGTAACGTGAACATAGTCACAGATCGTTTGCACATCTTTTACTGTCTTTACAGTGTATTTGTGAGTAATTGACGTAGTGTGATCCGTAGTAAATTACTATTACTAAATTACTAAAATAGTCAATTACTCACACATACACTGTAAAGACAGTAAGCGATGTGCAAACGATCTGCGACTATGTTCACGTTGCCGCCAAAATGGTTCGTGCGGACTATACTCCATCGACTATCGGTTCTTCGGCATATGTGACCAAACCACTGCCACTTCAACTCGCTAGTCTTATAGTATTTATCACACCTTAGTTCTTTGGCGAATTGTCTCATTTATTATTGAAACTCTTTATTGCACTTATAAAAATAAAATAACAAAGGCGAACTCATCTCTGATTGTGATCCATCAAACAGACTCTGAGCGTAGCCCGTTCCATAGTACAAAGATATCGTTTATATGGATGCGGCTGAGAGACAGTCAAACTAAGTAATAAGCTACTTGCATTCGCTCGATGGTCGCTCTTTATTGGACAGACAAAATTCGGAATTTGAAAATTGGGTAGGCTCCCAATGGCCTCGATGCGTTGTTCTATACGGTCATACTGATATTTGGCAGGGCATGGTGGAGCGCTGGCTGCAGCAGCTGGAGAGCCAGATGTGGATTAGCCTGCGCGACGTGGCCAACGAGGCCACCGCGGCCTACCAGTCGACGCGGCGCGAGGACTGGGTGCTGGTCTGGCCTGGACAGATCGTGCAGGCCGGCTCGTGCATCGAGTATACCCGAGAGGTGAGTCGGTCATCAGCCAATGTACCTATGTCCACTGCTAGAGATAAGCTCTTTCGTATGTTTAATTTCATTCAGCGTTCAGTAAAACAGATTAGAACAGGGAACTAAAAAAAAAATCAGACAGATTTTTATTTGACTGTTGCGTTTTTTTTTTATTTCCGGCTACACGTCTTTCTCATTTCCTTCAGAACTTTCCATCGTAAGGTTGTCTTTAAGAAGTAGCTTTTAGCAATAAGACCGCCATTATACTATGTACCTTTGTAAATACTTTGTGCTTGTTACTTTCCTGTGTTTGCCTTTTCTTAATTTTATTCTAATTTTTACGTCATGAGTTCTGGGTACTATTCGCTGTTGGAAATACACCAATCGTGTCCTGTTGGATATACACCAATCGTGTCCTCGCGTTACACCTAAAGTAGTGTTTGCGAAGTGTTCACAACTAAATTCTCGACCCACCAAAAAGATTACCCGGGAACTACCTTACATCCTCAATCGCTATTACCCCTTTCTTCTGCCTCTTCGACTAGCCAATGTCGGCAATCAGCACAGCACATTTCTCCATTACCCGTTATCCTAATTCCGTCAGGCGACCGAAGCTATCCAGGCGAACAAGCTGCCAGCGCTTGTACAGCAGAGCACGGAGCAGATCACGGGGCTCGTGTATTTGGTACAAGGAGACCTGGAGCCTGGAAATAGGATCACTATAGAGGCGCTGATTGTCATCGACGTGCACGGTAAGTTGCCTATTCTCTGTTTTGCTCATTCCTCTTCTTGCTGTGCTACGCTACTGATAAAAGTTGGTGGTTAGCCTCAGCTGTCCATCTTCTTGATTTGTTCTTAAGCTAAACAGGTCTTAACGCCGGGTATATCCGTCCATACCCTGATGTTTCTGAACCAAGACTTCCCGCTTCTCCCAACACACCTGTTTTCTAATCGAGTAAAATTATATTTGTCTGGCTCGTTGGTCTGAGCTGCATTATCTTGACGGAAGTCGTCGTTTCGATTCTCACTGGCGGCCGTCGTACGATATGTAAAAATGGTGTCAGATTGTCTTCCATGTTTGCGAGGTCCTTGTTTGGTTGTCATATTAGGATATTCTAATCTAGGACCAGGACAAGTGATTGTTTACATAAGCAGCCTATATATATATACGTTCCACTGTAATAATAAATAATTGTTTATTCTGTAAAAGGTGCATACATTTTTAAATAATCTCATTTCCGCCAAACTCAATAATAGTTTGTTGGCAGATTTACTCTCAATTTAGTTCTTCTCTCAGGGAGAGAGTACGCATGCCCACCGCGGATTGGCTATTTCAAGCGCCGAGTTATGTGAGTAGCTCAGACACTCAGGTTTCCTCACGATGTTTTCCTTCACAGTTAGCGAGTTGTATTGCTATTATAACTTCACAAATGTACATAACTCCGAAAACAAAGTCATAGGTACATGCCCGCACTGGGAATCGAACCTGGGTCTCCCGCTTCCGAGTCTAATGTTCTATCCACTAGGATAGTGGATATGGTTGGTGATTGTGATTTTTTTGTATGGAAGTCATATTATTAGTATTCCGGTTTATCCTCGTAGAACGAATCTCAAGATATTATTAAATATTGAAGAATAACTTGAACCCGGCTGCCTTCGACTCTATATGCCTCACATGTTCTCTTCACGAGTGTTTTGTTTTTATCTTTGTTTTATTTGACGTTCGTGTATTTTGTTTGTGTACCTTCGTGTTTACTTTGTGTTTCTGTGACAATTTAAATAAATGTCTTCTTTCTTTCTTTCTTCAGACGTGACAGAGAATAGACGTGAACCCCGATTAATTATTTCTATTTTACCCACCGTATTATATAAGACGGTCAATAATAAAAAAAACAATTGAACAAGTATCCACTTCTCGCTCACACAACATGGACAATTGGACATATTGTTCACACAGTATATGCGAGCGAGAGGCAAATAGCCGTTCAATTGTGTTTTCATTTGACCGTTCTACAAAACTTAACGTTCATTTTGAGTATGACGTGTGATCGTGGAATGAAAGACAAAATGAACGCTCACTCGGGTGGATCCGAGTGAATCGACAGATTTCGCCTTAAGGCGGTTCTTACGTGGAGTATGCTGTCTCGCTCGCACAGTTTAACATTATTATTGATTGTAATAAAATTAGTATACTTTTGAAGAATGTGGTCTGAGGGTTTGTTGCATAATTAACTTACGGACATTTTAAATATATTTTTGTTTTCCTATACGTACTCGTAGTTTTTAATAAAGAAAAGTTGTTTCCAAAATTAATAATTATGGAATAAAAATTTCTCAATAAAAAGTAAGTACAGGATAATAAATAAATTAAATATATGCCTCGAATGGATGGACATGTGTCGCAATTTTATTTTCTGTCAAACCCTTAGAACACATTTTTCAAAATAATATTTTTTTTCTATTATTAAACATGTTAGTTGCGCGAGCGAGACAGCACGCCCGACGTAACAGCAGCCTTAAAATATATTTTTCAGGACGCTCAATCCTCGAAGAAATGGTTGAGAAAAACGTAACGGACGTGACAGATTTCAACTGGATTTCACAGCTACGCTACATGTGGCATGGCGATAGGGTAATTTAATTTTTGTACACCTCTTTAACATTGTAGAATGATTTTTGTTCCTTTTCATGCATTAGATGCATTGCTACAAACATATGGGAGTTTGAACTTCACTATCTCCAAAACCATTGATTCCCGGGTATGGTTTCCTTGGAAGAAATGTTCGTGAAAGTATATCAGTTTATTAACACCCTGTATGTCTTAAATATATAAAATCTTAAATATATTAAATCTATAAATAACTTTTGTCATAAAGGTCAACTGCTCAATGATCACGACGGAGGTGGAGTACGGCTTCGAGTACCTCGGCAACTCCGGGCGCCTAGTCGCCACGCCGCTCACGGATCGCTGCTTCAGGTATGCCTAGAATCATGATAGTAGAATTTTTTACATTCCATATTTTTGTGTGGCGCCGGATTAAGAATAGCGCCACTACATCTATGTCCTGCAGTGGGCATCAAATGGGTGATGATGATGATGATGAAAATATTAAGTTCTGATGACGACTAGCCTAAGAATACTTGGATAAGGCGACATTGCAGCTAAAACTTTAAGAGTCTGAAAGTCTGATGTTGACCTGGTCAAAAAAGTGAAGATCCGACTTGCCGACGAAGCTGAAAGCCGAAATATTCGGTTTTCTTGTAATATTTTAATATCTGAAGATTTGGGAGTCCGATAATAACTAGATCAAAAACATTTGGTTTCAAGGCACTGATGAATTAGAATTGGCAGCAAATTGCTCAGCTTTATGTTATTCTCTACATTGTAAGATGGGAGCGTCTGATGATGACCAGCTCAAAAGCATGTACATGCACACTACATGCATGGTAGGCGGTCTATCCAACGAACAAATAATAAATCGATAGATAATTATTTATTAAACACTAGTAATCAGTATATGAACACAGTCTCTCTGACCACAGAACACTGATGAGCGCCTTAAAGCTGAACCTGGGCGGCGCGCCCGAAGGTCCGGCTGGTACGGGCAAGACGGAGACCACCAAAGACTTGGCCAAGGCCGTGGCCAAAAAGTGCGTCGTCTTCAACTGCTCCGACGGCCTCGACTACAAGGCGCTCGGCAAGTTCTTCAAGGTCAGTCTCTTATCAGGTCTACTTATTTTGGGATGGAGGCCAATAGTCCTGCTCAAGAAGTGGCTTAAAGTTTTAATATTGAGCCGAATTAGCTTAGATTTCGTAGTCTTATGAAGCTTTCAGGGTTCTTTAAGGTCTGTATCTTTTTTGGTTTACTTGTTTCGGGATGACGAGCAACAGCCCTGCTCAGAAAGTGGCTGGCAGTTTGCAAATTAAGTTAGATTGGCTTAGATTTCGTGGTGTTCCGTAGCGTAAAGGCGGTGACTAAGAAGTGCATCGTCTTCAACTGCTAGACGGCCTCGAGTACAAGGCGCTCGGCAAGTTCTTCAAGGTCAGTCTCAAGATGTTACGAATACTAATCAAAGTCAAATTTATTTCGATTTGATAAGTCAAACTGTTTTGACTTACCAAATCAAAATGTTTACTTAATGAACGTAAAAACAAAAAAAAAATGTTTACTTAATGAACGTCAAAGCTGTTCGTTTCAAAATCAATAAATTATGCGGAGAAGAAGCTAACAAAGAAACTCCATAATTATTTATTTAACACTAGCTGTCCCGGCGAACTTCGTACCGCCACAGAATCCGTTTATACGATTCTTGCACAACGCCATCTATTTTTAAAACGGTATGTGTGTTATATGCAACGATTTTAGTAGCGGTATGTGTGTTATATGCAACGAAACCTAGGTCAAGTCGTCACGCCGCCTATTTTACAGAGTGGATACGCTGTTTCTTCTCCATACGACAGACTGCCACCTTTAGCTAGTGAAGTTGACCGCCGTTGCTCGTGGCTGTCTAAATTTCAATTTTCTAAGATCGCGATCAAGAAATGACTTAGTTGTCTCACGGTTTCTTATTCCTAGAGCATTATTTTCTTAGTGAATAGGATCCAAAAAAGTCACCTGCAACATGAGAGCGTTTTTAGCGACCAACAATAGTCACGTCTCGCCGCTTCGGGGATACATGGAAGTTGGTTTCCATGTTTTGTGATGTCCTTGGCTGATTTCTATAGCACAGGGCCCTTAAAAAATGCAACATTATGGGAAGTAGCGAGATGGTCGCAAATCCGTATCTCAAGATATGATATTAGGTCATTGGGCTAACAAAGAGCCATGCATTCCCAGCGTTCATTACTCGGTGGCAGAATATTTCGAAACTATTAAAAAAAAAGTACCGTATTTGTCGCTAGATTCTAGTGAATTGTCGGGCTCAAGCGCGACGTTGACGACCCTTCCGAACATATCGCTGCTTCATAATAAGAGCCCAGGGTATCCTAGTTTGGGACAAAGGATTGTGTTGTGTGGAAGTTATTTATTTATATGTAAAGCATGTGGAAGGTTCAACTCGCTTTCAACTAAGTCCATTTGCAATAAAGCTCCTTACGGTTTTCCCAGGGCCTAGCCCAATCGGGCGCGTGGGCATGCTTCGACGAGTTCAACCGCATAGAGCTGGAGGTGCTTTCAGTGGTGGCCCAACAGATCCTGTCCATCCAGCTGGCCATCATGCGCCACGAGAAGCGGTTCGTGTTCGAGGGCACTGAGATCAGCCTCAACCCCACTTGCAGCGTCTTCATCACCATGAATCCCGGGTGAGTTGCAGTACTGTTAATCCTAAGACTTCAATGTGGATTTTGGGCGAGTGTGCGTTACTATAAATCCATGGTTAAATTCATTGCTGTGAGTCCTGATTGACTGCATATTTAGAATTCTAGATTATTACCTTTCTATGTTGAAGACAAATAAACAATTTCTGTTTCTATTACTGGTTTTCCTGGTTGAGTACATAACAAGAACCTGGTTCAGTACGTTACTAGAATCATGGTTGAGTACGTTACTGACAATCCCGGATGAGCGTGTTACTATAAATCCTGACTGAGTGCATTACTAGAATCCTGGATTAGTGCATTACTAAAAATCATGGTTGAGTGCATTACTATAAATTCAATTGGAATGCATTACTATAAATCATGGTTATGTAGAATCTTAAGTTCTTACATGACGTAATCCCAGTTTGATGGCACAGTTTGGAACTTGAGTCAGTCTGCATAACAATGTTTCAACCATCCCGTTTCATATCGTTCAACCCCTGCGTGGCCCCATAAACTCCCATATGTGAAATAAGTAATATTTAAAATGGATTGAACGCTTGTAACATTCAGAGTGTTCCTTTCACAGTTACGCGGGACGGACAGAGCTGCCAGATAACCTGAAGGTGCTGTTCCGAACCGTCGCCATGATGGTGCCGGACTACGCCATGATCGGCGAGATCACTCTTTATTCCAACGGTTTCGTCGTTGCTGGGCCGTGAGTTCATTTTGCTAGGAGACTCATAGTAAACAAATGGCACTTTTTCAGTATGAAGTACAAAGACGGTCAATAATCGGACTGAGGTTCACGTCGCATGTAATAAGCCCTATTTCGTTTGCGTTACGAGCGGAAATGACCGTTTATTACAGCTGAATGTGATTATTTGTGACCGCTTCCCTTTGCGCCTTTGGATAATATGGGCGCTGGTTATTTTGTTTGCTAATGTGTATTCTAATAGTATCTCTTAAGCATTGACAGCGATGTAAAAGATGCACCCACTTACGAGTGGGTGCATATTTTATATGTGCTACGTTTTAACTCACTGTCTGGTAAACTTATGACACATCACTATTAGCATTCATTTTTGCTGCCTTGTTAGTGCTGCGGTAACAGCTTTATTACAAAAACAGAGGTCTTGGGTTCGGTTCCGGCTGGAGGCCGCTGTAAAAATAGCATCAGTTCGGGTGTATTATACGTATTTCCTTGTTTGTGATGTCCTTGCCTCGTTACCTTAACACAGGGTATCCTAGTTTGGGACTTGGAGCGATCGTGTTGTATTGTGGGAGCTACGAGGATGTTATTATTATTTTAACTACGTAGTGCTGCCGTTAACTGAGATTGTTGTATGCAATTCAAACTGAGAAGCAATTTATTTATGGTGGTGGCTTATTCTTAAAAGATCTACAAAACAACATTATAGACATAGCATTACTTTCAAGTTATGATAATGTACGTTACATGTTAGTTATCGTTTAAGTTATTTAATTTTGTAAGCAACTCCGATTTTTCATTTCCCCCCACAGTCTCGCCCGCAAGATCGTGCAAGCTTACAAGCTGTGCTCGGAGCAACTGTCTTCACAGAACCACTACGACTACGGCATGCGCGCGGTCAAGTCCGTGCTGCTGGCCTCGGGTGCTCTGAAGAAGGCCTACCCCGAGAAGGATGAGTCGCAGCTCGTGCTGCGAGCTATCATTGACGTTAATATGCCCAAGTTCTTGTCACAGGTTGGTAACTGATGCTGTGTGACTCTTAGGTGACCACTTTCCTACCACACGGTCAGCCTAATTCTTTTGTGCTAATTTGTTCAATTCTTTCATATTTTATTTTTCATTCGTCCATTCTTTCTTTTTTCCATATGTACGGACACCGTACAACTTTCTAGGTCGCCGTATTGCTGACTGTGCACCGCGCTCATTCGAACTCACGGGTCCTGTCGCCTGCGCCAGACAGTTGGCTGTTGCCTCTCATTAACAACATACGTCTTCCAACTAGTAACTGTGTACAGTATCTAATAAACACCGTGAAGACTTGAAATATCAGCATCTACTTTCTTCATCCACCACCGCCCTACAATCTACAACATCTGCTGTGCGAGAGAGATGAGTTGCACACGCTCTCCTCTGCTCGTACACCATTCTTCATTCATTCTTCTTCATCTCATTTTTCTATCTTCGTTGGGGAGAAATAACTGCCGCTGGTTAACAACTGTGTAACGAAGGCCGCCCGCAAGATGGTGCAAGCGTACAATTTGTGCTCGTATCACCTGTCCTCTCAGAAACGTTACAACTGCGGCAAGCGCACGCTCAAGTTCGTGAGGCGTGTTCTCTTATCCGGAGAAAAACGAGTACATTTAGACGTTAAGATGCGACGAAACCAAGATGATGCTACGAGCTATCATTTTAACAAGCTCAAGTTGTTGCCCCAAGTTCATAATTGATCCTAACATCACATAAATACGTGAGTGAGAAATTAAGGCGTTAGGCAATGGTGTTTAGTTTTAGTTCGTGTACATTTAAAATTCTAAGAGTACCCTCGATTTCTCTAGGGTCCTATCATCAGTGCCTGACTTGACCATGTGCCCACCTGGGAAGTCTAACCTTTCAAAAAAAAAAAAAAAATTCCAAATCGGTGCAGGCTTCTAGAGTCTTCGAGAATTGGAGTACATACATACAAAAATAAGCGGTGGTAGCGGAGCGGTAGACCGCCGCTTTCTCATTCGGGAGGTCTTCCCGGCATGTAGGAATGACTTTGTTTTCTAAGTCACGTACATTTGTGAAGTTATAGTATAAATTCCACTCCCTGAAGGAAAACATCGTGAGGAAACCTGAGTTTCTGAGGTGTTCACATACCTCGGCCCTTGAAATTGCCAATTCGCGGTGGGCACGCTTGGTGATTAAGTCTATACTCTCTCTCTCTCTGAGAGAAGGCCCGTGTCCTGCAGTAGGACGAATATAGGCTACATAAAGAAACGATTCCGACGAATTGAGATACCCCTCCTTTTTTGAAGTTGGTTCAAAATCTAAGCACAGGCTCCTTTGGAACCCACCGCGCCATTGAAGGAATGAAATCCTACGCAATAACATAAGCTACGCTCCCTCACCTCAGGATGTGCCACTCTTCGCGGGCATCTACTCAGACTTGTTCCCCGGCGTGGAGATCCCGCAACCCGACCGCGCCGAACTCCTCAAATGCATTTACAAGGAGCTGGAGAAACGAAACCTGCAGGCTACCGAGTGGTACGTCGACAAGATCATACAGGTGAGCCGCCTTACTGCATCGACATACAGGTTGTTTTGTACAGTACGGTCCACCGTCTGACTGAAGGTGAGCGCCCAGTGCTGACCACTACACCTATGTACAGTGGACGTCCCTAATGTACACACGCCTTCTGGCAGACGGAGGGGGAAAGAGGTGTAAAGGGCCCAGTACTGTCCGCAATGTGCTCAATTTACTTTTAGCTACTATCACGAGAACCTCTGCCCAGATCTACGAGATGATGCTGGTCCGCCACGGGTTCATGATAGTGGGCCCGCCGATGGGAGGGAAGACGCAGGCCTACCAGACCTTAGCGGACGCCCTGCGAGCGCTGCAGCTGATGAAGCCGCCGGCGCGGCACAAGGAGTTCGGCGCCATCTACAGGATCCTCAATCCGAAAGCTATCACCATGGGGCAGCTGTACGGGTGCTTCGACCCAGCATCGCATGAATGGTAATGATATTTATGTTTCGTTGTAGGTTATGACCAGAGGTTTATTCAAACCTTTCAGTTGACAAAGACAAGTCTGACATGCGGTACCGGGTGCCTATATCTTCTAGAGACGTAAGAACAGACTGATTAGTCACAGGTCATGATACTTATACCTCTTTCGCATTATTCAATTTAGCTGTACTTATTGATTTGGTTGAAGAAACGAGTACAACTCTCTAACGGAAGCCTACGTAAGTAGGACTAAGGCCTACGGAACCTTAGCGGACGCCCTGCGAGCCCTACAGCTCATGAAGCACAAGGAGTTTGGCACCATCTACAGGATCCTTAACCCGAAAGCTATACGGGGCAGCCGTACAGTTGCTTAGACCCGGCGTCGCACGAATGGTAATGACGAAATCAAATTTTATTATAGGAGAATCTGAATAACAAGCCTCTAAGCTTCGCAAACATTCTGGAGAGGTAAGCTATGATTACGCTTTTCCGCAAGTCATCGCCAATCCGCGTTGGGCACATGTGATGATAAAAATTATACGTGCCTTACAGTGGGACGCACATAAGCTGCATTATTATTATAATTGGGTTAAGCCTCCTCGCTGAGGCAGATTGCTGGCAGCGGCTGCATGAGGATGGCCGATGTTAGAAAGAAGTGGCGTGACTTGGGGTAGGTCTATGTACGGCAGTGGGCGAATACGGGCTGGTTGATTGATTGATTAATGCGGGTTTCGGGAAGCGCGTTAGCAAATTAAGGGGGTCCAGGGAGTAACACTAGCGCCACCGAGGAAAAAATCACATCTATTTTTACAGATCAAATGTGCAAAAAGTGTCAGTAAAACCTCTAAATCGTGTTTTTTAGGACCTATGGCCTTAAACCTAAGGCAAAAAACCTAGGACTAGATAGCGTTAACGGCAGAAACGGCAGTTTTTGTCAAATGCTACCTAGGCCCAGGTTCGTGATCCTAGTTTCTTTGTCGTGGGTCCTAAAATCACTGTTGGGATGATCAAGAGATTACTAATTAGTGCATGCAACGACTAATGAATGTTGAGGAAGCGAAAGTGATCTGTCAGGATCGTAGCAAGTGGCAGTCCCTGGTCTCTGCCTACCCCTCTGGGATACAGGCGTGAGTTTATGTTATGTTATGTCTCTAATGTAGTTCCTGATGTACATACAATAAAGAATAGCGTAATATGGTTGGAATCGCCAACCGAGGGTTCCGTACAAATGTGTGGGTACTTGCATATTTAAATAGGTCAGGAATCGAGTCTCGCAGCTTTTTCTGAGCGGTTCCCGAACTCCAAAGACAATTTTTTTAATGATTTAATTACAAATGTATAATGAAAAGAGAGCGAGAAATGAATAGACGCAAAAAACAAAACACAAAGGAGGTTCCGAGTCTGAGTTTGTAACAAATTAAAAAAAAAGTTGTATGATAAATTCGGCACCATGGAGGTAGAAGTAAATAGGTTCAATGATGTTTTGAATTTACAAACTTAGTGCACACGATGTTCTAAATTCAATTTACTTTATCCTCTAGCGGATAAAAACCGCTTTTGCACTCATATATCGAAGAGCAAAAATACTCTTAAAAATAAGAACAAAAATCTGATTAAATTTCCGAATCCTTCGCTTGGTCGGTCATCAAAATTGAGCACGCGGTTAAAAAGCAACTTGCACTCTTGTAAAACAAATAACTATTTTTTATCAAAAACTTAAAACTACAAAAATACCAGGGGTCCTAAACGGCCGTATCTTTTTTTACGTTAACTAAGAAGTTTGATTTTTTTCACAGCGTCAAGGCACTGTAGACTTGAGTCTTGACAGACAGATGGACGGACAAAGTGATCCTATAAGGGTTCCGTTTTTTTCCTCTCGAGGTACGGAACCCTAAAATTGGACAAGGGTTTTTTTGTCACCGATTTCCTACTGTAATTATAACTATAAGACGTCTCTTGACATATCCGATCAGATATAAAGAGACGTCCTTATAGTTGTCGGTGCCGGTGATAAAAAAAACCATTTTACACTTTATTTTTCTATTCATACTCCAGTGTTTCTAATCACCCCATTTCACTGTATTCTATCTATCTATCTCCAGGTCCGATGGTATCCTCGCCATAGCGTTCAGGGAGTATGCGATGTCGATCACGCGCGACCGCAAGTGGATCCTGTTCGACGGGCCCGTGGACGCCGTGTGGATCGAAAACATGAACACGGTGCTCGACGACAACAAGAAGCTTTGCCTTATGAGCGGCGAGATTATTCAGGTGAGAACTGCCCGATTACAAGCCCAATGTTCTGAAAGTTCTTGAAGGCCTTAGGACCCCAAGGATAAAATAACACCGTGGAGACCCTTCTTTTTAAATATTTCCGATTTTTTAAATCGAATTTGTTTATAAAAGTTAATTGTACTTTATTGCAAACGAAACATTGAACAGGACATTGCATATGAAATAACATGTACCTAAAAAGGCTACAAAGCTTATCACTGTAAGAGATTTATTCCAGGAAATTTTGGAGAGTCGGAGAAGCAGCGAAAAACGGGTCTATTTATTAGAGTTTTCTCTATCTTTCTTACCGTAAGAGATTTTTGTATCACCACAATTTTTAGTGATATCACAATTTTTAGATGACGAACAAGATGAACCTAATCTTCGAGCCAGCAGACTTGGAATTCGCATCCCCCGCCACTGTCTCACGCTGCGGTATGATTTACATGGAGCCAGAGCAGTTAGGTAACGTGTTTCAAGTTCAGGTTCAATCGTTTATTCTATTGCTTCATGTGTTACATAGTTGGTCTTAATATAAGTCCGCCGCATTGTACAATTTGTTTAATGTAAGTGCAATGAAAGTATGAATAAATAAATAAATAATTAATAGTCTTCAACATGAGCCCTGTAAGGGTACTGCGGCACAGTTTGTAGGAACTAGTGTTTTACGTTTGTATAATAAAAATATTAGAAGTACATATCTAATATGAGTAGGCAGTTGTCTTGTCAGACGACCTCGTGGCGCAGCGGTAGTGCATTTGCATACCATGCGAGAGGTCCCGGGTTCGAATCCCGGCTGGGGACAAAAAGAAAATGCCCCAGGTCTTAGATGTTTACATGTTTGTGATGTCGTTGTTTCTGGTTCCCACGACACGGGGTATCCTAGTGTGGGGCCCGAAGCAATGTATGTGCCTGTATGTAAATGTTTATGTTTATTTGGCAGTTGTGTTGTGAGTTACGGCATCCTACTAAAACGTGTGGTGTGTTTTAAGGCTGCTGTTACATCGGGCATGCTGTCTCACTCGCACTATCTATCATTTTTAGTGATTTTAACCTGTTAGATTATGACCTTGTCGAGAACAATTAAAAACCATTGGTACGGTGGCCCGATCGGGTCATTTAGAATTCTACAGAATAATATTAGGGGTTAAAGTATGAAATTGCCGTTTTATTGCAATAGGTTCTTTGAATTGACATAGAATCTTCATGGTTTGAGGTTTTCGAATGAAACTTTTTTCAAATGGTTTCTATGATGTTCTTTTTTTAAAAAATGTGAAACATTTGAATATCGACTTTCAATTGTTTTTGTTATTCAATTTAGACAAGAAAGATGGATACTGCGAAAATTCGAGTGATTATGAGGCACCCATTTTTCGTATTTTTTTATTTTATTGATTTGACGCAAGTGAGTCAATATTGTGGGTAAGGTAACGTTAAACCATGCCGCTAATTCCTGGGTAGTTTGACTAGGGTCGGCTCCCACTATCTCTCTTAATTCATCGTTATTCACCTGTGTGGGCGGTCTTCCTCGTGGCTCGTTCTTTAAGTCGAAATTTCCATCACGAAAGCGTTTAAAGCAAAATCGCACGGTGCGTTCATTAGTAGACCCCTCTCCAAACGCAGCATTGATATTGCGGGCTGTTTCTGCCGCGTTAGTTCCGCGTCGGAACTCGTATTCAAAAATCACTCGAATTTTCGCAGTATCCATCTTTCTTGTCTAAATTGAATAACAAAAACAATTGAAAGTCGATATTCAAATGTTTCACATTTTTTAAAAAAGAACATCATAGAAACCATTTGAAAAAAGTTTCATTCGAAAACCTCAAACCATGAAGATTCTATGTCAATTCAAAGAACCTATTGCAATAAAACGGCAATTTCATACTTTAACCCCTATTATCATCATCAGCCATTTGACGCCCAGTGCAGAACATAGGCCGCCCTCACGGTTTTCCAAGCTTCCCAGTGTTGTGCCGCCCGCATCCAGCGACCCCCCGCCACCGTAACCAGGTCGTCAGACCATCTGGTGGGGGCCTTCCCACACTGCGTCGTCCGGTGCGCGGTCGCCAGGTTAGAACTTTTTCGCCCCAACAACGGCCATCAGTTCTCCGAGCTATGTGCCCCGCCCACTCCCACTTCAACTGAGCAATTCTTTGAGCTATATCAGTAGCTCGGGTTCTTCTGCGGATCTCCTCTTTCCTAATACGAACAGGCAATGAAACTCCTAACATAGCTAAGCTCGTTGGGCGACCTTGAGCCTTTTTATGAGGCCCATAGTCAGCGACCAGGTCTCACATTCATAAGTCATCACTGGTAACACACATAGATTAATGAAATAAAAAACATAGAGATTAATAAAATAAGTATAATTACGAACATTTTAAATACATTTCTTTCTGTACTTAGATTTGGGTAAAAACAGTTTTTTCCAAAAATTATAAATTTTGGTATTTACCAAATTTTCTCAAACATAAACCAGCAGTGTAATATTATCAAAAGTGTAATAATTTTTATACAATCATCAAAATATTTCGAGCCTGACAGCATGCCCGACGTAACAGCAGCTTCAATTGGATTCCATGACTCACAACACAACAGTCATTATTCGCGACATTTTGTTTTTAATATAATATAAGCCTAGACTCAACCGAAGTACCTGCTGTGTACCAGGTTGGCGCGCCTTCCTGACGTCCTACAACACGCACTTGAGCAAGAAACTGATCCCGGAGCAGTTCGAGCTGATCCAAGAGCTGATCGAGTGGCTCGTGCCGCCGATCTTCGAGTTCCTGCTGCAACGCTGCTCACACTTCGTGCACGTCGGCGAGATACACCAGTTCTTTGTAAGCTCTCAACATTTAGATACGTAAAATAAATAAATAAAACGTGGACGACAATTGCATACATGCGTGCTTGTCTTTAAATTTTGAAATATTTGCTCGTATAACCCACTCTTTGAAAAAATGTTTTGGGCGTCCGCCATACAGGTTTTACCTAGTGCGGGGCCCGCTGTGTAACGCTCATTTAAAAATGTTGCTATAGTAATAACATTTTTTGATTTTTTGGAATAATTTTATTTAAGTACATTCAAATACAAAAAAGTGCATTATTTTTTTGTATTTTCTCGCCGGGGGTTAAGGTTGGGCCACTATGAAAAAGATTACGACAAACTGACTGACTAACAGACTGTCTTTCTTTTTTCAAGTCGGTTAAAAATAAAATAAGAGCCACAGAAATAGACCTCTGTTGACTTTTAAGCGATATTGGAACACTAGATTTGGAAAACGTCTACCAGTTGTAAAATCCACTATTAATGTAAATTTATCTCGTTATGGTAAAACATAGATACATACATGAACTCACGCCTGTATCCCAGAGGGGTAGGCAGAGACCAGGGACTGCTACTTGCCACGATCCTGACAGATCACTTTCGCTTCCTCAACATTCATTAATCGTTGCATGCACGCACGCCGGTTTCGGGTACTTTTATTTGCCCTTAGCTAATACATCCCCTATTTGGTCGAAGCCTGGATCAACACCTGGGACGTCCCATAACGGCCCAAAAAAAAACCTGTAAAAGACGTTCCAATAAAAATCAGATTTTAATATACAGATTTTAATGTAACAAAATTTCTATCCGCGAGAAAACTTCAATATGTCGTAAAAAACTAAGGGGGAAAGAGAGGGGCTTTTTTGGATGGATATGGGGATTTTATGTATATTGATATAGGGTCTACTAAGAGGCCTGTGCCCTGCAGTGGGACGTATAAAGGCTACATAAAAAATGGGGATTTTGTCACACCCTGTATAATGCTTCTTCCAGTCTTTCACGCGTCTGTTCACGTGCGCGCTGGAAAATGAGACCCAGTTCAGCACCGTGTGGTTGCAGAACACCTTCGTATTCGCTCTTCTGTGGGGCCTATGCGCTAGTATAAATGGTAAGCATACACGGTGTTGGGCATAAAAACAGGCTAATTTAGCCATAAAATTTTGCTGGGAAATAAAAAAAAAAGAAAAATGTGTGTTAATTTTTTTCTATAAAAAATACTTATAGTATTAAGTTCGCCATATTGCCATTGTACTTTTTACTTATGTGCAATAATGGTATTATTATTTTATTCCTTTGGTGTACAAAACAGAATCTGATCACAACTTTTACACGTTATATCATCATCAGCCATTTGACGCCCACTGCAGGACATAGGCCTCCCTCATGGTTTTCCAAGCACGATATACAAGTAATAATAAGATATAAGTACGAAGTTGGGGTCTAAAGCATGCACACACAACATCGCCACGTGTAATTTTGAGTATCTTGATAAAGTATTAAATTTTAGGGATAAGCATTTTTGATAAAACCATACAACTCTATGAATTCAGAATATGAACAATAAATAAATAAATATTAGCACGCGATGGACGCGTAACTTTCAGTGTTTTACCTCTACGATACCACCGCATCTTCCTGTACACTACCGCCTTCCCTTTGAGGCAGCAGTTGTTAAATTATTGTATCACCTGAAGGGATAAGATATCCGCTGAAAGGAGTTAAAAATTTGCCATAGATACTATTTTTGGGGGAATTTGTAAGAAGGGGGAAAACGTTTTCACGAAAAAACGTGAAGTATCAATGGCTGTTATGTTAACATTTAGGGTGTAGGGACAAACTGTTTTTAACTGTTAGTTAACTTATCTACCCATGGATTGTTTTTAGAAATAAAAAAAACTTTACTAAATAAAACTTATTTTAACGTAGAGAAATGTAAGACTTATTCGGACCCTCTCCCGCTAAATACGTACCTACTTAATAAACCTCTTTGGTCATCTCAAATCATTTTTCTTCTTTTTTCGAATTTCCCGCGGTTTTTGTCTTTTTTTATACACAAAATATCTCACGCGCCATTAGTTCCTATACATATTTTGTCGACTCGAATTTTCATTCCCTTTGTTCTTATATTTTAGTAATTCTTCCATTTATCTGTACTGTTTGTTATTCATTACCACCATTACTTACGCTCGTCGGTATAGATTTTAGAGATCTGACGAAAAGGGAAACCACATAAATCTTTCTTCCCAATCATAGCCGTCCGAACACCTCGGTTCCAGTGGGTACACACTCTGTCTTATCATGTTCAAGGGTGGATACAATATTATCCGGTTCAAATTCTGTTAGGATACGACCTTTTGGAGTTGCGTTACGTGACAGTGATGACTTGTAGGGTCAGAAAAACACTCAGATGAATAATATTAATCAGTTAATTAATTTTTTGGCAAGTATCAAGGCGACTTAAATATATTAAAGGGTAGCAATAAAACGAGTGACTGTAAATTACAGTTCTAAGTGTCAAAATTAATTAATTTGGGTTATAGAATTACTAAGTGAGCGACTGACTGCGAGTGACGAGAAATCAACAGAACAGCAACTTACAAACATTAATTTGAGTTACTTAAAATACAAAATGAGCAGCTTCATAATATTTGAGCGACCTAATATTTGTTTGAGTGTCAACGTTACGTCCTGCATTTTTTTCAATATTTGGCAAATGTATTTTTTATACTGAGCGGCATTTTATCTTCCTCATATAACAGCAAGATTAGTTTTTAAATAAAAAAATATTAATTTATTTTATTTTATAGAATAAAGTATTGAAGCGATCAATGTATCGATCGACTGAAAATAATCATACCGCATTTGTCCAAAGAGAAGTTAATCTTCTCTTTGGACAAATGCGGTAAAATTAAATTTTAAATAAATAAAATTTAAATTAAAAAATAAAATTTTTAAATAAATAAAATTTTTACGGGACAATTACTGACCCTGACAATTACGTAACAGACTGACAAGCTTAGGTTGAGATCACACTGAGAAAAAATAGTTTGCCTCTCTTATTTAATCTTATTTAATCTTCTTCTTGCACTACCCGTCGCCAGTCTCTTCAAAACCAAAGGTTTGCTGGAAGAGAATGCTTCTTGCATTAAGCACGCCCTTGTACACTTACAATGTAATTAGTGCAATAAAGAATTAAAATAAATAAAATAAATAAGCCCTCAAATAGAATATCAGTAACCAATAATCATTAATAAAGCAGCTTACAAAACTTTGCTCAAAGTGAACTTTTTAGTAGTTCGCTAAGTATAACCTCACTTAGAAAAATCGAATCTATCTTAATATTGAAGTTGCCCTCTCTGTATTTCCAGTCGCTCACTTAGTAATGAAGTCGCTCGGATAAAATTTTAATATCTGAAATGGATTTATCACAATCCACTTTTTGTAAGCTCGTTCTGGATTTTATTATAAATCAATATTCGTCGTCAGTTTAGTTAATTTTTCGCTTACTCAAATTCATACCGCTCAAGTTATTAAAACAGTATGTCATCATCAGTCGCAAAGTTTTTTTTTGTTCGCTCGTTTTATAATTCCCCTATATTAAATAAAGATAGTAACTAAGGTACATAATGACAATAAAAATAAACCCAATCTTCTAAGTTTTTTACCCACTCATAGCCACTCTACTCATAGGAAGTACCAGAATCACATCGAAGATACTAGGAATACGTTCTAGAAAACTATCGAACATTCCAGAATGTGTTTCTATCTCTGTTTAACAGATAGCTCTGTCTCTGTCTAGCACGCATATTATTCTGGAAGGTTCTCTTGTATATTACATATCACGTAATCTATCTGCACCTCATCATCATCATCATCAGCCATTTGACACCCACTGCAGGACATAGGCTTCCCTCATGCTTTTCATAGCCATGAGGGATTTTGCCATAATCGCCACGCTTGGCAGGCGGGTTGGCGATCGCAGTGTGCGGTTGGAATCTAAGGAAGACGCTGCTGCCCGTCTCCTGGTAATTGATTCGTCGCCTTCTACGACATTCACAGAAGGAAATGGAGTGACGCTATTCTTAACCCGGCGCCACACGGAAAACGCCTATCTGCACCTAGCATCTAGATTATTCTACACAGTTCGACTACACTCTCACCGCACCGTCCGTAACAAATATAATTTAAAAATATTTTTTTCTGTTAAAGTTGTATCCGTCACTCACGTGTCACGCGCTTTCCCGACAGCGTTGCTAACGGTACTGACAGCCATCAGTTGACGTCATATGCTGCTCCATTCCAAAAGGCCGTATCCTAACAGCATTTGATCTGGATAATATTGAGCAAAACTTCACGTTGCCCATCCCAAGGTGAAAGCCGCAAACTCTTCGACGTGTTCTTCCGCAAGCTTCTCGATGGAGCAAACACCGCCTATCCCAAGCCCAAGTCCTTCAAACTGACCAAGAACCAGCTATTCCAAGAAAAGGACACTGTTTTCGACTACGTCTATGATAAGAGGAACAACGGGACATGGATCCCTTGGGCGGATCTGGAGAAGGAGGTTCCGCTGTTGCCCACCGCAAAGGTAAGACGGATATAGGGCCAAAGTGTGATAAGTTAGTATGGTACATACAAATTACCTGTTATCCGAGATGCTGCCAAACTTATTCATGCAATAATGTATTGAGTAAGCGAGACAGACAGAGATCTGAGCACCGCCTACTAGCGGAACAGCAACACTATAATAAAGTGTTTTATCGAGCGGGATAATAATAAAAAAAACTATTTAGAGGCTAAAAATTCCACCCATGCCGGGACTTGAACCCGCGACCTCTGGCTAACCGTGCCAGCGCTCTCCCAGCTAAGCTAATGGGCAAGTGGAGCGAAATTTCGAGCCTCTTTACAAACTTCTCTGTATTACGTACAGGCAGCGACATCTGGCCGAAGCAATTTACATCACTTGCAGCCCCGAGTAACCCACTTTGCAGTTAGGTTTTAACATTGGAATGATATCGCTGTACCTGCAAATAATAATATAATTATAATTGGATAATTATATCTAGCTCGATACAGTGTATACAATCGAGTCATCACTCTAGCTACGTGAAGTAAGACTAGTAAGTAGATGAGTTATGACATTGTTAATCGGTTGAATAAAAACTTTTTTTTATAAAAGAAATTTTATAGTTCGTATCATGGGTGCCAGCGTATAAAGAGTGTTGCAAAAAGGACTTAAGGGGGTTATTTTTTCTCATCAATACAAACTTCTTATACCTATTGTATATTGTCTGTCCGTGGCAAATTTAATTTTGAACTTTTTCACTTAGCGAGAGACAGAAAGAAGTATGCTGAGCTGACTCCCAACCCTCGCTAGTCGGAGAGGCACCTGAAGAAGAAGAAAATTAAAATCGTTTCCATTTTCTCAACTATGCCATAGCACATGGTATTCTAGTTTGGGGCCAGCCTGGGTAGTACGGCGACGTCGCGCATTTTAAATGTCAAAAGTTTGGACTCAACTGTCAAGTTCTGACATTTTAGCGCCACAAAACGCGTGACTCGTGCCATAGTATTACCCATGCTGGACAAGTTTAGTGATTGTGTGGAAGTGGAAGTTATTCACTACAGTCGCTAGATCAAATATCAAAATATAGCATGAAACAGCTGATAGTTTTCCTCGCCATTTCAGAGCTGGTCTCTTAAATCTAAGTTCTCTCTATTGATGAGAAGACTAACCCCCTCGGATCCTATCCGACCTTTATACAACACTCCGCATTTAATATAAAAACCTTCGATCTATTAAATATTGTAGATTTTTCATGAACTTTTGTCACGTATTGTGTGCAATAAATAGTATTGATCTAATCTAATCTACCCCAAAGGTGAACGAGATCATAATCCTGACGAACGAGAATGCGTGCCTGCGCTACTTCGTCTCGAAGATGGTCAAGTCCCGCATCCCGATCCTGATCGTGGGTCCCACAGGCACCGGCAAGTCCTCGCTAGTCCTCAACTTCCTGCTCTCATTGCCGAGGGAGAAATATATCACGAACACCATCAACTTCTCCGCCCGCACCACGGCCAACCAGGTATCCTACTGTGAAACTTCTTAAATAAAATAATTAGAGCATTTTTTGTGAAGTTGTGCAACTTAAAACTTTCGTAAGCACTGCACATTTTATAATATATTGATTTAACGGTTTCACTTACTTTTATTAGCGTCGGGAAAGCCGACTAGTTTCGAGCTCGCCCGGAAGTCTTGTTTGTTTGTTAGTTTTTTAGTTGGTTTGTTTGTTTTTTTTTTGTTTTTTGGTTTGTTTGTTTGTTTGTATGTTTTTTTGTTTGTTTGTTTGTTTGTTTGTTTGTTTGTTTGTTTGTTTGTTTGTTTGTTTGTTACACTTTATTGCACAAATTACAAAATTTAGCCCTTAAAAAAACATGAGTCTTAATCTTTTATGGAGTTTTCTCTATTTATCTATCTATCTAGAGTATTTGTGGTGACACAATCGAAGTGATCAAGCAAATCAGATCCAAAACATTTGCTCTAACGGCTGAGCAGCCTAACACTTTCAAAACTGGATACATAGGAAACACTAACGTCTGGTAAATGGAGATGTGGTGTTACGTATGTTAATTTAGAAATGAAACGAAAGCTGTTGCGCCCGCCTGTGGCCAATTAAATATCACGGAGTTTTCAATCTGCTCGTTTGCGAAGCTATCTTTTTTTGTTGTTGATAATGAAATTGTTTACTTTCAGACGCAAGATATTATCATGTCGAAAGTAGACAGGCGCAGGAAGGGCGTGTTTGGACCGTCTATGGGTAAAAAAGTAAGAATTATATTACACTTTTACGTTAAAAGTATGAATGAATACGGGTTGGCAGTCGCAACTCAAAGCACTTTAATATGATTGCTCGCCTGCAAAGAACGCCAAACATGCAATAATCTTGAAGATATGATGTATTGCTAATATAACTTCACAAATGTACGTAACTTAGAAAACAAGGTCATGGGTACATGTAAGCACTAGAAATCGAAGCTGGGTCTCTCGGTTCCGAGTCCAATGTTCTACCCACTAGGCTACCATCGCACATGAAGCATGAAACGTAGAAGTTAGGTAAATTATTTATTAATGAATTTGTGAATTTGAAATAGCGACCACTCTATAACGATGAAGGAACACTGTGGTCTGAGACATTCACAAACCTCAGCGCTTCACCGGTAATCCGCGGTAAGCACGCTAGAGTGTTTAAGCCCATATTCGCTCTCTGGCCTGTGGAAAAGGCCCATGCCCTGCAGTGCACAAATAACGCTTCTTAACACGTAAACGTTGGTTCAAAGTTGCCCTCATCGTTGAGTTTTACAAAATACAAACATATTTATTCCAGTAATGTTACAGCATATTGAAAGCCAAGTATTAAACCTGTGTCTGGCGGGTCTCGCTCTTTCATCAGGTCTTAAGGCGGCTGTTACGTGGAGCACGCTGTCCCGCTCGCACAATTTAATAATTTTAGTGTTTGTAATAAAATGTGTATACTTTTGATAAATGTGGTCTGAGGGTTTGATGGACAATTAAATTGCGGATATTGAAGGCATATTTTTCCTATCATGTAATAAGTTTTCGATTGAAGAAATTTGATTCCAAAGTATATAATTTTGGAAACAGCTTTTGTTTTTATTAAAAACTGCGTATAGGAAAACAAAAAATATATTTATTTAATTACGCATGAAACCGTCACACCACAATTGTAAAAAGTTTACTCATATTGTTACAATATAAAAAATGTTACATTGTGCGAGCGAGACAGCATGCTCCACGTAAGAGCAGGCATAGTACCAGTTGAAAAATTTAAAACAAAATTTCTTTGTAGGGTACTAGATAATAAAACTTTTAATTTTAGTCAATTACATGCGGGTTTCCCAGCCGCCTTCACAATGTCGTCGGCCCATCGTCGGCTGGTGGTCTGCCAACCGACCGTCGACCCGTTCTTGGCCACCACTCAGTGGCTATCTTTGTCCACCGACCGTCTTCCCGTCTAACTAAATTGGTCATTGGACGAGACTGGTCAGGGACCGGATGGGTTTTCGCGAAAGAGAAGAGGCCTATGCCCAACAGTGGGCTCTGTTTATGGGCCGATTAGATTGATAGACATGCGAGTTTGTGTGCATGTGAATGAATGCGTGTGCGCGTCAGAATGTCACTTCAAACCCTTCTACTTCCAGTGTGTGCTATTCGTGGACGACCTCAGTATGCCTCAGAAGGAGACGTACGCCGCACAGCCGCCGCTAGAGCTCCTGAGGCAGTGGATCGACCACGGACACTGGTACGACCTCAAGGAGATGGTGCGCCAAGAAGTTGTCGATGTGGTGAGTTGCTTATAAAAAATTGGCCAAGTGCGAGTCGGACTCGCGCACGAAGGGTTCCGTACCATTATCTATACAACATTCAAATATTTCAAGCGTATACCTGTTGCCGTTATTGATATCGAGCAATAAACGGCCAAAAAATCACGTTTGTTGTATGGGAGTCCCATTAAATATTTATTCTATTCTGGTTTTAGTATTTGTTGTTATAGCGGCAACAGAAATACGTCATCTGTGAAAATGTCAACTGTCTAACTATCACGGTTCATGAGATACAGCCTGGTGACAGACGGATGGAGGGACGGACAGTGGAGTCTTATTAATAGGATCCCCTACCCTTTGGGTACGGAACTCTACTAACAGTCTAGTTTAAATCTGGCAGATGTTGCGAGCGAAACTGAAATGGGCTAGTCGTTATATTGATCTGTTGAAGAACTGATGCCGAAGTTGTTGACGTGGTAAGTTGCTTATAGGAAGAGACTAGTTTCAATCTCACAGATGTTGCGAGATGAAACTGAACTGAGCTGGTCGTATCTTTATCAGCTGAAGAACCGATGCCGAAGTTGTTGGTGAGTTGCTTTTAGGAAAATATTGGTTTCAACCTGATAAATGATGCGAGCTGAAACTGTAAACTGTTATAATTATAATCTGCTGGAGAACCTCATTGGACAACATTTAATTTATTGAATATCTATACGCCTCTTCACAGCTATTTGTGTCGGCGATGCTGCCTCCCGGCGGCGGGTCCAACCTGATCACCTCGCGCTTGACCAGGCATACGCTGCTCATCGGCCTGGACTCCTTCGAGGACAATACGCTGAACAAAATCTTTGGCACCATCATGGAATGGCACTTCAATAAGGGCTTCAGTGATACCCTAATGCGGCAAAGTAAGGTAAGAATAAATACATTTTTTTAAATATTTATCGGCAAACACGGTACATTGAGTTCTCAAGAACTTACATACATAAACTCACGCCTGCGTCCCAAAGGGGTAGGCAGAGACCAGTGACTGCCACTTGCCACGATCCTGACAGATCACTTTCGCTTCCTCCACATTCATTAGTCGTTGCATGCACAATTCTCAAGAATTTACACGTTATTGGTTCATACATGTCTGCGCCAGACGCTGGCTTAGGATAGATGACCTATTGACATTAATTCAAATCAGTAATTATATTATATACATTGCAATTTAAAAATAAATTATACATATAAATCTCGCGTCACAGTTTTTGTTATCGAACTCCTTCGAAACGGTTTCACCGATTTTTATGAATTTTTTTGTCTATATTTGTTATGTCTGAGAATAGGTTGCAGGCGAATTAATATGGCAAAACAACGTTTGCCGAGTCGGCTACTAAACAAATAAAGAAGATCTAAAAGTAAGGGTCACGGGTAAAAAAAAAGGTGGAACAGAGTAAGGTGGAGCAGAGCATTATGCTGTTCATTAAAGAAAGACTTGACAAGTATTTGCCGCTCGTTCATACAATATTGTTGCCTATATTGTGCTAGCGAGAAACATATTGTTGTTCAGTCCCATTCTTGAATTGAAACCCTTCATGGTTAGGAAAAGCATGAGGGAGGCCTATGTCCTGCAGTGGGTGTCAAATGGCTGATGACGATGATGATTCCTGAATTAACCGTGCTGTAAGAGTAAGATATTATTAGGCTGTGGAACGCACTGTCACAGAAAATATTCGCTAGAGCCACAATTGGCACATTTAAGAAGCGGTTAAAAGAGCATTGTCTATCTCTGACATAAGTTTGAGCTTCTCATCATCTTCTTTAATGTTATTGTAGTTCTTTTTGCACAAAGTAGGCTTTACACATTTTTGGAGTCTAACACTTAGCACAAGATATAGCCTTTCTAGTGGGACAAATACAGGATTATATATATATTTTATTCTTTTTCCCATGGCCCTGAACCTACGGCAAAAAACCTACGTCTAGATACCATTAACGACCAGAAACAGCCTTCATGATAGAGAGATTGTACTGACACTTTTTGCAAATTTGATCTGTAAAAAAATATATATGATTTATTTCCTTAGTGGCGCTAGTGATACTCCCTGGACTCCCTTAAATTAAAAACCTTTCAGGAAGTCGTCTGGCAAGTACATTTCCGACGTTTACTAAGTTATGTTCATTATGAGTTTCTAGTGATGATGATGATGATGATGATGAGATCCGTAGACGAACGAAAGTCGTCGACATAGCCCAGCGGATTAGTAAGTTGAAGTGGCAGTGGGCGGGGCACATAGCACGCAGAACTGATGGCCGATGGGGCCGAAAAGTTCTCGAATGGAGACCACATATCGGCAAGCGCAGCGTAGGACGACCAGCCACAAGATGGACAGATGACCTCATCCAAGTGGCAGGAAGACGCTGAATGCAAGCCGCTTCCAACCGGTCTATTTGGAAATCCATGGAGGAGGCCTATGTCCAGCAGTGGACTTCTTGTAGCTGAATGATGATGGTGATGATGAACTAACTTTCCCACTTTGAACCCACCCAGGTGATCGTGGCAGCGACAATGGAGGTCTACAAAGCCGTGACGCTCCAGTTCCTTCCGACACCTAGCAAGTGTCACTACCTGTTCAACCTGCGGGATTTCGCGCGGGTCATAAAGGGCATCCTGCTGGTGCCGGCTACTCACATGAAGGAAATTAATAAACTGGTTATTCTGTGGATCCACGAAGCTTACCGAGTCTTCTACGACAGGCTGATCGACGAAGCTGATCGGTGAGTGGAAGCTCCAGCATAATTTCTTTGTTTTTTAGATTTAAAGTCGTAAGTACTGTTTCTTTTTCTTTTTTAGCTCAATGAAGCTCGGTGCAGTAAAGAATTTCATTGTCGGGCTACAAGCTTGGCTCAATGAGATCTCTGGCGTTCTGTCTTCCGATTGTATCACCAATTAGCTTTTGTCCCGCGATCACCTCTTTGTGAGTGGAATTTCAAAAAACTCTCTTTGTTCAACCCTGGGTACTCAAAGAATATTTCCTCCAAATTTCAAATGTCTACTGGCTTATTCTGTGATTCTGTTGTCTGTCTTGCATTCAACCCTCGGTCGGTCGGTCGGTTGGTCGTTAGCTCGGTCGGTCGGTCGGTTGGTCGTTAGCTCGGTCGGTCGGTCGGTGATTAAGCCCATTCTCTCTCTCGGAGAGAAGGCCTGTGCTCTACATTGGGACGTATACAGATGGCTTATGTATGTACATTATGTATAATAAGTATAGAGAAAATTACAATAAGGTCCCGATTTCTCTCCAGGGCGAAGCTCTATGACATAATCTACAAGGCCGTCTACAACAACTACCGAGTGCACATGGACCAAGTGATGAAGGAGATGAACTTCGTGCCCGAAGGAGAGAATATGAGTATGAAGTATGCTGCCGACATATTCTTTGGCAACTATATGGAGCCGGACGCGGATCCGAAGATTTATGATCTGGTAATACATACAGGAAATCAATTACCAGGAGACGGGCAGCAGCGTCTTCCTGAGATTCCAACCGCGTACTGCGATCGCCAACCCGCCTGCCGAGCGTGGCGATTATGGCAAAACCCCTCATGGTTATGAAAACCACGAAGGAGCATAGAGCTCTATGCCCTGCAGTGGGCGTTAAATGGCTGATGATGATGGGTACTGTAACACGCTACTTTATTAATACGCGGATTACGGGCAATATATATATTTATTAGTCTTTTTTATCGATGCCCTAGCCTAGCTGGGGATCGACCGACATCTAAAACAAAACGTAACGATTCCCTTCAAAATATTCAAAATAAGACGAGAAGGCTCTGCCAGCCAGCTTCTATAAAGGAGAATCGTTACATTTCCCCCCCGGTTATCATAAAATTTTAATTACAATTACAATTAAAATTTACCCTAGCTAGCACACTTCGGTAACCTAACGTCAGTCATCTGTCCTACAGTGTCGGGGAAATTGTACAATCCCGGCGAACGCATGATGCTCCGTTACTAATTCGGTCAGTGTTCCAGAACAATTCAAAGACCATCAAGACAATCTAGTCAATATTCATAAAACCTCCAAGTTATTTACAATTAAAACGCAAGAGAAAATTGGTCTATGACTGTACGGACAGACCCCCTCTCGGCAAAACCCAACAAAAAACCGAGAAGACACCATCGAACGCCGCTTCAAGTTTCACAATTATAAGTCCTACCTACCCCATGAACTTAAATAAACTAGCTAGACATTCTACAATCTTAAAAACTTAAATAAACTATCGCACTTCACTTTAACCGAACAACACTCTACCTACCTACTCCTGTTAAAGTTGTGAGGATTCCACCTTTGAAATAGTGAAATGGCAAAGCTTCTGTGGTCCGGACTTCCTTTTCAAGAACCCGCATCAAATAAGCAAGACCAATATCTCTAATCAAATGAATAATGCAACACTCTCTTCTAAATTCTGGATTACCAGCAGTCGACAAATAATCGCATATCAAAACATTTTATATTTCATTATATTTTAAAAAATCGAGCCCCAAAATTATATCGCAACCTAACCCTTCCACTACATAAAAAATGCCCGTGAACACTCTCCCCCCTATAACAAAATTCATAACTACTCTTCCTATAACCTTTAAAAGTGTTCCGCAGACTGCTTTCAATCTAATCTCGGGTGCAGGTTCGATTCTTTTACCCGCTGCATCAGTAACACTTTTGGTAACACACGAGATTGATGCTCCAGTGTCTACTAATGCTAACCGATCTTGTCCACTGGGACACTTGCACAAAATAAATGGATTTAACACACCAGACTCGTCCGTTGTTGACTGCGCTGTGTGACTCGATGCGGGTGTTGTATGCCTCGCTGCGGGGCCTCCCTTCTCGCTGGACGACAGTGTTTGGCCCATCTCGTTCATTACAGCTGCCGTCCTCTCGTGTTTGGGTGCATCGGCTGTACATAGCCTTCTCCAGGATTTGGCTGCTGTCTCTGAAACTGGTTACGAAGGTTGTATCGGTGCCCAAAGGGAGGTCTGCGTAACCCACCATCTCTCTGTGTAGGCGGAGAGTAAAATACATCCCCTGTCGGCAAGTTAACTTGAGCCGGCGCCCGACTAGGATTCGGACTAGCTTGGTATCCAGATTGGATTTCCCCTCGTGCTTGCGGTGAACCTCTGGGTGATGATGTCGATGCCACCTTCACAGAATCTACAGTTGTTGGCAAATTTATCTCTCTTTGTCTTGCCTGGGAACCATAGATTATATTTAATTGGAGCAAAGTCGCCTTTAGATCTGCTTTGTCCGTGTAAACCTTTGTGGCCAACATCGCTTTATAATCGTCTCGTATGGATCGCAAGAATTGTTCTATGAACGACCTTTCATCCAATTTGCCCTTCTTGCCTATATCGCTCAGCTTATAAAAATAATCTAATAACCCTTCGTCCTTTTGTTTCATGGCGAAAAATAATGACAAATAGTTCACTGTTGACGGGAACTCTGATTTTAACCTATCAACTAAATCGACATACTTCATCCTTTCTTCATAAATTTCTTTGTAAAAATAAAGTGCCGGTCCTGACAGATATGCGGCAATCACAATCTTTTTCTCCTCTTCCGTCCATCTTTTCAGAGTTGCAATGACTTCAAATTGACGAATAAATTCGTCAACATCGGTTGTCAAGCCATCAAACGTGGTAGCCTCCATTACGTATAATATAATAATAGACCACTTAACTTATTTTTTTCTTTCTTAAGGCTTGGTAGCCCGGGGTGGCGTGGTCCACGCAAACCTTCGCCTTTTGCGCGTACGCCTTAGTGCTCTACACACTGGGTGAGCACTATCCTGATGGTGCTCTTCTTTGGGCGACTTCTCTTCGGGCGACTCGCCTGGCTGCAAGAAATCTCGGGTATCTTCTTCCCTATGCGATCGCGATGCACCAACTCGTGCACACTTCGGGCGCGAACTAAATTTTTTAATGGGGACTTTAGGCGCCTCCACCAATATGTAACACGCTACTTTATTAATACGCGGATTACGGGCAATATATATATTTATTAGTCTTTTTTATCGATGCCCTAGCCTAGCTGGGGATCGACCGACATCTAAAACAAAACGTAACGATTCCCTTCAAAATATTCAAAATAAGACGAGAAGGCTCTGCCAGCCAGCTTCTATAAAGGAGAATCGTTACAGTACATCCATCACTGTAGTAAGTACCTACAGCACAGGGAACCTAGTTTGGGAGCCAGAACACAAACTGTAACACTGTATTTTATTTGGAAAACCATTCTTATTGTTACATGCGTAAACTTACGCAAAGCGCAAGATAAAAAGTACCCGAAACCGGCGTGCGTGCATGCAACGACTACTGAATGTCGAGGAAGCGAACGTGATCTGACACGATCTTGGCAAGTGGCAGTCCCTTGTATCTGCCTGCACCTCTGGGATACAGGCGTGAGTCTATGTATGTATGTGTCTGTATAAACTCACGCTTGTATTTCGGAGGGTTGGGCAAAGGCCAGGGTTTGCCACGTGCCACGATCCTGACACGCCTGGTAAGTGTTTGAAGTAATACGTGTGTGTAAACAAAAAAAGAGTCGTCAGGAGTTGGCACCCTTTGAGTACGCCACAAAGAAGAGCATTATGTTTCAGAGTTCATGTTTGTATGATAGGCCTTTTCTATATTCCAACGAACAACCATATTCACCTTAAATTTTTGCCAAGCGAAACAGGTCTTCAACGCTGGCTACATTCGTACATTCCCTGATATTTTTGAGCCACGATTTCCTTCTTCTCCCAACGCACATTGCCATACAAAGGAATATTTACATACCTCAGGATAAAGTACAGTTCCATACCTCAAATGGTTTGCGCCCCTCGCAAGCTCGTGGCGCAAATGCCATAATCTCGGTATGGAACTGTCACTTTCTTCCCTCTGAAGTAATGTACTATTATTCACTTATAATTTTATCGGATTATTCCCAACACATTTGGCTCTGACGCGCCGGCTGTGATCATGGAGAAGCGCGTTCACATTGACAGTTTAAGCAGATAACTCTTTGTAAGTCTTAGGCCGATATTCAGAAACACAGCGTTGAGCTACACTTAACATGCACTAAGCTGAGCATCGGCTGAGCAATCTCAACAAAGACTCAAGAATTTTGTATTCACAGTCAATATCTCGACTCGAACTCAGCTAAGCCACAGCTCAAGCTAAACTTACACGAACGTGTAATCTGTGGTACAGTTTTTGACGTTACCGGTTTATATTATCTGTTAACGCTACATGAAAGGCATACAATAATCCACAGGAGTGAAAGAGATGGCAACAAATGTCGAAACTTTTTACGCGCGGTTATACTTTATTTTGACTTCTCATTACTCTAAAAATACAATTTAACTTTTCGAAGGAAAATGAGCATGCAAAATGTCAAATTGTGAATAAGAAAAAGGTTACTTCACCACAGGTTAGTTAGATTTCTCGAATTGCCTACAGGTGTCGCTACTTTCTTCGTCATTGCCACCATGAGTCTGAGCCAAGTCGCCGAAATCCACTACTCAGTCTCAGCTTAGCTTGCGCTCAATTTTTGTTATCTCAAACTCAACTGTGAATACAAAATATCCCTGAGACTTTCATTTTGACAGTTGGAAGACCCGGACTCACATTGAGCTCACGCTCAAAATCGTTTCTGAATATCAGCCTTAGACCTTCATTTACAGGTGACGGACATTGACGACATGGCCGTCAAGATGGAGTACTACCTCGAAGAGTACAACACGATCTCGTCGTCACCGATGCATCTCGTGATGTTCCGGTATGCTCTCGAGCACATCTCGCGGTGTACGCGGGTGCTTTTGCAGGATAACGGTTAGTTCTATCGTTTTCTTTCTTTTATTTATTTATTTAATACGGATATATTACAGAAACATGCCACTTATTCTAAACTTAGATGATAAAAATATATGTACTAGCCATATGCATCCAAAAACATATCTCACTAAGTACTTTATTATGAGTAAGTTTAAGGTGAGGGCGTGTATTGAGTAATTCATGAAGAGTACATGAATTATTTTACAGCAATAATATGTGACACGGCTTGTAGAAACTAAATTAAAACTTAATGAACGTTCATGTGGGGTCCTGAAGTGAGTGCACAACACAATATTTAAGTCTTCCGGTTTCTCCCACACTCTTCTTCTATCATAGGTTAGTTAGTTAGTTAGTTAGACCTGAGATTTCCGCACTTTGCCTCATAGTTGGGCCATTGTACGTAGCAAGCGCTAAGATTGCGGAGATTTCCGCACTTTGGTTTCTGAATTGGGAATTTCACTAAGTAAATACTTAAGTAACGTTCTGTCGCGCTACAGTTAACCATTTACTTAGCGAAATTCTCAATTCAGAAACTCGCCATTAGGCTCATAGTTGGGCCTTGTACGTAGCAAGTGCTGAGGTATGTAAATAGCTCAGACACTAGGGTTTCCTCACGATGTTTTCCTTCACGGTTAGCGAGTGTTATTTCTACTATAACATCACAAATGTACGTAACTCAGAAGACGAAGTCATTGGTATATGCCGGGATTTGAACCCACGACCTCCCGAATGAGAAGCCGGCGTTCTAGCGCTTCGCTACCACCGTTTTTTCTATTTTAGGTAGGTATGCCCGATAGCTCTATCTCCTTCTTTCTTACTCTTCTTAGGCCCGCTGGCGCTAACGCTATGTAACTCCACACAAAACATTCACTTGTCTTGGTCCCAAACTGCTTGTGAGAGCAATATCTATATCACAGTTAATTTAAGAAAGGGGCTGAATAACTGTTTGCCTCTCGCTCAATCAGTATAGACGGCAATATTGTATGAGCAAGAGGCAACCCTTACTTCAATTAACAAGACTTACGCCTCAACAAAATATCTCTTGTATCAACCCAGCGATTAAGTACAACAGCGTCTTGCACCGTGACGTTGTCAGAGCTAACCAGGGATAAATGATATGACTGACAACCCTGTCCATTAGCTATTTATTCGTTCATCCATGCGTACATATTTATCTATGTACTTACTTCTGTGCTTAGTAACTTGGCGCAAGCTGCCCATAAATAGGTATGAAGGATAAGCAGCCTATATACGTCCCAACGTAGGGCACAGGCCTTCTCTCAGAGAGAGAGTATGGGCTTAATCACCACGCGTGCCCAGCGCGGATTGGCGATTTCAAGCGCTGACGTATGTGAATAGCTCAGACATTCAAGTTTCCTTACGATGTTTATTTCCTCGTTAGCGAGTGGTATTGCTGCTATAATTTCACAAATTTACATAAATTAGAAAAGAAAACTGTAGGTACATGCCCGCTCTGGGAAGTCCAATGTTCTACCGACTAGGCTACCACCGCTTTGGTGGTAAACAGGTATATTCAAATGTAAATAATAACAAGTTTATCACAACACAAAAATTGGTTCTATTTCGTAACTAGGATACTATATGCTATTGTATTTAGGCACGGACATCACAAACTTTGCCATACACTCAGACTGAGGCCTTTTGAACAAATCAAGTGCGGCAGCCTCCAACGGGAATCGAACCCACGACCTCTGTTTTGGTAGTCAAGCGTGTATGGGTATTCAGTTCGGTTTTGGGTTTTCGGCATCCAATCTTATCCTGCCGGTCTGTCTCTACAGTGCCCCATAAAGGATGTATTAACTTAGTATCACTATTATGAATGATGGCTACCCATATTTTCGAAATTGCTGATATTTTTTCTACCATACATATTATACTTAATCATCATCATCATCAGCCATTCAACGCCCACTGCAGGCCTCCTTCGTGGTTTTCATAACCATGAGGGGTTTTGCCATAATCGCCACGCTTGGCAGGCGGGTTGGCGATTGGTTGGCGGGTTGGCATATTTATGCTTAGGTCATTCCAATGACTTGATCTGTGTACAACGTTGGTTGTGTTCTTACCCTACTTCGAAATCAAAGAATTATTACAAAAAATATTGTTTGGTTTACAGGAAATCTACTTCTCGCTGGTGTGGGCGGCAGCGGACGAAGCAGCGCGGTCAAATTAGCCGCCAGTATTTTGGAGATGAATGTCATTCAGGTTGGTTTTATCTGAAATGAGATAAATAACTTAAAACATGTTGTTGCATAAAAACCTATTTAGAGGCTAAAAATTCCACCCATGCACACTGGTTCCACGCCCTAAGAGTAGCGGTCATAGGGTTTCGCGATAATAATGACTGTCGTTGTCATAGCTGATTATTATTATTATGGTGTTTTGTAATACTTTAAGCCATAACACAATAAAAAAAAACAAAATAATCTTAAAAAGCTTATTTTATTTACAAAATTATGCATTTTTATTACACTTAAAAGAAGGTTTGCCACTTAATAACTATTAAACCTTACTATTTACATTTTATATTACAAATAAAGTAAATACTTAACTAACATCTAAGTACAAACACAGAATTGGACAAAAAATATTATATTTACATAATAGGAGTTATGTAAAAAATAACATAAATACCTATCTTATTTTTTACATTTTTTCCTAAACCGACAACAAATTTAATACTTCTTTTGATAGAATAGACTTCTTCTTCTGTGGTAACCTTCTTAAACTAGAAATATAAGGATCCGAATTAAGGAGAAGTCTATGTATCAAGTCGGTGTTTGTGACAACCCGAGACATTTTCCTCGTGTTGTCACGCCTGAAGAGTTTGATTAATTTATTGCAAGATTCGGCGGCCTCTTCCGAAAGCTCACCTATTGACAATAATGCGTGTTCAATTACTTCCGACCCATGAATGAGGACCTTATGTACAGACGATGGCAAGTTGTACCATGGATAGGTAGCAACAAGTTTACGTGCTGTTTCTAGAGAATACTCTTTAAAAGTGGCGTTATTAATTTTGTATCCCGACGAAAGACACTGCAGCAGATTATGACACCTGTCAATAAGGATTTTATCTAATCCAGTAATTTCCGCTGAAACCGCTGAGTTAGAAAAAAACTTTCTGGCAGTGTTTCCGTCGTTAGATGTGCCACTTCCTCCACTTCGCGGTTTGTCGACTATTAGACCAAGTTTCTGCCTAAACTGTTGCTGCACATGTTGTTTTTTTTGTGCAAGAAGAGCTTTTTCGTCTGAAGAACGTACCTGCCATTTCTTTATGTCTAATCTATAAGAAACGTGAATTAAATATTCGAAGAATCGGATATACGAGTGAAGACGAGATAGTCCAAATTGATAGGTACCACTATCTGCAGTTTTGCTCAGCGATTTATCAATGTCATTCATCTCTTTTGGAGTTGAACCACAAATATAACATCTACTACAAGATGTATCACTCAGAGCACTGCACACTTTACCATCAACCATGGTTAATTGTAAAGAATGCTGCACTTTTATTTCATATTCACCGTGAGTGAAAGAAGTCGGTTGTAAACTATCAATTTTAGTCTTGAAATAAGCTTCTTCTTGCACAGAAAGGTCTTTGGATTCTTTGGCAAATTGGAATCGAATAGGCCTACAATACCTGGTGGAAGAAGGGCGCGGATTTTTCCAAACTATTTGATCTGGGTCGGAGGTATTGGACTTACAAACCAATTGAAGAGGACAATATGAAGTAACAAACATACTGCCATCATCATCGATACCAGAATCTCCAAAAATCTGTTTATATTCGCTGTGCCCCGTACTCCCATCGAAACCCCATTTTCCAATCAAAACAAATTCTTTATTAGGGTCAATATTATTCAAAACGGTTTTTTGGGATTCTAGTATCCGGCAAGCAGTATGATCTAACAATGATTGTAATTCTACTTCAGCAGATGATTCCGTGATAAACTCTTGCGATGGATAGCACCGCTTCTTAGCTTCTAACACTTTTTGATAAGATGGTAATGCATTAGGTGATTTTGCATTAACGAAGTCTTTCACCAAAAGATACTGATGTTTAGTCAGTTTTGTCTCATTTATAAGAGACAAGACTTCGTCAGTGCTGAAATTTAAAGATGCAGCGGCGTTAGATAGACTAGAATCGTCCAACAAAGAATTTATCGCAGAACTGTCTACTTTACTTAACTCTGCAAGCCTGCGGCGTTTTGATCTCTTGCTACATTCCTCAAAGTCCTTCCTGTGCTGGTGCTGTTGGGTGCTTGTCGAAGCTTCTGCTGCTGGCCGTTGGGTGTTGTGGCTCCCTACTGTTGCACAAGTTGGCAGAACGCAAACTTCAATTTCGTTCAGCCAGTCTTCGTACTTAGAGACCATGCGAGAATGGTTGCGCGTGACTTGCTTCCAAATTGCTACCAATCTTGTACAAACTTTAGTAACTCTTTTTTCCAAGTCATCAGCAATGTAATTCTCAACATCAGGCAGCAATTGTATTAGGTCTCGAAAAACTCGATGCCAACGCTCCAGTTCAGATTTGCTGTCTTTAATAGACAGCCAAGTATCTATTACAAGCATTCTTTTGAAAGAACACTTAATACTAGTACCTAAAACAAAATAAAAATACGTTAAAAGCGGATCAAAATAGATACATGTTTCGTAGCAAGTGCTACGCGCCTGCTACGCGTTCAGGCGCGCGGCGTAGCACCTGGCTGCACCTTACAGACGCAGCATGACGCAGCTAAATTTGGAGAGGCCTAGTAGTAGACATTGTAACCCATATTTCTATACCAAATTGAATGGTACAAGTAGGTACAAACATAAGTAAAAGCTTCAACGTAAAAAATACACAGACATAAATACATAAAAAATGCCACGTTGGCGTAGCACTCTATTTAAAAAAAAAATGTAGATGGAAAAGGCAAAATAGTAAAGTAAATTAATAATACATACCTGTGACTTCAAATTCCATTGTAAAATAGCAGGTCACAGACAAGTTGGAACTTAAACACACGCGTCGCGTCTTGGGTTAATTAAAGCACTTGGTGATAACAGGTTGATGACTAATTACTTGTGTTCACTTCGGATGCCGAAAAAGGAATGTTGGGAACAATAGATTGCGAAACCTTTTATACCCTCAGGTAGTATGACAATTAGTGGGTAACTGAGCCAGATATCATGGCTTAGCTCAGTCATTGCCATCCGAGTCCTATGACCTACTACGGTACCACCGTGCCATGCCGGGACTTGAACCCGGAAACATATATATATATATATTTCCGTATGTATGTAGTGTATGTCACTGAACTCCTCCTAAACGGCTGGACCTAATTGAATAATTTTTTTGTATGCATATATATATATTTGTTTCCTTTAATTTAATTAATTGGGATTTGGATGATATCCAAAACGTGCATTTTGTTTGACTGTACTTATTTCGAAAAATGCGAATTCGTCCTAACCATAATTAGGAATACGAAAAATTCGGAAAATTAAGAATTAGTAAAATTAAGGATTTTCATAAAGAAGAGTTCGTCCACATAATCATTTGGACAATTACACACAT
Organism: Yponomeuta evonymella; assembly: GCA_963969515.1. Taxonomy (NCBI): domain Eukaryota; kingdom Metazoa; phylum Arthropoda; class Insecta; order Lepidoptera; family Yponomeutidae; genus Yponomeuta; species Yponomeuta evonymella. Next base: position 17,150,432 of record OZ018354.1, on the reverse strand, counting down.
CGAAAAATAAGAATTCGGTCCTAATCGCCGGCATCGCCGTACATTTGTACAAATGGCCTCTGTTTGGGTGCATTTTTATGTTTGTGAAATCCTTGCGTGGTTACCATAGCACATGGTATCCTAGTTTGGGACCAGGACAAGTGAATTGTGTCGTGTGAAAGTTATTTATTATTGTCCGACTCCAACGTTATCCGCTCTCTTCGGGTCGAGATGTAGTGGAGAAAAAGACAGTGAAAAAAAAAAACTCCTCTCCGACCATCTTCTCTCAAATCACCTTACGTATGACACACTCGTTGGCTTAAGAACCTACCTAAGAAGATCCCATGGTTGCAATCAACAACGTGCAATAATAAACAATAGACTATTCTCACAAAAGTAGGAAACCCCTACTATTGCGGCCAGACCTTTAGTTTTCTTTCTTTTGTTGTGCATATTATGTTACTTATCTGTTTTTTTTTTTAATCTCTGTGATGTGTCTTTTTGGTATAATAAAATGTCTTTTTTTTTTTTCTTGCTTTCTTTACATACCCCGTAAAACCCCCACCCCGCCGCCAGATCGAGATCTCCCGCGTGTACGGGCAGAGCGAATGGCGTGACGACATCCGGCGGCTGCTGATGAGGGCCGGCGTCGTGGGGAAGCCGCTGGTGTTCCTGTTCGCGGACAACCAGATCATGTACGAAGGAATGGTGGAGGACATCAACATGCTGCTCAACACGGGAGACATCCCGAACCTGTACGGGATGGACGAGAAGGTGGAGATCCTCGACAAGATGCAGGCGGCCGTACGCGAGTCGGTGAGTTGCTCTCTCTCTCTCTTTTGTATTTTTCTAACGCCGTTAGCTAACAGTGGGGACGAGAGGCCTTTGCCCAGACGCGGGACACGAATACGGCTGACTTAAAAAAGCTGACTCTGGCTCGTGAGCTTCTAGCGCGCAGTTGGACTCTGGCTCGTGAGCTTCTAGCGCGCAGTTGACCCTGGCTGGTGAGGTTCTAGCGCGCAGTTGGTCTCTGGCTCGTGAGCTTCTAGCGCGCAGTTGACCCTGGCTGGTGAGGTTCTAGCGCGCAGTTGGACTCTGGCTCGTGAGCTTCTAGCGCGCAGTTGACCCTGGCTGGTGAGGTTCTAGCGCGCAGTTGGACTCTGGCTCGTGAGGTTCTAGCGCGCAGTTGACCCTGGCTGGTGAGGTTCTAGCGCGCAGTTGGACTCTGGCTCGTGAGCTTCTAGCGCGCAGTTGACCCTGGCTGGTGAGGTTCTAGCGCGCAGTTGGACTCTGGCTCGTGAGGTTCTAGCGCGCAGTTGACCCTGGCTGGTGAGGTTCTAGCGCGCAGTTGGACTCTGGCTCGTGAGCTTCTAGCGCGCAGTTGACCCTGGCTGGTGAGGTTCTAGCGCGCAGTTGGACTCTGGCTCGTGAGCTTCTAGCGCGCAGTTGACCCTGGCTGGTGAGGTTCTAGCGCGCAGTTGGACTCTGGCTCGTGAGGTTCTAGCGCGCAGTTGACCCTGGCTGGTGAGGTTCTAGCGCGCAGTTGGACTCTGGCTCGTGAGCTTCTAGCGCGCAGTTGACCCTGGCTGGTGAGGTTCTAGCGCGCAGTTGGACTCTGGCTCGTGAGCTTCTAGCGCGCAGTTGACCCTGGCTGGTGAGGTTCTAGCGCGCAGTTGGACTCTGGCTCGTGAGGTTCTAGCGCGCAGTTGACCCTGGCTGGTGAGGTTCTAGCGCGCAGTTGGTCTCTGGCTTGTGAGCTTCTAGCGTGCAGACCAACTCTGGCTCGTGACATTCTAGCGCACGGGCCGACTCTGGCTCGTAACATTCTAGCGCGCCGGCGGACTCTGGCTCGTGACATTGTAGCGGGCATTACATATTCTGCTTATTTTAATTTGATTTGATTGGCGTAGAGTAGTTTTATACGAGTAGAGTTCACTCGTATAAAAGTCGATGTGCTTTGAACTTTGTTTTTATTCGGTAAATTTTCTATACGGACCAAGTTTGCTTGTGAGAAAGTGATGCCGCGCGCACGCTGGCGGGCGAGTCTTTTAAATGCTCAGGTATTTCAATAGCGATATTAGTACAGTAATGTCGCTAGTAACCTTCAATATTAACGTACAGGGCAAGAAGATGGAGACGACGCCTTTGGCCATGTTCGGCTTCTACGTGGAGCGCGTGAAGGCCAGCCTGCGCGTCGCGATGGCGATGTCGCCCATCGGCGACTCCTTCCGCAACCGCCTGCGCATGTTCCCTTCGCTCATCAACTGCTGCACCATTGACTGGTGAGCTCTCTTTTTAGGGTACCGTACCCGAAGGGTGGGTGCGCGTGGTGATTAAGCCCATACTCTCTCTCTGAGAGAAGGCCCGTGCCCTATAGTAGGACGTATGTAGGCTGCTTGTGTGTACCGGAAGGGTGCCAAACGGGACCCTATTACGAAGATTCCGCTGTCCGTCCGTCCGTCCGTCTGTCACCAGGCTGTATCTCATGATTCGTGATAGTTAGACAGTTGACATTTTCACAGATGATGTATTTCTGTCGCCGCTATAACAACAAATACTAAAAACAGAATAAAACAAATATTTAAGGGGTTCTCACATACAACAAACGTGATTTTTTTGTCGTTTTTTGCTCGATTTTAATAATGGCAACAGGTAGACGCTTGAAATATTCCGCTACCCACCCGGCTCACCGCTATACGCAAAAATTACATCGACTTCATCGATTTTGAAGTCGATGCGACTTATTTCTCTTTCACAATTTATCTTTATGTTTATAGGTTACCTTTGATCTTTCCTGAGCACCACAAATTCCCGTTGCCCCCACCAGGTTCACAGCGTGGCCGACTGAGGCGCTGCACCGCGTGGCCTTCATGTTCATAACTCAGATGGACGGCGTCAGCGAAGAAATGCGGGACGCCTGCGTCGACATTTGCCAGCTATTTCACACCTCCGTGGTGAAACTCAGTGATAGGTGAGTGAGCATTCGCGTGGCTGGTTATCTGCCAAGTTAGGGATGTCGTTAAAAACAGAAGTTACGGTATTAATATTGGGTGCACTAATAACCCAGGTAATATAGTTAAGGTAATATGATAAGTAATGCGGTATATGCAATTCAATTAAGTTATTACAGACCATATTTACTTTTCAAATTGAAATCATAATAATACGTTGGTTGTCTGGAAGAGATCGCTCTAAGCGAAAAGACCGCCAATTGTATATCACTACTTAGATATAAGAAACTATTTGTAATAGCTTTCACCTGGTTGTGCAATAAAGTGTTCTCTATCTATCTATCTGATACGTAAGACATCACAGCCCGTGGACTGACTTTTGCACGCAAGTAGATCGCTACCCCGCGGTAGACGCAGATTATACGCAATAGTTTGAGAAAACCCTATTGATTTTATCCAATCGATAACAGCAGATTTTTAATATTGTACTATGTTTTGCCGCAGATTCTATACGGAACAAAACCGTAAGGTGTACGTGACGCCGACCAGCTACCTGGAGCTGATCAAGGCATTCCAGAATCTTTACAGCTTGAAAGTCGATCAGATTACCAGGTCCAGAATTCGGTGAGCTGACGCAACAAGAACATTCTTTATAGAACACCAGAGCATATGACATAAATAACATGTAAAGATACAGAGCAACATATTGAATTAATGAATGAATGAATAACAATTTATTGCCAAGAACAAAGATTTTTCACACTTTTACACTAAATTACTTACGATTGCGATTTCCCGATCTCCTTTGTGAATTTGGCGTTATTTTTCCGTCGCGAGATAACGCCCGCAAACCCGCGTCCTAGTTGCTCCTAGATTTTCTTTCCTGTGGATTAAGCAGACAAAGTTAAGAGAGTGGTATGGGTGCTGGTCAACACAATTACACTTATACTCATTAGAGATATTTTTATATGGAGTACAATATGAACATAGATGTAAAAGACCATTCGTTTCTACAAAGTACCAAAGGCGTTTTTAGTTTATTTTCAATCAAAACACCAGAAATATCTTGCGTAGATAATATAAGAAAGAGACTACCGACCTAGCGGCTGGTGGCATCCTATGGCAGCCGTGCGTTTAGTGGACTCTAGGCCTTATTCTAAGGGAATAAAACTCCCATTTAGTTACGAGACGGGCCTGGAGCAGTTGGACTTCGCCGCCGGGCAGGTGGCCGTGATGCAGGCCAACCTGATCGGCCTTCAGCCGCTGCTGGTCGAGACTTCAGACAAAACGGAGAAGCTCATGATCAAGATTGAACAGGACACTGTGGTGGTGGAGAAACAGAAGGAGGTGCGTATATCTCAAACTCAACATTTTTCTTCACTGTAAAAATAAAATGTCGATGCTGTTTGTTTCAGACTTAATAGTTATCTATTATATAGATAATGTGGAGAAGAAGCTAACAAAGAAACTCATTTAAATACATACATAAACTCGCGCCTGTATCCTAGAGGGGTAGGCAGAGACCAGGGACTGCCACTTGCCACGAACCTGACAGATCACTTTCGTTTCCTCAACAATCATTAGTTGTTGCATGCACGCACGCCCGTTTCGGGTACTTTTTATCTTGCCCTTTGCTAATACATCCCCTATTTGGTCGAAGTATGTCCGCCTGGGACGTCCCTTTTACCGGCCCTTCCACCCACATTCGCTCGACATATTTGTTTCGTCAATCTTTCTTCCTACATCCTCTCCACATGTCCAAACCAACGCAACATTCCTTTCTCAATTCTAGTCACTACATCCTCGTTCCTCTTTCCACTCTACATTTATTCTTTTCAAAACACGTTTTAACTTAATTTCATGGAGTTTTCAATTTACAGTTACACTACACTAGACAACCGTCCCCTTTAACAGACATCTTTGTCTTCTAAATAATCTTTAATGTTATCATAGGCTTTTTTAAACAGAGTTTGCTTAACACAATGTTTTAAACAGCGTCCGTGGTAACTCTAATATTATATCTTGAGTAATGTTATTGTAAAACCGTACACACTCATTTCGTTTCTTTCAGCTTTGGTCTGGGTGTAGAGAATTTTTCCTAAATACTATCAAAGACGAGAAATTCACAATAGTGGTTGACCTTGAACGAGCAAACGACTTGATGGACATTATTGTAGCCCGTATTTAAACGTTTTCTATCGACGGTTTATTTACATGTAGAACGAAGCTGAATCAAATATGGTCTGTGACTTCTTTGCCGTCCCTCAGATCGTTTTATACAGGCCACCGCGCAACACGACGTATGCCGTGCCGGCTGTGAACACTACGCTTCCACATGCAGCGACACCGCAAAGCGTGCCATCCGTTTTACCACCTACATTTGGCTTTATCGTCGCATGCTGCTATGTTGTCTCGATGTGTTTCTATAATTCTAAACGACACATGTAGTTTGCGGTGTCTCCAGTAATCATCTGTGTGTAAACGCTCCTTTAATGTCTCTTTTATGGAATCTAACAAAGATGAGTGTAATGGAAATTTAGGAAAAAAAAAACTTGTCTTATGTCTTGTATTATTAGTGTGGGGCCAGAAGCAATGTATGTGCCTGTATGTAAGTGTTTATGTTTATGTTTATTTCATAAGCGCTGTTAGCGTATCGGTAGAGCGGTGCGCTCACATTCGGGAGGTCGTGGGTTCGAATCCCGGCATGTACCAATGACTTTATTTTCTAAGCTACGAACATTTGTAGTAGCAATATCACTCGCTGAGGGTAAAGAAAAACATCTTGGGAAAACCCTAGTGTCTGTGGTATTTACATATATTAGCGCCTGTTACGTACTAAGGCCCAACTCCTCATAGTGCCCGATAAGTGCGGAAATCTCAGTTCTAACTAAATTAAACTTCTATCATTTCATCTTCCCGTCCCCAGATCGTAGGCGCCGACGAAGCGTTGGCCAACGAAGCGGCGGCTGCAGCCCAGGCCATAAAAGATGACTGCGAGTCAGACCTAGCGGAGGCAGTGCCCGCCCTGGAAGCGGCTCTGAACGCGCTGAACACACTAAAACCGGCTGATATAACGCTAGTCAAGAGCATGAAAAACCCGCCCGCCGGGGTTAAGTTGGTCATGGAAGCTGTCTGCGTCATGAAGGGCATCAAGGGCGACAGAAAGGTCGACGGCAGCGGTAAGTAGTCTTGGGTAAATAGAGAAAGACCCAGAAATGACTTCGTAGACACTAGATAGATAGATAATCATATATTTGTACTTTTTGACTATCCTGTTTTTAGGCTTACTATACGTACCCAAAGGGATAAGGGACCCTATTACTAAGACTCCACTGTCCGTCTGTCTGTCTGTCTTTCTGTCTGGCTGTCTGTCACTAGCCTGTATCTCATGAGCTAGACAGTTGAAACGACTAACTTCACTGTCCGTCTGTCCGTGAGTTGATCAAAATTTCTAAGCAGTTGAAATTCAACTGCCTAGCTATAACGGTTCATGAGAAGATGTCTGGTATAAAAAAATTGCGGTTACAGATTTGGGCGAATTGCGCGTAGCATTTTTAGGTCACCAGAAGTCATTCGCCGGAAGGGTTAAACCTGCAATCTGTACTATAGTATTTTCTGTGCAGGCAAGCCGTACGAAGATTTCTGGGGCCCCTCGCAAAAGATGCTCGGTGATATGAAGTTCCTGGAAGGGCTCAAGAACTACGACAAAGATAATATACCAGCCGCCACCATTAAGAAAATTAGAGACAAGTTTGTATTGATCGTCTCGGAACTTATTCTGGGAATAAGAAGAGAAAAAAGAGTAAAAAAAATTCACAGAAAGAGAACGGAAGGCATAAGCTAGAGATACTTAAGTCTTTGCTTGTACTTATGCTTTTTGTTTCATACCCTCTATGAATATTGAAATACAAAGTGTTATTGAAATAACGCAAAGTCCGAAAACAGTTTCTTCAGTATCGATAATAAAACTTTTTACTTATTGATAGTGGTTTAGTCATTGACACTTTTTCTCTGTGTTGATACTGATGAAACGGTTATACAGCTTTTGCGTTAGTTTCACGGCCCACCTGGCTTCCCACCGAAAACCTCTTATTACATGCTACTTCGTGTTAATTTTGCTTTAATTTGAGCCAAATTACGCGTCTCAGCACGACGTGACGTCGTAACGTGTTTATGTGTAAGAGCCCTAACTACACCAGTGGACTCTAGGGATAAAACACACCAAAGTGGTAGCGGTGGCGGACTGCGGTAGCGTTCCGCGTTCCACTAGTGATATTATACGCTAAGGTAATTAGTAAATGTACCATATGAATGGTACGCTTACCAAAATTCCTATATTTAAAGATAAAGATAAGATAAAAAAAGTATTTATTGCCTCATCAAAAAACAATATTTGTGCTACGAACCATAATACTTACATTATGGCACGCTAAGGTACCGTAATTCAATGTAATTTAATGAAATGATTCCTTACTAGTGAGTAAGGAATTATTACCTACATCTCTCGTCGTGTCCTCAGCACATCATGAATTTCGTCATTTTCGGGCATCCCGCTATCATTTATCGCTAACAAGCACTAGATTATTATTAGATATATTTAATATTGCTATTAATAAGAATGTTTCAAGGATTATTTCTGATTGTTTCGGAGCAAATATCATAAAATTACCGTAACCATAGCACCATAACCAGTGCCACAGATAACGTTAATACGATCTTAATCTTCAATGAATCAACCTGGGTCTTAGTTTTTAAACGCGCTACTGCTAGTCTCTTAGAAATTCAATATGGTTAGAAAAAACCTTCCAACACTGAATGCCTCCAAGACTCCAAAATTCCGATATTTCCACAAAACAAAAGCTTCTGAGCCAAAATTCCAATCAAACATAACTATTAAAACATTACTTAAAAAACCTGACATTCTAAAACACTTAAGCATTCTTGGAGGCCAGGCACGGAAACTGCTACGATGTGGTGCCACCAAGTAACGCTGCCACATATTTGGCTTAGTGTCAGTATTTCTTTTGAGATTAGTAAGTTTGTGGAGATATTAAGTTAATGCCTACCCTTTAAATCATCATCATCATCATCAGCCCCTTAACGCCCACTGCAGGACATAGGCCTCCCTCGTGGTTTTCACCCTTTAAATATTTGTTATAAATCAACTTCAAACGAGGAATACGCATTTACAGCTTCACAAGAGGACTAATTTATTTTTGGGCGCGCATAATTTTTAGGCACCAAGTGATAGGTAAATTTTGGTATATTCGATATTGTTGGTTTATAAAATATTTGAAGAATCGATTTATAGATTATGCAAATGGGTCTCTGATAGTCTAATCCCGCCATTGCAGTAACAGGCTAGATGATTGGGCTACTTTTTGATAGTTCCGGCTCTTTACTACAACTGAGATCAAAATGTTTGTGAAAATTATTTTATTTATTTATTAATTATCTTTGGAAAACCAACAGTACATGTGGCTTATATAACTACTTAGTGAGCCAATTACAGGTTTTCACCTATGCCAACAGAGTGCTAGTTTGCTGCTGATACAAAACTTGCACTTGTAGAGACTTAGACTTAGAAACTTATAGCTAAACGTACATGACATCTCTAGTAAAAGTGTTGCCACAACGAGTAACATTAAAAAGGAACGATTTAAACCCATAAGTAATGTTTCTATAGAGGAAAAGGGTAATGTATAATTAAGACAAAAAAAATATAAACTCAATTAAAGAAAATAAAATATTTCAAATAAAAACGTGCCAGGTTAGGTGGACCAACTTATATAGGTATTTCAGGGCGGGATTCGACTAAAGATGAATAGAATCAGAGAAAGAGTAGTACGACGGAAAGCGAAAAAGTAGTATTGTGGTAGATGAGCAGGAGATAAAATACTTTAACGGGTATACTTATTCAAGATGGTATAGGTGCTGGGCAAGCCTACTCCATCTAAAAACTGTTTTTAGATGGAGTAGGCTTGTCCAGGCACTGCAGCATCCGAGTAGTCTCTTCACACATCTAGTGTGAGTGAAGGTGCCACTGGACGCTATATAAATCATCTCATTACGTAGATGGAAAGGCTGATCCGAGTTGGGGGACGCCTTAACACAAAATATGGTACCTACATAAAAAAAATGTTTCCGCTAGGTACATCCCCGATCGTGAGTTCGATCCAGCCGTCATCTCGAAGATCTCATCGGCCTGCGAGGGACTGTGCCGGTGGGTGCGCGCCATGGACGTCTACGATAGAGTCATCAGGGTAAAGTGCACCTTTATGCCAGCTACTTTGCGTCTATTTCAGCTTAGCTCTATGCTACGATTTGAAAACGTAGGCGTGCAGCCAGTACGTTAGGGTGGCATTTTAAGCGCTTGTGGTACCGTTCACTGTACTCCCTGATTTCCTGATCTACGGTTAGCATTTTTATGTCCCAATACATAAGTTTGTTTGAAATGCACCCCGGTATTTTCAAAATGGATCTGAGAGTTTTGGTTTCGAAGCGTTCTAAGATATCAGTGTTTAACTTCGAGGCTGTGCCCCAGAGTGGGATGCCGTAAGTCCATAATCGTTTTTTAGCTTTGTGAATAATAAGTTTACACTCTCTTGAAACTTGTGACTTGCGTCCTAGGAGCCATTACATTGAGCGGACGTTCATGTGAAGCTGCTTTCGTTAGTTTTTTTTTAATTAAAAATTTTTTCAAAAACCTTTTCTAATCCCACGAATACTTTCAGGTGGTGGCGCCGAAGAAAGCGGCGTTGGCGGAGGCCGAAGGGGAGCTCCAAGCTCAGATGAACACTCTGAACGCGAAGCGGGCGCAACTACAGGGCGTGCTCGACAAGCTACAGGCAAGTTTAGTATACAGGGTGTTTCAGAAAGGTCAAGCTTGAAGGGGTTATTCTACTCATGAAGACAAACAACTTTTGTTATGAAACCAACTTTGAAACATCGAAAAAAATATCAAAATATTGCTATTTTTCTAGCGAATATACATACAAATTACACAAATTTACGCCTGTATCCCGGAGGGGTAGGCAGAGACCAGGGTTTGCCACTAACAGGTATATCAGAAAGCTTATATTGTTTTCGATGTTTCTGAGTTGCGTTATTTTAATTTGTTATGAAATTAAAATAACGCAACTCAGAAACATCGAAAACGCCTGCCTGCCTTGTGGACCTTTCCTTGCACACCGCACCTCTGCACAATGGATTATGTGGTTGTTGCAGTAGTGGTAATAATAATCCGAATGGGTCATTGCAATCATCGTTAGCAAATTTGCCTTTTTTGTAAACATTTTCGTAGTTTGGTTGTCATTTCCATACCAATTAAATCAATATGATACACTTTTCATTTGCGAACAAGTTAAGCTATTTTCAATTTAACGTAGAGCGTAAACACTAGCTAAAAGTTCGTTGACGCTAAAATGTCATAGCATGTGTTATGACATTCTACCGTCATAATTTAACTCAAACATAGATCAAAATCGCTCAAACATAGATCAAAAACACGGATTTGTGTCTACTTGTAATCTGGTGTTATAAGTTTGTAAATTAAAAGCAAACCACGTTCATATGTCAATCCCCTCGTGGCTCTCAACGGTGAGACGAAGCAATAGACAATTCCATTGAACTATTCAACACCTCTCACAGTATTCGTTTTGTTAGACACTAAACGACGAGTTCGCCGAGATGACCCGCAAGAAGAAGGGTCTAGAAGACGAGATCGCACTGTGCTCCACCAAGCTAGCGCGCGCCGAGCAGCTCATCGGCGGCCTGGGCGGCGAGAAGATGCGCTGGTCCGAGCTAGCGAGACAGCTGCAGGAGCTGCTGGGGAAAGTCATAGGTCTCTAAATCTGTATCTCCCCCCCCTCTCTCTCTCTCTCTCTCTCTCTCTCTCTCTCTCTCTCTCTCTGTTTCTCACTCTCTTTGTCGCCAAAATGGCGCGGAAAAAGAAAAGAAGGGTCTAAAGGTTGAGATCGCGGGTCCTCCACCAGGATCTGATCGGCGGCCAGGGCGTTGAAAACCATACTACTGACATGACACTTCACAGAGTATTGGTACACTTGTGAGGCCCGTTTACACAACGAAGGATTGCTTACTAGTGATCGGTCCCCGCTTCAACTCTCCTTTCTCACCTACACAGTTTCTCCCGCTCTAGCGAAACTGCTGATCGGTGGACGTGGAGGGGGGAAATATGTCCTTCTCTGTCTCTCACTTTTAATTTCCTTTTCTCTACCTGTCTATCTCTCTCAGACACAATCTATCTCATAAATATTAATTATACAAACATTTAACAGGACACTACATAAGAAATAACATGTACAGCAAACCTCTCATCTCGCTATTATACCGCCAATTTTATACGGCAAAACATGTTTACATGTCAAGCATTTTAATGTATTTTCTTTTCCGGTGTATACAATAAAGTGTTCTCATCTAATCTAATCTATTATCTCGCTATTATGTAAAATAAATTTCAGGTGACGTGCTCCTATCGGCCGGTTCCATAGCTTACCTCGGGCCCTACACCGTCAGCTACAGACGAGAGATCGTCCAGATTTGGAACAGGCGTGCCTTGGAACTACGTGAGTGTACACAGTTCAACCAAGTCTTAAATCGCCATCGAAGATTTGACTGAAACTGAAATACGCTTTCTGAATCAAGGTTAACAATATGTGTAAGTAAATAAACACTACTTCAGAGTTAGTCAAATTTGCCAAACAACTGCATTAATATTATTTGTTAGGTAACTTAACTTTGACCTTTGCACCTACGTAATGAGATGATTTATGCAGCGTCGAGTGGCGCCTTCACTCACACTAGATGGAGGAAGGGACCACTCGGACACTGCAGTGCCTGAAACATTGTTTCATAGAAGGAGTAGGCTTGCCTAACACCTATACCATCCCGACAGCTTAGTCGGCCTAGCCCGCAGGAAAGACAAGTCAATACAAACTAATAAAACTAATAAACTTATCTATTAAATAAGCCGGTCCATTCGCGATTATTTATTAGGTAAGTTTACCTAATAAATAATCTAGATCCCGATAAATGCATAACTACTTACCTATTACTTACAGAGATCCCCTGTTCGGAGACGTTCTCGCTAACGGCGACCCTCGGCGAGCCTGTAGTCATACGCGCGTGGAACATAGCCGGTCTGCCCGTGGACGCGTTCTCTATCGAGAACGGCATCATTGTGGAAAAGTCTCGCCGATGGCCGCTCATGATTGACCCACAAGGTACGAACAGAACCGTTAGCCAGCTAATGTTCATTTTCTATATTCAAGATAAGCCAGCCCACAGTAAATTTTTGACATAAGTTGTATAAATAGAACTGATATATTTTAACTGTTTATAGATTGTTTATAGGAAACGGCCACGAGCCGCATAACTAACTCAAAAAATTGAAAATACCGTACAGAAGCTACAAACCATAATCAAAGTTTGTATCACTTTTACGAGCCGATGGTCTCCTGGAAAGGTATAGATTAGTCGGACTCACAGCCCGTTACATCCTGTGAAATGACGCGATCTGATCACTATGTAAACTATAAGTGAGGGTCAAAAGGGATAACCAAAGGCCCGCGTGGCTCTGCCCAGTACAAACATACCGGTTTAACAATTCGGAGGTGACCCAAGAATACATCGTCGTACCTAAACTCACACCTGTATTCCAGAGGCGGAGATAGAGACCAATATTTGTCACTTGTCACTTGCCACGATCCTATTAAACGTCTTTCGTTTCACCACCGACCGACTGACCGATTCATTGATGAGTTTGTTTTGATATTATGTCAAAAGTTCACATATCCTCGACATTCAGAGCAAGCCAACAAATGGGTGAAGAACATGGAGCGTGAGAACAATCTGAAGGTCATGAAGTTGACTGATTCCAACTATGTGCGGACGTTGGAGAACGCCATACAGCTGGGATTCCCCGTCATTCTGGAGAACATCCGGGAGCAGTTGGACGCTGTGCTTGAGCCGGTCTTGTTGAGGAATGTGTACAGGTGAGTTCAGTAAACAAAGAAAGAGAGAGAGAGAGAGAGAAAGGAAGAAAGAGAATAAAGGAAAATCAATACTTTGGTCGACATTATGAAAGCGGCTGGGAAACATTGGACGAGACTGGTAAGGGACCGGATGGGTATGCGTGAAAGAGAAGATGCCTATGCCCAACAGTGGGCTCTGTTTATGGGCTGATTAAATAGATAGATAGATAGAATACTTAGAAACATAATTACACAAAAGTTTATTAAACTTGTACAAATTGCCTCAGTCTGGGTGTATTTCCATGTTTGTGATGGTCTTGCCTGGTTAGCATAGCTGGTTAGTATCCTAATTTGGGACCTGGACAAGTGATTGTGTTGTGTGGTAGTTATTAATGTCGTTATTAACAGAAAACACTTAGCGTTGGATGCTTTTGGCCGCCTAGTTGGTCTAGCGGTATCGCGCTTGTTTATCATCACAGAGGATTCGGAATTTTTAAGATAACCCTGTATAACACATATTTCTAGATCCGGAGGGATCGACTGCTTAAAGCTGGGCGACAACGTACTGGAATACAATCACAACTTCCGTTTCTACATCACCACAAGGCTCAGCAACCCACACTACTTGCCTGAGATAGCCGTCAAGGTACGTCACACTAAAACCGCATTGACACGATCAAAATCTCCTTGGACATGGTACCTTTGGCGACTCCGTGCTATTTAAGCTATCTTGACCGTGGCCATGTGGCCACGCTTTGATAAATGTTTATCAAAGCGCACTGGAACGACTCCAATAAATGTTAACCTTGGACGACGCTCGAAGTCGATTTTCTACTTGTATGTGAAAGTACAAAACAAAAAAGCGTCAAGTGCAAAAACTATGACATCTCGTCATCATCTATTACATAAAGTGAAGAACTAGGATGGTAAGATTGCCAAGCTGGCGTGGTAGTGGGCTGGTCCCATTTGCCGAAGGACCTGCAATCAATGAGGGTAAAATACGTTCTCGTGTAGAGTCCACGAGTCTCACTAGCGAGAGGAAAAAATGAAATAGTACACTTCATATTATTGTAATTAGTTATTAATAGAAAAATAAAAAAAAAATAAAAGATGGTATTTCTTGCCAATTTTTTGTTACCGTAATTTTATGTTGAAGTATAAGCCACATTCATTTTGAAAGTATACAATCATTAAAAACCTTAGAATGTAAAAGAGCGAGAGATGACAAAAATAAAAGCAGTCTCAGCTCCTCGGGACCTTTTTGAATTACGTTATAGAGCAACATTTCGTGTGCAGGTGACCATGCTGAACTTCATGATCACCCCGCAAGGGCTGCAGGACCAGCTGCTGGGCATCGTGGTGGCGCAGGACCGGCCCGAGCTCGAGCTCAAGAAGAACCAGCTGATCGTCGAGGGAGCCGACAACAAGAGGACGCTCAAGGAGATCGAGGATCAGATCTTGGAGGTGAGGTGCTGCACCGATCGATCAGCTCCTACTCGTCGACTGCTGGATGTACCCCCCCCCCCCCCAATTGGCCGTCCTCATCCAGTTGGTGCCAGCAATCTGCCTCAGATGGTCGGTCCAGCGAGCTGGGCGCCCTACAATGCATTTGTTGGACCACATACTAATGAAATAGTAACCTACTTGGATAATAAGAAGATCTTGAGAATCAAATCATAAAAGTAAGATAGGGCACCGAATACTTGTTGCATTAAAAATATATCGGGAGAAACACAAACGGCACACACGATCCCCGGCGTAAAGAAGCGACTACAATAGAAATTAGAGACTCTGGCGGTTGGATAAAGGTTAGGTACTCAATGATCGGCGATGGGTAGCAGTGTCATTTAGCACTAACATTAGCAAAGATCTATGATCAATAAGTCATCTGCCCAGTGTGGCGACTATAGCAAAGGGCATTATGAGTACCCCTCAAGGGGTCTGAGATCAACTGCTGAGCATTGTGGGGTTCAGAACCAGCCCGAGCTGAAGAAGGACCACCAGCTCATCGTTGAAGGCTGGTTCCAACGATGACATAACATTCAAGGAGATTGCAAATCAAATTTTGGGGGTAGGACTTGGACCAAATACCACAAAAACCTCTTGAAATTGAAAGCCAATAGGATTAGTATTCATAAACAACACAAAACATTCCCACAGACAGACAGCTAAAGAGCATAGACATCTACGATTAGTCTATTTTTGACTTATCTATCATTCAAATAAGCATTTCTGTAGCATACCGTTTACTTTGCTGGGGAGGCCATAAATTGATCGCTGCGACATTTTCGTTTGACTAAATGGCACGAGTCACGACTTCGCCCAAGGAATATTCTACTGAGTGATCATCTGCCCTACAGGGGCAATTTCGGATTTGTGAAATAAGAAAAAACCGGCCAGGGGCGAGTCGGACTCGCGCACGAAGGGTTCCGTACCATTCCGTTCCGTTTCCGTACATCTATACAACATTTGAATATTTCAAGCGTCTACCTATTGCCGTTATTAATATCGAGCAAAAATAATGGCAAAAAACGCGTTTGTTGTATGGGAGCTTCCCTTCTTCTTATTCTTTATTCTGTTTTTAGTATTTGTTATAGCGGCAATAGAAATACATCATCTGTGAAAAATTCAACTGTCTAACTATGACGGTTCATGAGATACAGCCTGGTGACAGATGGACGGACGGACAGGGGAGTCTTAGTAATAGGGTCCTTTGGGTACGGAACCCTAAAAGCCGACCATGCATCTGATTAAATGTGACTCTGTAGCGAAAATTTTAATCCCACACACACCCTTCTCAGGTGCTATCGTCAGCCGGCAACATCCTCGAAGACGAGTCGGCGACCAAGATCCTCTCGTCCTCCAAAGTGCTGTCCATAGAGATCGAGGCGAAGCAGGCCGCTGCCGCCGTCACGGAACTGGAGATAGACGAGGCCCGCCTGCTCTACGTGCCAGTATCGAAGCACAGCTCCGTGCTGTTCTTCTGCATCTCGGACCTGGCCAATATTGACCCCATGTACCAGTACTCGCTGGGGTGGTAAGTGTCTTTTGTTACAACTTTTTGGAGAGCAGAGATTCAGAGGGTGAATGCAAAGCAAAGGTAGAATTTTTGGTATTGGTATTGGTGACGATTTGAGTTTCCGCAACTCGACTGCTAATGAGCCTATTCTGTGTGAAGGAAGAATAGAGAACTATTCTTGTCACCCCAGCTCCTCCGTCCGTTGTCTAGTTACCCCAGTGCATTCCATCAGCGCGTGGGCGGCTCTCTCCCCTGCGTCCGTGCATGCTCTGCGCAGAGGATTGTCTGTAGCACCTATTGTAAAAAGATGTTTCTTATTACCGTGACCTGTAGGCTGTAAGAGCCCCTGTTAGAGTGCGGAGTTGCGACTTGTTGTCTGTAGCACCTATTGTAGAAGATATTTATTATAACACAACACACATCACAGAAACAGAATAAACAGATAAGTGACATAATATTAACAACAACAGAAAGAAAACGTAATACGCAACAGACAAAACAAATAATTTAAAAAAAAATCTAGTTGTGTGAGCACACCACAGTGTGTCCTCAGTTGCTACAAAAACAGCTGACTCAGCGTTGTGCTGATAAAATGAGCCCTCAGCGCCGGTTTTCAGTCAGTGGCTACGGTAAGTCATAATAGAGAACTTGCGTCAAGCTTAGATCGAAGTGGCATTGCTTTTATACCATAGGAGACAGAAAAACTCAACAAGAATAAAATCATAAAAATATTTCTTTCGGGGCTTTTTGGGTCCCGAAAAATCAAATTTCTGTAATAATTCAATTCTAAACGTTTTTTAAAAAGGTTGCAGAGGCTTAAAACTATTTGCAGGATAAGTAGAATATTGATAAACACTTCACATTGACAGTCCGATTTTATGGCGCGTTTTTGTACCATGTAACTAGAATGACTTTTTGACTGGTCACATTATGAAAAGTATTAGTCGTAGACAAAATAGTGAACCACTTCTATTTACCTTTTAACATGGCCTCTCCGATCAAATTTAAAAAATTTTTCGTGCAAGTTATCCTTTGTAGTTACACAACAACCACTTCACTTTTGTTTGCTGCGTAAACATAATGTTTCGTTCCACGTGGCCACTCAGGTTCATCAATCTGTACAACCAAGCCATCCTCAACTCGCCCAAGAGCGCAGAGCTGAACGAGCGCCTGAGCGGTCTCAACCAGTACTTCACCAGGAGCATCTACGAGAACGTCTGCCGAAGTCTGTTTGAGAAGGACAAGCTGATCTTCTCGCTCGTTCTAACACTCGGGTTGCTGCGGCCGCAGGTGAGAAGGCATCGAAGCCGGATTAATCCGGCCGTGAAAATAATCCTTATTAAGAAAAATTCTAATCGGGTCGATGGCATTAAGAAGGCGACAGGAGGACAATGGACGAGGTTAGCAGGGGACCGGAGAGGTTGGCGTGACGGTGAAGAGGCCTATGCCCAACAGTGGACGTCTTTCATGGGCTGTATAGATACTGGTATATAGATAGAACATTCTAATCTCTCTAAATCCCTTTAAATGTTGTACCCAACCGATGGCGGGATAGGCGGGATAAGACTAATTAATTTTACATAACATAACATAAACTCACGCCTGTAACCCAGAGGGGTAGGCAGAGACCAGGGACTGCCACTTAATTTTAATGATTTGAAATGATACAAATCCCGAATCCCGGCTGGGGACAAAAATAAAACCCAGGTCTTGGATGTTTACATGTTTGTGATGTCGTTGTTTCTGGTTCCCACAACACAGGGTATCCTAGTGTGGGGCCAGACGCAATGTATGTGCCTGTATGTAAATGTTTATGTTTATGTTTTGTTTACACTAACGGCTATCCTAGATGAAATTACACATTTTCATGTGTCACACTGGGCAATGGCCTCCCCTTTAGCTCTCCACTTCTCAATGTTCGAGGCCAACCCGTTACGAAGGTCGTGAGGTCATACCACCATCTCCGGTTGGGTCGGCCACGTTTGCCACAACCGTCACGTGGAACCCAAACGTTGGCGTTTCTTTCCCACCAGTCTGCGCTCGTACGGCTCACGTGGGCCCGCCCAATTCCACATCATCATATCATAAGCAGCCTATATACGACCCACTGTAGGGCACAGGCCTTCTCTCAGAGAGAGAGTATGAGGTTAATCACCACGCGTGCCCACCGCGGATTGGCGATTTTAAACGCTGAGGTATGATTTAGATTTATTTATTGAGCTTCCTTGTTGTATAAAAGATGTTACTTTAAAAAACTAGAACTAAACAAGGACCCTGCAAGGGCGCCGCTAAAATTAAGTTATTTATAACTTAAATTAAACTTAACTCTATTTATGTTAATAGTTCAGACACTCAGGTTTCCTCACGATATTTTCCCTCACAATTAGCGAATGGTGTTGCTACTATAACTTCATAAATGTACATAACCTAAAAAACAAAGTCATAGGTACATGCCCGCACTAGGAATCGACCCCGGGTCCCTCGCTTCTGAGTCCAAAGTACCCACCCACTAGGCTACCACCGCTCCAATTCCACATATTAACATTACAATTACGGAATTAAACTTCGGTGCAGCCAGGACTCGTCAGTTTTCAATTTAGCATCAAACAGCAGGGCAAAATCGACGAGGAGCAAGTGGCGTTCCTGCTGACCGGCGGAGTGGCGCTGGAGAACCCGTTCCCGAACCCGGCGCCCGGCTGGCTCTCCGACAAGGCCTGGTCCGAGATCGTGCGCTCTAGTAACCTGCCCGGGTAAGCCCTGCCTCCTGCAAATTTTTTTTTTTTTTTTATGTAGCCTATACCTACGGCAATAATTTTGGGTTGTTGGAAAGATATAGCAAAATGAAATGCGTGTTTACGTCCCACTGTAGGGAACAGGCCTTCTCTCATAGAGAGAGTATGGGCTTATTTACCGCGCGTGCCCACCGCGGATTGGCGATTTCGATCGCTGAGGTATCTGAATACCTCCGTCTCCCAGCTTTTTTCACGATGTTTTTCTTCACAGTTAGCGAGTGGTATTGCCACTATAACTTCACAAATGTACGTTACTTAGAAAACAAAGTCATTGGTACATGCCGAGATTCGAACCCACGACCAACCGAATGTGAGGCCGGCCCCACCGCTCCGATATCCTGCGGTTGACCGTTTCATGTACATAAACCCACTTACATGTACTTTGATTAATGGTTACTTTTTGTCGACATCTTTGAGTTTGTTTTTAGTCTACGCGGCTTCAAAGAGAACTTTGAAAGAAACGTCCCGGCGTGGAAAGAGATCTACGACCTGTCGGCACCGCATGAGACTACTTTACCGCCGCCCTACGACGAGACACGGGGAATCGCTAAGCTCATTATATTCAGGTTCGTTTGTGTTTAAACATCGTTTGTATCGCATACTAAAGTCGTCAAAATATAAGAAGCCCGTTTTGACAGCTACAAAAACCATAGAATCTAACCTAGTTTGAGATCAAAAACATTAAAAATCTAAACTAATTATGAGTAACTTTTCGAGCTACAAAATCTGGTTTTTTTTTTCGAGCGTTAAATAATATGCTAGTGTATGGCCTTTTTATGTATTTGTTCGAGTAAATCCAAAGTAAAATGTATTTTTGTGTAGCTGTCAAAACAGGCTTCTTACATTTCGACAACTATAATACATGTTACAAACGCGCTTTAATTTACAAGCTTAGGTTAAAACAAATGAGTCTTGCGATAACATTTACATAAGCAGCCTATATACGTCCCACTATAGCCTCCTTTGTCCTGGCCTTGAAAATAACAATGGTTTTCAATTGTTATTTTCAAGGTCAGGACTGAGGAGGTTATGGCACAGGCCTTCTCTCAGGAGGAGCGTATGGGCTTAATCACCACGCGTGCCCACCGCGGATTGGCGATTTCAAGCGCTGAGCTATGTGAGTAGCTCAGACCCTCAGGTTTCCTCACGATGTTACCCTTCACCGTTAGCGAGTGGCATTGCTATTATGACTTCACAAATGTACATAACTTAGAAAACAAAGTCACATAGGTACATGCCCGCACTGGGAATCGAACCTGGGTCTCACGCTTCCGAGTCCAATGTTCTACCCACTTGGCTATCACCGCGTTCGATAACATTTGCTGATCTGGAATGTCGACCACGACGAAAATCTATGTTACTTCATCAACCCTAGTGGGTTAGTTAGACCTGAGATTTCCGCGTTAGCCTCATGGTTGGGCCATTGTACGTGTCAAAGCTGTGAGTTTACTCCAGCCACCTTATCTCTTTCTAGAAAGTCAGCAGTGCTCTGATATCACTGAAGGCCTCCTGAAGGGATCCCATGTTCCCATTTATGCCGGTCCATTGCTTTTCCACGCTCTCACAATGAATGGTCACGGGGACGATTGTTTTCTCTTTTTTGAGGCATCCCCGGCAAAACGGGCTGTCAATTCATCAGCCCTATCATCAGACATAAAGGCAGGAGATGACTATGAACCTCCCACAGATGCATTCGTCCCGACAAGCTGATCCCTCTGGTCCAGCAATACGTGGTGGAAGAGATGGGCCGGCCCTTCATAGAGCCGCCGCCCTTCGACCTGGAGAAGTCGTACAACGACAGCAACTGCTGCTCGCCGCTCATCTTCATCCTGTCTGCCGGATCCGACCCCATGTCCGGCCTGGTCAAGTTCGCCATGGAGAAGAAGGTCTTCAGCTTCGAGACCATCTCGCTCGGCCAGGGACAGGTCAGTGTTCGTGACAGAAGGTTCGAATGGAAGTGGGGAACGAAGATAGGGAGGAACAGAAAGAAGGTTTTTAGAAGGAAAGGAAGTTAGGAGATGAAAGGAAATAAAGATAAGATAATTTAGGGATACCGCAAACGTGGCTGACCAAGGCGGAGATGGCGGAACCACCTCATGATCTATCTGACGCGTTGGCTGGGTATGGCGTGACGTAGAAAAGTGGAGAACTACGGCATTTCCAGGATGAAATACGTCAAAGGAGGTGCCCATACTTCACATACTTCGACCTGGAAAAATCTTACAATGGCAGCAACTGTTATTCACTGCATATCTACAGCATATGTCCGGCCTGGTCAAATTATTAGTTTTGAGACCATCTCTTTTGGGCAGGGACGAGTTAGTTAGAGAACATCCTTTTTCTAGTAGAAGGAGATAAGGTGGGAAGTAAAAGAAGCAAATGTATGAAGGGGTAGAGGGAGGACCGAAATGGGGAATGAACGTTGGTGGTAGGGAAAAATAACGAAAAAGGAAGGATTGATGAAAGACGGACAAAAATACGAAGAACTGCTATAAGACAACCTGGAAAAGTCCTACGAAAATAGCAATGACGGAGACTTAAAACACCTTCCGTAGACACGTGAAATTACCAATGTAACCTTGCGGCAACAAATGACACGTAGAACCACAAATGTTCCTATTTAGTAGTATATTAAACGGGTCTAACCGCGATTATTTATTAGGTAAAACGTAATTACCTTTGATTCCCGACGTTTTACCGTTTCACCTAATAAATAATCGCGGTTAGACCCGTTTAATATATGACTGTGTATGAGCATCGCGAGTCAATAAAAAATACTAATGTTCCTATTGGCATCACCAGGGTCCCATAGCCGCGGCCATGATCTCCCAAGCCATCCAGACGGGCGGCTGGACGGTCCTGCAGAACTGCCACGTGATGGACTCGTGGATGGGCGAGCTGGAGCGGATCTGCGCCGAGGTCATCGTCCCGCAAGTGACGCACCCGAACTTCCGCTGCTGGCTCACTTCTTATCCCAGTCGGGCCTTCCCCGTCACTGTGCTGCAGAACGGTGAGATAATGTGGAAGTGTGTTTTGGTACCCGAAACGGGCGTGCGCGCATGCGGCGACTAATTAATGCTGATGAAGTGAAAGAGCTTCGCCTGATTCGTGGCAAGTGGAATACCATGTTCTCTGCCTTCTGCTCTGGGATATAGGCGTAAGTTTATATTACGTTTATGTTCAAGTGTTAGTATTGCTAGGCAAAGGGAAAGCTAAAAAGTACCCGGCGTACGTGCATGCAACGACTAAGGAATGTTGAGGAAGCGAATGTGATCTGTCAGGATCGTAGCAAGTGGCAGTCCCTGGACTCTGCCTATCCCTCTGGGATACGGGCGTGAGTTTATGTATGTATGGGTATGTATGTACTGCTAGGCTGAGCCGAAGCTCGTCCTGGCTGCACTAACTCCAGCTACAATTTATATACGCTTCAAATGGGCTAGAGGCACACTTCCTCTATTTAATAATAGAGTCGCGTGAACTGAGCTAAAGTTACTTTCACAGTCGCGTGCGATATAGCATAGTTGCTTCAAATTGTACTAAAGAACCTAGGGTCGCTCTAACTAGGCTGGAGTCACTCCATCTCCACGAGCCAGAGTGACTTTTACTTTGCTAAACTGACTCTCTCTAGGCTTTAGCCGCTTTCGTTAAAGTAACACCCGTTGGGATAAAGTCACTCCCGTTCAAAAAACCAATCACTGCTACGCCGAGTCTCATACGTCGCGTCGAAGAAGCTCGTCTGAGCGATGCACACTCGAGCCGGGCATCCCATTCGCCCGCCGTCGAATTACGAAACGTCCGCAGGTGTGAAGATGACGAACGAGGCCCCGAAGGGTCTCAGGAACAACATGTACCGCTCGTACATCTCGGACCCGATCTGCGAGCCCGAGTTCTACATCTCGTGCCCGCGCACGGACGAGTGGCGGCGGCTGCTGTTCGCGCTGTGCTTCTTCCACGCCATCGTGCAGGAGCGCAGAGCCTTCGGCCCGCTCGGCTGGAACATCCAGTACGAGTTCAACGAGAGCGACCTCCGTATCTGCGTTATGCAGCTGCAGGTCCGCCGCTCTTTATTTCTGTCGTTACTCCGTTCATAGACCTACACATGGACATCGTTTATTGACAATATTCGTTTCGTTACAAATCGAGGTGAAATTACAATAAATAATTAAATTTCGTAATAGGAATACAAAATAAAAAAATTAAAATCAAATTTACAAATGTCAAATATTACATGTAAATTTCTTAGTAAATGTCAATTATACTTAGTCAGGATAAGAGTGAAAGAGTATTTTTTTAAATAATAATGTTATTTTATAGAAAATAATATTCAAAATTCTATTAAAAATGTTTTAGTCAATAGCTTACGCTTTGTTGTCAAGTTCAGAGTGCCTTTTTGTATGCAGCCTATATACGTCCCACTGCAGGGCACATGCCTTCTCTCAGAGAGATTATGGGTTCAGTTACCAGTTATGTGAACACATCCGACACTCGGGTTTCGTCACGATGTTTTCCTTCACGGTTAGCGTTGCTTTTCTTACATTATTGCATTGTTTTGTTCATTCTTTCGATGTATCACTCATCCATTCATTCGTAAAATCTTTGGACATAATTCATTCATCAATTTGTTCAATTCATACATATGTCTATCTGTTTAGCCGACTTATGGCCCTCCTATTAACGATCCATGACATAGAACAGTACTTCCTTACAACGTCATAAAATGTCAAAAATCTACTGTCGACAGACTTATTTTCAATCTTTCAATCAGCCTTCGATCCGTTCGATATGATCTTGTGGTTTCCTAAATGAAGTAGTAATTTTTTAAAGTATTTAGCATAACATAACCTCCACGCATCTGTGCCGGTCTCTAACTAGGAAACCCCGTGATATGTGAACTAGAGAAGGGCATCACAAACGTTATGCCATTTGTACAAATCAAAGTACGACGGCCCCCATTCGGAATCGAACCCTCGAACTCTGGCACGTTAATCAGACGCGTTACTACAATACCAACATTTATCTTTTTTAGGGTTCCGGACACGAAGGGTGCCAAACGGGACCCTAATACTAGGACTTCACTGTCCGTTTGACTGTCTGTCTGTCCGTCTGTCTGTCCGTCTGTCTGTCTGTCTGTCCTTCTGTCTGTCTGTCTGTTTGTCTGTCACCGGGCTATATCTCATGAACCGTGATAGCTAGGCAGTTGAAATTTTCACAGATGATGTATTTCTTTTGCCGCTATAATAACAAATACTAAAAACAGACTGAAATAAATATGTAAGGAGGGCTCCTATACAACAAACGTGATTTTTTGCCGTTTTTGCTCGATCTTTGTGTGTCTAATGTTGTATAGATGCCGGTTTTTTTTACAGATGTTTCTCACCGAATACTCCGAGACACCTTTCGACGCTTTGAACTATCTAGCTGGCGAATGCAACTACGGTGGACGAGTAACGGACGACAAAGATCGTCGGCTCATCCTCTCTCTGCTCTCTATATTCTACAACGAAGAGGTCACTAGTGACCCCAAGTACGTGCTGACCTGACGTGTCCCCTAATTATATGTCTTTTTTGACTCCATTGTCAATCTGATTATGACGTTTGTATCCGAACGGGTTTGGATTCTTTCGGACATGGCGACTGTGCCACTGGGGAGAACTTAGGTAAGTTACAATAACTTTCCAGCATGTTTTCTTATTGATCGATACAGCAATGCTTGAGTTTCCAAATTTCCACAACCTAAGGATATAGACGGTGAAGGTGCAGCGGGTTATTTGAAATGTGACAATACGGGGGAATTTCTGATCGTCTGCGGTCACTTGAAAACTTTCTTTGGAGACCAGATCTAACTTTTAGAGAAATCACATACCGAGAAGCGATGTCTTTTTTTTAAGTGACTGTACCAATTTTACTAGTTCTGTAAATTAAGAAGTTAGATGTGGTCTCCCATAAACGTTTTCAAGTAAAATAAATGAAATGTTTATTGGGTAAAACTACAAATTAACAATCTAGTTACACATTTAACGGGTCTAATCGCGATTACTTATACTAATATCTAACCGTACCAGTGTTCATCATCAGCCTATGCTTGTCCACTGCTGGACATAGGCCTCTCCTATCGCACCCCACTGAGCACGGTCCTCGGCTACTCTCATCCAGCTCTCGCCAGCCGCCCTGCGAAGATCATCGCTCCACCGAGTCTGAGGACGTCCTACACTTCCGTTCCGTTAGTTTCCATTGCCGCCCCATCTCAAATGACCACCGTACGAAAGCTATTCAGATTGTTCGGTATGTTTGTGTAACCGTAACCGGTCGCCCGCAGCTACTCGTTCTCGCCGAGCGGCGACTACCGCATGCCGCCGAGTATGGACTTCAATTCGGTGCTGGAGCACATCCGCGCGCTGCCCATGATCGCTAAACCTGAGGTGTTCGGCCTTCACGAGAACGCCGACATCACCAAGGACAATAAAGAAGCCGTTGCGGTGAGCGCCTGTCGAGTGCCGTCATCATAAACACCTACCTATCTGCCCGTCTCCGTCTATGTCTATGATACACATACCTAATCAGTACGACCCACAGCAGGCTGAATGTCTCTACTCAAAGAGAAATAAGGGAGGTAGTATGATGAAAAAGAGAAAGAGAACAAGCGAGCCAGAACGAGAGAGCGAAGACGAGAGAGAAGACAGAAAGATAACAAGGGCGAGGCTTCGTCGTGATCTTTATCATAAGCAGCCTCTATACGTCCCACTGTAGGGCACAGGCCTTCTCTCAGGGAGGGAGTATGGGCTTGATCGCCACGCGTGCCCACCGCGGATTGGCGATTTCAAGCGCTGACGTATGTGAATAGCTCAGACACTCAGGTTTCCTCACAATGTTTTCCTTCACAGTTTGCGAGTGGTATTTCTACTATTCACAATTGTACATTTAACATATTTTGATATTGTAATAATATGACTAAACTTTTGATAAATGTGGTCTGAGGGTTTGGATGCATAATTAAACTTCGAACATTTTAAGCATATTTTAGTTTTTCTATAATTATGTAGTTTTTAATAAACAAATTTTGTTTAAAAAATTATTATATTTTTGAATCAATTTTTCTCAATCAAAAACTTAGTTCAGGATTAAGTAACTTAATGCCTTGAATGTCCGCAATGTTATTATCTAGCAAACCCTCAGAGCACATTTGTCAAAAGGATACTCATTTTATTACAATCACTAAAATTATTAATTGTGCGAGCGAGACAGCATGCTCCACGTAAGAACAGACATATGACCATTTTCTGAATTGAGAATTTCGCTAAGGAAATGGTTAACTTTAGTGCTGTCTCTTCGAATTTCTCAGAAAAGAGCGTGACAGAACGTTACTTACGTATTTACTTAGCGAAACTAGGTTTTTTTTTTTTTTTTTTTTAAGCCGGTACCGCCACTATTTCTTGTGTGGCGACCTTTTGTCTCTTATGTAAAATTGTCATGAAGTAAAATGTTAAAATTAGATTTATACAATTAAAATGTCTTATAATAAAAGTTAGAATTAAAAGTATACAAATAAAAAATTAAAATGTCATAATGTAAAAATTCCGTGAAGTCTCCGTGGATAATTAAAAAGTGTTAAAATATTAAAAAGTAAAATTAAGTTTTAAAGTTAAAAGATAAAAGGTCAAAATGTCAACTGTTTAAAATGTAGAAGTGTAAAACAATGTCCGAAGTAAAATAAAAATGTACAATGTAAAGTAAAATAATTAGATCTAAGTAATTTGTACAATGTTTATTTCGCCCTCCTCTCGCCCGGCGTGTCTGTAGATAAAAATGTGTAAAAATAATATAAAATGGAAAGAAATAATAGAAGAGAAATGAAAACTAGTTTAAATCCGGCCCCCATTGGCTTTGGCCCTTAGGAGGTTATTCCTCGTTCCGCAGCTCCTGTTCGGCACTCTGCTGACCCAGACGACGATAGTGGCGGGCGGCGGCGGCGGCGGCGAGGGGGAAGCGGGAGGGGGCGTCGTCGAGCTCACCAGAGACATGATGGCGCGGCTGCCGGGCCAGTATGACGTGACCGAGGTCGCCCTGAAGTACCCCGTCATGTACTACAACAGTATGAACACTGTGCTTCGTCAGGTGGGTTTGATCTGAATACGTAAAAAAAAACTTAACATTTTTGTTTCACTTTTTTTGTTCTTTGTGAAGATCACTACTCATCATCATCCCATTATGTCCTCACCGAGGGGCACGGGTCTCTTCCCTGAGGAAGGTATAGGCCATACTCCACCAAGGGGGCCAAGTCCGGATTGGTGGAGGCTTGTAGACTAGTGGCTCGTCTACTGTCAGAAGTTTTCAAGCCGCCCTATGGCCTCTGACTTGGCTTAACGACTGCCATCTATCGACGGCAGCCGGCACCAACAGCTTAACGTGCCTTGCGAAGCACGGAACCGCTCGGAAAAATGCCACTAGCGTTAGGCATAGACGGCGACCCATCCATGCACTGAACGCGCCCTGTGTTGCTTAACCTTCGTGATCGTTTAAGATCACTCAGGCAGCCGGGGCTACGAGATCACTACGACTCCGCTAAATTGTGTTTTCCGAAAGCAATGCACATGTCACTATAAAAAACTACAAAATCGCTTCAAGTTTGCTTTTAAAATTTTAAGAGGACCCTCGATCTCTCCAGGATGCCACGATCAGATCATTTGTGACTGTGGGACCACCTGGGAAGTCTACCCTTTCAAACGAAAAAAATTATTTTCCGAACCGGTCTTCGCGTAAGAGGGTTTTGACGAATTGAGAACCTCCTCATTTTTTGAAGTCGTTTACGTCGAAGTAGATTATGAGGCGAGGAAGAAAAGCATTGTGGAGCTCGCCAGAGCCATGGTGCCCCGTATGCCGCGCCTCAGTTTACGTAAGACAGGCGTGCATTTGGCCACTGCCTTTTTTACATTGGTTTGTCCAATGTTGGACATATGCCTCTTCATAAGTGCCCCATCGTGATCGGCCTGCGGCTATTGGTCTCTGCCTTACCTACCTGATGATAAGAATACCAGGCCTAAGTTACGGGCCTAGGTGTTGACGTCATCAAACATCACGCCGAGACACGATGAATCACTTGGCGGCGTCTCATTGTCTGGTGGGCTTTGTGGGCGTGACTGGGGGAGGCCTATGGCCAGAGTGGACGAACATTGGCTGACGATGATTTATTTAGATGAGAGTAGGTAGGTCACCATCAATCGCTCGTAGCCCCGGCTGCCTGTGTGATCTTAAACGATCACGAAGGTTAAGCAACACAGGGCGCGTTCAGTGCATGGATGGGTCGCCGTCTATGCCTAACGCTAGTGGCATTTTTCCGAGCGGTTCCGTGCTTCGCAAGGCACGTTAAGCTGTTGGTGCCGGCTGCCGTCGATAGATGGCAGTCGTTAAGCCAAGTCAGAGGCCTTAGGGCGGCTTGACCACATCTGACAGTAGACGAGCCACTAGTCTACAAGCCTCCACCAATCCGGACTTGGCCCCCGTGGTGGAGTATGGCCTATACCTTCCTCAGGGAAGAGACCCGTGCCCCTCGGTGGGGACATAATGAGTTGATGATGAAGGTAGGTCACCAGTGAGTCCAGTGTCACTTGGCACGATCGCCGGTGCTGAGAAAACATTAATACTATTCCACTACGAAAACGGGCATTACCAGAAATATGTAATTTTTAAGTTTTTAATAACATTCAGCCAATCTCGACCGATGCATACAAAAAGTTTTGAGGCGAGTTGTGGGAAAGACCTTGACTAGACCCAAACAAAGCTTCCCTAAATACCTACAACACAATAACCTGATCCTTAATATTTGTAATATCTTTCACCTGGTTGTGCAATAAAGTGTTCTCTATCTATCTAACTAGGATACCCTGCAATATAACGAAATAAGGACATCACATAGGCACATAGAAAAAACATACATATTTAATAGAACATTTGTACAAATCAAGGCTCTGCGGTTACTAACGAGGCAGTCAAGTTGTGATTCAATTAATTGATGTATTCTATCTTATCGCTACCCACCTACGTAGCTACTCTCATCTTCTTTCAGTCCTGTCCATCCTAAGGTTGTCTGGAAGAGATCGCTTTAACCGATAAGACCGCCGGTTGTGTAATGTTAGTAACTAGATATTAATTACCTTATCTCTGTAAATTACTGGTGTGCAATAAAGAGTTATCTATCTACAACTAAAAAGTGACATCACATAGGTACATAGAAAAACACAGACAGGCCATCTCCAGCCATCCATCTCAAATAGAAATAACTCCAGGGCCGAGTTTCATACAACTACAATTCGTAGTTTATTACGACAATTCGAGGTGCATTGCGTAGCAGTCTTTCTACTTGTCAACCTGTAGGTTAATCGACTTTGCAATGTTGTAACGGGGTAAACCTCTACACCATTTTTTTGATTTATTTCTTTCATTCTATTTTAATAATTTTACAAAGTCCACAGCACAAAGTTACAACAGACAGGTAATTAATGTAGACCAAACATTGTCTATCATTTTTAAATCAAAATTTAAAATGACGTCACCCACTCTATATTTCTTTTGGATATTCATTGTTACTTTACGGCGAACCGCAGTCACGGTGAAAGAGTTCGAGTATGTGTCCCGATCACTGATTATTTCCCTCTGTGATAAGGAAATATAGTAGATTATGTACTAAGGGAATAAAACCATGTATTATGTCATGGGCGGCATATTGAACCCTGAGCGGAGCGAAGGACTCCGAGTTAACTCGCGAGCGCAGCGAGGGAGTTAAATTTTAACTCCTGAGCGAAGCGAGGGAGTTATGTAGAGTCCTGAGTGAAGCGAGGGGTTCATACCGCCCGAGACTAAGACATGTTTTATTCCAGAGGTGAATACTCTACTTTTCACACCATCTGGGAGACAATAAAAAGACAGGGCTGCATAAGTTGAAAATATGTATTAAAACCTGAAATTAAATATAAAGTCCACACTCTTTTACGGCTTAGCAACTTAAATTGAATATAACTTTTAAATTCGTATTTGCAATTCGCGCCTTTTTTTCTTTTTTTTGTTGGTGTTTCGCGCGGTCACAGGACACAGTATTTCAGAAAAAAAAGAAAAAAAAGAGGTGAGTTTCGAACAACAATTCGAATTTCGAATTGCAATGCGGGGCTTCTCCATAGTTTTCATGCGAATTTTGACATTCTAAATTCAAATCACTTTATTCCCTAGGGAAATTCTTCATTATTATTGCCCTCGAGAGACAAGGCCATGCTTTACGATGATATTTGACGGTACGTAATAAGGCATTGTCGAGCAGGAGGTGTGAAAAGTAAATTACTTAGGTATTTGTTTGTACAAATCAAAGTAGGTACTGCTGTTACCATCGGCTCGCTGTTAGAGGCAGTCGAGTCGATACACATTATGGCCCCCAGGAGCTGATCCGCTACAACCGCCTCCTGGGCGTGGTGCGGCGCACGCTGCACGGCGTGCACGCGGCGGCTCAGGGCCTGGCCATCATGAGCGCCGAGCTGGAGAACTGCCACCTGGCCTTCACCAAGGGGCAGGTGCCCGCCGCCTGGATGGCCAAGAGCTACCCCTCTATGAAGCCGCTCGGCTCTTATGTCGCGGACTTGCTGTCCAGGTCTGTTCTGAAAGAGTTACTCCTTACTATGACACTTCGGAAACGTCCCGGCACAGCCAACAAAGTGAAGACTTACATGACAGGTACCAGCAGCTTGGTGGTTTGAGCGCGTTCTAAACCTCCTCCACCGAGTCAACGAATCATTCTCCTAACCTCGCCTCCAGTGTAAACCCAGGATCTGGCCACATAGAAGGGACGTGAGCAGATAATGATAATGGAGCCCCTACAACCTTGACAGAACACTATTTTGTTAGATTAGACGAAGAAAGTAGATAAGCCATATAACGTAAAACATATTTTGTATAATTTTTGTATGGACTTTCTCAATAAATATCGGTTATCCTTGGTGATCTGGCAGGATCAAGGGGGCCCCTATCGATTGTGGGGCCCTGGGCACGTGCCCAGAGTGCCCAGTGGGGAAGAGGGGCCTGGACGTGAGGCGAGGGCGCGGAAAAGACCCGATACATTATAGGTATACAGTTCGCGCCCTCGCCCCATCTCTTCTGTGCGGGCTTCGTCCCGTCTCTTCAGTACATTTGGTATGAAAATGAATTTGAATGACGACGACTCTTTCCACTTCCTGGCGTCTTTCCACGCCCTCGCCCCACATCATATCTGTGTGTCCAGGGCCTTCGGGTTTGACTGGAGGCAGGTTAGGATAAGTATTCGAATACGCGAACCTCAACGCTGCTGATCTCTGTTACCTATGTAAGCTTCCACTGTGTTGGGTTAGGTTAATAGTTGGAGTAACTTAAAAGTTGTAGGCGTAGTAATAGGGTTCCGTAAACACCCTTCGGGTATAGTCCTAAAAATTAAAATTGACGTACAGCAACCCAGCGGAGACGTCTATATCCGATAGCCCTAGAGGCGCCGAACGTAACTCTCCGCGGTTTTGGCTTGAGGGACCAAAGAGCGAAGCTCTGCCTTCACCCACGTGAAAGATTACAAAATATAAATAAATAGGGCTGCAGCGCTGCGGATTCTTCTGGATTCTTTAGCCACTGTTGGAACCGAGCTCTGATTTCGCCCTCGTTTTATTACATCGGCCTTCCGGAAATGAACAGCAGCAATGAATGATGCAAATGAAATTAATGATGAGCAGCGAGTGCCTTTTTTCCAGATCGCTGTTAGGCGAAAAGGCCTGACGGATCATTATGATGAAAGTTACTCCGGATACACTTACGTACTAGTAATTTTACCGGAAGATTCCGACCAGCTCCCGTAGCACGAGCCCGAGAATAGGCTCGCGCCGTCCAATCAGCTACGTGAGCGCAGAATGGGGCGATGTTTATTTCTCGCGTCGGGATGGGGGCTTGTTACCGGCAGGCCCCTCTTTCCCACTGGGCACTCTGGGCACGTTCCCAGGGCCCGGCCATCGATATGGACCCCTTGATCCTGGCAGATCACCAAAATACAAAAAATATACAAAATATATTTTACGTTATATTGCTTACATACTTTCTTGGTCTAACAAAATAGTGTTCTGTCAAGGTTGTAGGGGTACCATTATCGTAGTGCCCGGGGCCTCCAACAGGTTAAATACGACCCTGGTGAGGGTCACCGGGGCAGGTTTCGCTTTATTTATCTCTACTTTATAGAGTAGGGACAAGAGTAGAGGTAGTGTGGAGCCCACAGGCCACGTCGGCAGTTCGTCGACTACAAAGATCTTTGGTTTGGGAGCCTAGTGCTGCATCGAAAGTTTCGCTGACTGAAGACTTTTTTGATTAATTAATACAAATATGGCAGAGTCCGTAATAAACAATTGAATTGGATATGACGGACGATCCTATGGTTTTGAACTGCTGATTTGCTAATTAGCCGTTCGTTCGTACTCTTATCTCGAGCACAACTTGAAACTCCGCTCGGCAAAGCTGGTGAAAAAATACTATTATAAATATTACAAGGCGAAATGTAGCTGCTAGGTGAAGAAAAGTAAACCGTTACGTAGCTACGTTTAACTAAATAGGTTTATTAAAATCTTCTACCGCGCGGTGACAATAATTACACACTAAAATTACAATTAAATCTACATTACAATTAATACAATTTTGTACTCAGTCTATTCATGTACTGATACTAAATGCTTCTAAAGCCCGACAACGTAGTTCTATATTGCACATACAGTTTACAATACGACTTTAGGCCGCAAGTTTTGACCGATTCACTATCCCGCCCACGAACGCCCGCTCCGTCCTTTTCTTTTCTAACTTCTTAGAACGGAACAGACATCTTACGAGTCTCTAAGCGCGGGACTTCGCGATAGGTATGTTGGCGAACTGACAAGAGCCGTGCTGCTGACACACACACTGTGAAAATCTTTTTATAAAGTACGCAACCAGCGATTTACTGTAACTTCGCTAAACGATGACTTTCTGGCTATTGTCTCTCTACGAACAAGCCATAAACTTTATGGAATCTTTGTGGGATTTATGCCTTTACGAGCATATGAAATAGCACGAGAACTTTTATTCACAGAATTACAAGACCCTCTGAAAGGTCATGGTTTAGCGACTCAACCACCTCTATTCTATTTGATGAATGATACTGGGATACAAAAACGTGCCAAAATCTAGCCCCAAAGTCACAACTCTTATTTCTTATTGCAGCTTAAATTGACTGCTAAAAGTACCATCTATTTTATCAAAAACCATATCTACTAAATTAAACAATTGTCATTTGTTGCTTTTTTTGTTTGAATATCAGTGCTACAGTCTAGTGGTAAATTATAAAGAAGAGATTCTAAGTATGTATGTAAATTAGTTCAGTTGACTTCAGTTACCTAAATATTTGTCCAAACTTACGCGATACATCATATTCTTTGAAAATGTTGTCCAAAAGAATGGATCACAGATCATTAATAGTCCATGAAAGAGTTTAGCTGCCTGTTTTCTTTTTATAATAATAAACACGAATATAATCAATACCATACAATATTCATACAAACGTCGATATAATCTAATATACAGTAATTTATTTATAGCACTTCCAAATACTGATTTGTTATTGGCTAACAACATTATAAGCTAAAGCCCTGTGTCCATTATGCTTTCCAAAAAAATCTTATCTTCTAAAAACAGAAATTCTACTTTTGAGACATAAACTCTTGTAAGCGTATGCCTAAAACATTTATCGCCTAAAATGTTGCAAAATTGGTGTCCCTGTTTGGTCCACAAAAGAAAAAACTTAGCATAATTGAATATGATAGAATGGTCATGTAAATTGACACGGTGGTCTTTTAGAAGTTACTGCCTAAAGTCATCACCGAAAAATCAAAAAAAATATCAAAGATCTAACTATTTCCTCGCCTTGTTATTTTCCCAGCAGCAATTCTAAGCCCAGACCTTCTCTGATTTTATTTAACTGTCGGTATCACATTTTTTGGCCAAATCTAGGAGCTTATTCATCAGTTCGCCACCGAAAGACTCCCTATACCCTTGGCTTATGGTGTTCAGGAGGGCGTATGGTGTTTCATAGTTCATGTTCGCTATTGTGCTGAGGCTGGTGTCGTCATAGGACCGCCCGATGACTCTGAAGCCCGCCGCCGACATCTCTATGCAGTAATCTCGGTTCTCCAATGTGGTCAGGTTGATATAAATGCGCTGGTTGGTGCTCTGTATGTTGATGGAGATCTGGGCCTGCTTGACGTGTCGCCGGATGTCGTTTATGGCCGCTTCGGCCTCCTGCGGCCAAGTCTCGGCGTCCAGCACCTTTTCGTTCGACTGCTTCTTCGTCATGTCGGTCGACATTGCGTTTTCGGTTGTAGATCTGGAGTTAAAGGCAGAGGAGGGGTGAGCACTTTGAAGTACGGTAATATTCTAAATTAACGGTCTTATTTATGGCAGTTTAAACTGCCTCTTAGGAGTGTTTTAAGGAATCGTGTTTTTATTAATAAGACCGTTAAACTTTTACCACACACATTATCTATGCGTACAGTTGACGCCAGAGACCTATTCATGGTTTACTATGACAATCCGATGTTCATTGCAAAGTCGATTGCCCACAGATTAACAAGTAGGAACACTTGCAATGGAGATCGAATTTTCATAAAAAAGTAGTTATTGTAGTTTTATGAAACGCGGCCGAGGTTGAGCCTACCAATCTGCCCAGTATACAACTTCTAATGCATATATAAATCAAAGTCATATTTCTCAAAACTTAGACCCCTTAACACCATAAATGTCTTCCCCAGGCTAAAGTTTCTCCAAGACTGGGTGGATGAGGGCCCGCCCATCGTCTTTTGGATCTCCGGCTTCTACTTCACCCAATCATTCCTCACGGGCGTCCTGCAGAACTACTCGCGACACAACAAGATCCCTATAGACCAAGTCCAGTTTGAATTCCAAATCACAAGCATGGAGGCGGATTGCTATGAGCAGCCAGACTTTGGAGTTTATTGCAAGGTGAGATTACAATCAAGGCTCAGAGCTTATAGTCAGCAGTAGCGAGAACTGATTGGTAATGAATACTAATGATTTTTATAACATTGTTGCAAGCAGCAAACACATGAGATGGATACTCAGGGACAGCAGTTCAGTGTGTTTGTATGGGTGAGTAAGGAGAAGCATGCATGAGTCACAGGAATAAAACAAATAAAATGTAGTTGAACACTAATAAATTGTGCTTTTCTGCATGATAATTATTGTAAAGCTAGCGTTTTATTTGGCTATTAGTGTTCGCGTATTTGCCGGCAATTTATATGACATTCCAGGTTTTACTAAATCAGTGTAACAAAGTACGCCAGAAAACCCGGCAACGGAAGCTTCACATTTTTCCAAATACGAGTGGCCAAGTTCTAGTTCTTGTTAGACCTGACGAGACCTGAAGAGAAGACAATCATAACAAAGGCATTTTATTTATGTTCACAGGGCCTTTTCCTGGAGGGTGCAAGATGGAATCGCCAAACAATGCAGCTCGACGAATCGTTCCCTAAGATCCTATTTGACACCATTCCAATAATCTGGTTCCAACCAGCCCTGATCGCCGAGTTTAAGCCCCCGCCTT
Source organism: Yponomeuta evonymella (assembly GCA_963969515.1). Taxonomy (NCBI): domain Eukaryota; kingdom Metazoa; phylum Arthropoda; class Insecta; order Lepidoptera; family Yponomeutidae; genus Yponomeuta; species Yponomeuta evonymella. Next base: position 17,115,069 of record OZ018354.1, on the reverse strand, counting down.
GTTACTTCTGTCCCATTTATAAAACCAGTGAAAGAAAGGGTGTCCTAGCCACCACAGGGCATTCAAGTAACTTTGTCATGTATGTAACACTGCGGTCTGACGTGCCACAGAAGCACTGGATCAATCGTGGTGTGGCTAGCTTGACACAGCTTGATGATTAGGCTTAATTAGTGATACATTGTCGAACTTTTGCTAGGGTGGTCGGAATAAATTCTGTGACAAATTAATCCAGGGTGTTGTTATATAAGAATACACTTGTATAACCATAATAACATAATTTTTGCAAAGATTAATTATGTAGCTAAATGGATGTTATGTATGAACAAACTTATCTTCATATTTTATGTAAATTAAGTATTAATACCCTTGCTATCAGATTACCTAAACAATAATCCTTATATGCTTGAAGGAAAACCCTAGTTTCTCGTACACTAACACGCTGTTAATCTACTGTTAACAACTGTCAATTGACCAAAGTGCATTAAAGAAAAACCACTGACAGATAACAGTAGATTAACAGCTTGTTAGTGTAAGAGAAACCGGGGGTAAGAGTCTACCCAATTACCCAGTCTAAACAAACGCCTGGTCCGTCAGCCGGAAGAAGGTGCATGTAAAATAGTATCCGGAATTGTTTCGCTTACGCTCACTATCATAGTCTAAAGTCATTTACTAACTACTATTTATAGATGTTTTATCTGAAGTAAATAAATAATAATACAGCTCTCGACACTACGATAAGGGGCAAAATTCAGTCACAAGAAATCCACTGCTGGACATAGGCCTCCTTCATAGATTTCCAAAAAGACCGCTAGGAAGCGGCTTGCATCCAGCGTCTTACTGGCACTCGGATAAGGTCATCTGTCAGTCTTGCGGCCGGTCGTCCTACGCTGCGCTTGCCGATATGTGGTCATAAGGGTTAAGGGTTAAAATAGATCAACCCCACGATAAGGGTTAAAATAGATCAATATTGACGACACGGCGCCGGCCCATCGCTGTAATGTGGATAGAGCTTTATTCTATGTATAGCCTCCCAGACTTGACCTTGAAAATAAAAATCGAAAACCATTGTTATTCTCAAGGCCAGTACTTAGGAGGATAGGTAATTTGAGTGCAAATATATGCATTTGCAATAATAGTACAGCCAATATTGATTAAAAAAATAAACTTATGGTCGTCAAGACCTATCGTGAGTACGAAGGCGCCTCTATTATGTAACAAAAATAATGCACAGCCCAATAATTCATGTATAAACAGGTCTCTAATAATCTGCAATAGTGGCTGTCATTTATTAGGTTGTGCTAAATTGCTACATGTTTAGTGTGGACGATAGCATACAGCCGATAATTCTAGCTATGAGCCATGAAGTGTCTCGTCCACCTAAAACATGTTCATCATCATCAGTCCACCGTTGCCCACTGCTAGGTATAGGCCTTTGCCCTCAATTTAAACTCTCACAGTCCCTCGCCATCATCATTATAAGAGTTAGGCTTGTCATTGCAGCATCTTTCACATACTTCTATCACAGACCTGTTCTTAGACAGCCTGGCATATCACGACATCCATATTTCTTTAATTTTAATTTTCTTTCCAGGGTATTTCCCTCTTTCCAAAGAATTTCCAAAGTATATGATTTAGTGTTGATATTATGATCAATTCTTTTTTCATTTTGTAATTTCTGAACATAAAAAATTTCGTGAATATTTGACACTAGGAGTTGAGGGGGTCACCTAAATGTGAACACCTGTAAATTTGTCGTAATTTATGAAGGGCCCCAAATGGGGCATCACTGTCAATTGTATGGAGCCAACAACATTGGTGAATATTATACACGGAAGTAATTTATGTCCTGGTACACGGATTATTGGATGTATATTATTAGCTATGTTTTATTTTGATTCCAGTTAAAGTAATATCGGGAATTATTCTGTTAAAACAAAAGTTTACAAAGCCAGTGGAAAATCACAGACCTTGGCAGATGTTTTTTAATGCATTAATGTCCAGCAGTGGGATACAATGTTCGAAAGACTTTGTGATTGTGCAAGCTGGTTTTACATACTTTTCAATTAACAGAAGCTCAGGGCCAGAATGGAGAACTTGCACTAAAATATATTTTAGTATAATCGGAAAGACCATCTTAAAACATAAATAAACGTTTATTAATAGTTTTCGTAATATGACCTGTCCAAAAGTCAATATAGTCAAAATACAAAATCGCGATACAAATCGGGCTCAAACTATGACGTCACAACTTGCACGTGACGCCTTGTAATGTATGAAGCGTTTATCAATGCTTGAGTTATCTGATAAAATAATGATTTAAACATCGACACCCTTATTAAGGACCCCATATACGGTACGATTGATCTTTGCAATCCGTTGTTTCAAACCGATCCAAACAATGATTCAATCGTTAACGATTTACTGAATCAAAGTTTACTTACCCCCGGTTTCTCCTACACTAACAAGCTGTTAATCTACTGTTAACAGCTGTCAGTGGTTTTTTTTGTATGCACTTTGGTCAATTGACAGATTTTAACAGCGTGTTAGTGTAAGAGAAACTGGGGGTTAAGATGCGATAATCAGTATTTTTAGTTAGTTTATTGGAATGTTGTTTGGATATTCTGTGTATTTCCTCTATTGAAATTATCAGAATAATTAGTCTTCGTATTAAAGAAACGGTCTTTGATTCAGATTAAATAAAAAATGCATAAAAATTATTTAAAAAAATAGCATATTCAGTGTTTTTAATTCGTGCAGCCGAAAGTTACTGCCACATTCGTTTTCCATTTTTAGGGCATGTATTGAATTATTTGAGCACATCTTTGTCATTACGGTTTTAAGAAGTAAATGATTGGTCGCAAAGACCAATTGTTTCATGGGTGAACGGCAAACATTGAGAGATTGATCATCACAATATCCTTTCAGATTGATTGTAACGATGGATGGTTCCGTATATGGGGCTCTTTAGAAAACATTTAGAATTCCATGAAAAGACAAAATTTAATATGTTTATTATTATTACAGTGACTTTTCGCAATTTTCAAGACCCCGAAAACCCCAAAAAATATATTTTTATGGTTTTATTTTTTTATTTTTCGTCAGTTTTTATGTGTCTTCTCTGGTATAAAAGCATTGTCACTTCAATCTAAGTTAGATGCAAGTAGAGCAGTGTGGTGATTAAAGCATAAAATTGATTCATTTAACACATTTCTTAGCATGTGATAGATACTACTAGTCATCATTTATGATTTTACTGACTAAACTTTTATAATAAACTCTCAATTAAAGCTTTCTTGTTTGATTTTTAGTTACTAGTTTATACGATAGGTCCAGATGGAGAAAACTCTACACTCGGTCATCAATGCGGCCACAATCCTCAGCATTAAGGGACTGACTGACTGATTGGATTGGATACAATACGATATATAGTGCCCCATTATGCCTGTACCGTGGAGTCTGTGCTGCACCAGTCTGGGCTGCACCCAAATCTGATAAGATCCTATTTATTACTACTGTGAGTAGATCAATTCCATAAATAAACTCAATCAAACATTACAATAATAAGTTGCGGCCTGTAGATACGTCCTGTAATATTTCAGAGAATCTGAGTTTTCATTGTGTGGGACAGGTAATAAAAATATTTTACAATAATTGAAACTGACAAGAAATGAAAAAAGCCAAGCAATGCGATTATATAATAGATATCTGCAGTAGGTATTGATTGATGTATCTACAGCAGTATTATTTTTAGCCTATTGATTGATTTCTCATAAAATAACAAGGACTATATTATGATAACATGAATACATTCAAATTTCGCGCTGAAATTATATTCTATAGCGCTCACCTGCAAATGGAATGAAAAGTATTGTTCCTGGCCTGGTCTTGGAGTATCAATCACTTAAGATTTAGCTTTTGATTCAAAACCCCAACGATGTTATTTTACTGTACGGATATTGGATGGTAGGTACTTGCTTGACAGACAGACAGAACAGAATAGACAAAAAGAAACAAAATACCATAGAGTAGATAAACGATCGTCAGAGGACGATGGGATGGGAACTGAGCATTTTTTTCTAAACTGCTACCATACCTTTTTTTGGACCTATTTTAAAAACATCGATTTATGTACAGTTTGAAGCTTTTATATGATTCCTTATTTATTTAATTTTGACAAATTAGTAATTATTTAAGGATAATATTTAAAGAAAAGATTTTACAAGCATTTTAAGTAAGCTCGGTATAATCTTTGTTCCCATTCCGTTACCATAGTATTTTCAATATTATGCCTAAACAATGGGGTAAAATTAAATAAAATTTAGATTAATTGGTAGTTTAAATGATTTTTTACAATATTATTGTTATTTTATCTGCTTGTGTAGTTTATTTCATATTGTTTCTGGCCCCTGTTTATCCATTTCGTTACCTTTGCGGATGAACACTAGATATTTTTCCATTTTATGAAAGAACCATGCGATCATTTAAAATATTTTAATATAAAATAGAAAGCTACTGCAATTCTATTTCATATTTTGAAGATAAAATTAAAGAAAAGCTTACATTAGTGTAACTTTTTATCAAAAAATGCCTCTTATCAACAGGGGACAGTAACGAAAAAGATGGTAACGAATTCATAAAGCTGCATTTACGATGACAAAAAAAGCCAACATTTAAAAAAATAATGAAAGGCGCTTTTACCTAAATAATAATGATCAATAATTCTAAATAATAAATGAAACATATTTTATTGAGAAATTATTTATTTAAAGTATTTTAAGACTTATCATTGATGACTACCAAACAGTGAAATCACAAAAAATTTATCAGATACCAGCTGCTGTACTCAAAGTGATTATCTAGAGTTAATGATGATTAACTTGGTACTATTATTTTGTTAGTTGTGAAAGTGGCAACTGTCGGCTGACCTAATCTAAATTCTTTAAAATTAAGTAAGTAATCACTGAGAATGCGGCACGGCAGTCAGTATTGTTAATTTCTTAAGCTAATGATACCTATAATCATTAAACTAACTTAAATCATATAAGTTCAATACAAACAAGTCTAAACTCTTCACAATAAAAAAAATAACATTAAGTAATATAGAAAACAAGGCACATTTTGTAAAATGTTTTAACCTTAATTAATACTATAAGACTTTTCAAAAGTAAACAAGTAATATAGAAAACAAAGCACATTTTGTAAAATGTTATAAACTTTAAAATTATAGTATTTTAAGGCATATCAAAAGTAAACAAGTAATACAGAAAACAAGGCACATTTTGAAAAATGTTTTAAGCCTTAATTATAGTATTTTAAGGCTTATCAAAACTTATAAATAACTTTTTTGAAAAAATATGACTACCACACAATAAAATCACAAAAACATATCAGGGATTATTATCACTTTTCTTATAAGCTAAATTTATTGCAGTCATAAAAACTTTACTAAAATAAAAATAAAATACCTAGAGTTTTAAATGCAGAAAATATAATTCTCACCTTTTTTCTTTCCATTATTTTATTCTATCTATGTCCTTCCTTTTCTGTATTCTGTCTTTTTCAGGTTCATTCTTGATACGCTCGCGATATCTTTTTTGTTTTTCCGCTGCTGTTAGAGGCATTTTATCTAAAAACAACAAATTTGATTAAATGACATTTATTCACACAGTCACAAATCCATTAAAATAAATACAATATCATTATATAAAAGAATGGAAAATTTAACATTAATTATATCAAAGCTATCCTATCCCTGTAGAAATGGAACGTGTCGCCAAATAAAACATTTTTTTCTTAAATGTAAAATTTATAATATGTATCTCTATTCTCAACGTGAACGATTCTTTATCGTTCCAATACGTTACTTTTTTACTTTCTTCTACTCGTTACCATCAAAATGATAACGGAACCAGAAGTAACGAATGAAACATGACACATTTTAAAAATACTTAAATACATATAAGAACCAATATTCAATTCATTGACTGTTGTTTTTAGCATTTGGCTTTAGACATTGCATATTACTACTATATTAATATACACTAAAACACATCACTTAATAAGTTATTAAATGTTAAAAATTGGGTAACTACTTACGGAAAATTTCATCCGCGCGATCACCTCCGAACTTGTCGCAAGGTTTACTGCAGACTGACTGACAGACCGACATAATGCTGTATTGCTATGTCTTAATTAGGGTTGCAAAATATAAAAAAACATCAATTTAGAAGAAAATTTTATTTCTTTGGTATATTTTTTACACGGTAACGTGATCGGAATTCCGGTTTTTTCAAAATCAGGGACACTGATAAAACCTCGTTATTTCTTATTTTTTGTATTAAACATGTACTGAAACGAGATAATTTAGTAAAATTTACATTTATTTATACCAGAAAAATACTAATATTGTTACAAAAGTCAATAGATTATGCTTATAATTCCAATTAAAAGTTTCAATTTTAGGGTGGGACACTACAAAAAAGGGGTACCTTATGTAACTAAATGTTGTATTTTTTTTAATTTATGAATAATTAAGTGCAATTAAACTATTTCCTCATAAGATTATAAAATATACTTTCATTTCGTATCAAAATTTATTGTAGTTGCCGTACTAAATATTCATTTTAATGATATCTAAAGTCGGCGGACACTCGAAAAACCCATGGTAGCAGTTTAGAAAAAAATGCTCAACTATGGGAAGTGAAGTAGTGACGTCATCATTATGTTAGGGATGGATTGGTACCCCCACTTCGTTGTATATTATCGATATCTTTCCTCTTCATCAGGATCAGGAACTTGTTTCAAAATAATTGGCACCCGGTTTCAGTTTATTATAAGTATTCAACAATCTAACTGTCAAGTCCTTGATAAATTTGAAATGGCAAAGGTCATGAATCCATTAGGGGCGTCAGGTATCAATTTTACAGTTTCACATGAGATTTGGAACATGTTTTATCTAGTCTGTTTTTTCAACTTGAGCCGGAGTCGTAAACCTATTACCTTTGTTGACTTACTCTGTGGACATCAATACAAGTTTATTTTTTAAAGGTCGTGACAGACGACGCCTTTAAAAATTAATATATCGCGCGATGTCTGGTTTTATACTAAATCCGATCAGAGTAGTGTGTGGGCGCGGTTGCATGTAGGATATTGTATGGAAAAAATATAGTGTAACGCCGTCGTCTGTGACGGCCATAAATGTAAGGTTTCAATGAAATCTATGCGTATAAAAAACTCTGTTATCAAAACAAAAGTAAAAAGATCTTAAAATTTATAAAGTAAAAAACGCATTCATATGTTTCATCTACTCATGTAGACTAGCCAAAATTGTCGCAATCACTAGAGAACACGGGAAACAACATTCGCGCAACCAAGGAAAAAATGGAATGTTTGAAAGTAAATGACATCTTCATGAATGTGTCACACCTCAAGCCCAAGATTGTCAACACCCAAGTGTTGCCAATATGTAAAAAACTAATAACCCCATATTGCTCCCTAGTAAATGGAGATGGGCCGGTCAAGTTTGTCGCAGAGAGGATGAAAGATGGAGTCGCAAACTACTAGAATGGCAACCAAGGACCGGACTTAGAAGTATAGGCCAACCCCCCGCCAGATGGCGCGACGACATCTACAAGGCAGTAAGGAAGACCTGGAGAACAACAGCACAATATAGAAGCGACTGGCGCTTGCATGAAGAGGCCCTTGTCCAACAGTGGATGTCGATGGGCTGAAGATGATGATGATGATGAATGGAGTCAATCCAGAAGAGATTCTTAAGATATTTACAATTTAAATCAAATACAATGGATAAAGATTATCTATCGCGTTGCGTAAGACAACATTTGTTACCGCTACAGGTTCGTAGGAGTGTAGCCGATCTCATCTATCTCCTTCAAATAGCCAATAGTTCCATAGATAGCCCTGAATTACTAGCTAATATTAAAATTTTTGTGCCTGTAAGGTCCAGTTCGTGGAGATCAATGAGATTGCACGTTCCCGTTGCGGAGACTAACTATAGACAAAATAGCTTCTTTGCACGAGCGAGTAATCTATTTAACTCTGTAAGTGATAGTTTAGACATTGATCTATTTAATTCAAACATAGCCACAGTAAGGCAAGAGATCGTCAAACATCATTTCGGTTCCCTTCCTGATGCGTGAACAAGAAGTATTCTCTCTGGAGATAGGTACCTAGTTATTTAATTTGGTCTAATGGCAGTGGTGAACTTTCTTTTTCTAATTTGCGAACATTCAACGACGCGCCCTCGCTGTTGTAGAGTGTAAGTGTTTTGTAGACTTACTTTAAATTTTTCATTCACTTGCACATGTTTGCCACTTAGTTACTATATGCGGAAACTTATTCTTAGCTTATGTGTAGTTATTATAAGACTGTCCATTTATTATGTAAGCTGCAAGTTTCCCAAATAAATAAATAATAATAATAATAATAATGACTCCCAAGTAAAAATTGTGTGAGCTACGTTGGTGTTTTATTTAATACTTTTCTTTTCTAAGTAACTAAGTGAGTAAAAACGTATAATAATATGTCGACATTGACTGTCGGGAATCAAAATTAATAGGGTACTTTTCGTTGACCTAGAACTATGTTTGGCAAGTATAATCATGTTATACCTGTACTTGTAGTACAGAGAAAAATCTGAAAATTATGCATTTGTAATTGAATCATAAAAAAATAGTCTTTGGCGGTCGGAAAAAGTTCGGAAAAAACTGCGAGACCCGATTCCTATTTAAGTACCTAAAAATTTGTACGGAACTCTCGGTGGGTAAGTCCGACTCACACTTGTCCGGTTTTTTTATACATAATGTGGCTCATCTTGACTGCTATACAAAATTATGTTTAATAGGTGCGTGCATTTAGACAGTTTTTTCTGACGTTTCAAGCCAGCTTCACCATGAATTTACTCGTGCTAGACGAAATGATGTGCTTTAGGTGCACAAAAAAAGGTGAAAACCAATGGTTTCATAATTTCTTAATAGTATAATAATTTTCTAGATCATCATCAGCCATTTGACGCCCACTGCAGGACACAGGCCTCCTTTGTGATTTTCATAACCACGAAGGGTTTTGCCAAAATCGCCACGCTTGGCAGGCGGGTTGGCGATCGCAGTATGCGGTTGGAATTTCAGGAAGACGCTGCTGCCCGTCTCCTGGTAATTGATTTCTTTAGTCGCCTTCTACGACATCCACGGAAGGAAATAGAGTGACGCTATTATTAATCCGCCGCCACACATTTTCTAGATAGATCTTTGTAATGTAATGACCGACACTAGTGGAAAAGGCCTATAACCAGCAGTGGGCAGAAGTGGGCTGATGATGATCATGATGGCGATGATGAATGATCGAAACATTTTTTATACATTTATGAAATAGTTTTAAACACTGAGACACTGGAGGAGAAGAGAGAAGAAGTAAGCATATAACCAAGGAAACAAAACTCAAGTTTCACTGGCGGTCCACACAGCGAACTACAGGTATGGAGAGCACTCTACACCTTCCTCGTCATAGTGGCCGCGATCCTCAGCATTGAGAGACCGACTGATTGGATTGGAAACACTTTTCGTGTAAAATTTCCTTATATTTTTGTGTGAAGGTTGATGTGCTGGCAACATTTAAGTACTTTACGTAGCTGCATTTATATAGACAGAATAGTTTTATAAAGATGAATCGACGTTTGCTATTGTGTTATTGATCCAACCATAGACAAACTATCGATGCTCTACTAGCACCACACTAAGGCCAAACGCTCCGTTCAACGCATACTTAGATCACGATTAATCAATGCTAATAATTGTGAATTAATAAATCTATAGTTTTTTATTTGCCTTGCAGGTGTTTTTATTTCATTTTAGCGGAAATTTATTTCTAATCAATCGAAAGGGCAATGAATTATTGTAAAAAATATCAAATATTTTCTTTGGAGAGAGCGCGTAATGGAAAGACATGTTGCTTGCTTTTTGTTGTGTTGTTTGATAGATGGCGCAGTGAACTTGTAAAATTGCGTATGCCGAACTGACGTTTTTGGTTATTTTTGTTCTCGCCTCGTGTTTACTTTAGAATCTAATTTCGGTGCTATTGCGAAAAGCTCGTTGTGCAATGCGTAAAACGTTAACAATTCGAAAGTACAAGACAATTCCGTGAGGAACAGTATCGATCCGCAGTTCCGGACTAGTTATATGTATACAGTTTTATCACGTGGTGGTGTGGTGGTTTATATAATTCTTGTTTACCGCACGAGTCGAAACTTTGCGCATGTGCGTCCTGTCTGTAACCTCAAATTGTAGAGCGGATAGCGATTCTGCAGGTTCCGGACATCCGGGTGACGGCGCACTGTGCCGGTTGTAGTGTGATGTGCGGTGCGCGCCCCGCATCCGCGTGCGTCCTCGGCTGGTGAATCGTTCGCCATGGCCCAGACCCAGTTCTCCCGCAGCTCCGAGAGCGACGCGTGGGCGCTGCTCTCGCTCAAGTCCCCGCCGTCGCCCTCGAAGGTGCAATGGGCACAAGAGCCGGCGCCGGTGCCGATTGCGCGCCTCGACGGTCGCGATTTCGAGTACCTGATCCGACAGAAGCGCGTAGTGATCGGCCGCAACTCATCCCGGGTCGAAGTTGACGTGAACATGGGCCACTCGAGCTTCATCTCGCGGCGGCACCTGGAGTTGTTCTATGACCACCCAGAGTTCTATTTGACGTGCAATAGCAAGAACGGCGTGCTGGTGGACGGCGTGTTCCAGCGCAAGGGCTCAGCGGCGATGCTGCTGCCCAAACGGTGAGTCTCTTGTTTACTTGTGTGCTGCAGCTGGCGGCGCGGCGGCGCCCGCGCGTCCTAGCGCGATCGATAAGGGCCGACGCTCACGCTTTCAGCTTTGTTTACCTGCACTCATTTGCTTATTGTTTGTAAACAAACATTATTATTTTTTATTGTTTACATGCACTCCACCTGTTGTCTTAGAATTTTCTAAGTGGCCAATGTTTACATTTTTGGCCACTATTGACCCAGGTGTATTGTTTATTTTTGTGCCTTGGTAATTTTGAATTCACTGGCATGGTAAAATGTCCGACTATCTTCATATTTTACTCCTACTTTGCCATGCTAACAGGAAACAACATTATTAAACCACATTTGTATTAATAACCTGTAGCAATTTATATTAATAGTCATTGTTTCATATCATTGGTTGTTTAAGCTACTAAAGATATGGGAATCAAAATAAATACAGTGTGGATGATGCAATACCTCTAACCCGAAGTTTGCTTAGAGGGGTGTTTAATGTGCTAGTCACTCAATGTTATTCAGTGGCCAAATTTGGCCTCTTTACGTTTAAGGTTAGTAGCGAGCATGCATGAAATGTGAATTAACAATAATAAAGCAAAAGAGGTTTGTCAAGAGGTGGCAACCCCTGGTCTCTGCCTACTCCTCTGGGATAAAGCCATGATTATATTCTTTTTGTTGCACTGACCTGTGCTGAGGACAATTTTAAAAACCTATTTAGAGGCTAAAAATTCCACCCATCCTGCTGGCTAACCATGTCAGGGCTCTCCCAACTGAGGTAATGGGCAAGTGCAATCGCTGCCTGTACTTAATACAGAGAAGTTTGGAGAAGAGGCTCGAAATTTCGCCAATGCCTGCACTTGCCCATTAGCTCAGTGTTGTGAGAGCCCTGGCACGGTTAGTCAAAGGTTGCAGATTCAAGTCCCGGCATGGGTGGAATTTTTAGTTTCTAAATAGGCTTATAAAGCCATGACTTTATGTACATGTGTACTTCCTATTACATTCTACAGAATCACATTGTACGAGCTGTAGACACTTGTGTTTTCTGAACTTAATTCCATTGCCTATTGCTTATCTAAGAACAGTTTAAAGTCAAAATGTCAATGACTGTGACAAAACAAAACAAGTTTTTCACAAATTCACTTAAATGATAAGACTTCATTGCCTTGTCTTTAGTAGGTAAAATGGATAAAATCATTACTTAACTTGAATATTATTAAGCTGGGGTAACCTCTCATAATCACTCTTTATCATTAACCCAAAACATTGGAAACTTGAAACGTGGCAACCTTAGCCACATAGTTAGATAGAATATTCTTACATACCTTCTTCTGTTAATGAAAAGTTATGGAAAACTACCAGCACATTATTCTTAGTTGATTGGCTCTGATAATGCATTTTAACTTGTAGTTTGGCATTAAATTTAGGTGAAACATTGACAAATTCCTGTTAACTCATTAACCCGTACAACGAACAATAGCGAGAAAACTGCCACCTAGAGCTCCAGCGTTAGACAGAAATCGAGAAACTATTTTCTTGAGATATTATGTTATTATGACAATATCAAAAAAAACGCATCACTGCTGTAGTAGAAGTTCAAGATAACCATGAGGTAGTAATTTTTTGGTTAGCTCAAATCAGAACAGTGCAAATCTTCGTCCAATCAGACTAGTCTGCTTACGGACACATGGTTAAGATGTTGTGCTATTAATTATTTGGCTCTGCACATATTCCCAAATGTCTTACACCATCAAAACAGGATGTCAACTTTTACAATGTGAAACAAAACTAATCAGTTATGTTAAGTGTGACTTAAAATGTAAAGATCAACCTGTTGTACCTATGTGCTAACTTAAAAGTACTAAAACATGAAGAAAATGGTAAAACAGATTTATGTCCCATAAACAGCCTCATATAAATTCATATTTAAGATTTTTCATGTATCTTTATAATGTATGGTGTGCAATAAAGAGTATTAATCTAATCTACCTAATTTAGGTATTATCAAATTGTTTACTTCGTCGGCTTATTGCAAGAACTCATTAACCGACATATACACTATTGGGAGAAAAACTACTTTTTATAGTTCGTGTTAGTTAATGGTTGTATTTACTCTTCCTTATAACATCGTTAAAATAATGCCTGATATTGAAACACCACTATTGTATCATTGTTCAATACATCTATATGTCCATACCTTTAAAAAAAGCGTTTAGTGAGCTTTTGCAGTAAATTACTTCTTGCAGTAAGCCGACGACTTTATTGTTTGCTATCATTAGACTTCAGCTCTCACTAGGTCAATGACCATCTGGCCTAGAATAGCTGCTTTACAAATAGGTAGCTATTTTGTAGCCAATTTTACAAAGAGTAATTAATTAGTCCTGATACAAAAAGAGATCACTAATTAAGCAAAATTTTTGTATACCACATCACATTTTTGATTTTTGTGTTGTGCCAATTTGTCAGCTTATTTGATAGCAGAGTCCATCAGCAGCTTGATTTATTTTGAACCATATTTACATTTTACTGTCATTCTTTCTTTGGTGAGTAATATGTTTTATCTATCAACACATTATTTTCCCAAACTTTGTAAAACAAGCTGGCTTACACTATACAGTGTAATTGTAAAGGTTACTGGCAGAATATCAGCGCTGAAGTTCTTCCCAAACTTTCAGCACATGCTGAGTCGGAGCCCATTTACATTTGCCACACCTATGTTGGTCACTCTTAGTCGGGTACATGTACATTACCGTACTGTTTATGGCTAATTTTCAGTGTCTTTTTGCATTTTATGTATGTTTTTGTTATGTTATATATTATATGCTTTCTTTGTGCTCTGATAATCAGATTTCTATTGCTTTGCTTCGTATACATGTGTCTTATGTGAATAAATGATTTATCTATCTATCTAATTGTGCAAGAACCTAAATTATGAGGTTAAAAGTGTAAAATTTATATCAAGCCAGGCCCTAACCACTTATCATATTTGTTGTGATTTCACCACCTATGTCCTGATATCATTTGAATCTGATAAAATTGCATTGAAAAAACATTAGGCTCATGTCGATCGGGCCTACCCATCCATGGAGCAAAATGGTCAGACAATGAGTCATCAGGCGAGGTCGTGCAACTTTCCTGTTTACTTATTGATTCTAAGTATCAACTGACGCAAGTGGGAGAAAAGAAACAGTAAAGGCTGTCTAGACCAGTGTGTTGACACACATTTTTACTCGTATGATGTGGGCTTGACGAGGCAGAAATGTATTCTGAGAAAATGAATCCCCAAATGAGGGGTAGATAAGAATGTCATCGATCTTACCATATTCCGAACTACTACAGGGCTCTGCTAGGTTCTTACTGTGAAACTAATGCTCTGTACTGACATTCCAGAAACAACATTTTATTTAGTGAATTAGTTAAGTCTATTGCACAATTTCTGATTAGATTCGATTTTTTTTTAGTGCAACATCTGCACTTTAAAATATTCCTAATCCAATGACTACTGTACAATCTATGAAACAACCTTATCAGTGAAACAATCATATTAAATTAGAACTGTATCTAGCTAGAGCTAGCCGGTAAGAATACACAGTCTTAATTGGAAGTCCAGCGCTGGCGTATATTTTGTCACGATCTCATTCATATAGAAGTGGGCCAGCCAACCGACACCGACGGGCTGAGTTTTTACACGTGTTTACGTCGCGAGTGCATAGATGTTGTTTATGTGTGCAAAACTGCTTAGGTCGCATTTACACAGGACGAATCTAATCAGCGGTCGCTGTGTGTCCTCGGCAAAGATGAGTAGGTAGGTACGCACTACTAGGGATGTTACGGAGCTTCGGTTCCGATTCCGAAAGGTCGGAACCCCCGTTAGATTTTGCACATTCGATTCCGCTTTTGGTTGCGATAAATTTTAAAATAAGTCTAAGATTATTAGAAATAAATTTTAAGATAAGTCGTAAATTCGTCGGAGCAGAGGCGGAAAACAAACGTGGTTTTGAATGTGAAATGAGCTGATTCTGTCACATTACCATGTCTAAGTTAGGACCTTCGAAACTAAACTAGACATTGTAATTATTTTGGGGTAACAATAGTACTGTAGTAGGCAAAAAAATATGATGATTTTTTTTCTCTATAGTAGTTCTAGTCACGTGTTACAAAAACTCCATATAAATCGGGCGCAAACAATGACGTGACAAGTTGCGGGGCGGCGCCTCTTTATAATTATAAGAAACTTTCATCAACATTTGAATTATCCTGTAAAATTATGTTTTTATGTGACTAAATCTTTATTCGAAAACATTCAGGAAATCAGGATTTTGCGGGAAATCCTAATTTTGAAGTAACATTTAAAACATTTTTTTTGTAATGAATGTGCAGGAACAGCTGTGGGCAGGAAGCATACTTATGTTTAAAACGTAAAATGTACATAAATCGGCGATTGACATTGGCTCCCGCTCTATGTACAAACTGCCTCGCGGGAACCTGATTAAACGAAAAATTCAAAGTTTTGACTAGGTTTTTATTATTAGAGAAACATGATGTTTCATGTATGAGACTCTAAAACGGCAAAAAAAAATTGTGTGGGTTTTTGAAAATTTTATTTGAGTTTTTTTAAGCACTTTATAAATACAATTTTATTCCAATGTAATTTTTAATCTACTACAGTATTTTGCCTATACACTGGGACGTGTAGGGCACAGGCCTTTTCTCAGAGAAAGTATGGGCTTAATCACCACGCGTGCCTACCGCGGATTGGCGATTTTCAAGCGCTAAGTTATGTGAATAGCTCAGGCACTCAGGTTTCCTCACGATGTTTTCCTTCACAGTTAGCGAGTGGTATTAACTTCACGAATGTACATAACTTAGAAAACAAGGTCGTAGGTACATGCCCGCACTGGGATCGAACCTGGGTCTCTCGCTTCCGAGTCCAATGTTCTACCCACTAGGCTACCACCGCTTCATGCTACGATGCTATATAGTATTTTGCGAATTCTCGCGATCGCGGTATTAGTCTGCCAATAAATCTACTAGGATTACATCTGCACGCTTATTTGAATCGAACTTGATAATAATAATAATAACCTTTATTTCTTTAACATTTACAAATAGTGGTTTGTTACATTTTTTTTTCGAAGGTATTACAATATCTTAGGCAAAAGGCGAAGCTGCATATCGTCGTTCATATTGCAAAATGTCACATGTCAAAAAAAGTACAATTTTTGTTTTTTCATCGAAATAGTGTGAAAATTAGTAAATTAGAAGAAAATTAAGTCGTGATAGTATACACAGCTCATCGGACCGAGGATTACGATGTCTTGCACGTGTGACAGAATCAATTTTTATACAACATCGATAAAAAACAATTTTTTTTTTTGACATGTGACATTTTGCAATATGAACGACGATGTAAACAATTCTCCTCTCCGCCTGAACTAGGTTCTAGACCTGTAGGCAACAGTGCTCTTCAACATTCAATAGAGTAGGTATGTAGCGTAGACATGTGTAAGTTAAAAACGGTACGATACCTGTAAGTTAAATAATAGGAGTGTAAAGGATTGTTACTGTTGAGATAATATAAATTAATGTAGGTAGGTGGTATTTAGTTGGTGTACGTGTAGGTTCACTATTTGCTCTTCACATCGTCAGCCTTCTGAATTTACATCGGAGTGCACAACGCTCCGACCAATACCGCGACGCCTTCCTGGGCCCTATTTCATAAAACTACACTTCATGGTTCACTATGACAATCTACGAGGTGCATTCAATAAGTACATAGCCTCATCGCCAGAGGGCGCTGTAGTTTCAAAATAGTTTTACCACAGTGTAGCACATTCTTTTTTTATTCTTTTTTCAAATTTTCATTCCAATCCCTTCATTTGTTTTAATTTGACAACTTATGGAAGCGAACGTATCGATCGGTTATACAAAAATGCAAAAAGAGCAATATCGTTCGGTGATTCGATTCCTATTTTTGGAAGGGAAAACGCGCATCGAAATCAAAGAGCGCTTGGATGCTGTGTACGGTGACTTCTCCATCGAGTGCCACCGATGCGTACGTCGGTTTTTGATGAACCACGTCCAGGTGCACCGAAAACAGCTGCTACGGAGGAAAACATTAAAAAAATCCATGATCTCGTATTGGCAGATCGCCGATTGAAGGTTCGGGAGCTAGCTGAGACTGTAGGCATTTCAGAAGGAACAGTGCATCATATTCTTCACGAGGAACTCGGCATGAGAAAGCTGTCGGCGTGATGGGTGCTGCGTTTACTCACACCGGAAAACAAGTGCAACCGTGAGACCACATCGGAGACGTGTTTGGCGCTGTTTAAGCGGAATCCAGCGGAGTTTTTGCGTCGTTTTGTGACCGTCGATGAAACTTGTATCCACTGGTACACACCAGAGACCAAGGAGCAATAAAAACAATGGATCCAGACCGGGGAACGTGCTCCAAAGAAGGCGAAAACTGTAAAATCGGGTGGAAAAGTTATGGCCACCGTTTTCTGGGATTCACAAGGTGTGATCTACATCGATTACCTAGAGAAGGGTAAAACATGTACAGGGCTTCACTATGCCGATTTATTGGGCCGATTTGACGCCGAATTAAAGAAAAAACGACCCCATCTGGCGAAGAAAAAAGTGCTGTTTCACCACGACAACTCACTGGTTCACTCGTCTGCCGTTGCCATGTCCAAATTGGTCGAATTACGCTACGAATTGCTGCCCCATCCACCGCACACAGGCGAAAAATCAATAAAAGTCGGACAAAACCTGAATATTCATTATTTTCAAAGGAATTGTGTAAATAAAGATTTACTAGGTAATGAAAACAACATATTCATTATTTTATGACGTTTTTATTCTAGTTACATTGTAATATCTGGTTCTTCCAACAGATTTAAAACGTTTTGGCACATAGGTACCGACTTTTTACTAACTAATTTTCTTAGTCCTGTTATATAAAGAATCGGAAGACACTAAAAGTCGTTTGAAGGTGTCTTCCATAGCCAATTCCCTAGAAAATCGCTCCCTGTAGTTTCTTACGTCCTTATTCCTGCTTTCTTGCGCATCTTCACTCATTAATCCTATGGCCATTTCGCATTTTTCTATTAAACTTGACCCATGGATAAGTATTTTGTGCAACGTGGTTGGCATGTAGTACCCATGGGTAATTCCATACAAAAATAGCTGCTGTTTTGTTGCAAAATGTTTGAAATTTCGCGAGATTGATTTTATGCCCACATGACATAACTTTCAAAATGGTCTGAAGTTTATTTATGAGCTGAAGACTGACACCTGTTATTTCAGCAACTTCTTCTGCATGCTAAAAGATGGCGCGCGCAGTATTGCCATCAGTGGACGTACCTCCACCCTGTCTTGGTTTGTCAACATGCAAACCTAGTTTTTGCCAAAATTCCGTCTGTATGCGTAATTTTTCAGCTGCTACCAAATCTTTGCCGTGTGCATCTCTTACTTGCCATTTTGCAATCTTTAATTTGTAGCCTAGATGCCAAATGAATTCCGCAAACCTTATCCAGGCATGTAATGATGAAACACCATAGATAAGGACTTCTTCAGAGAGCGGAATTGACATGCAGAATTTTATCCTGTTGAAGTCCTTCGATGTGGCTTGACAAATAAAGCAACGCATGGCAGACTTTGTGTCAGTTAAGGCGTTAACCATATTCCCATCAACCATCGTCATCATTAACTTGTGTCTTACTACAAGTTCTTCTTCAGTTGCAACTATAATTGTTGATGTTAAATTTTCAATTTGAGCTTGAACATTTTGAGCTATGGATCTTGAGAGTTCTGGAGTTTCATGACCCATTTCTAACCTCAACGGACGGCAATATCTCGGGGACGAGGGACGAGGATTTTGCCAGATGAGCACAGGTTTTTCGTGGTCAGATAACAGTTGAATTGGAACTATTGAAGTTATTACCATATGCGTGTTAGACTGGTCGGCATTTTCAAATGTCTGTTTGTATTGGGAATGGCAACCTGATCCGTCACACCCCCATTTCGATATCAGGCGAAGATATTTTATCCTGTCTGTTGTAAGCGATTGCAGGACTTCATTTAGGGACAAGCACAATCTTTGTGTAGTGTGGTCCATTAAACACTGAAGAGGAACTTCCGCACTCGTTTCCGAACAAATAATACTTTCTGGGTACAGATTGCATTTCATCTCCATTGCTGAGGTTCGCAAGGTATTGTACTGAAATTTAGTCAATTGCCCTTCAACCACCAATGACAAAGTTTTGTCAGACGAAAGGCTTCCATGTGTTTCGGGGACATTGAATTTGCCACTGGGACCAGCAAGAGCAACTTGTTTTATTATGTTTGACGTATGGACATCACCACGTGCACGATATTCCACCTGGGCTGCAAAAGCCAGTTCGTTTGGTTCAAATTGTTTTCGAACATCCTCCGTCTTTCTGCGTTTTGTACGTTCAGTACATTCTTCAAAGCTCTTGCTGGGTCGACCGCCAAGGCCACCACTTATCTTTTGGGTATGAGTCGCAATAGGAAATGTAATCTTAGTTTCAAACCAGTCTTTGTTTCCGCTGACACATCGAGAAAAATTACGATGTGCTTGGATAAGTTTCGTCTTATAATCACTCACTAGTTTTCGAAGAGAAAGTTTTATTTCATCGCTAAGTTTCAGAGCGCTTTGTACTTTGTTTAGCAGATATAACATTTTATCTTGCTCCTTTCGAGATGATTCCTCCCTATAGAAGCCGACTAAAGTAAATCGGCTAAAGCTCTCTTCCTCGTCGGTTGACCCTAAAATAATATCAATTAATATTTAGAACCAATAAAATAAACAATTCAATAAAATATTGCTTTTTGTGATTAACCGACCACGTTTGATTATACAAGTCATTAATTTAAAAAGAAAATTTTGTTGAACGGTCGCGTACGGTCGCATCAAATAATGATTGTATGTAAAAAAGAAAACTCTGTAGTTTTTAAAATGGCTAATATCTAAGCCGGATCTATCAGGAAGTTATACTTTATCTCTTTGTGAAGTTAAAAATGGTGAGAAAAATATAAGGTCATAGAAATATTGTTTTTATTAAAAAACAATCAAGCATTGCTATCAAAAATAATAATAAGAAAGTAGTTGAATACCTCCTGGAAGTGAATCCATCACAAAAACCAAAACTTTCTCAGAGAAAATGATCAATAATTAAGCACTTATGTGACACTCTGGGAGTCGTAAACGCATCCTCCGTTGAACAACTGAACTTTAGGATGAGACTGAGACGCGTAGATGAATCATTACTTGCGCTACCCGGGTGTCTAGCGTGCATTGTTTATCGGGTTAACCGATAAGATTGTTTTTTACCTGCTGGGGGTAGTTTGAAGATTTTAGGTTTTGTCCGACTTTTATTGATTTTTCGCCTGTGTGCACCGTATTCTCCAGATTTGGCCCCTTGTGACTTCTTTCCGTTTCCTAATCTGAAAAAATCTCTCGCCGGGAATAGATATGGATCAAATGAGGAGGTCATCGCCGCCACGGAGGCCTATTTTGCAGAGTTTGACAAAAACTATTTTTCGGACGGGTTAAAAAAGTTGGAGCATCGCTGGGCCAAGTGTATCGAACTAAAAGGAGACTATGTTGAAAAATAAATTGCCACTTTTCCAAAATTTTCGTTTACTCTTGGTAGGCTAAGTATTTATTGAATGACCCTCGTATGTACATTGCTAAGTCGATTAACCCACACGTTAACAAGTAGGAAGACTCAGCTACATCGATTTGTCGAATTTGATGAATTGCAGTCTTATCAAACGCGACCCTGCAAGTATTTTGTGTTTGACTGAATCGTTTCTATTTTTGCGGAAGTCCGTCAAGCTTTCGGGCCCTAATATAGCATGCCGAGGTTCTGACTTCATGAATAATAAAAATGTTGACAGAGTAGATTCTATGTGACACTGACGGATGTTTTAGATAGGGTAGTAGGTAGATAACATCTTTCTTAAACCTTAGCCTCAAACCTCAACTTTGTTGTCTGTGCCTGTATTTTCTCCAAATAAATAGATATATTTTTTTATTAAATTACAAGTAAGGATAGTATATTGTCCGTGGGGCGCCGGATTAAGAATAGCGTCACTCCGTTTCATTCAGTGGATGTCGTAGAAGGCGACTAAGAATATAAATTGCCAGGAGACGGGCAGCAGCGTCTTCTTAAGATTCCAACCGCATACTGCGATCGCCAACCCGCCTGCCAAGCGTGGCGATTATGGCAAAACCCTTCATGGTTAGGAAAACCATGAGGGAGGCCTATGTCCTGCAGTGGGCGTCAAATGGCTGATGATGATAAGCAGCCTATTACGTCCCACTGTAGGGCACAGGCCTTCTCTCAGGGAGAGAGTATGGGCTTAATCACAACGCGTGCCCACCGCGGATTGGCGATTTCAAGCGCTGAGGTATGTGAATAGCTCAGACACTCAGGTTTCCTCACAATATTTTACTTCACTGTTACCGAGTGGTATTGCTACTATTACAAATGTACATTACTTAGTAAACAAAGTCATAGGTACATGGCCGCGCTGGGAATCGAACCTGGGTCTCTCGCTTCCGAGTCCAATGTTCTACCCACTAGGCTACCACCGCACAGGAAGGATAGTGTTAAAGGATAATGTTCGGCAGACATAATGCCTATCCTTTAAGTTCGCGTGTTCTGTTATAGAACTTAATGAAACCTGTCACACTGCCAAAGGCTTTACACTTCTCCAAGGGGCGGGCAAGCAACTATCATAAACATGGGCTAGAATCAACCACCTGGCCCAGAGCAGAGAGGAAAGGAAGATACTTTTTTTAGCCCAAGCTCCTCGGAGGAGTAACGGAATTATGCGGCTTGACTTTGAAATAGTTAGCAATATCTTTAGGGAATGTTATTTTCATTATTATGAACGAAATTATTGATGCGTTGATTTTCTTCAAAATTAGCGCCATATGTTTCTAAATCGTTGTTAGAATGTCCCCCCTTAAAATGGTCCAAGTCACCATGTAGAAGAAGAGACAGGGCTTCATTATATTCTAGCGTTGTGAACGCGACTCGCGCGAACAGTTTCTGTTGCGTAACGCTACACTTTATACACGACCGTTGCACTGGCGATGCGCGGCCCACTTGCGTAATACACAACACTCCTAGTAAACAACTCTGTTTATTTACGTTTTGCCTCACAATCTATTAGGTACGGACCGAAGGCTAACTAATGTAGATCTAATGTGCTACCGTTGCGTTTGTGTGCACCGCATTCATTCTGCTCTCTCGTCATTGCATGACCTAATAGAGTTGGTTTGGTTTGATGTAGTCGCCGCGTCCTTGTTATACTGTAGGCTTGTTTTTAACGAGCTCGTAATCAATACTAGAAACTTCCCTTTACTGTGATCTGAAATAATTGATTCTTGGTTTTAGCGTCGGTGACCTATATTGTGTTTAAGTTATTTAAATTGATGATATAGGAATGACACCCATAAGGCTGCAATTTGGTCTTCACTTCCATTTATTTCTATTATTATCACTCGTCTCGTAACGTTAAATTCAGCAGCAGTCTACGAAGTGTGACACGTGGCCTACTAGAAAATGAATTCGGCCTTCAGTAAACTATGATTTGCCTGCAATCATTTCAGTATGTTGGGAGACCTGCAGGCAAGAGGCCTAGTCGTAGCCCTGACCTGCTGGCTTAGCAAGTCGGTGTAGCGCAATTTTTCTTTATCTCTGTATGAGGCTCGATAAAGATTTCATGAGAGAAGCTGAAGTCCATTGGAAATCCCTACTATTTATTCTTCTTCTTTATCGGTCCCTCCAATCTGAGGATCGTGACCATAAACAATGGTTTTCCACTCATCACGGTCATGGGCGCGATGGAATGCTTGCTGGATAGATCCACCTGCTGCCCTCTCACACATAATAAATATACATATTATTGCTGCGCTTTAGGCTTGTTTTTGTTTTGGATTACTATGCGAACGAACTCATGGCTGCAGCTAGTATTTTATGCACTAATTCCCTTACGGACTTTTTGTACAACTGCATTATATAATAATGTGATCTATCAAATCATAAAGTCACGTCTGTTGGGCCCTGCCCCTTCACAGTAGGTACAACAAAATCAACAACTACGTACGTAATTAACAAACAACTTTATGACTAGCTAGGGCATTTAATAAGCTAATTTGTTTATTGATTTTCCTCTTGCTGCAGTGTAATTTTTCATATGATTATCTTATAACAATACTATGCGGCGAGACTGAAGTAGCTGTTCTTTTATTATTTGTTATTGCCCTTCAAATTTAATCTCTAAGACAGCACATTTTATTGGAAAACTGTTCATTCTTAAATAACAATAGATGTTGGCATACTTTTTGTATATATTTCTATTGCAGAATTAACAGTTACAAGGGTAATAGACAGTAAGCCACCTGTTACCTTTATTCTTCTAACTAGTATTGTACTCTTGTACTTTGATCAAGTACATCCATTCCATTGTACTTTTTCATTGTAACTTTTGTTTCATTTTATCATTGTATCTTAACCATTGGAAAATTGCCCTAGCTGCAAGTAAATAAAATCAATACCCATATTTTTTTACATCGATACGGATTTTAAACTGTTACATCAAAGCTATTTTAATTCTTAAATAATTAAGTATAAGAATAAACTTTATTTGACAACATAATCAAGTTAGTAAACCATAGAAGGTTTGTTTTCATTGCCCCCGTCTGCATCAAAGTCTAGGATGCACTGACCGAGGCTGTGGGAGTCGCATAACAAATTAAACCTTACTTTCAGCTTGTAAGGTTTCTTTCTCAACACGGCTCGGCTTCTGATTCACTCCCTCATGCATTACTGTCGTTGGTGTATCAAAAGCCGTCTAAGCTCGCTGGTTTTAAGGTGGTGTTTGCAGCTGCCTGTTTTCCGAAGCCGATGCACCGGACCGGTCGAATGTAGGCGCGCATCTTCGGCGTCTATTTGCGCGCCAGGCATCACGCGCAAGGAACGCGCGTGGGCGCTCCCGGCTCCGACTACCATCACAGAAGATACACTAAGCACTAGGATAGGCAAACAGTGAATAGAGAAAAGTTATTTATCAAGTGATCAAGTTGAAATTAATTAGGTATATCAAATAGCGAGGTCCATGGTCCCTCTGATAATTTCAAGCTAGGTACTTAGTCAATGCAATCAAAGGATTTGGCCAATTACGTAAGATATTTGGAAACTCCTAAGATCGATTTTTTCCGTTAAATAAGGCATAAGACCTTGCTTCTCGCCAAACATCATTCTAGGTTCACGGGTAGTATCCTAGGTCCCACTATAGGACTCGCGTTATAAATTAACAGATTGTTAGTGTACGTGAAAAGGGGGCTAGTGACGGATGCGATTTCGCAATCATAGTGCAACTAAGGCAATCTTCTGAAGGCGCTGCATATTTCGCTCCCGGAGTAAGGGTGTTCTATATTGGGCGTCCGAAGCGCACGGTCGTTGGGTGACGTTAGAAAACAATTGTCTTGCGCGAGAAATGTTGCCGTTGTAGCGGTTTTGTGTGCCGTTGCACTGGTTTATTTTCGTTCTGTCGCGTGGCCTCAGTTGGGACAACTGCAATATTTGTTTTACGAATCGATGATGAGATGTGTCATCCTTTTACAAAGCAGCGGCTTACTGGTTTTTGTTGACGCTCAAGTTAATCTTCCGATGTTGTGATTTACCTAGATCTCAGTGTAGGTTAAGGAAAAAGAAATACGTCGTAGTTTCTTTACTGCAAGGCAGCCCCAAAGCAATCTCTACAGGGACTTGACTAATAAAATTCATCACGGAGTAGACTATACACTTATAGTTTGGTCACGCAGGAAGGTTATTATCCAGACAGTGTTCATTACTTTAGCTTCTCCAGCGTCTACAAGTACCAGACAGATCGGGAACAAACCAGACGAACGGGCGACCAAATTACACACTCGCTTAAAGCTGATTCAACATCACTTTCCATCTCACCGTCGTCGTCGGAACACCTTTCGCTTGGTGAGCCCTGTCTTTATGTTATTAGTAGGAAGGATAATCAACCAGACCTTTCATCAATGCGTGATGCATGAGCTGTTATTGTTAGTTCCTCGGCGTCCACGCCCCACTGCGTCGCAAATCCTTACGGCGGCTGCACACTCTCGTCCGAGTGCTCTCGCTTCGTCTCGCCCTCTAGTTATGTCTCAGGGTGTCTTTCCGAGAGTGTACAGCCGGCATTAGCGGTTCCGTCGTCACTGCGTCGTTTCGTTTGTTTACTGACTTATATGACTAACGCCTCTGTGCAATCTGCTTCGCATAACGTGCTAGATTCTAGATCAATGGTACAGGCATTTTTCTGCCGATATATCAAAAGCCGGAATACATATTTTGTTGTTGATAATTGATGAGGTATGTTTCATTGCAGTTTTTTCTTCTTTATCGGTGTTAACTGTTACCAGAATCGCATTGAATGCGGAATGTGGTGGTGGTGTAACGTGTGGACGGTTATTAGGATTTTCTATTCTTTTTTCTGCCTTATTAATTGAAGGAAGAAACTTTAAGACATCACATCCAATAGACAGTTTCATGTAAGCGCTAACCGCATCACTCACCGCGCACGTGTTTATGTGAACGTACAGTCCCGTCTATTGTGAACGCGGCGTTTTCACGACGATGATGGATGCGCCAAATACAATAAACATGAAAGACTGTCTGCTTGTTAGTGGGCCACTTCAGTTTAGCTTGTCTGAAACGAAGCGAGATTATGGAGTTATGATTTGATGAACTTGAAGAAAGTGCGATAAGATGCTGGGAGTTGTATTTTGTATCGTTTCATACGTTTGTAATACCAGCCTGCTTCAGTTAACATCAACGTCATCAATTCGGAAGTCCTCATTGTAGAAACAGGCAGAATAAAATGACGTACAAATTAAAATATGTGTTTGATGAAGCAGGAAGTCCTTACATATTTTGTTTACGTTGTATCTCTATCATGAGCCAGAATCGGTTATTAGCTCTTGGTTGCCTATTTTTAGTCAACTAGTATGATTTGTAAGCTAATGAATCTCCAATCCGAATAAATAAATATTTGACGTATTACATACATTCGATGCTAAGATTGCTACATTGAAGCGTACGGAAGCACAGTTTTTCAAATACTACGCCTTGTTTAGACGCACATAACATAACATAAACGATACACTTGACTTGACGTATTACATACATTCGATGCTAAAACGTTCATAAATGCTGACAGTTTAAGTCCACGCTACGATTGCTACATTGTAGCTTACGGAAGCACAGTTTTTCAAATACTACGCCTTGTTTAGACGCAATATGCATAATTGAGAACTAAGCTAAGATTAGCCGTATAAGATTGATCACGGCTTACTAACTAGGTTATACCAAGCCTGTCCGGCTATCTTTAGTAAATCTGATTGTATAGTATCAAACAAACGTGGAGACGTGAAAATCAACCTCTTATCTCCGCGGACCCAGATCCGAGACGATTCTAGTCCGCAAGATAAGATGGCATTCTCGCGTTCGCGAATCTCTGGCTACCAGCAGGTTATCTAACACGTACTCGATAGTTCGGTTTGATTAGAAACGTCATAAGCTCTAGCTACGTACTCATCATCATTATATTTAAAAGTTAGATTCTTGTCGGTGCAGCATCTGCCACGTATTCCAGTTCTATGACAGCCTGGTTTATCACTACGTCCACCGTATCTTTAATTTGGTCAAAATAGGTTCTCCGTGGCTGTCCTTGTCCACTATTTCCTTGTCGTTCCTTCTATGATGTCTTTTAGAAATCAGGCCCAGAATGTTTCCTCTCTTCTACATTCCAACGTCCTCAGCATCGATCTTCTTTCTACTCTAATTGATGATTGTAAAGAGGGAGTGCTACCCGTTTTGCTAAAAGTGTATCTACAAGTATATGTGCAACCTCACGTCAGATTTGTAACATATAAAACATGACATCAAAGTAGTTTCGTCCACAGTCCATTCAACATCAAAGGAACTTCAATCTTAGTTTAATTTGAGACTGGTGAATGTAGTTCTGGATGTGCTTGTGCCAACTATCTGTCTATCCAGCCCAAGAACAGAGCCCACTGCTGGACATAGGCCCCTTCCCTGTCACGCCAACATTCTCGGTCCCCTGCCAATCTCCCAAGGGTTTCTGGAAGAAATCTCCTACAGAGATAAGCTCGCCTTTGTACATGCTATTCTTATGTAATGTCCTGTTCAATGTTTCCTGAGCAATAAAGTATATCCTACTAATTATATTCTTTTTGTTGCACTACCCCGTGCTGAGGACAACTTTAAAAACCTATTTGGAGGCTAAATAGGCTAAATAAAATTCCACTCATGCCGAGACTTGAACCTGCGACCTGTATTATCCTACTAATATTATAAATGTTAGTTTGTGGAGATGTTTGGAAGTTTGTTACGCAAATAGGCTCAGTTCTGCAGCATACGCAGTTAAAAGAATCCGGGAACTAACTGATGTCGCAACTGCTAGGCTTGTTTATTTTTGTTATTTCCATAGTATTATGTCTTATGGTATACTACTGTGGGGTCGGGCAGCAGACATTGAGACCATCTTCGTCCTGCAGAAGAGAGCGATCAGATTCATATATAAGGCAATAGAGATTCGTTAAGAGATTTCTTTAAGGAAACTAACATCCTAACAGTTGCTAGTCAGTATATCTATGAAAATATTATGTACGTTAGGAAAAATATCAGTGACTTTAAAACTGTAGGTAGCCAACACAATGTAAATACTAGAAATAGATATAAACTTTCGTTCCCAAAATTTAGGCTGGCAAAGGTTAATACATCCTTTATGGGGCATTGTATACGTTTCTACAAAAAGATCCCTGAGGATATAATAAGCTTGCCAGAAACGCGGTTCAAAAAATGTGTGAAGCACACTTTGTGCCAAAAAAGCTACTATAACATTAAAGATTATTTAGATGACAATGATGTCTGGAATTAAAGCCAGTTCAATGCATGAGTTTTAGAACATTTGTATAAATCCTGTAAATTAAGGACTTGAAAAGACTAAGTTTGGAGTTTTTTTGTCCATTTTTTCTCCAAAATGATCTAGATTTTGAAATGGACACCCAGTTTAACTTGTAACGTTCATTAAGTCGCAGTTTCTGTGCTATTTTGAATAAAAAATTTTGATTTTGATTTTGAATCACACAATAACGGCTGATCGGATTTACATGAAACTGGTCATACAGATAGACAAAGACTTGAATTGAGACGTAGCATACTTGATATCCCGGTAATGCGTTCCCGTGGGATAATATTTATTTTAAGTTTAAATTAGATGGCGTTGTGCGAGCGAACGTTCTATTTTAAAAATAGATGGCATTGTGCAAGAATCAAACTTTACCGCTGGATCCACGACGCAGTCTTGACTGAAACTTACTTGACCGTCGGTCGTCTCCGCCGTATACTTCAATTGGGCCATCAAATTTCCATCATAACGAGACTACAAAGCATTTTGCGTTGGCCATACACGAGACGCAGGAAACGCGACGCGCCGTTTCGGTTCACTCATTCGCAGCCGTTGCATAGTTTTGTGAACCTTAGCAACCCTTAGCAAAGCAACTGAAAATATACAACCTATTTGAAAGATACTACCCATGCCAGCCTGTTTTGAATGGCAGCCATGAAGGTTTCTCAGAAGCTCTTGACTCGCCGTCTTGTAAAGTTCTTTGACACCAAAAATATTTAGCATCTAGCTGGCTGAACCAGTGTGGAAGTATATTGAATGTACGGCCGTAACAGCAGGTTATGATGCCGGGTGGAATCGAGTACTTACGTCGTTAACCATAATTAAACAAATTGCTTGGACCACCCAACTGAATTGCGCACTTACCGCAAAGGTTTAGAAGGAAACTTTTAATTATATCTTCGATAATAATAACAAAACGACATACTGCTCCGCTGAGTCATCAAACCAATGTCAATCGTGTCTTGTGTTCCTGGATCCTGGACTTGGATCTCACGCAGATCCTCAGATACTGTCAATTCTATCCGCAGTAGTGGTATCGTCGGTTTTTTCCGTCGCTTGTTGATAGGTATACTAAAGCTTGCAACATACTGACATTCATTTACCACCTGGGACAACAGCTACCTTCAATTCTGACCAAGAAAATAAACTCATACATTTCGCCTTTGATATCATACCCAGAAATTAGGTTAGAACAGACACCTATTTCACAGGCCAAAGACACTTATCATACTCTCCCTTTAAAAGAAAGTCTGTCGTTTCAACGACTATCATAAATTCATCAGCCATCCCATACCTCCTCGTGACACCGCGCCGTCAATGTACGCGTCGGGAATTGTGATGCACCCATTGCCAAAAATATACCTCGGACTTGTCATTGTTTGTGTGAAAACCCGCGAAAGGACAGATTCAAAGAGAGCTGTCTCAACTGTTCCTTAGATTTCGTGCAGGTTGAACTTCAGGATGGAACCGGGCGTATATTTTATCACGGCTTCAGACTTGACTTGGCAACGGAAATAAAACTTACTTGTATTGGTAATAAGTAGGGCCCCTAAAGCATGCCATATCAAACACTTCATTATCTTGAACTCTTAAAGTATCTAAGAAATCCTAAAGGCTGCGGCATTTCTTGAGGTCTGTTTTTCTATTTTCATTGTTTGTACCAAAATAATTGAAGTGTTACTGTGGTGGTAGCCTAGTGGGTAGAACATCGGACTCGGAAGCGAGAGACCTAGGTTCGATCCCCACTGCGGCCATGTACCTATGACTTGGTTTACTAAGTTATGTACATTTGTGAAGTTACAATAGCAATACCACTCGCTAACCGTCAAGGAAAACAACGTGAGGAAACCTGAGTGTCTGAGCTATTCACATACCTCAGCGCTTGCAATCGCCAATCCGCGGTGGCCACGCGTGGTGATTAAGCCCACACTCTCTCGCTGAGAGAAGGCCTGTGCCCTACAGTGGAACGTACATACATCAAAAAAAGTTTGCGATCACTTTGAAAAACTGAAATCTTTTTTGGTACTGTAGATTATATTATGATTTTTTCTTCTTTTTAGATTCTTTATTTAAAAATAAAGAATCAGAACACAAAACAATGACACCGTCCAGTTGTTTTTTCATATTAAAAGGTTTTCAGTCCTAGCTTACGCTCATTCAGAAATCTGATTTAGTCAATTATAACCGATTCAAGATATTTTTTGCGGAAAGTTGTGATTGAAAAAATGCCAAGAGGATTATCAGAGGTTTTACGACCAAGAATAGTAACTTTGAGGGAAGAAGGATACACCACGAGAGTACTAGCACGCAGACTTGCTATATCCCAATCCTGTGTCGTGGCTACGTTGCAGAGGTACCACGGAATGGGAAATTTAGCTGACCGACCCCGCAGCGGTCGCCCAACTGTTTTGACAGCTGCCCAAAAGCGCTATATTAGATTGCTGGCAGCCCGTGATCCAACAATCAACGCCACTAAAATAAAAGCAGAAGTCAGGGCCGCCTCTGGGCTTGAAGTTAGCACGCAGACCGTTCGCAATTGCTAGCACCACGCTGGATTACGAGCACGGAGGTCTTGGCGAGCTCCGCTCAATTCCCGGCAACGTCAACAACGAAGATTGCAGTGGGCTAGACTTCGGCAAAATGAAGAAGGTGAGGAAGAAAACATTTGGCAAAACTCTCTTCGTTGACGAATCCCGAATCAGCACTCATCTAGATAACCGACGTGTCCGTGTCTGGAGAAGACCAGGCGACCGTGAAAGACAAAGAACTGCCACTGGAACAGTTCAGCAAGGCGGAAAATCGGTGTCCTTTTGGGGTGGCATTATGATTGGAGCTAGAACGCCTTTGATCCCGTATCGGGGCTACATGACAGCAGACATGTACAAAGCAGTTGTTATTGATGATATCGTCAGACCATTCCGAGTAAACCATGGGCACCAATTTGTACTGGTCGATGATAATGCGCCCGCACATAGAGCTCAACGAGTCAATGCTGCTCTTCAAGAATACGATATCACACGTTTAGACTGGCCTGCCGGCTCGCCTGACTTAAACCCAATAGAGCACACGTGGGATGCTCTTAAACGAGCTGTATGGAACCGTGAGCCACGTCCCCAGACAGTTCCAGAGCTCAGGGAAGCCGCTATTGAAGAATGGGATAGGTTACCCCAAGAAATGCTGGATAACTTGATCCTCAGCATGCCCAGGAGGATCTCCGCATGTGTTCGAGCCAGGGGAGTAGTTATTTTATATTGAATTTAACCTTTTAATAATAAATTGTTGTTTAAGTTTAATTAAACAGTATTTTTCTTTCTATGAAATTTCTATCACAATTACATTATGACTCAATTTTTTTTAAATAAATAATAAAAAATAGTTTTATATTTTAATTTCAAATAGGGTATTCCTATTTAAACAAAGCATACAACATAGATTTTTTCTTCATAAAGTTAAATTTAAAGAATTATAGGAGCTTATGCTATTGATTACAAACTTTTTTTGATGTGTGTATATAGGCTGCTTATGTAATTGAAGTGTTGAGTGGTCCTTCTATATAATGCTTGCTTGTGTTTGGCGTCGTCTACCCGTGCAAGCCAAAATAAAGGCGGCGTGACCTACATGTTATTTGTTCCTCCAATACAGATGGATGGAATGCTTTGACGGGACACGCTTTTTGGCAAATTAGCTTTACCATTCGGAGCGAGATACCTTTGAAGTGACCCTAGGGAGGTTTCACGGAGTAAAACGGATGCGTCCTTCAATTTGAAAATGTAATAACGAGTTTTGTATTACACATTCTTTTCTTAGCCGATCGATGAAAAAGAAGGAAATGATAACTAAAGGATTTCATAATGTGCTTCAGGAGCTCGTTGATTGTAACCCAGAGTGCGCATGGTGCAATGTACTGGGTTCAGTAGTTAAGTCGCGTGGAAGGCTCCCTTTATGCACCCCTTTGGTTACAAACTTGAAAAAGATGATTATCTATTATTATTTTATCATAAACCAGCGAAGGATTACGACGAAGTCTTCCAGGTTCTGACCTTTTCATTTGGGAATTTTGTGATATAATCTATCCGTCTCATCAGATTTACCAGTCTGTACATGATTACGCACTTACGCCTGTATTCGGAGGCCAATATTTGCCACTTGCTACGGTCCTTGATGAAGAAAATAATGTAGCGTTCTCGTCATACGAAGAGAATGAAGGAGAGAAAAATAAAAAAATGTCTAAGAGGAAGATCCGGAATAGGAAATGTACTGGCGAGCGAGCGTGCATGCAACGACAACATTAATGTTGACGTGATTACATCGGTTGATATACAAGTTGTCTGGAAGAGATCACTTTTAGTGATAAGGCCGCCGTCTGTACTTTTAGGTTAAGAAAGACCTGTGTAATTTCCTTTTCTATGTACAATAAAGTGTTCTCTATCTATCTACAAGCTTTCGAATTTTGTAAATTTATTGAATTGCTGCAGTTTCCTGCGCTAATGTTGATGCCAGACAAATGTTTTATTATGTTTTACATTACATTCGAGCTAGTCAGCTGATAGCAGTAGATACAAATAGTAAATAATAATTGCAGTCAGTGAACTTTCCACGGCTGCCGTCAACGAATTCCGAAAACCAGACAAGAAAACTCGTTAGTAAATCAAATGGCGTCCGAAAGACGAACCCGTGGGGCCAAGTATTTTGCACAACATTAGCATTTCTAATCGATCAGTATCGCACAAATCAACGTTTTCTCTTTGATTGTACGATCAAATCGTCGTTCTCTACAAATAACTTCTGATCGTGTAACCGTCAATTTATGACCATTCTACTTTGATGTCTAGATTAACACCATATTTTCTCTTTCCTAATACTGCGTACATTTTTTTCCGCCTTTAAAAAGGAATATATCCGATACTAAAACCAGCATTGAAATTGCAGGTCACCATTTCCACCTGAATTTTTTCTTCTTTTGAATCAGAATACTCATGAGAGGCACGAATGAATAGAGTCACCTATCGCAGCGTTTGCAAATTCCACGGGCGGTCCTTTAAAAGAGAAAAGCTCGGCGACGGAAACTGGTTCCTTTCACCCGCTGAAACGCATTCCTCGTTTAAATCTGCAGGCGTTGCGGACACTAGCTTAGGTTAGTACAAGAAGGTCAGCACTTGAAAAGTACGCATTTTGAAAATTGGAAACTGAACTCGAACAACGCTGTCCGCATTCAGATGTTTGATACCCCAGTGATTAGTATTTTTTTTATTAGCCTTTATTTTGTCCTACTGTTGGGCCAATAAGTTTGTTCCAACTTCAGAGCATTGAGATATCTGTGGTTCCAACCCCGTCGATTTCCTTTTGATGTATGATTCATCCAACACTTGTTCAAAATGTACCGTAGTGGAATCATAGCGATGCTGTCGCCTGTAAGACAAAATCACTGGAATTTCAAGTTAAATTACTTCTTCTATCCTTTGCTTCGCCTCGATGTGCCTCTGTTCGGCTTCGGCGAATGGGGTCAGTGCTCTGCCTCAGACAAGTTGACGCCATAACATGTCTTTATTACCACTACAGGCGATGTAAGCGGCTCTTCTCTAATTGCTCTACTTTTCGGCAATTTCATAGGCTTTCTCGACGCCTTTTTATGAGACGTCTTTGTGGTGATGAGATCGTGATGAAACCGCACATGCGTATCATCATCAGCCCACCAATTCCCACTGCTGGGTATGGGCCTTTTCCCCATTACGCCATCGTTTGCGGTCTCTCGCCATTTGCATCCACGGGCCAGTGTCATTTAATGAATTTCTTTTGTTACAGATTTATTTTAGGAAGGAAAGAAATTGATCGTTATTGGAATTTCTTATATTCTCTTTTTCCCTCTTGCATGACGTCGTGTGACATAGGGTGTTGGGTGAATATTGTACCGTGGACCTTTTCTCTCTGAAACTTTGGTTGAACGGAAGGTTAGTATGGTTTAGTTAGATAGTAATTGCTTGCTGCCAAATTGATGTTGGCAGACATTTTCTAATGTCATTGACATTTCGGCTGTTTCTGCTAATTGGTAGACAAATGCTTTTGCACGGCAATTTCGTTTGCGGCGTAACGTTCAGTTTGTGCTTCACTAACGGTCTGTTTTGGTTGGAATCCGATTAATTTGCTGCGGTTTTTCTAGAATGCATAATATTTTACGCACTACATTGCTACCTCGAGTTCTTCGCTCGTTTTATCTTAATGTGTATGTTCGGGTTTAAACATTGTATGTCGTATCTATGTTTTAGAGCGACGAGAGCCAATCGTGATACACGATTTTGTGTGTGATTTGCGATTTTACCACCTACGTATTTATAGTACAGTTTAACGTCTGCTTCAAAACGTTCATCATCTATCAAGTAGTGTTGTTGTTTGATGAGTCGCATTCCTTATTGTGTGATACTTGCTTAGCTTGCGATATTGAACCTTACACTATTCGAGTTTCGTGTCACATTATCATTGCTGCATGCTGTATGTCGGTTAGTGCTTATTGTGGCTGAAACAAGTTGTTATCTTGGGACGTAGGAGATAAGGCTGGTATTGCCTTGAACGGGGCTCGGTTAGCAACAGATCGGGACATTAATCTTGTTGTACATTGGCTGTTTGCATGCCACCGCGCGGCCGAGTTTTCTCAGGCTTTTTTGGTATCACACGTGAATTCCTGTTTGGTTTTCACAACGTCGTTTTAGGCATACTGCTGCTTGGATGTGTGTAGTGCCTGCAGACTTAGGTACAAGAACGCTATGACTTTAATGAAACGCCTTCGTTGAGTAAATTTGTTTAACTGCTCGGGATTTTGAATGACAGTTCCGGAATCTTTTAGTGGCTGCTCCTTAGATCGTTCCGGACACTTTTAGTGGCTGGTCCTCAGATCGAATGTCTAATGAAGTTTCGAAGTGTTGTATCATTTATAAACAAACGATGGAATTGAAACCGTACCGAGTAGTCAAAAGTGTCCGCTATTTCGCACCGGACCGACCCGACCGACACCGGTTGCGGTTGACTCACGCTGGTGACGTCATGCCATCCAAAATAGGCCTCAATAGGCGTGTCAGTGTGTGGTTTTTTAAAGGAGCCTTCCGCTCATTCATATTACGTACTTCGGCTCCCCGTGGGTATCAATCAATCAGCCTGTACTCGTCCACGGCTGGACATAGGCCTCTCTCAAGGCGCGCCACTTCCTTCCCCGTTGGTATAATGCTTGACAAATGACTTTGAATTCGCGGGGCACATATTTCAGGCCTCGGGATGTGACTTAGAATTCTTTGGATTTTAGTCAAATTAACAAAGGGTCTTGACAGACAGACGGACAGCCGGATAACAAAGTGATCCTATAAGCGTTCCGTTTTTCCTTTTGAGGTACGGAACCCTCAAAATTAACAAAAAAAAAACAAAACTATACTTACAGTCTTATTTATAAAAACACGATTCCTTAAAACACTCTTCAGAGGCAGTTTAAATAGTCTGTTGTAAAGGGAAAACCGTAACAAAAGATTATTTATGCTGCCTCTGAGGAATGTTTTAGATGAATCTTGTTTTTATAAATAGGAGCATTCAGATACAGGCAGGCGTGACTTTTTGAATGTACGCATGTTCCAACTACAATGGGATGGCGAGTACTGTCAACGGAGAATCTGCTCAAAGAATTTTTTTAAGGCCATGTTAAAAGATAAATAAACGTGGTAATTGTTTTTCTCTACGTCTAATACTTTTCATGAAATGTCAGAATAACGCCCCATAAAAAACAGGCTCAAACTTTGACGTCACATCTTGCACGTAACGCCTTAGAATGTATCTAACGTTTATCAATGTTTGAGTTATCTCGTAAAATAACGTTTTTGTGCATCAACACCCGTATGAAAAACGTTTAGAATTTAATGAGAAAACTAAATCGAATAAGTTTTTTTTTATTATTAGAGTAATTGGGACACAAACGAGGCTACGTAAAAAAAATTTGAGTAATTAGAGTGATTTTTCGCATATTTGGTAACCAGAAAACCCCAAAAAACTATTTTTCTGCTTTTATTTCTTACTTTTTCCTGAGTTTTTCTGTGTCTTCTATAGTATAAAAGCAATGGAACTGCAATTTAAGTTTGACGCAAGTTTCCCATTATTGTAGCGAGGGTAATTGGACACACGCTGATACGTAAAAGATAATATTATTAATCTTTATGGACTACCTCGGTGGTCTAGCGGTTAACACACTTTACTACCAAAATAGAGGTCGTGGCATCGATTCCCATTGAATGACGCCGTACTTGATTTCTTCAAATGACCTCAGTCTGCGTGTATTTCCATGTTTGTGATATCATTGCCTCCTTACCATAGCACAAGGTATCCTTGTTGGGACCAGTTCATTAGGTACATATGTTTTTATATCTTCCTATTTCGCCTCAAAGACGATGCATTCCTTGATTCTCTGAATATGTGTGTAGCGCCGTGTGGCGCCGGATTAAGATTATCGTCACTCTATTACCATCCGTGGATGTCGTAAAAGACGACTAAGGAAGTAAATTACCAGGAGATGGGCAGCAACGTTTTCCTGAGATTCCAACCGCATACTGCGATCGCCAACCCACCTGCCAAGCGTGGCGATTATGGCAAAACCTCTCATGGTTATGTTCGAAGCTTGGAAAACCATGAGGGAGGCCTATGTCCTGCAGTGGGCGTCAAATGGCTGATGATGATGATGATGTATGTAGAAACAGCCTGTCTTTAGCCATCACAGGAGTTTATTGATGAACTCGTGAATATGTACAATGTTATTGATTAAGGAGTTTGCATCCCACTTTCGCCGCCCACTTTGTCGAGGTTCAGATTCTTACTCCTATACAGGTGTAACAAAATCGTCATCCCACACGTCGCCGGTCCGTTGTAATGTGGATAGGACCTTTGGTTGTTGATTTGACTAAACTAAAAGTCGAGGTGCAAGGTGTTGCATCTTCCCCGTGCTTCTATACGGAGCAGAGGCCTGGTCACTTACCTGGAGTCTGTCCAAGCGTATAGAAGCAATTGAGATGTGGGTGTGCCGCCGGATGCTTAGAATTTCTTGGGTTAAAAAGGTCCGCAACTCTACCCATCTCCATAGAATGGAGAAGAAGAAGAAAACAGAGGTACTTTATACTTTATTGCACACATAAAGTGGATGGTACTTACCACCATCAAGTAACGGAAGCTAGAGTATTTCGGACATAAAATGCGTAACACCAACTTAACGCACAAGGCAAGATTCCAGGAAGAAGGAGACCTGGGAGACTAAAGATATGATGGCTACACAACTTACGACAGTGGTGTCAACAGAGTACCAGTCCCTTGTTTGTGTTAGCAGCCTCGAAAAGCAAGATAGCCGACATGGTTGCCAACCTCCGATAGGAGACGGTACATAAAGAACAAGAAAAGTCGAAAAATTCTAAGTCCCTCGTCAATGAGACCCGAAATACGTCCATAAGCAGTGAAAGTCATTCGGTCAACTCATGTGCCGGGCAATATAAAATAAGGATCTTCTTCTACCACATAACATAAACTCACGCGCGTATCCCGGAGGGGAAGGCAGAGGCCATGCACGCACACCGGCTTCGGGTACTTTTTATCTTGTCCTTTGCTAATACATCCCCTATTTGGTCAAAATATGTACGACGTGTAAGTACTACATAATAATAGTCAATAACTTTGACACAACACGATCACTTGTCTTGGTCCCAAACTAGGATACCAAGAACATAATGCATAATGTATAAACATAACTTACTGCCTCGTTGGTCTGTCCTTTAAGGCGCTTAGCTAAAAAACAGAGGTCGTGGGTTCGATTCCCACTGGGGGCCGCCGTACATTTGTCAAAAAGGTCTCAGTCTGGGTGTATTGTCATGTTTGTGACGTCCTTGCCTGGTTACCATAGCACAGGGTATCCTAGTTTGGGACCAGGTCATGTGATTGTATTGTGTGGAAGTTATTATTATTGTTATTATTATTCTTACGGTACATAAAAACATAGAGTCCCTGCAAATATCTACTACCCTTCTGTAGCTGGCGTGGCGAGTCTAGTCTAGAAAAACATTTCTGAGTCTCGCCCTCACAAATGCACAAAGCTCTTTGACGCCGACAGCTCCACAAAATAGAAAGTCACGAAAGATCCATTCCGAAACTAAATACCTACAACTTTAGGGGAACTCAATGCCCGAAATAATCGAATGAGTTTTCGAAACGCTCGAAACGAAATGCTCTTCATAGAGCGGTCATACTTATATTTTAAATGGTTTAAGTTTCCAAATGTAATCCTCACGGACAAGGATACTTTTGAAAGGGTTTGAGTCTACTCCTTGGGGGTAGACTGAGGGACGTGAGTTTTTAATCGACTTCAAAAACGGAGGAGGTTATCAATTCGACGCGTATGTTTTTTTTATTATTCGTTTTGGGTTTTGGCTATGTTCTCGCATACCTCCGTCAAATCTTAACTGATTTCGATAATTATTTTTTTGTTCGAATAGATTTATAACGTCCCATTAGTTCCATTTTCATTTGGTGAAGATCCGATGATGACTTTCGGTGATGGAGAACGGAACTCTTCAATGGACAGCAGTAAATAAGGCCTAATGGGGCCCATCCTTTATTAATATCAGTATGTTTCATAAAATAGCGTAAAAGTAGTCCCAAGGTAATTTGGTGATGTTCTGGTGAAGACTTTCGGAAGATGGAAATTGAGAACTTCAAATTTTAAGGCAGCGAATTAAGTTGGGTATATTATTGTGGTTATAATATAAGGGACTTGTTTATTTAAAGATTGAAAAATAAAAAAAAATCAATAAAAAATAAAAAACGACTTCAAAACACTACAGACTAAAAAGTTACAAATAATTTAAAAGAAAACCTTCAAATAAGATGTATGTATACATGTCGGTATTGTAGAAGCATAATTTGTAGTCGGTGCCCGGTTTCATGACCAGGACATATATTTTGTATACATTCTTCTAATTTAAAGGTATTAGGTTTTTTTCAATTATTTCTAACGTTTTAGTGCTGTAGTGTTTTGAAGTCGGTTTTTATTTTTTATTAAAATATTTTGGATAGCCATTTTCCTTGATTTGGCGCCATATGTATAGCTGCTTGTAAGGGCTCTCATGTAGTTTCCTGTATGCTGCCTGTATGGTTGTAGCGATTCTCCTAACGAAACTCAGAATTATTGTGTGTGAATCCTTTGCGGCTTCCCATCCATTGTGTTCTTTATAGCCGGCTCGCTTTCAAAGGCTTTGGTCTGCCACCTTCCTTACAGGCCGCCGCCAATAATGCCACTTCAGTCCGTTCAGGCGCCTTGTTCCGCTCCCCGCTTTGTAGGCGTGGGCAATAATGGCCCGTCCCTATACCGATAACGCAGCAGATACTGCAAACCACGAACGGCCACAGAAAAGATGTATTCTTGATAGCAGCTATTGTCTCGTGGTTATACGACCCGGTCGCTGAAGTGCGAGCAGCATCCATACTTGACGTTCATTTGGTCAGCTTGGTTTACATTTGGTTTAATGAAATTATTCATTAATTTGTAGAAAAATATGCCTACTCGAATTTTTAATGAAAAAAAAATCTAAAATAAAATGTATTTTTTTTTGCAGTTAAGTAAATGTAAAATTAAATTAATTCTTATATTTGAATGTTTTTTAAGTCTTTGTACTTGGACTCCAATACGTTACCGCGATATACCTACGTTATAGCGAAAGTTCATAGCTGCGAAGTACGTTATAGCGAATGTTCTCTGTAGCGACTTACGTTACAGCGAATGTACGTTGCAGCGAAAGCAATGGTTAAGATGTTAGCTCTACGAGAAACTGAAAATAGACCTTTAACATTTATTCATGAATTGGGTAAAGTATATTTATTTGCGCGTAAGCGTGTATGTATTTATGTATGCCAATTCATTAAAGGTCTACTTTCAGTTTCTCGTAGAGCTAACATCTTAAGCACTGCTTTCGCTGCAACGTACATTCGCTGTAACGTACATCGCGGTACCGTACTTCGCGGTAGCGTAGTGGAGTCTTGTACTTGACATACCTATTGCACGTAATTGTGGCGCAACAATAACAATAGGCCCGGTCGGTCGCCGAAGCGGCTGGTGCGACCGAACCTACTCGACGTTACTTACTTCCTTGCTTCGGGATGTTTCGGAAATGCTACCGCCTCGCTCTATGTCGCGGAGCCCACTGATCTGGCGTCTGGCTCGGGCATGGCGCGGAAATCATTGTTTCCTTCAAATACCGCACCAAGAACACGGTCATGAGGTCATTTGGCCTTTCGTCGGACGTGCCATAGCACGCCATTTCGGCGCCCCGCGCCCCATTGCACTCAGTTCCAGATTGCAGTTCAGTTCGCAGTCAGGTCCATCGCCTTTTAATACTCATGCCCGTCCCATGTCCGCGCCAGGTCCGTGCCATGCCAGATCAGTGGGCCTTAAGCTGCTATTCGGTTTCGCTGACAGCTCGTATGTAATAACTAGCTTGTGTTTATTGAACCTATAACCGTCTATCAGTGACGTTTACTGCTATTAGCACCCACTCCTACTGCTAGGTGAACGGGAAATGTGTTGAGATCGGATATTTCGATAGGTCTTTTGTTAACAGCTTGCGTTTTGAACCTACGCTCAGCGTTGTGTGGATTAGTTCCTTCTTGTTACTGAGTGTTTGATGTCGGCCCGCTCGGGGGTTATTTTCTAACGTTTGGAGTGTTAATTAAGTGCAGAATCTCTTTGACAATACGTTTTTATAACAACGAGCGCCGTTTAGTTGCTCGTCACTCGTTGGGTTCACTTCAACAAAGTCCTCCCTCTCTATCTCTACTATTTATTTATCTATCTACATCAGGGTTGGCTTTTCACTCGTGCTAAGTAGTTAAATAAATACCGTTTAACACAATAAATACAGTTCAAGTTAGTTTAAAACGCGCTATTATGTTTGAAACGTATAATAAAAAAGTAAAGGGCAAGATGACAAGTACCCGAAACCAGCGTGCGTGCATGCCACGACTAATGAATGTTGAGGAAGCGAAAGCGATCTGGCAGGATCGTGGCAAGTGGTAGTCCCTGGTCTCTGCCTACCCTCTGGGGTACAGGCGTGAGTTTATGTATGTATCTAAAAAAGTACCTAGTTAAAAAAAAACTAAAAATACGCGTTTGTCGGTAATGCGTGGAGTGCTTACGAAAGTGCTCCAGAAAAAAAGTTTAACACTGATTAAAATTTAAAACTGTATCCCCATCGCATGACATGGCGTGAGTTTGTAGGTGTTAAAAATTTAAAACAGTATAAACTACTTGTTTTAAACATGCCAAGTCGACCCTGCCGGCTTTTTATCTGTTTTTGTCGTAGAGATATCGCTTTTTTCCTACGGACTTTTCTTGAGCAAGCGCAGACAAAAGCGGAGTCTACTTCTATAGGATTGAATGTAACAGATTGTGAAATTTGGTCTCTTTGTGCTAAGTGCCTTTCCTTTGTTAAACTTACGTTATTCCTTAAAGTTACTCTTACCTAGAAAAAATACTCTACCCGAGAGAGACACACCGAACCAAGTCAACCGATGCGGTTTAGCCGGGCTTGTGCCAACGTTATTTGACAGGAATATCTATGTGTATGAATATAAAAAAGTCCACATAAAATAGTCTTAACAAAAATTAAGAACTGTTAAAAAAAATTACAAATAATAATACTCGTAAACAATCCTACTTCATTTAAGTCGACGTCCTTTTCAAACACGTAGTTTCGATATGTTGAGCAGGACGTCGACTTAAATGAAGTCTCATTGTTAACGAGTATTATTATGTGTCAAAATAAAATTGTTAAAATTATTTTATTTCGGGATTTAGTCTTCATTGTCTAACCTAACTAATCGGTCAGAAAACGCGCGATAATCGCGGATAAACAAACATACAAACATACTGGTCAAACTGAGATCCTAGTTTTTTTTAAGTCTGTTAGTACCAAAACCTTCTCCGAAAAGTAACAAATACTTTTCTGAAATCCGCGTCAAAATAGGTTCAGCCAAACGCGAGATAATCGCGGATAAACAAACATACAAACAAATGTACGGGTCAAAATGAGAACCTCCTTTTTTTGAAGTCGGTTAATACCAAAACCATCTCCAGAAAGTAGCAAATACCTTTCTGAAACCTGCATCAAAATCGGCTCAGCCAAACGAGAGAATCGTGGAAAAACATACATACATACTCTTTTTTTGAGTCGGTTAATAAGAATATATGTATATGAATAAGTCCAAAAACGTCTTGCACCATGATATTTACAGATCTGTCCATAGACAAATTGTATGACTGACAACCCTCTCAATCAGATATTTATATGTTTATCCCTGAATAAGTATTTTTTTGTAAACTACACTGTTTTTGTTACTTTTCTTGTCTTATTATAACGTATGGTTGTGTAAGTTTTTGTCTCATATTTATTGTGTGTGTGTTTTTGTTATAGCAAATAAACTTTTTATCTATCTATCCATCTACTAATGTATCCAGTGATTTGGCGCCAGTCACCGTTGAAAAACTCGACCCATTCCATTTATCCAGTGCGCACTGGTCCGAAATAATGAGTCGAGAAAATTCATTAGAGACCGATGTGCGCTCTACCCTCTGCAGTGTAACGTTCATTTGTAGTAAATAAACACATCGTACGTCTTCCTCTATTGACAAAATGACGCACATTATGCGCATGTGACGTCATCCATTTCGTTGGCAACGTCGCGACTGCACGACAACACGTCGCGTTTTGACTCTGAGGGGCTAATAAGATACATAGAATATTCTTTATTGTATGTACACCAGGAATTACATACGAGAATAAGTTTCATTAGCTTTTACCTGTTTACTACTACGGTAGGTTTTCGAACAAAAATATTTTAAAAGCGCATCCTCTTTTTCTAGAGATTTCTTATTATAATATGTACTAACATTACGTCAGGTGTTGGAATTTGCGGGATCTGCCCCGGTAGCGTGAGCCCTATCGAGAAAGAAAGAAGAGAGAAACATCAGCCCTAGTTCGTCTACTGATAGACATAGGCCGTCCTCTAAGCACGCCACTCTTCTTTCTGTTCTCGCCCATTGTCATCCAGCCGCCGCGAGCAATCTACCTCAGAATAGCCCTATCTCGCACCCGAGTAGCCAAAGACTCGCGCCAACCCCTTCTCACCCGCTACGTGAGCGCGGTACGGGCCGATTCTTAGTCTTTTTATCGCGTGTGGGATTGGGACATGCTATAGACGCTATTAATAGCGATAACATGCTGCTGGTTCGCCGTGCACAGAATCAATTTCGGTTGCGATTCACAGATTAAATCAACGTTCCTGATTGACCATCAATCCGCTACTCTTACACGATCCATCGGGATCGAGGTAGTTGACTGACTGTGACTATGCCCGACTATACTTAAATAATACT
This sequence comes from Yponomeuta evonymella, assembly GCA_963969515.1. Classification (NCBI taxonomy): domain Eukaryota; kingdom Metazoa; phylum Arthropoda; class Insecta; order Lepidoptera; family Yponomeutidae; genus Yponomeuta; species Yponomeuta evonymella. The sequence continues at coordinate 17,071,810 of OZ018354.1, read as the reverse complement.
ATGTAAAATTGGCATACTTTAAATTGAATAGTTTGCATAAAATAAGTAGAACGGCAGGTCTTTTTCGTGACATTTGCTAATGCAGAATCGCAAAACGCAAAATATAACGTAGGCAAGCAATCAATCGACTGTATTGTTCATCGCAGCCTTATCAACTACTATTGTGAATTGTGAGGAATACACGACGAATGTCCGATAGTAGGATAACATTGTTTGCTTTCTGTTTGCGTGACTTCTGCGTTGTTACGTGGGACGTGTGTTGTTTTAGATTCCGTGAAAGATCATGAAAGCAATTGGCGTGAGGCTATTTTGACCTAACATGTCATAGCCTGTGTAGTGGATATCTCATACAGTGGACACCTAACTAATAATGCTGTGTCGTGTAATAGTCATTAAGACGTTTTTTGTCGTATTTAATAAGCTAGTCGTGTAAGAGTATTGATAACGTTTACCGGATAAGAAAGAGTCCCCAATTATCCAACTAAACAGTCGTAAAATGCTGACATAAAGGTTATATGGGTGACAATGCATTTTAACGCTGAGTCAGCTGCCTTTTGTGGCAACTTAGATACACCACAGGCTACATCTATGGTCCTGTTTTATTTATTCGTTTTGTCTGTTGTGTATTTAGTTTTGTTTCTGTTGTTGTGCATATTATGTTACTTATCTGCTTATTTTGTTTCTGTGATGTATCTTCTTGGTATAATAAATGTCTTTCTTCTTTTTCTTCTAAAATAAAATTGTCCTTCGTAACAAATAAACAACTTCCGAGCTGAGGTGCCCTCCCTTCGTAATCATAATAATTCTATTGTCAGTGTTTGTACTGTTACACACAGCGACCTGTCTCATAAAGATAAAATTAGTAATATACTCTTACAATTTATTGTCAGTAATCTTCGCCCAATCTAGCCTCACTTGTTCGAAAATTACTTTTGCTTGAAAGTTACTGATGACTATAAGTTTATTGCTAATTGTATCTTTATGAAACAGACCGTAAAGTATCTACATATAGACACACAACACCATAACGTATTACTAGACATCTTACAAACTATGGTGTGATGAAACATTCTCAACATAAACCTAACGCTATGATTTCGGTATAGCTTATTCATAATTACGTACAATGAAATAGGAGAACCTTATATTTAGCCGGCTCAATTTATTTACATTCGAATTATGCCGACCGGATGAACTTCGTACCGCATGAGAAGCAATAAAAACAGTTTTTCCGAATTTTCCCATATTTCAATAGTTATTCTGGTATTCCGGGCGAAATTAAATCCAACAAATCAAAGATCATAAAAATCGGTCCAGCCGTTCGATCTTCAGTTGTAAATGGTGTAACCAAACCGACTTTGTTTTATATAAATATTATTATTATTTAACACTTTTATTGCACTTAACCTCATATTTATGTAGACATTCGTGTAAGTTGTATGTATAAGTAGTATTTTATATTGAAATGTAGGTAGCAATAGGTTTTGTTTCCACTTTATCTGCCCTACCCGCTCCCTTTTTTAACATTCAAAAATTTCTAGGCTGGCTGGTAGAAATTTATTTTGAAATAAGTCCACCGTTGCACAATTTTTTTTATCACAAGCCTGTTATTTAAGGTTTATTTTTAATGTTTTTTTATTGTGCAATAAAGTGTAACAAACAAAACAAACAAACCTAATGTACAATACGGCGGACTTAATGCTTAAGCATTTTCTACCGGTCAACCGCAGGAGGTATAAGAAAGATTGGCAGGCGTGCAAAAAGGAGAGGGGGAAAAGGTAGAAACGCAATTTAAAATATACTTATATACATATAAGGTAAGATTGAATAGACGAACATATTAATATAATGCTATACATAATAAAAAAATACATAAGCTAAACCCGAAATTACTATAAAATACTATACACACTGTTGGAGAGCAAGGCAATGATACATATAATTTACCATAGACAATGATCTATTTATAAGGTGTTAGTGTCGAAAGCACATCAATCTTTTTATTCACCGAAGACTTATTGCATCGAACGAAGACTAATTCCAACTTCAAATGAGAAAAGTTAATCAGCTGTCCATTGCGGAATGGAGTGTCGAATTCAGTAGTTTCTAGCAATTCATCAAACGAAATAGCTGATCTTCTTGGTAGCTTTTGATCTTCAACTCTGACTGCAATGGACACATCAAAAATAGCAACATTTTCCCCTTGGACCTTGTTTGTGCTTTCTTGCCCAGTGAGAGCTTAGCACAGGGTATTTTGGGAGACCCTATTTGCTAACGTCATTAATAGTACTTATAATTAGTGAATTGCAGCAAAATTCATATTTTGTAAGCGCATGAACGTTTTGCTAAGATTCTCTCATTTATTGTTAACAAATAAGGAGGCTAATCAAATGCTCAGTCCTGCTTTTGAGGACAGCCTAGCGTCTGGTGTGTATATCGTAGTTTATTCAGTCACTTAATGAAAACTATTTAAGTAGGTATCATGCTATATCGCACCCTTAATCCAATACTGGCACTAAGCGAAAAATGTAAATTGTGCAGGAGAAGCTATTAAAGATTTTCAATGTGTTGAAATGTATATAGTTCTGTATTATGCTTCGTTTTCCATCTTCAGTTTTAAATAGGAATTTAAGTGAACTAGTCAGCGCTTAGTGTTACTTTGTAATATTTGCAATAGATGGCATTAAAACCAGAAATTTAGAGATTTTGGTTTAGTGACGGTATTGGATTAAGGGTGCGATATACACAACGTATTCTATTTTATATAATTAATATTCTATATAACATAGTGTTCTACTCTATATAGTATTGTTCACGGTTGTACGACACCGCGGTCTGAGACGCTCACGGGGTAGCTCCTGGCACTGACTGAAAATCAGCGCTGAAGGCATGACCCTCAGCATACTGCTGAGTCAGTTGCTATTTGTAGCAACAGCGATTTCGTTTTCCTTACTTTTTTATAAAATTTATGTAATATTTTCTTGGTTGTTTGTTTTATTATTGTGGCGTGTGTACTGTTTTTATAAGAGTAGGAGTAAGAGTATTTTATTTGACAAAGCATAGTAATTACAAATTAAGTAGGTGGTAACAAGGTAATTATGGTAATTATGGCACAAGCATGCTCTACCCGTCAGGGTGCGCAAATATTATTTATAAAGGTTTCTTCTTCTTCTGGTGTCTTACCAAATTGGTCTCCCCATCACATTCCAAGCTAGACATTACGTAGTCGACCCCGTCCCTGTAACATTGACCCTACTACGTCGTTACAAGTTTTGCGATGTGACCTCATCTTATGACAGTAAAATGGTGGAACAGAAACTACGATCAAAACAACAGACGGATTAATCGTCAAATATGACGTGGACAGAGAAGTCTTTCGCGTATTAGCCGACGATTTATAATACAGTGCAGATTTTACAAAATCAGCTAGAGATTCGTCAGTTCACCTAGCAAAGGATAATTAATATTATTTACAAAGTACTGAAATAAGGTAGGCCGAGTTATCCTCATGTTATGAGGATTTTTTGGCTGCTTTTTTGACGGATTTTCTTGATTTTTTTCATGTTATGACTGCCTTGTTGATCTAGCCGTTAAGGCACTTAAATACCAAAACAGAGGTTGTGGGTTCGATTCCCACTGGGGGCCGCGCAATATTTGTACTAATGGTCTCAGTCTGGGTGTATTTTCACGTTTGTCCTTGCCTGGTTATCATAGCTTAGAGTGTCCTAGTCTGGGACCAGGTAAAGTCATTGTATTGTGTGGAAGTTATTATTATTCCGCCTACAATAAGTACATTTTTTCAATAAGTACATTTTTTCAGCTAGATGCCTGCGACACTCTTTTCCTAATTATATAAACTGGTTCAAATTTACCAATATAGCTACAAACTGTAGATTGTTTTCTGTAAGTGTTCATAGCACCACATCATCCTCAACAGCCATTCGACGCCCACTGCAGGACATAGGCCTCCCTCGTGGTTTTCATAACCATGAGGGGTGTTGCCATAATCGCCACGCTTGGCAGGCGGGTTGGCGATCGCAGTATGCGGTTGGAATCTCAGGAAGACGCTGCTGCCCGTCTCCTGGTAATTGATTTCCTTAGTCGCCTTCTACGACATCCACGGAAGGAAATGGAGTGACGCTGTTCTTAATCCGGCGCCACATATGGGGCACAAAGGATCACTCACTTCAGCACTTACTCATGGAGTGCGTAGCTGAAGCTCCAGTTACGATGTTGAAATTGTATATTTCTTCTCACCCATTCTTCAGCGATAGTCAATCCATATTTGTCTTCCATGCAATCTCCGTTAGGTGGTCTTTTCTTTTGGTGGTAATGGTAGGTTGGTTGGCACCTTCCAGGAAAAGCCCCATGTTTGTGTGTGTTCCGAGTAATTTAATACCAGACTCAGTGGTACATGTCAGTAGCTGGAAATGCGACATGTTGGCGTCTAATACAGTTAATTTTACGTAAAGCAATTTACCTAAATCTACTGAAGTTTCTGTGGTCATTAAAACCATCACCTAATAGTATTACGTAGATATAATCCCAACCTTGTTTACACATAGAGTCGCCAACATTCGGCAAGTCAGTGTGATCTAGTTTGCATATTATTATCCCGTCTTCCGGGGAATTAATTTTGGGGGTGCTGATTTGGGTGACTCCTTTGACATGTGGTTAGTAATTACTTCCGAGTATTCAATGGCTTGCTTTGTGCTATCATCTAATTCATTGTTCCGAATGAATAATTTCCTCTCATATAAACGTGATGCCTCCTGCAAAAATTCCGATGGTAATGTAAGTTTTAGCTTAGGACTTCGTTCATAGAAATAAATCCGGAAACCTTTTATTCATATTTGCACAGGTCCTCTGTAAGTCGTACAGAACTACCAGTACTAACATAGCGCAAACTAAAATAGACATTTGCGACCCAAACTAACCTTCAGGTATGGCCTTATCAGTAAATTACGTCGTTGTAAAAGATCGCTGGGACTGCGTTGTATATAAAACTGTCTGATCCTGGCAATGACCGTCACGAGCATCGTTGAAATGAGATAAGGCGAGCGTGATATTGACACTGTGTTGGTATTGTTTTAGGCTGCCTGGACGTGGCTTATGTATGTGGTCACACTTACGGTCTGCGGGTCGTTGTGACTTTTTGGGATGTCTGCGACATATTATCAGCTCCTATATTACGCGCAACTAATCCCGAACGATTCCAATCGCCTATCTAATTCCGTACTAATTACTATCGCAAATGTAAGTATACCGACAGAATTTGGTGCGCATAATTAGGCATCAGGTTGGTCATAGAAGCGTGTTTAAATATAAGGCGCGACTGTAGGTCTCGACCGATAATCTAGTTCCCTAGCTTTACGAAAAATTCACTCTTGGATTAATTCTCGACGGAATTTCGATCTCGTTGAATTATTTCTAGGCTGAATGCCAAAGGATTTCACCTTCTGCATAGTCAAAATAGTATTCGCGCTGGCGCTTACAATATTATTTATTGCCAAGGGTTAATTGTTTGGAAGATTATGTTGTTATGTCTCCTAGATTCTGACATAGGCAGTGAAATTTCGAGAGAAAATATAATTTATTAATTCTTGGCAGTCTGTGCACCTTTATACTCCCTTTTCGTGAAATAAGTCAATAAATTATTTCGGTCACCCGCAAGGAAGTTACATTCCCCAAAGGAACGTACACAAACACGATGTCTGAGCAGCTAAATGTAACTCGAACATGGCTGCCGGTGCCGACCTTCGTAGGGCGTTCACCGCAATGACGTCATTCACGCACACGCACCCCCAAACACCCTGTTGCTACCCCCGAGATACCCAATATCCGCCTTCGTGCCGCATTGTTTCAATTCAAGTTGTTTGGAGGGAACCCGGATTTTGTGCGTGACACTGAAATTCACGAATGAAGGGAGGGGGTGAACTTTACCCTGAATTTCAGGTATGTATGGTAGACAGACACATGATAGGGCATTTATAAAAAATGTTGTTCGTCAGTTTTGGTAGCCTTTGAAAGTGTAATAAATATTGTCCGTGCCCTTGTTCGTGTGGGCTTATTTCAAATCTTGTGCCCATGTTACGTAAAAGTATAGGTTTTATATTCACTTTGGGTTTGACCTGTAAATATATATTTTTACGATCGAATATTCTTTTAAGCACTTGAACGTAGGTTCTTACAACACTTTTGATCATAAAATTGAGATAGGTTTCAAAGTCAACCTAAATACTGCCATATGCAGTATTCGAGATCACTTAGTGATACAACCGCTGTCTCTACTTTTGGAATATTATTAGAAATACTCTTGCAAATTTCTGTGTGTAACCTCTACCCTACTTCCAAAAGCTAAACTCGTCTAACCGAATTCGAAATCAGACAAGGCTCACTGCAGTTAAAATAGAGGTAGCCTACCCTAAGTCTACAATCTCAGGTCAATAGTAACCGTGTCGAGTCTCAGGTGCGCTTTTAGCCACGACCCTATTCTAGCCGAGTAGCCATTCTAATATCAGGATCCCTCTACTCTAACTGGTATGCTAATGCCGGGGGTTATCTTCTTAGTTCTAATCAGTAATTTTTTTTGTGGCTACTAAGTTGAAAGCTTGTAAGCTTACCCTAAATTTCTATTTCAGTGGACACATAAGCAACCTTGATCTGTGAGCAGTTTGATTAAGGAAGCCGGGTCTGGAGCCTGCGTTTGAGGCTGTATCCAGCCAATCAGAATACAATATAAATTAATAAGATGGCGGATGGCGGTACTGGTAGCCAATCAGAACTGCATTTTCGTACACTTCTGGTGGCGCTCTCTATTTTAGCACAGTGATATTGGCAGATCACTGCCACTGTCACTGATATCAATCAAAGAAGCGATTGTAACTTTCGGAATAGATCACCGGGGTATCTAGCTGCTGACAGTTGAACACCTCCGCAAGTGATGGCCGACCCCCTGACCTATTTGTACAGTATTCTTGTCACGCTATTGTTAGACGTCGGGATAACACCTGAGACAAACTCACCACTAGTTGGAGGTATAGTTTGCAAAGGGGAGTTCCGTGGTGGCCATGTTGCGGCTTAGATAAATTTTGTAAGGCGGGCATATAAAGCGGAGGGATTTGATAATTCGCATGGTTGTTTCATCACGAGCTTGATCAACGCAATTACTTGTTCTGGTCAAACATCTCCTCTGGGTGATTCTTTCGACTAAACGTACTGCGTACTATCAAATACATATTTGGTGACTTTTTGATGATATTAGATAGACATAAACACGTTATTGTACATTAAAAAATCCACTTGGTGGAAAGTTATATCCGTCAAATGACATGTTAACGAAAAAACTTCGTCGTTAGAAGGGTGACACAGAAACGAATATAAATAATTTAAGGGCCCGTTGGCCTGGCCAGATTTATTTATTAGGTGGACTGTCGTGTTTCGTAAAGACAACAATGAAATATCTTAGACCTAATAGTAATTCTGCAATGCCACATGGATAAAGTAGGCCACAGGTGTTGCTTGCTAACCTTATTAACGACAATAGTACACACACTCTCAACATGATCACAGCACGTAGAGTCAGCGGCAAACCGGTTCGACACATGTGATCTCAAATTATCTAACTGTATATTTTATGCTTAGCCCTATTCTAACGACAAACTATTTTAAAATGTTAAATTTTAAAGTATGCTTAACTTGCGTCTGACTTAGATTGGAGTGACATTGCTTTTATACCATAGAACATCTATAAAAACTTAGGAAAAATAAAAAAAATATAACCATAAAAATATTTTTTTTTCATGATTTTGCGGGATCACCAAAAATGCGAAAAATCAAGTTACTATAGTAATAAAAAAATATTAGATTTACTTTTTTCATTAAATTCTACTGTGTTTTTTTATTAGGGTGAAAATGCATAAAAACTATATTTTACGAGAATATTGATAAACGCTTCGTACCTTTAAGACGTTACGTGCAAGTTGTAATGTCATAGTTTTAGCCCGATTTGTACGGCGCATTTTTGTACCACGTGACTATATTGACTTTTGGACAGGTTATATTATGAAAAGTATAAGTCGTAAAGAAAAAAAATGCCACGTTTATTTATCTTTTAACATGCCCTCTCCGTTTATAATTAAACATTTTTAGCGCAAGTTCCCCATTACGTGTTTCATCACCTTGCTAACATTCAGAAGGAAAATAAAATATAGAGTTTTATTTATAGCTCACTTTCAGAAACTGTAAGTCTATTCAATATCGAATCGGACATTGTTTTTCTTATTGTGAGTATTGTGACTACTTGTGCTCTAGTTGTTTCTTCAGATCAGTGTTTGTTTTACATTGGATGTAAACAAGTGAAATTGTGATCTCTGAGTAAATCTCGATTTTCTAGCTCAAGGCGTTTGCTCTGCTCAATGTTTATTATTTGTTAAGCGAACAGGATTTTGCTCAGCAAATACAACGTTGTAACGTTGTAACAAAAAATAACAAAAAAAGCCTCTATCAGCTTTAAGAAATGGCAATGTCTTTTATAATAAAAACATCCACTCTGCAGCAATAAACGTGAACGCTTTATTATGCCAGTCATTTGCAAGAGTAGGGTGGATGTAATCTAATGCATCTTTGAGGCGGAGAAAAACCCGCGCCGCGTAGCGTATTTTTCGGCTCCCAGTACTCCAGTACTCTCGTGTTTACAAAACAGCCAAGCCAGACAGGCAGCGAGGCCACCAGTGTTGCCAACAGTTAAACTAGCTCTCCACCAGATGCCAACTCTAAATCCACCAGAAAACCACTAACAAAAAACGGTCCTGCTGTAAAAATCGCTAAAATTTCCACTAAACAAATTATAGTTTTTTACGAACGAAAACAGGTATGTATTTTAGTAAATAACCTTTATTATTACCTAATGAAATGTTAAGAATTAGTAAATCAACATGAAAATCAAATGGTTCAATAACAAACTGGTATTGATATGGATCAGTTGAGCTATCTATAGATTGTTTACAACTAGTCTGCTCGCTCAGTCTGTTAGCTCAATTGTTCCAATTTTAATTTTATTTGTTTCTATTATGGAATTGTAATTTTCTTTGTTAATAACAAACTGCTATTTTAATTCGTCTTCTTTAGGTGATACATTATGTCTGCACTATCATCGTTGGTTCCCGATTCTTTTTGTAATTGTAATTGGAATTTTATATTCATTGCAGCATTCTCCTTACAATTCAATCTCAAACCACAGCGTATTCTTAACTAGTTTCTGCCCGCGGCTTTGCACGTGTTGTGTGAGATTATTTATTTGTATCCCATGGGAACTGATCTGTGTGATAAAAAGTAGCCTATGTTTTATTCCAGGCTTAGAACTGTATGCAAATTTTCAGCCCGAACCGTTCAATAGTTTTGGCGTGAAGAAGTAACAAACATACATCTAAACATCCAAACTTTCGCATATATAATATTAGTGTGATATAGCAGTTAGAGACTCAACTTCATTCTGTTCCTCTGCTTGTTTTCTATTATATATTTGCTAAAACGTGGCTAAGCGATTTAGTGATAATATATTCAGTAATTGAAAGTGAATTTTATTAAACTACTAGAAAAATCCACTAGCCAATAAAAGCATTAATTTAGCACTAAAGCGGGGGTCGAAACCACCACTTTTTGTGGAAAATTCACTAAGGTGGCAACACTGGGGAAACAAGGCGCCCGGTTGGGTCGCGCCAGCCCGGCCTACACTGAATTAGAATAGCTCAGTTAGCATTTCCAGTGCGACGAAATTGGAAAGTCTTCGTTTTTCCAGGGTTTCCCTCGCGCGAGAATTGTATATTCTAAACGGTCGGGTAATTTAAAGGGCACGGGGTGAAGGACGCCTCGCTTCTGTCGCCGTCAAAGCGATCGATAAAGTATCCTCGTAAAATTAATACACGACTTTCAGTCTTATGCTAGTCCGCCTTGGGCATAATTTGGGTTGTGCCGGCTAGTATTGGTGTTCCTGTTTAGCTCACTCTTCCAGTCGCCGAGTGATTTTTTCCCTTAATTACATAGGGAACTAGGGCGTGAATTGACTGCGACGGCTTGCTCGCATGTATAGTAAACTGTAAACAACATATCCACTTGGAAATTGCCGCGGTAAACAAGTGGTGCCTACATATTTTATTGATTTGACAAGATTGTACCAAAGAGCTTCTGTGACATTTCGGACGGAGGACGCTTGGGCTAAAAATAATTTATAATGTTTAATTGTTTATTGCTTTAGAGTTCTACAGCGAATATTAAAGCCCACTTTACGACTTTGGTCAAACCGTTAGGTCATGTTTGTTTTGTTTTGATATCGTTATCGGACTGTTATTCTTAGCTTTGTTGAAATTCTCTCAAAAGAAGGTACTCTTAGGTCTCATACGCATCGTCCGGTTAGTCGCACTGCGGTTGGCCGTCCGGCTGGCCGCTGTATGAGGTTGCAATTGCGGCTAACCGGGGGGCGGCTGGCCGTAACCGCAACCGGAACATGCGTATAGAAACCGTCGTGGTTTGCGGATTGATCGAGCCATTTCGTATTCCAGATTGTTGGTCTGTTTTGAACTTGAATAATAAACCATTCTGCATTGAAATCCATAGCTGAGAATTATGTTGTAAGTCGCGAGCGTCGGTAATGTTGGTATAAGTGCGCCTTCAATGGCGAGTAACCGCAAACTAGCAAACCGCAGTGCATCCGCGTAGTGCGTATAGCGACCGTCCGGCTCGCCGTCCGTCGGGCCGCAGCGCTCCGAGCGACCGGAGTGGTTGGCCGGCAGCCGCATTGCAGTGCGAATAGATAAAACGGTTTACATAAAATTTTGGACTTCCGTTTAGCCGGACGGGCATCCGCAGTGCGGCTAACCGGACAGTGCGTACGAGGCCTTACACTTGTCGTCGCTTGCTTCATTCATAATTCTCCGTATTCTTTATTGATTGTGACGATATTGAATAAATACGTCTTGGATTATTTATTAGCTGCAGTAGATTATTTTCCTCTGAATTGGTTTTTGCTTTCGTAGTTATCTTCAAATGGATTAATTATTCAGATATTAAAGGAAAAACGCCTTATCTATCTCTGTCTATGTTGCCAAGTACCTACTCTCGAACTTGACAATTTTGCTTTACAGTTTGTAGATGATCCCATAGCGCCCACAGGAGATTGGAAAGAAGTTTATCGCTAGATCGCGTAAATTTTTAATTTAGTTGTTAGTTTTAAAGTGTCATCCTGTTCGGTGATATCGACCCTTTTTAGGCTGTTCCTTAAAACCTTGTGGCGGGATCACACGGCGCCGTCACTGACGGCAGTGCTGACGCCTGAAACTGACTCTTTCCGTTTACATGGAGTCAGTGGAGGTCAGCAGTTATGGTTTTACTACGCAACAAAAATACATTTACCCGGGGCCAGTATCAGGTGGGTCAGCACTGACTTGGCATTGCACTGAATGACATCAGTGGCTGACTCAGTGTGATCCGGCCCTTACGGTGTAATTTTTAAAAACACGTTGTATGTGCCCAGCGATATCGGACCCAAGATACCCACGTTTTTCTTCACAAAACGGCCGGCCAAGGCCGTAGGGAGTGACACTACGTGGTCGTGTCGATGTCGTTACGGTCAAGCCGGCCAAATGGCCGCCCACTGAGGACGCCCTCACAATAGTTAAAGTAGAATTTCCCCCTCTGCGTTTACATTACGGGGCTGTACTTTTTCCCATAAGTTAATATTACATGAACTTGACTGTATTTATTTTTGTTCTGACCTCGAGTACCTTTGTAAAGTAAAGAAAGTTTCGTGGAAAGTTTAACATATTTGTTCGTGTCGTATCCATAATTTCAGTACTTTGATTTGCATAAATGGCCTTAGTCGGGGTGTTTTCCATTTTTGTGGTGTCCGCGTCTGTTTACCATTGCAAAGGGTATCCTAGTTTGGGACCTGGGCAAGTGATTGTGTTGTGTGAAAATTATGATATCATAATAAGGTATTTGACACGATCAACAATAAATTATTTCATATGCTCGATTAAAACAAAAATTTCAAAATATCTCGGAAAATGTATCTCTTTTAGTCAATTACTAGTATTACAATTTTTAAATAGATTAGACATAAAAAGAGTGCTCTGAAATGTCACTTCATAAGCCAGTATTTTCATACAAAATTCCGTTTTAAAAGTAACTCATTTGATATTTTGTCAAATACCCAATTGAAATGGTTAACCTACCTACAGTTTAGTGAATGAAATGTAGTTCTCGGATCAATTGATTGTTTTATGGTACTTACCTGTACTGTAGTCACAGCTCTGTTAGATTTATTGACTTTAATTTTACGCTAAATGGTAACCGGCCTATTATTCCCACTACTAACATTACGAATGCGAAAGTACTTTCGTTGGTTTGTCCTTATTTTGCTAGGGCAAAAAAATGGAGAAACGTGGTTTTTAGGGTTTCGAACCTTGCGTTTAAACTACTTTTTAACAAAAAAAAAAAAAACTGACCAAAAAAACTGGCACTAAAAAGAAGAAGTTTAGTAAAAAGAAGTTTGATGACTCTCAAGGTTCTTATCAACGGCTTTTGACCAAATGTATATGGGACCACCATGCAGGTAGGGAGTACCTGCAGGGTGGTCCCATATAAATTTGTAACAAAAATAAAATGTACGAATTGAAAACGGCCGGTTAAAAAAGAAACCCTTGAGTGTAGGTTGGTTGTAGGCGTGTCGGAAACAGTTCCCCCCACAAGGTTTTCCCGTTAGCGAATGTATTATTAATAGAAATTAACAAATGTACCTAACTGAGTAAATCCAAGTACATTACGTGCCAGGATTCGAACCCACAACCTCTCTCATTTGAGGCAAGTGTTGTACCGATATGCTACACCACTTACAGTGTGTCGTTAGGTTACAATCAATCAGCCTGTGTTCGTCCACTGCTGGACATAGGCATCCCCCAAGGCACGCCACTTCTTGCTGTCCTTGGCCACACTCATCCAGCCGTAACCTATACAAGAAAAAAAGTTGCAGAAAAAGATAACGTCACATTTCTCTAACAGATAGTCTAAAACACGAAAAATCCCATTTTGTAGCTCACAACCGTTTGGCTAATCCTCTGGGATGTAGGTGTGAGTTTGTTTGTTTTATCTCTTTAACCCCCTAGCGCGAAGCCCCGTATCGCACTTGATGCCGCAATAGGGCTGCCACCTTTCCGGGTTATACCCCGAGTCTACGGGTTTAGCGATGCATCTGCGTGTTCCGGGTGACACAGTCCGGAGAATATTTTATTTACCTACATAGTTACAGTGGGTAAATAAAATGTACTAATGTACAATATGTACATACTTAAAACTGATTTACATTAAAAAAAATGTAATAAAAAATAAAGGTACACGACCTATTTATTTTATATGTTTTTTTTAAATGAACGGACTTTTCTCTGTCGTTAATATAAAACCACTTTTCTGAAATCTCCTGGCCTGACTTTTGTTTTTAACGTAGGCACTTATTTAGGCGTTATTTGCTTTTTACTGCACTCTTTAGTTGGCTAAACCTAGTGAGACATTGCGCAAGGAATCGCGCTAACTAACACGGTACGGATCGAGCTTCGTACCGTCAGTGTTTGCTTACAAAAAGTTTACTGCAATGCGGCGAGTTGACTAATAACACCCTCGCTAAAGACTTTCCGGGAATCGCTCGTGGGGGTAATTTGTGCCGTGCTGATTTGATCGCGACGATGGCCGCGTTCATATTTGATCGATAAACCTGTCTATTTTCGACGAAGCAGACATAGTGGCTTGCTTTGGCGCCCGGAAGTGGGGGGTTGGGTTCAACGAATTTCAAGTGACCCCACGTTGGCTGCCAATAACTGGACTTGGACTTACATGTTAGTGTAGGTCCTTGGTTTTGTGTATTTAAAATTATTTCAAGCGATCAAGATTAATTGTAAATCGTTAAAATGCGCAGGAGGTTGTTGTTTTGAGAAAAAATAGTTATTATCTGTTACGCTACTGTAGATAGATTTTCAATCCTGAAACACACTAGATAAATTATTCTGATTCCATCAAAAGGTCGGAGAGAAAATATTAACAAAATATAAATTTGTTTGCTCATAGCAAATCAAAATATTAGCAAATCCTAAATGAATCCAAATATCTGAGAATCTACTTGATTGTTTGTTTCCGCGCAGACGTTATTTTACTTCTTTTGGATCAAAAGGAAAATGTTTAACTCGCCAGACCCTGAAAGGAACAATTTCTACAAAAAATCTATTCTATCGAAAAATATATCGATTCAAAAAAATCGGGAAATCAGCCAGAAAAGTAAAAATAAATAAAAAAGTCGTTTCATTACCACGGCAGAGGTTGCAGGTTTGATTCCCATGGGGACTGCTGTACTTTGATTTTTCCAAATGGTCTGGGTGAATTTCCATGTTTGTTCCTGATTGCCATATGAAAGGTTGTCCTAGTTTGGGATCTAGGGCGCTATCACATAGTTTCTCCACTGGATGAACTCGTCCGATTTAATCTACTCCGAAGTGACAAATATATTTTGACACTTCGGAAACGTCCAAGTGGATAACCCAATACAGTGAACAGTTAGTTACGTAGTAGGCAGGACAAGCAATTGTGTTGTTTAGATAATTATTTCACTATTACCAAACCTTTTAAGAATCGCTGCCAAAGTTTTAACTCCGCTTCAACCCACACATTTCTTTCTATTCCAGATGCACGCTCAGATTCCCCTCGACCAGTATCCGGCTGGAGTTCCAGTCCCTGGTGGAGGAGAGCGGCGGCGGCGCCGGCAGCTCCGGCGCGCCGCTGCCGCCGCTCCGCATCACTATACCCATGGAGAACGACGGCCGGAGCCCGGCTCCGTCCCCTACTGGTAATACCAATAACAACACATTTAGACGTATTATTCCGGGTCACTATACCTGTGGAGAACGACGGACGGAGCCCGGCTCCGTCCCTTACTAGTACTATACCAACAACAACAACAACACATTTAGGCCTCTTTTTCCGGGTCACAATACTCATGGAGAACGACGGCCGGAGTCCGGCTCCGTCCCCTACTGGTAATATACCAACAACAACACATTTAGACCTATTATTCCGGGTCACTATACCCATGGAGAACGACGGACGGAGCCCAGCTCCGTCCCTTATTAGTACTATACCAATAACAACACATTTAGACCATTTTTTCCGGATCACTATACCCATGGAGAACGACGGCCGGTGCCGGGCTCCGTCCCCTACTGGTAATATTACCGTATTGTTGGTATATACCAACAACACATTTAGACCTATTTGTTCAGCCAATGATATACATCATCATTTTCCTATTGTAAAAATATAATCATCAAAACCCCTAACCTACAATTAAACTAAAAACTTAATACTGATAAAAACATCAAAAATATATACAAAAAGAAACCTTAGGTCCCAAAAGGGTAAGCAGATCGTGTGTATATAGTACATTTCACAAAAACGACGCCGCCAGTTCCGGCGCGCGGCTGCCGCTATAATACCCATGGAGAAAGATCTTCTTTATGTGCCGTCTCCTATCGGAGGGTGGCAACCAATTCGGCTATCTGGCTCTTCGAGGCTACCAATACAATGATCTTGTACTCTGTTCAAGCCACTGTCAGTAAGTACTCGCAACAACACAGTTAGACCTATTATGTCAGCCAATTATACGAGTGTATTTGCCAGAATACACTATGAAATATACCATATATTTCATAAAGTTATAGTATTTACAGTAAGAGTATGTACGAGTATTAGGTTCGTTTGTTTTGAAATCCGTATGCATATCTGTGATTGTTTGAAAAATTTTGGATTTCAACTGCCGTATCAAAATGATATCTCATAGAGACAACGCGGCATTTCACGGATAGTCAAGTCAACAATCATAGCCAAGAACAGCTCGACTGTCGACAGGCGGATCACCAGTCCGAAGGGCCGATGGCATTGTGATGACTGAAAAACTGGACGAGAACAAAGGACCCGATGGGCTGGCTTGAAAGAAAGAAAACATGTCCAACAGTGGTCTCTTTTATGAGCTGGATAGATAGAAACCGACAACGTCTAACAACGACTTTCCTTTCTCGTTTCAGGCACAATAAGCGCAGCGAACAGCTGCCCCACGTCTCCCCGCGGCGCAGGCAGTTCGGGCCGCCGGAATGCAGACTTGGGGCTCGTTGCGCAGTATGCCGCCTTTGCCGACCATCGGCCGACGTCCAACGGCACTGGAGTACGTATTCGGGCCAAGGCTTTGTGGGAGTGTTATAGGCGGAATGCTAAGCCAACCACCGGTCGACGTCCAACAGCAGTGGAAAATATATTGGGGCCAAGGCTTGGTGGAAATGTTCTATGTGGAACGCTGAGGCTCGTCAGGCAGTGTGGCGCCTTCGCCGACCACCGGCTGTGTTCCAAGGGGCATCGAAATGCTATTAATGAACGGGTTTTTTCACACTTAAAATGGGATCTCAAACTTATAGAATTTCAATCAAATCCATCAGTCCAAAATTGTATTCACATTCGTTCACTGCTGGACATAAGCCTCCCTCAAGGCACTCCACTACTCTCAGTTCTCGGCCTCCCAGCTCAACTGTACTTTATCAATTTGTAGCATTCATGTTTGAAATGCGACATTTTCATCGTCATTTCAGGTATCCTCATCTACTGAGTCAGCATACAGCTCCCGCGACGTGCGCGACTCGCGCGAACACCGTGAGGCGCGCGACGACGCGAAGCCTCCGTACAGCTACGCCCAGCTCATCGTGCAAGCGGTAGCCTCGGCCCCGGACAAGCAGCTCACCCTCTCCGGGATCTACAGCTACATCACCAAGAACTACCCCTACTACCGCACCGCAGACAAGGGCTGGCAGAACTCTATACGTCACAATCTTTCGCTCAATAGGTAAGGGGGACATTTACGCAGAGCGATACCATGGTGTAAGCGAGCGGTGGCCTCGGCCCCGGACAAGCAGCTCACCCTCTCCGGGATTTATAACTACATCACGAAGAATTACCCCACTATCGCACAGCAGACAAGGGCTGGCAGAACTCTATACGTCACAATCTCTCGCTCAATTGGTAAGAGGGACATTTACGTAGAGTGATACTGGGGTCACTGAAAAGCGTCTAAGCACGATGACCCGGTCAGCGAAGCCTCCGTACAGCTACGCGCAGCTCATCTTGCAAGCCTTGGCCTCGGCCCCGGACAAAAACCTCACTCTCTCCGGGATCTATACCTACATCACCAAGAACTAACCCTAATATCGCACCATAGACAAGAGCTGACAAAACTTTATACGTCACAATCTCTAGCTCAATAGGTAAGTGAGGAACTTGCGCAGAGCGGTGCCATGGTGTAAGCAAGCGGTGGCCTCGGCCCCGGACAAGCAGCTTACCCTCTCTGGGATCTACCTACAGCTACATCACCAAGAACTACCCCTACTACCGCACCGCAGACAAGGGCTGGCGAAACTCTGTACGTCAAAATCTCTTGCATAATAAGTAAGGGGCACAGGTTACCTCGGGCGACGCAGAGTCGGCAGATGCAGAAACAACCTATGCCGGTGAGGCTACATGGGTGAGGAACGGAACTACCGGTGATGCGTAGCGTCCCCTTAGTTTGTGGCGCACCTCTGTGTGTGTCCCTTGTGCCCGTTCATATGCACCCGAGAGGATTTGCCGCAGGCTACAGACGCTGGAGTGCGCGTGGCCGTATTCTGGGCCAGTAAGATCTAATTGGTTTTGTCACCGATACGATAAGAAGAAGAATAGGTAAGGGAGGAATTTACGCAAAGCGATACTGTGCGATAGCACTGTCAAGTAAAGAAAGGGACTGGACAACTATTTGCTTCTCGTTTTTACACTAAAGTTGTCCATATTTTGGAATATAGTCATCCAATAATAATAATAGTTAACCTAATAAATAATCGCGATTAGAGTCGTTATAGTAGATTATGCATTAAGGGGATAAAGCAGTGTATTATGTCTCGGGCGATATTTTGAACCCCAAGGACGAGGGATCCTAGGTTTAACTCACGAGCGAAGCGAGGGAGTTACAGAGTTAACTCCCGAGCGAAGCGAGGGAGTTAAAACTAGAATCCCGAGGCCGACGGGTTCAAAAACGACCGAGACAAATACACTGCTTTATCCCCAAAATGCATACTCTACTTTATATAAACACTGCGAGGCAATGAAACATAATACAATTAAAAAGAAAGTTGATTTAGGGCTCTATGAAAAGTTTTCATTCTAATTTTGAATAAATTCTTCTTGGTGTAGGGCTCTATGAAAAGTTTATATTCTAATTTTGACGTTTGGTCATGGATTGCAAGGAGCTCGTATATTCAATGTTGATTGCATTCCAAATTCAAATGTCATAATTCCCTAGGGGATTATGAAATTCAGTACATTTATAATGACCCGGCTAGACCATAGGACACAAATGACTTGCTTTAAGTTGAGTTTGCATGACACATAATATGCCATTGACGAGCAGGTGTTATATAAAATCTATTATTACTAAATAGTTATCCAGTCCCTTTCTTATACCAACAGCGCTAGTCACTGACAAGCTGCCAAACGCGATTATTGTCACTATGACCTCGGCGTGTTGATAAGAGTATGTAGTATGCGATTTCGACGCAAATCGCATTCCACATACTTTGTTTATTTTTGCACATCTATGTGACAGTGCGAAAATTGCCACCAATCGACACGGTAAGAAGAAGAATTGCCACTGAATTTACTTTTACGCGACGGGCATCGCAGACGTGGCCAATGAAGGCGGAGATGGCGGGTGCACCTCAATTCAATTCAATTCAATTCAAATATTTTTATTCATTGTAAAAACAGAATGTTTACTTAATGAACGTCAAAGTTGTTAGTTTCACAATTAATGGATTATGTGGAGAAGAAGCTAACAAAGAAACTCCACATTTATTCTTTTCAAAACACGTTTTAACTTAATTAACAGAGTTTTCAACTTAAAATATTAGTCATGAATGTGTTGAACACTAGTCACAATCGTACTTTAAATAATATTAATCTACTGTTTAATGCCAAACATCTTTGTCTTCTAAATAATCCTTGATGTTATAGTAAGCCTTTTTGCACAGAATGTGCTTAACACATTTTTTAAATCGCGTTGGAGGTAACTCTAATATATCTTGAGGAATTTTGTTGTAGAACCTTATACAGTGCCCCATAAAGGATGTGTTAACTTTTGCAAGTCTAAATAGTGGAAATGACAATTTATGTTTATTTCTAGTATTAACATTATGGTGGCCACCAACATTTTCGAAGTCTTTGATATTTTTTCTAACGTACATAATATTTTCATAAATGTATTGACATGCAACTGTTAAGATGTTGGTTTCTTTGAAGAAATCTCTTAGCGAATCCCTACTACCTAACTTGTAAATAAATCGGATGGCTCTCTTCTGCAAGATGAAGATAGTCTCAATGTCTGCTGCCCGGCCCCATAGTAGTATACCGTAGGACATAATACTATGGAAGTAACTAAAATAAACAAGCCTAGCAGTTGCAACGTCAGTGAGTTCCCTAATTCTTTTCACTGCATATGCTGCAGAGCTAAGTCTGTGTGCTAATTTTACAATATGTGGACCCCATTGTAGTTTTGGATCGATGGTGATGCCCAGAAATACAGTATCATCTACAAATTCTAGTTTTTCATGTCCAATTACTATGTTGTTCTCAACTACTCGTACGTTAGGTAAGGAAAACTTTATACATTTCGTCTTTTTAGAATTTAGCAGCAGATTATTTGCTGTGAACCAATCTAGTACTTGCGAGAGAGCATTATTTGCATCGTCAAGATTATTTTCTTGTCTCCTTATTTTAAAAATAAGTGACGTGTCATCAGCAAATAACACTATCTCAGACATTTTTTGTACCATAAACGGTAAATCATTTATATAGACTAGGAAAAGGAGCGGCCCTAAGATAGATCCCTGCGGGACTCCTATTTTTACAAGTGAACCCGAGGATTTAATACGACCTTAACCTCAACCTTTTTACCCAGATTGCAGAGGGTGATCCAAGAGAGGAAGGAGTGTAAAATCATGGGAGGCCTTTGCCTAGCAGTGAGACACAACACGACTAATGGAAATAGGTCTTCCTTCACACAATGCTAATGTTCACTTCGAAGTAAATCTCATAGTTCACCTCCCTTCCAGATACTTCATAAAGGTGCCGCGCAGCCAAGAGGAACCCGGCAAAGGCAGCTTCTGGCGCATCGACCCTCAGAGCGAGAGCAAGCTTATCGAACTGGCGTTCCGACCGCGGCGGCCGCGCGGCGTGCAGTTCCGCGCGCCCTTCGGCCTTTCCTCTAGGTACTTAAAAATTGCTCGTAGCAACACGAAATAGCCTTTTACCAGTTATACCCACCCGCCCCTTGCTAGAAATACCCCTTTATTTACTCAGTGCAACAAGCATCGATCGTTAGAGCGAGGACAAACTCATCGAACTGGCGTTCCGACCGCGGCGGCCGCGCGGCGTGCAATTCCGTGCGCCCTTCGGCCTCTTCTCTAGGTACTCACAAATTAGTAGCTGAGAGCAGATGGGAATAGCCCTTTTCTCTCCCGCCCTTTACTAGGAATAGCCATTTACTAGTTTTCACCAGCTTACTAACTCAGTGCAACCAGCAACGATCTTGAGAGCGAGAGCAAGGTCTTCGAACTGGCGTTCCGACTGCGGCGGCTGCGCGGCGTGCGCCCTTCGGCCTCTCCTCTAAGTACTCACAAATTACAAGCTGAGAGCAGATGGAAATAGCCCTTTTCTCGCCCGCCCTTTACAAGGAATACCCGTTCACCCGCTTATTTACTCAATGCAACGAGCATCGATGTTCATAGTGAATGCAAGCTCATCGAACTGGCGTTCCGACCACGGCGGCAGCACGGGCGTGCAGTTTCAATCAGTGCTAGCAACCTGATTCAGTTAAACACACCATTCAGGAGGTCAGCAGCGACTTCGTAGAGTTGCTGAGTTTCTGGAAAAGTTGGAAGATTGAAGCTTGGTGACTCATCCTCTTCGTCCATTTTCATTTACGTAACTAGTATCAGCAGGCTAGGTTACAAACGTCCGTGCAACAATAACGGATCCTTTCAACATTAAAGCGTGTTTTCTGGGACGCTTGACTGAAGTGACGCGCCTCGTTTAATCTCTTCCCTAGGTTCTGCTTTGCTCTGGTTATAAATTCGAAACATTCTAACTTGTAATTTATCACTCTCATAAGCTCAATATAAACTGCTCTAAATTACTAAAGTACCGGAAACTATCAAAAGAACGGCATTCGTGTTGAATGTTGTTGATGTTGTTGAATGTTGATGAAGCGAAAGATGTTTGTCAAGATCGTGGCAAAGACAAACCGTGATCTTTGACTACCCCTCCGGGATACAGTCGTGAGTTTATGTATCGATGTTTTAAACAGATTTTTCTCCGCTACAAACTCGACTATCTATCCGTGTGGCGCCGGATTAAGAATAGCGTCACTCCATTTCCTTCCGTGGATGTCGTAGAAGGCGACTAAGGAAATACATTACCAGGAGACGGGCAGCAGCGTTTTCCTGAGATTCCAACCGCATACTGCGATCGCCAACACGCCTGCCAAGCGTGGCGATTATGGCAAAACCCTTCATGGTTAGGAAAACGATGAGGGAGGCTATGCCCTGCAGTGGGCGTCAAATGGCTGATGATGATGATGAAACAGATTTTCCTCCGCTACAAACTCGACCCGAAGGCACGGTCTGACATTGTACTTTGACATTCAACAAAGAGAATGTTAATTAATATTTTTTAATGACTCGCGATGCTCATACATAGTTACATATTAAACGGGTCTAATTGCGTCACGGGTAGACTGACCACCCGTGATCACGGCAGCTGCAGCGTTGCCGAAACGTCGAGAATTAAGGTAATGTAATTTACCGAATTCGCGATTAGACCCCTTTAATGTATAACTAAGAATGTAAATTCTTTACGTTGAAATATTTTTTTAATTACTGATTGATCATTGACCCTCTGTCCCAATGGTTTACTGCAGTGGCACAAATACAGACTGTCTACGTTGATGTAATGTGTAATGTCAGTGTGTCGGTCCGCAGAAGCGCGCCGACGTCGCCGTCGCAGGTGGGCGTGTCTGGCCTCGTGACGCCCGAGGAGTTATCCCGCGAGCCCACGCCGGATCTTTTCACTGGCGAGGAGCATGATCAACAGGTAAGTGCCTCTAGTTCTCTAGTTAGACTTGAGATTTCCGCACTTTGCCTCGTAATTGGCCCATTATACGTAGCAAGCGCTATGTAAATACCTTAAACATTAGGGTCTCCTCACGAGGTTTTCCTTCACAGTTATCGAGTGGTATTGCTACTACAACTTCACGAATGTACATAACTTGAAACAAAGTCATTGGTACATGCCGGGATTCGATCCTACGACCTCCCGAATGTATGGCCGGCGTTCTATCGCTATGCTTCCACCGCTCAGGTGCCTCAAAGAGAGGTAATACTTAAGATCGTAGCACATTATGCCGGCACCGCAACGGCACGCCCCGCCCCGACACAGCAAACCGTACTATTGATATCACACTTCACAGAGTCACAGTCGTCGACATGACATTCTGTGCCGCAGATTAGCAAAGTCGTCCAGTTTGCATGTTGAATGATTTCACAAGCTTGAAACATTTTACTATGATGTACAAAGAAGTGGTCAAAAGTAGACACGGGCGTGAGTATTGGGGTACAGCAAACTCACGATGTGTGAGTAATAAAAAAAAAGTCGAACACTAATGTCAAATAAAAATGTAAATTCTCTTACTCAACTTACTTTCAGTTGATCGAGGCGCCACTAGCTAAAATTTCATAAAAGCAATTTACATAGTTCACTACTGTCAGGTTTTATGGTGTCCTGATCCGCGTTTCATAAAACTACAGTATATAGTTTATTGTGACAATTCGATTCTAATTGTGCAATTGTCATAGTAAACCATGAATTGTACTTCTATGAAATGGGGCTCTGGTCCACCTATTAGATACGTCATACAATAAGTTTTTTTTTTGTTTAGCAGCAACAGCGGCTGAGCGGCAACGGCGCAGTGCGCGAGCCGCAAGCCAACCAGTATTTGTTCCCCAACCGCAGCGGCGTCAGCCAGAGCGCGCCCGGCTCCCCAGGTAACAGTTCGTTCACTCGTTCATTCATTACTGATGGCTCATCAGACATGAAGGTGTTCATCAAACGTGGGCCATTGCATTGGGCCACCGGTATTTGTTCCCCAACCGCAGCGGCGTCAGCAAGCGCGCTCTGCTCTCCAGGTAACAGTTCGTTTACTCGTTCATTCCTGATGGCTCATCAGAAATTAAGGTGTTCATCAAGATAGGCCATTGCACCTGAGTAGTCTATCTGGACGAACGACGTACATAAATAGAGGTATACAACCATATGGCTTTATTAATAATTGATTACTAGTGATTTCGTGCTAAAAAATTTATTTAAACCACTTAATAAAAAAATATACATTTTTCTTATTACGTAAAAGTATGATTAACTTAGGAATTAATCTTAATTAAGCAAACTCGATCGACTTCTCAACTTATGCATTCGATACATTTTCGGATTGCGTAAGTATGATCACGTCTCCCAATTTCGCTCCAAGCTCAAGTGGCTTAATATCCGTTTCCGCAGGAATGCTCATATCTTGTCCACTCTCTACAATGTGTTGAATAACACTTGCTCCCCTTCCTATCTCAGGGAACGCTTTGTTCATCTCCACAGTGACGCCCGCGCTATGCGGTCGTCCCGGATTCTTCATCTCCGCACCCCAGAGCATAATGCGGCGGGATATTCTAATTCTTTTACCGTGACTGCGATTCGCTTGTGGAACAGCCTTCCTCTGGACATTCGTCAGGCTTCAACCTTGGAGATTTTAAAAAAGAAAGTTCTTTATCACTTCCTTGATCTGCAGAATAGGCAGTAAACGATCACCAGTTATTTTATTTTATTGCTTATTGGTATGTAAGTAATCGTGTTTAGTAATAGTAATTATCTTCAATATGTATGTACGTATTTTTGTTGTTATTTATTTATTTATGTACTATCATTTATGTAGGTTTATAATAATTTATATTATCCCCCCCCACCCCTCCACTAAGTCTAAGTTAATGTATTTACCTAGGTTTACGTAAGTTTGTTATTGTATTTAATCTTCTTCTTGCACTACCCGTCGCCAGTCTCTTCAAAACCAAAGGTTTGCTGGAAGAGAATGCTTCTTGCATTAAGCACGCCCTTGTACACTTACAATGTAATTAGTGCAATAAAGAATTAAAATAAATAAAATTAACTTAGGAATAGATTAGAAACTTAAGTTAGAATTAAGAAGTCGGCCAAAGATAGTTCAAGTGTGGTCCGTGATGTGCCAGGAGGTTAAGTGGCATCCCTTCCGCAGGTCACGGGCTCCCTTACGGGAACGCCGGCGGCAGCGGGCTGGTGATGGCCGGCCACCAGATCACCGTCGTCACCAACGGCGCCGGCGGCGAGCGCGAGGGTAAACTTTACACTGCTTGCCACGCCACTGAACTATTATTACATAATTTATTTCGCTGCCTCGGTCTTGCGGTATCACGTCTGATTACCATGCCGGAGGTCGTGGATTCGATTCCCACTGGGGCCGCCGTACATTTGTACACATGGCCTCAGTCTGGGTGTATTTCCATGTTTGTGATGTCCTTATTTGGTTACAGGACAGGGTATCCTAGTGACATTACAAGTGATAGTGTTGTGTGGAAGCTATTTATTATTGTTTATTTTCCGTATAGTGTACAGCGGGTTAAAATACGAAAGGGAAGCCAAGCTCAGTTACTCCCTCGTCCCCTTCGTGAATTATCCGAATGCCTCCTTTTACGGACCGCTAAACTATAATCACCGAAAGAATGCCGATGACTCTATCTTAGAACTTAACTTTTAAAAAATAGAACTTGAACGGAAACGCGATTGGACCATATTTTCTCGATCAAATTTAATTCCAAAGGCCATTTCACTTGGCCCCCAAGGTTCGGGGCCCCTGACCGTTGGCCAGCGTACCTCTAACATTATGTATTTATGTACTCAATAGGTACTTCATATTTTTTTGCACTCCACAGGTCTGTATATGGGATGATATTTAAACTTAATATATATTTTTGTGGATCCTTTAGGGCACGGTACATAATGTTCCTGTAATTATATAGGAAAAATACTATAGGAGCATTATAATTATAATTTTCTTTTAGTTAGGATCCCATTTTTTTTCTCCAGGGCCTATCGTTAGCGAGGCCGCTGTGGATACTATTCGCACAACCGCCAATCTTCAGTGCTGTAGCCTTACGCAAAATTAGCTTGAAAATAAACAAAAACCGAACATGTACTTTGGTTTAGGTTGTCAATAGATTTCCTAACGTTAGTTCTCTCCTTACAGAGAAGTACGTGGTGGGCGCGACAGGCGGGAACCTGGTTTCCATCAAGGAGGAGGAAGTGCCCACTTCCAACGTCATCATACAGCAGCATTCGCCTTATTACGCGTGAGTATACCGCTAGAAACTAACAGCATACGAACACTTTTGTTGAAGGAGTAATACAATACTTATCGCGCGATTAAAGACTGAAAACCTATTTACCCCTCGCTCGCACATTTTAGACGGCAATATTGTATGAACTATAGGCAAATATGTAGTTGTCAGTCTCTATCTTTAATTAAGTGTGTTATAACAAGATTCAGGGTGGTAATTTAAAATGGGTGAATGGGTAAAATTTGTAATCGCTCTAAATGTTAGATGTGGTTTAAGAAAGAAAGTTTTCCTGTAGCTGCATAAGTTCAGGTAGTTCCATTACCTTTAGGTTGAATAGAAAAACTTCCCAAAAGGACCACTTCCCAAAAATACCACTCCTCAAAAGGATCACTTCTCAAAAGGATCACTTCCCAAAAGGATCACTTCCCAAAAGGATCACTTCCCAAAAGGATCACTTCCCAAAAGGACCACTTCCAAAGACGACCGATTCTCAATATTTTCAGATATTTTTATCGAAAAAATGCACAAACACGTTCATGTCCGAGCGTAGCACGCTAAGCGACATTGCATCGGTGGACTAGTCCTAACGTCACTGTCTACGTTTCGGCTCCGTAGGGCATAACTAGCGGGACGAACTGGTTAAAGTCTCTTGTCTCAAAGTCTATACCAACCCTTATAACACCTGGCGCCGATCAATAAAATAAATAACGTTAGAGGCCAAAACACTTGGGCTGGGATGGAAAAACCTCGAAGTCCGAATCAAGTGGAGATCTTTTATAAAGGCCCTGTGACCCTGATGAGGGACAACAGGATATGAGTAAGTTAAGTAGTAATCCGTATAGACTGGTGATGCTTGTGTCGATGTCCACAGCGGAAGCTACTCGGGCTCCGCCGCCGGCGAAGAGGTGGAGGCTCTCGGCGGCGAGTTGGTCATAGAGGAGGCGCCCGACGAGCCGCCGCACAAGCGCTCGCGCCACCACAATGTGAGTGCATCCCCATTTTAATAGACGACTAAAGATGTCCTACATTTATTCAAAATTCAAAAAAATACTTTATTGCACAAAAGGGGTGTTTGTACAGAGGCGAGCTTAATACTAGTAAGTATTTTCTTCCAGCTAACCTTGGGGGAGCTGCGTCCCAGATAATAAAAAAGGAATAGAAATAAGCTTGTAATGAAAGCTTATTTCTATTTTATATTATGCTGCACAACTTCCCGGCATCAATTTTATCAATTTCCAACTGTACGAACTCCTAAAGCAGGACTGCGGCTTGAGGAGTCAAAGGACTGATAGATAACTTTACAAAATTATATTATGTACCTTTCGTTTTTACGTTTTAAGTTTGTGAGAATATATATTTTAAGAATGGAAACTCCGTAACAGCTATTTTGCCAGGTAAGAAGCAGCCGTCTTGTGAGAACGGTTTTTTACAAGATAGCATTTATAAAATAAAAATTGGGCGCTCATAGACAAAACATTTTTTTTTCAAGTCCTTGTGACAGCCATGCTTTCTGTCCGTCATTTTGGTCAGTGCTGCCTTAGAGATCTAAGATAAGAATATTCTTTACTTTCATGTACACATTTTTTTTAACATGACTGTCATGTTAAAAAAAACATGTAAATATACAGAGAACAATTGGCGGCCCTATTGCTAAAACCAATTTCTTCCAGACAACACTATGATGGAAAGTTGCAAAGGTAATTTTTTATTTATTTGTAGATAAATACTTGAAAAGATACAGGGAAATGTTCATAAAACATACATCCACCGACGTATCTTTTAATAAAATAATAACCAACCTTTTATATAACCTTTTATAGGTAAAAAGCAAGATATCAAGAAGAGAAAATAAAATAAATAAAAATTAACAGTCCATCAAATCGCCCCGAGACATACCTGGGCCAAAGGGCCTCATAACTCTGGCAGCATTACCCTGCTGCACAGCGTGGAAGATGCTCTGCATCAAAATTGCCCGAAATCGGTGGTCTAATCTCCGAATCATCATCAGCCGTTGGACGCCCACTGCAGGACATAGGCCTCCCTCATGGATTTCCTAACCTTTAAGGATTTTGCCATAATCGCCACGCTTGGCAGGCGGGTTGGCGATCGCAGTATGCGATTGGAATCTCAGGAAAACGCTGCTGGTAACGTCTCCTGGTAATGTATTTCCTTAGTCGCCTTTCTACGACACCCACGGAAAGAAATGGAGTGACGCTGTCCTTAATCCGGCGCCACACGTATTTTCCGAATAAAGGATATTATTACGTAGTCCTCAATCCATAGCGGTGGTAGCCTAGTGGGACTCGGAAGCGAGAGACCCAGGTTCGATTCCCAGTGCGGGCATGTACCTATGACTTTGTTTTCTATGTTATGTACATTTGTGAAGTTATAGTTTCCTCACGATGTTTTCTTTCACGGTTAGCGAGTGGTATTGTTATACCACTCGCTAACCGTGAAAGAAAACATCGTGAGGAAACCTGAGTGTCTGAGCTATTCACATACCTCAGCGCTTGAAATCGCCAATCCGCGGTGGGCACGTGTGGTGATTACTCTCTCTCCCTGAGAGAAGGCCTGTGCCCTACAGGACGTATATAGGCTGCTTATGATGAATCTATATTACGTAAAACCTGATTGAACAAAAAAATTCGAAGCCTGCCAGATAAGTTAACAGGATAATTTATCAATAAAAAAAAAATGAATGTACATCGATCCTTTACGTACTTGGCGAATTTGCCGCGGTACACGGTCCACGAATTCGCGAGCGCATTGCGGCGCTATTAATTTGTTCGCCACAGTATCCATGCAGTTGCAGACGCGGACTTCTGAATCACGTTTGTCAAAAGTTCCATGTGTGCTACTTATTAAGTATCTTGTAAAGGACAGACGACGTGTATGCTCTACCTGCTTGATACTTGAAAATAGCATAGGATTTGTATTAGCTTCCTCTAGTTTTGGGGTTCTTAATCGGACCACTGGTGGTCCCTGAAACGCTGAAAGTATCCGAAGTAGTCCGCCTAAAAGGAGCCATCCTAAAATTATAATAAAGCGCACTAAAATAATATCTATAAACAAATAAATATAAAATAATATAACGTCTGGTTTTTAATAACTCTGTACGTGTTTTATTTATAGAAAAAAATATATTTAAAAACAATAAAATAATTTAAATTGAGAAAAAAAAATATTTCAATGGTCCATCATCATAAGGTTTAGAACCACTGCTGGAGCTAGGTGACACCCTGTCCTCGTTTATATTTCGACACAGGTTACAGATAGTAGACACAGTTGCTTACTGCTTAGACTAGAGCGCATCGTAATAGCCAGCGGAATCTAATGGAGAGCGAGAAGGGGGTCGATGTACCTGCGCAAAAACAGCATTCGTCGCTTGAACGCCTCGAAGAGGTGTGAGAAATCGTCACGCACGTGGGGTCTGTCTCTAAGTAAATAGAAAACAGCTTTAATTAGCCAATCGGAAGGGGGAGGGTAATTCAGTACCAGATAAAGCGTTTCTATGGGCGGGCGTGTAGAAACGTCACGCACGCGACGATTAGCCCAACCAATCGGAAAGCTTAATGAATAAGGTGGCGGTTCTGTTAGCCTATTAGAACCTAGCAATTTTTTATAGGTTCCGGACAGTGCCTTTTGCGTTTTTTTCATAGCGCCGTTGCGTGTGCTATATAATACCCTTCAACGGAGGTGCAGGTGAGGTCTACCATTTGGAAAACTGTAGGGGTAGGCCGTGATCAACTCAGTTAACAAAACAGCGATTATTATCGATCCGAAGTTCAAAGTACGTGTAACTAATCGTTACAAAGTGAAGTTTAAATAAACTTTATTTTTGTAAAGTAATTTCAAATTATAATATTAGTTCATTATCATGATTCTGTGAAGATTCAGAAATTTCTGACGCTGTAGATAATTTAGGGGAAAAACCTCTTAGAAACAGTATTTTTTTACGTTATGTACTCTTTTATTTATAGAATTGTATTCAGACTATATACGTCCCACTGTAGGGCACAGGCCTTCTCTCAGAGAGAGAATGGGTTTAATCACCACGCGTGCCCACCGCGGATTGGCAATTTCAAGAGCCGAGGCATGTGAACACCTCCGATACTCAGGTTTCCTCACGCTGTTTTCCTTCATAGTTAGCGAGTGGTATTGCTACTATAACTTCACAAATTTACGTAACTTAGAAAACAAAATCATTGGTACATGCCGGGAATCCCGACCCGGGATTCGAACCCACGACCTCCCGAATGAGAAGCCGGCTTTCTACAGCTCCGCTACCACCGCTGCCTATTTGATGGCCGTTATTTATAGAATTTCGATACCCGCGGAAGGCTGTATGTTTAGTTATGCCCTTGTTCCGGCAATGCCTTCATAACTACTAACCAAAGTAGTTCTTAGCATTTTGGTGGTTTTTCAAACGGACTGGGGGGCGACTCTAAAATGCATATTGGTTCAATAGAGTGTATTAGTACGGTAATTGTTGTTCCATTGACACTATTGGTAGTTCAGTAACCAATCGCAATCCAATGGTATAATCCTAGCGACTTAACTCGGCAACTCCAGCGATTCGATCTTTTTCACGAGAGATATTTAATTTGCGCGGGTTTGTGGACTACCATATACATAAAGGAAAATAACTACTATTGTTCTTATATTCATGTTTTGAAAAACTATGTGAATATAAAGCCTTGTTTATACGAAGCAATCGCAGGCAGCCGGCGCTGGCTTGGTATTGGCCCTGTATAAATAGTTTTTATTGCCAACCCAACGCTGGCGAGAATACGGCGCCCGTCTATTTTTCAAGCCAATGACCTACGCCCGCTAACCCGTCAACCCTCGCGCCAGCCATGTGCGTCAAATTTTGAGAATTTCTGCGACAAGGTGCGGGCTGACTGGCTTCATCTAAACAACACGCGCCAAGCCAGCGGTGGCTTGTCTGTAGAACTGGCGCCAGCGCACTGGCTTCGTATAAACCATTCTTAAGACTAGGGCCTGGAAACTGCATAGTTTGTACCCGACGTTTCATAAAGTCGTAATTGGCGGACCGTTCCAGATGGACATGGACGACCGGCGCGCATATTGACGTCCCATGCCGCGCGCGCCGCACCTCGACAGACAGACTTTAGCGCGCCCCGTCAGCGCGGCCCGCACGTGAGACCTTGGCGCCCCCGCTCGCGGCGGTGGCGGCGCGGGGAGTGTTCACACTACTCGTGACGCTACCGTCGCCGCCGCCACTCGCGCGCCTGCAGGCCGGCACTGACGCCAACGAGGCATAAATGAACAGTGGACTCTTTTCAGTTGTACCATATCGTGCTAAGAGTAAAGTGTTGTTTTGAGTGGTAATTGTTTAGTTGGTAGATTTACAGATTTACGTTTAGGTTAGTAGTTGCTCTACTATAATAGATTTTTCTTTCTTAGTTTATACTTAGGTGCGAGTGAAATCTTTCTTTCGAGTTGACTCATCTTTTTTGTTCAAAATGACGGCCTGTCACATTGACAGCTTGTTTTTTATTATTATTTTCAATTGACTCAGTGACTAAGATAATGCATTACGTTTTATGACTATACGTGTATGGTATATGCCTGGTTTGTAGTATGGAAAGTGCAATGATTTAATTTAACAGGCTATCGTTTAATTATTAAAATAAATACACAGATAAGTAAAGTTGTAATAAGCGTTTTTGGGTTATTTGATGAGGAATCTACATTTCTGATGGTTGTTATGTGTTGCAGTAATAATTTGTCTAAAATCTACTTGATGTAAATGGGTACGTTAATAAATATGATTAAAAACACCATGTAATTTTTTTCTTACCGTGGCCATTAACAACAAAAAATTACGTACTAACAATTTATACACAATATTTTAGACAAGATATACATTGGAAAACTTGTTGATAGGATACACGAGTTAACGAATTCTATCAAGGAATAGCATGATTGACTTCGAAAATATTAAAATAGTAGGTCTTTTTGGCAATTATCACATTAAATTGGATATCGTATAATCTGGAATATAATATCTTAAAAGAAAAACAACTCTTAAGCGTAGTAAGTTTCGGAAATGTTGTTTGGGGGATTTTATATATAACAATTTGCGAGAAGTAGAATTGTACTTTTAAACAAAAGCAAGATAAGTATTTGTGACTGTTTATAATTCAAACGAATTTCATCTTGAAGTACAACAAATTAAAAAAAAAAAAAATTATAGGACAATCACTTCACGAATTCACTACGGGGAAGTGTTTTAGAAAATTATACAAATAACTACACTCTATTTGTTGGTCCCGATGTCTGCTGCGTCGTTATAACGTATAGAAAATTGTATTGTTAATTGTTCGAAAGTAATTTTTCTCCTATAACGTAATTACAAAAAATATTTTTGTAAAAACGGCAATTGTTTTGCCCTCGATGTTGTAGTACACTTGAGGTGTATCTTTATGTGCAAAAATATTTCGTGTCTTTCACCCCCGGTTCCTCGTACAATAAGAACCTGTTAATCTACTGTTAACAGTAGATTATTAGGTTGTCAGTGCACGGGAAACAGAGGGTAATTATAGTTTGTTTGCTTGTTGGCCATTGTAAATAACCTACTCTTATAGAATAAGTGTAACAATTTTGTAAAATCCGTAACCCGTGCTTTGGTCCGTAGAAATTCATTAAAGTCAATGGACAACGTATGCCCCAGTTTCTGAATATTCGATTGTATAAACCAGCAAGCGAAACGACTTATCGTTACGTTGTATACAAATGTAACTTACAAAAAACAGTAGCGGCACTGATCCAACTTTTCAGAAACTGGGGTGTGTGTTTCGTGTTTCCAAAAATGATTAAAGCGGTGTTATTTGTAAAAGCACGTTTCCCCTAAAATACTCCTAAAATGCAGTTACAATAGCCTAGGATAAAGAGAAAGGCCATTGTTACTACTTTTAGGGAGGGTTCTAGAAGCATCACGTTTTTGTAAATAACTGTTGATTTTTAGTTAACGAACAATAGTTCCTTTGTTTTGCCACTTACGACATTTGTGTAACGTAATAAATATATGCATAGATGTATATCCACATTTTCTTTAAGACAAAACGAAATGCTCAAGGAAACCATAAAGAAGTATTTTTTTTTACCCAAGGGGATTATTACCTATGAAGACACCAATGTAAGAGTACACCTAGGATATAAAGTGCACCTTTATAGTAACTAAAATGTAACTTACTTTGTCCTTAACTGAACACCCCACAGTTGTGTACAAAAGTTATTTTGTTTTACCGGAGTTAAGAACTCCCGTTAGGATTTTTTTACCCTTTAATATATTATATACTACGACCTACTTTTTTGTAACTCCCTTTAAGTGCAGTTGGCAAGTGAGTTTATAAGTGCTTCTTCATATCGGCATTGTAGTGATTTCACTATTCAAAGTGAACGCGATTTTGACATTTTTACTGGCTCGCTAGCATTCCAACATTTTTAATTATCGTAAAAAAATATAATAAATATATTATTTCATTCCCCCATCTCGGAAAGAGTATTTTTGCTCTTCGATATCTGAGTTTTTATCCGTTAGAGGATAAAGTAAATTGAATTTAGAACATAGAGTTCACTAAGTTTGTAATTTCAAAACATCATTAAACCAATTTACTTCTACGTCCATGGTGCCGAATTTATTATACTACTTTTTTTTAATTTGTTATAAACTCAGACTAGAAACCTTCTTTGTGTTTTTTTGCATTTAGTCATTTCCTCGCCGAGGTGAGATGAAAAGTTACGTGTTGCACTCGAGTGCAAAGGTTTTTTACCTCGTGCTCTTTTATTCCCTTGCTAACGCTCAAGGTTCTAATTTTTAGGTTCTAACTTCGCTTGCTCTGTCATCAAAATTGAGCACGCGGTTAAAAAGCAACGTTGCACTCGTGTATAACAAATAACTATTATTTTATCTAGTGCCGCCACAGACCACTATCGTTCTAATGTATATATTTTTTTTATTAGGTATCATTAAAAATGTTGGAGCAAGAGCAATATAGTGGCTAGTAAAATTGTGTTTAGTTTGACTAGTGAGGTTCTCGTGTTTCAGAGAGCAACCATTGTCACGGTTTATGCGTAGAATTAAAGAAGTATCTTAGATCTTTGATTTAATTTTAAATAACCCACTTGTCTGCCTTTGTGTCTTGGTTACAACGTTGTTTGATTGTACAGTTAATTAATAACATCTTCGATCTGTTCTATGAACTAAAAGCTTTCTTTATTCTAGACCTAAGTTTGATAGTAAGGTTTATTTATACCTACTTAATGAAATTTAATTATCGATCAAATTCGTTCGGCGCGATAAAGAGAGTTAGTTTTATTAAACTTTGTGATGGTAGGGATAGCCTAGTGCGAAACAACTTTTTTTTTCAATCCTTCAGTTTAGGTGTAGAATATTAGATATTTTGTAAAGTAAGAATGCTTAAAATACAATATTATATATAATACGAATGTGTAAAGACGATTATCTTCAGCCCTATACATTTTTCGGTGGATGTATTTGGAACAATAAAAAGCACTTGTAGGTAGTTAGTCTATTTAGCATTTAATATTTGTGTATTTGTTAGTGAGAGGCTTATAATATACAAAGCAACTGGTATTTTGGCGATGACGCAACCTGCCGCTTCTTAGCTTTACTGGCCCATTTTTCGAGGTGGTCGCTGTGTGGAATATGATTCGTATTTCAAAGCGTTACGATGACGTAGGGTGCGCGTTAAGACACAGATGTTATATCGATTGTTAATGCGCCGCGCCTCTTTCCAGTCATTGACTTGTGCCTGCGCAAACGAGCTTTTAGATCACTGGTCTCTGCCTACCCCTCTGGGAGGGAGTTTATGTTATGTTGTAAAATAATGTATACTTTTAAGTAAGTATACTCTTGCCAGATGTGGTATGTAATGTCACTAGAAAATGGTATTATGGCATTTATAAATGATATAATCAAATTCAATTCTTAATGCAATGGCAACCAGCCGATGTCTGCAATTTCTGTCTCGTCTTGGCACGAAACGGGCAAAATTTTTGGGAGCGGCGACTGTAGACAGAAAAACATGCGCAAGTTCGCAATTTTTTCGCCAATTTCGGCTCGTAACGTAAATGAGTCGCAAATCATAATAGTGATTATAATCATCTGTGTTTGAACGTAGATATAACTAGTTTGATTTTGTACGAAATCAAATGGAGGCGAGTGTTACGGTAGACCGATCGTTTCATTCAGCCAGTTTTGTTAAGCCACATTTCTGGTCGAGCGTCGCTTTCGACTTTCTCTATGTATGTGGCTTTATTTTTTAATTAGAAACAATTATTTCAACGAAAGTTGTGCGTACAATCTGGATGTGTAATCGTTTTAGTTTTTCTCGGTAAAGAGCCAGCGGAAGCGATGCTAGCTGTCAGGCTCTGGAAAGGTGAAGTGATGCCATTCGTGCTCGGGGTATGGAGAGTGTATAAAGAATATTAATATAGGTAAAATCTGGATAAATATGCGCTAAGAGAGAATATAAAACTATTGTTATAATGATAGATCGACCAGAGTCCGGGTGACATCTAAAATTAAATAATAACGCATTCAAAATGCAATGTTTTGCTTTTAATTTGTTTCCGTAATCGTATACCAATGTCTTTTCCGTCTTACGAATTGGTCATTATTGTTATCAGCCAGCGAGTCGGTCCAGGACAATAGCTGTGTACGCAGTCACGTTATGTTGCGTATAGGAATAATATAGGTGATATTTGTTGTGTATATTCAAAGGGCAGTCCCAACCCAATGTATGCGCTATGGTTGTAACGGAGCCGATGTCTGATAATATTGACAAATTCTAAGAAATAAACGTATTTTATCCTTTATAAACTTTGTTTCAGTCCTAAAATCCCCTAAAAGGAAACTTCAGTGTCGGAAGAATAAATGTATATTATAATCGTTGTAACACAATGCAACGTTAACAGATGCCAGCAAACATTTTGAGCAAAAAGCGTGAAAGATAGTGCAGGCTTTTACTATCACCGGCTGTCTTCTTAACAACCACTCGCGTGGCCTGTTAAGACGATTGACGACTGTTTTAATCGTCTCTCGCCCCGTGCCACTTTCAGTCCGTCGTAGAGTCCCAAAATAGATTCGGTACTTACTGCGCATTGATCAAGATGTTTGCCTGCGTCTATACCGACTTAGTACAGTTTGATTGTGTAAAAAAAGAATGTTTGTAATCATCATGCTATCGTTGATTATTCTTACATACGAAAGAAAAAATAATATTTTATATTGTACCTATCTACACAAAAACAATTGCAATAGTAAGAATCATCTGTACCGACTTGGTATAATATGATTATGTAGATTTTTTTTTTAATAATCATCATATTATCATAGATTTTTCTTACATGCTAAAGAAAAATATATTATACCTGTCTAGCAAATAACATACAGAAAGCAAGCTTATTAAAAGAAACACATTAAGGAGAATCTAATACAACAGGTCAACTAAATGTAAGTGTGTATATGTAATGTATAGCATCGGTGGCGGAAACACATTCCTCACAGATTTTTCAGAATTTCCACATTTCGTTTGTACAACTTGATTTGTCTTTGTTTTATAATTTACGTGTTTACACCTAGCCAAAAATCTTGGACTTTTCTCAAACACTATCTAGTTCAAGTCATCCAACCTAGCTTTAGTCATTGAAAAGTCTCCCTAAAAGAAGTTTTGAGACTTGTGGTAGCAATAACTTTTTAGACACGGGGATGTTGCCACATAACTATTGGATTGTTTCTTGATTACTTTAGGTCTACCACAGAAGTATGTTATAGGGCAAACAGCCTAAATAAAGATGCACTGATCTTGCAAGCACCAAAAGTTTACGTATCTGACAGCACTTTTAGTGTCAGAAAAATCAATTCAATTCTTATATTTATAATATCGATATGTGTACACTGTCATAGAGGAATTTAGGGTCTTATGTTTTTTTTTTCTTTCGTTTTTAAATACACATAACTACCTTGAACAGGCAACTTTGGATCAAGAAAAAAAAAACAGACAAACCGGGCCTAAGTGTTCACTTTACCGAGTTATCCATTTTTTACGTTCTCCATGTGTCAAATCATGTTTTGGCACGACAAATCTATTTGTCGTTCGGAATAGGTCAGTTCGGGCGAGTCCATACAGTGGGGAAGCCAGTCAGCTATCATCCTCAGTAAGATCGTCAAACTGTCCTTCTGATTCGTTCACCAGCGTAGGGTTGCACTGTTTCTCGTACATGACTCTCTCAAAGACTGGCACAGTGTGTAGGTCCATGGGACAGAACCTCCCCTCGTTCATCCTCTGCTTGATGAAGCAAAGCCAGGAGGCCTGGGAAGGTTGCTTCGGGGGACGGAGGGCGTGCGGTACCCAGTAGCTGTCTGAGTCCCAGTCTTCGGACGATGATAGAGCCAGCTTCTCCTGGTTCACTGTGGAAATTATAGGGCAGTTTGTCGGGGGACCAATTTTGAATGGAGGTAAAAGATAAATAGACCGTTAGTCAGTAAGGCCGATTTTACACTATAGTAGATTAAGCCTCAGTTTCTGAAAGAGTGTTCAAATGTAACAAGAGATTAATCTAAGATTAATTCAAAATACCGCCACGTGATTGGCTGAAATTAGCTTGACGTGAGATTAACATGAGATTAATTAACATTTGATCGCTCTTCTAGAAACCGAGCGAAAGGATCCTATGTGACATCCATTGCGGGCTAAACAGGATTTCACGCAATGTATACTATACAGGTGTAACAAAATCCCGCATACCTTACCATATAAAAACTTTTACTATGGGGAAAACTTAGAAATCGCGAGAAAAATTTATTCATTACAATATATGGAATAGGTGACATTTTTCTGCGATTTCGAAGTTTTCCTCATAGTAAAAGTTTTTGTACGTATGTGGGGATTTTGTTACATCCTGTATAGTATACATTGCGTGAAATCCTGTATAGCCCGCAATGGATGTCACATCCACATCCTTTATCTATTATACGAGTACTTGGTCTAAAATCGGCCTCACAGACTAACGGTCTATTCGGTCTATGAAGTTCGTTTAGACGAGCATGTGGGGATTTTTTTTACATCCTGTAAAGTATACATCGCGTAAAATCTGAAGGCTGCCGACATTGGTAGAGCGGTAAAAATGTATATTACCAGCTGACTCGGCAAACGTTGTTTTGCCATACTAATTAGCCTACGACCCCAGACCTACCAAATATACTTAGATAAAAATCGGTGAAACCGATTCGGAGGAGTTCGATAGCAAACACTGTGACACGAGATTTTAATATAAATGGTGTCCCAATAACAGTGCACGATTTAAATTCGACGCCGTTTTTTTCAGCTCTGTAATTTAACAGCTGACATCAACCATTGTTCAATCCAATTATTAAACATTATCATTGTAAAAATGAGGGCGGAAATGCAGTGGCTTGTGTGACAGTCAAATGGAATTCGTTTCAGGAACATGATAACGGAGTTCTTGTGGCCTCAACGGGTCTAAACGACATACCTATGGTTTCAGCAGGACGGCGCCACCTGCCCCACCGCGCACGTTACAATCGATTTATTGGAGCACTGATTTCCAGCCGAATCATTTGACTGCCAAGATCGTGCGATTTAACGTCGTGCGATTTCTTTCTTCATTTTTTGAAATCGCAGGTCTATGTGGATAAACCGCAAACAATTCAAGAGCTCAAGGCCGAGATCCAACGCGTCATCATCGGTGAGAGCTACATCTTTGTCAAAATGTCATCGTGAAAAAATAGCCTGTCCTCGAAGCCGCGGTGGCCACATGCCGGATATTTTATTCCACACATAATCAGAACAGGTCTAGTTCACAAGGCAATAAAAATATCATCAGTCTCTAAAAAAATGCGTTTTTCTTTTAAATGAAATCGTGCACTTTTATTGGGACACCCTATATATTAAATATATATTTTTTATGCACTTTTAATCCACTGCAGGGCACAGGCCTTCTCTCAGAGAGTATTCGCTTAATTACCATCTGTGCCCACCGCGGATACCACTGACAAATATTAATACGAGCAAAACTCATTAAACAAAAGTTGTTGTATAACTCAAACTCTAAGTGGGTTGTTTCAGGAATTGCGCAGTTTAGAAATAACCCTGCTTCTTATAGGATCTACACCTGGTTTTTTTGGAGCAGTAAGTAAAAGACACATAAATACAATACAACTACAATGTATGCAAATTTTATGCAAATATTGTCAATAATAAAATAAAGTAATAACTATATCCTACGCCTGGCAGGCGGGTTGGCGATCGCAGTATGTGGTTGGAATCTCAGGAAGACGCCGCTGCTAGTCTCCTGGTAATTTATTTCCTTAGTCGCCTTCTACGACATCCACGGGAGGAAATGGAGTGACGCTATTGTTAATCCGGCGCCACACGGTAAACATTCAGACAGAGGTAATTTGTACAAACCAAAGTATGGCGGCCCCAAATGGGAATCATACCCATGATCCCTGTAGTAGAACTGCAGGGATCAATACAACAGTGATATTGCTATAATATCTAGATTGCTATGGCTATATTGCTTTATTAAATATATTGTTGCATACGAAGCACACATCAAACAATCAATCAGCCCGTATTCGTCTACTGCTGGACATAGGCCTCCCCCAAGGCACGCCAGCGATCTCCCTCAGATCGTCGGTCCAGAGAGCCTGTGGGCGTCCGACGCTGCGATTGCCAGCCCGTGGTCTCCACTCGAGAACCTTTGCACCCCATCGACCATCGGTTCTTCGGTATATGTGACCAGCCCACTGCCACTTCAGCATGCTAATCCTATAGGCTATCGTAAGAGAGTTTAATACTTACAGCCATTATCGCTTGCCTTTTGTTCCATGAAGGTTTCGTCATCAGTAGTATTAGCAGAATGTTCACTCTCAGGTCGCTCCGATTCCACTTTGCTGTGAAAGAAAATTATGTTTTTATTTCACAAACGAACAAGAGTAAGCATTGTAGATAAATCGCTAAAAAAATAAATCAACCAATCATCTCAATAACTGACCCTACAAAGTACAACATTCTGGTGCACACTAAGAGTACACAAAATTGCTTGGGCAACACTTTTGCTCAGTCATAGGAGTGATTGCAGATAATGAAGCATAAAAAACCGGACAAGTGCGAGTCATACTCGCCCACCGAGGGTTCCATAGAAATTTGTAGTGTCGCACTTTTTCCGAGTGTTTCCCGAACTTCAAAGTCAAATTTTCATATGATTTAATTTAATTCACTTATTTGCTAGAATGTAAAAATAAGTACAGATCATAAAACATATTATAGAACGCACATTCTGTCAGCCTTGAAATGCAACATTTATAGACATATACAAAGTAAAGTCACTTATTCTAATTAATATAAATTAAATAAATCATCATAGCTTCCGTTTCTCGTTAAAAACATCGTTAATTGTGTAAAAGCATTCTTCTAAAAGCCACTCTGTTAATTTGTTCTTAAATTCGACAATATGTAAGCAATCCCTTATTTTGTTTGGTAATGTATTGCAAATTCGTATAGCCATACAGTAACCATTATTTTTATATAAACACAATCTTATTGTTGGAAGAAAAAGATTGTCCTTGTGTCTTCTACTGCCCCATATAGCCTGCCCATGCTTCGGAAAAAGATGGTTCTGCTGTCTAACCAAATGTATAGTTTTAAGATTTTTCCCTGTACTTGTAGGTAGTATACAACGATATTACTTGCTGAATTTCATAGTTCTAGGTCAATGGAAAGTACCCTATAAATTTTGATTCCCTTGAGAGTGCCAAAATATACGTTTTTTGCAGCATAAACGGCCGTAACTTTTTTTTACATTAACTTAGAAGTTTGATTTTTCATAGCTATTGTAGAAGGTAGACTAAACTGTATATGGTTTTAATTGCAACTCTATACCTCGACGTGTTCCCGAGATGACAGACAGACAGACGGACAGACAACAAAGTGATCCTGTAAGGGTTCCGTTTTCCTTTTGAGGTAAGGAACCCTAAAAATACATTAAAGTAGGTACTTCATCATCAACCCATTATGTCCCCACCGAGGGGCACGGGTCTCTTCCCTGAGGAAGGTATAGGCCATACTCCACCACGGGGGCCAAGTCCGGATTGGTGGAGGCTTGTAGACTAGTGGCTCGTCTACTGTCAGAAGTTGTCAAGCCGCCCTGAGGCCTCTGACTTGGCTTAACGACTGCCATCTATCGACGGCAGCCGGCACCAACAGCTTAACGTGCCTTGCGAAGCACGGAACCGCTCGGAAAAATACCACTAGCGTTAGGCATAGACGGTGACCCATCCATGTACTGAACGCGCCCAGTGTTGCTTAACCTTCGTGATCGTTTAAGATCACTCAGGCAGCCGGGGCTACGAGCGATTAAGTAAGTAGTAGTAGCGAGTAAGTAGGTACTTACTGTCCATCTATCCTCTGAGTGGCATTGATATTTCTACGGAGTTGAGTTTTCTTCTCAATACATTGAGCCACTTCTGGCTCCACCAAAAAATTCTGAGCCACATCAATTTCAGCTATATTCCAGAAGGATTCAGGTACTTCATAAAGGGCATTGTTGTACACATCTAACGTCTTCAGCTTAGGTAATGCCGTCAAGTCGTCTGAGAGTAAGCACAGTTCGTTATGATCTACATAAAGATGCTGCAACTCTTGGAGGTTGCCTATATTCTCTGGCAAGTACATTATGTAGTTACTGGATAGGTAACATATTTCTAGCTTTTCCAAGCTGCAGAATTCGTCCGGGAGTCCCCGAATCTGGTTGTCGGACAGATTAATCTCTACTAAGTACTTAAATATGGCTATATTCACATTAACACTGAATGTTTTAGTTTTCTGCAAGTTAAGTCTTTCAATATCACAGCATTTGCTCAGACCGGGACCCGGCGCATTGTCTACCAAGTTGGCAGTAAAGCAACTGAATTCTTCACCACCAATCACTAAGTGCTTTGCTTTGGGGAATGTCCCAAATATTTTCTCGAATTTGCCTAATCTACAATCGTGTATGACTAGGTGTGTGACTAGTGAGTTGCACTGCAACAAGTCTTCTAGGTAATTTGGATCCAATGACTGGGAGATATCATGGTTGTTGCTGAGGTTCAAGAAGACAAGTTTTGAAGGCTTTTCAGACCAAATCCAGTAAGGAGGACCGTGAAGCTTGTTATTTGCCAAGTTTAAGTGTTCTATAACTTGGCAGAACCCTGGAATATCGTCGAAAAAGACAATCTTGTTGTGCGACAAGTTCAGGTGTTTTATATTTCTGTGGCACAGCACTACTTCGGGTACGGCTTCGAGATTGTTCCGTGTCAAGTTTAGAATAGCCAAATGCGGTGGTAACTTTGTAGTTTCTTCAAAAAAGTGTATGTTTTGTTTACTTATGTCTATTTCGGTGAGATTTTCCGACCACGTCTGCCTAAAACCCTCGATTGTTTTAGGAATATTATGCTTAGTTACACCGTGTTCTTTTATTGGAGTTTCTTCTTTTTTCTCCATGTTGAATAGGACTTCGAATAACTCATAAAACACAATTTTACAATTTGAATTTCAAGCGGGTAGAAAATTTGCCATAACAAACAGTCTGGCGCAATTGTTGACGTGCATGCAATTTTGGCGGCTGTAACACTATCAAATACGGAGAACGCGGAAATTCAGGTATGCACATTGTAACTGGCCGCTTTCAAACTTAGAGGTATTATACTTTGCCGCCATGTTGTCGTCACTCGTCATTTGGGTAGCTGTCATGTCACCTATTTTCTGGCCTGTCAGTCATACATTTTTTTTTCCTTCGTAGTCCCGTCTCTTAAAACGTAGGTACCTAGTGATTATTTTCTCTGTGATAACAAGGTAACCTCAAAAACAGAGTTGCATTTTTATGGAAATGCAACATTGTTACATTTAGCGAAATTTTGCAAACGGGAGGACCACGGAGAACAATGCATCGTTGTAACACCGTTGGTCGAACCAATTGAAATGCCAAAATTGGCAAATGGCAACTGTCATCAATTTATTGGATGCGTTCCGATTTTGTAGGATAAGGATACGTTCGATCCGATTGCTCTGAAAAATCTTTATTGCCGAAGTCGAGAACAGTTTATTGCACAACGGATGGATGGACAGACAGACGAACGAGGCAGATAACGAAGGGATGCTATATGAGTTCTAAGTTTTCTTCTTAAGGCACAGAACCCTAAAAATAGAGGTGTGGAATCGACAGACGGTACCTTAATTTGCAAAGTGCCCCGTATGTAGATAAGAATGAATGGACGCGTGTGTAGGTCGATGTGTGGTCAACTGTACCCCTAAAGCAACGACAGTATTGTAGTAACGCAACGTAGATACCTATTGAGAGTTTGAAAGTACAGTCGACAGCACATTGACCTTTACACGCGTGCACTCTTATTCGGTTACGTTACATACGGGTGACTTTGCAACTAAAATGTAAAGGGGGATCTCCTGCCGACTGTACCATACACTTAACTAGCTTTTGTTATGTATTCGTTAGCACAAACCCACAAAGCCTAAGTACCTACAAACCAACTGTGATGTTTTCTAGGGTTTTCTAAACATCCTGAGGAAACTCGTAGGTAAGCGTTCTTTTCTCCAGTTCTTTTGATAGGTCGGTCGCAGCCGCATTACACCGCTTATTTTCCGACATGATTCTTGAGAAACATTATTTTCTACTAGCCGCAGCTATTGTTCTTGTCGACGCCAGAAAAAGCTCCGATGAAAAGCCAGAGATCGCCAGGTCAGGAAAAACTCAGAAAGCTCTCAAGAGTAAGTTAACGTTTGTTTTACATCTTCCATTCGGCTTGGCCAAAAAGAGAAATCTGATACTATTTTTCTATATTTGTTATTTTTATATGCCTGACTTACCTGACTTATCCCCTGTTTCTCGTACACTAGCAATATGTTAATCTACTGTGTAGCGAACCAAATCCTGAACGGTTCCAATAGTCTGTCAAATACGTAAATATCAAATATTAATAAATTGCTATCGCAAACGTCAGGATTCCGACAGGATTTAGTGTCGTACCTAATTAGGCCGCTGTTGGCCAAAGTGAATAGGAACAAAAAAAATAAAAAAAACCGGTCAAGTGCGAGTCGGACTGGCGCACGAACACAACTGTCTAAACAACATTAGACACAAAGACCGAAAGAAAAACGGCAAAAAATCACGTTTGTCGTATGGGAGCCCTAGGCAGTTGAAATTTTCACAGATGATGTATTTCTGTTGCCGTTATAACAACAAATACTAAAAACTGAATAAAATAAATATTTAAAGGGGGCTCCCATACAACAAACATAACTTTTGGCCGTTTTTTGCTCGACATTTAATAACGGCAACAGGCACACGCTTGAAATATTCACAATTAAAATAAAATAATTTTTTAAGGAGGGCTCCCATGCAACAAACGTGATTTTTTGCTGTTTTTTTCTCGATTTTTGTGTCTAATGTTGTATAGATAATGGTTCGTGCGCGAGTCCGACTCGCACTTAGCCGGTTTTTATTTATTCTATTATTCTCTGTTTTAAGCACGAGC
The DNA here is from genome assembly GCA_963969515.1 of Yponomeuta evonymella. Lineage (NCBI taxonomy): Eukaryota > Metazoa > Arthropoda > Insecta > Lepidoptera > Yponomeutidae > Yponomeuta > Yponomeuta evonymella. Next base: position 17,027,632 of record OZ018354.1, on the reverse strand, counting down.
GAACCCTGTGTTGTGTCCTCTAAACAAATTGGTAGTGTCATTGACATCCGGGAGGTCGTTTATAAATAAAAACCAAACTACGTTTGTATGGGAATTGTTGTATCAGATTGTTAGTGAACAAGAAATAGGGGGTTTTTGTCCTACGCCCCTTGGGTTGCCTGAGGGGCCTCCACAATAAAATGCTCCGCCATGTTCTGTCTTCGGCTGCGCTAGGCAAGGGATCACCTACCTACACCAAGACCGCGTTTTATAAAACTGCCATTCATAGTTTATTACCTATACGACAATTCGATGTAGGGACCTACGAGTGCGTTCCGTAGCCGATTAGTAGGTACAATTGTTATCAAAGTCTTCTTCCTTGTTAGGTCGGTCAGTCAGGATAATTATGCAATGTAGGTACCTACATCGAAATGTCATAGGACCATGAATAGCAGTTCTGTGAAATGATGGCCAGAGCGAGTATTTGTTTTTACACGCATACATACATGCATAAACTCACGCCTGTATCCCAGAGGGGTAGGCAGAGACCAGGGACTGCCACTTGCCACGATCCTGACAGATCACTTTCGCTTCCTCAACATTCATTAGTCGTGGCATGCACGCACGCCGGTTTTAGGTACTTTTTAGCTTGCCCTTTGTTAATACATCCCCTATTTGGTCGAAGTATGGCCGCCTGGGACGTTCCTTACTGGCTCTTCCACCCACATTCGCTCGATATATTGGTTTCGTCAATCGTTCTTCCTTCATCCTCTCCGCATGTCCAAATCAACGCAACATTCCTTTCTCAATTCTAGTCACTGCATCCTCTTTCAGTCCACAAAGTTCTCTAATCAAACTATTCCGTATCCTCTCATTGAAAGTATCACCAGACATACTTATTATTTATTCTTATTTTTTATTTTATTAAATTGACCAATATTACATTGACCTCTGATTTGCATTGTTAAAATTAATTCAAAATATAATATATTGTGTCTATAGCTATAACTACCTACTAACACAATTATATACCTAGTTTTAAGCCTACTAACTAAAATGAGTGTTACTTACTGCAACCCAGATTGATCGGTTTTACATTCGACGATAACTGTAACTACATGACATCTTTGAAATGGTAGCCATTGTGCGAACGTTGCGAACTTTATATGAACACTAGTGCAACGGTGCCGTGCAATTACTGTTACCGTGCAACCGGTTATTAGGGCGGAACTTCATTACAATTAATAAATGCTTTCTTGAAATACTCATAAAAAATTGGTTTCAGATCAAATAACAGCCATAGGGACACTATCGAACGTGATATCGCAGATTCAGAACCTCCCCACCATGGAAATCGGAAAGAGGTTCCGCAACCCATGCAAAACTGGAGATAAATGTGGGAAGGTAATTTAAAATTATGCCTAGGACTACCACCAGTAAAGATGCTCTTTTCCATTTCATACAAAATTAAACCCTCTCACGTCCACTAAAGCCTTCAATTTCCTCCACCCATAGGTGATCAAGCGGCTCATGGTGCCAAAGCTGGCGCAGCTGGAAAATACTATCATGGGTATAATGAAGGACCTAGCTAAGCTGCCGCCCGGCTCGCGGCTGCCCGACAAGTTCACAAAGACCGAACCCTCTAGGCTCCTCTTCGACCAGAACTACAAGTAAGTCCAACATAATCCTCTTCTTGAACGGAAGCTTATCTCCCACTGTGACCTTTTCCCGTCACACTATCTTTTACTGTCTCTTGCCATCCGCATAGACCCTCTATAGAATTCAACCATAGTGCTGCTGTTATATCCAATGAACGCCGCAAGGATCACGGGCTTTTACTGTCTGTGCCCAGCCCTTGCTGCACGGCACACCGAGAAACTATATCTTCTCTCTCTCTTCCCAGCTTCAGTCCCACGAGGTCAGATTTCCTTATTTTCTCTCTCCACTTCGCCCTATTTATGACCTCGTTTATCGACGCTCCGCATTCTGTGAGATCCTTCTGTACTACACCACCACGACCACCGCCGTCCATACCTTGTTTTCGGTCTTCCTCTGGATGAACCGTTTATTGCAGCGGGAGAGACTAGCCGATTAAAAGGAACTAGATTCGACTTGTGTCTCCTCTTTTCGATCTACGAAGTAGAAATAGAATTAGGTAGCAGGACTCGTTCAGCTAAACCAGCAGGTCTAAGAAAATGTATGTTCTGCTTAGTTTTTTAAACCCCAATACCGAGGAACTCAGGACCTAATTAAACTGGCTACATGCATTTGTTTCCACAGGGAGGATGTGTGCATCGACAAGCTTGAGACGTGTCTGAAGGAGGACAAGCGGCGAAAACGCATCCTCAAGAAGCTCTTCTTCAAGAAGTACAACTCTATGCGGCAAGACCTCATCGGCTACGGCGGGCGTCGGCTTTGGGGCGGCGAAGGCAATCTTTTCTATAGGAGATAAATAAATGAACTTTATAGATTAGTCAGATAAGAGTTGTTGTTTTATTTTATCTACGAGTAGATACCTACCTGCACCGGCAAACCAGCAACTATATGAGTCGACGATTTTGTATTTGCGTGCGACTTTCCGGAGACAAAGTCGAGTGACATTTTGCTCGTCCACACGGTCTACACGTTGAGACGTTGCCAGAGGAGGTAGTGTTTTTAAGTGTGGCTAACGTAATTATATCATCATTCATCATTCAGCCACAAGAAGTCCACTGCTGGACATAGGCCTCCTCCATGGATTTCCAAAAAGACCGGTTGGAAGCGGCTTGCGTCCAGCGTCTTCTTGCCACTTGGATGAGGTCATCTGTCCATCTTGTGGCTGGCTGGTCCGACGCTGCGCTTGCCCATATGTGGTCTCTATTCGAGAACTTTTCGGTCCCATCGGCCATCAGTTCTGCGTGCTATGTGCCCCGCCCACTGCCACTTCAACTTACTAATCCGCTGGGCTATGAGAGGACTGTCGTTCGTCTACGGATCTCATCATTTCTGATTCGATCTCGTAGAGAAATTCCGAGCACAGTCCTTTCCATAGCTCGTTGCGTGACCTTGAGCTTTCTTATGAGGCCCATAGTGAGAGACCACGTTATAATTATTATATAGCATAAGCAGCCTACTATATAGGTCCGATTGTATGGCACAGGCCTTCTCTCAGGGAGAGAGTATGGGCTTAATCACCACGTGTGCCCACTGCGGATTGGCGATTTCAAGCGCTGAGGGATATGAATAGCTCAGACACTCAGGTTTCCTCACGATGTTTTCCTTCACCATTAGCGAGTGGTATTGCTACTATAACTTCACAAATGTACATAACTTAGAAAACAAAGTCATAGGTACATGCCCGCACTGAGAATCGAACCTGGGTCTCCCGCTTCCGAGTCCAATGTTCTAATCACTAGGCTAGGCTACCACCGCTTTTTTTATTATATGCTTACATGTTAATACAGTTTCGTCGGTCCACACTACTGCATATAATGACGGATAGCCGAGGAACACAGAGCCACACACATCCTCCTACTCAAATGCCGTCGGGCGACTGTCGAGGGACACGAAGTGACAGCAAGTCGACGCTCTCAGAGCGTTGACATGCGACATGTCCATAAATGTCGCGATGTCGACACGTAGATGTCGAGCGATGTCCCCCGCGACGTTGCCCGACACGTAGAATTCGTGCTTCGTCAAGTGAGAACGAGGCATTAAAGTAACTAAGTTTATCTGATAATAAATCGTGATTAGATTTGTTACCCAATGGATGTCATTGGCTGGGAATCGAGGGATTCAAGACGTTCGGCGTAATAGGGAAGTGGCCTTTGCCCAGCAGTGGGAGATACCTATTCATGGGCGAATAGTATTTAGCCGTAACAAAGTCCAAAGTTGGTAAAAAGTTACTATCTTTAGGAAACTTGAGTTTCTGAGGTATTCTTATACCTAACTCAGCGCTTGAAATCACCAATCCACGGTGGGCCCATTTCTCTAAGGGCACTCGCCCACGGCGACTTTTTGTTGCGATGCAGTAGCGATGCTGTCGCGCGTTCGCATCGATACATTCGCGATGCGGGCGCTAGTTGTGTGCCCTCGCCCACCGTAAACACGATTCTGTCGCGATGCAAATGCGATTCAGTAATGGAACCAAAATGCCTGCGATCGCTACAGTTGCAAGATGGACTCCGTTGGACCGATGGACAACCGCACTCTCGATCTCTTTGTGTTGCACTACTCATGCGCCACCCTTCCTCCGTTCTCCTCCCGATGTCTTCCGATACGCTCGCGCGTTTGCCTCGATACAGCCGCGATGCTGTAGCGCGTTGGCATCGCTTTTGCAGCGCGTTGCAAATGCGACTAAAGCGCGTTCGTAGCGATGCTGTGTATCACTACAAAAAGTCGCCGTGGGCGAGGGGCCTTAAGGGGCTGGGAGTAACACTAGCGACACCGAGGAAAAATAATCTTCTGTTACAGATAAGGTTGCCAGATGTCCGGTATTTAAGCGTACAGTCCGGTACCTATTTTCGAGGCCTGTTCGGTAAAAAATAAATGGTCATACCGGACAGAACAATGTCCGGTATTTTGAGGAAAGCCGGTACTACTGGTCACAAGTGCCTACAAAAGTAGGCATATGAAATCCCTCAAACGCAAAACTCGCGCGCGCTCCTCGCTCGCTGTCTGTATGTTAAAAAGAAGTAAGTAGGTAGGTATTATATTTATTTTTATTATTATTATTACGTATATGTATGTGTATTAATATTCGTCTTTGCACCGACTACCCGTGTCTATTTCTCCTTCGGCAAATCTCCAATATGAGGTTGCCTGGAAGAAATTGCTATTAGCAATAAGGCCGCCAATTGTATCTTTTCTTTTGTCATTGCTGTTTCTGTAACATTTTTTTCCGGTATACAATAAAGAATATTCTTATCTTATCTTATCTTACTACCTAAAAGCACCTAAATACAACATAAATTATTTTTACAAGAATGGTTCAAGTTTATTATTTGTTCCTTGGAAGTTCCTATTATTTTTGTTAAACACACTTATCTAGTTTTAGGTGATTTTATTTTTTTCTGAAGTTCCTATCTTTGTTTTTGTTAAGTAAGAATTAGATTATAATATTCATACCATTGTTTAATAAAGACTTTCTCAAAGTTAGCATAGTCTTGGCGACCACAATTTTATGACTGCATTATATTTTGTTACTAATTTAGTTGATTTATGTGATATTGATTTATGAAAATATTAGTAATTAGTTGGGGTTGGGGTTGTCCGGTATTTTTTCGCGACTCACCTGGCAACCCTAGTTACAGATCGTATTTGCAAAAAGTGTCTTTACAGTCTCTCAATCATGTTAATAGTGATTTTTAGGACCCAAGTAAAGTAAAAAAAAAAAGCAAAAAAGTATTTATTTAAAAACCACAAAAGAGATAAAACATATTATGTTCACATGGTGCAAAATTTATATCTATAGTCACATAATGCTATTGAAACATGGCAACAAATGCAGCAGATTCCACGCTAGACTAGAGTCTGCGTTGTGGTAATCCACGAACGACAAATGAAAGGTGTTACGTGCGAATGACAAATGAAACATGTTACGTACAAAATTAAATGTGAGGTCAACAACGGGCGTTTTCGCTATAAATGCTAGCTAGGCCCAGATTCGTGATCCTAGGTTCTCTGTCGTGGGTCCTAAAATGATTGAGAGACGTACACACTTTTTGCAAATACGTTCTGTAACAGCAGAAGAAGAAGAAAGACATTTATTATAGGAACGAGATACATCACAGAAACAAAATAAGCAGATATGTAACATAGAGGTACCTAATATGTACAACAACAGAAGATCAGGCCTTCTGAAGAAGGCACAGGCCTTCTCTCAGAGAGAGAGTATGGGCTTAATCACCACGCGTGCCCACCGCGGATTGGCGATTTCAAGCGCTGAGGTATGTGAATAGCTCAGATGCCCAGGTTTCCTCACGATGTTTTCCTTCACCGTTAGCGAGTGGTATTGCTACATAACTTAGAAAACAAAGTCATAGGTACATGCCCGCACTGGGATCGAACCTGGGTCTCCCGTTTCCGAGTCCAATGTTCTACCCACTAGGCTACCACCGCTTAATACAGAACAGAAGATACCTAAGACTTTTTTCGTTGGTGGCACTAGTTAGCCCACTGGATCCACTTAAGAGGCCTGTGTGCCCAGCAGCAGGGTTACTAGAAGGCTTTTTATGTTGTACGTTTCAACAAAGTTCTCCGACGTTGAAAGGAAATGACCGTCAAACGATTTTTGTTTATTCATAGCAACGCTAGTATAGAGATGTATATTTCGATAGACATGTTCATCGTGTTCTCAGTCGAAGGGGCGATGCAAACCTACAACAACAGTTAGTCAATCTCTACCTTTGGTTTTTAGCCCTTGAAATGTCCACGTCGACATTATACAGGGTAGGTACATCATAACACAAGATATTAACGGATTGTAAAGAAAGGAAACATTTAACAAAGTTTTTTTTCTCAATTTCTACGTTCACATCATAATAAAAGTTTTTCGAATTGGGGAGTCCCATTTTCTTTAATTAGGATTTTGTTACATTCTGTATACCTACTGAAGAGTTTATTGCAAAGTCGTAGAGTTGGATGGACACTATAGAAAATTAAGCTAGCGTACCGTGTGTGTTCTTGTAAGAGATGGGCAGTAATCTTACAGTACTTATGTACTTAATAATTGTATAAGCTAGGCTACGGGAGAGCAGGCTCGATTACTGCGTAGAACCTACACTTGTAGATTCGGACGTAATGAAACTGAGTTGACTACACGGATGTAAAGAATTAATGATGTGGTGTCGACTGCACCGAGGGACTAAAAGTCAATGTAAACAGAGCTACGAATAAAAACACCATTGAAACATTTCTTCCTACAAAATTCACACTCAAAAACGGCCCCAGTTCTCTCGATTAGTCTTTACCAATGAAATGAGCGCAAGATGTGCTGTACAGTAAATCACTCTGTGTTGGTTCATTCTGTGCGCCATGCGTGGCGACGTGAACGTTGATTTGGCGATAGTAAGTGACGGTGCCGGCGTAACTTGGTCAAAATAGGGTGCGGCGGGAGCGGCAACTGGGTGGACTGTATTGGCGAACAATGGACAACACCAGAAGGGTGCTCGTTGGTTAGCGTTGGGGTGGACGTACCCCTAACCAATGGTCTTGTACAAAAACGTCCTGACGGTGACAGCACCGGACGGTGGCAGCGTGCATATGTATTTTGCCGGGTAATACTGAACTCGCTCCGATTGGTAACACAATTGACAAGCCCCACCCGTCATCGCCATCCCACAATTGAACATGGGGTAATTTTTTAGCGCTAGTTAGACATCTATGTTTTTAACTATCGCTGAAATAGAGCCAATGGAGCGGTTCTAGCGGTGCGGTAGAACGCAGGCTTCTCATTCGGGAGGTCGTGGGTTCGAATCCTGGCATGTACCAATGACTTTGTTTTCTAAGTTACGTACATTTGTGAAGTTGTAGCAGCAATACCACTCGCTAACTGTGAAGGAAAACATCGTGAGGAAACCCTATTGTCTGAGGTATTTACATACCTCAGCACTTGCTACGTACAAGGCCCAACTATGAGGCTAAGTGCGGAAATCTCCAGTGGAACTACTACTAAATAGAGCCAATTTCACCTCTGTTCGTTGTGATTCCATTGACGAACCACATTTAATCTGATTTAGCATGCGTGCCCACCGCGGATTGGCGATTTCAAGCGCTGAGGTATGTGAATAGCTCAGACACTCAGGTTTCCTCACCATGTTTTCCTTCACAGTTAGCGAGAGGTATTGCTACTATAACTTCACAAATGTACATAACTTAGAAAACCAAGTCATAGGTACATGCCCGCACCGGGGATCGAACCTGGGTCTCCGACTTCCGAGTCCGAGGTTCTACCCACTAGGCTACCACCGGCCGAACAAACGTAGCTTGAAAAAAGTGTTTTGTGTATTTCCCGGACTTTAAGCTGGATTGTTTACCCCAAAGTCACGTGTCGGAAATCACACAATTTCGCATTGTTAATATTTTTTCAAACCCAACGCACATTTCAGCAAAGAATGAGAGTTGTTTGCTAACAACGCAATCTTTCCTAAACTTCTCAAAACTGTTGGCTGAAAACCACACGTTTCAATGTTACATTTTACATGGCCACCCACTAGCGTAGTGTTGAGTTAGCGACCTCTTCTCTGTAACTATGTGGACAAGATAGTGTCTCAGCTAAATCAATACTTAGTACACTTTAAAGTTTTAAATACGTGTGTAAGATAGACTCAATTTCGAAATGTGCGAAACAACATTGAAGTTACAAATAGTTTTAGTGATTCTTTGCATTGTAGCCAAGGGTCTGCACGGGTTTGATGATTGTAAGTATCCGATTAATTCTTTACGTGTTGAGTAATCTGGGTCCTCTAGTATTATTTTAGATACGGTGATCAAATCATAACCTTTTTTCGTCATGCTATCTAACACCTAATGCACGCATCTAGGCTATAATTAATTAATGATTGAAAATCATTTCGCATATAATGTCAATAATAATACAACACCGTTCCAAGGTGATCCAAATTAACCGACATATCAAGAAGGGTCGCTAATCCTTAATGGCAGGCAGGTCATTTATGTCGTAGCAACAATGTAAGAGTCGCAAATTACTAGAGTGGCAACCGAGCATCGTAAAAGCGTAGGGCGACTACCAAAAGATGACATCGACTAAGCAGCAGGAAAGGCTTAGAGAAGAACAATGAATATTGCGGGGCTGAAGAAGAGATTGTTGATGTGGAAAACTGGACCTGGTTCCCACCAAGTTGTTCACCATTATTCCAAGTTCAATCCTGAAATACATTATAAGTCCAAGCTCTATGCCCAATGCTGCGTTTGCTGGTTTGTGGTGTCCATAACTGGGAAACGCAGCGTCAGTCACACGCCGGCTGGACCCTCGATCTGATGCAGATTATTGGCAGCGGCTGGATGAGGATAGCCGAGGACAGAAATAATTGACGTGCCTTGGGGGAGTCCTAGCTCCAGCAGTGAAGGAATACGGGCTGTTTGATTGATTGTAGCTTAATGCTAAATAAAACCCTCAACAGCCTTGCTGTTCACGGTGACACGCGCGCCGCGATACTTCGGTATCCTGCAGGACCATCGCGGGCAGCCGCTCTCCGTAGAAGCCTCCGAGGAGTACATGGATCAGGACTACATCGCCACCAACAGGTTGGAAAGGGTTTACTTTGTGGCCGTCTATTTATCTATTCTGCCCATGGAGAGCCCATCGCGCGCCTATGACTCTTCTCTTTCATGCCAACTCCTTTGGTTCCCGTCAGTCTCGTCCCTTACGTCTCGTCTTTCCGGAGGCCTCAGCGGAGCTTTATTCATGGAGCGGACGTGCACATTAGCTTATCCAGGGCTGTTTTAGCTCTCTTTTTAGGAGCTGTTCCCCCCCCTCCTCTGAGAAGCGATGGCCTACCATATCGAATCCTAATGTACGTTTGCATGCAGTAATCCTGGGGTGGACACTAGACCATTTTGGCACGGGCACGACCTACCCAGCTCTCCCCCAGTAATATAGCCAGAATTTATCGTTTGACTACCTCGTTGGTCTAGCTGTTAAGGCGCTTAGCTACCAGTAGAGGTCGTGGGTTTGATTCCCACTGGGGGCCGCCGTAAATTTGTACACATGGTCTCAGTCTGGGTGTATTTTCATGTTTGTGACGTCCTTGTCTGGTTACCATAGCACGGGGTATCCTAGTTTGGGACCAGGTTAAGTGATTGTTTGTGTGGAAGTCACGGAAGTCACTTACTTACTCTGCTTGGGAGTACGAGCAACGAAAAACTATATGAAATTGCTCTCAACAAGAGTATCTAGGTACACAATTACGACGTAATTGTTTTTAACTTTTTGTTTATTGTTTTTCAGAAAGCGACATAAGATTAATTGGAATAAGTGAGTAGTTCTTTAACTTTAAAAACCTATTTTAAATAGGCTTCTAAAATTATCCTCAGCACGGGTTAGTGCAACAAAAAGAATATAAGCTCTTTAATTATTTAGACCTTTTCTCTCTTTTTTCCAGAATATTTCCAGACAAAATAATTCCATATAATACTAAAATTTCTATGCATCTCCGGAGGGGCATACCTACCGAAGTACCGGCCCTGCAAATTTCAGGGAGTGTCAAAGTCGAAAAAAAAATGTCTCTTTAAAGCACACTAAAGCCCCTTTCATAAGGCCCCAGCATTAATAATACGAACCACTGAAATGTCGTCACTGAAAATCCCACCCATCTATAATTTATTTTGTGAGGGTTGTCAGTAAAATCGTTAACAGTAGGTAATTCACGAGCTGTGTGTGTCTTTATTACCACGAAAATATTACTACCATTCAGTTTAGTAGACTTTCAAGTCTTGAGGATTACAGTCAATGTCGGAGTGATCGTGTACCGTCTTAAAGCATTGCGTTTTTATCAGGAACCCTCTGGAGGCGGATGACTTCGATGATGATGAAACAGACGAAATCTTCGACTACAAGGACAAAGACGTGAAGGTGCCCGGGAAGCTCAACAAGCTGCAAGCTGGACCTGTTTAGACTTAAGCTCTATACATGATTTCAATCTTAAAGGATGAAACATACTAACGTGGCGTGGACGTATCTATGGACCGCCACCGCCACCGCCATTCCGTGTGGCGCCGGATTAAGAATAGCGCCACTCCATTTCCTTCCGTGGATGTCGTAGAAGGCGACTGAGGAAATACATTACCAGGAGACGGGCAGCAGCGTCTTCCTGAGATTCCAACCGCATACTGGGATCGCCAACCCGCCTGCCAAGCCTGGCGATTATGACATAACCCTTTACGGTTAAAAACCATGAGCGAGGCCTATGTCCTGCAGTGGGCGTCAAATGGCTGATGATAATGATGATAGAGCTTCAGACTCTAATTAATACTTAAATGTTTTGTTTATTTCATTCCTCAATGAAAAGACGAAGATACTGCAATCGCCATAAGTATAATACCCGACAGATAACTTGAACAAAAATCCGCGCAGTCGGGATGAGTTTGCGATGGACACGCAAGAGCAAATTATTTATTAATTTTACTAAAGCCCGAAGAATTGTAAATCACTTTTCTGTTAATGTAATCTTTGTGTACAATAAAGAATATTCTATCTATCTATCTTTTCGTGTCCCCGACAACGACAACCGAAATACGTCCATGTGCCGTCGATGTTATTTATTCAATTTATTTGTCGGGCAGTTGAGGGATTAATTACAAAATACTATGTAAGGACAAGATAAAAAGTATCCGAAACCGGCGGTGAAGCAAAAGAGGTTTGTCAGAGTCGTGGCAAGTGGTGAATCTGGTCTCTGCCTACACCTCCGGGAGACGTACCTACAGGCGTCAGTTTATGTGATGTTCTGGTCTCTGCCTACACCTCCGGGATACGTACCTACAGGCGTCAGTTTATGTGATGTAATATTAATTACAAAAATGGCCTGTAATTCAACGCAACCTATATTTCCTAGCTGTTCCACTACTTTTAGCAGTAATTAAATGATAATTAAATGCCTTCTGAATTAGCACACTGTTGTTTCTATTCCTAGACAACGCATGCAACGAGCAATTAGCTCGTATTACGTTTTGCTCAGACTATTTGAGACGGCGTTTTTAATTATTTAACTCCGTACAATCGTAGCGATATTTAATTTCATTTGTTTAGGTTAGGTTTATTTCAACTGTTATTAATAATGACAGTAATAAATTCCACACAACACAATCACTTGACCTGGTCCCAAACTATGATTCCCTGTGCTTTGGTAACCAGGCAATGACGTCACAAATATGAAAATACACCTAGACTGAGGGCATTTGTACAAATGTACGGCGGACCTCAGTGTGAATCGAACCCACGACCTCTGTTTTGGTAGCTAAGCGCCTTAACGGCTAGACCAACGAGGCAGTCAATAATAAGTAGTGGTTGTATCAAATTATATTTTAGTTTCCAGGGTCCATAATAATATTTGTTTTAGTTCACTGATAAAAACACTCAGTTTTTAATAAAAAAAATTATTGAATGTCGTGAGGGGCTTGTTTAATAAAGGCGACCATGACAAGTGACAGGCGACAGGTGAGAATCCGACAATTTTGTGTTTAATAAAGATTATCACCGACAAATCTACAAATATGTCGACTTGTCCTGCCAATAAAATTTGACTTGTTGTTTCATAATCCATTTTTCTTGGCAGGTGACTTTTTGTCCGGAAAAACCTGTGAAATTGGTTTTATAACACTAAATTGTCATGACAGGCGGACATATTTCTCGACAGAGATTTGCGACAACCTACCCCAATGTCAAGGCACTACGGCAATTAGGTAATAATTTTAAAAATGGTGTAACGTTGTCGACATGTAACAGTAGTAGTGAAGGTGAATATTTTGGTGCAAAGTGTACGACGTCACACGTTTAAACCAATAATTAAAATTTATGTCAGTATGTCTGTCCGCGGCCTAGCTCAGAGAGTATTACTAGAAAGTTTAAATTTGGCAAAAATAGACATCATCATCATCATCAGCCATTTGACGCCCACTGCAGGGCAGAGACCTCCCTCGTGGTTTTCATAACCATGAGGGGTTTTGTCATAATCGCCACGCTTGGCAGGCGGGTTGGCGATCGCAGTATGTGGTTGGATTTTCAGAAAGACGCTGCTGCCCGTCTCCTAGTAATTTATTTCCTTAGTCGCCTTCTATGACATCCACGGAAGGAGATGGAGTGGCGCTATTCTTAATCCGGCGCCACACGAAAATAGACATATACAATTATACATATTAATCACGCCAACAAAATGGTAAAACAAAATCTTAAAAAACAATTTTTGGGTAACTGGGTGAATATGGGTATCTCATAGTGTGCGGTATCGTTGGATTTGTCGTTAAAAAATTTAAAGCGTAGGAAAACCATTTCTCGATTCAGGATTTTCGTTAGAGTAGCAAATTTTCGTTAGAGTAGAGTGAATTTGAAATCACGATAACTCGAGAAAGGTGCTTCATAAGGATATAACGAGGATATAACCGACCCTACACTTAAATTAGGAATGCATTTTTTTTCTCGCCTATGCCATAGTGTGGGGTATTTTAGATCGGTCGTCTCAAAATATTGTCCCGACCTTGATCAAAACTCCCACACATCAACAATCATTGACGCATTATGGAATTTCACCCGATCTTAACAGAAGGCAGAACACGTTATTACAGGAGACAAGCTATTGAATATGCATGGCTCATTTACATTTTCAGGTGACTATTTAACAGGAGCCCTTTATTGTTACAGACACATTCGGTATTGCGCTGTCGAGAAAGCCACAAACACCACTACGAGTCCTCAAGATGAACTTCCAACAAGGATTTGCCCTGCTCACCCTGCTTGGATTCGTCACCTCCACATCAGGCCACATTGGGGGTGCAATGACAACGCAGCAGGACAAGCCTAGAAAATATTGCGGCAGGGTGCTGGCTACAGCTCTAGCTCTGCTGTGCTACGAGGACGACGTTCCTGGGACCAAGCGGTCAGGCAACGGTAATATGTACAACCACCTCCTCCCTGAATCCTACTTCAAAGAGCCTCAGCTTCAGGAGACCGAGTACGGCTGGCCTTGGATGTCAGCCCTGGTGGCCAGGAGCCTCAGCTCCGGCGCGAGGAACAAGCGGCAATATATCGTCGGCGAGTGCTGTGATAAGGCCTGCAGAGTCCAAGAATTGATGTCCTATTGTTAGACTGTCTATGTGGAGTTTGTCGTGTGGAGGGAGCAGGTCTGCTGTGCCGACGATGTGATTAATCGGCAATGTTGTTTTTACCACGTTCAAGCCAGAGTGTAATGTTCAATTCAAAAAAGATAAAAAAGTGCTCATTCATTGAAGCGACCTTCAACGACGAAGTTTAAATAGCCTATGTAAACCAACTTTTTCTCCGACACGAAGTGTAAGTTGTCGCTGCGAATACTACTTTGTTGATCCATAAAGGGAGAAGGGAATTTACTGAATTTATTTTATTCCAGTATGCGCATTATCTCTTTCTATAATCGATTTTCTACAATTCTAGTGAATTTCATCAGTCGCATGCGATGTCTTTCCCAGCGTAAAATGTAAAAAAAATAAAATGCAAAATACAAAATGTTTATTATAACCACAAAAACTCAGCCTTAGACCTACTTTTACGTGATAAATATCTCTTATATACGGCCTGAAAGCGGTAATTTCTTCACATGGCATTTGTAAATTCCTGAAAAACTTTCAAATGATCTTTATTAGCTTTTTCCTCGAAATGTTTTGGATGATTATATAAATATTTAAAAAACACTTCGTTGTATGAGTAAAAACAGTAAGAATAAAAGTAAAAAATATTTACTTACTAAAGTTGTTTATAGTTGCTACGTTGTATCTTTATTCATTACGAAGAGATTGTAATTATTGAAAGTTCGTGTTCTATACTATGTTGTTCTAAACTATTTCTATTGTTTAACTAAAAATACTTAAGTTCTTTGAAATATTGCCTATTATATACCATAAACATAAACATTTACATACAGGCACATACATTGCTTCTGGCCCCACACTAGGATACCCTGTGTCGTGGGAACCAGAAACAACGACATCACAAACATGTAAACATCCAAGACCTGGGGTTTTTTTTTTGTCACCAGCCGGGATTCGAACCCGGGACCTATCGCATGGTATCTAGATGCACTACCGCCGCTGCGCCACCAGGTCGTCGAACAAGCGCCATTCTTTATTGTGAACGTATAGGCCACCACAACACAGGCTTCGTCTAGCGTGGCGACCACAGGAAACTGTTTTCTTGTATGTAACCATTTTTATTAATAAAGAACTTTTTCCTTTTTATTTTTTTTTATCTCTATTAACATGTCTTAACGTATTCATTAAAAACAGAAATGCAATCGGCTTTACTGTCTATGTTGCGTCAGTGATTCCAATTCAACCCATTTTACGACACTGAAGTCACAAAATGTATCATAATCATCATCATCATTAGCCTATGTTGTCCCTCCGTGACTCGCTCTTGCGTGTTGCTGGACATAGGCCTCTCCTATTGCACGCCACTGAGCACGGTCCTCGGCTACTCTTATCCAGCTCTTGCCAGCCGCCCTGCGAAGATAATGGCTCCACCGAGTCTGAGGACGTCCTCCACTACGTTTACCGATCCGCGGTCTCCACACAACAACTAGTCTACCCCATCGGTTATCAGTTCTTTGGATGATATGGCCGGCCCACTGCCACTTCAGCATGCTAATTCGGTGGGCCATCACCTCGTTTCGAATTCGATCCATAGCCCTTTCCATAGCACGCTGAGCGACTTTAAATTTGTGGACCAGCCCCGCCGTGAGTGTCCACGTTTCGGCACCGTATGTCATGACAAAATGTATAATGGGTACGGGTCTTAAAGATTGCCTAGTAAATTCGAAAAATCGAAGACTGTTGGCACTTATGGTGAGAGTATTATACATTATACACAGGAGCGGGCCTTGTGGCAGCTCTCCACAGAGGATTTTACTGGTAGAAGATTTTATTTTATGTTTTTGAATTTAGATCGTCGTTTTTCGGTTCTTGCCTTTATTTGTCAGATTTGTAAATAAAGATTGTGGCGAGCACATGTCATCTCTGCGCGCGCACTATAAACTCCAACATTCCTGCATCGCGCAAGTAAAATGTTTCACATGACATACCATAAATATAACGTCCGACGAACATTAGTCGGACCGGCCGTCCCCAGGCATACGATCTGCCTGGCGGGAAATTTCCCTTTATAGTGGAAGAGCACGATCACCCGCTCTTCCCTATAGTGGTGACCCCCGACAGAACATTGTCAACCTTCCTTCGCTCTCGCAGCACCCCACATACAATCAGTCTCAAAGCAAGGCCAGCATCCTCTTCCCTCTCACCTCATCAGTTCAACTACAGTCAACGCACCGACTACTGGTACTGATGATATAAGTGACACTTATCTATATTTACAAATCTAAAGAGTACTATTAGAACCGTAAGTGGGTACATCCGAACCCTATCACGAACTCCTATTTCATTAACCAATTATCACCCGACCATTATTATTAAAAGAACCACCACAAAGAACGATGATGAAACACGTAAACCACATAGAAAGCACAGGCCCACCCTTAAGTAGTCGCGCACGACCTCTTCGTGGTCCTAGATTATTATGGAGTATCATCGAACGAAGCAAAGTGTGAATTCTGTAAGGTAGAATATTTTTTCTCGTATATCACATCTCAGGCAGCGGCATAAGGCCCCCTATTTCTTTCGCAGCAGTTTACCAAACGTTATTTACATGGTACAAAAAAACGTGACAAAAGTAAAATTTAATGGCCAAAGACTCATTTGATTAGGAAATAAGGAAAGTTTTAAGAGTGCTGCCTAGATATGGCATCCACCCATTTTGTGAGACACAACGGCGATACAGTACATTCAATAGAGAATTATTGGCTATTTACATGGCAGCCAAACATTTCAGATATTAAATTTGATCGAGAGTCAAAATTTTACAATATTTACCGATCATAATTGATTTTTAGTTTTACAAAGAACCCTACCAAATTTTCAGCCGAACCCGCCAGGACAAGCAGACTACTTAGTTTTATTACCAACCGTATACATATGCGACATATGGCAGGTACCGATAATCCCGTAGCAGACGCTGTATCTGGGCTAGAGGTAGAGAAAATCGAGTGTCCTAATGCTCTGGACTTTGATAAGTTAGCAGAATCAGCAGAGCAGAGACACGGAAGGAAAAGCATTTTTAGAAAGTTGTAGTTATAAATTAAAATTTGAGTGGATTATAATTTCATCCATCCTTCCATCCATCCTTACGCAAGAAAGTGCTATGTGAAACAAAAACAGGGTTAAAACATCCATTTTTACCAAAACAATTTAGGATAAGTATCAGTATTTAAAGCGGTACACCATTTAAATCACCCTGATGTTAAAGCTACACGTAGACTGCAAATTTCCAAAATCAAATAGGTTTGAACATATACAATGTTAACATAGTAGTCCGTTATCGATCGAGTCGTTTCTTGGCCGGAAGCTTATCCGCTTATAGACGTGACAACAGAAACTGTGGCTGAAGTTATGTATTGTTACATATTATATCACGTCCTATTCGAATGACTACTTATCAGGGTTGGCATTTCGAAAGAGTTGCCCTCGCTCTATATTTTTGAAGTGGCAATATTCGTAAAAAGCAATCAACTATTTAAAAAGCAGGTCAGGCACATGATAGGGATATGCGTAATAGAGATAGATTGACAGCACCCATATGTAAAACAGCATTAAAACAAAATTGTCTGCTATGTATGGCTCCAAAAGTTTATTTAAAGTACCGGACGGAATTAAAATCCTGAGCCTTAATATGCTTTAAAATAACTTACAAAAGTTATTAATTGAAAAATTTTGTTATAAGATCTGCAATTTTTCAAACGACAGTGTTTTTTTTTTTTTTTTTTTATTACTCAATGCTTAATTCTACTTTTTTATATTAATTACTTGACATCATAAAATCATCATCATCATCATCAGCCATTTGACGCCCACTGCAAGACATAGGCCTCGCTCATGGTTTTTAACCATAAAGGGTTTTGCATGGACAGATGACCTCATCCAAGTGGCAGGAAGGCGCTGGATGCAGGCCGCTTCCAACCGGTCTTTTTGGAAATCCATGAAGGAGGCCTATGTCCAGCAGTGGACTTCTTGTGGCTGAATGATGATGATGACACAAGAAAATGGAGTGACGCCATTCTTAATCCGGCGCCAACCGGAACTCAAACTCATCATCAAATAATGCCATGTAAATAATAAGGTAGGCTTTGTTCATAAATATATTATTTTAATACATTAATGCATGCTATAATTATTAATATTTTAGAATATTTTGCAATTGAGTATGCCCAAGGGCAAGGCATAGTGAACTTATATCTAATACACACTAATACCGAAGATCTATACATACCTACACTAAGTTGTACACTGAATAAACTGAATTGAGACAAGGCATTGATACAATTCGCACCACGACTTATCATCCACAAGGAAATGGAAAAGTCGAAAGGTGGCATCGAGTGCTCAAAGATGCAGTCCGAGCTCGATTTAGCGATATTCACTGGGCAAAGGACTGCCCACAGTTTTATCAAGTTTCAGTTCTGCGATTAAAGGAGACTCAGTACATGGCCCCAGCGAATTGGTGAATGGAACTTCTCTTAGACTTTCTGGTGATTTTATGGTTCCGTCGATACTCATCGCAGACGAAAGTGATTTTGTAAAATGACTCCAAAATATGTCCAGTCCAAATATGCAGTCACTAGTTTTACTAGATCCAACAGACAGACAGACCGATGTGTCCATTTTCATCCATCCGCACCAATCCTTACCAATGATATTCTTAGGACTGATCGTTTACCTAAATCCAAATTATGAAGACCCATACCAAGTTTATTCCGTGTGGCGCCGGACTAAGAATAGCGTCATTACATTTCCTTCCGTGGATGTCGTAGAAGGCGATTAAGGAAATACATTACCAGGAGACGGACAGCTGCGTTTTCCTGAGATTTTAACCACATACTGCGATCGCCAACCCGCCTGCGAGTGTGGAGATTATGGCAAAACCCTTCATGGTTAGGAAAACCATGAGGGAGGCCTATGTCTTGCAGTGGGCGTTTAATAGCTGATGATGATGATGATGATACAGAACAGGACAGGCAGGACATCAGTCGTGGACAGATTGAAGCCCGCTTTTTTTTAGAATCATTACACTCCACCAAACCTCAAAAATTCCAAATTATATTTTGAAGTCTTGGCTAACACCTGTTACGCCAGCCGGTTCTACTGGGTACTACCACAGTCACAAGATCAGGTATTAGAATTAAATCTAACCCTCGGTAGTTAGACCGAGGGTTAGATTTAATTTGTACATATAGTTTATTGTAAATAGGGTTGCAGTGTCTATAGGGTTACTCTGTATATAGGATGTATAGTATTGATGTGAATTAAAATGGTATTTTGTAAATATGTCAGGTAAGAGTGACACCTTTTTTCCTTTATTAGAGGGGGATGTACTGGTGGCTCTTCACAGACGATTTTAGTTATTTTATTTTATGTTTTTAAATTTGAATTTAGTGGTTGTTTTTAAGTTTTTTTTCCTTTATTTGTTTATCAGTTTTATAGGGAAGAGCGGGTGATCGTCTTCTTCCACTATAAAGGGAAATTTCCCGCCAGGCAGATCGTATGCCTGGGGACGGCCGGTCCGACTGATGTTCGTCGGACGTTATATTTATGATATGTCATGTGAAACATTTTTGCTTGCGCGATGCAGGAATGTTGGAGTTTATAGTGCGCGTGCAGAGTTGACATGTGCTCGCCACAGTTTGATAAATGCAGCCTTCTAATAAAGTAGCAATTTTTGTGTTTATTTTGAATATCTAATTTAAAAGTATGAATAAAACTCTTTTGGACAGTATAAAAATATTTATAATAGGTGCAAAATGTATAAAAAGCTCCCCAGCTCCAGTCTTTATAGGTGCCTCTAGAGGAAGGCTAGAACATGTCACTGTAGATGTCGTAGAGGGCTTGAGCCCCGTCGTCGCCTGGCGGGAAGAGGGGCATGCGAGCCACTTCCAGAGACTCTTCGGATACATCTGCAGATTCATCAGAGTACATGTCGAATAGGTGCTCCTAGAGAATAAAAAAAACTATTTAATACACACTCTCTTCTTTGTTGGCCCACGAGGAAAACCTTATCTCGATTTTACAGTCTGAGCATATTCTAAAAATCCCCTTCAACTGAAAACCTAGCAGAGACCGACGTTAAAAAATACCAGGTCAAGATCGCTTTAGTATTGACATATATAACATTAGTGTTGGCATAGTAACGGAGAGAGTATACCTAGTTACAATTATATGAGGTGGTGATCAGAAAACTCTTACGCTGTCTCCCTCTCACTCCGTAGGAAGGCCAGTGCTTGGCAGTGGGACATTTACTTTGGTAATCAGCTATACCAGTCCGAAAGAACAGGAAGAATCAGGAGACGCTATGCAGGAGCGATGCCAACGCGCTACTAACGCGCTACAGCATCGCGACTGTATCGATGCAAACGCGGGAGCGTATCGGAAGACATCGGGAGGAGAACGGAGGAAGGGAGAAGAGATCGAGAGTGCTGTTGTCCATCGGAGTCCATCTTGCAACTGTAGCGATCGCAGGCATTTTGGTTCTGTTACTGAATCGCATTTGCATCGCGACAGAAGCGCGACGGTATCGCGTTTGCATCGCGACTGAATCGTGTTTACGGTGGGCGAGGGCACACAACTAGCGCCCGCATCGCGACTGTATCGATGCGAACGCGCGACAGCATCGCTACTGCATCGCTACAAAAAGTCGCCGTGGGCGAGGGCCCTTTCATGCTAGCTGTCTGATACCGAAACATACCTGGTAGATCTTTTCACAGCTATTCGGTGTCTCCGTGGTCGGGTGGTAGCCGATGGCGTCGATCGTATGACCCAGAGTGAAGTACGGGACTGGAGGTGTCACATCGAAATGCATGTCTGCGGCGGAAATGGTGGAAGTTTGTTTTTTTATGTACACTACACTTTAAGTGTATATCCATTGTCATCATTATCATTATACTTTATTGCGCACAAAATATATAATAGGATATTATATAAGAAATAACATGTACAAATGCGAGCTTATCTGTTACAGAAATTCCTTGTGGCCATTTCAATAAAGTGAAGTGTCTTTAGTTTCATGAGCATTTATAGTTATAGTATTTATATACAGACATAATTGATTGCTTCATATACAAGTTGCGTTGCTCAGCTGATCAGAAAATATTAAATGGCGGTCGAATTAGCTAGCCGAACTGTAAGATAAGATAAAAATATTCTTTATTGTACACTAGAGCACATGACATAAAAATTTAAAAAATACACAGTACAATTGGTGGCCTTATTGCTAAAATAAATGTCTTCCAGACAACCCTATGACGGAAAGTTGCTGCAAAAAAAAGTTGGCATCCCTAAATTTCAGACGGCGCTTTGCCTTACGTCAGGTTCGTCATCTACCAGTGAGCAAATCAGCGTTCCTTAAAAAAAAATCACTCACTATCAATATGCTCCGATAGTGAAGAAAACAGCGTAGCAATTCCTTAAAAAAAATTACTCGCGATCAATCCGATATCCGCATAGTCCTCGCTGTCGCTTCATAGTGTGATCATCGTAGTATTCCCCAGTGATGTGGATTGAGGGCCTTACATCCACTTCACGCCAATCCGGCCTCGGGGAACAGTCCTATAGATGACGTCACCCGTTCTTTTTGCCCTCAGCCAAAACCTACCAGTGAGCAAAACAGGGTAGCAATTCCTTAAAAAAATACTTACGATCTATATGCTCCGGTATCCGCACAGTCCTCGCTGTCGCTTCGTAGTGATCATCGTAGTATTCCCCAGCGATGTGGATCGAGGGCCCTCCCTCCACTTCGCGCCAGTCCGGCCTCGGGGAGCAGTCCTCTAGATGACGTCGCCCGCTCTTTTTGTCCTCAGCCAAATGTTGGAGCTCAGCCAGATTATTCTTCGGCGGAGGGATCTCCGTAAGAGGCACGAAAGCGCGGTGGTCGCCAACAGCCTTAACCTTGGCCAGTTTGGAAGGTGTCTTATGCCTTATCACTGTTCCAGGCGTTGACTGCCCTTTGGCTAATCTGACGGGTGCCCGGACAAGGGGGAACGTTTTGCCATGCCCCGATGTTGGTTTTACCTTTGTTAGCCTGTTTGGGGATAAAAATTAAGATAAGAAGAATGTGAACACATGTCCGGTTGAGTTCGGATCCAAGAAAGATACTTAAATGAACATCGTTTTGGTAGTCATATTGTTGTCCATGCTCACGCCTATGTCCGTTAGTAAGAACAGAATGCTCTAAATTATTATCATCGTTCCCGAGTTTAATAACTGCTGAAGTTCGTTTCTTTTAAAACAAAAGCGCTCTACAGTATTTCATACTTATTTATTACAGCCTATTATGCTTATTACTTATCATGCTTGATATTTAGCACCTGGATGACCGGTATTTTATTTGGTTAATTGTGTTTATTATAAATTATATTTAGATACGATGAAAAAAAGGGGAAAAAATAAGCGAACTGGAGACATCTGGACTCGAACCGGGGTCTTCTGGTTCCGGGACAGCCCGATTTCCCATCTGAGCTATTACAATCGTTTCATAAAAAAATCGTTGGAGTCGTTTCCGAGATTCAGATTATATATCATGAGGAATAAGCACGGTCCTCGGCTACTCTCATCCAGCTCTTGCCAGCCGCCTTGCGAAGATCATCGAGTCTGAGGAAGTCCTACACTACGTTTACCAGTTCTTCGGACGATATGGCCGGCCCACTGCCACTTCAGCATGCTAATTCGGTGGGATATATATACTCGTATATATATATATATATATACACACACACACATGTATATGTATATTGCTCGTTGAATTGCTCGTTCAAAGGTATTAGATTACAGCATTTTGACCACTTACCTGTTAACTATGATGCTATGCCGAATCTCCGTGGAAACATGCGTGTATATTTGTAAAAAGGTAAAAAAGAAAACAAGTGATCCCACGTTGTTCATGACGTCTTAACTGATTTTAGCGTTCTACTTTTAGAACCGACAGCACATAATGCTTCAGTGACTTTACATACATTGATCGCTGCTCTAGCCATTCCGGAGTTTATATGCTTAGATGCTGAGCACAATGAAACAGGTGTTAAGCTTAGGTTTTTGTATGATAAAAAGTGGGGTTTCCTAATCGTAGGTCTTATACAACGTGAATGGCGTTTCGTAAGGGAA
The DNA here is from genome assembly GCA_963969515.1 of Yponomeuta evonymella. Lineage (NCBI taxonomy): Eukaryota > Metazoa > Arthropoda > Insecta > Lepidoptera > Yponomeutidae > Yponomeuta > Yponomeuta evonymella. The sequence continues at coordinate 17,004,712 of OZ018354.1, read as the reverse complement.
ATAATCATTATGAACGTATTTGTTAGTGTTTCGCAAAAGAGCGGTGGCTGCGGATCACCAATCAACCACTCAATCAAGATAAGAAAATCAAGAAACATAAATAACACATTTTTTATGTTTAATAGTTAGGTACATCGTGTATTTTTTTAACGTATTCGTGTATTTTAATAGCGTTCGCGTACGTGATTGAGGTAACATTAGAAGGGGTTTCTTTTTTCCTGGACGATTTTGTACAAATCAAAGTACGACTCGAACTCATGAAAGCTAAATTGAGGATTATCCTGATACCGCTGCACCAAAGAGGCAGTCACTAAATACATTTCAATTAGAAACGAGTGGCCGAAAAATAAATCGAAAAAGAAAAAAACGCAGTGCCAATTAATACTTAATTGCCTGGAAGGCGTAACAATGAAGCTAACGAGCCTGATAAAGGCAATCTCTGACCAGGGCTTAGTAAGCCTGCTCCTGCAGAGCCATGAAGGTCGACAGGTGGTTGGGCATCGTCGTAGCGCTAGTAGCGAACCATGTCGTGCTGATGGATAGCTATTTAGTCGGAAGTGGATGTAAGTGACAGATTTTCCGTGTTATAGGTAGGATCTTATATATAAAAATCTCGTGTCACAGTGTTTGTTATCAAACTCCTCCAAATCGGCTTCACCGATTTTCATGGTTTTTTTTGTGTATATTCGTAGACTAATTAATATGGCAAAACAATGTTTGCAGGGTCACCTAGTATGTATATATAACATTAACAAATCGAAATGGCAGTGGGCTGGTCACATTTGACGAGAAACCGATAGTCTTTAGGGTACAAAGGTTCTCGAGTTCTTTCGAGAACTTTCAAGCAAACATTTGCAGCCTAGGACGACCACCAGCTTGTTGAACCGACGTTATGGATGATGTCAGCCGAGGACAGAAAATCTGGGTCCAGCAGTGGACGAGAACGGGTTGATTGATTGAGTAACAAACAATAATATAATAATGCAGCCTACACAGTTCGCACTCAAGGGCACAGGCTTCTCAGAGAGAGAGAGATGGGCTTAATCACCACGTGAGCTCAGCGCGGATTGGCCATTTCAAGCGCTGAGGTATGTGAACATCATAAGCAGCCTATATACGTCACACTGTAGGGCACAGGCCTTCTCTAAGAGAGAGAGTATGGGCCGACCGCGGATTGGTATTGCTACTATAACTTCACATATGTACATAACTTAGAAAACAAAGTCATAGGTACATCCCGGCACTGGGAATCGAACCTGGGTCTCTCGCTTCCGAGTCTAATATTCTACCCACTAGGCTACCACCGCTCTACCACCGCTGTGAACATCTCGGACGCTTAATTTTCCTCACAACGTTGTTCTTCACAGTTAGTGAGTCACAAATATTGGTGAAAATCCATCACCAAATTCTATCCATCCCCAGTGAACGTCCGCTTCGCTCAAATGCTGTACACGGACACCAAGTACCAAGTGCTGCGTGAGGATATGGTGAAGGCTAACACCAAGAATCTGGTGTACCACTGCCGCGCGGACCAGACTGATTGTGATGCGGCGCTGGCCAAGATGCGGTACAAGGCCAGCAAGCATTTCTTCGCGTTGGCCAAGGCCGTGGTGGACTACGTCAAGAACCGCCGGCAGGCCATGCCCACGGGATATGTTGGTGAGTGCGATAGTAGTGTTATTTTCATTGTTTTATGTACCTGCATATGTTTGTCAGCTTCTTTATTCCATCATTGTTTTATGTACCTACATATGTTTGTCAGCTTCTTTATTCCACTCACAAATACTTGAAATGATTCAGAAGTGGAAGTGTGTGGCGTTATCAAAGTTTTATGAGTAGGTTGTCTGGATAAAATTTCTATTAGCAATAAGACATTGGCATCCTTATAGTTCTATATATTTGTAAATACTTTGTTTGTTTTTTTCCTGGTGTGCAATAAAAATATTCTTGTCTAACCTCGATTCAGATAGGTGTGTGCGTCCTATGGGATAGGGATACCTAAACAGAGTTAACTCGAAGTAGTGTTTTTTGTTTTTCTTGAAATAAATAAGTAAATCTTTGAAGAGTCCGATCAAAAAATCTGTGTGAAAGGATCTTTCTTGTGGTTCTATAAGAATTCCACACAGAACTCTGTGGAGTTCCAGAAGTGAGGTGACACCTCAGTCCACATGGTGTTATAGTAAGGTTCATATGCACACATCCTTTTCCCTCATCCTCTGTGTCTCTCTCTCTACAGGTACGGCGACGTTCTGCCAGGACAACATCTGCGTGCCAGACACGGACCCGCCGATTGTGCTGGGCGGCTGCTTCCAGCTGATCGGCTGCGGCGGCAACATGACCTGGCACCTCGCGCCCATCCAGCCCAAGAAGCGCAAGAACCGCTTCTACTAGCTTACTATTAGACTATATAGTATGGGACCATCCTTAAAGTACGTCACGCCTTAAGGGAGGGGGGGGGGGGTGGGTCGACAAAGTGTGACGTTGTGTGACAAGGGCTGGGATGGGTCATAAGTTTCGTGACGTCACATTTAAAAAATATAATGAAAAGTTTTGTTTCCTTAATTTTTTCACATATCTGATATGATGTTGATACTCTTAAAAAAATAATTTATAAATGGTAATAAAACTAATTTCAGTACTGCTGTTTCAATATTTAAAAGTTTTAAATTGCAACATATGTGACGTCACACTATGGGGGTCTCACAAAAAATCATGAAATTAGTTGACGTACTTTATGAACGACCCCGATCCACATTTCAATGAATCGCTGACCTGCGTGCGAAACGTTACAAACTAAAATAAACCTTAATTTCTTATAAGGTTGGAGACTGAAATACTAACACAAAATAGGCTTGGCCACGTGAGGCCGATTGGTTGCCCACGGGCACGAAACGGGAACGAATTATTTTGCGCTTCTATTATAGTCTCTAACTTCTTAAGTACTTAAGGATTAGATTGAAATAGTGCCGCCCGCATGTCGTCGGCTCGTTGTAACGCGGATAGACTTTACGATTCTATTTATAAACACTTTAGAAAACGTTGCTGCCTTTGATTATTAATGTGACGGTAGGCTATCGATACCGAGTTTCTGTTAGAGAAACGATTAGGCGCCATTCATCGTGTTTGACCCACTCTCTCCCCTATGTAAAAAAAAATGAGTAGGCCGACCCCCGAATCTAATTGCCAATCCGCAGTGGGCACGCGTGATGATAAAGCCCATACTCTCTGTCCCTGAGAGAAGGTCTGTGCGCTGCAGTGGGACGATTATAGGCTAATAAGACCGCCAATTGTATTTATATAAATTTATGTAATTGTTACTTAGATATAAGAAACTATTAATAACAAATGCTCGAATCGCTCGTAGCCCCGGCTGCCTGAGTGATCTTAAACGATCACGAAGGCTAAGCAACACAGGGCGCGTTCAGTGCATGGATGGGTCGCCGTCTATGCCTAACGCTAGTGGCATTTTTCCGAGCGGTTCCGTGCTTCGCAAGGCACGTTAAGCTGTTGGTGCCGGCTGCCGTCGATAGATGGCAGTCGTTAAGCCATGTCAGAGGCCTTAGGGCGGCTTGACAACTTCTGACAGTAGACGAGCCACTAGTCTACAAGCCTCCTCCAATCCGGACTTGGCCCCCGTGGTGGAGTATGGCCTATACCTTCCTCAGAGACCCGTGCCCCTCGGTGGGGACATAAATGGGTTGATGATGATGAATAACAAATGTATAGTTTTCAGACTATTCCCTGTAGTTGTAGTATAAGGCAATATTACTTGCCGAATTTCATAGTTCTAGGTCAACGGAAAGTACCCTATTTAATTCCCTTGAGTGTCGAAATATACGGTTTTTGCGGCATAAATGGCCATATGTTTTTTTACGTTAACATAGAAGTTTGATTATTTCACAGCTTCAATGGACTGTAGACTTGTATGGTTATAATTTGAGTATATGGTTTTAATTTCAACTCGATACCTTGACGCGTTCCCGTGATAAAAGGTCTTGAACGGACGAACGGACGTACGGACGGATGGACGGACGGACAACAAAGTGATCCTATTAGGGTTCCGTTTTTTTCCTTTTGAGGCACGGAGCCCTAAAAACTGGGACATTTACATCAAAGTCTACAGACAACAGTAGTATCTAAGAGAAGTGACCATACAGGCGCTATAGTGCATGAGAAATATTTTATAGACTTGAGATATTTGCTTTGGTTGTGTAAACAAGCAAAATATTTATCCTTACGACGATCGCCGAACCGAATCTTTCTCTCGCCCCAGCCCTTTTCATCATCATCATCATCAGCCACCCGACGTCTACCGCAGGTCATAGGCCTCCCTCATGGTTTTTAACCATGAAGGGTTTTGCCCTTTTCATAACAATAGCAAAATTATTAATTTCGGCTTCTAAAACCTCTAATGCTGAGTCACGAGCGACGCAGCGATCTAGATCGCGCGCTGTTCTTGTTAATTGTCGGAGGAATAACTGGTAATCCTATAATTTGCAATATAGAGATGTAATCGGCTAGCCGCAGCACGAACTGCCTTGGACGAGTTGGGAAAGCGGTAAATAAGCTATACGGGGGAATAATAGAAACTTTAGGTCTTGTTTGTGCTCCTTAGATATACTGGGTGCTTAAAGGGAAGCGGAATATAAAAAGCGCAAAAAAACCGGCGTGCGTTAATGCCGGGATTAATGAATGTTGTTGAAGCGGAAGAGGTTTGCCAGAAATCTCTGCACCCCTCGGGAGGCATGTTGCCGTTCTTCGGGATTTGAGGCTGTTCATTAATTACATAAGAGAACTTTGACCACATTTTAACACCACTCCCGTCCATAATTCGACCTCAAAAATGTGAAATATTAACTTAAGCCGTTAAATAAAAAACTGCAAAGAACCCTGTTTTAAAACAAGTGAAGTAAGTTATACATTTCCATTCCGTAGAACTTGGAATTGATTTACCTAGATCGCAACACTTTTCGCGGCGAAGCCGTTGTACCAAACTTGGCTCATTATTTTTATTTATTGTCTTTATTTAAAATTCTTTATTTTAATAATGAATAAAAAAGATATCTTTTTGATTTCTGCAGGTTTCGGCTACGGTTTCGTATGACAGTCTTTTGGTGTTCAAATTTTGGTTGTCTTTCATCGAAAAATACATAATGGGCTTAAAAAAAAAACATTAAGCAAATATAAAAACAATACCAAATTTCGAACGAAAGATTTCGTAAACTCTACACTACGGAGTTAAGTTAATTAACTCCAGGTACACTATCTTGTTTCACATTCGCAGATTTGCAGCGCTTTATCGTGGTGAGTATCTAGAGACGGAGCCTGCGTTAGCAGATCGTCTCCGACAATACCTACTTACGACAATTCTGTACAATTTCTGTGTTTGTCTGATAAATCAGTTAGATCTCCAAAGGGCCACACCTAATCCTAGAGCACTGTGTATGCCTCCATAAACCAAATAACATCGACACCTCTTGCAATAAATTACTTCCTATTGTATTGTGCTGTGTCCAGGCCCGGAGCCGTGAGCGTTTTGGCGCCACAGCACCTATTAATTAACAGATTATAACAGCTCCGTAGCCACATTTGTGCCGAGATAAAGGTCCCTCTAGTTTGCTATTCATTGACGGGCAACAATTCAAATCGGAGCCCCAATACAGGATGTGCCAAAACCCCCATATAGATTAAAAAAAGCGGGGTTAAGGTTAAAAAAAATAAGATAAACAGTTACGACCTTAAACAGGTGTAAGTAATGTACAGTCGACTTTTCAACCTCAAAACAAAAACTTTTTGCAAATTTGATAATTTTATTACAGTGTCGTTAATTGCATGCTCTAAAAGAAATACAAATAGTTGCATGAAAAAAAGAGAAACGTAGCTTAAATCAAAATAAAAAAAAAACCATTCAATTATTACATCATACTAATGCTATACAATTGCTAAATAAATCATCTTAAGATGTCAGTGAAGTAGCTCCTAAATCCTGAGATTGTTATTTATAAAAAGCATTCCTTAAAACGCTCCTCAAATTACAACAGATTTCAGATTTTTAAGAAGGATGGTGAATAGCTTGCTTTAGGATATTTGTTGTTTGTCCCAGTTGCGTTAGATAAAGCGGACAAGAGGTTAATTGGCACCCGCTAGATTATATTGTTTGTGGTGTGTATCGAAACAATGCTTTTGTTATGGGAAATTAATTGATTCGTGGAATGGCATGAGTCGAGTTTCAATTTTATTACTGCAAACGCCTTATAGCTTTAAGCATATTCTAACTAGGTAAAGCGGGCCAAAAGAAGTCTTATAAATGTGTTTTATCTATGAGCTCGAAATTACATAACCCACTAAATTCCTTTATTTATAAATTTTTAAAGTTAATAATTAAATAATTACACTCCGTCGTCGATAACGTTGAAAGTTACGTGTCCATAGCGTCCTTACATTTTTAGGCCGGTCTTCTAATAACATAATACAGTAATTGATTTCCCAGCAACATTTTATGGATAACGTAATTTAATTTGGTGCCCAGAATGTGTAGCTTTTGTGCCGGGCATTAGTAACACCCTGCAGATGATTATTATTTATTTTAATTTTTTTTTTTTCGGAAGTTATTATTTTTTTTTTTTTACCAGAAACTCGTTTAATTATTTCAAACATAAAATAAGAGACTTTTTTTGTAACATAAGTGAAAGTACAAAAGGGCGTGCTTAATGCAAGAAGCATTCTCTTCCAGCAAGCCTTTAGTATTGAAGAGACTGGCAAAGGGACTACCGCAAGAAAAAAGCTGAAATAAAAAAAACTTACATAAACATCATCATCATCATCAGCCATTTGTCACCTACTGCCGGACATAGGCCTCCTTCGTGGTTTTCATAACCATGAGGGGTTTTGCCATAATCGCCACGCTTGGCAGGCTGGTTGGCGATCGCAGTATGCGGTTGGAATCTCAGGAAGGCGCTGCTGCCCGTCTCCTGGTAATTATTTCCTTGGTCACCTTCTACGACATCCACGGAAGGAAATGGAGTGACATAAACATAGGGAAATACATTGACTAAGACCTACAGACTGATATAGGTTACTTGTTCACAGAATCTTACGTGAAAGAAGTTAGATGGAGCGAAACTCACGGGAACGATGTTGAAATACAGACAATCCCTAACAAAATAAGGAGTATTCATTCTATCAGATACAGAACTGGGGCATTTGGCATAAGCTATAACTATTCACAATTAGGTACTGAATTTTCTCTGTAGAGTCATTAAATAGGCAATGCAAAACATAACTGGTCCATCTTTCATTAGGAAAATAAGCGCTTTCTAAACTTTAGAGGGCGGCTACACGAGGCAATTACCTCACGAACGGAGTTTGGTTTTAATTTACAAATGATATGCCCGACCGCAATGAAACTTTTCCAATATGTTCAGAGAACACACAGTAAGGTTTGATCGTACTTAGAATTAAGAAGAAGCGATAACTAAAAACCGAATTAGAGCCACATATGCCTTTTCATAGAAACTTCTCACAAAACTCAGATTTCTTTTGGATCAGTTTATTTGCAATTATATACACAACAAAACCTCGGTCTGCGGTGGTAAAGAACTATAATGGCAGTACTGTATGTTATTTGTAAATAAAAAGCAAACTAAGTTTTCATGGAATTTGCCGCCGTATAGAATTTTCACGTTTAATGATTGCAAATAAACTGGACAATTATTGCAAAGTTTAGTTACAATAAAAACGTGTCATTAAATTTCCCGCACACTACCATCGTTTCACCTTCAGTGAGACAGAAAGGTAATATGAATGACACCTCATCTTCTTGTGACGCAAAACAATCTGGGCAATCCGAAACTTCGACTTTCAAAGATCCTCCGAAGTTGGAGAAACTTTTCGCGGGCTATCATCGCTTGTTTATGCCCCGATGGACAGACAGCCTCGCGAGTCTAGTGCAGGTGGATTTATGGCACGAATATGCATTTAACTGGTTTCCTACACATACATACATCGTCTCTACACGCCTTTATAATTGGACTCCTCGTCTCTCAAGACGCAGTTCACTTCACAGAGACCACCAAAGAATTTAGATAGGTAACAATGTGACGTTACATTTAGTTGCCTCTGATTTGCATTGCTTTCTTCTCTTACAGAGGTCTTCATAAACTGGTGGAAAATTTCCTTGACATAACATACTAATATCTTTGGTGATCCTTATTTCTCTACTATTATTACGGACGGATATGTCTCAACTTAATTGGGCTCGCTTGCCAAGGTATGTGACGTGGGGTGGTCGCATCTTCGCTTAAGCTTTATAGAGTGGCCGAGATATTATTTGATAGGGAATCATAGCGTTTACATGCATGTCTGCATGTTTTAACATGAGGTATATATCTTGGGCATTGGCTGGTACAGCGGAGGGCTATCATTAGTCTTTAAAACACGTCGACGTATACAAACTAGGAAGGAAGCGAGCGACAGGTTAAGGGCGCTATTGGGTACCTTTTCTTCTTTCTTCTTGTTCCCAACTTATTACTGATAAAATTACCTAGAAAGGGAATGAACAGGATGAAAGGTAGATTACAGTGGTAAACTGTAATTAAATACTTAACATTGAAAAATTGGACAGAAAATTTTAAAAGAAAAATGCAATGAGCAGGATCTATTTACTCGGAATGTCTGGAAAAAATCACAAAGATCTAATTATTGAAATGGACACACAAGCAGCCTTTAATTAAAAGCAAAATTTAAAATTTTATTTTTTATTACATTGAAAGTGATTTGGAACGACACCTAGTTTATTTCCCACTACAGGGCACAGGTCTTCTCTTAAATAGAAAGAGTATGGGCTTAATCACCACGTGTGCCCACCTTGAACTAATTTCTATGACCGCGAATTCAAATGCCTCAAGCACTCAGGTTTCCGCACCGTGTTTTCCTTCACAGTAGTGAGTGGTATTACTATAACAAACTTCTTGAGCCAGGGTTTTACTGATGCGTTACCATCGTTCTCGAAATGGAACCTATGTTTAATTTGTAACTGTCTCCACAAAGTTACAAATTAAACATAGTTTCCATTGGAAAAATGGTTTTTAATTAATTTCGAGGTTTCAATACTACATTGACATCTTTGCACTTGACTTTACTTCGGCGATAAGACCGCATTCTGTTCAATGAAATGAAAGAATATTTCTTCTAATCAAATTTTTTTTATGTTGATGAAGCGAAGGACGCTTCTTAAGTTCATGGCAAAAGGCAAACCCTGGTCTCTGCCTACCCCACCGGGATACAGGCATGAGTTTATGTTTGTGTTGTTGTACAATAAAGTGTTCTCTATCTATCTACATAATAACCTTATTTGCATTACCGGAAACCTCTTTGAGACAGTCATCACTCAGTAGCATTATCATGGACTACAAAGTAAAGCAAAGTAGCGCCTTCCCCAGCAGGCAGGCGATCCACATAAAGTAACATGCGCGCGCGCATTGCTCTAATGGGGTGAGACGGTTATCGGCGCATTGTTGCGCCGGAGTCGATAAACGCGATCTTATAACTGCATTGTTTCCGAATTAACAATACCGGCGATTCGAACAATCGTTTCGGATTCGGCCTAGGTGCATTCGCAAAGGATGCATTTCAGGCAGGTAGTTTTAGTGTATCTTATAATGGCTCGTGATGCTTAATACTTTAGGTTTTAAAACAAAACTTTGGCACTTGCATCTAAGTAATGAGATGATTTATGCAGCGTTCAGTGGGACCATCACTCACATTAGATGGGTGAAGGTACCACTCGGACGCTGCAGTACCTGGGACGTTGTTTTTTAGATGGAGTAGGCTTGCCCAGTACCTATCATCATCATCAGCCACTCGACGCCCACTGCAGGACACAGGCCTCCTTCGTGGTTTTCATAACCATGAGGCGTTTTGCCATAATCGCCACGCTTGGCAGGCGGGCTGGCGATCGCAGTATATGGTTGGAATCTCAGGAAGACGCTGCTGCCCGTCACTTGGTAATTGATTTCCTTAGTCGCCTTTTACGGCATCCACGGAAGGAAATGGAGTGACGCTATTATTAATCCGGTGCCACACGGACAACATCTATACATTAGGTTTGCCTATTAAACAATCGCGATTATACCTGGTAAATATGGAAATACATCATATAATTGATAACACCGTACAAGACGATCAATTGTCTTGGTCTTGGATTCTCAAGTGAGAATCGAACCCACGATCTAAGTACTTTAGTGTCTTTTTTATATTCTGAAAGAGGTTTTGTGAGTTATAAAGCCCAGTAGTGGGCATTGGAACACAGCATTGGAAATGCATGAACTCAAGGTGGACGATAGGAGAGAACAAGCGAGAAAATGGAAGAGGTACACCGACAGAGGCAGGCTACACAGACAATATGGGACTAAAACAAGCGAAGGGCAAAGTATCAAAGCGGAAGCCAGAAAAGAGGGGAAATAGGGGCCCACGATGCTACACCTCCATCTGTCCTCACCGTACTTGTTTTTTATCTGACCTGGACCAGTTACCGTGGTGATTGATGATGCAGCGCTTTGAACGTGGTATTTTTTTTTTAAGGGGTGTTAGCAATGGCGCATGGCGGTTAGCTTTGAGGATCGGAGTGGAATGCCTTTCCGACACGATCCCCGTAGACTTAAACGGGATCAACATTAGAGCCTGCTCAGAAATGGGCATAAATTACTAACATTTGTTCCATTCAATTGAAACTAAAGGGGTTCCAGTGTTCACTGCGATTTAAAGAGCAACTGCTTAGGAAGTTGTTATTGTTTCTGTTGTTCGTTTTGACTCTACTTATTGGGTTTATAAAATTATAGTACTTGTAATAGCGTTGGCTAATCCTAAAAGCGGGTGGGAATGATAGAAATCAGAAAACAGAAAGAAATCAATAATTTTATTTCAACGTAAAGAATTTACATTCTGTTTGTTGAATGTCAATATACTATGTTAGCCGCTGCCTTCGGGCCTTATGTAATGGAGAAAAAGGCAGCGGGAAAAAAAAACTCTACTCTGACCATCATTTCTCAAATCATCTTAAACTGAAACCATCAGAGCCTGTTTGATAAGATTCCATGATCGCCATAAATAACTCTAAAAGCCAAGATATTAGTTAATTGTCTTACAAAAGAAGGAAAAACATTAATGCTGTGGGCAGACACACGAACAGCACCCGTACGCGAGCATAACGCAGGAGTCAGCCATCACCAGTCTCAACCATTTTAGAGGGATATAGGAGACCCGGCCACCACGCCACCATTCGAATGACCTACATTCAAATGATATTTTAGTTGGATTAGTAGATTAATCCGTTACTTTAAATGCGTGAGGTCCTGGGTTCGAGTTCCAGAATGTACCAGAGACATTGTTTTCTGATTTCTTTGTACAGTACCACTCGCTAACATGAAGGAACGTGTAAATTCACGCCCTGAATGACTGAGGTACCTTCAGATATCTAAGCGCTTGCCTTTTGTGGCAACTTAGACAAACCACAGCTACATCTTCGTTCCTGTTTTGTTTATTTGTTTTGTCTGTTGTGTATTTAGTTTTCTTTCTGTTGTCGTGCATGTTATATTACTTATCTGATTAAAATGATTAAATTATTAAAAACCTATTTAGAGACTAAAAATTCCACCCATGCCGGGACTTGAACCCGCGACCCCTGGCTAACCATGCCATCTGCTGTACCAGCCCTCTCCCAACTGAGCTAACGGGCAAGTGGAGGCGTCGGCGAAATTTGGAACATCTTTACAAACTTCTCTGTATTACATACATCATTAATTAAGATATTATTTCATTACTTTATATCAATACAACATTTCATTAAGTATGTACATTACTTAATTATATTATTTTATTTATTTATCACTTTTAGTGATAAGGCCGCCTCCGGTCCTCTTAGGCTAAGAAATATCTGTGAAATTTCCATTTATATGTACAATAAAGTGTTGTATGTACCTATCTGTTTAATTTCATTATTTAGCATGCAAGTATAGTGTAATGCTTTGTATACGTGTGTGTAAATATTATACGGAACGCGAGTCCAATTCGATTTGGTTTTCGAGGCGCCATTTAGAGCAAACTAGTTTTCCAGCGACTTCGTTCACGTAGGATTCTGATCCTAATGCTGGACGAAGTCGTGGGCAAAACTAGTTCTTCATAAGTAAACCTAAACTACATTTGCCAGATTTATCGAGCAACGTTTGGCTTTAAACGGCGCCTCCAAAACATCTATCTAACTAATAATTCATACAGAATGGAGAAAACATCGCGCTACACCGCCAATGCCGGCTCCAGTATCAATATTTAAGCCGATTATGGGATCAGAAACTGCTGACTCAAACTTGCCACAAACATAATGGAATTACAAATCGGGAAGTGGGAGCAGATTCTGTAATTTTGCAGCGATTGCAAACGAAACCACAACTAAGCGCATCTGCGAAATTTCTGCCATAGAATCTTTGAAACCTTAAATGGACAAAATTACAAATGTTTAGGAGAGTGTTAAAAAATTGTGGATAGATTGAAGGAATCAGCCGAAGGAATTATCAATATGACATTATACATGTGACTAACGTCTAGATTGTTTTCATATTAACAAGTAAATCGACTGCCTTGTGGGTCTAGCGGTAACACGCTTGATTGTCAAGATGGAGATCGTGGGTGTGATTCCCACTGCAGGGCACCGTACTTGACTTGCACAAAGCCTCAGTTTTTTCATATTTATAACATGGAAAAACCAGTCCTTGCCCGGTTACCATAGCACAGGATATCCTAGTTTAGGACCGGAGAAGAGATTGATGTGTTGAGTGGAAGTTATTTTATAATGACTCTTATTCGTTTGTCTCTGACTGACCGATACTAATCTTGTTTAGAGGTAAATGTGTCGGTGATCTGATAAGCAGCTTAAGCGACTAATAACTAATAATTCCTTACTTGCCCGTATGTAGCAACCGACGGAGTTTTATTTGTTTATTTTGTTGGTCAACCCAATTCTTCAGCCCATATTCGTCCACTGCTGATCCTACAGACCTCATCCATTTTTTGAGTAGGTAGTTCTCAAGTAAGAATAATGGATAGGGATAGTTACACGGCCGTTGGTTTAACGTGAAACGTCTCTAACTCAAACTGCGCGAATCTAGCGTCACAAGTCAAGAGGATCTGAGTAATGGCTACTTTGCTCTACTCAACGACATATTGTAACGGTATAAACCTTTTTTTGCGCCACTTTTGATATCTCTTTCATTCGGTCCTATCATTTTTTAAGCAAAATTTAAAATGACGTCACCCACTCTAGATTTATTTCGGATTTGCATTGCTCTCCAATTTGACGAAACACTACTATTGACAACTTTTACGTAGGTACTTGCAAATTATCTTTTATCTTGTTTATGCTGTATTTCATCGAAGTTTTCTGCTACAGTAAAATAAAACACAATTTTGGAGGGTTTAGATAATTTATAATACTCGTAGTCTATTATTTGTATGGAATCAGGCGTTACTTTGCGGAAATCCATTAGCGTTGCAACGCATTTTTTCACACAAGTATTGGTGTCGGTGGTGGTGTGTTTGTGTTTTGCTTCTGTTTGAAAAAGTGGGAGGGAGGGCGATGCATTAACTAACCGCATGGTGCTTGTGGGATTTTGGCCGAATTTAGCAAAGTAATTTTTACATTTTAATGCTTTTAAGTCTATAATTTACCAAACCTCGTCCCAATATAAATGAATTGCACAGGACACTCGGTTACAGTGTTACAGCTCTCGCGAGGCGACAAGTTTTCCTCGCATGTGGTTTTAGCAAGTGACCCCCTACAACCGAACTGAAAGACGTTTCACGTCAAAAAATATCACGGAATAGGCCTGCTAGGCAGATAAATAATACTTACGAGACGGGTGGTAGTCTTTGGAGACTAAGAAATTACTGCGCACTATTCAGAGCTGGCAACTAGCTTTACTTACGGGGATCGCAGGGTCAGCCGGAAGACGTTCTGGGACAAAACAAGAGAGATTGATATAGATTTTAGACCTTCGACCATAGAGAAGGCCTGTGCTTATACCGGGTGTCACATCCGAAAATGCGGGCTCTGTTTTTATTTTTCATTTATTTAGGACAACCAACAGGCAATACAACAATACATTCACAGAAAAAAACATACATACCATGGTAATTGCTCACCCACTTATAGGATGTTTCAGCATGTATCTACAACTTAACAAAACTGTGATACACAGTAATCTAATGTAAAGATTATCCGGAAGTGAGAGACCCAGGTTCGATTCCCAGTGCAGGCATGTACGTATGACTTTGTTTTCCAAGTTATGTAGATTTGTGAAGTTATAGTAGCAATACCACTCGCTAACGGTGAAGGAAAACATCGTGAGGAAACCTGAGTGTCTGAGCTATTCATAGACCTCAGCGCTTAAAATCGCCAATCCGCGGTGAGAAAATACCTTAAATATTGACATAAAAAATACACCAAAATAACTATCACTGAATGTGTTAGTAACGTCGGTCGTCAAAATTCTATTAATAGGATTTGTATTTCTGTAATTTCAAAATGCCTACTTTTCCGCCAACTATTCGTTCACGCTGCGCGATAAGCTCCATACATTTTAAATCCATGCGCTCGCCTTAAATGGATAGATTATAAAGATAAATAAAGAAACATGAATTAAAGATATTCAAAGACAAGATATTGGGTTCATCTCGTCAATAAAACGACTTTTACAATGGGGGAAAGAGAAAAAAAATTCAGCGGTTCCATACATTTTCATGCAAGGCCCGGAAATAGTACGGAACAGATAATTTTTTTTTGCCATTTTGATGTTTCCACCAAGTAAAAGTGGACACGGATGAAACCCCCAATTTTAGGATGCAGAAAAAATACGACGACTTTTCAATAGAATCTAAGGTTTAATTTGAAAATTCTCTATTGCACAAGAAACACATCTGCACAAAGGCGAACTTAATACTTAAAAGTATTTTCTTCCAGCTAACCATGGGTGATGTGGATAGAGGAAGGGGTAGTGCTTGTAAAGTTTTTAAAGAAATAAATTACTTAATAAAAAAATTAACACGTCTAATATTTTTACAAGAAGAAAACACCAAAGACAAATGGCAGAAAAATAATAAGTTAGAACTAACAAGGAGGCTACAGACTTTTTTGCAGGCGCAAACACTGTTATTAAATTATACCCGTAAAATCGCAACTAAAGCGAACACAGAAGATAACGCTAAGCCTCACATGCGGGAGGCGCCGGGTCCGATATAAGTCAGTAAGCCCTGAGATTATCGCATTTAGTTTCATAGTTGGGCCATTGTACGTAGCAAGCGCTGACCTAATGTGAACACTTCATATACTCGGGTTTCTTTACGATGTTTTCGTTTACAGGTAGCGAGTGGTACTGCTACTTAAAATTCACAAATGTTCGTAGCTTAGAAAGCAAAGTCTAACTAACTAACTCACGCTTATTGAAACCTTTGTTTTTTTAAATTAGCTTTTGTGTAGTTTAGTTTTTAAGTAAATTTTATGTTCATGATCATCATTCAGCCACAAGAAGTCCGCTGCTGGACATAGGCCTCCTCCATGGATTTCCAAAAAGACCGGTTGGAAGCGGCTTGCCTGTTATAATTTTTTATTTCGAATTTATTGTTCAAGCAAAAATATCCACCGGACAACGGCAACATACCTAAAAAACTAATAAAACAAAAGTTTGTAATTAATTGAAGCGTTTCAGGCATCAATCGCGATGCATTTAAAAAACTGAAACCAATAATAACTAAAAACCTGACTGCGGATAATGAACAACTAAGCACGGATAAGCGGGATCAACCTAGGTACCTCGCAATTTCGAATTTTGGTCCCACATGCTTAGTAGGAAAAGCTCAGGTTGTGATGGTTATTTTTGTTTCAGATTTTTTTCTTTAAACTGTTTTTTTAATTGTTGGAGATATGCTGACTTCATATAACTTATGACACTCGCCCAAATACGACGATATTATTTGTCAAAATCTAACTATTGATTGAGGAGTTATGTGGGCACATAGAACCGAACATACTTACATACATACACGCGAGCCAACAAACATATTACCCTCCTTTTGGGCTTCGCCGCAGTCGGGTGTAAATAACCCTGTAGGTATAATTTAGAGTGATACCATTGCAGGTTGGACGCATTAAAAAACCCAAACTTCGACAAACTCAAAAAGCAAAACTACTGCGATGTTCATCGTACCGAATGATGGAACTGAAGCAGAAAATAGGCACATTTACTCTCATCCACACACATTAATAACGAAGCAGCAGGCAATTTAGACCAATTGTCAGTGTGCGGCTTAGTCGAATCGCATTGTGGATATTACATTTATGGCTAATAAATATACTATTTACGGCTGGGAGCCCGGGGAAGCTAAATTAATTAGTTTTGTAGAACCGCTCCTGTTCGGTGGGCGGGTAAGGCCTAGTGCACATAAAGTAGGCGGCTAAGAATGTCAACACTTATTAAAACATAATGCCGTAAACTAATACTCCTAAAATGCTGTTACAGCGACCCTTCCCTTTACCCCATGCTATTGTAATTGCATTTTAAGAGTGTTTTAGAGGAAACATGTTCTCTGGTTATTTAACTTAGGTACCATGTTTTTGTAATAACATTTTTATAAGCACTTTAAATATAAATAATAAATTTATTATTTTTAACTGATTGTACTCAGTTAATTAGATAGATTAATTTAATCAATGATGATACAATTAATTGATTACGAAAAACAAACGTAAGTTTGAGTGAGAAATAAAACACTTACGGTATAAACTTAACAAACTTTTTGTCTATCTACGTATCGATCTATGTATTATTAATGGACCGTGTAAAGCAGAAACACTTCAACCCACACTAATAATTCGCGGTAAAAACGCTTTTTATGTATTAGATTTATTGCATATAAAAGAATTTCTGGTGTGAATTCTCACTGGGGGTTGGAATGTTTGCGTAGTACGGTACATTTGTAAAAACACGATTGCTCCAAAACACTCCTGAAGCGCAGTTAAAATAGGCTTTCCCTTTACATATAAACTATTTCTATTCTAAAAAAATATTTAGAGGCTAAAAATTCCACTCATGCTGGGACTTGTACCCGCGACCTCTGGCTAACCGTGCCAGCGCTCTCCCAACTGAGCTAATGGGCAGGTGCAGGAGCCTCCTTACCAACCTCTCTGGATTACGTACTTGTCTATTCTATTATATATTTTTTTCCGATTCTAACTAACACAATTAAACTGCACTAAACGAGTGATCACAATAGTATTTTCAGAAATAACACTCTTGAGTCACGGAGAGAGGTGACTGACTGTACAGTGCACATATCTAGTTGGCCATCCGTAGTAAGAATAAAAAGATGAAAAACTGAAAAGTTATTCAAAATTTTAATGTTGCGTGACTCTGAAGTCGTCGAAAAAAAGATCTAACCATACGTACCTAGTTGCAGTCAGTCACAGACAGCCAATCAACCTTAACATTTTCATTCGAAGTCACACTTGTAAAGATAAAAACAAGAAAAAACTAAAATTAATTCAACAGTTTAATACATTAATGCAACATTTCAGAGTCATGCACTCTGAATACCTACCTACAGCGTGATTTTGAAATTGTTAGAAATATTTTGGGTGAATATTCCTTTCATTATTACAAAAGTATTATTAATATACTAACAGTAATGTATAGCATATTCGTGATTTCCGCCCTTTGGTTCGAAACTGTGAATCCAACTTCAAGGTGATAGGTAACGTAACGGTACAGTAGGTATGGTAAATCTGATTTTTTTTTCTATTATACTAAATGATTAAGTTTCTGTCGTCTACATATACAAGTTAAATAAGTCTCAAGGGCGACATGAATTCAACGTAAAGCCAACAAAAAAAAAAGACGAAAAAGACCAAAATTCAAAACTGAAAAAGTCGCCGCAGCGGGTAAAAATAACCAAAAACCCGACTGCTGAGCATGAACTAAGCAGGCGAGACCCAACTTGAACAATGTGTGTCATGGTTAATGCTTAGTCGGCTTGTTGGTTACTTTTTATTTAAATTTATTTACAAAACTAGTTTGTGAAACGTCCAACGAATTTCCAGTCACCCTGTAGTAGCAGTCAGTCAGCCAATCGTGAGTAGCGTTATGTACATTCCCCATCGTGCGGTCGCGGTCGACTGTACTCGTGGTTTTGTTGAATAAAGAGGCGTGCCAATAATGGGCGTTTCTCGTTTCATAAAAGTCAAATGATAACAGATGTACGTTTTTATAAAGGTTTAAACGTCAGTTGATAACAGCCACGCATTTTTATAAAGGTCCCGCTCCAGCGGTTCGTTACGATAGTTTTTCCGTTTAACAAAATCCAATTAATTGCGCTTCTGAAGTTGTACGGCGAGTACAGTGAACTGCAACGTTGACAACTGTTTATTCGATACTGGCACCTACGCGTGAGCTTTTAGGTAGCAATATCCCGGTGGCGCGCTGTCGCCAATCACCTTAATGGTCTTAAAATTTGGACGAATGGGATGTGACGGGTGCAGGTGTCAAGATATCGAAACCGCGTTTCTTGTTATCGCGTATCTCTCGATAAAAAAAACGGTGGCTTGTAAGCAAGAACGGTACAAAACATGAGTGTACAAAAAAGGCACTTGCTAAACTGGCCCAATACGGGCGGCATGTATTTTGCATTTATTGTTTCGCAGCTTTCGTGCGGCTGTTTTATTTACTTTTCAGGGTTCCGTGGATCCGATGACGAACTGTTATAGATGGAAAGATAGAGAACACCCTATTGCATAACTTGAAAACAAAGAATAATGATAGGATTATTTACGTGACTGTCTGTTCCTTGTACAGACCTCCGAATCTACTTGCTGCAAAAAGTGAAGGTGACCCATTGTGACCCATTCATGTGTGTCGTATGGCGGAGGAAAGAGTGGCGAAGCGCATCTTTTATTCTGAACTAGAGGAGGGCAAGCGGAATCATGGCGGTCCCCTCCTCCGGTACAAGGATGTCCAAAAGCGACACATGAAAAGATGCAAAATAGAGCCCTCCCGCTGGGAAAGGTTGGCAGCACAGCAGCCAGAATGGCGCAGGTTGGTGAACAGTCAAGTACGCGAGTTCGAGGTTCAGCGTAAAGCTGACCTGGATACCAAACGCGACCAGTTAAAGGCTCGCCCACCTGCTGCCATAATATATAATTACGAGAACGGCATTCTCACGTGCCCTCAGTGTGCACGGAGTTTCGCCGTGAAGATAGGCTACATAAGCCATCTTCGAGCGCACCAGCGCCTCATCACTGATTAGGGGTCAAAGTGGTCGCCATGGCCGAAACCGGTCGGAACAATCATCATCATCAAATAAACGAATTGTAGTTTTTTCATCTGCAGAATTCTAAAGGACCCGATCGGGCCACCATAACAATGGTTATTAATTATTCTTTTCAAGGTCATAATCAGACAAGTCAAAAAATAAATAATTGTCAAGTGTATCATGTGACATTTGAAATCTACGTGCTTGTTGTAAGGTACACAAATAACTATTTTTTTTATACATACTTTAAAAATGCATGTAGTGTGTCGTGGCCCTAAGGATAGAGATTTGTACGCGTGCGCCGCGGGCCGAACGCATCGCGCCCCGCTGCGCACCCGCTGACGAAATTGTTAGCCATTGATCCTGCTGCTGCGGGGGGATAACTTACTGTGAAGCTTTGGTCAATGACCTGGGCCGAGTTTCATAAAACTACAACTCGTAGTTTATTATGACAATTCGATGTATATTCCGTGTGGCGCCGGATTGAGAATAGCGTCACTCCATTTCCTTCCGTGGATGTCGTAGAAGGCGACTAAGGATATCAATTACCAGGAGACGGGCAGCAGCGTCTTCCTGAGATTCCAACCGCACACTGCGATCGCCAACCCGCCTGCCGAGCGTGGCGGTTATGGCAAATCCCCTCATGGTTATGAAAACCACGAAGGAGGCCTATGTCCTGCAGTGGACGTCGAATGGCTGATGATGATGTATATTGCGTAGCATAATCTTCCGGTTAATCTGTAGGTTCATCGACCTTCAATTGTAGTTCTATGAATTAACCTGTTGTTGATTGTGCCTATAAAAAACTCTTTGGACTGCAACTTTCAAACTTACCTAAACTTAGCTTGATTCTTTAAGCGCCAATTCCTATACAAATGACATCTCACTCTTTCCCCTTTCATCCTCTCCGTATACTCAAACAAACGCAAAACAACGTCTTCAATAGCTAAGGCGTACAAATATGATCCAACACATACATATCGCTTTATTGATCTTAGGGAGCCATGTCTTTCTGCTAAATCGCACTGCAGTAGCCGTTCGTGAAACAATCGCCACACATCTATAAGTCAAAACCTCCATCTGCCATCTGAGCGCTATCCCGATCTTGCGGTGCGCTCGACCCAGCTGAACCCGCGACAAGATCTGAACATTTGAATACTCCTATTATTATCAGCGTCTAGAAATGTAAACAGTTTGCTATCTGATTGGGAGCGCGTGTTGCTAGCAACCTGCCTGCCCAATGATTCCACTGCGATAAAAGGGAAGATCAGACTGCAAGGGATTGCGCACCCTGTTAGAATTTTCATGTAGCCTATATACGTCCCACTGCAGGGCACAGGCCTTTTCTCAGAGAGTGAGTATGGGCTTAATCGAACGCGCCCACCGCGGATTGGCAATTTCAAGCGATTGGCAGGTAGGCACTTGAACACCTCAAGACACTCAGGTTTATTCACGACATTTTCCTTCACCGTTAGCGGGTGGTATTGCTGCTATAAATTCACAAATGTACGTAACTGAGAAAACTGGCGTTTAGTAAGACTTACCTTATCGATAGCACCGCCGACACGTGGATCGGATGCGTGACCCATCGCGCAATCTTTTGTGGTCTAAACAGGCCCATTGGAAGCGCTTGTTGCGTGCAACCTGCCTACAGATTCCACTCCGATAATGAAGGTGGAACAACTATTGTCGTCTCTTTCAATTTTCTAGCGTGCGAACGGCATAACGCTAGCGAGGCGTCGATCTGTAAGCTGAGGCGTAAAGCAATTGAATTGAGGTTCTTAGTTTCCGATGTAATAATAATATTAACAATAACTTTCACCCAATACAATCACTTGACCTGGTCCCTAACTAGGATACCCTGTGCTATGGTAAAGGCAAAGACATCACAAACATGAAAATACACCTAGACTGAGGCCATTTGGAGCGGTGGTAGCCTAGTGGGTAGAACATTGGACTCGGAAGCGGGAGACCCAGGTTCGATTCCCAGTGCGGGCATGTACCTTCCCCTCATCCCTGACTTATGTACATTTGTGAAGTTATAGTAGCAATACCACTCGCTAACGGTGAAGGAAAACATCGTGAGGAAACCTGGTTGTCTGAGCTATTCACATACCTCAGCGCTTGAAATCGCCAATCCGCGGTGGGCACGCGTGGTGATTAACCCCATACTCTCTCTCTGAGAGAAGGTCTGTGCCCTACAGTGGGACGTATATAGGCTGCTTATGATGAGGCCATTTGTACAAATGTGCGGCGGCCCCCAGTGGGAATCGAAGCCACGACCTCTGTTTTGTTATGCACTTGATGTACTTATCGTGATTTTATTCAGGGATATGTTTATAATTATTGGAGAAATTGTTATATCTTTTTTTTTAGTAATTGTAATTTTTTTAAGAAACTACTGTGGCTTCTAATTTTATTTTTTATTCGCATGTAACTTTTGTTGTACCTTTCTTAACTAAATTTTACATTATTCACTCATTATGGTAGTGAAGTAAGTATTCTATATGCCAGATGAGAGTCCCGTGATTTCTAAGGAAAATAAAATTTTCTTGACGGACTAGAGAGCTGTTTTCAACTTAGAATTTCACTAAGTAAATATATATCAATTGGTTGAAAATTTGGATACAAAAATTATGACTGCCTTGTCAGTCCAGCGCTGTGTTTGATACCCGTGGGAGGCCGCCGTATTTGTGGAAATGAACTAAGTCTAGGTGTTTTTCCATCTTTGTTGAGTCCTTGTCTGGCGAAGGGACAAGAAATGGTACAAGAGATGCAACAACAAGACAAGTGATCAGGACAAATGATTGCGTTTTGTGGTTGTTATTTGTTATACAACTTTTACAACACGCTAACTGTGAAAGAAAACATCGTGACGGATCCCGCGGCTTGAATGGTTCCGCACGTGTTGACTTGTCTTTCCTGCGGGCTAGGTCGACTAAACTGTCAGGCTGGTATAGGTGCTGGGCAAGCATAGCCCTTATGAAAAACAAAGTCCCAGGCACTGCAGCGTCCGAGTGATCCCTTCACCCATCTAATGTGAGTGATGGGCGGCCACTGGACGCTGTATAAATCATCTCATTGCGTAGATGCAATCGCCAAAGTCTTTTTTTTATACAACTTTTACTAAGACACTTGCTTGGAAACATCGAAAATAATATCAGCTTTTCCACCATTCTACATTTTGATAATAGGGGTTAAAGTATGAAATTGATGTTTTATTGCAATAGGTTCTTTGAATTGACAGGATGGATACTGCAAAAATTCGAGTGATTTTTGAATACGAGTTCCGACGCGGAACTATCAATAAAATAAAAAATACGAAAAATGGGTGCCTCATAATTACTCGAATCCATCTTTCTTGTCTAAATTGAATAACAAAAACAATTGAAAGTCGATATTCAAATGTTTTACATTTTTTAAAAAAAGAACATCATAGAAACCATTTGAAAAAAGTTTCATTCGAAAACCTCAAACCATGAAGATTCTATGTCAATTCAAAGAACCTATTGCAATAAAACGGCAATTTCATACTTTAACCCCTAATACTTGATCGAATTTTTTGCGATTCTTTTATCTTTTGAAATTGCTCTCATAATATCATCATGTCATAAGCAGCCTATACACGTCCCACTGTAGGGCGCAGGCCGTCTCTCAGGGAGAGAGTATGGGCTTAATCACCGCGCGTTCCCACCGCGGATTGGCGATTTCAAGCGCTGCGGTATGTGAATAGCTCACACACAAAGGTTTCCTCACGATATTTTCCTTCACAGTTAGCGAGTGGTATTGCTACTGTAACTTCACAAATGTACATAACTTAGAAATCATAATACAAGTTTTTTTACATAAGGCTTTCAAAAACACCCTGTATTACGTGTTCAGAGATATATAGACGATCATTTATTGTATACCACTACGTTGTTATAGTTTAACACATAAATCCAGTGCCCTTTACCTACAACCTTTCACGTGTTTTAGGAAGTCAGCAGCCTGCCCTTTAGACCTCGCATAATCTCTGCTCCCCATCTAAAGACCATCAAATTGGCGCCTGAGGTCTATCCTTTATTCAATACCTCTTTGTCAAAACACTATTGTCTGAGTAGATTTTCGTATCTCTATTTCGTAAGGAGGGAAAGAGATGGGACACACGTTTTACGACGTGAAGATGAACGTGTGCTCGGAATTAAAATGGTGGGTCCCAAGGTGGGTCTGTGACGAATCAGTAAATGCTACTTTCTGCAGCTAAATGTCTCAATTTGTCTCTTAAATCCCTTGTGTTTTAGCTAAGTGTTAGTCTCACGTTGGTGTAATGGTAGCTTTTTGGAAACGACACGAAAGGTGCGGATAATTTACAATTCAAGGTGATTGTTGCGATTGCAGGATAGCCCATGGGTAGAACATTGGACTCGGAAGCGAGAGACCCAGGTTCGATTCCCAGTGCGTGCATAAAAAGAACCACTGAGAGGTGTTGACAGTAGATTAAGAGAATGTTGTCATACGATAAACCGGGGGTAAGGAACTTCGTCCGGCAATCGGCTTATCTGACGCACTGCCAAAACCGCATTAGACCAAGTAGGTAAGTACAAGAGCCGGCTTTAGCTTTAGGGGGGCATTACATTAAACGAGTGTAGGAAGAACTTGGTTCAGAGTGTTCCGTCTCGTTGATTTGTCGTTACACAAACGCTTGAAATGTTTGTTTCTAATATTTACTGACAGCAAAGGAGGGTTGTGTTTTTCATGCGTATGTATGCATTCTTTACGACCACCCAGAGGTAAACGACCACACTGATTTTGATAAATTAAATGTGAAAAGAAAAGCGACGACGTCAGTGTCACTGGCTATTATATAACGTTACGACAATAACAAAATGCTCGATGCCGGCTGTCATTGTAAATGTTGTATTGGTAAAAAGTCATTTATATATAGTATAGAGTCCCACTCGCACTTGGCCGGTTTTTAGTATTTGTTTTTATAGCGGCAACAGAAATACATCATCTGTGAAAATTTCAACTATCTAGCTATCACAATTCATGAGATACAGCCTGGTGCCAGACAGACAGACAGACGTGAAATGGAGTCTTAGTAATAGGGTGCCTTACCCTTTGGGTACGGAACCCTAAACAGTATTTATTGCCTTATTAAAATACAACTTAAAACAAAGTAAGGCTTAACTAGGTTATGATATAAGGTAGTGGCTCAGCTGGTGCTGGCGCGGGAGTTATGTTGTGATAAATAGAGCCCACTGTTGGGCATATACCTCTCCCCTTTCACGTCAAAACGTCCGGTACTTTGCTAGTCTCGTCCAATGTTTCCCAGCCGCTTTCACAATGTCGTTGCCCGGGCTGGTGGTCTGCCCACCGACCGTCCATCAGCGGTAAATGCGTTTTATTAATGGCCGATGGCCGGGTCACCTATGTCCTTAGTTGAGACTGACGAAGTCTCACCGCTGCGTTATGGCTGTCCCTACGTCTGACCGCAGCATTGGTGTTTTTCTACTTTTGTAAGAATAGTGACTAATGTTACGGACCTAGGATGTTATTAAATTTGTATTTATTTTATTTTATATCTAATGTAATAGGCCTCTTACGATATCTAGCGTCAACCGCACAGAAACGCACGTAAATCACAATTCGCGACACGCGCTACCGCACTAATTGGTATCAAGCGGCGACGATGTGACAATATGTAAATGGTTCGTGGTAATTAATTAGTCCCAGTGTAGTTACTTATCTTGCGGGTGATACGTGAGTGATTTGCTTTGGATTTTGAAGGCGAAATTGCTTAGGGATTACGCCATCAGAAGTTTACTCTTGGCCTAGTCACTCTCCTTCAAGATATACAGGGTATAACAAATCCCCGTGTATTTACATCCGGGTTCAAGTTCTACAACTAGTTGTCAATTCGAACAAATTTTACTATGGGGAAAGCTTTGTAAAACGGGGAAAACTGTCATCATTGCTTTATAGTATAAGTGATTATTGTGCCTTACTATATTGAAGACAAATAAACATTTTCTATTTCTATTTCTATTTCTTTGAAAGAGGCAAACCCTGGACTCTGCCTACCGCTTCGGGATACAAACCGTGTGAGTTTATGTAATTATGCGAAACCTAAGAAATCCCGAAAAAAATTCATACACGCTTTCCATAGTAAAATGCTGGTTACGACATTAAAATGCTGCTGACGTTTTTTCAATAATACTTTCATGTTGTTGCTGGTTTTTACTGCCACTATTTTATAGATAATGCTTATAATGTGTTAAACAGAATCGACGTTATTTTATGTCGGAAATGATTGACGGGAAGCTGCGACATTGCTACAGTTCGTGAAGCGCAAAAAATACTCATTCTACGTTAGTATTTTCAAAGTCTAAGGAATTTCCTATGTTATCTTTTACCTTATCACTCTAAACCTGAGTTATGCCTTTTAGTTTTGCGAAAATTAATAAGTGGACCTGTAGTACAGACTATGTCTTTCTCTTTTACTGGCTTATTCGAGCCAGCTATATGTGGAACCAGCCGAATGAGTCAGGATACAGCCCTGCATTAGCTTATAGGCAAGTGCTTCACGTATCTTGTCTCGGGAGGCATTTAAACAGGGCCGAATTTTCTCTTACATTGATTTTTGGTGGCGTTGTTGTATGAAAATAATAATGTGGGTACCCAGAGAGCGTAGGTACTTGCACAGCATTCCATAAGTCAGAAGTCGCGCGGTCGAACCCGCTGACAATTTTGACATATGTGTGGTATTGCCAGATCATGGCCGGCCAAAGTCGTCAAAATTTTAAAACAATGCAACCCAAATTGCCAAAGCGGGCCTTATTTTTATTTTTTTCGTTTTTTTTTCAATGGCAACCGACTGCCTAATAAGGTTCAAAAGTTCTTTATAGGTCAGACAGACGTCGTAGGGGTCCCTCGGGTACACTAGAGAGGGGGCACTATCGGCCTGGTTTGCTCAGGGCATCAATAAGGCTAGTCCAGCACTGTTGGGATACTTTTCTTGTACCTGACAGAGACGGTTCGGTTTGGTTGTAGTTAATCCTATCAATTAGCATTAAGTCTACCTTTTGTACACCTTCTTTTATACAATAAAAAATAATAATAATATTAATTAGAATTCCAGCGGTATAGTATGTATGACATTCGATGTAAGAAAAGGTTAATTATTTGCACACTAGTAAATCCGCTAAAAACAATAATAAATGACTACAATAAATGTATAGACAAGTACAAATCTACTTATCTTAGATTAGCGCATGCTTACCGGAGTAAAGTCGAACAATTAAGCCTTAAGTACACTTAAGAGGCTGACACACCAGCCTCAGCCGTCCTGGGAGGTGGATGCAAATAAAAGAGAAGAAAGGCAGCGAACGTCAGGAAAATTGGGTAAATAACTAAAAAAACTGGCCAAGTGCGAGTCGGACTCGCGCACGAAGGGTTCCGTACCATTATCTATACAACATTAGACACAAAGATCGAGAAAAAACGATAAAAATCACGTACGGAGCCCCCCTTATATATTTATTTTATTTAAATTTTATTATTTACTTTTGAAGCGAATATACAAGAAGATATTTTGTAAATATTTGAAGCGTCTACCTGTTGCCGTTATTAATACCGAGCAAAAAAGGCAAAGAAAGGTTTTTTAGTATTTGTTGTTATAGCGGCAACAGAAATACATCATCTGTGAAAATTTCAACTGCCTAGCTATCACGGTTCATGAGATACATCCTGGTGACAGACGTACAGACAGACCGATAGACAGAAGGACAGTGAAGTCTGAGCAATAGGGTCCCGTTTGGCACCCTTCGGGTACGGAACCCTAAAAAGGCTAGTTTATAAATTAAAATTATGAAACAATTGTGTTTTGAGCATGTTATCATGAGTTATTTCCCTTATCGAAAAAAACTAAATTAATTAGATATAAAATAGACATTGCTAATAGGATATTATAACTTAATTTTTTTTAAACGAGGAATTTCGGATGAAATATGTTCCGGACTTTCGGAAAGTTTTCAGAAATATTATCAAAAACAATAACACATATGTTATCTCCGATAGACTAACCATATTTAGCTAAAAAAACCATAAGTTAGGCTTAATAAGTTCAATTGGCTGGTTATCAGCGCCTTAAGACAAAGCCTATGGTTACCGTTGCGGCCTGCGCAGAATTACGCGTCAATAAATAAAACCGAGCACAGTAGATAGCCCGCTTTGCAATGGCGCCGAAATGCTGGTTGTAAACTGTAACAGGAGATAGGGCTATCTGCTTACTGCTGATTCACTATTGAGGTATTTTGAGGATGGAAAATGTGAGTACAGGGACAAGTTTAATTTAATTTCAATTTTTCATAAATGGTTACTAGGTACTGGCTGTATTGCGATTTCGTTTGTTTGGGTTTAAAGACAAGTACCTAGTTATTTTATTTGTACCTGTTTGTTTTAAAATGTTTAACTATACTTGTATCTGTTTCTTTATCTTTCAATGAAACAAAACACACTCACAATAACTCACGCCCGAAAACCGAAGGGGTAGACAAAGTTTGCCTCTCGCCACGATTCTGACAAATAGTACAAAATTTTTACTGCTTAAAAAAATACTTTCAGAATACTGCAATGTCCGATTACCGATTACTGATCAAAATAACCTACTCTCTCGATAAAACTATGTGACACTAATAACCTGGTACGTAAACGTGTAATAAATGTTTTGTCATTGAAAAAAATACACACCGTTAGTTACTGGTTTTGTTTCAAAACTCAGCCAAACAAACGTTTTCCAATCTCAACTGACCCCTACCCTGGTAATGACTGTGGGTTGACAGATGAGACAGATAGTAGCCCTCTTGGAGTGTTAGGCAAGCGCAGTTTGTATAAATTCACGATTGGTGGTAGCAGAGCCCCGGCCTAACGAAGCCAGGATGTTGGGAAAGATCATACGGCTCTAGAACTGGGTCTCGATTCAGGTAAAGCATTACAGGAGAATGACAATGGGGTACTTGCGTCTAACTTAGATTGAAATGGCATTGCTTTTATACCATAGAGAAGACATAGAAAAACTAAAGAAAAATAAAAAAAACTCGGACAAGTGCGGGTCGGACTAGGGCACCGAGGGTTCCGTACAAATTTGTAGGTACCGAGCATTTGCCGAACTTCGGAGATAATCTTTTTTATTATTTAATTACAAATGTATAGTTTTCGAATTTTTCCCTGTAAATGCAGGGAACGGAACACAGACAGACGGAACGGACGGACGGACGGAGGAACGGACGGACAACCAAGTGATCCGTTCCGGTTTTCCTTTTGAACCCTAAAAATAAAATCATAATAATATTTTTGTCGGGGTTTTCGGGGTCCAAAAAAATGCGAAAAATCAAGTTACTGTAATAATAAAAAAAAAAAAAATTTGTTTTTACATTGTATTCTAAAAAGGTGTAGATATGCATATAAAACATTATTTTACGAAATAATTTGAATATTGATAAACGTTTCATACATTACAAGGTGTTACGTGCAAGTGTGACGTCATAGTTTGAGTTCAATTTGTATGGCGCCTTTTTGTACCACGTGACGAGAATGGCTTTTCGACAGGTCACATTATGAAAAGTATTAGTCGTAGAGAAAAAAAATAAACACCTTTATTTATCTTTTAACATTGCCTCGCCGATTACCTATGTTAAAACATTGTTGTGTGCACGTTCATGCATTTGTCATTGTACTGCAATGCATTAACAGAATCTATGCCTTAGACGGAGGTAGTGTACAAAAGCAAATCGTATGTCTACCTTTACACACACGTGCTACTCAAAGCAGTGACACAATCGCGATGCAGTCGCGATTCAGTAGCTAGCCGCCTAGCAGCAGTGATACAGCTGCAATACAAACGCGATACAGCATCGATGTAAACGCAACATAGCATCGATACACACGCAGCGACGCAAAACGTTCAGTTCGTCGACAGCCACAACAGCGCAATGAGTGACTTGAAACAATTTTAATCGCGTTATCTATTTTATTACTTTTAAATAAGAAACGCAAACGCTGACTACGGAATTATTGGGTCCATCCGCGTGAATTCCCCTTTCCACCCCTCCGTCTGAATCGATCCAAACGCCCGTGTGTATCGCTACAAACGCGCATTTACATGGATCGACACAAATACTTGTTGATCGCTGGTGTCGCGATGCGGTCGCGCGGCTGTCAAACGCGCGCTGCTCAACTCTGGCCTTTTCATCTATATAATGAGATGATTTAGGCAGCGTCCAGTGGCACCATCACTCACACTAAAAGATGAAAGGGACCACTCGGACGCTGCAGTGCCTGGGAGATTGTTTTGGACGGAGTAGGCTTGCCCAGCACCTATACCATCCTGACAGCTTATCACAGTGGCAGTGTGTAAAGGGCCTTTGAAAGGGCCGATAATTTTGTTGATATTTCGAAGTGGATCTCGTTGTAAAAGTTTATTGTACTCGTATTGATAGGTACAATAAACCCTTTGAGTGTATTTTTCCAAACTAAATAAACTTTTTTTTTTTCACCTCTATTCCTTTTCTAGCCCCGAAGTCAGATGTCATCTCTGTGGCGTGAAGGGGTCCCATTTGGCGCGACCTATCGCTGCCTCGTTAGCCTCCCCATTTGCCAACCGCCTTTACAATTTGCTTCTATCTTGCGTCAGTACAGTCGACAGCAGGTCAACCATTAAATTTTCGCTGTAAAGTCGCCCGTAACGTAACCGAGCAAAGTAGACGCATGTAAAGGTTGACGTGTTGTCGACAGTGCACTTCTCTCGAATACACTAACTATATAGAAGATTTTTCATTTGACCTAAATTTTAATAGCCTAATTCGATAACCATATTCGATAGATTAAAACGTTAACTGAAAATAGTGAAGCAATTAGAGAACAGCTGTTATTTTATTCGCGATTTCAATGTTTTGTCCACAGTAAAAGTTGTTTTTGTTACACCATGTTGACTAGACTAGACTGTCAATCAATCAATCGGCCCGTGCTCGACCACCGCTGGCCATAAGCTTCCCTCCAGGCACGCCACTTTCTTCTGTCCTCGGTCATCCTCATCCAGCCACTAGAGACTAGAGTATGGTGGAGTAAAAAAATAACAGGCCGCTGAAATAAAACCGCAATAGAATATTAGCCCGCTGAATTTGGAAAATGACATATTAGGGGTTAAAGTATGAAATTGCCGTTTTATTGCAATAGGTTCTTTGAATTGACATAGAATCTTCATGGTTTGAGGTTTTCGAATGAAACTTTTTTCAAATGGTTTCTATGATGTTCTTTTTTTAAAAAATGTGAAACATTTGAATATCGACTTTCAATTGTTTTTGTTATTCAGTTTAGACAAGAAAGATGGATACTGCGAAAATTCGAGTGATTATGAGGCATCCATTTTTCGTATTTTTTTATTTTATTGATTTGAAGCAAGTGAGTCAATATTGTGGGTAAGGTAACGTTAAACCATGCCGCTAATTCCTGGGTAGTTTGACTAAGGTCGGCTTCCACTATCTGAGTGATTCTTTAAGGACTCCCAAAACGCGGTCACACGGTCTTAATTCCTAACTTATTAAACATTCAGTCTTAGGACCAAAAACAGATTACTCTTCATTTATATATGTGTATAATTTCAACAAAAAATATGTAAAATTATTAATGATGTTTTAAAAAACATACATCTACTGTCGAAAACGGGAGCAAAATCTGTGTTCTTCGCGCGTCACACTCTGTTCGCGCTCACGGAAAACTTTGATTACTTTTGTATTCGATTCATAAGCGTATAATGTAATACATTAAATAAATTGTGTTTAACTATGCATCATAATGACCAAAGAACATTTATTTTATCTCTTAAGTTACAAAAGTTAATAGGCATTATGTCTCTGTCACACGATTCTGTTAGTTTCGCGAGCGCGCAACAAAACGGCACCTATCTTCCAAGAGCGGCAACTTGTCGCTACAAGTTTTAGCTGCGCAGACGCTCAGTAATGTCCCGGCATCAGTGGGGGAAACCCATACGTCCATCACTTCAAAACAAAAAAATACTAGGTAAGTTATGCTTTGAATATTTTCAAGTAGCCTTAGTCAAGAAACTTTCATGCGCATATTTTGAAGGATAATATTTATAATTTTCCAACTCATTTTGAATTAGGATAATAAGATAGATCTTCGAGATTATTTCCAAGTATTTTGTTCGTTATTTTACCTATAACTCTAAACGTAATTCTCAAAAATGTGAAAATTTGGTAATTTTCGTGGCACAACTTTCGTGGCCATTTGTCCACGAAAGTTAGCTAGCGCACAACGAAAGTTACATATCTCCATTAAATATTAAATTTAGATTTTTATAACGCCGCAGATGCATTTACGTAAAGCGTAAATCTCAAAATATGTGTTTAAAAAAATATCTTGTAACATTAACAATTTAACATTTTATCCACCCCAAACTGGGCTGTATTGCCCATTGTTTAAACAATCTTTGCTTAAAACATCCCAACTTCATCGTCATTCTTTCTGATTGTCTTGTATGTTACCTACTTCAATTACTTACATCAGTCAGGTTAATTTCTTTTGGTTGAAATTATTTTTAGATTACATACAAACCGAATCTATGCCACCGCAAAGTTCAAAGGAGCGACGGGAGAAAAAGCATCTTGCAGAGATAAAAAGAATAGCAAGAATAAAAAATTACACAGAGTTACACAATGCAGTGAAAATGAAGGCAAGGGAAAAATATTACAGAAGAAAGGCAGACGGGAAGGTTGACAGTACTTGACAATGTGGAAATAAGGTAAAAAATACAAATGGCAGTGACCTGAATTTGCCGAGCACTGACAGTTTTTGGGAAGATGTGCCATCGCTCGATTCTGAATGTCTTAATAAAACTTTTGTAAAAAATCTGATGGATGCCGAGGATGGTAACAAGAAAATAGATTTTTATGATAGTGACGATAACTATAGAATATTTTAGATACTTTTATACAGTGTTACGAAGTAAATACTTTTTTTTAATAAATTTTAAGTAAAACTTATTATTATTTTTTAATTATGATGCGAAGTGCATAGCTTTTGTGATTTTTAATTTAAGACTAAGATTTTGTGATTATAGACTTAAAAGAACTCCAAAGAAGAAAGACTGAAAAATAGATGCAAAAAATTTTTAACAATTATTGCTTAACTTTAGTGGTAATTCACTGATAAGGGATAGCCATGAAAATATCTTTTGATAAATTCTAAATGATACGAGACTGAAAACAGATAATAATAATATGTAAACTACTATTATAGCAACTGGCAGATAATGGTGTGTTTTATGATTCTGAATATTTCAATTCAATATTCAAAAGCACACATTTTCTGCCAGCTGCTACAATATTAGGAAGTAATAATTATGTTTATGTCGTAAATTACACAGTTAAATTACTGGGACCAAGGCTATTGCAACGTAAGTTACTAATAAGTAATAATAATAATCTCAAAAGAATTATAATTGTTGATCTCAAATACAAGATGATTCATAGATAATAAGTCTATTATTTTATAAACTTCAATCCACAAAAAAATTGGAGAAATAATAAAGATTTGAAACCATATTTGCTTGTAAAAAATACGTCTGTAACTTTCGTGGCGACTTTCGTAACTTTCATGGGCAACAAAATTTCAAAATAATATATCTTTGTAGTTTATGCACCGATTTACAAATAATAAAAATTCTACTCATTATTTTTTCAACGCCTTAAACGTGTGTCCATTTATTTAAAGATAACTCTAAAAAGAAATTTCGCCACGAAAGTTACGCGGAGAATACTTTTTGAAGAACTACTCATCTCTCTTAATTCATCGTTATTCACCTGTGTGGGCGGTCTTCCTCGTGGCTCGTTCTTTAAGTCGAAATTTCCATCACGAAAGCGTTTAAACCAAAATCGCACGGTGCGTTCATTAGTAGACTCCTCTCCAAACGCAGCATTGATATTGCGGGCTGTTTCTGCCGCGTTAGTTCCGCGTCGGAACTCGTATTCAAAAATCACTCGAATTTTCGCAGTATCCATCTTTCTTGTCTAAATTGAATAACAAAAACAATTGAAAGTCGATATTCAAATGTTTCACATTTTTTAAAAAAAGAACATCGTAGAAACCATTTGAAAAAAGTTTCATTCGAAAACCTCAAACCATGAAGATTCTATGTCAATTCAAAGAACCTATTGCAATAAAACGGCAATTTCATACTTTAACCCCTATTATTATTATTATAATAACTAATAAGTTTTTAATAATAATAATATTTATCCAGAGATAGATCCGGCTTTGCACCCATGACATTTTAGAGTAAACGGCCTGTGTTCTGTTAGCTTCGGCCCCACGCATGCCTTAAGAGACCGGGTCCCTATGGACAGTGAATCATAAGATATACCAAAAACATGAAAATACACCCAGACTGAGGCCGTTTGTACAAATGTACGGCGGCCCCCAGTGGGAATCGAACCCACGACCTCTGTTTTGGTAGCTAAGCGCCTTAACGGCTCGACCAGCGAGGCAGTCCTTATAACATAAGTAAACTTTACAACAAATTATATCTTGCACCTTTCCTAGCATGACTCTATTTAAAAGGGTGGGTTGACTGAAGGTTTAACGTGGGAACTAATTGGCAGCTCACGCTGCGTCGTCGACTGAAAAAAAGTGGTCCGAAACATATTTACCCTAGTTTTGATCGTACATAAAAACTTGTATAAAATAAAGTCGCCTTTTACGAAGCTGGGCGTGAGCAGTCGCTCCTCATTTTGAAGGGCATAAGGCGTTCCGCGTTACTCAACATGTGGCTATTCCGCGGGGACGACATTGATGAAAGAGGCGGTTCGTTTCGCTCCCCCCGCTGATGACTGCTCCGTAAAGCAAACTGAAGGTACTGAGAGGGTTTAGTTAGACTGACATAAATGAAGAGTTCTTCTTAAGGGGTTGACAGATACATATAAAATAATATTAACACAATTTGCGAGTGACGGATGCAGAGTAAGGCTAAATAATCTTCAAGCCGCCTTGGCTGTATCAGCAGACAGCGACACGTTATATGCAGCTATGCGCGTGCACAGAGATTTCTAAAAATTAACTACCTATCGGTTTTCGGATAAACAGCTGTCCAATAAACAGCGAAAACAATATAATACGTCGCCTATAGGTACGTCATTATAGTTACGTCATGGTGTAGTCCATATGCGTCAAATGAAGCCTATGTTGTGTTTGCATTAAGCCCCCCCCCTAGTAAATTTACAATGTAATTAGTGCAATAAAGAATTAAAATAATAATAATTATTATTATGTTTAATAAAGTATATCCTATTCTATTCTATACGTTCCATTGTAGGGCAGTAGCCTTCTCGCAGAGAGAGAGAGAGAGAGTATGGGGTTACTTACTAAGAATATAGAAAATTGGTAAAGTGCGTGCCGGGCCACGCGCAGTGTAGGGTTCCGTAGAAGGACGGGTTTTTACCATCTTTATAGAACCAGCAACGAAGTAATTTTCACTGGAATTTCTACGAAGTTTTCCTCTTATAAGTTAGTTGCCTATTACCCGTTGACTTTTAAAGCCTACTTAGCTGTGATAGTATTCATTTTGAGTTCATTATATTATGTGCTATATAATAGTATGAGCTGTGGCCCTACAGTGGGACGTATATAGGCTGAATACAATACAATACAATACAATACAATACAATACAATTACCACGATTGAAATCGTATTGTGAACAAACAGTAAAATATCAAATGAATTTGAAATTTTACTTTTCATACTCAGCTTTGTTTTAAGTTGTAAGCTTACGCAGTTACTTATGATATCTCACTTTACATAGTTGAAGAGAATTCCGTGCTGGACCGTTATCAACGCAGTAGGGTCCGTCTACCGCCCATGTTTCATTGACAAAATATTTAAATCAGCTCACTAACAAGCACGATTTGTCATAAAGATATATAAATACTCGTATGTGCTCGAATTGAATAAATGCAAGAGATATGAAAGGAAGCGTTGACTGCTCACCGTTATAGCTGACTGCCACTGCGAAAGATAATAATATTCCTGATTGGAGTTTCAATATTTCATTTATTTATATTTGTAAAAGAGAAATGTATAAATGCATAAAAAAAAGTAACGCACAGCTAATGTACCGCATCATTTATGCTACTGTTGCGTAAACCATTTACATATTGTTACGCTATAAAGAAAATCATTATCTGTTAAACATTGTACAACAAAAAAAAATAAATTAAAAACGCACGCAAAATCAGCCGTTACTTTGTTTCTCAGTTTACAGCAAAATACTTGTTGCATATGTATACAAATACTATTTGCATAAAACTATTCGCGTACCGAAAATGGTTGCTTAATTGACTTATAACTCGTGTTACTGTGCGGAGATTGAGATGCCATTTTTTTATAGATTTGTTAAAATTATACAAACTCTGATGTTTCGAAAAATATCCGAGAAAAAACTCACAGAATAAAGTTGTACAACCCAATGTTTCTGGAATTGCGCAGGAATAGCCCTGCACATTTAGACATATATTTCGAAGATAGACAACCGTAGTTTGGCCTCAACTTGGTAATATAACTATGACATCAAGGATTATTTAGAAGACAAAGATGTTTGGCATTAAACAGTAGACTAATATTATTTAAAGGACGATTGTGACTAGTGTTCAACACATTCATGACTAATATTTTAAGTTGAAAACTCTGTTAATTAAGTTAAAGCGTGTTTTGAAAAGAATAAATGTGGAGTTTCTTTGTTAGCTTCTTCTCCACATAATCCATTAATTGTGAAACTAACAACTTTGACGTTCATTAAGTAAACATTCTGTTTTTACAATGAATAAAAATATTTGAATTGAATTGAATTGAATGACTTAGTGATGCCGATGGCCTTCCCACGAGCAACCAAAGCCGAGAGTAGATTCCAGTAACAACCATTGAAATACCCTATAAATCATCAAAATTGAGGAAACTTTCTATTTTTTTTTACATTGAGTTACCCTTAGCTTAATGCGTTTTTCTAAGATAGGTTTCTCGCCAATATAGTCTTTTATTTACATTAATTTTATTAAAATGGTTGCGCGAGGAACTCAACGTGAATTAGTTGTTTGTAAGTAGCGCGTAATTAGCTTTATATCGGGCTCTAAAACAGACTGTTAATAGCATCTATCTGTCTTTCTATCTAATTGGCCCATAAGCAGAGCCCACTGTGGGGCACATACCTCTTAACTATAATAATAATTGTATTAATTGATCACTGAAAATTGTTATACGAATTAAGTATGTTCCAGTCATGTAATAATTCTAAAGATACCTGATTTCATACTATGCAATACGTACTGCAGGGTCTCCAAAGTATCAAACGTCATTGACAACGATGTTTAATTATAAAATAACAGTGGAGTATTTAAAAAAGTTATCTCGTCCAGTTTGACAGCAATTTGCTTGGAATGCCATCGGTGGAACTTAAGGGGGTCCAGTGGGCTGCCTAGCGCCACCAATGAAAATTTATATCTTCTTTTACAAATCGTCTTGGTAAAAAGTGTCTGTACAATCGTGATTTTTAGGACCCACGAAAAACAATCTAGGATCACGAACCTGAAGTTTTTTCAAAATTCGACCTATAAAAAATATATGATTTTTTCGTCAGTGGCGCTTGTTACTCCGTGGAGCCCCTTTAAAGATACCAACGTCCACACGACGACATTTCGTTCCAGATACGATTTCCCTGGATATACACAAACCGTTGATTTCTTTATGTTGTTGTGAATATTATGTTACTTATCTGCTTATTTTGTTTCTGTGATGTATCTTGTTGGTATAATAAATGTCTTTCTTCTTCTTCTAAATATCGTTAAAATATGTTTTTGTCTATTAACAGTTTGTTTACGAACAGTTAGCTGACAGTGACATTTGTCATTCGCCTGCGCTGCAATCAATTTTAAACTAAGAAGTACCTACATATGTCGTTTGTAGTATCCTACAAAATATTCCACACGTGAAGTGTAATAGATGCGATTCTAGCATGAATACTGATTACTGGTAGAATTAAATGTCATTTACTTACCGCCTCCTTGATCCAACGGCATTAGGTACGTCTGATTGAATAGAATAAACGTGGAGTTTCTTTGTTAGCTTCGTTTTCACATAATCTATTAATTCTGTAACTAATAGTTTTGAAGTTCATTATGTAAATATTTAGTAGACCGGGAAGCTTGGAAAACCATGAGGGAGGCCTATATCCCGCAGTGGGCGTCAAATGGCTGATGATGATGATGGTGATGAAGTGAACATTTCGTTTTTATAATGAATTAAAAAATTTGAATTTGAAGTTGAATTTGATCGCCCATGCCGGTCGTGGGTTCGATTCGCCCTGGTGTTCACCGTGCATATGTACACATGACCTCAGTCTGAATGTATTTCCATGTTTGTGATGTCCTTGCCTGGTTACCACAGCACGAGGTATCCTAGTTTGGGACCAGGACAAGTCATTGTGTCGTGTGGCAGTTATTATTATTATAGGCAAAGGTAGGTGAGGTGGAGAATGCACACTATCAGTATTTGCAGCACGAATAAAAAAGCTTGAACGATATTCACTGCCATTTTTATTCACTTCCTGGCAATACTGAAGAGTCCACCGTCACTTTCACGATTGCTGCCTATAGTTTCGTCTTGCAACTGTTGACAAACCATAAACATATTTTTTTGGGTTGTTACATGTCTCACATATACTAACTCATGCCTGTATCCTGGAGGGGTAGGCAGATACCATGGTTTGACAGTGGTTACGATCCTAGCAAACCTAGGTTGTCTGGAAGAAATTGCTACTAGTCATAAAGCCGCCCTTTGTATCTTTTTTCATTCTATCTTTTGCTTTCTGCATTAAAGAATATTCTTATATTATTAACTTCTTTTACAGCTCACAAAAAAGCTAAAAATATTTTTTCTAGATAAATCAAATGTCGATAAAGTTTCTCCACCGCTCGTGTATTTTCTGCACCTAGGCCCTTCATATATCACATTGTTTCACCAATCCAGGATTTCTATTTCTTGACTTTCATCGTATTCTATTGTACAGTTTATTCAAAATACAGTATACCACTTTTACGCGAGAGATGCGTTCTAAAAGAAATCGCGTTAACCAAAATCCGCGTACTTTGGGGCTAGATAAAAAGAAAGAAATATGCACAAATACACGTAATTGATCATATAATCATCACTCAGCCACAAGAAGTCCACTGCTGGACACAGACGTAACATAGACGTAACATAGGATACAAAAGACCGGTTGGAAGCGGCTTGCATCCAGCGTCTTCCTGCCACTTGGATGAGGTCATGTGTCCATCTTGTGGCTGGTCGTCCTACACTGTGCTTGCCGATATGTGGTCTCCATTCGAGAACTTTTCGGCCCCATCGGCCATCAGTTCTGCGTGCTATGTGCCCCGCCCACTGACACTTCAAGTTACTAATCCATGCTTCTGGCGTTTTTCCTTCGAGCACGATGGAATTGAATAGCTTCTGAAGGACTTTAAGTACCGGTGCTCGTACCCGCTTTCAGGAGTTCTGATATAATTCCGTCCTCTCCCGATCATATAATAAGTTGACCATATTAATAATAAATTTTGCGAAGTCTGTTTACATCTAGGGAAGTCGAGAGCAAGTTCTGCATCACATTACTGGCATAGCTCGAAATTCACTGAAGTCAAGTTAATAAGTTCAGCATAACTTGGCTAGACTGCAATTCAATATATCATTTATTTTGCGCAATTATAATGTTCAGTTCGTCACAATTATAAAAGACTGTCGATATAATTGGCAACAAAAGCAAACTAATTCGCCTTGTTGCCTGGTTACAGGGCTTTCGTTCGAATGTGGAACTTGTGGTCTCCCATGGCAAACTAGGTGTATCGGTCGATTGGTCGCCGGATTACTAGGTGTTTGAATTGTGTAATAAGCGCAGACAACTCCTTTTTTTATCGCAGTATCTGGAGAAAGGTGTTATGATACTTATACTAAGCCGTCGATAAAAGATATTTTTATATTTTTTCTCGAATCTAAAAATAACAGAGGCCTTTAGATCCTCTGCACATGACGATCTGACATACATAGCTCTACTAAAGGTCTATTCACATTGTACTGGACGCGGGCCGAGCGGGGGCGTAACGAAACAAGCTTAAATAATCCTTCGCTGTTTTTAATTGATTTTTCAAGGCTTGAAAACAACTAGCAACTCGGTGTGCTAGAGGCGCGCGGGTTCGAATCACGCTCAAGTCCAAAAATTGTATTTCTATGTAATGTAAAGTGTTAATAAGCTCCACAATAATATGGTACAACAAAATCCCCATATCTGGCTGAAAAAGGGGGTTTTACTTGTTAATATAAACCACTTTTACTATACTGACAGCTCCAAAATAACAAAAATGGAGCTGTGCCACGTATTAAAAGTAACACCTAGGTACTGCACAGATTAGTTTCACGCAGTGATCTTCTTTCTCGACGCTTCGCCGCCGCAGTGTCCCGGTGCAGAAGTGCGGTCGAGCGCTGGCCGTGCCGCGGCCATGTGCCTACCGTCAAGCACATCGACGACCGCACGGCCCATTACAATTGCAATGCTATCGCATCTACCATTTTGTATCTATATAAACTGCACTAGAATTGTGGATTTAGAAAATAAACATATTTGTATTGGTATTTGGGTTTGTATTTGTGTTTGTGTCAGTATTTGTATTTGCATTTGTATGTGTATTTTTATTTGTATTTGTACCTTTAAATTGCACTTATTCATATTATAGTTACATGCAGCCTACTCCATCTAAAAACCATGTCCCAGGCACTGCAGCGTCCGAGTGGTCCCTTCACCCATCTAGTCTAAAGTGTGAAGGTGCCCCTGGATCCTGGATAAATCATCTCATCACGTAGATGCAAAGGCCAAAAGCTACATACACA
Organism: Yponomeuta evonymella; assembly: GCA_963969515.1. Lineage (NCBI taxonomy): Eukaryota > Metazoa > Arthropoda > Insecta > Lepidoptera > Yponomeutidae > Yponomeuta > Yponomeuta evonymella. The sequence goes on along the minus strand of OZ018354.1, from coordinate 16,964,382 downwards.
ATAACGCATTATAAAATGAGTTTATTCGCTTTTCTTGTTTGTAAGCTGTACGTCATTTGGCCCACTATACTAAAAACTTTTTCTGAACCATATTTAAAAGGTAATCTTGAAGGTGTCGAACATTTCGACGTCTTGTTATCTACCCCAATTGTTTTTCATTAATTTGAGGGAGATAAAGTGGCTGACAGGTCCACTGTATAATGAAACGCACACTGGTAATCTGTATTACTTAATTGCCAATTAAGTTATGATGGCACGGAGAGCGTTATTTTTTGTCTCCTTAACATCACGTTGCTTTAAATTGATCTAGAAAATAAATCTTTATGAGTAAATGGCTACCAATGTTACAATAATTATGCCTAGCTCTTTAGTCTCAATACGGCATGTTAGATAGCCATCTGGCATCTTTGAAGTATTTAACGCTCTAGGAGATTCTGGTCATAGACTCATAATATTATATTAAAACGGTGTTAGGTATTCAGAATACAGAGAGCGGTAATTTTTGAAGTAGTCGCTAGTGACCAAGTACAATCTGTTTGTATTGAACTGTATAACCTTTATTGTTATTGTAGGCGTCTAGTACAAAGTTCAAAAGGCATTTAATACGATGTTAAAAAAAATGTGTTACACGGAAATCTCACGAATATTAAGAGCAAGTTTTAAAACCTACGGTCTAGAATAGACTGCAGATTCTAGGGCTAATAAACTAGTACAAAATTGCCCATTTTTGGCAAAGACTTGTGATTTTTCGGAGCCACACAAATTAATGACCACGGTAAACCAGTGTGCACACACTTTGCGGAACACTGCTTTATCTGATAAATTGATAATACTTAAATGCACACGAAGCAAGCAACAACATCTACAAAGGCGAGCTTTGTCTGGTAAACCTTGGAGAGTCCCTAATAGACAGGCAGATAAAAGTATCAAAACAGTGCTTAGAGAGTTAAGATAGAACACTAAATAAAAATAATCAAAATGTATCGAATACATTTGAGTTTGAAGTGGAAAAAGCCTTTATTTGTTGCAGTAAAAGAGACTGCCACTGCCAGTAAGCCTCAGGCACTGATAAGATATTTAGACAGAAAACACTTTATCTATATATAAAAATCAATTGCTGTTCGTTTGTCTCGCTAAAACTCGAGAACGGCTCGGCCGATTTGACAAAATTTTCTTTTTTATACTCGTGGAAGTACAGGGAAGGTTTAAACGATGAGAACAAAAAAAAAATAGATGTAGGTGATGCGAAGTTCACGGGGTCATCTAGTCGTACATAAAAATGGAAATTACACAGATATTTCTTAACCTCAGAGTAAGAGTATCTCTCTTTCTCCTTCGGAAACCTTTCCGTCACAAGGTTGTCTGGAAGAAATTGCTGTTAGCAATAAGGCCGCCTATTGTGCTTTTTCATTGTAACTTTCATATTTTATGTCTCGCTTCTTGTGTGCAATAAAGAATATTCTTATCTTATCTTACAGATGGCGGCCTTATCACTAAAACTGATCTCTTCCAGACAACCTCTGGGTGGACTGGACTAATACATTGGAGAAGGAAGTAGATGTACAAACATAAGTAATGATAACTTCAGGCGCATATGAATTATACGTGCCTGAACAACCCAGTACTGATATTAAATTATTGCAAATAATTTACAAAAATGAAAATAAAACCAATATTATATACTTATTAAATACTACTTTAGTTCGCGAGCATTCGATACTAACCGGTTTAAGGTTTATTAGAAGCTTTCTTATTCTGATTTTGTTTATTGAAGTACAAAAAACTTTTTATACATATAGCAGTTATAGTATAAACCTACTTAACAGAATATACATATTGACAGGACATAGGTAAAACACAAATAACAACAGAACAATATCACAAATACGTAAAATATTGCTTTCGAATATTACGTTCATTTGTAGCCACACCGACAGTGGATACGAAGAAAAGAAAGATTGGGCGTGCCACTGAAGTGAAGAATAGAAAAAATAACTAGCTAGCATATTCATTGAAAATATAAAAGAACGAATTTTGAATATATTATTATGACTATATTCTTTTTGTTGCACTAATCCGTGCTGAGGATAATTTTAAAATCCTAACTAAAAAAAATCAACCTATGTCGCTGCTTGTGCGTGAACGTAATACAGAGAAGTTTGTAAAGAGGTTCGAAATTTCGCCGATGCCTGCACTTGCCCGTTAGCTCAGTTGGGAGAGCGCTGGCGCGGTTAGCCAGAGGTCGCAGGTTCAATTCCTGGCAAGGGTGGAATTTTCAGCCTCTAAATAGGTTTTTATATTATGATGAGTTGATTCCTATAATATTAGAGATAAAGTTGAATTTAACATATATCCGGTATTCCTAAATGTTATTTTAAGATAAAACTTTGTCATTTTATTTATGGAGTAATCATCATCAACCCATTATGTCCCCACCGAGGGGCACGGGTCTCTTCCCTGAGGAAGGTATAGGCCATACTCCACCACGGGGGCCAAGTCCGGATTGGTGGAGGCTTGTAGACTAGTGGCTCGTCTACTGTCAGAAGTTTTCAAGCCGCCCTAAGGCCTCTGACTTGGCTTAACGACTGCCATCTATCGACGGCAGCCGGCACCAACAGCTTAACGTGCCTTGCGAAGCACGGAACCGCTCGGAAAAATGCCACTAGCGTTAGGCATAGACGGCGACCCATCCATGCACTGAACGCGCCCTGTGTTGCTTAACCTTCGTGATCGTTTAAGATCACTCAGGCGGCCGGGGCTACGAGCGATGGAGTAATGTAGATTAAAAAATATTATTGTAGCTAAAAATTATCCAGTAAGGCTCGATCAGCTGTTACCTATCAGTGCCTTATTCCTATGCAGATGTGCCTTTCCCGAGAGTTTTGGGAACATTTAACGATCGACAGTAAAATATCTAAATAAAATCCGTTGTTCGGATTTAGTTCATAAATAGTAGGTATATATGTATGATTGTATTGGGTTAACATATAACGTACTGATTATTATTGTACACTTTCCTCCCTTGTTTATAATGTTCGATGTTCGTATCACCACATCAAGGGTTGGCTGGAAGAGATTTCTGCTGAAATAAGCTCGCCATGTACACTTTTTATTTTTTCTGTAAATGTATGGTTTTATTCATGTAATTTTACGTGTGCAATAAAGTGTAAAGTATCATAAAAATTTTATACATTCGTGAGAAAATTAAAAAAAAATATTGGGAATATTCCCAACGGGAGCAATTACTGTGTATTCAGAATATCCCTGACAATTACTAGACACTGGCTTTCGCTCACGTACCACATATCACACGCTAACTGTGAAGGAAAACATCGTGAGGAAACCCGCGGCTTCGCACGTATTGACTCGTCTCTCCTGTGGGCTAGGATGACTAAGCTGTCAGGATGGTATAAGTGATGGGCAAGCCTACTCCATCTAAAAATAATGTCCCAGGTACTGCAGCGTCCGAGTAGCCCCTTCACCCATCTAGTGCGAGTGAAGGTGCCACTGCCTGTATAAATCATCTCATTACGTAGATGCAAAGGCATGTAAAGTAAAGTATGTGAAGTATCTTTCACCTGGTTGTGCAATAAAGTGTTCTCTATCTATCTAATAACATAACTATCTTAAATTCATATTTCCTTAGCATAACGTTAAGTTCACGATTAAAAAATACGTTTGTTTACTGTAGACTCGAGTAGAACTGGAAAGTTCGAATTTTATAGTTTTAACATAAGATTTAGTTTTCTTAAGTCGATATGTTTGATAATTTTATGTTTATTTTAAATTGTTATAAAATTGCAATGCCCTCACAGGGCTCATGTCATGGTCTCTATTACTTTAATCTTTAAGAACAGTTTGTACCACATGAAGCAATAAAGTGAATTGAATTGAAAACTATTTTGAATATTTTTTTGTATTTGTATTTCTTTGGCATTACTAAATACTTACCTATCAAGCTCACTTGAACAGGAATTCTGTCAGATAGTTAACCGTTAATAACAAATGTGCCTGTCTTTTGACTAGCGATGAATGTTTGTATTATTCAATTAGTAGCAAAAGGTGTTACGGTTTAAAGAAGTCATTAGTTTTAATCCTCTCTAGCTACACATTTATTTGTTGAATGCATTCACACCTAACAAGCAGAAAGAAGGATCCACACCTCTAATTTATCATAGAGGACATATGTAAGAGGACGAGTTGTAAGAATTAAATGCTCACAAAGTCTAAATGCGATGCAGTGAACTGGTATCACATGACAAAAATAACTACATACACGTTATGTGATAAAATGTCTCTGCAACTGTATAGAAAACGTATCATTAAAGTGCCATTTCATACTTTTTCTATAGGTAATTCCTTGACAACTTAAAACGAAACTGCTTTTTACAACAGCTTTTAAATGAAGGATAAATATCTTTCGGCTGAAAGTTAACCTCCTGGATTAGCCTTTGCAAAGAAAATGCCTTAACCGGTATGTATTAATTAGTGAATTCCTCTCGGACTTCTCGGTAGTCATAGTCACACCTTTCCTCTCAATTATTGACGTTGATACTTTAACAATTGCATCAGAATTAACCAGAGAGCTCTGCAAAAGGCCTGCATAGAAGCGACGCATCTAGTCCTATTATCTATTTAAATCACGATCCGAGAGCGTCCGTAATAGGCGTCTGTCACACAAAGCCATCGCTTCACACCTTCACCAGACGATGTCTCCGCGCTTCTGTCAATTAGCTTCCTTAACTCTATGAATACTCAATTATGGAACTCTATAAAAGGGCATTCTGCAAAAAGCCCAACAATGGTCCACCTACTATCTGACTATTTCTAAATATTGTCTCAGCGCAAGCCTATTTGGCTGCTAAGGAGTGTCCTAGGCCATTGTCGGTGAAATTGTATTGTTTAATTGTGTTCGTGGGGTTGTAAAGAAAAGTTATCTCTGATCGGAACTGTTGGGATTTCCATTTGAAAGGATTGCATTTTATCAATGCAGGTACAAAATTAGTATGTGTGATTAGGACAGAGTTTTTATAAGTGTCGGAGTGACACCAGAGAATATCTAAATTATACAAATTGTAACTGCTCGTCAGTTTACATAGTAAAACTTGCTCCGTCAGTCGGCGCCAACGAAGTCCTTTAATTTGCTATCCAACTAACACAGAATGATATTGTACACCGACATGATTTTATACAATTATATGATCTAAATGTCCTGCAGCAAAATAACTTATTGTATTGCATCTCTGAGTAGAACTCTAGCTTTTACAAGACATCCTTATTACAATGGCAAGATATTAATTTAAGTTATAGTCCTATTTTTAAACACGTAAATAGAGGCGTTTCCAAGATCTAAACAAGACTATAAGTAGATATCAGTTATTATACAATTTAAATACAAATATGTTTATTTTCTCGATCCACAAATCTAGTGCAGTTTATGTAGATATAAATGGTAGATACGATAGTAGAATTTATGGAAAAACTGGAGCCTATACTAGATCAGAGATTATATTACTCTGTAGGTAGTTTTAAGTCCATCATTATCGAGCGGTCTAGTTAATATTGGTCAAGCGGCTAACACACTTGAGATCGTTGTGCCGATTCCCGCTGGAGCTCGTTGTACTTGATTTCCACAAATGATCTCAGTCACAGTGTACTTCTGAGTTTGTGCTGATCCCGGCCTGGTTAACACAGTACAGGACATCCTAGTTTGAAAGCAGGACAAGCGGTTATGTTGTGTTTAAGTTATTATAACTACGCGGCTACTCGTTGGTCTAACTTGCTGCACTTAAATTAATTTTTTTTTGCTTAACAAATTTTTGTCCTCTGCAGTTCTGACATTTCTAACACATCACTATAACTAGTATATTCAGTTTATATGTGTACAGCGGTGGTAGCCTAGTGGGTAGAACATTGTACTCGGAAGCGAGAGACCCAGGTTCGATTCCCAGTGCGGGCATGTACCTATGATTTTGTTTTCTAAGTTATGTACATTTGTGAAGTTACTGTAGCAATACAACTCGCTAACGGAAATGGAAAACATCGTGAGGAAACCTGAGTGTCTGAGCTATTCACATACCTTAGCGCATAAAATCGCCAATCCGCGGTGGGCTCTCGTGGCGATTAAGCACATACTCTCTCTCTGAGAGAAGGCCTGTGCCCTACAGTGGGACGTATATAGGCTGCTTATGTTATGTTATACATGTAAATACTGGGTATACTGGCATATTATGGATGGCATCTCCACCTTAGAGGTCGCCCTCACCTTCGATGTCCATCTTGTTAGAACTGAAACGCACTAGGGTCAAATGCCCGCATTTGTCGAAATTGTGTGAAAATGTAATGAAGCTCGTACATTTATTATAATTTATTTTCGCGGAACGATTTTTTCATCACTATCATCATCATCATCAGCCATTTGACGCCCACTGCAGGACATAGGCCTCCCTAATGGTTTTCCAAGCTTCCCGGTATTGTGCCGCCCGCATCCAGCGACTCCCCGCCACCGTAAACAGGTCCTCAGACAATCTGGTGGTGGGCCTTCCCACGCTGCGTCGTCCGGTCCGCGGTTGCCAGGTCAGATTTTTTCATACCATTCACAAACATGAGGTTGCGGGTAAGTGCGTTTGTTGGACTTGCGTAAGTCAGACATAAGTCCCCATAAATGCGTGCCTTAATTTCATAAGGTTCTTCTTCTTCGTCGGTACGTTCTTGACAGAGCGGTCTGTTTTATTGTGGTCTGGTTAGATGCTGTTCTGGTACATTCATGCATCGGCCTGCCCAGTGAACTCAACTTGGTACATTTGAAAACTGTTTGATTACAGTACACCCTGTAAACAAGGAAACTTGTAGATATCTTAAAAGCTTATGAAGTTGATGGTAAAGACTGATGCGGCCGGCTCAGCTGTAAGTAGTTTAATTTCGTCTTTACGCAATTGTAATAGACTAAAACATGTTGTCTGGAAGATATCGCTATAAGCGATAAGACCGCCAATTGTATATAGTTACGCATGAATCACATGTAGGTATTTTTTGTATTTGTGCAATTAAAATTAAGGGTTATCATTCTATCTAACTAGTCACGCGCAGATAGGAGCAACCAAGTGGAAAATCGGCAGGCAGGTGGTCAATCGCAATAGAATTATAGTACGCCGACAATGGTCATTGTGCGGATTGATGCCGTATTTACGGCGTCTCGCCTGGCAAGCTCGGCTGATCAACTTATAACTTGGTATAAGGGTTGAGGGAATTGCTCTTTAAATTGTAAAGACGTGTGTAGACGTGGGTTTAGGATGTGGCGTTTCGGTGACAAGTTTATTCGATGGAGATACGCCCGTCAAGTAACAGCGCATTTTTATAGACTTCTATTATAACTGGCATCTACAAGCGGTGGTAGCCTAGTGGGTAGAACATTGGACTCGGAAGCGGGAGACCCAGGTTCGATTCCCAGTGCGGGCATGTACCTATGACTTTGTTTTCTAAGTTATGTACAATTGTGAAGTTATAGTAGCAATACCACTCGCTAACTGTGAAGGAAAACATCGTGAGGAAACCAGAGTGTCTGAGCTATTTAATTACATACCTCAGCGCTTGAAATCGCCAATCCGCGGTGGGCACGCGTGGTGATTAAGCCCATACTCTCTCTCTGAGAGAAGGCCTGTGCCCTACAGTAGGACGTATATAGGCTGCTTATGATAACTGGAATACACAAGATTTTGGAGATTTATTAAGCCAAATATATGTCAGAACTGAACGAGAGTCAGCTGGATGAGAGTAGCCGAGGACCGTGCTCAGTGGCGTGCAATAGGAGAGCCCTATGTCCAGCAGTGGACAAGCACAAGCTGATGATGATGATGATGATGTCAGAACATAATTCAACCTTAAGAAAACTGAAATAAATTTATAAACCTAACCGAATGTCTTACACTTTTAATTACACTGGTTTTCACAGTAGTTAACGTCATGGAATGTTTTCTTAAGTCTGAAGGAATTTGAAGTTTTGCTAACATGCAATGAACATGCCTTTATCTAAACAAAGCTTTAGACGCAGAAAACTAGTCTATCTAGCAGTTGAGAGATCGATTGATTTGTTTATTGGAGCCGTAACGAGGCTCGAATGTTCAGTAATACTTATTCACGGGTCAAAATGTTCATGCCCTGCAGCATCGAGCAGTCAGCCTATAGTTACTAGTTTTATGGGTGTTTCTATGGGAAAAAAGTCAGCGTATTCTATGCCGAACATTGACAAAAAGTCATTGTGTTCTAAGCGACCTACGATCCAATTTAAATATTTGATCAGCAAGAAAAATCTGCAATAAAGTCGTTCGTAAAGTCAACGATGACAATGGTCAACCAATTAATTATTTATCTATTCAGCTCATGAAGCTCATGAAAAGAGCCTACTGTTGGGCAAAGACCTCTTCACTGTCACACCCACTCTGAAATAATTTAATTTAAATTTAATACATCCGCTGAGTAATAATAATGCAGCCTATATACGTCTCACTGTAGGGCACAGGTCTTCTCCCAGAGAGAGAGAGAGAGAGAGTATGGGCGTGCCCACCGCGAATTGGCAATCTCAAGTGTTGAGATATGTGAACACCTCAAACACTCAGGTTTCTCCACGATGTTTTCCTCCAGCGTTAGCGAGTGGTATTGCTACTATATTTTCACAAATGTACGTAATTTAGAAATAGTATAGAATAGAATAGAAATCGTTTATTACCAAAACACGAACAATTTAAAAAAGCAATAATAGCAGATTTATATTACTTCTTAGACAAAGTTGAAATCAAAGTCATTGATTGGTACATGACGGGATTCGAACCCACGACCTCCCGAATGAGAACCCGGTGTTCTACTGCTCCGCTACCACCGCTTCTGAATAATTTAAAATATTCTGCGGATCAATTGGAAATTTTCTGCTTTCTCAATTTTATGTTTTCTGCGTACCACTAGCAAAAATATATTTTATTGCTCACCTAAGCCGATAGTTTAAATGATAAGCTGTGACAACACAAACACTTCACTGTTGCGAGGTCGCTTCACCTGGTCGCGTCGGTAAATCATCTCCACGGATGTAAAGCTCCTGAAGTTATGTCACAGAGAGCGTGAATGCAAGGTATTTATTGCCGGTGCGCGTGAGAGCGTTTTGTTCGAGCATTGTCGTCGCGCGCCCGATGGACCGATACCGGCCAGGAGGTAGGAAGGAAACCAGGAACGCGGATAGTCGAAAGTTCTGTTTTGAACCAGATATTCTTATCGTCAGTCGTTAAGCCAAGTCAGAGGCCTTAGGGCGGCTTGCTTGACAACTTCTGACAGTAGACGAGCCACTAGTCTACGAGTACAAGCCTCCACCAATCCAGACTTGGCCCCCGTGGTGGAGTATGGCCTATACCTTCCTCAGGGAAGAGACCCGTGCCCCTCGATGGGGACATAATGGGTTGATGATGATGATTCTTATCGTAACCCAGTTGAAACAGAGAATTTTGACAGAAGCAGAGAATTGACAGAAGGGATGATGAGTCATATCGCTCGTAGCCCCGGCTGCCTGAGTGATCTTAAACGATCACGAAGGTTAAGCAACACAGGGCGCGTTCAGTGCATGGATGGGTCGCCGTCTATGCCTAACGCTAGTGGCATTTTTCCGAGCGGTTTCGTGCTTCGCAAGGCACGTTAAGCTGTTGGTGCCGCCTGCCGTCGATAGATGGCAGTCGTTAAGCCAAGTCAGAGGCCTTAGGGCGGCTTGACAACTTCTGACAGTAGACGAGCCACTAGTCTACAAGCCTCCACCAATCCGGACTTGGCCCCCGTGGTGGAGTATAGCCTATACCTTCCTCAGGGAAGAGACCCGTGCCCCTCGGTGGGGACATAATGGGTTGATGATGATGATTCTTATCGTAACCCAGTTGAAACAGAGAATTTTGACAGAAGCAGAGAATTGACAGAAGGGATGATGAGTCATTTCATAAGCAGCCTATATACGTCCCACTGTAGGGCACAGACCTTCTCTCAGAGAGAGAGAGAGTATGGGCATAATCACCACGCGTGCCCACCGCGGATTGGCGATTTCAAGCGCTGAGGTATGTGAACAGCTCAGACACCCAGGTTTCCTCACGATGTTTTCCTTCACCGTTAGCGAGTGGTATTGCTACTATAACTTCACAAATGTACATAACTTAGAAAGAAAAGTCATAGGTACATGCCTGCACTGGGAATCGAACCTGGGTCTCCCGCTCATTTAGTATGAGTTTTTTTCTGTCAATCCTCTGTTTCTGTCAAAATTGTCTGTTTCATGTCGCATGTGGGCCTGAGCGACGCGACTTTCACATTGCGAAATCTGACGTTAGCTTATTATTCTGTCGTCGCAGAATGTCATACTTATACCGAGTCTTATGACGACGCGAGTCACGCGTCTTAATGACAAAATTAGCGATTTTCCAGTACATTAATTGTCAAATTGTGACATAATATCAGCGCCACAAAACGTATGACTCACGCCGTTGTACTACCTATGCTGCTCGTGTTTTTGACGACGATATCAGATATTCACAATATCAGATACTTTAAATGTTCAAAGTTGAACATTTTTGTTTTTTTTTTATTAATAAAGTGTGCAAGATTTTCACGAAATCTGAAATTTAACGACAAATATGATTGTGATGTACAAATCATCACCTCGAGATAAGTAAAAGATCTCACCGGGAATTGTAAATATTTTTTTTTGTTAATTAGGATGACGAGCATCCCCTCCCCACTAGCCTCGTACCTAACTCATCTTCTACCACACCGTCCATACTTCGCAGCTCTCTAAAACGAATAGTCCCGAATCGCTCCGATACGCATCTCGGTTGCGCGGGAGCATGACATAGATAATCTGTGCCTCCCGCCGAGCCGCTGTGCCGATATCATACGGGGAAGGGCGTGGGCCATTTCGCCGACGGGGTAAATTTGTAACAGTTTGCGACTATAACTTTTAAAGTAACTGTGAAAGAAAGAAAATATCGTGAGGAAACCGAGTACTTGAGGTGTTTACATACGGGCCTAATTATGCGCACAAAATCCTGAGCGATTGCAATCGCTTAACTGTCAAATTCCATACTAATTTGACAGTTAGACGATTGGAATCGCTCAGCGCTTCAAATCGCTAATCCACAGCGGGTATGGGTGGTGATTAGACCAGCCTCTTTCTCTAAGATAAGGCTTGTGCCCCGCAGGACATATAGGTATATCTACAGGCTCTTTATGTTATGTTATGATATTTAAAATAATCCATAGGCGATATTCAGCGAGCTCCTCACTCTGATTGGGAAATCCTTTTAATACGATGGCGAACATCATCGAACGCTAAGAAAAAAGTGGCGCACTTACGTCAGTTCTAATCACTTGAACCATCTATCATTCACAGAGAGGTGATATGATCTCTCTCTGAATCCATTGAGCAGAATTATAGTAGATTTGAAGGATGATTTAAATAAGAAGATGTTATCTGTTATCAGGCTACGTAATATTATGGTCCTGTTTTATTTATTCGTTTTGTCTTTTGTGTATTTAGTTTCCTTTCTGTTGTTGTGCATATTATGTTACTTATCTATTTAGTTTGTTTCTGTGATGTGTCTTGTTGGCATAATAATAAATGTCTTTCTTTCTTTCCCATCTATTTGGAATCTAAATGGACTAATCCTGACTCCGGATGTTTTAGGGGTAAAAAAAAGTGCAGTCCAAATTCGTGTTACAGACAGTACTGCGACCAAAATATCGTCTATATTCCTAGGTAGACTGTCTTAGACTGCCACATTAGTCTAGCGGCTAACACGCTTGAGTACCAAAACGGACGTTATGGGTTCGATTCCCCCTGGAGGCCGCCGTACTTGATTTGTACAAATGGCCTCAGTCTGACTGTATTTCCAAGTTTGTGATATTTCTGTCTGGCTACCACATCACAGGGTATCCTGGTTTGGGACCAGGATAAGTGTTTGTATTCTATGGAAGTTATTAGTTTATTTAGTTAAGTTATTCGAGGTACCTTACGGTATCCTATGAAGGTAGATAGGCTTAACAATAGAGTTGGTAAGTTACCAAGCGTCTTCGAATCACCAACGTCTCGTTAGCTCGACCCAAAGAAATCAACACACGCATTCCTCTCATGAACCCATAAGTTCCCATAACGGACCTCGGACAACAGGCAAACACCAAGTTCCAATTACGCCCGACCGCGCCGCGTATCCCGTCGTGAGTCTGCCATCCGCCCACAGCCGAGCCAACTTAATAAATGCCCATTAAAATAAATTGTTTGGCATTGTTAGCTTCTGAGTCCTGCAGCTCGACCTGATTGCCGGCCCTATATTAGCGATTAGCCAATAAACTATAGGGAATTGTTATTTATTATTTTTCAGAGACGTTCCAAATGCTAATTCGTAAAACGCGAGCTGTTGCTAAGCACAGAGGCACGGTATATGACAGCAATAGATGATTCGGTGCACATTTAAAAGGAAATAGACGCTCAAGTGAGTCTCCCAGGCTTGGAGAAACAACAACGGGCTGTTCATATGGGAAAATAGGATCTTTCAGGACATCAATTTCTTATACCTAGTTACCGGTTGGATCAGTAGCGTAGCGGTAGATTTGCATGCTACATACCGGCACTGAACGGTTACATATTCGACAACAATCGGAAGGACATAATATGATCAGATTGGAAGCTTCAAACACAACGTTTTTACAAGGCCGTTGTACAAACGTTGTGTAAAGGTTGTATGAAAACTAGTCCATTGTCCATGTGAAATCGCCCTTTGACCTCTCTAGAGTTATTTTCAGTATGGGCCTGGCCTTGAAAAGTGATGGCCTGCCACATCGAATCCTAATGACATGTATGCAGTAACCCTACATCCTGAGGTAAATTAAGACCATTTTGAGGTTAGTAAGCCCCAACTGCTTCGCCCCTATCTACGACATTTCTTAACGGTGCGTGCTAGAGTCATAAGCGTGACTTGAAGACATTGTGATGATTTTAACGTTTCGTAAGGCTATGCAATTCGGCGATCATTCATTGAACTGCGGCGCAAAGTGTTTTGTCTGCGGCTCCGGAACAGTTAATTCTTTGATAAATACTGCCATTGGATTGAGCCAAAACATGGGAGAAACGATGACTTCGATGAACAAATTACACCTGTGATGAAATAGAAATTGTAATGTGATGTAAACAACTTCTGGTGGGTGGGTCTCATTATTTACATTTTCCATTGGAACGGAAATTGTGATACCGCCAGATTTATGCAAATCCGTCTCACAATATCCATTGACGTGAAAAACATCGAATGGATATAGTGATAGCCGATTTCTCTAACAAACCGTCTCAGTATTACCATTATAAGCGATTTATGAGAACTTATTGACACATTCTCAACTGGCCAGTACCTCTCTATTAGTGAAGTCGGCGTCGCAATTTTAAAAACGCAATGGAAATAGTGATACATGTAGTATCAGAATAACCGTCAATGGTTATTCTCAGTGGTTCTGGTTGCAACCAAAAGGTCTGGTTTTTAGAACCGAGCCATTTTAATGACACGGGGTGTCGTTTCCAGGACCTTGCACAGTGTGCTGATTCGTGACACCAACACCTTTATATTGATTGTGTAGGGATCACGAATATCGTTGAATGTTAAGAGCGTATACGCGTAAACACGGCGACCGACCTTCTGTTCAGTTAAATATTTCCTACGATCGCATGTAGGCCTAAGTAAGTAGCCATACTGTAGCGTAATATAGCATCGTAAATAGTTACCTTATAGTCAATTTTAGTTGAATTACGTCCAATTGAACGGTCGGAACGAAAATGCTTTATTCATCTAACAGTTAACTGAAACTGCATCAATACTCTTATTAGCTTCAGAATTATGCCGTTCTGTAATCTTAATGGCCGATCTATTCTTAAAAATAGCTTCCTAAACGTCAAAACTATCTCTCGCAGCAATGACCAATATGTTTCTAAAGATTGTATCGCCAAAAGCTGTGTCAATATCCTCAGCCATTTGTAGCTGGGTTTTTTCAACCCGGCACGAGGCAGATCTTAATCGCACTGAGTCGGTCAACTGACACTTTGACAGGAGATGCACGCCACCATCTTGGATTATTTTCTTTGTTTTGACAGCTTGTAACCGGTTTTGTTTTCGGGTGAGAGGATTATTAAGTTTGCCGGTGCGTTTTTAGAACTGTCTTCCAATTATAGATATAAATTGAATTGATGTCCTCGTTTTAGTTTCTAGGTATCTAGTTTCACATTCTATCTTTCATCGTAGTTTGGAACCAGGGCCGAGAATCTACAAGAGGACAGTAACTGTACCGCAGTAACTGTTATTTTGACACAACTTGTAGTCTACTAAACAATTACACTGCAATATCATCGTAATGGTGCGATAATTAAATCAGCACCTCTCATTGCATTGCATCGAGTTACATTCTACGGGTTATTCCCTTGGAATGTGATTGGTAAGTAGATTTAAAACAGTGTCAATAAAATAGCTACTACCGTTCTATTAAATGCATTTAGTAGACTCGTGCGCTTGGTCAAGTGATTGTAGTGTGTGGATGTTGTTCACACACATACGAGCTATAATATTGCAGTCTAATCAGGCTGTCACCGTTTTGTTACATGAGAATTGACAGTGATCTTAGTCAATTATGTACCACAAATTCGATTTTTCCTTGTATCATCTAAGCGACAAAAACAGAGGACAGAGACACTGTAAATAGAGTCTGCCGTCATATTTAAAATTTTCGTCATATTCAATTGCAGCCCTGAGGTTTGTCAAATTGATGCCCATACGCTGTGTGGTGCCTCATATTCGCTGTGGTATTATTTGAAATGAAGTGCATTTCCGTCTCTGCTAGTTGATCGGGCAAACCTATTTGTTCCTACTAGGCCGGCGGCAGAGCTAGATGTTGCGGTCAGATAGTTCGCAGAGCGCTTATTCTGTTACCTATAGTTTGAAAGATTCTGTGTGAAGGAACAAACTTGGTACTTACAAGATGATGTAAGTTCTAATTTATAGTTTTTTCAGATCCCATGATGAAACTTTTTTCTGCCTATAGCAGACTAACCCCCGGTTTCTCGAACGCTAACAATCTGTCAATTCACCGCTAAGACCTGTCGGTTGTTTTCTTTGTACGCACCTTAGCCAACGGACAGCTGTTTACAGTAGATTACTAGATAGCTAGTGTACAAAAAATAGGTTTTAAAATTGTCCTCATCACGGGTTAGTGCAACAAAAAAGAATATAACCAACGAAACGTACTGACGACTTGGTTGAGGTGGAAGGAAAATACTGGATGTGAAAAGGCCAGCTCTTATATTACGCGCACAAATAAGATAAGATAAGATGAGAATATTCTTTATTGTACCAAGAAAAACACAAACATTATGTTTACAAAAATGCAGTACAATTGGCGGCCTTAGTAGTATGGAATTTGACAGTCAGATGATTGGAATCGCTCAGGATTTGGTGCGCATAATTAGACCCCTAATCGCTCGAGCGCATAATCGCTCGTAGCCCCGGCTGCCTGAGTGATCTTAAACGATCACGAAGGTTAAGCAATACAGGGCGCGTTCAGTGCATGGATGGGTCGCCGTCTATGCCTAACGCTAGTGGCATTTTTCCGAGCGGTTCCGTGCTTCGCATGGCACGTTAAGCTGTTGGTGCCAGCTGCCGTCGATAGATGGCAGTCGTTAAGCCAAGTCAGAGGCCTTAGGGCGGCTTGACAACTTCTGACAGTAGACGAGCCACTAGTCTACAAGCCTCCACCAATCCGGACTTGGCTTCCGTGGTGGAGTATGGCCTATACCTTCCACAGGGAAGAGACCCGTGCCCCTCGGTGGGGACATAATGGGTTGATGATGATGAATTAGGCCCCAAGATCGAAATGAATGGCGTGCATTAGAAGAGACCTACACACAGCATTGGTTGGCTATAGTTTGAAGAAGAGATACTGATGGGACACGCACAATTTCTCAAGAATAAGCCTGCAAGAGTTCATGCAATAGCGCACTAATACGGAGATCTGCTCGGCAATAAATATCCCCGGTGCGGTTATTACGTGTGCGTCCGCGGGCGACGCGCTGCTTACGCGTCGAGATGCGTCGATACTGGCCCTAGCCTCACGACGAATTGGGACGGCCATTGGCATTATAGAAGGAAAACATCGTGAGGAAACCTAATTAGGCCCATACTCTCTCTCTGAGAGAAGGCCTGTGCCCTACAGCGACGTACACACACTTACACATGCTTTTAGAATCCGTTCTAAAACATGTGTAAGTGTACAATATAAATATAAATTTAATAATATAACATATATAATATGATGTAACCTAGTAGTAACTTAGAACCAACATTTTCGGTTATGTCCAACTTGATCATATATTTTTTTTATAGTATAAAAGTAGAAATCTATTATTGGATTTGTATCTGATTATATTTTTAAGAACTTATTAAATGTATCGCCGTTGATTTCTCGAAATAAACTAATAAAATATATATAGGCTGCATTATTGTTGGCATTCACAGGGTGTCTCTAGAACCAATGCTGGCAAAAGAGCACCTCTCAACAGAATGTGCGATAGCTATAATATAGCATTTACGGAAGTTGATTTGTTTCATAAGTCAAAGCAGTGCTGCAAGCAAATGTTCACAAGAATCCTGTCACATTCATGAGCTGTACCGATTTGTTGCGTTTACTTCTTCCAATGTATAATATTAATGATTGTTTGTGTATGTATCTCTTTCTAAAACTGTTGCTTTAGTGTTGTTCATTTTAATGTTAGAACTAAATCTAGAGTTCTGTATTGCGCCTCTTACTTATCTGTGGGAAATGCTGAGGAATTGGCAAAATGTACTATATTGACTCTAATATTTTGTATGCTATAAGTTTATCAATTATGTTTTAATAAATAAATAAATAAATTATGCGAATGCATAGCATTGAGGATTAAGTACCTACCTCGAAAATGCGATATTTCATAAAAACGTCAGCTACAGTTTGTGTCTTCCAAAATATTTTGTTCTTTGTGTTTTTTCTCATATACCTACATGTTTTACAAATATAAGCAGAAACAAATGAATATTTTTTTTTAAATGTGCATTCGATCCCGTTTCGTCTCTCTGTAAAGTCTGTATCTTGTGCTAAGTGATAGGCTCCAAAAATGTGCAAAGCATACTTTGTGCAAAAACATTAAAGAAGATAACAAAGACCAGTTCAATACTCGGTTTTGGAAAAAGAACTTAGACTGTTAATTAAGAACCTGAAAATACTAAGGTCGACTTGCATTACTTCTTAAATGTCGCTTAAGTAGCCATTTAAATTAAATTTTTATGGAGAATTTGTTTAATTTCTACTTAATCCACATTTAAGAAACTGGTGAAAATCAGCCTTCGTATGGTATTTTCCAAAACATTATCTCCATAACAATCTAGATCCTGTAAATTCTCCATAATAATCTAGATCCAAGGTGTCATGTACCTTAACAAATTACATTTACCAGCTGTAACATTCTCATGGCATAATAATACATGATTGATTAATCTTGAAATGGATACCTACATTTAATATTTCGTAATGAAAATTAAATCATGCTTTCGCTATAATGAATAAAAGTATTTTGATTTTTAAGTCTCGCTTGCAAGCTTATGCAATACAGTGCACTGGGCAAAAGCAGCCAAGTCGGTAAGTATCACATTCATATCCAACCAGCCCCTCTACTCTCGACGCTATTGTGTTCAAATTGCCACTAGAGTTGGCTAAATTAGCGTGAAGAGTAGAGGGGCTATTGCTTAGCCCAACCAAACAAGCGTTACTTAGCGTGCCCGTATTCACCGCCTCGTTGGCTAAATTAGCGTCGAGAGTAGAGGGGCTATATCTTAGCCCAACCAACCAAGCGTTACTTAGCGTGCCCGTATTCACCGCCTCGTTGGCTAAATTAGCGTCGAGAGTAGAGGGGCTATAGCTTAGCCCAACCAAACAAGCGTTACTTAGCGTGCCCGTATTCACCGCCTCGTTGGCTAAATTAGCGTCGAGAGTAGAGGGGCTATAGCTTAGCCCAACCAACCAAGCGTTACTTAGCGTGCCCGTATTCACGGCCTCGTTGGCTAAATTAGCGTCGAGAGTAGAGGGGCTATAGCTTAGCCCAACCAAACAAGCGTTACTTAGCGTGCCCGTATTCAACGCCTCGTTGGCTAAATTAGCGTCGAGAGTAGAGGGGCTAATAGCTTAGCCCAACCAAACAAGCGTTACTTAGCGTGCCCGTATTCACCGCGTCAGGCGCAGCATTAGTCTTTAATTTAAAAATTTCAATTGGTGCCCAATTTTTTGCTCGCTACCGCGTCGACTCAATTTATCGTGGCTGATGGTTAACATTAGTTAGGAGGTGACTGCAAATATGTACAGTGGAATGTTGGCGGGAAAGTGGACCAAGTGGGTTTTTAATAAAATTGATTTTTAAAGTCGTGTAAGGTTTTGGGTTAATTCAATCGGAATTGAAGCTCTAATTTTACTAGTTCATAAAAATTCTTATCGAATTAAAGTTTAGTAGGTACTCCATCTGTCCATCTTCGCTGGAAGGCGCTGGATGCAGGCCGCTTCCAACCGGTCTTTTTGGAAATCCATGGAGGAGGCCTATGTCCACCAGTGGACTTCTTGTGGCGGAATGATGATGATGTAACTACTCCAAATACGATGATAATACTATACGGTCAATTAATGTGAAATGGAAGGAATGCTAATTTAGGTCATCCTGCCTTAGACATGCTGCCTCACTTTGGAAGCTCGGACTGCGGTTCTACCTTATAATAATTCTATTAGTATAATAATTCTATTAATAGACTGTGTTCGCCCAAAGATTTTTTAGTTCTTTAGGTCCTCGTATTTATAATAAGGTAAACAAGGTATTAGGAATAAGGTAATAAATATCTATCCTCTAGCTAAATAAGCCTGCAAAAAGGTCATTTACAGTCATTTTCTTAAACTCTCGTACGATGAAACCGAGGATGTTTTAAAAATACAACTATAAAATTATAATTATTTTCTTATAAATGTGAAAGTTTGTGGATTGAATAACTGATGGTAGTTTTGATTATTTAAGTACTTATATAAATAATTACGTATTACCAAGAGCATACCGACAAACTGCATCAACAGTTTGGTAATCTTGTATAATAGTCAACTTTCATGTTTTCGCACAAATAAATAAATATCAGACTAGCAGAAAAATATAGAGACCCAAGAACTTGCATTAAGTCGGAGACCCGATAGTTGACTGCTGGTCCACACTTATATTTTTGTTGCCTAGTAAACCGTAATGTAACTGAGCAGAGTGCATCCGTGTAATAGTTATTTAAGATACACGTGCGGAAAGTAAGGTTTTATACGAATAAGTACCAAATTGAAAACACGAGCAACATTTTTCAATGCATTTTGCGAGGAAATACAACAAAAAAATAAGTATAATAAAGTAATTTTATTTCACCAAAGCCTATTTACAACAAAATGGCGTGCTTTCTTTGCAGAGCGCGCGTTTCACACAGTTTTTTTTTCTTGAGGCAAATGTACAGTATACATCCAATAATATGAAATATATTTTTGTTTGCGGAAACAAAACACGTACTTTTAAATGAGATAATCAAGAATCTTATGTGTTATGGTGTTTATCATCATTCAATTATTGCTAGAGCGCGCATACTTATAAATAATTGTTTTTTTTTGGACAGCAAAACCTCCTTGCATCTTTGTAATTTTTTAAATTTTATGACTTGCACCATGCACCACAGAGTCAAAAACATAAAAAAAATTACTTTATTTCACGCGTGAAATAAAGGATTTCATTACTGTTTTATTTCACGCGTGAAATAAAGAGTCGGTTTCCGCATAATTTTGTTATATAAAAAAGAATACTTTACGAGCAACTGCATTGAAAAGGTTAATGTGCTGCTGACTGTACACGTTTCGCGTCTCGTAAAATTAGTGAAAACTCAGGCCACGCCTGACTCTCTGTTTAACAGCCTCATTCAGGCTAACAAGTTTAGAGCCTACTATCATTATCTTCAGATCTATCACGTACAATAATTGGTACTTATTTGTTTAGGAGCTTAATTCTCCTGCCCCGCCTTGGGTGAGTATTAAACAGATGCCACTTTACTTTTACTGTTAGTGAAATAGGTAGTAGTTAAGTTTAGAATTTCTCGGTGTTTTACATTTGGCTTGAAGCCGTTGATAGTCAGCCTTAGCAGTTTTGAAGATATACTAGTAGAAATCTAATCTAACCTAATCTAGGTCTCATTTTGGTAACGTATTATGCAGGATATGTACGAGATCATAGTATGTACCTTTTGTATTGTGATTTATAATTGTATGTTGTAACTTGTTAATGTACGTGTGTGTTTCTGTTGATGAAATAAATGGTTTTTGTTTTTCTTCTTCTTGTTATTTCACATAAAACAGATATTACGAACTTATCTTTTAGTTTGTATGAACCAAGCATATTTTTTGAGAGGTCCTACGTGCTTAGACATAGTTGAGAGAACGTACTTTTCAACTGTAAAATGAAGTTTGTAATTGTTTGTTTATAACCCTAGGGGCGCGAGTCTTTATCGCACTTCTCCGGTTTTTTTTAGAATACGCATCTAGTATTCTAAGGGCAGCTGTCGAACATTTCTTCACAAAGATTGTTATTAAATTTTCTATCTTTTTAATTTAGATAACGAAGTGGATATTTCAACGTGCAATAAAACTCTCTTATTATAGCACCGAGCGACTTGTAACATTCAATTAAAAAAAAACATTTTACATAATAATATATATCACATAATAATAATATAATATAAAAGAATATAATCATGTAGGTACAGCGATATCATTCCGATATAAAAACCTAGCTGCAAAGTGGGTTACTCGGGGCTGCAAGTGATGTAAAATCATACGTAATACAGAGAAGTTTGTAAAGAGGCTCGAAATTTCACTGATGCCTGCACTTGCCCATTAGCTCAGTTGGGAGAGCGCTGGCACGGTTAGTCAGAGGTTCAAATCCCGGCATGGGTGGAATTTTTAGCCTCTAAATAAATTAAATCAAACCCACCTTGTTTGTTTACATAATTGTAGTTAATTTATGTTATTTTTCCGTAGTTTATGTAGTATATTTACATAACGTTAGTTTATGCAGTGTATCGTAACTTTTATAATAAGAAATCTAAATTTAATTTTAACCTAAAGAATTTATAGTCTGTTTTTTTAAATGTCAAAGTACAATATTAGACTATTAAAATAAAAACATTGTCACTTTTGAGCGGAGGTCTGGTTACCTATAATACAGAGCATTCTAGTTTGGGGACCAGGCATTATCTATGTACACCTCTTTTTTGTATTGTATTGTATAGCAAGTATTCAAAACATCGGGATTAAACAAGCGTAGGAGTGGTTTGTACTTACTTACGGACTGTAGAACGGTGAAAGTTGTCCATAGCGTGCTAATATTTTTGATATATTGGTACCTCAAAAAAATTGTAAGTAGATTTCCCAGCAAAGTTTTATGGACAAACGAGTTTATTTTTTTTTTCATTGCCCCGTATTTTTCGGACCAGCATCACTTTTTTGTCACCCTGTATTTAATTCTATTCAAGTCTGTTTTGTGAATAGTATTACAAAAATTATATGATTTTTTATTACTGAATTATTAAAGTCGCATTCGTTAACTGTGAAGGAAAACATCGCGAGGAAAACGGAACATTTGAATTAAATCGTTCTCGTGATGAGTTTCATTAAATTGCATTTCAACCGTTCAATTTTACGTATCAACCACTCAACCAATGTGTAGTGAGCAGTTTCTGGGCCACCTGTGTGG
The DNA here is from genome assembly GCA_963969515.1 of Yponomeuta evonymella. NCBI lineage: Eukaryota > Metazoa > Arthropoda > Insecta > Lepidoptera > Yponomeutidae > Yponomeuta > Yponomeuta evonymella. The sequence continues at coordinate 16,942,502 of OZ018354.1, read as the reverse complement.
CTGCAGTTTTCAGTGCCTGGAATATATCGGCTGCTTAACTAGATGGCGCTATAACCGTCGGCACTGCGATAAGATCACGACTATTTGCTGAAATAGCATCGGCCATCCGGGCCTTGATTCTAGCGTGGTCGACATCGGCTTCAGTGTCGAACGATAACTTTGTTCTTTTCAAACTAAAACTTTCGTGAGCACTACACATTATTAGACCGAGACGAACTGCCGACGCCGGCTCCGTCTCTGCTAACCATGATTAAGGTCTGCAAATTGGAGTGAAACCTTACAAGAGTTACAAGAGTGACTACGGAATTAAATTAACAATATTCTTTTGTGTCAAGTTTCAACGCAGAACGAACAAGAATTGTCCATGAAGTGGAGAATGGCAAACTAAAGTCTCTGCCAACCTTTTTGAAACTAGAAACGCAAATCCCGTCTACGCATCCTTTATATAAACAGCCTATATACATGCCACTGCAGGGCACAGGGCTTCTCTCAGAGAGAAAGTATCACAACGCTTGCCCGCCGCGAATCGGCGATTTCAAGCGCCGGGTATATAAACAACACAGACAACTGGGTTTCCTCAGGGGTTTTTCTTCACAGTTATCGAGTGGTATTGCTACTACAAATTCACAAATATACTTAAATTAGAAAACATTGTCATTGATACACGTATAATTTATCAAGCTTCGGTCGAGTGGCAGAGTTAAAAGTTACGCAAACGCTATCTGACATCACTCTCTGTTTGTTTAACCAGAGGTAAGCGTAATTCAGTAAATAAGTCCAAAAACGTCTTGCAGAGCTAACCACAGATAAATTGTATGACAGCTATTGACTCGTTTATCCCTGCATACCTGTTTATCTATATTCTTACTTATCAAGTGGTTTGTCGCCTTTTAATAGCCATCTAAATTAGATGCAGGAAGAGTTTTAATTAAATGCTACTTAGTAACACCTGTAATTTCCGCATTTAGCCTCATATTTGGGCCATTATACGCAAGCACCACAATCTTTAGCCATATTTATAGAAGAAATGGTGCAAGCTGGCCATAAAAGAAAGAAAGAAAAAAGAAAAGACATTTTACATATTGGTTTAACGGTTTCACTTACTTTTATTAACGTCGGGACGGCCGACTAGTTTCGACCTCGTCCGGAAGTCTTAATCACAGAGGAGAGTCTAGGCGTTTGCCGCGGCCATCGATCTCTCACTGCGGGCTCGCAGACGCTGCGCCCGCGCGGACAGCTCCGTTGCGGGAGGTGGAGGCGGGGGGCGGGCGTGAAACCGTTAAACCTATATATAATGTGCAGTGATTACGAAAGTTGAAGTTGTAAAATAGGAAAGACCTTTATTGTAACAAATTAACACATCACAAGAAAAAAAAACAATAGTTACAAATAAGGAAGAAAAAAAGAAGCTCACAGAAATAAACAGAGAACAGGTCAAAGTCAGAACATACATCTTGTGGTGTGTCAGAATTGCTACATAGGGCATCGCTACCAAATGGTTCAAAATTCCGTCCCTTGTCCGGCTAATAGATGCTATGCTACGTCCACGGCGACCCTAAATCGCCCGGATGACCAGAAGTCCGGTGGTCCGGTCAGCCAATGCACGATTTTCGCATTTACATGCCTGGCCCGGGCGTTTTAACTCGAGCTATTCAGCTAATGTGCGACGGCGGCGGTAGCTAGTAACTTGCAAATCTTTGTAGTTAGGAGGCCCTGCTGGTGTCTGGGGTAAGGCTTTGCGATTGTGGGGCGTCTCGGTGCTAACCAGAGGCACGAATTGAAAAAAATCATATCTTCTTTTACAGGGCCGGATTTTGAGGTCTGGATGCCCTGGGGAAACGAAGGAGCGGAGGCTTCTAATTATTTGCAAATAAAAAATACGAAACAAAAACACAAAAACTACAAGCCCTTCCCTTGTGAAGGCCCCAGGGCAGTAGCCCCGCCTGTCTTCCCCTAAATCCGGCCCTGTTCTTTTATGACACTTTGTGTCCCTGATACATTATGTCCTAGCAAAAAGTGAATATCATTAGTCTCAATGATTGTGACTCCTAGGGTGTCCTAAGAACATTGAAGCCCTTTTCGTCACAAACGATTGAAGTCCCTTATTACTGATCATTGGTTCCAGTTTTGTGTCGACACGAAAGACCGGGGGATACAAGACCACTAAAATATACCAAATCAGAAACCTTTTATTCATTGCACGATTAAAAAAAATTTTTTTTTAATTTAAAATAAACTTGAAATATTTACATTTTGCAAAAAGTGAATATCATAAAACTCAATGATTGTGACTTCCAGGGTGTCCTAAGAACATTGAGGCATTTTCGTCAAAAACGAAAATCGATTCAACTCCTATTACTGATCATTGGTTCCAGTTCTACTGTAGGTTCTGAGAATAGGCATCATAGTTATTGAAATCTATTATGTTAATTTTTTGCAACAACGTGTATTATAGGCGGCCCCTAAACGGTCAATTATATTGCGCAATATTGCGAATTGTGCAATATTATTGACCGATTAGAGTTAATATTGAATATTGCGCAATGATTGAACGAAAGTTAGAGCGAGTTTAATTTTTGTCAGTATTGCGCAATATTTTTCAGTCTGTGGTTCGTCGTCACGAGGAGTACACGCGCGGCACACAAAATGGCGGAAAGAGAGAATCCAAAAGTTAAGGAAAGAGAGTTTATCAGCGAATGTATCCAATTGTACAGAGAATTGCCATCTCTGTGGAATGTCAAGCTCGCGATATTCGAAACACTACAGCTGCAGCTAAATCTTGTTCGGATATGTTGCTTCGCACGGTGTACACGGGATCAATACTACTCTCCGACTAAACACGAAAACATTGTGCAGTTCGTATTATTGTGCAATATAATTGCTCGTTTGGATTCAGAGCGCCTTTCAATCTTATTGTACAATAAAAAGTATTGTACAATGTTATTGTAGGTCTAGGTGCCGCCTTAGAACACAGGATACGATTTTTTTTAATTGGTGGCGCTCATTAGCACCAGGTCGACCTGTCATCATTTGGCGATGCTTGCGCAATGGGGAATGTAAATATTTGTCTCTCCTGTTTTATTACACAAAAATTCGTACTCGATATTTAAAACGAATCGAGTATACGATACCAATACCACCTAGGAAGCTAGGAAGCTCCTAGGAAGTGTTGGTGGCGCATCGATAGAACGCTTGCTTAAATTTGTAATAAAACCCTAGTGTCTGAGATGTTCGTATATCTTAGTGCTCGCTACTTATAATGGTGCAACTATGACGCCAATTGGGTATTTGACAAAAATACTGGCTTATGACGTCACATTTCAGAGCACTCTTTTTATGTTTAATCTATTTCAAAATTGTAATAACTAGTGATTGATTAAAAGAGATACATTTTCCGAGATATCTTGTGATTTTTATTTTAATCAAGCATATGAAATAATTTATTGTTGATCGTGTCAAATACCGTATTGTATACCACTACTTAGATATAAGAAACTATTTGTAATTCTTTCTCCTGGTTGTGCAATAAAATGTTCTCTAAGTGCGGGAATCTCAGACCTAACTAAATTACCATACAACAAAGAAAACGTTAGATTCTGAGTGACCTTAGCATTTGAAATCACAAAACCGGATGGTTAAGGGGGGCGAGGGGGTGTTGGGTGCTTATTTTCTCTCTGGAAGAAGCCCTAAGTCCTGCAGTGAGAGGTTTAAAGACTGGTTTATTTATTTATTTATATATTTTATTGACACAGCCAACAGGTATTAAGCACAAATATACAGAGTTCTTATACTGATGTGGTTCTTGTCTGATACCCAATACCAGGCGTGCAACAACATTCAATACATGGTTATATGTAGTACAAATGTCTGGCGCAAAAGTGGAGTTGAGCCAACGAATATTCTCACCAACTCATTGAGTATTAGCATGCATATCTAGGAACAGCTTAAGCGTATGTAAATTCAGCACATTTGCACATAAAAGCCGATATTTCTATGTGAATTTAAGCGCAAGATTCGATTGAGACATTATTTCGACGTTATTGGCCGCGCACTCAAATTATTGCCTTTTAATTCACGCACTCGCGCCGCTCGAACACGATTTGCGAATAAAGCATTTTATGGGAACACCTGGAGAGATTGATTTTGTGTCGACACGACAGACCCGAGGATACAAGACTACTTAAATATACCAAATCAGAAATTTTTTATTCATTGCACGATTAAAATATGTTTTTAAATCTATAAACTTGAAATATAAGTTTCAATACAGTGCAAAAAAGCCCGTTTCCGTGACACGGGTAGATCATAGAAACCATTTGAAAAAAGTTTCATTCGAAAACCTCAAACCATGAAGATTCTATGTCAATTCAAAGAACCTATTGCAATAAAACGGCAATTTCATACTTTAACCCCTATTATTTACGAAGTTTCAATACAGTGCAAAAAAGCCCGTTTCCGTGACATACCCGTTGACCGCACGTTACCGGTGTCTTTCTGCGCTAGTATTGTAGTCTCACGGTCTTATTTATAAAAACTCGATTCAAAAACGCCAATTAAAATAGTCTGTGTCCTCGTAAAATCTGCAGATTTTAAAACGAAAAGATGTAGCCACAGATTAAGTAAACAGAGTCTTAGATTGGTTTTAGAGGAATCGTACCTGGCAAGAGCTGGATGAGAGTAGCCGAGGACCGTGCTCAGTGGCGTGCAATAGGAGAGGCCTATATCCAGCAGTGGACAAGCGTAGGCCGATGATGCTGAAGATGAATCGTGTTTTTATAAATAAAGCCGTCAAAATTTAAAAGTATTTAAGGTTGATTTTAGCTTGTATCGTTGCGCCCGCACTTCGTCAGCCCGTTGTAACCGTTGTAATATAGATAGGCCTTATGGTGATAATATATGGTGATAAGTAATATAGGTACATGGACGCACGCTGGTTACGTACGGTACGTTCTATAGGTGATGAACTTAATTTTACGTTTTTTGCAAAAGCTTTAACATTTATTTTTTTGTTCTTAGTTCCTAGAACCAGGTTAAAAGTTAAACAGAGGTGTAGAAAGAACTGAATATAATTTACAGCCACTTATACAAATCCTCATCATCCTGATGATGATGATGATTAGTTAGTCCTCAATCCATAATGGTGGTAGCCTAGTGGATAGAAGATTGGACTCGGAAGCGGGAAACCCAGGTTCGATTCCCAGTGCGGGCAAAGTCATTTAACTATGACTTTGTTTTTTAAGTTATGTACATTTCGTCGTTCATATTGCAAAATGTCACATGTTAAAAAATACGATTTTTGTCTTTTCATCGAAATAGTATGAAAATTTGTAAATTAGAAGAAAATTAAGTCGTAACAGTATACACAGCTAATCAGACCGAGGACTACGATGTCTTGCACGTGTGACAGAACCAATTTTTTTATACAATTTCGATGAAAAAACAAAAATCGTGTTTTTTGACATGTGACATTTTGCAATATAAACGACGATTTGTGAAATTATAGTAGCAATTCCACTCGCTAACGGTGAAGGAAAACATCGTGAGGAAACCTGGGTGTCTGAGCTATTCATATACCTCAGCGCTTGAAATCTCCAATCCGCGGCGGACACGCGTGGTGATTAAGCCCATACACTATCTCTGAGAGAAGGCCTGTGCCCTACAGTGAAACGTATATATGCTGCTTATGAATACAAATCCCTTGTGTTTAATTGAGCAGCCAGCTGCCATCAAAACTGCACCGTGATTTAAGTGGATACATTTATAGACCAGCGTTGAAGTATAACGAGGTATCAAAATTACAGATCTGCTAGGCTTTAGCCGTTCGTTTAAATTGCACGTCAGAAAAGAACTAGATCGATGGTATTTGGCGTAAAGTGTGTTAACGACTAGGACGTTTAATGTGTAATTTGAAAGGAATTTCGTGCGTACATTCTTTAGGAGTTTTATAGTAACCTTTTCAGTGCGGACGACAGTGATGTACTTATCTATTCTATTCTTAAGTAGGTGACATTTTCTGACACCTAATTAATATTATGTTCAGACAAAACCTGTAAATGTCTGCAATTAATTACATGGCTAAGTTTTTAATTGAGTAGCGTTGGGCGATGGTAACAAAAAATAATCGAATTATTCGAATATTGAAATTATTCGGTAGCAATTATACAAAGACTGAACAACCGAAAGAACACCAATTGAATAGTCGAATAATCGATCTGCATTCGATTAATTGTTCGCGTCGCGTTCCTCATACTCGTATGAAAGCTCACGTATTCGGATGAGTTTTTATCAGACGAATAATTTTGCCCATTCAGCTAAGAAGCAAATAAATGAATAAAGTATTATTATTATTTTTAAAGTTCCTCAGTATTCGTATGAATTTAAATCAAATGAATTATTGTTATATTGCAACCAACCAATTAAAAAACCAATTGGATTGTAGCAAATCGATTTTTACCGTGTAAAGTAGCATTAATTTATTTGTGTACTTTTGCTTTTGAATAAGTTCCTAACTTCAACTACCAGATAAGTAGAAAAGCCTCAATTGCAGAACTGGCCACAGTCACTGTCAATTACACGCTCTTGCAGGCGCTAAAGTGGAATTACGCGATTTGCGCGCGAATGATTGATTGTGCTCCGAGCGCGGCGACTGCCCTGTTAGACGTTTCCTATAGGCAAATTATTGTTAAGGTGCAGTGGTTTTCGAAATAAGTTGATAGTAGAAAGGAACAAAGATTTGATTTGTAAAATAGTTAAATTGAGTCGATTAAAAAAATTGTGCTGTGCAATACATTGGTGCCTGTGCTCCAGTAGCATATTTACGCTGTTACCTACTGTCTAGTCTAGCCGTAGTGTCTATTTCAAGATGCTGTTTGAAAGAAAATAGTAACTTGACTCAATATCGATCGCAGATATTAGGACCGCCTTGTTATTACGGACCCAAAAACCAGATCAAAGATTTTGTTGTTTGTGTTCCAAGCTTCTTGATAATTGTCATCTTGTAGTAACGGTCTCCTTAGACTTCTTTCAATTACTCTTTAAGATTGCTTTTACTTTGCCATCTCTGTCTCTCGCAAATTCTTTTTTTTATTATTGTACTTTAATTACATATTTTTTAATTTTTGTGAATTTTGGACAATGGATCAAGAAAACAGCCCGTTATGGATTCCAAACCAGATTAAGTAAAAAAAATTCACAATATTTCGGCCCCCGTAATGTATTCGAATAAAATGCGCGTGTGTAAATATCGAAAATATAGTTCAGAATATTCTTTAATATATTATGCTGCGATCATAAAACTTATTTTTATGTCCACTGCTGAAAACAGATTTACCACTTCTCTCTGCCACCGGCCACTGTTAGCATTCTGCCTCAGATCGTCGGTCCATCGAGCTTGTGGGCTCTGCCTAGGCCAGTTCGTGGTGTCCGCTCGAGAACCCCATTGCTCATAATAACTACATCGGTTATCGGTTATAAACTCAAGCCATCTTTTCCTCGGCAGCGCTGCATTGCCACTTCATCTTGCTAATCTTATAGGCTGTGTCAATCACCTTAGTTCCATTTCTGACTTAATACATCACAGAGACGCCGAGCGTGGCCTGTTCTATGGCACGCTGAGGGACTTTAAGGTGGTGGACTAGTTCTACCGTCATTGTGTACTTTCCAGCTCCTTCGTGACTTGCAGAACGCACTTCTCTACGAAACAGAATGTAACATAAATTAGAAGAGTTATCGGAGTTTTAGTAAAACTCGGGAAGCACCGCCACCCCACTACCGGTCGCGCCCGAATTCTACGGATGCGCGAGTTAAATTGGGCTGGAATTTAACAGGTTAAATAATATGTCAAATAATATTTTCACCTTGTTTATAGTCTCGGGTGGTAAACTTTTGGAGGTTGTACACTTTTATTTTTGTATTCTTCAATTCTTCTAGAAAGAACTTGTTATAGGTAGTATGTTACTGCAGCAGCCAGCAAAAGAGGCGTTGATGGACGAGCTCACCTCACATTGTAAGTCCATCAATGCCTAGTTGTGGCCAAGGCTTGTATATTCTTTTTCTCAAATAATGTGCGGAAATTAAAACTAAGTAGTACCAAGTAGAACATTTTACTTTTCAAAATCAATGACGAACAACGAACAACAATCTACGAGGGAACGAAAGGGGAACAAGTGGACGCTATCTACACCGATTTTTCAAGGGCCTTTGACAAGGTAAACCACGCAAACTTATTGAGGAAGTTACAATCGTTCGGAATTTGTGGATCCCTGTTGACATGGTGTAGATCATACCTCATGTTTAGGCAGTCCAGGGTTGTTGTTGACGGCCAGGAGTCTGAGCCTTTCCAGTCTCACTCAGGTGTACCACAGAGCTCTAATTTAGGACCACTATTTTTCAATTTATTTGTGAATGACCTAGTAAAATCGATTTCTTCTAGTAAAGTTTACATGTTTGCAGATGACTTAAAATTAACACGCGTAATTCAGGGTAATACTGACGCGCAACTGTTGCAGGGTGATATCGACCGTGTTAGTGACTGGTGCAAATTGAATAAGATGTATCTAAACGCATCTAAATGCCTGCATATAAAGTTCACACGTAAAAAGGGTACAAAGTGGCCGAGTTCATACAATGTTTCTGGTCAAATACTAAAGGAGGTCTTTGAGATCCGTGATCTGGGGGTAGTGTTGGATAGTGAACTTCGTTTTATTGCTCACATAGACTCAATCATTGGCTCTGCCCTTAGATCACTCGGATTCATTTTGAGGTTTTCCAAACAGTTTAAAAACCCTAAGACTGTGATACAACTTTACAACTGCCTGGTCCGAAGTAAACTGGAATACTGCAGCACAGTTTGGACTCCGTTCTATGATGTACACAGTGAGAGAATCGAGCGTGTTCAAAAGAGATTGCTGCGTCACCTGGCTTACCGTGCGGGGAAGGCTAAGTCCATTGAATCATACACTGCTAGATTAACTTACTTTAAAATGCATTCACTGAGTAAACGAAGGGCTGTCTTGGACCTTACGTTATTGTACAAGATTATCAACGGTAAAGTTGACTGTTCTGCGCTTCTCGATAACCTCTCATTAAATGTTCCACGTAGGTTACCTAGATATCCATGTCCGTTGCTAAACATTCGACCCTGTAGGACTAATTTAGGAAAGTACGCGCCTCTGCATCGTATGTCCAACCTCTATAACATCTCTTCAGCGAAAATACATACTTTAGATATTTTTAATGATACATTACTTAAATTTAAAAGAAAGCTGTTTGAATATCTATAGCTCATGTTTATTTAAATAGTTTCGTTATTATTCTATACGTGTAATATCCTTACGTATATTACAGTTTTGTTAAGATTTAGATGCATGCTGAGACATCCTATAAGTGGGTGAGCAATTACCATGTTACGTGTTTTTTTTTTCTTTTTGTGAATGTGTTGTTGTATTGCCTGTTGGTTGTCCTAAATAAATAAATAAATAAATCCAATCCAGTTCAAAAATAAAATAAAATATTTGATAAGTTACCTCCTTGGTTGCCATGTTTCGAAGTAAAATATCGTTCTGTTATATGGATTCGGGATTTTCCCTTTTTAAAAAAACACTTTTAATTAGAAATAGAATTAGAACTTATATTGAATAAAACAAAGGATATAGAAACGAGATGTAGAATATGGGTGTCTACTGTAAGACCGACGGATCGAGACTGGTGCCTGATATCGATGCATCATAGGGCTTGCTCTGAGGGGTGCTGACCATGCACTATTGCTCAGCACTAACCCTTACAATTCCAAGGTATAACAACCCCCTGCATAAGAGGAAACTTACGGGTTGATCAGTAAGTTTTCGGAAATTTAGTAAATTCTAAGTCGTGCTGGAGGGTCGGTGTCTACAGTTGACTGCCCTTCTTGGTTTTCATTATTTTGGGTCTGAGATAACAAAGTTCTGAAACACTTGTATTTCTTACAAAAATAATAAGACATAAAACTAACACATAGAGTAATTGACAAAATACTAAAAATAGGAAAGCTAACGTGATCCAAGATTGGGTTTGAGGTTTTTACTGTTTTTAGTTCTTCAATAGTTTGTTCTGACAGAAGTTTCAGGGATTCGAGCTTTATGTTTGAAATTTTTTTGTGAGACATGTTTAAATTCAGTTCATGGAGTTTGTTGGAATTACAGCATTGGTCGTTGATTATATTAAACTTAGGTCTTACATAATTCATTGTTATCCTAGGGTTAGACTTACTTAATAATATCTTGTTCCTACAGTATGCTATCTATACATTCAGGTTCGATGTTGAGTACACCTGTACCGGATATAGTAAGTTCTGTTAAGTTATTATTACATTCTATTGAGAGTTTAGTCGGTTCGGATTGGATAAATATCCACTTATTATTATTTAATTGATGCCAAATATCGATATATCCATATATTAATTTACTATTGCATTGTACAGGTAGTGAAGAAATGGCTTTAGTCATTAATTCCGTTTCACAAGATGGGTCGCCGATGACACTACGGGTCTCTAGATTTCTGCACATGAATGTTTCTTTGAAAATGTTTTTACATGGTTGAAGGTTATCTAGGGTGATATAAAGTGACTTATCCTTAGCTAGGGCTATATATTGTTTTGTAGGTATAATCATTGCATATGTGTCCGGCTTGCTGATGTTATGAGGTGTGGGTATAGGTATACCCCTAAATAAATCATACTTAACTAAAGTCACTAAAGGTATTTTGACTACGAAAACTAGCTTATTATCTAAAGAGTAGGATATCAGTTTTGACAGACTCATCAATAAATGTATATTGCTTAGATGTAATTCAACGGGGAAATCCTTATATTTAGGCATTATACTAACATGTTTTAAAATGTCGTTAAACAGTTGCTTAGGAGTGATTATCGAAGGATGCAATGTATTCGTTTTTGCGAATAGTACAGAGTTAACAATATCTTCAATCTTGAAAGACAATGTAAGCATATTTGCTTGTAAACTGTTTAGAGTTTTATCAATTAGATTTTCGAATGTAAGTTCATTTACAATTTTGGAAACATTATTCATAAAACGGGTTAAATTCTCGACTGTGGCGTCTAATATGGCTTCATTCTTATTCAGTTCATACAGGGATCGGTTAAGATTTGAAATTGCTGATTGGGATACAATAATGCTACTTTTCAGGGAATCTGAAAGTTTCTTATCATTATCATAAAGTGTTTGAATTGCATTATTATATTTTTCAGCATCTTCTTCACTTAGGGTGCCAAAAATGTGTTTAAATACGGTTCCAATGCCCGAGAACCAAGCTGACCTTTTGGTTGGGCCACTTGAGGTGAGATGGGAAATAGAGCTATGGTCTCGTAGAATATCACTATAGAGGGAGTCAAGTGGTTGCATCATGTTGTGACACTGGCCTCTAACGGCTTCATTCTGCTGACATAAGAACCTGATAGTACTAAAAGTTTCGCGAATATTATCCAGATGTTGATTAACGAAAGAGATGTCGATTGGAATAATTACATGAAAATGGTCATCTACGACTCGTAATGTACCAATCGGGTCAAACAGTATTCCGGGGCTCTTGATAATTGATTCGACGCTAGTAGCAAGAACTTGATTGTGATTAGTCACAATAAATCTGGAAAATATAATAACTAATTAAAATAAGAACTTAACTAAGTACATACTTTACCCTACCTAACTAAGGGTTATTCGCACTCGTGTGCTGGTTTCACTTGGTCAAAGTGGTGTTTGACATGGCGCCTATTTATTAGTAGTGATAACGTATTATTTCCATGTATTTTCACCACTTTGTATGGGCCTTTCCAGACTGGTGAAAGGGCTTTTCTTAACCTGAGATGATTTTTTAAATAGACATAATCGCCTACTTTGTATGTTATGTGTCTGATTTGTTTGTCATAATAGGCTTTAGATCTTTCTTTAGAAATCCGGATATTTTCTAACGCCTTTTCACGGGATATTTTCAAACGGTGGTTTAGCATTTTTACATATTCTGGGTATGTTACATCGGAGCGGAGATTAAACACGGAGTCAGGGATATAGGGTTTATGTCCAAACAACAGCTCGTAAGGGGTGAATTGGGTTGTGCAGTGGGTATTGCTGTTGTAGGCTAACATTGCTGTGTATACAAATTTATGCCAATCAGTTTGGTTTTCATTTACATATGACTTTAGGTACTCTTTAAGTGTGGAATGGCTTCTTTCGAGAGCACCTTGGGTTTGGGGGTGATATGGTGATGGCCAAATTTGTTTTATTTTAAGGAACTCGCAAGTGCGTTTAAATAGGTCGGCTGTGAAGTTAGTCCCTTGATCGGTAGTAATAATTTTGGGGATCCCGAAAAGGGATATGAAATGGACTAGGCATTCACAGCATTCTTCTGCTGTAGCATTTGAAATGGGGTAAGCGATGGAAAATTTGGTCAAGTCGTCTTGGAGGGTAAGAATGAATTTTAGTTTGAGAAGTCCGGCTTCAGGCAATGGTCCTACGATATCTAGACTGATGCGGTCAAATGGACGAGTCGAGGTCGTTGTTATTTGCATAGGGGATTTGTTTACTTTACGTAGGGCCTTGTTGGACTGACATGACTTGCAATTTTTTACATAGAGTTCAATATCTGACCGCATATTTTTCCAATAATAGCGTTCTTTGACTCTACTGTACATTCTAGTGGAACCTAAATGGCCTGCAATCGGTATATCATGGTTTTCCTTCAATATCTTTGCTATCTCTGTGGGAACGGGGTAAATTATGGTATTATGATGGATATTGACAGTAATTTTGTTATTGTCGAATAAATACATAATCATGCTATAGATTTTTGTATAAGCATGTTTATCGAATGGATTTCGAAAGTCCGATATAGCAATTTCTGTGACGTCTTCGGGCAAATCCTCCTTTGCGGATTTTAGACACTGAAATATTTCTGGGTAAGTACAGGAATCGAAATGGTAAACTTTTGTAAATAGAAAGTAGTAAGATTTCCCTTTGCTTTCCGCCTTTTTAAATGAATGCAATTCTCTTTCACTGTTTAGAAAATCTGTTGAATTTTCTATGTCAGATAATATTTCTTGGACGTACATGTTAGATTCATCAAGATCTATTGATGTGGGAACAAGGATGATTTTACATTGACTTTTTAGTAGGCTTTCGTTATGTTCATTGATACGTGTGTTATACGTTTTGTTTTTGTTGGCAAATGATTTCAGGAACTGGGAATAGTCAATGTTAGGCGTGTTTACAATTTCAGGACTTGGCGTTATAGGATCTGGCAAAGATGGGAGTTCTGGAGGAGTGAAGTCAACATCATTAGCATACGGGCTTGCATTATCATCACCAAAATCTATTAGGTCACTTAGTTGAATTAGGTCGAGATCTGGGTCTTGAGCTGATGTTGAAGGTCGTGGCTCATTAGATTGTGCTTGTGAGGTCGATGCCTCAGGATTAGCTTGACTTTCGACAATAGGGTTGACGGGATAGCGGGATAACGCATCGGCGTTGCTGTTAACTTTACCCTTTTTATATTCGATTTCGTAGTCGAATTCCTCTAACTTGAGTCGCCACCTGACTAACTTAGAGCCGGGGTCTTTGCAGTTGAAAAGCCATTTTAATGGACGGTGGTCGGTTACAATTTTAAAACGGCGTCCGTAGAGGTATGGTCGGAAGGTTTTAGTGCCAAAAAGGATAGCCAAACACTCCTTCTCGGTAACGCTATAGTTGCATTCGGCTTTATTCAAGGTACGAGATGCATAGGCAATGGGACGGTCTTTGCCTATGGGGCCTTGAGACAGGATAGCTGAGATCGCATAATTTGACGCGTCGCAGGTCAGGACAAAGGGTTTGGAAAAGTCAGGAAACGCCAACAAAGGGGCTGAGGTCAATGAGCCTTTTAAGGTCTCGAAGGATAATTGGTGTTCGTGTTTCCAGTTGAATGGAATGTCCTTTTTCAGGAGTGAAGTTAGGGGCTTAGCAACTTTGGATAAATCTGGGATAAATCTCCGGTAATAGGACACGAGGCCAAGGAAAGACTTTATGTCCTTAGGACATTTAGGTACTGGAAATTCCTTAACGGCTCTGATTTTTTCTGGATTAGGTCGGACACCTTGATCTGTAATGACATGACCGAGATAAGATACTTCATTGCGAAGAAATTCACACTTATCTGGTTGGAGCTTAAGGTTGAAATCACGAAGTCTTTGGAAAATGTCAGAAAGATTTTTGATGTGAGTTTCTAAGTCATAAGAATAAATGACTATGTCGTCAAGATAGACAAAACATTCTATTCCTTGAAGACCAGAGAGAGCTAAATTCATTAGCCTCTGAAAGGTGGAGGGGGCGTTTTTGAGCCCGAAAGGCATTCTTCCAAATTCGAAATGTCCTTGAGGGACTGAGAAAGCGGTCTTGGGGGCATCTTTTTCAGCCATTTGGATCTGATGAAAGCCGGAAGCAAGGTCAAGCGTACTGAAATATTTGCATTTCCCTAATTGGTCAAGAATTTCAGAAATATTAGGAATCGGATATGAATCTCCGATGGTGATATCGTTAAGCTTGCGGTAATCAATGACGATCCGCCACTTACGTTCACCGGAAGCATCGATTTTTTTTGGGACAACCCAGATTGGGGAAGACCATGGAGATGTTGAGGGTTTTATTATACCCTGACGAAGCATTTTGTTTATCTGAGATTGCACTTCTTGCTTATGTACTTCTGGGAATCTATATGACTTCGTGTTTATGGGAACAGAGGAGGACGTAGTTATTTCATGTTTCAGAATATCTGTCGCGGTTAAATTATCACCGGGTAAATGAAAAATGTCGGAATAATTAGCGCAGAGTTCAGTTAGACACTCTTTTTCTTCTTTGTTCAAATGGGATACCCTTAATTGGTTTAAGACTTCGGAAGTGCGGTCAACCGCAGGCATTTGTGTTTCAGCGGAAACGTGATTAATTTCATGATGTTGGGTACAAATTTCATCAAATGGAATTATTTGGAGTTTTAAATTGGAGTTCAGGACTATTGGAGATTCAGAGACATTAACGACGGATATGTTTATTCGAGAGTTATTTTTTACTTTTACTATGCAATTCGCAATCAGTAAGGACTCGATTGGGTTTTGGTCTAAGACAAAACCTTCTTTTACATCAGGATTTTGTACTGAGCACTCGATTACCGTCTGTGTTCGTGGAGGAATCGTGTATGTAGGTTCCTGGAATTTCAGGTGCAATTGAGTCTTGTCAATTGTGAGAGTTTGTCTGGCATAGTCGATTTTACTTTCTGATTCTGTAAAAAGGTCGTTTCCTAAAATACCGTCATATGGTATTGTGATTCCGGATGTGACATAGAAATGGTGAGTTAGTGAATTGAACTCAAT
The DNA here is from genome assembly GCA_963969515.1 of Yponomeuta evonymella. Classification (NCBI taxonomy): domain Eukaryota; kingdom Metazoa; phylum Arthropoda; class Insecta; order Lepidoptera; family Yponomeutidae; genus Yponomeuta; species Yponomeuta evonymella. The sequence continues at coordinate 16,927,114 of OZ018354.1, read as the reverse complement.
CGGGATACGGCCTTGAGAGGAAAGTGGCTTTTCCGATTGTCCTATTCCTGAAAATATTATATTGTCTTTTATAATTTTAGGCATGTTATCAATGGAGCTTTTTTTGATCAAGCTTATGGAGGCACCACTGTCCACTAAAAATGACAGGGGTCTGGCAGAAACGGAGGTAAGTATCTCAATATATGGTAAGTACTTTTTCAACGGATTCGTATTGATTTGGTATACTTTTTCAGGTGCTGTTGTTAGACTCGAGGATATGAAAGGCTCAGAGGATTTAGAAGCCGCTGCGGGGCGTATGGATACAGAGGATGTAGAAACCGCTGCTGGGCGTATTGATTCAGAGGATTGGTCTTTCCGGTGGGGCTGGTTACCCTGTGGCGTAGACTGTCGTTTAGTGAGATTCAGAGATAGGTTGGTATCGGCTTTTAATGGTTTATTTCCCGCGCGATACTCTACGGGAAATCCTGCTCGTTTAAATTGTCGACTTCGTCGACCCCTTCATCTTCTTGTTCAGACGAGGGTGAGACAACATGGTGTACAGGGTGATTACGCTGGTCTTGATTTTGAGAGTTGCCGAATCGTTTGTTATTGAATTCGCGTTTGCGGCAATTTTCAATGAGATGACCCTCGTTTTTGCAATAGCGACAGACAGGACGAGAATTGGAATAATTTTGTCTATTTTCGTTGGTGTTGTTTATTCCTGCACGATACCGAAATTCTCGGTTTTGAGAGCGCTGGGACTGGAACGACTGTTGAGGTCGATTCTGAGAATTGGTAGGCTGTTGGATGCGATTTTGGGAATTCGATGGTAGTTGGGGACGATTTTGGTAACTGGCACCACTATGTGGGGTTGGATTTTTCCTAAACGATGCCTGTATGAATTTTTCCTCAGATGAGGCAAAGTTTATCGCCTCATTGAGAGTAGCGGGATCACGACAACGGATAACGGTTGCCAATCTTGGATTTAACCCGGTCACAAATGTGTGTAAAGCCAGGTCTTGCATAGCAGCGACGCGGCCAGTCAGTTCTCCCTTTAGTCTTGTAGGTATAGATATATTTATCTCTGTTAATAGTTTTGCTAGACAAGACTCTACGCGGAGGCCAAACTGATTAACCGATTCGTTGCCGAATTGTCGACAATCTTGCAGCTCAGATAATAAGGCTGAATAATGCTTTTTCTCTCCAAACTGATTTTTTAGGAAATCTTCTAGCTGTTCAAATGATTCGAATTCTTTTATGGAACACGCAATTTCCGCGCGTCCTTCGAGTTGGGATAAGATGTACTTAAATAAGACATCTTGTTGAGTTGGCGAAGCCAATTCCAATGCATTTCGGCAATTACTAAGGAATGGCGTTAACTTATCTCGCTCGCCATTAAACTTATTTACGAATTTTATTAATATCCCTAGATCTAAGGTACTGTCTCTAGTTGATCTAGACGGCCCTGCTTCTTCTTTATCTTTGCCCATTGTGAATGCGTGGGCGACACTCAGTCAAAACAATAACAATATGCGATAAGATTGAGACAATGCGTGACCTCGGTCACTCTAGAGTTAGTTATTTGAATGTCTATGAATAAAACTTTTACGGAACACTTATGCACTTTCACTTTGAACTGGAATGTACTCACATGAGAAGGCAGGTAAGAGTTTGCATGATGATATCGGGTGTGACGAAATCCTCAAGGTAGAATTACGTTGATTCAGGACTGGTTCTTGGCTCGAGTAACGTAGAACTGGAACTAGGACTGGAATACGTGCTGGAACTTGTCTGGAGCTCGTATTGAACTGGAACTGGGCTTGTATTTGGGACTTGAATGCTGGAATCGGTGCTGAATTAAAGAAAGTAACACGCAGCTGGCGTTGTCTACTTATTCCACTATATGGTGGAATCCGTGATGGGTTGGTTATTGAAGTAGCACTATATATTTATTTTCTCACTTTTCAGGCTTTAGCACTGACACTTTCACTGACGGAGACGTCCGAGGACCTTTTAAGATCCCACCGCTGCCACCAAATGTTATATGGATTCGGGATTTTCCCTTTTTAAAAAAACACTTTTAATTAGAAATAGAATTAGAACTTATATTGAATAAAACAAAGGATATAGAAACGAGATGTAGAATATGGGTGTCTACTGTAAGACCGACGGATCGAGACTGGTGCCTGATATCGATGCATCATAGGGCTTGCTCTGAGGGGTGCTGACCATGCACTATTGCTCAGCACTAACCCTTACAATTCCAAGGTATAACAGTTCCATTTTTAAATTACACGACAAATATGAGTTTACTATGTAATTTATTATTTGGCCGCCAAAACACGACAGATATGGATTTTCATAAAATTTTTGCCGGCCGCTGTTCGCATTTATTTGGCCAGTACAGCAACTTCGATTTATCTCGAAGATGGCTGTCTTCAAGAAATTGTATTTTTTTCAACCGGTTATTGTCAATCTAAGCAAGTATGGAAGTTGTAACTGCTACTAGAAACACTGTATATTATAGCCAAGTTAAAGTTAAGTACACTAGTCTTTCGATCGTTATGTTACAATCAGTACAACTTACTCATTTCCATTTTAAGGTTTCGTAGAAAAATCGAAAACCCTTATTTGTTTAATATTGGGCTTTCTGATCGGGGTTTGAATTTTATTACTTTCAAGTCAGTTTTTGTTCACTTCAAAAAGTGAATAAAAACAAAAACTTTACGAGCGAAGTTTTTGTTCAATACACCCAACTGTATTCAACTTTAACTTTTAACTGTACTGATTTTTAGATTTATAATATGAGTATGTAGAATTGTGCTTGGATAAGTAAAATTAGAATGATTTTATTTATTTAAAACATTTGCCCGATGGGCACGCTTGGTAATTAAGCCCATACTATCTTTTTGAGAGGCCTGTGTCCTGCAGTGGTCTTTATTTAAAAAAATAAAAAAGTGTGTATGTTAGATAAGTTATGTTAAGTAATTAACTGATTTTTGAGAAACCTGAATAGAATAATATACTTAAGTATAGGGTGTACAAAATTAACGCAAAATTTTAATTTGCCCCCACTTTTGCTGTAAATTGTTGGTCACTGAAACCTTAGGGTTAGTAAAAACCGCCCAAGTACGAGTCGGACTCGCCCACGAAGGGTTCCGTACCATTATCTTTACAATATTACACAAAGATCGAGACAAGATAGATTAGGTACATTGAGAACAGTGTCATCTATAGAAAGCGTTAGCGACAAGAAGCGTTTAACATTGACATTTAAAAAGATGACATCGGCGCTGTGAAGGTTACATAGACGGCCGCCAGATGGCGAGCGTTGTCGTTAGACAACGTTTGTTGTATGGGAGTCCCCCTTAAATACTTATTTTATTCTGTTTTTAGTATTTGTTGTAAAATTCTAACCGTCTAGCTATCACGGTTCACGAGATACAGCCTGGTGACAGACAGAAAGATAGACGGACAGTGGAGTCTTAGTAATAGGGTTCCCTACCCCTTTGGGTATGGAGCGTTATACGATACAACAACGTGTTTTCATGATTGAAAAATATTTTAAAACTATTGAAAGTGTGGCGGTCGCAGGTCGAAAATGTTTCAATCCACTTGTTGATTTATTTCAATATTAAGTAACTGGCGTATACCTATATGACAGAAATGGAAACAGAAGTTCCAAGGACAGTTTTATACTAATTACGATACTGGCTATAACGTAAAATTTACGTGTTTCTTTTTAATGTTAACAGACTTAGGGCTTGAATAAAAAAAAAACACTTAAGGCCAGTTTCTGAATTGAGAATTTCGCTGAGTGAATAGTTAATTGTAGTGCTCTCTTCGAATTTCTCGGAAAAGAGCGTGACAGAACGTTACTTAAGTATTTACTTAGTGAAATTCTCAATTCAGAAACCAGCCCTTAAGGTCTTATTTATAAAACACGATTTCTTAAAACACTCGATAATCGCCGATTAAATTAGTCTAAGTTGGAGGTTCTACAAGGAAAGGACCACAGAAAACTACCTCTGAGGAGTGCTTTAGAGGAATCGTGTAAGGAATCGTTTTATAAATAAGGCCGTTAGACTTTTTGAGATACCACGTTAGAGTTATTTACTTGTCTAACCGACTTTATGTTTCGACTTTAACCGTTATGTTTCGTTCTTTTTGATACATCTGAAGAGACAAGCTGTAATTTGGACAATTTAATAAATAAATAAAATAAAATAAAAAATAAATTACTCAGTGAATTTCTCAGTTTAGAAACCAACGGGTTGGGCCCTATAACGTGAGAGTTGAACTTACTCTAGGCTAGTTTGTTGCTAAATCTGTAAGTAGCGACTGCTTAAGGGTCGCTAGCTGGTTTTCAAGTGCAATACAAAAGCGACAGAAGTACAGGTTTTTGTAAAAACATGACAACATAAACTCACGCCTGTATCCCGGAGGGGTAGGCAAAGACCAGGGTCTTTCACTTGCCACGGTCCTGATAAATCTCTTTAGCTTCATCAATATTCATTAGTCGTTGCATATAGCATGCTGGTTTTAGACACTTTTTATCTTGCCTTTTGCTAATACATCTTCTAATATTTATTTCCGCAATCTTTCTTCTTTTTATCCTGTCTATAGATCCAAACCAACGTACTTAATATTCATTTTTTAATTCTAGTCACTACATCCTCTTTAAGTCCACAACGTTCTCTAATCAAATTTTTGCGTATCCTGACATTCAAAGTGGCTTCTTGAAGACCTTATTAAACTTTAGCCTTTGCATCTACGTAATGAGATGATTTATACAGCGTCGAGTGGCACCTTCACTCACACTAGATGGGTGAAGGGACCACTCGGACGCTGCCGTCCCTGGGACATTGTTTTTTAGATGGAGTAGGCTTACCCACAGGAGAGAAAAGTCAATACGTGCGGAGCCAACCAAACCGCAGGTTTCCTCACGATGTTTTCCTTCAAGTTAGCGTGTGGTATTGCTACTACGAATTCCTATACGTATTCCAATACCTCATTGCTACTGTATTAATCCTACTTTCTTAAGGGTTTGGTATTTACTTTTAATACTTGGTGAGTTGGCTTTGCGATTAAAATGAAAAGCTCGATCTGTTGTTGACTGTACGTACATCTAGAAGCTTCTGTTGTTCTTCACTTGTGTAGCAACTAACTATCACGCGTATCAAATAATTACACCATTAGTACGGTGTAAATGAGGTCCAGATGGAGTATCTTAATTAATCTCTTAATTAAATCGATCAATTAAAATAGCTCGCGTTGTCTCAGTGGGGACTCTGAAAATGCATAATATAAATTTAATATACTGGTTTTCATGTTCTTGTTGAAGAATTTGGCTCAGCAAATTGCTTGCGCATGCTTTGATTTACTTTGATCATATTAAAGGCTACATCGGTTTATTTTTTGAAAACACTTATGTACTAATTCAGTTTTGTCAAAAACCCATTTGATACTACAATATAGTTCGAGATCGGTAGAATTATTCTTAAAGAACTATCATAAAGAACATTATAAACAGCACAACCCGATCAAATAACAGCTTACACAGGCTAACAATCGAATAAAATGGCCCGAACAAAATAACTAAGCTCTATTTAAAAGAGACCTCAGGTTCGCAACAAAACGAGAAAATTTCTCGGGAGAAATAAAGTACAACAATTGATACAAGCCTTTATCCGCGGAAACGACTCGACCGCCCAGTCGCAGCCTGCAGGGTTCCCATGGACTCTAAGTTTTTGCACAAAATTGAGATTCAAACAGAGTGGAGGAGAATAGGTTAGCAACACTAGAGATTTTATTTAAGTACTAGCTGAGCCGGTAAACGTTGTTTTGCCATATTAATTAGCCTAAGACCTATTCTCAGACCTACCAAATATACAAAAAAAGTCATAAGAATCGGTGAAGCCGTTTCGGAGGAGTTCGATAACAAACACGGTGACACGAGATTTTTATACAATAGATTTGTTTTGACAACGAATAATCTTACCTAGATACAAATAATACCACAGATTTGTTTAGTAAATATAGAAACATCAGTAATATTACAGAAAATAAGAAAAAATCATAGGTTTTTGACTAAGATTTTTTATGCGGACTTTAAAATTGTTTAATAGAAGTTCACAACATTAAGTATTTTTTAATCTTTTCAACAATTGAACAAGAATAAATCATTTGTACTACGAACAAAGCTGATTTACTGCTGCTGTAAGTATTAATAAAGCGCTCTAACCATTGAGTGCTCTTGAGCGCACTGTCAAATTGCTTATTGTGTGTACAACATCCTGATTGGAAAGTAACTAATGTTTTGCTATTTAAAGTTCTTGATGGCAATCCTGGAACCGACTACCTGGGCCTAGATTCTGTTAATGCATTGTAGTAACATGACAACTGCATGAACATGGCGGTTTTCATTTCATGGCTGCTTTAAGTCTACGCGGGCACACCCATCAAACCTTCTAGGCGTCAATGGTACGAAAAAACACGTCACGTGACCCGACAGTGTACCTGTCATTATACTACAATGCACTAACAGAATCGAGGCCCAGGAATGTACTATGTTTAAGATGATTTGAGAAAAGATGGTCAGAGTGGAGTTTCTATTCGCTGCCTTTTTTTCCGCTACATATCGACTCGAAGGCAGCGGATAACATTGTACATTGACATTCAACAAACAGAATGTAAATTCATTAAACATTGATTTCATTCAGCTTTTAGTATTTGTTGTTATAGCGGCAACATAAATACATCATCTGTGAAAATTTCAACTCTGTAACTATTACGGTTCATGAGATACAGCCTGGTGACAGACGAACGGACGGACGGACAGCGGAGTTTTAGTAATAGGGTCCCTTACCCTTTGGGCACGGAACCCTAAAAACAAACGTCGAAACTGAATTCGATTTTGTTACCGAACGAAGCTGAGTTTAGTGTACTCCATATTTGGAATTCCGAACTCGAGTTAAGACAAACCTCGTTTAGTTTGAATAATGAAATTGGCACTGGGTAACCCGACCACAACAGCTCTAATTCAAGTCATTCAGCCCCATAGCGCGCGCATAACTTACCTGCCACAAAGCCGGAATGCAGCGATAAATAGGGAGCTAGTGGCTCTTATACTAGTGGCTTACAGTCTAACGGTCTTATTTATAGAAAGTCGATTCCACTGAAACACACTTCAGTACCCGAAACCGGCGTGCGTGCATGCAACGACTAATGAATGTTGAGGAAGCGAAAGTAATCTGTCAGGATCGTGGCAAGTGGCAGTCACTGGTCTCTGCCTACCCCTCTGGGATACAGGCGTGAGTTTATGTATGCATGTAAGTATGTATTCTTCAGACGGAGTTATAGTCGGTTTATAGCAGGAATTCCTAATACAAACCGGTTTAACACCGTCTTAAGAGTGTTTTAGTGGAGTCGATTTATTTATAGATAAGACTGAACTTTTGCCTTAAAAAGACTTTAAAGAAAGAAAGAAATACATTTCTTATAACAACAAGACACATCACAGAAAAAAATAAACAGATAAGTGAAATAATATGAAAATAACAGAGAGAAAACATACAAAACAAACAAAGAAAAAATATACAAACATAGATGTAGCCTGTGGTGTCTCTCAATTGCCACAAAAGTCAGCTGACAAAGAGTTGTGCTGACCTAAAGCGATTTAAAAAATGGGGGTTGTCCACAAATCACGTACATAATTCTCAAAAATTTGAGTCACCCCCCTTATTTTCCAGTAACTTTTTGCTGTGGACTTCAGTAAAGAATTTTTTGCACGCAATAATTCAGTTTTAAAATGTAAAGGTTGATATGGTGCCGACTGTACACGGCCCAGTCACTTTTATGATAGAGGAAACATCGTTGGGAATAACATAGCGGAGCAGGAATCAATTCAGCGTACTTGCTGGGATACATTTCGATGATAAAGTTGTACATTAGCTGTATTTTTTTGTAAGTTTTTTTTCCGGCTTGATAGATTAAACTTTAAATAATCTTCAAATCCACAGAGGTTCAACTCAACTGCCTCGCTGGTTTAGCGGTTTACACGCTTGTCTACCAAAATGGAGGTCGAGGGTTCGATTCCCATTGGAGGTAGTCGTGCTTGATTAGTACAAATGGCCTTAGTCTGGGTGTATTTGTGATGTAATTGTCTGTTTGCCGAAAAGTTCTCGAATGGAGACCACATATCGGCAAGCGCAGCGTAGGACGACCAGCCACAAGATGGACAGATGACCATCCAAGTGGCAGGAAGGCGCTGGATGCAGGTCGCTTCCAACCGGTCTTCTTGGAAATCCATGGAGGAGCCCTATGTCCAGCAGTGGACTTCTTGTGGCTGAATGATGATGACGATGATGAAGTCTGTTTACCACAGCATAGAGTATCTTAGTTTGGGACCAGAACAAGTGACCAGAAAAAGTAAGGGCTGACGCGGATGTTGAATCTGCGCTTCCAGCTCACTGTGCCGGAGGTTCGTTTCTTCCGTCCGGCATTTGCCAGGGGGCCGGGTTTTAATCCCCTTTCGGTGCGAATTTTTTTTTTTATGTGTGTTACTTATCTAACCCAACATGTTTGATAAGAGCTTTCTTATACTAGAAACCAATTGCAAAGACATCAAGTACAATTAGCGGCCTCATTGCTAACAACAATTTCTGCCAGACAACCTCATATTTGGCTTTGCCGGAGGAGAAATTGATAGATACGGGAAGTAATTAAAAGTCTTAAATAAATTAAATGATTTCTTCGACCATGTTCAAAATAAATCTTGCGTGACTCTATCTAACTTGTAATAGAGCAAAGGCGTATAAGGCAAGGACTAATGTTGGGTCCTCTTAGCACGAAGATCAGTATCGAACCTGGTGAATAGGAAGCTTAATAATACATGATGCACTTATTAGGGCACATTCGATGGCCCTTATAGCAGGCATTGCAATAGACAGACATAATGGACTACTATAAATGCTGCTTTAAATGTCCAATTTGCTTTGTTGGTTTCATAAATAACACTAGTAAGTATATTTAGTGGACGTTGTTTTAGGGCCCTTTAGTGATTGGGATCAGTGCGGAAGTGCTCAGCTTAATAGGCATGGTGACAAATTTTTAAAAACTGTCGTATAATGTCTCGAAACGTACATTATTTACAATCTATTTCATATTGTTGGTCACGGTTAAGTTATGGTAAAAAAATACATTTTAGTTTTTAGATTTAAAATTTCCACCGAAACGCTCGCCAACGTCATGGCGTCGAATGTGACGTCACAGTCATCATCATCAACCCATTATGTCCCCACCGAGGGGCACGGGTCTCTTCCCTGAGGAAGGTATAGGCCATACTCCACCACGGGGTCCAAGTCCGGATTGGTGGAGGCTTGTAGACTAGTTCACGTTACCGCCTAAAAGATCTGTGCGGACTATACGTTGTTACCTATGTCACAGGTTATAAAGTAATATTTTCGGTTCTATTCTATGTTTACTCACGTGTTCCTCAAAGTGACGTCATTCGCTATTGAACTTAATAATTATGGCGGACATAGAATTTTTGTAGATTTTAATTATCGTAACAATATCAATCCCGCTCTTAATAAAAAAATAAATGCGTATTCCAAAATTCAATTCTTGTTAAATAAATACATAATTTTAGGGATTTTCAATTACTGTCATCATGGACTTTACCTTAAGTCGTAGGAATGGACTTTCTTAAACGCTTCCCAAAGATGCAGATTCTTCTCGCGATGCTCATACATTTGAAGGGTTAATCGCGATTGTTTCATAGATAAACTGAATTACTTTAATGGACGTGTTGGCAACGTTGCAGTCGCCGTGGTCACGGATAGACTCAATTATGGTAATTAAGTTTACCTAAACATAATATAATCGGAATTAACCCGTTTAACATGAACATGAACATTTACATACAGGCACATACATTGCTTCTGGCCCCACACTAGGATACCCTGTGTGTCGTGGGAACCAGAAACAACGACATCACAAACATGTAAACATCCAAGACCTGGGGTGTTTTTTTTTAATTCCCAGCCGGGATTCGAACCCGCTACCTCTCGCATGGTGTGCAGATGGACTACCGATGCGCCACGAGGTTTAAATTTAAATTTAATTTATTTTTATTGTTGACTGATTACAATTTAATTTAAATTTCATATTTTAATTTACAATCAATTCGATTTGTATTTAACATTGTTATGATTTTAATTTAATTTCACTAATGTAATGTATTAGTAAATAGTTATTGGTATAAATAAAGAATTCCATAGATCCAATTTTATATTAACCGCTAAGCTGAAGTGGACTCGGGCAGGCCACATAAGCCACATGTGGTTCCACGTGACGAATATCGCAAACGTGGCCGATTGAAGCGGAGATCGCGGGACACCTCACGACCTTTCTACCGGGTTGGCCACGAATAGGGAGTGTAGACCTAAAGGGGAGGCCTTTGCCCGGCAGTGGAACACAATCGAGGCTACATAAGAAAATCACTGTATTGTGTAAAAGATTTATAAGGATATTTTAATAGTTTAAGAACCGGCCAGGTGCGAGTCGGACTCGCGCACGACGGGTTTCGTACCATTATCTCTGAAACTTGAATATTTAAATATTTCAAGCGTCTTGTGCTGTTATTGCTGTTATTCATATCGAGGTAAAAACGGAAAAAATCACGTTTGTTGTATCGGAGCCACCCTTAAATGTTTATTTTATTCTGTTTTTAGTATTGTTTTTCCAGCGGCAACAGAAATACATCATTTTTATTTTTTATTTTTATTTATTGAAAGAAAACAAACAATTGTACAATATGGTTAAATACATAGAATAATTACATTTACACTATGTAATTGCACAACCAGCAGCGTTTTCTATAGACTAAATCAAAGACATAAAAGAGAAAAGCTCATAGCTATATCGATTTCTAAGAGGTGAAAATTTCAACTGTCTAGCTATCACGGTTCATGAGATACAGCCTGGTGACAGATAGACAGATGGACAGTGGAGTCTTAGTAATAGGGTCCTTTACCTTTTGGATACGGAACACTAAAAAGCACCGACTAGAGTTGGTGGAAATTGTGTGCAACTATTTTTTTTGACATAGCCTCTTTTGTTTCCCACTGCTGGGCAAAGGCCCAGTGTGCAACTTTAATAATAAAAAATAAAAAAACATCGATCTTACTTAACCCTGTAGTGGGAGAATCAGAGCAAAGGAAACCGGCTCAATACTGCAAGCGCACGCGGCTAAATGCGTTACAATTTACGCCACTTACCGGGCCGTAGCAGCGCTGCCGCGGGGGTTAACCTTACAAACCTTGGAGGGGGTGAGGGCATAGTGACGGGGGCAACGACCTCCAGTTGGCTGCAAGAGAAGAGATCGCACGATAAGGTTTTGTTTACCATAGATGTTACATACATACGTTCATAAACTCACGCCTGTACCCCAGAGGGGTAGGCAGAGGCCAGGAACTGCCACTTGCCACGATCCTGACAGATCACTTTCGCTTCCTCAACATTCATTAGTGCATGCAACCGCATGCACGGACGCCGGTTTCGAGTACTTTTTATTTTCCTCTTTGCTAATACCCTATTTGGTCAAAGTATGTCCGCCTGGGACGTCCCTTACAGGCCCTTCCACCCACATTCGCTCGATATATTTGTTTCGTCAATCTTTCTTCCTTCATCCTTTCCACATGTCCAAACCAACGCAACATTCCTTTCTCAATTCTAGTCAGTCAATTCTCTTTCAGATAGATATTAAAATATATATTTTTTATGTACCCCATATAAGTCCCACTGCAGGGCAAATGCTTTGTCTCAGAGAGAGAGAGAGAGAGAGAGAGAGAGAGAGAGAGAGAGAGTATGGGCTTAATTATCACGCGTGCCTACCGTGGATTGGCAAGCAAAGTACAGCAAAACATCATCGCTTGGAATCACGTGGTCACGATACTCTTTTTGAGATAAGGCCCCAGAGTGGGATTTAGGTATATAGGCTGTTTATGTTACGCTATGCATTCAGTAGGTACAAGTAGGTTCAGATAGTGCAACCGCAGGGCCCCCTTCCTAAAAACTCGCGCTTTCTCCCACCAAGCCCCGACCGCACTCGATATTACTATGTGTGTACAGCATCCCCATTACCCGGTCCCGTATCGCAGTAACACCTGACGATTTGAGACCATTTGTGCTGGCCTCGATCGCGTGCCGCTTTTTATGCCCACTCGGTGCTCTGCGGTCTCTATTAAGCGCTAGGCCTGTGCGCCGCCGCAGCCACGCGCCGTTGCCACCGCCGCCGATCGTTTCGGATGTTCAGAAAAAACTATAGCGACTTACTCAACGTTCTTATATATCCTAACTAACTTTACTGTAAACTGTTTATGTCTATTATATTTGCACAAGAACTACCCCAGCTGCTATAATTTCTAAAACATCAAGGTTGACTGAAAAATAATGCTGTAACATTTAAAGTCCAATAAATAATTTAAGTAATAATAATATTGGTACCACTAAAAAGTAGTTAGAACCAGCTTAATATAATACTAGGTTTCTTTAATTATGCATCTTACAGTAACTAATATTATCGTACATAAAAATAGTCCTTCGAGTAGGGTAGTTTTTGTGTGCGATACACTAGTTTCAGTAAAATATGTAAAAAAGACTGTGTTGAGCTGTCTCTAACTTCTTTTTTGTGGTAACAACACTATTGAAGAAATTTATAGATATAAATTAACCGAAGAACAAAATACGGATGGTTTCGCGCTATATTGTACGTTGCTAACTACTTTTTGTCCATTAAGTAAATTACATCACTATTGTCACTTACTGAATATTAAGTCGAATATTAGACACATCGGGTATCAAATAATCAACAAAATTTTTGATCCGAAAAAAATTACTTTGTTGTATGGTTACAGGCTGCTATAATTATTTGTGTAGCATAGCTTTGAACCGAATTAATTTGTACCTACATAGTACGCCACGCCGATTCCGCCGTTGTCGCTAATGTAAATCATATCGGCGCACACGTCTATTTAGCAAAGATACGCGGTTGAGTTTCTTTGTGCCTCCAGGGCTTCTTATAAGGGCTTTATGTTATTGGCTAAACTATCCTATATTGCTTCATTGATGGATTCTTGGTTTTGGAATCGACATCGCTAAAAAGGTCACCACGAGAGGTATCGTTAAGACACTGACAAGGCTGCAGGAAATAACAGATGAGACAAGTGCGGATCAGAAATGCCTGGCGCATATAACGGGAGACTCCACAGACTGATAATCACGAAGTTCTCGAAAGGCTGCATGTAGCCCTTATTAGTTTTGTACACAAGGTTGCACATCAGTGTTCAAACTTCTCATCGGTATTGAAAATGCAACTCTATGCTTAGGCAAAAAGCACGAAATGTGAGGTTGTTTAGTCCATCGTCCTCAACTCGTTCCCTGCTGGATATCTAGCTTTTTGTGAAAGAATTAGCTGCCTTAGCAGCCCTCCCCCACGGCCGCCATGTAAATAGGCGTGGTGGCCGGGTCGCCTTTCTCCCTCTAATATGGTTGAGACTGGCGATGGCTGACCCCTACGATATGCTCGTGAGCAGGTGCTGTTCGTGTGTCCGGACGCAGCACTATCATTTTCCTACTTTTGTAAGAATAATGACAAATGTTGCAAGTTGTTGATTGCACTTATGGGATCTTGTTAGGTAGGTACTCGTACCAACTTATGTATTAGATTTAAGATGATTTGAGAAAAGATGGTCGGAGTGGAGGTTTTTCTCGCTGTCGTGCTCTCCACTACAACTCGACCCGAAGAGAGCGATAAGATTTTAATTAGACATTCAACATACAGAATGTAAATTCTTTACGTTGAAATAAATTTCTGATTTCACGCCACTTCTTTCTGTCCCCGGTCATCCTCATCTGACGACTACGAGTAATCTGTGGTTAGCGAATTGGTGGGCGTCATACGCTCCGTTTGCTGCTGGTCTCACTCGAGAACCTCTTTATCTTCGGTTTCACACACTAAATGTAGAGAAATTCTATTCATTTTTGCTGGTAAAAAATCAGGTTCTTAGTGGAATTAAAACAATATTGTAATAGAAATAAAATCAAATAGAGTGTCCGTAATTCGACACCCAATCTTCTTAGCTCACTATGTATCACTAATGCAACTAATATCAGTTTGAAACAATAAACCAGATCTTGACTGACTAATTTTACAACAAGCAAATTGTACGGAGCGTCTCACCAATCACGATTTCAGCGGAACAGCGTTCATACATCACAATAGCAACGACAAGGGCCATTTCCCAATACATAACCCCGCAAACGCACATGAATCAAGAACAACAAACGATCATAGACGATTTAATTAACGTGTTGCGCCAATATCGGCGATACATCACGGCGGGATGGACGTTGTTGCTGCGATGTGCGAGTGGACTCAGCGCCCTTTGTGATGCCGCGTGTGTGGTCCAAGCTCCGCCAATAAGGGGAGGATTCTCCAACGATATACGAAAAAGAGAGGACGTCCTAAGACCACCTGGAGATGCTCAATCCAGCAGAAAGCCACCAGTATGGATAAGCTTGAATGGAAGGCGCAAAATCGACTGCTATGAAAGCCGGTTTTGGGAGCCCTATGTTTTTGATGAGGGATAACAGGAACTGATGATGATGATGATGCAACGGAATGGAAGCGGTAGTAGCGCGGTCGGTAGAACGCTTGGATCACATTCAAGAGGACCTGGGTTCGAATTTCGAAGTTACGTAGCAAGAATTTGTAATAGCAATGCCATTCGCTAATCGTGAAGGAAAACATCGTGAGGAAACCTGAGCGTCTAAAATGTTCACATGCCTCAGCGCTTAAAATTGCCAATCCGCGCGGGCCACACGTGGTTATTAAGCCCATACTCTCTTTCTGAGAGAAGACCTGTACCCTACAATGGGACTAACGTATATAAATAGATTGATTGTGTTGGTCCCAAATAAACGTTTTCTATTCTATTCTATTCTATTCTAAATATACGTAGGCTCAATTATTATGGAGAGTTGCCTCAAAAATGTGCAATTCCTGAAACATGACATTTAGAGTGCGTCATAGTTTTATTGGCAAAGTCTAATTGCTGACTGGGTATTAAATTATCAATATTGTTGAAAATAAGGGTTGTACATATTACGAATACAAGGTAATCATCATCACCATCATCAGCCCACGGCTGCTCACTACTGAGTAGGTATAGGTCTTTTCCCCCAAATGCCATCTCTCACGGTTCGTTGCCATCCGCATCCAAGGATCCTCCGTCGACTCAACGACATCGCCCGACCATCGGTCTGCTGGTCTGCCCTGCTCTGTGTTTTCGCCGTAAAAAAAAAGGTAAAACATACACCGTGCCATAAAAAAGGCTTTTCCTTTGCGGTTTTCAGTCTGTAACTTGCACCGCAACTTTGGCATGCTCACTGAAATGAAGTCAGGTTTGTATTGTAGAGATGAACTCTATGCACTTAAAAAGTTCAGAAGTGGCAACATCCATTCATAGTAAATAGTATAAGTGCAGGGACTATTTAGGATCCATGCAAGTATTATCATCATGATCCTAGTAAGCCAAAAAATGCACGTAGAAAATGTTAACGGTTAGCGAAATAGTATGCTATAGTGTTACTTGCGTTACTTGCACCATACGATATCTATAGGTCCGTAGATGACAGATAAGACGACAGATAGCAGAATAACCATCTTAATGACTAGTCAAAAAACTAATTCGATTAGAGATATATCAGTACTCAGTATTTAATCACCTAACGATTCGATCGCTTCACAAGGCTGCGCTGGCAATATTGTTTCATAGAACCCTCTATAAATAGGGTTCAATACGGAACGCGCAACAATTAAATTATCATCGGGAAGTCACCGCACGCGACTGAAGAGTTATAAAGACAGGCACGTACGCTCTACCACTGCTTGGAGATATAACCTGGCAGGTTACATATCGACGAGCTTTTACATGAGTGCCTGCCAAAAAAAAGGCAAATGTAGACAGGGTAGAATATTATTCATTTTACACCACGAATCACGTAAGGAAATTTAAAAATAACAATGCACAGTGCCATTAGCGGCATAACGTGCGATTTGAGGTAATATATTTAGAGGGTTAAGTTGATGAAGTTCCAATTCGAATCTAACGCCCGTTACTTATTCCTACGCTATATACTACACTGTAAATTTACGCTACATCCTACGACAATGAAAACAATGCTTTGGTATACTACCCTGTAATACTACGCTACATCCTACCACGCCGAACTACGCTACCCTCTACTACATTACGGTGTAGTAGGGTAGTAATGCTACGACACACAACGCTAAATTATGCTACGCTATAACTTTCAAGGTACATTCTACTTCCAAATGAATTACGTTATGCCACGCTATACTTCTATGCTCAGCGACTCTGCAACTATTCTTTACAACTCTTAACCTAACATGTAAGGACACACTTCAACTATTAAAAAAATAATGATCTAATTTAAAATGTATTCAGCAAACATGAAAACAGTTTTTTTTCTGCGCTCAGTGACTCTCTGTAACTTATTTTATATCTTTAACCTAACCCTTAAGGCTTTTTCTGAAAATCAGCGTTGGCAGTGGAGCATGTTCCCTGACGACTTTAGGCTGAGCGTAAGGCCTTTTGCCAAATTAAGTTTTTAAGATTTTCTAAGTTATTGTACTTTATTGAATTTTTGTTGCCAATAAAGACAATTTCACTTTCACTTTCAATGCTACGCTGTATGCTACACCGTGTTATCCACTAGGACTCAGACACTAGAGTTTCGTCACGATATTTTTCCTTCACAGTTAGCAAGGGGTATTGCTACTACAACTTCCAGGCCAGGATTCGAACCCACGACCTCCCGAATGAGAAGCCGGCGTTCTACCGCTCCGCTACCACTGTTCTATCACGCCACGTTGTGCTATGCTATGTGCTATTCTTTAATATAGACACTACCAGCTCAGATAAGCTTGGAATGGTCCCTAAACTGGTCAACTTGCGATTATATGATATAGAGGTTGCAGCTACTATATTTTAGTTTACACCAATAACTTCAATCTGAGTATTTTACCACATTTCTTTGTCTGCTACCGTAAGGCTGTAGTTTCTAACGTTATTCTCACTCCTATGATCCCTATTAGGGAAATTTATCACGACATTAAAATACAAAACCATTTTGTATGTGGAAAATAACCTTTGTATTTTAGTTTTATGTGACGTATTACGTTTATGACTTATCAATGTACCCATGATCCATACCTATTCGAATATCGTGGGCTCGGCTCGTTAATACGAACAAACTTTACTACTGGACTTTTTACACCCTGTATATTATCAACTTTATTACCTCCGTAGAATAGTAGTTTCACATCCACGGAGGTATTTATCCCCAAATTCCAGACCCAGGCCATGTGGTATCCCATGCTATATCCTAACACTATATCATATCATCATCATCATCAGTCATTTGACGCCCACTGCAGGACATAGGCCTCCTCTATGGTTTTCATAACCATGAGGGGTTTTGCCATAATCGCCACGCTTGGCAGGCGGGTTGGCGATCCCAGTATGCGGTTTGAATCTCAGGAAGACGCTGCTGCCTGTATCCTGGTAATTGATTTCCTTAGACGCCTACTACGATATCCACGGAAGGAAATGGAGTGACGCTATTCTTAATCCGGCGCCACACGGAATATCATATACCTATCTACTCGTATTAGTTTTGTAGCAATGTGAAAAATGTAGTTTATTTTCTTCAGTCTGTACCTCGTTTTGCATTGGAGCAGCCTAACTGGGTGGCTCACATCAATTACGAGAGTTATGAGCGGGACAGATCGTGAGCGCTCTCGGAATGTGCTAACATTGTAAAGTGCATCCCGAGACGATCCAGATGACCCTTTTCCTCTCCCTAGCTGAATAAGATATTTTGTGTTTTATGTACTGACTATTTGACGAATTTTGGGGCAGGTTGGTCAAGTTAGTCTTTAGTTATCCTTCAAAAAGTAAAAAGAATGTGCGTTTTTATAAATGTTATAGACGTGGATATTATGTTATTATAGACGTGGGAGTACCTGAATTTTCTGTAATTATGATAAGCTATTTATTTATATTGGATATATCATAAAATAAATCATTTAAAAAAAAGTCGTGTGAAAAAAGCTACTCATCAATATGAACTACTTTGGTTATGAGACTAAAGCCGAAATGTCGAAAAAAAAACGAAGTGTTTCGTACCATTTTATCCATAACTTTTCAATATTTCAAGCGTCTACCTCTTGCCGTTATTATATCGAGCAAAAACGGCATAAAAATCACGTTTGTTGTGTGGGAGCCCCCTTAAATATTTATTTTATTCTGTTTTTAGTACTTGTTGTTATAGCGGCACCAAAAATACATCATCTGTGAAAATTTCAACTGTAGTAATAGGGTCCCTTACCTTTTGGGTTCGGAACCCTAAAAAATATTAGCAGTCCCATTTTAAATGTTGATATTTATTACTCTAGCAAACAGCAGTATTTTTTTGATTTTTCGGCGTTGATATCATAATAAAAGGGGGTTTCATTTATTTCAGAAAGGTCTATAAAGTACATATTTAGATGTAACGTAAGACTAGTGAGAATGGGCAATAGCTAGGTTTGTTCATACAAAGTAATTTGCCGATGTTTGTATTAACAGCTATCCATTATAATTAAACAAGGTTAGGTTGCTCAGCGACTGAGTATCTAGAATCTCCTAAAGTTACTGTAGACGTTACGTTACGTTTTTACGCACATGTTGTCTATTTCAGGCTTTCCTCTCGTTACTGAACCTAGCTTTATCAATTCCCCGCGCAGAGAATGCATCTTCCGACATTTCACACTTTTGACAACAATACCTCCGATTACAGCTCACAAGCAAGTGTAGAGGCGTGCATATCCACCATCATTCCTAGAGGCAAGAACCAACTAAATCCAATGTGGAGACTTGTAGACTCACATTTCCAGTACCGACTTTGAGGTCACCAAATCAGGCAAGTTTTGGCTGGACGTAGCAGCAATTTACACGTTATTGGGTATCTCTTTGCTGGTGAACTGGTGGACTATATTTGTGTGTATATTGTTTATAGGAAGTATCACCAAAAGATACATTATTTGGTGTTTTGAGGAATATTTTGCTCGTTGTCGGGGGCGTTAAAATTTTATTGTTTTGCTAACTTTTGTGTACTACTTCGCTCAAACGTAACCCAAAAAATTAATATGAAAGCAAAAGTACCTCGAGAAATATCTCGAGAAAAAATTACAAGAAAACAACAAAAGTGTCTTTTACGTACGTGACACCAGGGCTGTGATAGCGGATATCAAACTGGCGTAAAAATAATACCTTGTGCTTGAAGTTAAACAACTAAAATAATTTTATTATTATCTGACTGCCAAAGCAAAGGATGTATTATTGTAACGATCTATGCTTCTGCTTATAAGGATAAAAAGACTGAATGAGACTATTAGGTACAGTAGAAGTCACAAAACGATAAAACAAAGAATCCGATAAGGGTTCGATCTCGAACTAGTTGTACCTGGTCGGACTCTTCCGACAAAAATCCGAATAAGTAATTCCATTAATAAAGAAAGAAAGAAAGAAAGAAAGAAAGAAAGAAAGAAAGAAAGAAAGAAATAAGACATTTATTGGGACAAATTAACACATCACAAGAAAAAAGGCATAACAAGTAACGTAAACAGGTACAAAGGAAAAACAAGTCACATAAATACAACATAATACAAGACAAAGTCAGAGCGTCAGAGTGCATCCTGTGGTATGTCAATCAATGTGTGCATCTGAGGGGGCATCTCATAACCGTCGATTTTATTAATGGCAATGAACTGGTTATTTGCCTCTTGAAAAAAGGGGACTAGCCTTCATACAAAATTACCCAAACTTCTTTCACTAATATCTGGTCTAATGTCTGGTCACAAAGTGTTAACCACTAATAAAACGTAGAAAACTTTAAAAATACCATTAGATCATTAGTAAGAATAATAGTTCTTTTTAATTTTCTCTAATAGCTGTTGTAAATATTTTTTTAAGTGAAGTAGCCAGCCTTGATATCACCAAAGAGTAACCAAAGAGGTAAAACTGAAATTAAATCTGAAAAAAGGTTTCTCAAACTTATTTCATTTATATGAAAATGCCATTAGATAATCGGGAATAAAAAATATGCTTTTTAATTTTGATCTAATGGCTGTTGCAAACCTTTTTTAAGTGAAGTAGCCAGCCTAGTTACTACCAAAGAGTAAGTTGAAATTAAATCTGAAAAATGGTTGAGCCCCAAGACGTAATATACGAGAACCATTGATCTCGCTAATACTGCTTTGGAGGTCAGTGATATGAACGCAGTTTGAATGCGTGTTTGTATGTTTGGTTATTAAAAGTTTGTGTAATGGCCGAGTTTCAAGTAGAAAGCTAGTAACGGACAAACGAACAAAGCAATTTTGTTATTTTGTAATATTATTATAGAGAAGATTAATATTATTATGGTTGCATCGGCATGAAATGTGGGTGGCGTGAGAATCTTCGCACCTTCCGACGGTGAGGAAATCGCATTTTGATTATACGGAAATTTCGGAATTATTTGGAGAAAAGAATGAAATTGTAACATCACATACAGTATAATTGAATTCGATCATCAAAATAGGTACTACTTAATTGTCAATCTTGTCAATTTTTGGGCAGTAAAGAATAAATAGTAATAAAATCTAAGATGTCACTGTTACTACTAATTGACAGGCATTATAATTTACTAAATTGACAAGCAAAAGAATAAATAAAAACGTATACAACAACAAGTTGAATGGTGGAGCCAACCTTGATGTTTTATTCACAAATAAAATGATTGTGTTCAAATATACACTGTATAAGTGGGCAAAATAATTGAAATATTAAACAATAGTAGCAAATGTGACCTTTAGGCCTAAAGCAGATGATTATAGACTCTTATAAACTTGCCGTAACAATGATTTATGATGACGCTCTATCTATATTAATATGTCCCATCGTAATATGTGCATTGATGTTATAATATCGTTATTTGAGTTGTTAAAAGGTGCTTGCTTCTTATTGCTTACAGGCTTCATGTTATTGTTATCTGTATGTACCTACGTGTGTAAGTGCAAATAAATCAGTTATCTGTCTATCTATCTATTTATTTATCTATCTATCTATCTATATACTCTAGCTTTGTTACCTACCTCAACCCCGTTTGGCACTAGTCAAAGTAATACCTACTGTGCCCTGTCTCATTATGCTACAATTTGTAATAAACTTATAATAAAATTGTCAGTTATTTTCGTCCAACCAACCAATCGTGAGAGGTTGGGCGAAAATAACTGACAATTGTATGTTTATTTACAGCATTGAATTTTAAAATTCAATGTTACCAGTCATTTTACAATGGTAGCTTTATACACCGTATGAAACAGGATACTGGTGGTAGGCCTAGGCCATGATTCGTAACCACACACCAGACAAAGACACTGTCCAAGCGATTCGTTGTGGTCTGGCGTGCTTTTCGGTTGAGCCCACAGCCCTGTTAGGCCCTTATTATGAAGCTGCGCCATTATCGGAAGGGTCGTTCACGTCGCGCTTGAGCCCGACAATTCACTGTAGCGAAAATACGGTTCTTTTTTTGAATAGTTTCCATAGTTGAATAATTTAGTTCAATTCAAAGAAGAACCGTATTTATCGCTAGATTCGAGTAAATTGTCGGGCTCCGATAATATCGCATTTTTCATAATAACGTTCATAACTTTACTTCTTCTCCAAACTGACAACTTTGGTTAAATACATAATAATAAATCTGTAAGTTTTGTCTCTGTCTGTCTCTCTCTGTTTCTTTGTGCGCGCATCACACAAAAACCACTGAACGTAATGACGCAAAACTCACTAGAACTATAGCTTAGGTTCCCGTGTAACATATAGGCTACATAACATCACGCTTAAGTCCATGGGGCGGCTAAGAAAATCACCACAAGCTGTAAGGTCATTGAACAGTGGTTTTACTACAATAAGGGATATATTTAACCAGGTTATGAAGAACCAGTCAGTGTACGCACTACCCGCCCGAAATATGTTTATCTGTCACCGTGGGAATCGCCATACCTACATGGTATACACGTATACAAAATTGTGTCTCTTTTTGTGAGTCTCTTAATAAAATTGTTTTACTAACAAGAACTATAAAAATGAACTGCTAATGCAATGTTGGTAAAATTAGTACTGCACATATTTAAAGGTGATAAGAGAACTGAATGAACTATCAAATTTATTATTTAGAACGCTCGGTTTCTAGAAGAGCGATCAAATGTTAATCTCATGTTAATCTCACGTCGAGCTAATTTCAGCCAATCACGTGCCGGTATTTTGAATTAATCTTAGATTAATCTCTTGTTACATTTGAACACTCTTTCAGAAACTGAGGCTAAAAGAGTGTCAGAAGTAAACATTCAATATAACCAACATAACAACGCAAACTTAAAAAATAACTACCGATAGTTGCGTTCCGAAACGTAATAAGATATCTCTTTAAGTATTATGTACCACCATTGGATTAATTCAATGATACGACCCACCACGAATAATCGTACATAGTTTAAATTTGCATAAGAGATGAAAAATATTTTTTATATTTAATAGAAAACATAGTTTTCATATTTTCATTCCCCTGATTTTAATTTTTTAAAGGGTCGGGGCATTTAATATTAATAGAGATTGGAAAATTCCTTATTACACAATAAGCTTATTTGTACAAAGCCGACCTTATCACTAATGATTATTTTCTTCAGGCTAACAATGGGTTTCGTAGATAGTGGAAGGTGTAGTGCCAGGAAAGAGTTTTTCCGAAAACTTACATAGACCATATTAATGTACCTACCTAATCAAATTAATAGTTATAGTATAATTCTCAATATACCAAACACATCAACATACATACCTAGAATACACACTACCACCTAATATATAAAAATCATAGTGTTTGGTTTCGAACTCCTCCGAAACGGCTTCACCGATTTTTATGAATTCTTTGTGTATATTTGAAAGGTCTTAGAATAGGTCATAGGCTAATAAACATGGCAAAAAAACGTTTGCCGGATCAGCCAGAAATGAATAAAAGTTTTAAATTGCACTAAAAAATACAAAACGTGTTTTTTACGTCTTTGCTATACTTATTGTAAAAACGGTAATTCATACAAGTGTAAAATTTGGTGTGATTAATGGGGTGAAAAATTGGTGGCTCGTATTTGTTGTTTAAAAACATGTAATAAAAATCTTTATTTATATTTATGTAAGTCTTAAGGCTCTTGGTTTTCTATTTATTAGTAAAATTGAAACAATAAATACGTAATATTGTATTTATCCACGGAATGAAATAGAGTGACGCTATTCTTAATAAGGCGCCACACGGCGGGCGATTAAGGAAACGGGCAGCAGCGTCTTCGTCAGATTCCAACCGCTTGCTGCGATCGCCAACACGCCTGCCCAGCGTCGCGATTATTGCAAAACCCTTCATGGTTAGAAAACCACGAGGGAGGCCTATGTCCTGCAGTGGGCGTCAAATGGATGATGATGATGATGATGATTGTATTTATGGTGATAGGAAACTCTCGTTGCGTGAGTCCGACTCGCACTTGGCCAGTTGGCACTTGACTAGACACAACTCAGACGCATTTATGAATATAATCATTATGTATGCGTCTCATTAGCAGCACTAGTAATTATAGAATGAGATGTGCAATAACCGCTCTACCGTGTTAAACAAAAAGCGCATTGTGTACTTAAAACTAGGTGGTTCTACTCTTTTACCTATAGCCTGTCTTTAATTCGATGCAAATAAATACTGTCACTTTGACATGTGCCGGGGTCGTAAACCATCACAACCACTATCTGTGGACATCAATACAAGGCCCTTATTATAAAATAACATAACATAAACTCACGCCTGTATCCCAGAGGGGTAGGCAGAGACCAGGGACTGCCACCTGCTACGATCCGGACAGATCACTTTCGCTTCCTCAACATTCATTAGTCGTTGCATGCACGCACGCCAGTTTCGGGTACTTTTATCTTGCCCTTTGCTAATATATCCCTTATTTGCTCGAAGTATGTCCGTCTAGGTCGTCCCTTACCGGCCCTTTCACCCACATTCGCTCGATATATTTGTTTCGTCATTCTTTCTTCCTTCATTCTCTCCACGTGTCCAAACCAACGCAACATTTCTTTCTCAATTCTAGACACTACATCCTCTTTCAGTCCACAACGTTCTCAATCACAATCGTCATTCAAAGTAACACCAGACTTACTTCTCAAGGACCTCATTTCTACTGCATTAATCCTACTTTCTTGCTTCTTTTGCAATACCCAAGTCTCGCTACCATACATAAGTGTTGGGACCAGCACTCCATTATGGATAGCCAATCTAGCTCTTTTGGAGATGTTTTGGCCACTCACAAAGGAGTGCAATGGGCCGTTTACACAATTTCCTGCTTTTACTCTTCTTCACCTTCACCTTCACACTTGCCATCCCTGGTAAAGAGGCTCTCCAAATAGACAAATTCTTTCACTTGTCCCACCCTTTCACCTCTAATCCTTATCTTGCACTCAGTCATTTCATCATCTTTTTCGAACACCATTACTTTTGTCTTACTCACATTAATTTTCATTCCTTTCCTTTTAAACGCCTTATTATAAAGCAGCGATATGTTCAGAAGGGTCGTCAACGTCGCGCTTGAGCCCGACGATTCACTCGAATCTAATCGTTCTTTTTTTCAAAAATTTAATTTATTAAACAGGTTTAATCTAAACTATTCAAAAAAAGAACGGTATTTGTCGCTAGATTCGAGTGAATTGTCGGGCTATAGCGCGACGTTGTGACCCTTCCGAACATATCGCTGCTTCAGAATAAGGGTCCAGGATCGGCAGCGTCGGTGGCCTTCGCCGAAATGTCAGCGTCGAATATCCGCGTCGACGTCGACACTTTCGTTCGGAACGTGCCGCCTGTGTATTAGCGCCTTAAGGCCTAAGATGATGTGTTTCTCTGGTAAGAGTGGCATCACATCAGAACACGGCGAATCCCTTGCGGCTTGCCCGGTGAGCGGTTATTACTATCTGCAGCCTTAACGTGTCATCTGGGTACAGATTATCTTAATGCATTGTAGAAGAATAACAAGTGCATGAACGCGGCGTTATCATTCTATTGGTGCACACAAGTATCAAATCGTCTAGACGTTCGTGGGATGAAAAAACACGTCTCAGACCGTATATCTCCCATATAGTTACTAGAATACACTAATAGAATCGAGGCCTTGTAAGGTTACTTGTTTGGCACCATCAGGGGGTGACGGGGGTACAGATTTGTACTCGTACAATTATTTCGAGAGGCATACGCATTGAGCTGACTTTCTGTGTACAATTACCGGCTTCACGGAGAAATAAGAATCTAGGTACCATTGCCGACACAAACCACACACTCAATTTCTATTAAAATGAAATAACTACTATTATCAAATGCGCTGCAAATATATCAGGGCGGTGATCGCTCATAACCTAAAAATAATACTTAGAGTCAAGATAAAACAAACACAACACCAATATCGGCCCGTTAACTGGACATGGACTGACACTTGTATCTGACCAGCTGAACTGGAGAGACGAATGATCTAAGATAAAAGAGAAACGAGTATTCTTGGATTATTGCACGGAGCCGCGAATGCTGGCGCTCTGTGTTTTTAGGCCCATTTACCGGTACACAGTAAGTGTAATTTTTTGATACAGACTCACTTACTGCCATTAATATTTATAAAAAATTAACTTCACTTAAAAAATAATACCATTACCAGCACAGTAGTACAAATCATTGTAATTAAAGACATGTTTGCTATAAAGCGATTTTACTTGAATTTTGGAAAGTAATTCAGCTACAAGATTTTAAAGTTATTATGCCTAGAAATAATATTAAAACACAACTATTTAATTTATTATTAAATTTCTAAATTTAACAAAGTTCCCAGCACAAAACTTTATAAAGTAAGTACTTAATCTAATATATAAAAGTCTCCTGTCACAGTGTTTGTTATCGAACTCCTCCGAAACGTCTTCACGGGTTTCTTATGATTTTTTTTGTGTATATTGGGAAAACCATGAGGGAGGCCTACGTCCTGCAGTGGGTCTGAGAATACGTCGTGGACTAATTAATATAGTAAAACAACGTTTGCCGGGTCAACTAGAAAAGCTATATAAACGCACGCATGCAACTCGGAAGGGTAGGCAGAGACCAGGGTTTGCCCCTAGCAACGACCCTAAAAAATCTCTTTCGCTTCATCTTCAACATTACTCGTTGTTTACACGCACACCGGGTTCGGCTACTTTTTATCTTGCCCTTTGCTAAAAAATAGCGGTAAGTTTTTGGTCGACGTATGTCTGCCTGGGACATTCCTTACTAGCCCATCCCTTAATATTAATAGTGAATTCTGTAATTTCATCATTAATACATTTTAGGGATAAACTTGATCACCAGCCAACCAGCTCGATCTGAGGAAGATTGCTGCAAGCAGCTGGATGAGGATGGTCCAGGACAGAAAGAAGTAGCGGCCCGTGCAGGCCATATCCTATATCCAGCAGTGGACGAGTACGGGCCGATAGATATAGAAGGATAAACTTAGCTCGATCTCATTATGTATTGTTATTATTAATATCATCCGAAGAACTGATAACCGATGGGGTAGACGAGTTCTTGAGTGGAGACCGCGGGTCGGTAAACGTAGTGTGGGACGTCCTTAGACTCGGTGGAGCGATGGCCGGCAAGAGCTGGATGAGAGTA
Source organism: Yponomeuta evonymella (assembly GCA_963969515.1). Taxonomy (NCBI): domain Eukaryota; kingdom Metazoa; phylum Arthropoda; class Insecta; order Lepidoptera; family Yponomeutidae; genus Yponomeuta; species Yponomeuta evonymella. The sequence continues at coordinate 16,900,246 of OZ018354.1, read as the reverse complement.
GCCGAGGACCGTGCTCAGTGGCGTGGAATAGGAGAGGCCTATATCCAGCAGTGGACAAGCATAGACTGATGATGATGATGATTATTAACGGTTTCGCCAAAACCAGTACTCGCTCTGATTCTCAGCACTTAATCATGGCGAGTAGAGACGGAGCTCGCGTCGTCGGTTACCCGTCTCTGTATTGCTGTGTTTTTCATTACGCAGTAAAACTTTTGGACATAGCTTTTGCTTCTATTCTTTTTTTTTGTTGCACTGACCCGTGCTGAGGACAACTTTAAAAAACCTATTTAATTGTACCTATTTAATCCTGTACGTAATATAGAGACGTTTGTAAAGAGGCTCGAAATTTCGCTGATGCCTCCACTTGCCCATTAGCTCAGTCGGAAGAGCGCTGGCACGGTTAGTCAGAGGTCGCGGGTTCAAGTCCCGGCAGGGGGTTTTAGCCTCTAAATAGGTTTTTCATTACTTTTGCTCCCAACTTACATGGTCCGCTCTCCTCTCATGCCGGATACCATGCCGTTAATCTCAGATAATCGCTCGGTTATCCGGCGATTGTATTGCCGCCCCCAATCCGGGACCCTTAATTTAACAACATAAAATGGAAGGTCGAGCCATCGAGATTGGCACCTGATGGATATTGGAGACAACGAGGCTTTCGGTGTTTCACAACGGCCCGCCCAGGGTTGACTGTGGCACTTTTGACGACCCACTGCAAGATAGTCGGCGCCAAATTAACGTCGGATTGAAAGTGAGAAAATGTTTTTTTATTTTAAATTTAGGTATTTATCACAAATCCTTTGCAGCAATCTCTTTTATGCAGCCGATATACGTCCCACTGCAAGGCTATGAGAGTAAATAAGTAATTAAGTTACGTGGTACTTGAGCCCATAGTCTCCCAGAGAGAGACTATGGGCTTAATTACCACGCGTGCCCAACGCGGATTGGCAATTTCAAGGCAAAGAGGTACGTGAAAACCTCAGACAGTCAGGTTTCGTCTAGAAAATTATAAATACTATTTTTCTTTTCATTCACATGTTTGTAGGGAAGAGGAACGGGCTCAGCTTTATTGCTGTGACTGCTTGCGTAGTCGCAGCGCTGATTTTCAGCACGACCTTGTTACTAGCGTTAAGTTTCTTCACAAAAACTATACCATCCCTTTTAACGTCTTTAGGAGTAAAATTTTAAAAACTCCTTCTCATTGCACCTTTATGGTACTAACGGAATATTTGTTCCAATTAAAAAAAATCTAAGCCCACTGGTTTACCAGTGTGTTGACAGTCAGTCACGTTACTACTTTATAAGCTTAGATAGAAAGAAGGTGATAGTTATCTTATCTTAGTTGGAATCATAAAGTGAATATTACATGATTTTTTTTGCTGAGCTTAGAGCCTTGATTATAGTTACCGTGAATTAAAATAGCGATTAAGTATAAAAGAGTAATAGAAATGCGTTTACAAAACTGAATTATCGTTTAAAAGTAATTGGCGTACCTTTATATACCGTATTTATGTTTTAAAAGATAAAAAACTCCTTTTATAACACTGTGGTGTAAAAGAAGGACTATAACAGTAACAAAACAACAATCCTGTTCTAAAAAAGTGTCTTTGTGACAATTTTAACGCTGTAACTATAAAGGGCATTAGCAAACCTTTATAGGACAATGTAAGCTACATAAGGGTAATTTGAAACTCGTTTGTTTCACGAAATAGCTTTATTGCAGAGTTTTTGTGCTCACTATAGTGCCATGTGTTGTAACGGCGTTCTACAAAACCACAATATCACAAAAGCGCCCTATTGTAGAGTTTCCATCTCTATTATAACGAAAGACGTATTAAAGTACATTTAGAACTTTTATAGCGAAAAACAGCTACATTATGGCGACAGTCAACACTGGTATAGAGTTCTATCGTTGTGTACTGGTCACATTGGAGGTTGCTATATTATCTGCCTATAAAAGCTACATAAAGTGGCGATGTAAGCCTTTACATCGCTTGATAATAGGTCGTTTTTGCTGTATAAACTTATAGAGCTGAACTGTATTGTCAAACGCTATTATACAACCTTCGGTCACCGCTAGAACCTTTATACATCGCTTACCCAGCATTTTTGAGGTATAAGGATTTGTTATAGGGCAAAATTGTTGGTTGGGAAGTCTAGCTTCCATGATGACGATGTACATATGTTGCGTAATTGATTGTGACCTCTAAGCAATTTTGCATTCAAGACAAAAATGCTCCCTTACTGGCCAGTACGGTAGTTAAGCAAGAGTTATGTAATGACCATAAACAAATAAATTAAGTGTTTCTAGATATTATTGTCTCTATAAATTAAGCTATTTTATGCATAAACCCATAAAATATAAACGGATACTCAATTATTACTGTAACGTATGCCATCTTCATTGATGATAATAAAGCTATTTCCATTCTAACCTGCTTTAAAATTATAACAGCGGACAAATAAACAGGTTGGTTCTAATTTATGTACCTACCATTAAAAGTACATATATAAACGTATGTTCTTCATTACTTAATAAAATTTATGTTTGAGAGTTTTGAGCCACTAAAGTTACCTATAAAGTGTGGGCATACATAAATATGTGTGTGGACTTCTTCCTTTTTTCTATGTACTTAGCTTATATATAATATGTCCCACTGCAGGGCAGAGGTCTTCTCTTTGTGAGAGAGTATGGGTTTAATTACACCGCGGATTGGCAATTTCAAGCGCTGAGGTATGTGAACACCTCCAACACTCAGGTTTCCTCACGACGTTTTCTTTGACATCAGCGAGTAGTATTGCCACTACAGTAACACAAATGTACGTAACTTAGAAACAAAATCATTGGTACAGTCACGGATATCTCATGCTCTGAGGGTACAGTCGACAGCACGTCAACCTTTACATTTTAGTTGCAAACTCACCCGTAGTGCAATGTAGTAAAGTGCATGTATGTAAAGGATGATGGGGATTTTTTCAGTCAGCCGGCCAGCTATTTAGCCGTTATTTTCATCATTGAAAAAATGGTAAATATTTTGGCCAAATCTATGTTATTTTAAAGAAATAGTTGAAAGTAAATTTTAATAAAGTCTTTTTCGAACTAAACCTTTCGTAAGCACTACACCTTATTAACTTAACACCGGATAAACTTACTTGGTTTTTTGTCGCAAGAGTCCGACCAGGTTTTGCTCTGATTTGCAGAGCTTAATCATGGTGAGTAGAGAAAGGAGCTCGCGTCGTCGGTTGCTCATCTCTGACTGCGGGCGAGCGCGCGGCGCCCAGAAACCAAGTAAGTTTATCCGGTATTAAGTTAATAATATAATAAAGTGATTTAAAAAAATATATTCTTTAATTAATACTTAACTTTATGTTATTTAAAATTTACATCGTGCTGTAACTGATTGGCTGTATAGAAAGTTGGAACATGGTTCAACGGAAATGTGAAAATAGAACTAGTTTTTTTCATGATTTGACAGCTGTCAGTAGAAAAAGATTCTCCCTAGGGCTGAAAAGTATTACTTTTAACCCGCTCTCCATGCACCTTCAGACCTACTTTCCGAGTATAAGTAATGAAAAGCGATTTATCCATATATCTTTAATAAAATAGTTCACAGCCTCTCCAGCACACAGACGCGAGCTTATCCAATGTAATGTATAAACAAAAAAAAAATTCAAAACTCTTAGAACAAAAGTTGTAAAAGACAAATTCTAGCCGACATGTTTCAAGAAATGCGCATTCTAGAAATAACGCTGTAGTCTGATAAACCGTACCAGATTTAGATTCCAGAGGCATAACGTATCTAAAGTTGAAATCAGCCGGTAGCAAAAGAAAATAAAATATAACTTGCATTCAGCGATTATGGATAAGTAAGGGTAGAGTTATATTTGAGTGAAACACGCTAGGAATGGCTAGTAAATCTGTGGAGTCGATAACCTGGCTGAACCCTATGAATATGCTTAAACAAGAGACATGTTTATTTATGGCTTAATCTGATTTAAATTGTTACCTAAGATATTGTAGTTATTACTTACTGATAGTGCCAAATGTACAATCCCATGTACCTACTTGCCCTGTTACAAATTTTACGAGTACAAGGTCCTATAAGAACTAACGTTTCTGCAATCAAACTAAAACTTACAAGTTGGTTATTACAATTTTTTTGACTGAGCGTGATGTTATGTAGCCTAGATATTACACGGGAGGGAGCCTAAGCTATAATTCTGGTGAGTTTTACTTAAATCAAGATGCAGACAAATATCAGACGGAGACAAAATTTACAGATGTATTATATGTAATAGATAAGACTATTCCTCATTGTACACAATAAAAAAATACAGAATTAATAATAATAATAATATATAATTTCCTTAGTTAAAAAGTTTTTACCTAAATGCCCGAGCACCGGACTATGGCATTCCGTGGCAGTTTTAGTTATGCATCCAATCCAATTGTTGGAACGATATTTCTCCTTCAATCCGTAAAGCGCCTAGTAAATGTAAGCTCTGGGTATATTTGCTTTAGTAGCAGGACTTTTATTAAAAAAAAATTATAGTTTACTCAGACCGACTTTCACCAATTCTGTTACTTAAGTAGCCATTTAAATTAAATTTTTTATAAGGCATTTTAGTTAAATGCTACTTAGCCACACTGGCAGAAAGTGGTGTACGACGACCTTATTGCCTTTCATTATTATGAAGAACAGGCCCCTACATCGAAACTGCTTTTGCTCCCATTGCAAAATTCACACGTTCTTTTGAACAAATCTGGACGAAACCGGATTGTGTAAAAATCGATGGGAAAAATGAGCCCTGGAAGGAAGTCGCGGTGACTGACAGCATCCTGTTACACTAATTGGCCGAAATTGGATTGCCTGAGAAAATCACGGCTTCACGCTTCTTTTTGTAACAGATGGACTATATACGTAATATTTAGGAATATTAATAAAGAAATAGGTGAAAAAAATAGGTACCTATTTTAATTAAAGTACAAGCTAGCTGGGTACGGAATGTGGGTAGAAGAGCCGGTAAGGGACGTCCCGGGCGGACATACGTCAGCCAACTAAGGGGTCTATTAGTGAAGGGCAAGATAGAAAGTACCCAAACCAGCGCGCATGCAGCGACTAGTGAATGTTGATGAAGCGAAAGAGGTTTGACTCCTGGGCCTAGATTCTGTTAATGCATTGTAGTAACATGACAACTGCATGAACATGGCGGTTTTCATTTCATGGCTGCTTAAAGTCTACGCGGGCACACCCATCAAACCTTCTAGGCGTCAATGGTACGAAAAAACACGTCACGTGACCCGACAGTTTACCTGTCATTATACTACAATGCACTAACAGAATCGAGGCCCTGACAGAGACCAGAGACCACGATCCTTCGCGCCAAATGGCAAACCCTGGTCTCTGCCTATCCTGGCCGGGATACAGGCGTGATCTGGCTGCGCTATTATTGTACTTTTTAAAACTTTTGTGGTTGTCCATAACCAGTGGAATTTAGTCGAAGAATCTTGTTTCTTTAACAATTATAAATACAACAATAGTGTTAACAACATTAAAGTTTTTACGAGACTTTAATCGTGAATACAAAAATAATACAACGTGTTATAAACAACTAAACAACAATAATTCACAGAGACCACGGGACTTGCAAAAGTACCGAAACGTCGAAAAATTGTAAAATAAAAAATTAACGAGTAAATATCCGTGCAAATTCAGTTTTTATTACGACTCTAGAACTTGTTCCTCGGACACAGATTGTTCAATTGTTTACTTACTAATAAAATCCTGTTTTAACCAGTGATAGTAAAAAAACATACAACACGGTCACATTAACTAGAGACTTGACGTTGATACAATAATGTCCAAAACAAATACCAAAATGATAGAAAACTAAGCAAATTATCGATAGTATGGTCAGTATCTTTGTAACCAATACGTGTGTCGATAATTTGGTTAGTTTTCTATCATTTTGGTATTTGTTTTGGACATTATTGTATCAACGTCAAGTCTCTAGTTAATGTGACTGTGTTGTAGATTAGACATCTATGTTTTTTGCTAAGGCGAAAAAGTGATCCCACGTTCAATTGTGGGAAGGCGGGCGGGGCTTGTCAATCGTGTGACCAATCGGAGCGAGTTCAGCATTACCCGGCAAAATATCTACGCACCTGCTATCGGCAGACCGCCATCTTGCGACGTATGTACATAGATAATAGGGGTTAAAGTATGAAATTGCCGTTTTATTGCAATAGGTTCTTTGAATTGACATAGAATCTTCATGGTTTGAGGTTTTCGAATGAAACTTGTTTCAAATGGTTTCTATGATGTTCTTTTCTTAAAAAATGTGAAACATTTGAATATCGACTTTCAATTTTTTTTGTTATTCAATTTAGACAAGAAAGATGGATACTGCGAAAATTCGAGTGATTTTTGAATACTAGTTCCGACGCGGAACTAACGCGGCAGAAACAGCCCGCAATATCAATGCTGCGTTTGGAGAGGGGTCTACTAATGAACGCACCGTGCGATTTTGGTTTAAACGCTTTCGTGATGGAAATTTCGACTTAAAGAACGAGCCACGAGGAAGACCGCCCACACAGGTGAATAACGATGAATTAAGAGAGATAGTGGAAGCCGACCCTAGTTAAACTACCCAGGAATTAGCGGCATGGTTTAACGTTACCTTACCCACAATATTGACTCACTTGCGTCAAATCAATAAAATAAAAAAATACGAAAAATGGGTGCCTCATAATCACTCGAATTTTCGCAGTATTCATCTTTCTTGTCTAAATTGAATAACAAAAACAATTGAAAGTCGATATTCAAATGTTTCACATTTTTTAAAAAAAGAACGTCATAGAAACCATTGGAAAAAAGTTTCATTCGAAAACCTCAAACCATGAAGATTCTATGTCAATTCAAAGAACCTATTGCAATACAACGGCAATTTCATACTTTAACCCCTATTTCGATGGGTTTGACATTTTTGTATATTACCAATCATCACTTACGCTGTCACTTACTATGGCCCAATGAACGTTCTTGTCGTCACGCATGGCACACAGAATGAACCAATCACAGAGTGATTTACCCTACAACACATTTTGCGGTCATTTAATTGGTAAAGAAACAGGGGCTAATATTGAGCGTGAATTTTGTAGGGAGAAATACTTCTATGGTTTTTTTACTCTTAGGTTTTAACTAAGTATGTAAACAAAATATAGCCCAGTAGCGGAAATATAACATGCAGCTCCAAGGATCCCCAACTCCTGCGCATATTATCGATGGTGCATCCTCATGAATGGCGATACGTTGAGCGCACAATGAGGGAATAAATTAGCCTACTTCGCATTACGACTTTTGCTCCGACTACTGTACTATCGAACTGACCATTGAGCAAGTCAGTTAAGAGTCTAGTGTAGGTTTGACGCAAATGAATGGCTCTATAAGGTTTTACAGTTCCGCGTGAAGCTTCTGTTTTGTAGACACAATAAGCTTCTACTTTGTGGACGGGCCTAAAAGAAAAGTTGTTCACATCAGGTCGAGTAGACTTTGGTAACACCGTAGCGAGATATAATGCGACACAGATGTATCAGGCAACCCCAATGATGTCTGAAGTATATCCTGGTGATATCTTCTCGGTTTATTCTTATCTTGCTCTCTGTATGGAAATCTCTATGAATGAAAGAGTTTTTAATCATCAATGAAGATCTTTTATAAGGGCCCGTGATTATGAGAGGCCTCAGGATATAAATAATTTAATTTCATCATCATAATAAATTTATGTCAATATGGCTATCAAAGTGATACTGTCGTTTAATTACAGAACTGTGAATTAAATTGTTAAAACTGGAGTGCGTTTTTTTATACATCACCATGCGGAACGGAAGTACGTGCGCAGGGTCTTAAAACCTACTTACCTTTTCTCCGAAAGGATTGAAACCGGAATTGCATCGATGGGAAACCTTTTTACTTTCCCATACTGCCAGCAGCGGTGCCATACAGTTGCCTTAAAAATAAACGCAATCTGTAAGGTCGCGGTCTCACCTGTCAGCGGCGCACAATAGCGGCTGCGTGCGCGCAGGCTGATTTACCGCGCGATTGAACGCACACTCGCGTGGTGTGAACAGTACTTTATATTCGACGCACGTCGGTTTGTTAGCTTATATTGTGTGAGCTGGGCGCTGAATGGGAATGGCTTGTAAAGGAGATTCACAGCTACATATTTTATAAAGGGTGTTGTCACTTCTTAAATCAATTAAGTTAGGAAACCTTTTACACATCAAACAACTAGGGACAATCAAAGGACTGCTATCATTTATACTGATTGTTCATATGACTATGCTACAAATTGACTTTTGAAAAAAGAAACAAAAAAATATACACATCCAAACCGGACGTTTTTTGTTATCCCAGCTTACCGAAGAAATACTAGTTGTAAGTATATAAAAATACCATCATCATCATCATCAGCCATTTGACGCCTACTGCAGGACACAGGCCTCCCTCATGTTTAAAAATACCAGTTGTTTATAAAATTGATTGATTTATGGTGGCGTTAGGTGCGCAGATTTAATTTCATGTTCAATTAGTATGTCAGGCGAGTTGATGATTGATATAACCTTAGTATATTATACTATGTTATTGAATTTTACAATATCTTAATAAGTATACTAATACTAATTATATGAAGTAGTTATTATCATTTGTATGCACGCTGATTTCTGGGTGGTTTAAAAGCAGCGGTTATGTAATTAAAATAATGATATAATAAAAAAATCTTGTTTAAAAAAACCGGCCAAGTGCGAGTCGGACTCGCGCACGAAGGGTTCCGTGCCATTATCTATAAAAAATCACGTTTGTTGTATGGGAGCCCCACTTAAATATTTTGCTGTAACAAATTTACTTTTTGCCGTTTTTTACTCGATATTAAGAAACAGGTAAACAGGTAGACGCTTGAAATATTCAAATGTTGTATAGATAATGGTACGGAACCCTTCGTGCGTTCGCACTTGGCCGGTTTTTTGTTGTCACGGAGGACACGGAGGACGGAGGTGGGTGGGTGCCATACGTTACTGTATGGTACCCAGCTGCCTTCGATTCCATATGCCTCATATTATACGCTCTTCACGATTGTTTTGTTTCCCCTCAGAGGGCCCCCCCCTCATCATCCCCCACCAATTTGGTTTTCGGGCAATTCACTCTTGCCCCCAACAAGTCCACCGCATAGTAGAGTATATTCTAGGCGGGTTTTTCCCCAGACGCGAAAAGACGGTAGCCGTCTTATTCGATGTCGCCAAGGCCTTCGATAAGGTCTGGCACGCAGGGCTCATTTTTAAGTTGTACGAGCTGGGTCTCCCCGACCGACTTGTCCGCATCTTAGCTTCCTTTCTGAAGGACCGCTCCTTCCGCTTTAGACACGAGGGCATTCTCTCTTCCCTCCGCCCCCTCAGAGCCGGGGTCCCGCAAGGCTCCGTGCTCTCCCCCCTCCTGTACATTTCGTACACAAATGACATCCCCATCCCCCGCAATGGGGTCCAACTGTCACTTTTCGCTGACGACACCGCACTCTACTGCAAGAGTCGGAAAATGTCAGTCATCCTTAATAGGCTCCAATCCGCGGTCGATGAGCTAGGTGCCTGGTTCAGGCTCTGGCGAATCGAGGTCAACCCGGAAAAGAGCACCGCGATCCGTTTCGACCACAAGGTCCGCCGCGGTCTCTCCGACCGACCTATCCGTATGTTAGGTACCGCAGTCCCCTGGCGTTCCACCGCCAAATACCTAGGTGTCACCCTGGACAGCAGACTGACATTTAGGCCTCACATCCGGAAGGTGACCCGGACCGCCCGTTTTTACCTAGGCCGCCTATCCTCCATGATAGGCCGACACAGTAGGATGTCCCCTAGGAACAAGCGAACACTCTATAAGGTTTGCATTCGCCCCGTGCTGACTTACGCGGCACCCGTCTTCGCCCACGCGTCCCCCAAAGCCCTGTACGAACTTCAGAAAGTTCAAAATCTTTTCATTCGTAGAGCTCTGAACGCCCACTGGTGTGTCAGAAATGCCGACCTCCATCGGGATATGGAGATTCCAACCATACAACAATTTATTAAATCTCTTTCAGAGACTTTCTTTAGCACGGCCGAAGTGCACCCCAACCCCCTTATCCGCCAAGCAGCGGACTACACTCCCCCCACGACGAACCCCCGTTACCTGGTGCGCAGGCCCAGGAACGCCCTCGTCGACCCCCCCGATAAACTTTCATCTGACCTGGACCGCCTACTAGAGGCCCAGTCCCAGTCAGAAGTAGCCCCCGCTCCCGCCTCCGCCGGTGTCCCCACCGGCGTCCCCACCTCTCCCTCCTAGCCGCGGTCACGATGTGACGAGCAGTCCCAAGCGGACGCTCCCTTAAGGAGCTCCGCTGTGCGCCCTCCTCGGCTTCGAGGTGGGTCGCTCATGACGTAGGTTTAGGGGTCCTTAGGACCAAACCAGCCCCCAGGTGGTGTTTAGTGGGTAGGCGCACTTCCTGTGAGTCCCACATTGGCAGCACGGCCGGGTCCGTGCTGTTATGCATGAGCATTCACCACCTCCCTCCCCCGTGTCCTCCGGAGGGTGCCCTTTTTAGGGCTAAAAAAAAAAAAAAAAAAAAATTGTTTTGTTTTTATTTTTGTTTTGTCAACTTTCACGTATTTTGTTTGTTCCCCCTACTTTGTAGCTGACAAGAATTCAATCTGCAGGTTTCCTAAAGGTCATTCGAATGGGGGCGAGGTGGCCAGCCCCCCCATCTCCGTCTGAAATGGTTGAGACCGGTGATGGCTGACCCCTGCGTTCGTGTATGTGGCCGCAACAATAATGTTTTTCCTACTTTTCTAAGACATTATTATTATATTATTATTTTGGCTTTTAAAGTTATTGATGGCAATCACAGAATCATATCAAGGCTTTGACCTATTAAGTTTGAGATGATTTGAGAAAAGATGGTCAGAGTGGAGATTTTTTTTCCCGCTGCCTTTTTCTCCACTACAAATACGGCCCAAAGGCAGCGGATAACACAGTAGCATAGTACGTTGTTGACATTCAGCAAACAGAATGTAAATTATTTACTTTGAAATAAATTGTTGGATGTATAAGCAAAAGGCAAGATAAAACGTACCCGAAACCGGCGTGCGTGCATGCAACGACTAATGAATGTTGAGGAAGCGAAAGTGATCTGTCAGGATCGTAGCAAGTGGCAGTCCCTGGTCACTGCCTACCCCTCTGGGATACAGGCGTAAGTTTATGTGTTATGCATGTAGTGATTTCTGATGACGTGTTCACTTTGTGTCACTGTGACAATTTGAATTTGTGTTCTTTCTTTGATTGCAGAGTTAGCTGAGTTATTGCAACTCGTATTGGCAACGCTGCTACCCGTTGCCAACTGTCGGTTTTTTGCCTAACTACTTGGATGGTTATACCTTACTGTTGACGTGAGGGTTTCTCGAGTGGCGACCACGAATTGTCAAACGCAGCATAGGACGCCCACCGGCTCGCTGGACCGACGATCACAGGCAGATAAGAATAAGAAGAAGAATAACTTTACTTTATACCCACATACAAAAGTGTTCAAATAAACATAAAGTAAGAGTTTATGGACGGCTGACAAAGAACTAAGTTAGTGAGTCTTCTGACTCCCAAGCTAGAAAAATCTGTATTATGAGAGCCAGTGATCCTCTGAACAGCAGGAGAGGATGATGAGGATGGCCGAGGACAGGAGGAGGTGGCGTGCCACAATATTGGAAAATAATATTGCTCCGTGTGGCGCCGCCTTAAGAATAGCGTCACTCTATTTCCTTCCGTGGATGTCGTAGAAGGCGACTAAGGAAATCAACAGGCAGACGGGCAGCAGCGTCTTCCTGAGATTCCAACCGCATACTGCGATTGCCAACCGGCCTGCCAAGCGTGGCGATTATGGCAAAACCCCTCATGGTTTTGAAAACTACGAAGGAGGCCTATGTCCTGCAGTGGGCGTTAATTAAAATAATAAAACGCCCATTACTTTTGAAAGTTTCCCACTTAATTTGTCTCACTGTAATTTGTAATTTTGTATTCTGTGATTAAACATTGTCATAAGTCATTGGTCAACGGTTATAATAAGTTAGTTGGAAATCACTCTTATCAACACGATACAGGCTAGGCCTAGTGTGTGGATCATTTAAATAATTATATTCTTTTTGTTGCACTAATCCGTGCTGAGGACAATTTTAAAAATCTAGTTAGAGGCTAAAAATCCCACCCATGCCGGGACTTGAACCCGTGACCTCAGGCTAACCGTGCCAGCGCTCTCTCAACTGAGCTAATGGCTATAATGAGCAAATTTTTAGCCTCTAAATAGTTTTTTAGGATTACTGTAATGTTTTTCAAATCGACTTACTTTGCAATATACGATCTAGCTCTCTGTAACTGTGGATGCAAATTGTTAAAAAACAAATCTATTCTATTCATTCTGCTCTATTCAATGTTTGTGCAGCTCTGAAAAATAGGTATCGATTTTATTTAAATACTGCCCATAATATTACAGATATGTAATTTTCACCTTTTTCAAAGAAACACTGTTGGCCTCAACAGCCAAACAGAGTAAAAATATGTTGCACAATTTAATTGACTTACTAATTGAAAACTTGTTTTATTTTATTCTTGCTATAATTATTTGAATTCCGTACGTTTTCTATAGTTAAATCAGTGAAATCAGATAGAATGAGTTCATTATTGTTTAAAAACGCGCCAAAATGTTTTTATGACTTGGCAGTAAACAAGTATCTAAGTCTAAATTCACGTAGTTACAATAAAAAAAAAAACATTAGAAACTAAATTGGCGGGATGGTTTTTTCTATGTTCTTTCACTGTACGATGATTTTGTTGTCCGAAATTTTCCACGCAATCGAAGTGAAAAGCAGTGTATACTCACTCATGACTCAGGCCTAAATGTCCATTTTTATCATCGACTATATTGCCTCGAATAAAAATGGATCGCTTAAGCCCTTGTTGTACAATCTACTATTTCTAATCCTGATAACGGTAAAAATATTTTTTTTAATAACAGTTTTTATTCAAAATTTAAGTTTTAAGAGTTAAATGGAACAAATTTGTGAAATAGCAACCAAAGAGCCAGTTAAACACAATAAAATATTTATTAAATTTTACACAGATACATGAAACACTATCCTTATAATAATTTTATTATTATTAAAAATAAATGCTAAACAATTAAATAAGCATCGATTCTGTTAACATTCAACCGGTGAGAGTTCCATTAAATCCTGTGGGCCTATCACAACTCTTACATTTTGAAGAAGACGATACGGTAACCACAGTATAATTTTAAATAAATAAATAAATAAAAAAGTATTTATTGCCTCATCAAAAAAAAAACTTAAAACAAAGTAAGGCTTAACTAGGTTATGACATAAAATAAGGCAAAATGTAATGCAATACTACTAAATGCAATTTTACATGCTAAACATTCAACTTAACTTTTGTCTACGATTACAGTTCTGTGTACAACAATAGGTAGCCTACGCAACTTTGACATTACCGTTTGTAAGTAGACAAAAGTCGAGTAATTAATCGAGTTGGTCACGTCAAGCCTGCGATAGGCCCACAGTGCAGCTTACCGTAGGGAGAAACCGAACGCAGTCTCGTCGAAGTAAACGGGGAGCGCGGAGAACCTCCGCTTGGCCTTAGCCTTCGTCGCATTGTCTTCGTCGTCGGGAAGGAACCTCCAGATTATAAGGTCCTCGTCTGTCGTTGCTGTCGCTGCGAATCCAGAACACTCTCATTGTATTAAAAAAAAAAGCTCAGTTGGGAGAGCGCTGGCACGGTTAGCCAGAGATCGCGGGTTCAAGTTCCGGCATGGGTGGAATTTTTAGCCTCTAAATAGGTTTTTAAAATTTTACTCAGAACGGATTAGTGCAACAAAAAGAATAATTATAATCATGTAGGTACAGCGATATCATTCCGATGTAAAAACCTAACAGCAAAGTGGGTTACTCGGGGCTACAAGTGATGTAAATTGCTTCTGCCAGATGTAGCTGCCTGTACGCAATACAGAGAAGTTTGTAAAGAGGCTCAAAATTTCACTGATGCCTGCACTTGCCCATAAGCTCAGTTGGGAGAGCGCTGGCATGGTTAGCCAGAGGTCGCGGGTTCAAGTTCCGGCATGGGTGGAATTTTTAGCCTCTAAATAGGCTTTTATAATTTTGTCCTCAGCACGGGTTAGTGCAACAAAAAGAATATATTCTCATTGTAATTCATACGTTTCGAATAGAGATTCCAAGTCGCTCAGCGTTACACTATGGAACGGATTATGCTCAGAGTATGTTTGGTAGATCACATCAGAAATGAGACAATTCGCCAAATGACATAACTGATTGACAACAAAGTGGGCTGGTCACATCTGCCGAGGAATCCATAGCCAAAGGGGTACGAAGGATCTCGAGTGGAGACTACGAATGGGGAACTAGCGTCAAACTTAGGTTTGTGGCTGCCACAGTTTTATATCACAGAAGACATAGAAAAGCTCAAGACTTTTTTTAAAAGAAAACGATAAAATTATTTTTTTCGGGCTTTCCAGGGTCTCTCAAGTTACTCTTCTCAAGGTCTCAACCTTGTAATGTATGTTAGTAAAATTTTGTTTTAAAAATAAATATTTTACAATTTTACAATTTTCTTACAATTTGCGAAAAAAAGATTTCGTTTTATCATTGAATTCGGGGTGGAGAAGCATGAAAACATTATTTTACGAGATAAATCGAATATTGCTTAATGCTCCATATATTACTAGGTTACTTTCAAGTTGTGACGTCATAGTTTGAGTCCGATTTGTGTGGCGCGTTTTCTTACCATGTGACTAGAATGACTTTTCGGCAGGTCATATTGTGATAAGTATTAGTCGTAGAGAAAAAAAAATACCTCGATTATTTAACTTGTAACACGGCCTCTCCGATTATATTAAAATATTTTTTCTGCAAGTTCTCCATTGTAAATGTAGCGTAGGGTGCCCACCAGCTCGTTGGACGATTGAACTGAGGCAAATTGCTGGCAGCAGCTGGGTGGAAAATAGCCAATACTGGCTGATTGATAATGATGATGGTGGTATAGAGATTACCTAAGTACATCTTGATCGATTGATCGCTCAGCCAGTTACTGCGAGAAATGGTCAGAAAAAATGAGCTCGATAGATCTAGACGCGATCCGTGGAGCTACTCTAGACTTCGTTTCAGCTTACCCAGCTTAGTGCCATCGGGGCTGAAGACCATGGTCCTCACTCTGTCGAGGTAGCTGCGCCCTTCCCCCCACTGGTCTACCACAGTATCAGGGTCGCTCAATACCACGAGTCTAGACCCGTTGTCAGTTTCTGACCGGGCTGATATATCTGCGAACAAAATCCAGAACTCATATAGGTACCTAGCGAATTTGAACCACTACTTGGGCTTCAATTGTGGTGGTTTTGATGAATGGCATTGATTTAGTATTCCTTTGGTTGGAATACTCGTAACGTTCAATATTATTTATTATCTTAGAGCGACTATCATGCTTTTAAGGGTTCCGTAGTCAACAAGGAACCCTTATAATTTCGCCATGTCAGTCTCTATGTCTGTCTGTCTGTCTGCCTGTCTGTCCGCGGCTTAGCTCAGAGACGATAAGTACTAGAAAGCTAAAATTTAATTAAGCTTATCTCGTACGCCGACAAAAGAGTCTAATAAAATTTTGGAAAAAAAAAATTTAAGGGTACCTCTCCTACTCTTAAATTCGGGCAGTATATTTTTTATTTTGATCTTATTTTATATTTTTTTCTTAAAGCAGAAGTAATTTCTAGAGACTAATTTCATTTTTTCAGCGATTTGTTAAGTTTATTATTATAAATTATTTATTTAAAATATTTGAAAGCGTGACGTCATATTTTTCGAGTGCACACGCCGAAACGTCGCGCAAACTGTTACACTTTGTTTCTGTGATTTGCTGTCACAGACGTTTTTTTCACAGACAAGGAATTTCATTTCTTCTTTCGAGAGTGCCTTTTTGTTTGTTGTTATTGTTATTGAAGTTGATCTTTGTTTTCTGTATTTTTGCTGTTACCGACGATTTTGCTTTTACCTTGGACACAGATTGACAGCTTACACGTTGACCTGGCTTTGAGACTCAAGGACTGTGTATGCAAAATCGTCGGTTATAAATAAGGTAACAAATAACTACATACGGAGAACTAAACGGGAAAACACAAACCAAACTAAAGTTTGATATGCATATTATTATGACAGTTATGACAGCAAGTCTTTTTTTTAAGTAACGTAGTGTTGCCATATGTTATGTTTATTTTAAAATGTGACGTCATCAGAAGGTCAAATGAAGGTTATTGTTTTTTGGCAAAAATAACGCTCATCTTCCTTAATATTTATCTTAAATACAGAAAATATGGTTACTTAGATGTTAATCTCGAAATGGTTTTTGATTCAGCCCTCAAGAAAAAAAATAGTCTTTGCGAATTAGGGATGCATTTTTTTTTCTCGCCTACACCACAGTGTGGGGTATCGTTGGATTGGTCGTTTAAAAATGAAAATGTTGTGGGTGTAATAAGACCATTTTTCGATTTAGGGTTCCGTTTGCGAAATATTAAGCGCACATTTTTGTCCGAGTAGGGCGTCCTCCCGCCTCTCCTGGCTAAACGGTTGATTGTAGAAACGTGCAAAAATTCAGGGTAGTAGCACATATGATTGTTATTATTAATATGTTTATTGCACATAGGTAAAAAATACAATGACAATGTGGCGGACTTAATGCTACAAGCATTTTCTACAAATGAACTTAAAAGAAAAATATCACAGCTAACTAGGCTTTACTAGTTAACGAGAAATAGGCAACCAACTTATAAAAGTAAAAATTCGTACAAAATCCATTGAAAATGATGATGGAAAAGATGAAGTTGTTAGTTGTGTAAAGCAGATAAAAAATACTTTTTGTACGGTAGATAAGCACTTTGAGTTTCACAAGTTAAAGACGCGCTTCCCAGTCTAATACATAAGCAGCGTGTATAAGTCCCACTGCATAATTAGCCAAAATACGCAGGCCTTCTCTCAGAGAAAGATCATGGGCTTAATCACCATGCGCGCCCATCGCGGATTGGCGATTCCACTCGCTGAATGAAAAGTGAATATTTGTTATGAATACGTCAGACACCCATGTTTCCTTTTTAGAGTTCCCTACGCGAAGATTACCAAACGTGACCATATTACTAAGACTTCACTATCCGTCTGTTTGTCTGTCTGTCTGTCCATCGTCCGTTTCTCCATTCATCGACCTTTTTAGGGTTCTGTACCCGAAGGGCGCCAAAGGGGACCCTATCACTAAGACTTCACTGTCCGTCTGTCTGTCTGTCCGTCCGTCCGTCCGTCCGTCCGTCCGTCCGTCCGTCCGTCCGTCCGTCCGTCCGTCCGTCCGTCCGTCCGTCCGTCCGTCCGTCCGTCCGTCCGTCCGTCTGTCTGTCTGTCTGTCTGTCTGTCTGTCTGTCTGTCTGTCTGTCTGTCTGTCTGTCTGTCTGTCACCAGGCTGTATCTCATGAAAAGTGATAGCTACGCAGTTAAAATTTTCACAGATGATATATTTCTGTTGCCGCTATAACAAAAAATAAAATAAAATGAATATTTAAGGGGGGCTCCCATACAACTAACGCTGTTTAAAGACAGCGCTCGCTATCTAGCGGCAATCTATGTAACCTTCACATCGCCGATGTCACATCGTTAAATGTCAATGTTAAAAGCTTCTTGTTGGTTTCTATAGACGGCGCTGTTCTTAAATTCGATCTTTGTCTAATGTTGTATAGATAATGGAACCCTTCGTGCGCGAGTCCGACTCGCACTTGGCCGGTTTTTCACTATTAGCGAGTGGTATTTTGGTTTGCTACTAAAAATCACAAATCTATGTTACATAGAAAACAAAGTTATTAATACATGTAAGTATTGATTAGGACCTCGTGAAAGTGAGGTCAGCATTTTACCGATAGGATAACACCGTTGCAGCAAAGCAGCTGTACTTTTTATTAGTTCCACTCACCCGAGTTCCACAAGCTGAGCACCAACTCTCCGGTCCGGTGGCTGAACAGCATGGCGTCCAATGTCATCTTTCCTGGGCTGATGGTGGCCTGCCGCATCTTGCCTAGAGGTGCGTCCCAGAGTGAGACAGTGGTATGCTGATCCGGTGTTACTGTGCCCATTGCAAGAAGCGCGCTTCGCCACGGATGCCAGGTTATTGACTGTGGAATAGGATACAAAAGTGACGGCTGTGTGGGCGCGTGGAGAAAGAAACAACGATCAAAAAAATTGTGAGCAAGCCATTACTTGATGCTTACTGACACCAGCACTACAGATTAGTTATTATGTGAATAGACTGGTGGTCCACCAATCCGCCCTCGACCTGTTCGTTGCCGCCATTCTGTGGAAGCCTTTGTGTACCGTCTATCGTTGCGTCTAACCAAATGCATTGGGTATTTGACCCCATATCCATCTCCATTTTGCCTTCACCACAGGCTTATTTGAAAAGTAGAATAAAATCGGTATACACCGTCAACCAATTTTTTTTTATAAGGTACTTTGATGCTTGAACTACAGCGAAGTTGAAGGAGGGCGGAAGAGAACAATTGCACCAGCTTAGCCATTACTGTAGAGCCTAGTATTTGCTGCAGTTTGTGCAACTGTTCGCTTCCACGTTACTCCTGCCCTCCTTCAACTTAGATTTTAATCCAAGAATCAAGGTACCTAACTTATAAAAAAAAATTGGTTGACGTTGTATACATATTTTATTCTGCTTTTCAAATAAGCCTGTGGTGAAGGTAAAATGGCGTCACTCCATTTCCTTCCGTGGATATCGTAGAAGGCGACTAAGGAAACACATTACCAGGAGACGGGCAGCAGAGTCTTCCTGAGATTCCAACCGCATACTGCGATCGCCAACCCGCCTCCCAAGCGTGGCGATCATGGCAAAACCCAAAACCCTTCATGGTTAGGAAAACTATGTGGGAGGCCTATGACCTGCAGTGGGCGTCAAATGCAGTCATTTGAAAATGATAATGAAAATGAATGATGAAGGTAAAATGGAGATGGATATGGGATCAAATACCCAGCCTAGGGCGAGATGGACCCTTTGACGTGATAACCTTGACGGTCCAATCGGAATCCATGTTGAAATAAGGCAGGAGCGATGGCCAAGTGAACAGTAGTACAAAATGGGCTGCCACCGCTGTGCAGGCCAGCAGCCTCGCGTTTGGCGAGATGCGTACGAAGAGGATCTCGCCGCGAATCGCTCGGCGCCAGCTCACGCGCTTGGCCGTCCTGCGGTCGAAGGCGTTCAGCGTGCCTCGGGAGCAGCCTCTGGGAATGCAGGGCAGAAAGGTATCATAGCATTTAAGCATTCAATCCAAGTTTGTTTATCTTAGCCAGCGTACACAATAAATAAGTATTAAATAAGGCCGCCAATTGTACTGTACCTTTGTAAATATTTTATGTTGTGTTTTTCAATCCTTACTAATATTATAAACGCGAAAGTTTGTATGTATGGATGGATGTTTGTTACTCTTTCACGCAAAAATGGCCAAACGGATCCGGATGAAATTTTGCACAGAGATTATAGTCTGGATTAGCACACATCAAAATTGCCACGCGAACGAAGTCGCAGGCAACAGCTAGTAAAAAATATTCTTATTTTATCCTAAATATCACATAACACAAACTCACGCCTGTATCCCGGAGGGTAAGGCAGAGACCAGGGTCTGCCACTTGCCACGATCTGAACAGATCTCTTTCGTTCCATCAATTAGTTGTTGCATGCACGCACGCAGGTTTCGAGTACTTTTTATCTATCTATCTATCTATCTACTTTAGGTAGCCGATCGAAGGCATACAATGTACTTACCGCGAATACTCTACATTTACAAGGAAAACTTTTTGTTGTTATTAAAATCTGTTACCATTATACCAGTACTCAACCTTAATCAATCAATGAGTCAGTCACCTAACTATCAGCTGCTACTAGCAACCATGGCTTATCCCCAACTTAAAGGACTTATTGTATCGTATGAAGTTTTAGTTAACTAGTTTCATCATCATCATCATCGGCCATTTGACGGCCACTGCAGGACATAGGCTTCCCTAATGGTTTTCCAAGCTTCCCGGTCTTGTGCCGCCCGCATGCAGCGACTCTCCGCCACCGTAATCAGGTCGTCAAACCATCTGGTTAACTAGTTTACTTTGATATTATTAGCTTATATTTTTTAAGTTTGTCTTTATGTTAGCAATAAAGTACGATGGCCGATGGGGCCGAAAAGTTCTCGAATGGAGACCACATATCGGCAAGCGCAGCGTAGGACGACCAGCCACAAGATGGACAGATGACCTCATCCAAGTGGCAGGAAGGCGCTGGATGCAGGCCGCTTCCAACCGGTCTTTTTGGAAATCCATGGAGGTTGCCTATGTCCAGCAGTGGACCTCTTGTGGCTGAATGATGATGATGATGACGATTGTTACTCACGTAACAAAAGAGTTTCCAGTAGGGCTCCAGTCCACAGCTGTGATGGAGCAAAACATGCTCACACAAACGCAGCAGTTCAGCGTCAGGTATTTCGACTGACCGTGGTGATGGATCTCCACTGCTTTGCAGCCAGTACCTAGCTGTAGAAAGAAGTAGATAAGAAGGCAATCTGTCAACATTTTCATGTAACCTTTTTTTATGATTCGTTTCTACCTGGATTGTTCAAGCTACCATGAAGGTCAATTAGTACAAGAAAAGAGTTTGAAATATATATTTTTTTGCTTTAGGACATTTTATTTTACCGGCCACGTTTCAAGAAAAAAAAAAGGAAAATCTTTTAAATTTGGATTAAAGCGGTTTTTTTCTAACCTCACAAAAAATTAGAAGCCGCCTTCTTTTCTGAACCATCTTCTCATGAAATAGGTGTAATTGCGAATGGCGCCTAAATCAGATTAAGGAAATTTCAGATTGAGCAAAAAATGAGCTAAAGAGTTAATAATAATTTTCCAACCCTGAAAGTCTACAGTTTATCTTACACTTAATTTTTTAAAGTTTGTAACTATACTCTGTTAAATCGACAACCCGCCTGCCAAGCGTGGCGATTATGGCAAAACCTTCATGGTTATGAAAACCATGAAGGAGGCCTATGTCCTGCAGTGGGCTTCAAATGGCTGATGATGATGATGATGATTAACTAAACTCTGCATTCTATTTGACTGACACCACCTGTTTACGACTAAATAAATAGTTAATTATAAAAAGTTGTTGTATTGAATTGACCTTAATTTGCATGGGCTTGTCAGGATTATGAGAAATGGCAGTCCCTTGTCTTTACATATCCACAGTACATATTTCTTGACGTATCCCCGTGGGAATACAAAAGTGACTTTATATTATGTGACCTTCATTTTACTCATTTAAAGACCATACGAAACCCACTCACAGCCAGCAGCTCACCCCTGGGATCAAACTTGCAGCAGTGCACGTCATGGTACGTCTGGCCTCGGTTCACCAGCCCCTGGGTCTGCCAGCTCCACTTGTAATACTGTCTGCCCAGCGCCGCCACTAGGACATCGTCGCTGCCCCAGTCCAGGAGTTCGGGAACTGAAATATTAGATAAGACCTGGTGAGATGATGTCCATGATTTTTCCGAAGAGGGTGGTTGTGTGGTTGGATGGATGCCATAACGATGCCAGTGGATGTCGCGACAGATATAAATGCATTTTAATGAGGGCTTTTCAATGAGAGCTTGTCACGTTACCGAGGGTTGTGTGAAGGCACCACCCTTGGTAACGGAAGCTAAAGAAATAAAAGAAAGATTTAGAAATGTAAAAGTATAATCATCAGAACCCCTGACCTACAATTAAACTAAACTTAATACTAATAAAAACAACAAAAATATATACAAAAGAAACCTTAGAGCCCAAAAGGGTAAGCAGGTCGTGAAGGCAAATAGGCAGGCCGTGGAGACGGGCAGGCAAGTCATGGAGGCAGGCCGTGGAGACGGACAGGCAAGTCGTGGAGGCAGGCCGTGGAGATGGGCAGCCAAGTCGTGGAGGCAGGCCGTGTAGACGGACAGGCAAGTTGCGGAGGCAGGCCGTGGAGACGGGCAAGCAAGTCGTGGAGTCAGGCAGGTACTCCGAACAGTAATAGGCAGGCCGCAGAGAGGTAGACAGGAAGCAAGAACTCTGGTAAGTCTCTCAAGCAAGAGCTCAGGTAAGATTCACAAGTAAGACTCAGGTAAGACTGACTCGACAGCCTTCTTGGGCGGCTTTTATACCCCAAAATTAAAGTAGTTCAATTCTAATATTCAAATTTGATTTGAATCTGCGTCAGAATTCTTCTGGAAGTTTCCGGATCCTGTTCTAAATCCATAATTTGGAATTCCAGATCTTCTTTCTCTTTCTTGCCTTCTTAGTATGACGGTTACTTGACATAATTTACAAAAATAAAGAACAATATTCAAATAAAAGCAATATCTGACTAACAGTTGAATCGTTGACAGTAAAGCAAAATACAATATTTACAATGTGAAAAGTGGAAAAATAATTAGAAATACCTATTAGCTTTGAAATAATAGTGAACCAAATTATCTTTCGTTCGTGATAACATGAAGGTGTTGTGAAATTGGATTTCAGTGGTTCAACTTGGACAAAACGTAAGTCTTTTTGTATTGATAGAAAGAGTAGGGTGCTAGGCAATAGAATCGCGCTAGACGCGTAAGCTAAACCCTACAAGCTTTCAATTGAGTTTCATACGTTTTAAATGTTGTACATTGTTATAAATCTGTGATAAACTAAACATCTCTCCTCTCGTCAACGAAACAAGAAAGCAATGTGACAGAAACCACAGAGAAGGTACAGTGATGTCATGTCAATTTTGACATATTATGTGACGTCAGCACCATCTATTGGTAACTTGCGGTACTGATTTTTTTGTTTAATCCTCATCATCATGAAAAGCCCTCATGATCATCATCATCAGCCATTTGACGCCCACTGCAGGACACAGGCTCCCTCGTGGTTTTCATAACCATGAGGGGTTTGCCATAATCGCCACGCTTGGTAGGCGGGTTGGCGATCGCAGAATGCGGTGGGAATCTCAGGAAGACGCTGCTGCCCGTCTCCTGGTAATTGATTTCCTTAGTCGCCTTCTACGACATCCATGGAAGGAAATGGAATGACGCTATTCTTAATCCGGCGCCACACGGAAAAAAGCCCCCACAGCGAAAAGCCCTCAATTTGGGAGAAGCCGTAGTGAACATTTATTGGTTACGATCATAGGATATACTAGTTGGTCGGCAGGTATCTGCTGACTTTTTTCAAACTCCTCGTCCTCACCTACTCGTACTAACTGCAGAGCATCTTGCTCAGATAATTGAAAGATAATACGTACACAAAGCATACCGGTAGCTCGGCAGGTCCAGCACGCTGTCCACGGAGGTAAGGCAGCTCCTAGTCCTCGCCACGCAGGGCCAGTGCTGGACGCTGACCATCTCCCCGCCGCCGTGCCGGCTGGTGCAGTCGTTGGACCGGCCTCTCCGCTGCCCTTCAATGCCAAAAGCTGCCTCGAGGTGCGAGGTGTAGCGTTTCTGATGCAGGTTTCTTGTGTACTGGTGAGAGATTAAAAAATCTCCCGTACATACAAACATACAAACTTTTTATAAGTATAGAACATCTTCTCTCTCTACTGACCCAATCGTTCAGTTGGTGTTCGTCTTCATGGCTCAGCCGATGCAGGACCCGACGCCGTTTCTGTTCTTCAATCGACGAGCGTTGAGGAATGAACCGGTCCGTACGAGGGAGCTGGTTGTTCGACTGGAATATCACATCATCATTATCATCATCATCAGCCATTTGACGCCCACTGCAGGACATAGGCCTCCTTCGTGGTTTTCATAACCGTGAGGGGTTTTGCCTTAATCGCCACGCTTGGCTGGCGGGTTGGCGATCGCAGTATGCAGTTGGAGTCTCAGGAAGACGCTGCTGCCCGTCTCCTGGTAATTGATTTCCGTAGTCGCCTTCTAAGACATCCACGAAAGGGAAGGGAATATCACATAGTTCTATTTTATACAGGTTGTAACAAATCCCTATAAACATCTGACAATGGAAGGTTCCACTTGTCAAGACGAACAATTTTACTATGGAAAACATATAAAACCATAAATTTTAATGCCGCAGATGGTACTTATAACTTTAGTTTGAAGTATTTCAAAGTTTCTCTAAAGAAAAAGTTGTTCATATTGACAGGTAGAACCCCCCCATTTACAGATGTATATGGGGATTTTGTTACACCCTGTATATCGTGGACAGTTTTGGCCGATCCTTTAATCACGTTTAATAGTAATTTACAATAGTAATAGAATCCAAAAAAGTACTTAGAACATTGTTACGTACGACAGCAGCGTTTCATGTGAAAATGAAAAAAACTTTATTGTATTTTGTTTTGCTTCGTTTTCCAGTTTTTTTATTTTTTAAAATTGATTCCTCCAAAACACTCTTGATACGGAGTCTTTAAAACTTGGTCTCATAGAATTTTACTAAAATTCTTCATACGAAATTCCATTTAAATGGCGACTTAAGTGACATTTAAGTAGTGGTGCAACTGGGCCTTAAATCTATACTAATATTATAAAAACCGGCCAACTGCGAGTCGGACTCGCGCACGAAGGGTTTTGTACAATATGAGACCCAAAAATCTTTATTTTTATTTAATTTAATTAAAAAAAAATTATTTCAACTTTACTATTTACTTTTAAGGCGAATATAGAACTAAATATTCTGTGAATTTTTCAAGCGTCTACCTGCTGCCGTTATTAATATCGAGCAAAAAACGGCGAAAAAATTACGTTTATTGTATGTACGATGTACCATGTACATTGTACGATGTGTACAATATAAGATAAGATAAGAATATATATATATATATATATATATATATATATATATATATATATACGATGTGTTTCACAAAGGCCCAGTGTAACTTATTCTATAGATCAATACAAACCATTTTTATGAAAACGTAACAAAATTATATTGGTTTTTTTATGGGATAAAAGGATTCTCTAAGTAACTTTCTGTACCGACATTACTCCGTTCGGCTCTATCGTCGTGACGTCATAACTAGATTTAATTACTACTATATAGCTGCGCCCGCGACTACGTTCGAGTTGGATTAGAATATGAAGTGCCTTTACCCCTTAATCAAGGCCGTGGTCTATCTCCGTTCGAAATTTGGTTCCTTGAGGCCTTTTCGCGGTTGTATTATATTTACTATTCTATTATCCTATCTCACCACGCCATCTCCCGTTGGCGCAGCTTGTCGCCCGCTCAAACTCATTACAGCATAGGTGGTACAAAAGTGTGAGTCACGCGTTTTGTGGCGCTAAAGCGTCCGAATTTTACAATAAATAAACAGAAGAGACGCGCTTTTAACATTTAAAACGTGCATCTTCTTATCGTGTCGGTGACTAAACCAGTTAGATTTGATTAGTCCAGAACTCGGCCACGTGCACTCCAGCATCTGTGGTCTCCAGCAAGTCTTCTCGAGTGCATTTGGACTGGCATAAGAGAAACACAGAGAGGTACTCCATAGTCTGAGGGAAGACTCCGCAACGTGGTTTCAGCCATGCGATTTTACTACCCGTGGTGGTGGAATAGAATGCTCATACAGTGTGATACAGTGACTGTATCACATATGCAATTAATAAGGTTACGAAGATATTTAAAGTGATTTTCTCGCCCCCTGTGGACTTAAGCGTGATGTTATGTAGCCTATATGTTACACGGGAATCTAAGCAATAATCATGGTTCTTTTCAATTCCCTTCAGTGGTTTTTGTGAGCACAAAGAAGAGTGAGACAGACATTATGTCAGACAGAGACAAAATTTACAGATTTATTATATATATAGGTAGATAGATTGTATAATTTGTGATTCATCGCGTTATTTACAACAGGACTCGTAGAGGTCACAAAATGAAAGAAAAAAAAGATAGATAGAATATTCTTCATTCTAAATAGGTTTTTTAAAATTGTTCTCAGCACGGGTAAATACAACAAAAAGAATGTAATCATGTAGCTAC
The DNA here is from genome assembly GCA_963969515.1 of Yponomeuta evonymella. Lineage (NCBI taxonomy): Eukaryota > Metazoa > Arthropoda > Insecta > Lepidoptera > Yponomeutidae > Yponomeuta > Yponomeuta evonymella. Next base: position 16,874,109 of record OZ018354.1, on the reverse strand, counting down.
AGCGATATCATTCCGATGTAAAAACCTAACTGCAAAGTGGGTTACTCGGGGCTGCAAGTGATGTAAATTGCTTCGGCCAGATGTCGCTGCCTGTACGTAATACAGAGAAGTTTGTTATGAGGCTCGAAATTTCTCCGATGCATGCACTTGCCCATTAGCTCAGTTGGGAGAGCGCTGGTACGGTTAGCCAGTGGTCACGGGTTCAAGTCCATGGAATTTTTAACCTATTTAGGTTTTTTAAAATATTCTTCATTGTACACAGAAATAAAATAGTTATGTTTGGTTCACGTCTATCAAATAAAACCTCTAGGCAATTTAGATCAAGTGTATAATGTTGCCTAAGACTACGCGGACTTTTAGCTCAGTAGCTTCGCTTTAGGATAATTCGTATTCGAATAGTCATGGGTTCGCTTCCCCCTGGGGGCTGCCATGCTTGATTTGTACACATGGCCTCAGTCTGGGAGTATTTCCATGTTTGTGATGCCCTTGCCTGGTTACCATATCACAGGGTATCCCCGATTGGGACCTGGACAAGTGATTGTGTTGTGTAAAGTTGCGTTTAATGAGGATAAAAGTGCTGACCTCTGATTACGTCTTGTAATGTTATTTCATAACTTTCGTAAATTTGTAACTCAGTTTCTAAGTAGTCCCTAATAGGTTCAAGTTCCCACGGCACAGGGTATCCTAGTGTGGGGCCAGAAGCAATGTATGTGCCTGTATGTAAATGTTTGTTTGTTTGTTTATGATGAAAGTAACCTAGTTTAGGCAAGTAACCCAATTCTATGCTAGCCTAATTTATTTTAACCGAACTGTAAAATAAGTTGTTATATTAACGAAAATAAACAACTTATTATTATCATTGTTATTATTTTGAGTACTTGTTTTAATTTCAAATCGAAATTGGAGGAAACGGAAATTGCTCTTAATTAGATGATACTTAATAAAGTAAAATGATTTCAATTAAAACAATAACCAACAGACCGACATACGTTAAGCAATTGGAGTCATTGTAGGTGTTAATCACTAGTTACCTAGCAAGGTAACTAGGGATATAATAAATGGTTTATACTCACGGTTTTCTTTCCAAAAGTTTCCCTGTCCATAATAACCTAAAACTTTAATATACACTATGAAGATTAAAGCAATAAATCAATCGTTTGTTAATTCTGTTAGCAGTCACAGTAAGGTGTCAAACAAATTTTAATGTACCCTCATGTTTCTTATTAATCTCCAACATCTTGATTGGTGACACACAGTCAATACGTTATTCCCCCGCGATAGTAGGCCTATTGCAGATTTGACGTTACGATATAAGTAAGATAGTCAGTAAGATAGAAGGTATATTTCATTCCTTTCAGCTTTTGTCTGGGTGTAAACAAACATACTTTTTAAATGCTATCAGAATCGAGACATCTATATTTAACCCTATATCGAGATCTAGTACGAGCACACAATTTTATCGAAATTATGTACGGCTTCCGGCCAGTGATAGTTAAAAACATAGATGTCTAACTGGCCCTAAAAATTACGTGGGTTTGGGTCTGAGTTGAAAATGAATATAGGTTTCGTTTTTTCGAAAGTAAATGATGAATTGTGTAGAACTAGCATACATCTAAAACCAAGCATGCCAGTTTTGTATCTAAACTTTGTAATTAAAAAAGGCGTCGCTGGCTGAAGGTTCTGTTTGAAAGCCGATTATTCTGGAACAGAGGACTGATCAAATTTCAAACCGCGTATACTTTGGCACAACAAATACAGCTCTGACGCCTCCATAAGCTAGTTATTCTATAGGACATGGTCAATCGTTAGGTTTCTATGAGCGGTTTGTAAACATGGAGACAAAATAAGAACGTGATAACCTTCAGCGTTATTGAAAAGTAGTTTGATACATGGATGACCAATTAATTACCATCATGGATAGGCTGACTTTATCTATCTTATCGGGATGCAAAAGATAAATAATAGGTCTCTGCATGTCTAGCTTATTTTATTGGCCGTTCGTTACGTGCGAAATATTTCAAAATATCGGTTATCCGTTTCATCTGATGGGTGTCACAGATAAAAGCTTGATAAGAGATATGATCAACTTTCAAAACGTCATAAATTGAGCCGTGCGTTAAGCAAAATAATAGGGCAACTGAATTTTATGAGACTTGGAGGGAGAATTGACTACATTTCGTATTGAACACGCATGTTTTTATTTAAATCGACCTTTATTTTACTTAATTAATGAGAATTGCTCGTAGCCCCGGCTGCCTGAGTGATCTTAAACGATCACGAAGGTTAAGCAACACAGGGCGTGTTCAGTGCATGGATGGGTCGCCGTCTATGCCTAACGCTAGTGGCATTTTTCCGAGCGGTTCCGTGCTTCGCAAGGCACGTTAAGCTGTTGGTGCCGGCTGCCGTCGATAGATGGCAGTCGTTAAGCCAAGTCAGAGGCCTTAGGGCGGCTTGACAACTTCTGACAGTAGACGAGCCACTAGTCTACAAGCCTCCACCAATCCGGACTTGGCCCCCGTGGTGGAGTATGGCCTATACCTTCCTCAGGGAAGAGACCCGTGCCCCTCGGTGGGGACATAATGGGTTGATGATGAATGGGAAATTAACTTCTTTATTAATGATTTAAGTACCTTTGGCCTTAGGTGTGGATTATAATAGTACAAATAACGTACAATTATTAACTAGCCGGCAAGTTGCACAATATTCTGGTGAGCCCCTTTTTCTAACAATTGCTTTGACGAGTGGTAACCAGACCGGACATTCAATATTTCACTATCACCGTATTAACGTAAATATTAATTTATGAATGTCTCTGATAATTTCTGAACCGCAGCTGATATGTCAAAGATAAAAAGATAGATAATTTCACATCCTCTATTAGTAGAAAAGGCTTCCTACTACCGCAACTGCTTCACAAATGAATTAATACCTTCTATATTTAATACGGTATTTGACACGATAAACAATAAATTATTTCATATGCTCGATTAAAACAAAACTTACAAAATATCTCGGAAAATGTATAACTTTTCAATAGTCAATTACTAGTTATTACATTTTTTTAATAGATTAAACATACAAAGAGTGCTCTGAAATGTGACGTCATAAGCCAGTATTTTCATACAAAATTCCGTTTTAAAAGTAACTCATTTGATATTTTGTCAAATACCCAATTTTGAATTAAATACGGGGTTTGTTGCACAGGGTTGTCTAACTTTACCTACCCTCGTAGTACGTAGTTCTCAAGTCCGAATCGGGATGTGAATTTCAATTAAATTCACATTCTCAAATCAGAATCTTGTGGTAAGTGATACTGCAGAGACCTCCTGTTTCCCGTACACAACAAATCTGCTAATCTATTGTTAACAGGTCTCAGTTGGCCAAAGTCTACAACAAAGAAAGTATTACAGTATTACAAAGTAAGTATTACAAAGGAATTTATCAGAAACGTCAGAAATTACGCCACCGAAATTACGCGACTGAGAACTCAAAAATGTACACTCGTTTGGCCACACACTTAATTAGCCTACGACCTATTCCCAGCCCTACCAAATAACAAAAACTTTACAAAAATCGGTGAAGCCGTTTCGAAGGAGGTCGATAACAAATTTCTTTGTATAAGATTAACATTATTTATATCTTAACATTTACATACAGTAAGCCATCGTGGAAAAAGAACTTTTTTGTAAGTAAATTGTGGTTACCGACATTTGTCGCACACGACGTTATTATTTCAATTAAACCCTGGTATCTTTTCATTTTACACTTGTTGATAGAGTCCGTTACCTGCACGAAAAGATCATATCTCTTAGGCGACATCAAAAAAACCTTTTAGGCCGCTTTAAAAGCTCTTAAGGAGTTTGCAGTGAAATAAGTAAATTGGCCTTTACATGTTTTAGTTGCAGATAACTTGAACATGGTGCTGTGTGCACATGCCGTGTGAAGTTTATAACATTAGACAGTTTGTCGGTTTATTTCAACTTTTACGACTATATCGTATGCTCCGTGTATCTGCCAATCAGCCTCACCGAGAAGGTATAATGTCCGACAAAAGACTTGACCAAATGATTTTGACCTTTTGATGGACGTATTTTATTTGATTTTATTTTGTAAAGGAGGAAAAACAGAATTAACAAAAATTACTTAAATAGAGAAAATGAGTTAGCTTAATACATTTTCATAATCATCGTCATCAGCCATTTGGCAGCCACATCATCATAACCATGAGAGGTTTTGCCATAATCGCCACGCTTGGCAGGTGGGTTCGCGATCGCAGTATGCGGTTGGAATCTTAGGAAGACGCTGCCCGTCTCCTGGTTATGTTTTTCCTTAGTCGCCTTCTACGACATCCACGGAAGGAAATGGAGAAACTTAGTAATAGTAAGTAAGAAATTATATAAATATAGTTTCTAATTAAGTATACATATTTACAGGCTGTCCCGCAAATATTTGATATTTTTAGTCGTGCTCCTTTTATAGTCGTGCTCCAGTTCTGGACTGAATAAATTACAGTAAATTATCCAATGGGAACGCATTGTCGAGATAGAATGCTTATCCTACATAATAATCCACAACATTTGTCTATGTTTGGTTCAATCATTGGTACAAGCCATCTTTCAGAGAGACAGTATGTGGTATGGGCATTCCCACCATAGATTGGCTATTTCAAGGTTGACATACATACATACATAAACTCACGCCTGTATCCCAGAGGGGTAGGCAGAGACCAGGGACTGCCACTTGCCACGATCCTGACACATCACTTTCGCTTCCTCAACATTAATTAGTCCTTGCAAGCACGTACGATTTCTTTTTACGATTCGGGTATTTTTTATCTTGCAAATCCCGTCAGACAGTAGATAGTATGTGGTATAGGCAATGATCATTTCCACCATAGATTGGCTATTTCAAGGTTGACAGTGTGCACTCCTCTAAGTCACACTACGGTTTTGCAACAAAAATGTAAAAGTTGAACTACTGTCGATTTTACTAAATTTTTGATTTTACTAAGATTTTATTAGATTTCGAAGTCCTTCATAGTAAAGGTTTTCAGGTCAGGTTAGGCTCAGGGAGAGAGTATGGGCTTTATCACCACGCGTGCTCACCGCAGATTAGCGATTTCAAGCGCTGAGGTATGTAAAGCGCTGTTTCTGGTTCGCACGACACAGGGTATCCTAGTGTGGGGCCAGAAGCAATGTATGTGCCTGTAAGTAAATAGATAGATAGATAGAGAACACTTTATTGCACAACCAGGTGAAAGATATTACAAATAGTTTCTTATATCTAAGTAGTGGTATACAATTGGCGGTCTTATCGCATCATTACCGTTTACATTTCATCATTACCATTTACAAAAAACAATCAATCATGTCAGTAATGATGACAATGGCGATGACGTTTAAGACTTTAAGAAAAATGGCATATCCATGCTATGATATCATGATGAAAGTCCGAAAAATCAATATGCCTACTCCGATCACTGCTAATTAGGTATGGTAAATCCATACCTACTTAGGCCCCAGATCCACCCACTTCAGGATGTTTTTGAGGATTTTGTTAGGCAAAAGATAAAATATAGTATCTTCCTTCTCCGCTACCTAATGGTCTATCCATTTCCTACTGTGTCGGATCGTGACTCCGTCGGGCGATCAGCTGCTCCTCATTCATCTCCGGGGATGTCCAGATGTTTGGTTTTATCGGTGGGTCAATTACGCGCCACGCCGACCCTATTCTGTTAAAGGCCGTGCTATGCAAAATAGATTTTAAGTAAGGTTTCTTGCTGGAGAGCTTGCTAGCCATGTTCAGACTAGGTCATGTTTATTTGATGGATTTAAGTTTATTGAACATAAAGGAAAATATATTTCAGTCTTGCGACCGGGGCTAGTCTTTTCGTGAAATCGTCGTGATGTCATTAAATGTAGATAGATAGATAGAATATTCTTTATTCTACAAAGAAATTACATCCACTGAAATTTAGTTATGGTACCATAAAGAGAGATACATTTGCTGTCTATGCTTTCAGTTACAAAATTCGTTGACATTAAACTGGAGAATTTCTAGCTTGGATAATAATGCCATTCTCTTTCCATGATACAGTAAGTTAACTTTATGCAAGGCGAACTTCGTGCCACCACAGAATCCACTTATAGGATTCTTACACAACGCCATCTATTTGAAACTCAAAATAATTATTATCGCCACGGGAATGCAATTGATAAAGGGATTATACATAAAACTCTGTGTATAATTTCTTTATCAATTATTATATCAAAGGGATTATACATACAATTTATGTATAATCCCTTTATCAGTTTGATCACATCATCTAACTAATTACTTCTTAACAGTGAGAGCAATAAGAGCGCTTATACACACAGAACACGTCAACTGCTGCCGTCGAAACACGTTGACGGCGTGGCGTTGACGTCTGCTGTCGACGAGTGTCGACGGCTGCAGTTGGTACACGTGCAGCCTGTGTATAAGCACCCTAAGTTGAAAAAATGTAAACAAACGGAAGTGATAATGGGATAGTTTCTGACAGTGAATGTCTTGAAAACTTTATTGCTCCAGATTAGAAAAAAGAGAAAGAGTTGTCTCCGCGAAAACTTTAGTGATAGAGACAAACCGAAAAACCGCTTCCAAATCCGTTTTATTTGGATATTTTGAAAATGGAGTGGACAAAATGTAACGAGTAAAAAAAAATATGACAAAGACAAAGTAGACTAGCAAAAAAGGGTGTCAGGCTCCTGGCACAAAGCGTATAGCAAAACCATTATTCTTTGCGTGGAGCAATAGCCAGGATATACGAGTAAATTGAAGATTAATTTGGAAAATTCCTTATCCCGCCAACTAACATAAATAATGCCCGACAGATAACTTAACCTTCGCCAATTCAACCCGGATGCGTGGATTTTTGTTGAAGTTATCTGCCGTGCAACACCATCATACCTCGGTTGAACGCACAAAGCTTACGAAAACAATGACGGTGCCGAGCACACAGTTTATTTTGCTGAATCCAGTTTGGTGCTATTTTATTTAGTATTATACGTAACATTAGTATGGTCTTCAGAAAAAAATAGTAATTAGCCTCCGTACAGCTAGCTTGCGTTACAATTTGTGTGCCAAACTATGTCTTTAGTTTCTGAGGCACATGCAAAATCCTTGAATTTGATGTGCTATTAATTAACGCTTGTAACTAGGAAGAATTAAAAGGGCCCCGGTGGTTAGGCACGGACTTCAGACGCCATTTACTATGTATTTAAAAAGACACAAACGATCTTGACATCCAATTCATGAAACACATAGAGCCACCTAACGCCATGTTGTGATATATTTAAGTACATACACCCTGATTGGATCACTGTGCCCCAACATACAATTTAATTCAGTTTGGGGTTCAGAGTTACTTTATATATTGTTAAGTTTTGTTCAGCTCAATGAACAGTTTTCATTTTCATTTCAAGTATTCCTATCGGAATCGCTCGTAGCCCCGGCTGCCTGAGTGATCTTAAAAACGATCACGAAGGTTAAGCAACACAGGGCGCGTTCAGTGCATGGATGGGGCGCCGTCTATGCCTAACGCTAGTGGCATTTTTCCGAGCGGTTCCGTGCTTCGCAAGGCACGTTAAGCTGTTGGTGCCGGCTGCCGTCGATAGATGGCAGTCGTTAAGCCAAGTCAGAGGCCTTAGGGCGGCTTGACAACTTCTGACAGTAGACGAGCCACTAGTCTACAAGCCTCCACCAATCCGGACTTGGCCCCCGTGGTGGAGTATGGCCTATACCTTTCTCAGGGAAGAGACCCGTGCCCCTCGTTGGGGACATAATGGGTTGATGATGATGATTCCTATCGACCTCTATATTCCTATGGACCTAACTCTGAGGGCATTGCTAAATAGATACGCGTTCTACTCTCGACGTTATTAAATAATACAGTTGATACGAAATAACTCGGTTGAATCTTAAGAGCGCATCGGAAACTAGAAGCATCAACTCATCTCGTTCACGACTACTGCTGTACATGCGCCTCCCCCAGGGCACGCCACTTTTTTCTGCCCTCAGCCATCTTTGTCTAGCCACTGCCAACAATCTGCCTCAGTCGTCGGTCCAGCTATCAAGTAATAGGCAGGCCGCCTATGAAACTGAAACTGAAGGCATACATACGCAGCCTATATACGTCCCGCTGTAGGGCACAGGCCTTCTCTCAAGAAGAGAGTATGGGCTTAATCACCACGCGTACACACCGCCGCTTGACGATTTCAAGCGCTGAGGTTCACTCACGATGTTTTTCTTCACGGTCAGCGAGTGGTATTGCTACTACCTATAACGAATGTACATAACTTAGAAAAAAAAGTCGTAGGTACATGCCTGCACTGGGAATCGAACCTGGGTCTCTCGCTTCCGAGTCCAACGTTCTACCCACTGGGCTACCACCACTGAAGGCTTCATCATCATCATCATCATCATCAGCCATTTGACGCCCACTGCAGGATACAGGCCTCCCTCGTGGTTTTCATAACCATGAGGGGTTTCGCCATAATCGCCACTCTTGGCAGGCGGGTTGTCGATCGCAGTATAAGTGAAGGCATATTTGGCCAACCTGGGTCTCTCGCTTCCGAGTCCAACGTTCTACCCACTGGGCTACCACCACTGAAGGCATATTTGGCCAAAATATTAAGTAAACGCACTCAGTTGAGAGTTCAAGGGCTGAATTTGGGATTTTTCCTGGAGACCTCTTACACTAATAGCACCGATATAGAAATTAGAGAGACAGATTCGGTCTCAACTTTTAGCGCTAACACAATCAGGCTCCGCAGGGAGCAGTCGCGTGCCGCGCGTATCTAAATCTGCGTGAGTTACTGCGCTGGCACCGATCGTGCCGATATCACTACTGCGGCCTCGCCCGAGACAAATCAACTATGGACTCTATGCCAATAATAGTAAGGTCCATCGTCACAATACGTGAGACTGTAGCCATGTGCCTGAAAGTAGAGCTTGCCGTTGCAATTTAGATCTTATTCGAACGTGAATTAAAGACTATGGAGTTTTATCTTGGCAGCCTCATGTATAGGTATGGCTCTTCCTCTTACTACTCGTGGAGGATTATACGTCATTATTACTCAATTTCAGATATGGCATCTGTGTTTTATGGCGTTTGTTAAAAGGTTCAAGAGTCTACTTAGTTTTTGTAGTTGCTTTGTCGTGATTTAATGATACCGCAATGAGTATTCAACTGTGCTACTATTTTGTTTGTAGCAGGTGAATATTTCTCAAGATTAATATCGTTGCTAAGAAATGCTAAGAATTAATAAAACCTTTTTACTTTGTAGGTAACTCATACCTATAAACGTCCCATTACTGGGCACAGAAGACAGTGGCTGAAAACAACGCTGCCCGGGACCGATCCGGGTCAGCACCAGCTGAGCCACTACCTTATGCCTTATTTTATGTCATCACTAGTTAAGCCTTACTTTGTTTTAAGTTTTTTTTTTCTGATGAGGTAGTAAATACTTTTTTATCTTATCTTATCTTATCTTAATGGAATAGGTTGGAAAATTGTAGCGCTAATGATTTAATGATTATTTCCTTTATGTATGGTTATAATAAATTGTTATTTAGGGTATTTGTATTTTAGTTTTATTACTTTTTCTCCGATTTTCCAAGGATTGCTGGAAAAAATCCCTTACATAAATAAGCTCGTCTTTGTACATTATTGTATTTTGTTATGTAATGTCCTGTTATATGTTTCGTGTGCAATAGGGTATAATATAACATAAGGTACGTCCCACTGTATGGGCTTAGTCACCACGCGTGCCCACCGCGGATTGGTGATTTCATGCGCTGAAGTACCTATGTGAATAGCTCAGACACTCAAGTTTCCTCACGTTGGTTTCCTTCATAGTTAGCGAGTGGTATTGCTACTATAACTTCACAAATGTACATGACTTAGAAAACAAAGTCATAGGTACATGCCCACACAGGGAATCGAACCTGGGTCTCTCGCTTCCGAGTCCAATGTTCTACCCACTAGACAATAAGGTATGAAATTAATCGATTATGCACTGTAATATAATAATAAAATAGTAATTTAGACTCACCAAAAATGCTTGCAAGAAAGGCTAAGTTAGTAACGATAATCATATATGAAATAAATACAGAGTATCGGCTGTAAATGTACATTTTTTGCATTATTAAGTTATTGCATTGGCATTCAAGCAAAAATCAATAAAAACCTGAACATACGCTACATTGTATCAAACAAGACGTCAGAAATTACAGAAATCCAATTTAGTCAACATGGCGATAGTCTCACCGTTTACATTACCAACGCTTTTACCCAACCAAGTGCAGACGAGTAACGTTTTTATCAAAGCTTTTTAACCACGCAGGGGAGTGTTCGGTTTAATTGGTCAATGATGCGATAAACTACGTGACCAGTGTAATGTGGGCCTCCTGCAAGAAATCACCAACTTTCTAACAAACGCCCCGCGGTTAAGCCAACCAAGTTGTTCCAGCACCTCTATCAAGCTAAAGTAGCCCTTGCTGCTATGACATAAGATGCATGGTGGCAAGTTTCAGCTGACAACTACCATAGTTCACATAAGCATAACATACCAAAGTTCACGGTAGCCTAAACTTCTTTGCTTTGAGCAACTACTCATGGTTCGCCAAACTTGGCCGCTTCGCTTCGCCACCCAACTTTCTCATCCACGGGCACAAATATAATCTCACCTTTAGTACCTAAACCATAAAGTTTACAAGTGGCTCGTCTAGGTGTCTTTGTGGAGTGGTTGGGAGGTGCGTTAGTGGGTGTCGCGGCTGATGTGCAGAAGGCGTGTGCAAGTGACGTCACTGATGTGCTGGCCTCGAGGTGGTGGGAGTCAATGAGGAGGTTGAGAGGTTAGGTGGCCCGAGGACTTGAGCCGTGACAGCAGTGCGTTCAGAAACTGATTGCTACACCTATTACATGAAGGCTGTTTATTCGGAATTAAATTACGGTTTGAATTTAGACAGTCAACATTCGCAATCATGCATACCTATAAGGGTCAGTATCCAGTGCCATTTCTCGATGGCTATGTGCACGAAAGTGGTGCCTTCTTACGAGCACAACTTTTCGGGAAATGTGAATTACACAGGGTTACCTAAAAAAAATCGCACTTCCTGAAACTTTTTAAAATTAGATTTTCTATCTAAAGGTAAAAAACAACATACTTAGTTTCTTTTTTCAAATTCAAATACTTTTATTTGTTAAAAAAAACAAAATGTTTGCTTAATGAACGTCAAAGTTGTTTGTTTCACAATTAATAGATTATGTGGCGAAGAAGCTAACAAAGCTTTTTTGGGTTCCATAGTCAACAGTTTCGCTATATCTGTTAGTCTGTCCGTCTGTCTGGCCGCGGCCTAGCTCAGAGGCAATTAGTACGAGAAAGATGCAATTTGGCATAGAAATAGATATTTAACACTTCGAAAAAACCGTAGAATAAAATGTTAAATTTTTTTTTTGTTTTGTTACCCATACACCTAAATTTGGAGTGCACTTTTTTTCCTCACCTAAACCATATATAGTATGTGGTATCGTTGGATTGGTCGTATAAAAATATTGTGGTTGTACAAATAGACAAATAGATAATAGCAGTTTATGATACTGTTGCATAATAAGGGTTCTTATAACACGAGTGTGTTTTAAAAAAACGAGCCGTAGGCGAGTTTATTTATAGTATCACACGAGTGTTATAAGACCAAGTTATGTATAGTGTCATACACTACTTTATCTACTCTCATACTATAATACATAAACTAATTTCTTTTACAAATAGAACCAAACTTTGTTTAAATATTGAAAAGTTTTCCGCATCGATTGCGCATGCGTGTTGCGTCGCCGCGGACTCGTTCATTGAAACCTTTTTTTAAAAGTAGAGGTTCAACCTTCTTGGTCCAGCTGGAGGTTGTATAGGTGTATCGTTATGATTAAAAAGTTATATTATGATACAGGTGTCCATACAAGACCTGTATCGTAATAAAACTTTTTTTATTTTATTTTTGACCTATGCGTAATGTTTGTCATAAGAGTTTTGTTTTCAGTTTTATAATCTTTGTATTATAGTATCAGAGTAGATAAAAGCATTTATTTAACGGTATTCTAAACATTACATAAACATTCTATATACATGAAACAAACAGAAATGCAAGATCCCCCCCTCTCCTGTCTAAACGTTGATTGTGGATACGTGAAAAAAATCAGGGAAGAAGCACATATAATAAATATGAATGAAAAATTATCACGGCTAAGTAGGCTTTAGAATTTAACGAGTAATAGGCGACTAACTTACAAAAAGAAAACTTCGTACAAAATCTATTGAAAATTACGTTGATGAAGTTTTAGTACTGTAAAGCAGATAAGGTTGGCCCGACGCGCACTTGGCCGGTTTTTCTTCTTTGCACTGGAACTGTTTGATGTACAAAATTTACAACTAGAGTGTATTACATGGAAGGGATAGTATTCTATGTACAACAATGATTTACTGGAGGCTGGAACTTTGGTAAAGCGCGCAGAGTGTCAAAGTCAAAGTCACTAAAAAAACCAAATGTTTACTTAATGAGCTTCAAAGTTGATTAGTTCAGTGCCAATTTAATATAACTATGTAAGCCCTGATATTTCGACGAATATAAATCTGAGAAAACCTTACAAAACCAAAGGCACAAATTCTTTTTGAGATGCCATGGAGGAGGCCTATGTCCAGCAGTGGACTTCTTGTGGCTGAATGATGATGATGATGATGAAGCAGCCTATACACGTCCCACTGTAGGGCACAGGCCTTCTCTCAGAGAGAGAGTATGGGCTTAATCACCACGCAGGCCCACCGCGGATTGGCGATTTCAAGCGCTGAGGTATGTGAATAGCTCAGACACCCAGGTTTCCTCACGGTGTTTTCCTTCACAGTTAGCGAGTGTTATTGCTACTATAACTTCACAAATGTACATAACTTAGAAAGAAAAGTCATTGGTACATGCCCGCACTGGGAATCGAACCTAGGTCTCCCGCTTCCGAGTCCAATGTTCTACCTACTAGGCTACCACCGCTCTCAATATTATATGATTAATAAAACAATGTATTTAAATTTTCTTCGAAGCCTGTTTGTATTTTTTCATTTTATTGTATTGGTTTATTTTTCCTAACATTTTTTTTACTATATTTTGTCAAGCAAGTCAACCTTCGCATTTTCGCGCATTTCAGTTACCCGTAATGTAACTCCATAGTGTGCACACCTCAATAATGTGCAGTCAAATGTACGAAGCCATTTTAATTGTGTACTTTGTTTTAATTTATTTTGCATTGTTTGTTTCGTGTATAAAGAATGTTTTGAGTAATGTGCCGTTAAATAAATGTTTTTATCTATCTATCTAAATAACTATATCTCAAGGTTGTTGACTGTACCACAACTACCAACCTAGTTAAGATAATACTTGATTTGGATTGATTCAAAGCGGAGGTGAGAGGTCAGAAGCCTTAGGATGTGCGTGTTCTGTTACTGGTCTAACTACTTGGTCCAATTTAATATAATCCTGACCATTATGTTATCCAATAGAATCCTTAGTTTCAACCAAATAAGAGTTCCCTAAATGTAAATAAAAATGGATAAAAATGTAAATAAAAGAGGATTGGGCGGAGACATTCAATTTCATACGATTATATATGTATATATCTTGACTAATCCCCATTTTTTTTGCACATACTGGATTTGCACGTGATCCGACACCCAAGTGCGTGTCGGATCACGCGCAATGTAGGGTTCCGTAAAAAGAGGATTTCTTTAATCTGCTTTACAGAACTAACAACTTCATCGAAGTTATTTTCAATGGATTTTGTACGAAATTTTACTTTTATAAGTTGGTTGGCTATTACTCGTTAACTAGTAAAGCCTACTTAGCTGTGATACTTTTCCTTTCAAGTTCGTTATATGTGATACTACCTTAAATTTTTTCACGTTTCTACAATCAACCGTTTAGCCAGGAGGGGAGGGGGATACCCTACTCGGAAACAAAAAATGCGCTTTAAAGCTTAATATTTCGCAAACGGAACCCTGAATCGAAAAATGGTTTTCCTACACCCACGAACTACTTTTATTGGAAAAAAACTTCGGAATCACGATAAAATATCAGCTGTTCCGTACTAAACATAATTTGCCGTTCATGTTTCAAAACATGTCAGAGGTAGTAATATTGAGAGATGACGTACGTCACTAATTTTTAAAATTAAGAGACAATAAAATGACCTTGACGATAAAAATAATGCTCTCTCTCAGGTACTAAATTAGTTTAGGTACTTCTAATAACTTATTGTTAAATAAAAAAAGACAAAATGTGTAAAATATGTTGTAGCCTAGTGGGTAGAACATTGGACTCGGAAGCGAGAGATCCAGGTGCGATTCCCAGCGCGGGCATGTAACTATGACTTTTATTGCTAAATTATGTACATTTGTGAAGTTATAGTAGCAATACCACTCGCTAACGGTAAAAGAAAACATCGTGAGGAAACCTGAGTGTCTGAGCTATTCACATACCTCAGCGCTTGAAATCGCCAATCCATGTGTGGTGATTACGTGAAACGCCAAGGCACGTGTGGCGATTAAGCCCATACTTTCTCCCTGAGAGAAGGCCTGTGCCCTACAGTGGGACGTATTTAGGTTACTTAATTACCAATTACCTCTAAATGTAATTAGAATGTAAAATAATTAAACTCTCTCCAATTACCAAAATGGTTAGACGTGGTCTAAGAAGTAATATAAATCTGCTATTATTGCTTTTTAAATTGTTCGTGTTTTGGTAATAAACGATTTCTATTCTATTCTATTCTAAAATTATGACGGTGATGGTAAAGTTCACTGTACGAAATTTCAAAATGGTTGACAGCAATATTATTTAAACTAGACCTTGTAGAACAAACTGTATTTCTAGGTATTACAACTAATGTAAAGCTTCAATGGGGTCCTTTTATATAAAAAACCGGACAAGTGCGAGTCGGACTCGTCCACCGAGGGTTCCGTACAAATTTGTAGGCACTTACATATAAATAGTT
Organism: Yponomeuta evonymella; assembly: GCA_963969515.1. Classification (NCBI taxonomy): domain Eukaryota; kingdom Metazoa; phylum Arthropoda; class Insecta; order Lepidoptera; family Yponomeutidae; genus Yponomeuta; species Yponomeuta evonymella. The sequence continues at coordinate 16,859,036 of OZ018354.1, read as the reverse complement.
CAGGAATGGAGTCTCGCAGTTTTTCCGAGCTTTTCCCAAACTGCACAGACAATTGTTTTGTGTGATTTATTTACCAAGGAATAGTTTTTAGATTTTATCCTGTATTCGTAGTATATGAAAATATTACTTGCGAAATTTTATAGTTCTATGTCAACGGAAAGTACTGTATAAATTTTAATTCCCTTGAGAGTGTCGAAATATACGTTTTTTGTGGCATAAACGCCCGTAACATTTTTTTAAGTTAACAAATTTTTTATAGGTAAATAATTAAAACTTTATTCATTACACAACAAAAAGAAAACTATTTGAAATAAGAAACTGGATTTAACTAATATATAAATGATAAAAGTATACAAACTACGTAAATTCTATATTTACAAATAAAACACCTGCCCCAGGTCACTGTCCCGCGGTAATGAGCCCAGGACGCTGGCGACGTTACCTCATTGGATGGCCAGGCTTATCCTCTGGCCGAGGTACGCGCCAGCCCTCTGGTCTCCCGATGCGTCGATTAGGCACGCCGCTAAGTCTTTGAACAGCAGGCGCGCCTCTGGGCCCCAAGTGCCTATGGTTTCGACCCCAAACGGCGCAAATACGTAATTGTTTCCTATTGAACCGTATTTGCGCCGTTTGAGGCTTTCGGCCGCGCCAGCCGCTGCACCAGCGGCTCTTCCACTCTGGGAAACATGAGAGGGTGCCAGCGTGTCAACGCATGTAGCGTCCCATACCAGCGGCCTCCCATGTTTCCAGGGGATCAATGTCATGCCATCGGGCCTTTTACCATCAATGGATACCACACGCAGGCATATGGACATTATAAACCAGATCGTTGGAACATACCTGGATTCTAAACCGCGACCTCACGCTACGCAGCTCACGCGCCCCTTATGTCACTAACGGTTGTAAATTATTTCTAATGTTTAAACAAGAAAGTGAAGTAACGTTTTTATCCACTAGTGGGTATCTATTAGAATTACCTCGCTTGGCAATTTACTTTAAGGACCGATTTCACTCCGACCGGAGCATTAATTCCGCTTGCATAAATCATTGAAATACTATCCTTCAATCATGTGCCGTTAAACTATTGTCTGCATTTTGGCCGCAAGCGGTATGGGCTGGTACGCTTCGATGCTACGATTTGACCCTATATGGAACGGCTAGCCTGCACTAAGAACTTCCTTTGGGCATTTGTTTAGATTAGAACTCTTTCAGCCAGTTTCTAAATTGAGAATTTAGCTACGTAAATAGTTAACTGTAGTGCTGTCTCCTCGAATTGCTCGGAAAAGAGCGTGACGGAATGTTACTTAAGTATTTACGTACTTAGTGAAATTCTCGATTCAGAAACCGGCCCTTTGTTATATACACCAGAAAGAAATATATCACGTTTTACTTTTACAGATTTGCACCACTTCTTAATTGACACTTAAGTGGCTGTCTTGGCTTGTTATCCCATCCCTATCCTTCCCAACTCTAGTCCTTAACCTGCAGCGCCACCTACAACAAAATGTTGCACTAAAAAGAAAAAAAAGTACTTCTAAAATCCGCGCGCTACAAAACGCATGGCGGCTCTTTCGCAAACTTAAATAAAACAGAAAAGGGGGTCTGATCCCTCCAAATGTCTTAAAATTTAATCGACTATAGTGCTCTTGTGGGTGATCTAACGCAGGAAACTTGGCCGGCCGGCCCAATATCAAAAGCTGTGGAAAAGTGCATTGTCAACGTGGACTAGCTTTAATGGTGGCTCGACGCCGGGCGTCTTTGAAACCCGTCCAGTGGCTATTTAAATTTTATTTTGTAGAAAATAATTTTAGTTAAATGCTGCTTAAAAGCCACATTTGAGAAAACGGTGGCGCGGAGTGACCAAAGCACGCCATTTCGGCGCACGCGCCTGATATCAGTCAGTTCCAGGCCAGTTCTTAGCCAGTTCCTTCGTTCCACGCCTTTTAATAGTCATTCCCGTGCCATGCCTGTGCCATGTCCATGCCAGGTCCGTGCCATGCCAGATCATTGGGCTCCGCACCTAAAGTAACTGACTTCTTCATCTGTACTGACTTTCTGCCACTAGCTGCCACGTTATTTTCTAGCAACTCGCTATGGCATTGATGTTCTTTTGAATTGTGTCAGATGTTTTTTTAGGATCTGCGTTGACAGCAACGACAGCGATGTCGTCAGCAAAAATGGTACCAACAGATACGTGTCCCGTCTCTGGTAGTTCTACTATAAAAATTGAGGACAGTACTAGGCCAAGGACTGAACCTGAGAAACTCTTGCTATGGTAGATATCGTAGAATCCGGATGTTCATTTGCTTTCCCGTACCTGAAGGATTCTGCCTCCCAAGTATGATTTCAATATTATAAAACATATGTTTGGTAGAAACATCTTCATTTTGTGTAATAGTTTAGCCAAACTCAGTCGATGGCTTGTACGTCAAGGAATGCACAAGAGCATTATTTTTTTTCTTGATTGGCTGGCGAGTGGCGCTACAGACTCGGTGCACCTGTTGTGTGGCATTTCTGAAATTTGAATTGGTGGTCCGGCACTCGCGCTCCGTACGTCAGCACTGTGCCTAGTAGGTACTTAACATAAACATAAACATTTACATACAGGCACATACATAGCTTCTGGCCCCTTGACTTGCAGAATAACTTTTCCCATTATTTTGGACACTTGAGGGAAGAGGCTTAGTGGCCTTTAGGAGTGACAATTATCTTATTTTATTTTATTTGGTGTACAAAACAGATCACAACCACATAACGACATAAAAGTAATAATATGACATGAATACTAAGTTGTGGTCTAAAGCAGGCACACACACCATGACAATGATTACTTTTTTTTATAAAATTTCTTGATTGTACATTTCTGTTATTATTTTTATTAATTATTGTGTGGTTTAGTAATAAACGATTTCTATTATAATCTATTCAAACACATGCTGCGTGGGATCGCAGCAGAGCTATCTCTTAGTTTTGCTTAAGTTGGGATGTAGGTAGCCGCCTGTACTGGGCACCCAAAATGACATTTACAATTATGGTTTAGTCCAGTTGAAACTGTGAGCAATGTATAGTTTTAAAAACGAAGATCCATACAGAACCCATCGTCTGAAGCTCGATAGATACCAAGCCAAGAGCTTTGAAACCAAAATAACTGTCGGTGTTTATTTACGTCCCTTTCCTCCGCCGATATACAACGTGTTATTGTGATTACACGAAACCCGAGCACCATCTCTTTAGTATCCATTATTAAATAAATTTTAATAAGCAAAATTTAAATACATTTTTTTTATTAATCATATAATATTGAGAGCGTTGGTAGCCTAGTGGGTAGAACATGGGACTCGGAATCGAGAGACCCAGGTTCGATCCCAAGTGCGGACATGTACCTATGACTTGGTTTTCTAAGTTATGTACATTGTGAAGTTATAGTAGCAATACCACACGCTAACGGTGAAGGAAAACATCGTGAGGAAACCTGAGTGCCTGAGCTATTCACATACCTCAGCGCTCTAAATCGCCAATCCGCGGTGGGCACGCGTGGTGATTTAGCCCATACTCTCTCCTTGAGAGAAGGCCTGTACCCTACAGTGGGACACATATAGGCCGATTATGCTTATTTAATATTGAAACTTGACGTGTTTTATTTTTTGGTCGGCGGAATAGAGCACATAATTTGTACAACACACAAATTTTTGAGGCAGTGAAAAAAAACCACAAACCTGTTGTAAAATATGCCTATGCCTAGTTCTCTATAATATGTTGTTTTTTTTAATGTAAAACAATGTAAACGCCTCCCGTTTCTATCTGCTTAAACTATAAGTGAGAAATATTCCATAAGTGAGATAAGTCCATACCCCATACTGTAAAAAATTAAATATTTATTGAAGCGGTGGTAGCCTAGTGGCTTGAACATTGGACTCGGAAGCGGGAGATCCAGGTTGGATTCCCAGTGCGGGCATGTACCGAATTTGTTTTCTAAGTCAGGTACATTTGTGAAGTTATAGTAGCAATACCACTCACTAGCGGTGAACGAAAACATTGTGAGGAAACCTGGGTGTCTGAGCTATTCACATACCTCAGCGCTTGAAATCGCCAATCTGCGGTGGGTACGCATGGTAATTAAGCCCATACTCTCTCGCTGAGAGAAGGCCTGTGCCCTACAGTGGGACTAGGCTGCTTATGATAAAATATTTATTATCTGTGTCTGTATTTTCTCCAAATAAATTACCGTAATAGATCAACAAAAGAGAAGTTAATTTTTTTAGGTTTAATACATGATATCACTTCCATAACTTGCACACGATGCAATAACTTATAATAGTCTCAAAATAGGATACCTTGTGCTATAGTATATAACCAGATAAGAACATCACAAACATGGAGTTCACCCAGATTGAAACCATTTGTACAAATTAAGTAAAGTGACTTCCAGCGAGAATCGAACCCACGACCTCTGTTTTGGTAGCAAAGCGGGCCAGAGGCAGTTGCATAGCGATCCATGGAGAAGAAAGAGTCTTCAGGTCTGGTTTCAGAAACACAAGAGGCTCCACAGACGTCCTACATTTCTCTTTTGGGAACCCTATAAAGTAAGACTGAGAATGATGAACTTCTGAGTATGATTATGGCAGGTCTTTTGATGAGAGGCGTGCCTCGCTAATTCAACGTTAACAAACTTCGTATAGGTATTCGAATCCGAATTTTTCTCTGTGTGTGTACTTTGTTTATCAGATGTAACACGGGCATTTTGATGAAAATAAATTAACGTTTCTAATAAGATAATCTTTAAATTTGTCTGTAATGTGCGAGTTATGTACTCGTCCTTCTGCTTCTATCATCATCATCATCAGCCATTTGACGTCCACTGCAGTACATAAGCCTCCCTCATGGTTTTCTAACCATAAAGTGTGTTGCCATAATCGCCACGCTTGGCAGGCGGGTTGGCGATCCTTGGCAGGAGGGTTGGCGATCGCTTCTATTATTAGTGAATATTCGTGTTGATGCATAAAGAACGAGTATAAAATAATAATTTGATTTGAGTTTCTAATCGTTTGAGTAAAAGTTACTATTTTTTTAGGGTAGTTTTAAGTTCTTAGTAGTAGAAAAGGTACAATTGACGGCCTCCTTGCTAATAGCAATAAAATTAAAAGACCATTTTAACTACAGTTGAGAAGTATTTTAGAGGAATTATATTGTTATAAATAACCATTTCACTCTTTCAATTGCCTTAGACAAAGTAAGGTGTTTGTCACGCTATTTATTACACGTTCGGTTTTTAGTTCAATATGAAAGAGACTCTTAAAGTTAAAACTTTATTGGTCCTGTAATTATATTCTAAGTACGAAGTCTATTGGTGCAAGATGTCGTTAAATTGAAGTTTAAATAATTATTTTGTGTGCGCAGCTCGATGATACGCGATATAAAAACAACACAGCAATGACTAGCACGAAATTGAAACTGCATTTTGGTTATTAATCGGGATAATAAGCAATTTATAAGAAATTATTCCAGACCGATAACGTTTTGGGGCAATTCAGTTGAGTTAATCTAATATTGAAAAATGTTACATGCAAGTAACAATAAAAACTACAAGTAAATTAATCCACTGTAGAGGTTTGGACTCATTGTGTGTGTATGTGGGGGGGGGGCGGGGGTTGGAGCACGGATATGCTAGATTTCACACATTAAATATTTTTTTTTAGATTAGAACGTCATTATACCTTAACGGTGACACAGAGAAGAGAAAAAGTTATAATGTTGCCAGAGTTACAAAACATTCAAATAGGTAACTATGCTTTGTTGGGTTGCCAACATCCACAACAGTATCATCGTAAACAATAACACTAACATTCATTATAGCAAGTATGTCAAGGTAAGCAAGTTAATAAATACAAAATGTCAGTGAAATAGACCACGCCGAGACATTTCCGGCCCAGCGTTACTGCGCTGCACAGCAAGGGAAATCCTCTGCATCAGAAACGCCCTGGAGCGGTTTTATACTCTCATTCTTGGTCAGGATATACCACTCTTATTTTTAATAATTCTTATCGATTAATTAAACCTATGGTTACTATTACATCATTAGAAAATATAGCGGTCTCGTCTGTTGTCAAATACATTATTGTGTTAAAATAACCTCTTATAAACATAAGAGGTAGATAAGATAAAGATAAAAAATATTTATTCAAGTTGAAAGGCGTAGGTGAGAAAGTGACAATATTTAATTAAGTGGTTACACAGATAGAATAAAATAGAGTTGTCTTTTGGTCTCCACGCTAGTTTTCGATCTGAATTGTGGAGGCCTAGGTAAATTATTTAACAATTTGGTTTGGACAGCAAGTCAACGAAATAAATGCAAGGGAACATAACATGACGACCTCGTAGCGCAGCGGTAGTTCATCTGCATACCATGCGAGAGGTCCCGGGTTCGAATCCCGGCTGGGGACAAAAAAAAAACCCCAGGTCTTGGATGTTTACATGTTTGCGATGTCGTTGTTTCTGATTCCCACGACACAGGGTATCCTAGTGTGGGGCCAGAAGCAATGTATGTGCCTGTATGTAAATGTTTATGTTTATTATAGTAGCTATATGTTCAAATAACCTGTTACCACCTGTAACCATTTCAGACACAAATTAATTGCACCGCATCTTTGCCAAATGGAGACATAACGTCTTCGAGCTATGATTAAGACAGTCATATAGTTTTATGAGTTGGTTCATGTGGTATCCCTCATTTATTGTCAGTTGCGGGTACGCCGCGAATAAACAGTTGGTTCGTAGACTCGCGTTTCCTTGTTTGCAGCTCCCGAAATTATTAGATAAATCCTACTGGCGACGAGGATGCCGCCTATGCCGCGAATCGAGGAGCTGTTCGCCGCCTTAAGTGGAGGCGAACAATATTCTAAGATCGATCTCACTAATGCTTATCAACAATTATTTTTGGATGAGAAATCGCGAGCTTGCACAGCAGTGACTACCCACGTAGGTACGTTTGTCTATAATAGAACGCCATTTGGTTTGACCTGTATTCCGGAAAAATTCCAGAAGTTCATGGAAGAAACACTTAGAGGTCTAAAAGGTACTGCCGTATTCTTAGATGACATTGCAGTCACAGGTTCTACTAGGGCGGAGCATATGACAAATCTAAAGGCCGTCTTGACACGATTACGTGAGGTCGGTTTGAGAATAAAATTAGAAAAATGTACATTTATGCAAGATAGCATAACTTATTTAGGTTTTGTCATCGACAAGCAAGGCCTACACCCAGACCAAAATAAATTAAAAGCCATTGTGGAGGCGCCGCCGCCGGAAGACGTTACTCAGCTGAGATCTTTCCTCGGTTTAATTAATTACTACTCAAAGTTTATACCTAGGTTGAGTACGATTTTGCACCCGTTGCATAGTTTATTACGCAAGGGCTCGGACTGGGTTTGGTCCATGGATTGTAAAAAGGCTTTCAATGAGATAAAAGATGTTATTTTAAGTGGAAAAGTTTTAGTACATTATAACCCTGAGTTGCCTTTGGTTTTAGCGGTTGACAGCAGTTCATATGGCATAGGCAGTGTGCTTGTTGGGTATAGGACCCGCTCTGCTACCAGAGACCAAGGAGACAGGGCCGCCTGCCTCCTGGTCCCAAATTAAATACTAATAAACACTAAAACACAAGTAAAACACTTACAGAATGTCCAATGTTTCGTCGACGGTCCTCGTCGAATAGGCAGCCGGCGCCTCCCGGGATGCCTGCACCGGATCGCTAATGGGAGCCCTAGTCTTCCCCAGACTACCCCAAGAGCGCTCTTCCCCAGAGAACTGCGTCTCAGTGCAGGTTCTTGATACCACGACCTCGCGGTCTCAAGGGAGAACTGTTCGTCTCACTTTCACGAGGGAAATCCTTTCGCCTCACCACAAATCGTCAGGAATGACTCGGGAACCTTCCCTCTTTCCTTATAGTTCACTCCACGTGAAGATATAAAGCCGGCAATCCAATTGCTTTACAATCTAGATAAGTATAATTTGCTCAACCACGAGCCAACCAAGCAAGAAAATTTTCAAGTGCAATAACCTCAAAAGTAAGTGTCATCTGTCACAGACAATGTTGCTACTTTATTCCGAACATCCCCCCGCTCCGGGCTGAGAGGCTCAGGCCGCTAGCCTAATCAACCGGGAGACGAGAGAGCGTTGCTACGGCTCGTCGCAGAATCGAACCATCGACCAACACATCCGCGACGCGTGGAGTTCCGTCCTCCCCAAATAGCAACTTTAAAATGCGCCCCCGGCGCCAAAACAAGGATGGCCAATTGGCCTCTTTCAAAAGTACCAAATCCCCTTCCCTAGGGGGCTCGGTCCTGTCTGTCCACTTCACCCTTTGCTGCAACAGATGCAGGTATTCAACCGACCAACGATTCCAAAAGTCCTGGCCCATTTGTTGCAACATTTGAAAACGTGACAAACGTGACGTACGTTCATCCCTCCATGGGTATTCTGGCAGCGCAGTAAGTGGCTGCCCAATCAAAAAATGGCCAGGAGTCAGGACCTCTAGATCGTTTGGATCAGGGGACAGGGGACAGAGAGGACGAGAATTGAGGACCGCCTCTACTTTACAAAACACAGTAACAAGCTCCTCAAACGTCAGGACAGTCTCTCCGATCACGCGGCGGAGGTGAGTCTTAGCTGACTTGACGGCAGCTTCAAAGATACCTCCCCAGTGAGGGCAATTTGGGGGACTAAACCGCCAAGTTACCCCTTTCCGGGCGAGGATTTGACTTAAACTATCACCATTATTTTCTAAAAATACATTAACATCCTTTAGATAGTTTATGGTACCCTTGTAATTTGAGCCATTGTCGGAGCGAATGAGTGAGGGCAGGCCTCTGCGCGACACAAAACGATCCAAAGCGGCGACGAAGGCCTCAGTAGACAATGCTGAAACTACTTCCAAGTGGACAGCCTTGGTGGCCAAGCATACAAACACGCATAGGTAAGCCTTCACAACCCGAGCGTTGCGAAGGGTGGTCGTTTTTACTGAAAACGGCCCCGCAAAGTCCGTTGCGACTCCCTCAAATGGCCGAGACTGATTAACTCGGTCCGGCGGCAGATCTCCCATCTGCGGCTGCATGAGTGAAGCCTTCACTCTGTAACAAGGTACACACTGAAAGAGGACGCTTCGAATGACTCTTCGAGCAGACAATATCCAAAACTCCCTTTGTAGGATAGCTAATAATGCCCCACATCCGGCATGGGCATTACGAATGTGTCGATCTGACACCAAGAGCTTTACCAAAGGTCCATCCTTTGGTAACAACAAGGGGTGGCGGCTTCCGTAAGGCAGGTCAGCTTTCCGAAGCCGACCCCCAACACGCAAAAGTCCCTCCGAATCCGTAAAAGGATTTAACCTGGCGACCGCTCCCTTCAGCTTGGTGCGACCCTCGCGCAGAATCCGAAGTTCGGCCTCGAAGCGGTCCGCCTGCACGATGCGAATCCAGTGCAGCAGCGCGTTCCGACGTTCCTCTGCACTCACAACTGGGGACAAATGTTTATCACTCGGATTTCGACAGTTGCGAACAAATCTTTTAATCCAGCTGGTAACCGCCAGCAGTTTATCCAGACTGCTATACCGCCCAGGCAGCCAGTCGGGATCCAAGGCCGTCTCCACAGCCAGGGCGTGCACCCGCACGCCAGGCAAAACTTGAATCGACCTGTCCACCTGCTGGACAGGCCACGAAGTCTCTGGTTCCTCCAACCAGGCTGGTCCCCACCAAAGTGAATGAGACACCAATTCCGGAGCTGTGCAGCCCCGGGAAGCACAGTCAGCTGGGTTCCAATCACCTGGGACGTGTCTCCAGATGATGGGGATGCCAATGTTCTGTATCTGGGAAACCCGGTTTCCCACGAAGATTTCCAAAGTATGTGGCGCCGCGCGCAACCATGCCAGCGCGACTTGACTGTCTGACCATGCAAAGACATCCCGGATGTCAATGGTGGCAGCCAGCTCACGAGAGACGTGGCTTAACAATCTGGACAACAGATGAGCTCCGCTCAACTCTAGCTTAGGTATGGTCAGACGAGTTCTAATAGGAGCCACCTTGCTCTTTGCCAAGAGTAAAACGACGTTGACCTGACCCTCGGAATCAACCGTACGTAGATACACTACCGCAGCGTACCCCCGCTCGGATGCATCACAAAACCCATGCAGACTTGCCTGATACTTGCCCGGCGGCAAAATCCGACGAGGCAGGGCAACCCGGTTGACCTCCTTCATCGAAGATATCAGCGCAAGCCAGGTGTCCAGTGGAGGCCCGATGAGCGGCTCGTCCCACGAGACGCCCATAATCCAGAGCTGCTGCAGCAGACACTTGGCCAGGAAGATCACTGGGCTAATCCACCCGTTCGGATCAAACATACGAGCTATGGTGGACAGCACTGTCCGTTTACTCCAGACCCTCTGGTGCTCCAGGTCCACCTGGAACGTGAAAATATCGTTAACGGGTTGGTATTGCATTCCTAACACCGCTATCATGTTGGGATCTTCCACGTCCTCAAACAAATTAGGGTTCTGTTGGTGATCCTCCGGGATACCCTCCAACAGACCCGGCTCGTTAGACAACCATTTCCGCAGCTCGTAGCCTCCGACTGCTAGAATGGCAATCAATTCATCCCGCAGTATGAGAGCCTCCTCGATACTTTGGGCCCCGGTGCACACATCGTCAACATAAAGGTCGCGTGCCAACACGGCGGCTGCGCGGGGAAAGCGGGCCCGTTCCCGCTCTGCCAACTCTAACAAGCAGCGAATGGCAATATAAGGGCTGGACTTCAACCCATATGTGTTGGTGTTGAGCTCGTAGACAGTCACCGGGTCCTCCGGGTGTTCACGCCAGAGAATCAGCTGGAAACGCCTGTCATCTGGGTGGATAACCGTCTGCCGAAACATCATCCGGATGTCCGCTCCAAACACCACCTGATGTCTCCTAAAGTTCAGTATAATGTCCACGACATCCCTGTGCAACTTGGGACCGGAATGCAAGCACTGATTTAATGACACCCCTGTCGACGTGGGGGCTGAGCCGTCAAATACGGTCCTCAGCTTACCTGACGACGCCTTCACCACCGCATGGTGAGGCAAGAAATAATGCTCAGTTGAGCTCCAATCAACTCGAGCCGGAGACATGTGGCCCAATGCCTCATACTCGCGCATAAACTCAATGTACTTATCGCGAAGGACGGGGTCACGCCGCATGCGCCGTTCCATGGCCAGCAGTCGTTTCTCCGCCAGTGCCCTGGACTGCCCTAGAACAGGAGAAGAAGCAATGAACGGTAACCTAGTTACGAATTAACCGGACGTCAGCCGCGACGTATTGGCTTGATAAAAGGCCTCACACTCCTCATGGTCCGGATCCACCCTTGGAACCATGGGAGGCTCCCCAACTTCCCAAAATCTTTGCATCGCCTTGGCAAGAGATGCAGACGCAATGACCTTCGACTCGTCCGGAGTCGAGTCCTCAAAGACTGGCCCCATTACAGAAAATCCAAAAATTGTCGACACTGCCACCAGTGAAGAGGGCCCCAGAACCTTCTGGGTGCCTAGTAGGACCCATCCTAATACGTCCGAGCCCAGGAGTAGATCCACTGGAGCGGGATGGTAGAAAAGTGGATCGGCCAGATCCAGATCCGACGTACACGACCTTACACCTGAGGGAAGATCTGTAGATGGCTGCCATCCTACAATGGTATCCATTACCATGGCCATAGCCGAAATCCTCAGCGTAGAAGAGTGTACCGACGAAAAGGTGAAGTACGTCTGCCCAGCCAGACGCGGAACCTTCATGCCGCCAATTCCCAAGAGGGGCACCGAGGGGGCACGCAGCCCTAAACCTAATTGCTCGGCCACTCGTGTTGATAATAGGCATCCCTGGGCCCCCGAATCTAGCAGGGCCCTAACCCTAACCGAATCTCCCTGGGGGCCCCATACGCGGACCACCGCGGTGGGCAGCAGAACCGTCCTCGGTTCTGCGCTTGCAGAGGGGCAGGCTAGCTACAGACTCCCCCTCCCGTAGGGGGGCCCCTGCTCGTACTGTGGCTGGCGAGTGCACATCGCCATCCTAGGCAGGGCATACCCTGCAGCCCTACCGTACCTGTAATACGGCGGGTGGTACTCCAGCCGTGGGTACTCGTGGCACGGCGGAGAGTACCGCTGTGGCACCTCTGAGCCGCGCTGCTCCACGCCAGCGCGCGCAGGAACCGGTGCGCAGAGAGGAGACACTCTCCCCGTGTCAACCATCGGGCCCCCGCCCGTAGGGGCCCAACTCACACTCGGGCCGGCTGCATGGTAACCCGCAGGTGCGGGGCCCCCCATGGGTCCACGCGCAGGTACCTGGCTCAGCTCCCGGTGTGGGGGTGCGCCTCGTGGAGGACTCCTCCTCCCATCGGACGGGGGGCCTCGCCCTGAGGGGCCCCCGCCCGTAGGGCGCCGCTGTTGTGCCGTCGGAGAGTCCGCTCCCGACCTGTTGGCACACAACATTAAGTGGTGCGGCCCGCCGCATGCACGACAACGCTGGGGCCTGGGGCAGTTCCGTTCAAAGTGGTCCCCCAGGCAGCCAAAGCACAGGCTATTGCGCTTCACCATGCGCCGCCTATCAGCAACTGGCAACCCTTGCCAGTCGTGGCACTCCAGCAGAGTATGGCCCGCGTGCCTACACTGCAAACAAGCCGAGTCCTTCCCGGCCGCCGCCAGTGCCGCCAAGCGCGCCGTAGTGCGTCCTCGCAGCGGCTGCGCTGGCTGAGACGCCCTGCGCCCCTGTGAGGCGCCACATCCACACGTCGGCGCCGCTGATTGCCCTAAGTCCGGCTGTGAAGTCTCCACGACCCTAGCCTCATACTCCAGGAACTTCATTAAGTCCGTGAACTTGGGCAATCTATCGCCATCCCTCTCTGCCGACTCCCGTTCAAACCGTACGCGGATGTCGGCCGGTAGCTTACTTAAAATTATGTGTACCAATAAGAAGGACCACTCATCCACGGGCAAATTCAGCGTTCTCAACGCGTTACATGCAACGGTGACCGGAGTCAACAGCTGCACCCGCAAATGTGCCCGGTTGGTGACCTTCGGTAGTCCCAACAACTGACCTGCATGTGCGTCTGCCAGCAGACGAACGTTCTGGTACCGCTTATTCAGCAGCTCCCAGGCAATGCTGTAGTGGTCGTCCTCGACCTTGAGATGTTGGACGATTGCCCTCGACTCGCCCTCGAGAGTCGATAAAAGATAGGCCATCTTTTGCCCCGGTGACAAATCCTGCCTGGAATCCACCAGCGAAGAAAACATATTCTTAAAAGCGACCCACTCCTCAACAGCTCCACTGAAATGGGTTAGCTGGAGAGTAGGAAGCCTGCCTGTGACCGCGGGCCCTCCCGTCGGTAGCGGCTTCCTTGGTACAGGACCACCTGACCGTTGTCTCCGTATGTCGCAGGCCGCCTGGACCACGGAGCTCTCTATATCCATTATTTGGGCCAGATCCCGCTCGTAGCCCAACAATACCTCAGGACTGGGCGCTGGAGAACCCTCTGCCAGCGCCATCACGGCTGCCTCAGCCGTGGCCATACGTTGCCCCAGTTGCTGCGCTCGTTCAAGGATGGCGTCATCCCGGTCCGTCCGAGAGAGCAGTCCCTGAACAGCAATGAACCACCGCAGTTCATTGGCTAGTGTAGCCCTCGCCATCGCGTGGATCACCAAGAATCAAACCAACAGCGATGACAACAACCTCGACAAAGGCTCAAACTAGCAAAGCAAACAACAATATAACCTAAGTTCCTTAGAACTAATTGCTAAATAGTCAATCTATTTACTATTAACATACAACAATTGTATATGAAAACACATATAACACTTGCAAACAACAATTGCAACTGTTAGTATAGTCGTAAGTATACAAAGTTTATCTACAAAATATGCGAAAACAAAGTTAACCTACAAAGTGCGGGTTTGGCCCCAGGGTTATGGGATAAACCACGCTCTGCTACCAGAAAATGTTGGGTATAGGACCCGCTCTGCTACCAGAGACCAAGGAGACAGGGCCGCCTGCCTCCTGGTCCCAAATTAAATACTAATAAACACTAAAACACAAGTAAAACACTTACAGAATGTCCAATGTTTCGTCGACGGTCCTCGTCGAATAGGCAGCCGGCGCCTCCCGGGATGCCTGCACCGGATCGCTAATGGGAGCCCTAGTCTTCCCCAGACTACCCCAAGAGCGCTCTTCCCCAGAGAACTGCGTCTCAGTGCAGGTTCTTGATACCACGACCTCGCGGTCTCAAGGGAGAACTGTTCGTCTCACTTTCACGAGGGAAATCCTTTCGCCTCACCACAAATCGTCAGGAATGACTCGGGAACCTTCCCTCTTTCCTTATAGTTCACTCCACGTGAAGATATAAAGCCGGCAATCCAATTGCTTTACAATCTAGATAAGTATAATTTGCTCAACCACGAGCCAACCAAGCAAGAAAATTTTCAAGTGCAATAACCTCAAAAGTAAGTGTCATCTGTCACAGACAATGTTGCTACTTTATTCCGAACAGTGCTATCACATCGTTTTCCAAACGGCGACGAACGCCCTATTTGTTTCGCTTCAAGGACCTTAAACGCGGCTGAAAGGTCATACAGTCAGCTTGACAAAGAGGCACTGGCGATTATTGCTGGTGTTATCAAACACCATCAATATATCTACGGCCGTCACTTCATTATAAAAACTGATCACAAACCGCTGACGTTTATATTTGGACCTAAATTTGGGTTGCCGGTAACCGCGGCTAGCAGGCTGCAACGATACGCCACTAGACTAGCGTCTTACGATTTTGATATTGAATTTGTAAAATCCAATGATAACAGTAACGTCGATGCCTTATCACGACTGCCGCTGCCGTATCAACGTAAAACTTGTAATGAGCTGGAATCGGTGTCGTACGTTAATTATGTTGAAGAATCGTTTCCTATTAGCGCTAAAGAGGTGGCTTTGTGGACACAAAAAGATATAATATTAAATAAGATTAAAAACTATATTATAAACGGCTGGCCTTCTAACATTGAAATAAACTTAGAAAAACCATATTTCCATAGAAAGGACAATCTATGTTTAGATAGAGGTTGCATCTTGTATAACCACCGAGTGGTGGTGCCCGAGTCTTTGAGAAAACAGGTGCTCACTGAACTGCATGAGGGGCATTTAGGCGTTGTTAAAATGAAAAACATAGCCCGCAGTTATGTTTATTGGCCAACCTTGGACGTCGAAATCGAGTCCATCGCTAAGCAGTGCAGTGCTTGTCGACAGCAGCGCGATATGCCTCCGCGGTCTCTGTTGCATCCTTGGGAGTTCCCAGCGCGCCCCTGGCAGAGAATACACATCGATTTTGGAGAATTCCAAGGCAAGCACTATCTAGTCACCGTAGATGCCCATAGTAAATGGATCGAGGTACAGAAGATGACCAGTACTAAGTACTAACGCTGCGGCTACGATCGGAAAGCTGCGAGAACTATTTGCCCGTTTCGGACTCCCCACGCAGGTGGTGAGCGATGGAGGCCCGCCGTTCGGCTCCGCCGAGTTCGCCAGCTTTATGAAGAAAAATTTTATCACTCATACTATCACCAGTCCGTACAGGCCGGCGGGTAACGGCGCGGCCGAAAACGCAGTGAAGTCGGTGAAGCGAGCTATGAAGAAAGCGGCGCACGAGAGGGTCGACGTCGATACGGCGGTCAGTAAATTCCTATTTCAATATCGAAATTGTGAACACGCCACCACCGGCGTCGCACCGGCCCAGGCGATGCTCGGCCGGCGCCTGCGCGGGCGGCTCGACGTGTTGCAGCCGAGCAGCGAGCGCGCCAGCGAGGCGGCGGCGGCGCGGGCAGCGCGCGCCGCGCCCGGCACCGAGCGCAGCGCCGCGCCCGGGGACACCGTGCTGGCGCGGGACTACAGCGCGCGTGCTGACAAGTGGGCGACGGCGGTGGTCACCGCACGAGAAGCTCCGCTCACATATAGGGTGCGCTACGCCGACGGACGCGAGTGGAAGAGGCACATTGACCAATTGCTCCCGGCCGGAAAGCGTCGTTCGACCCTACGACATTCCATGGTCGCGTCCGAAAACGAAAATATTCTTACAAATCCCGCCCGGTCCGACAACGAATTCGATGATGCAATTGAGAACGTAGTAGAAGCCGATTTGTCTCCCAAAGACACCTCCGCGGATCAGGTTTCTAATCGCGATATCGAACCGAAACCAGCTCAAAACCTCGAAACTGCTATAGCAAATGAAGTGCGACCGAGGCGGGCGTGTACTTTAAAACAAAAATTGTATAAAGAATAATATGTATGCACAGTTACTTACAGAGGTTATAAATTGTTAAAGTTTTGATTTAAATATTAGCTAAAAGAAACATAGACAAGCTTATGGCTCGCTTCGCAATTTATTTTTATTCAATAGATTTGTGTAATGCGTACGTAGGTAAGTATCTATAATTGTTAAAGATAAGGTTATAACCCATACAAAAGAACTTGGTATGCCTGCCTACTTAGCTACATGTTTGTGTATGCAGCGCATAGCATTAACTTATTCGGATTATTAGTTTAGTTTTATTTTAAAAACTTATTTACATAACTGTTTCTGATTTTTTTTTCTTAATAGCATTAGGTACCTATTATATAGGCACTTACACCTAGTACCTACTTATTTATTTTATTTGTTGAGTAAGTTACCTATTATGTGTGTTTAGTTTAGGTAAAGTATTTGTTAAGCTTAAAAGAGGGGGACGTGTGGTATCCCTCATTTATTGTCAGTTGCGGGTACGCCGCGAATAAACAGTTGGTTCGTAGACTCGCGTTTCCTTGTTTGCAGCTCCCGAAATTATTAGATAAATCCTACTGTTCACAATTGGATACATGCTTGCTTGTAAAACACCTCTTTTACAGTTTAATAGTATAGCTGCAGCTGACTGACTTTCACCGTCTGATACCAATTTTGATGACTTCTTACAGAAGTCCTGTCAACAGGTAGAGTTCAGAAGTGATACTTGTGAAAAGTAAAATAACCATCTGCTGATTCTTAATTAGCTCCCTGAATGAGGTCAGTTTTACCTCACTTATCTTAGAAAGTCACGTTCCAGTGTCTCATCGTATGTTGGTCACATTTCTGTAATCTGGGCCTTCCCGGTGCAGCCAACATGTTTGCCATTAATTTTATCAATCGTCAAATAAAACTAATGCACCTTCTTTACAACGAGGAGCAAATAAATTCAACATTTTAATTCGTCACTACAACTCTAAGCCATGTTACTTCCCTATAAGTATATCCTTCATAACATCATGATTTTCTTAAGTAAATTAAGTTAATTTTCAGATTGATTTCAGTCAATTGAGAGTTGGCAGAATTTAATGCTAAACCCAACCTTTGATGGCAACTGAACTGAGATGTTCTTAGTTGCTTGCACGCAGTGCCTTACACATGCATGGTAGGCCATAAATAACAATACGAACCTATGTAAGGATGTATAATATGACATAATGGCACATAACAAGCGTTCGAAATAATTTGCAACCGGCATCTGTTACTCATGCGTGCGCTGGAACAGAAGCCAGGACCTACGCCAGTAAGGAAAGCAATTAGAGAAAGTCTTAAATGCGACTTGGCCAACACAGAACAATTGATATATCGTGGCCAAATAGTAAAACTGACCACGTTATAAATTCAATTGTTGTGCAGGTAAACTTTACATCTATGATGTTATGAATAAATTTTATCTTACCTCGTGTTTTTTCGTGTTGTTATTTATTGAACAATCCATTAAAATAACACATATTTTGTGCAAAAATAAACTAACTACCCATTACGGTTTAGGATATAAAGCCTTTTATAGATCAAACAGACACGCAGTCGACATAGAACTTAAAAGGTCGCTAAGTGTGTGGACAACTCGTATAGCCTATTAGTGATCAAGAGGAGACGATATTAAGAACTGACGGCCAGAGTCCAATAGTCACATTTTTATGGAAAGATGACGGAACCCTAAAACACAGACTCGACAACACACTTCTTTCTAGCTCGGTTACCGATGCGCCCGATTTATTGTCAAATTATTTAGCTTCAAAATGTACACGTCACCTTAACATAACTTAAAGCGGAAATGAATCCTAATAATAAATAAATAAATAAATAGAAGACATATTTTTATGTGACTTAATTTGTTACTGAGTATACCCAGCTCTCATAGAATACTTTCCATCAAACTATACTTTTCATTCCAATCACATAAAAGAAGTCGCAGACAAATTTACGTAACCATTAAATTGAAATACATAATAAACATCGAACGGACATTTAAGGCGGTTAACCTAATAGGATTTTGTCATAAGGTTGTTAATAAAAGGTTAAATTATTGTCCATTCAATTTATTGAAGTCCTCCATATTCACGTTAGGACGACACGACAGAAAAAAATAAACAATAGAACTTCTTTTACCCATGCAACGCGTTGATGTCTTTTGCACCGCAACAGCTTTGTAGAAAATTTACGATTAAAAATATGTTTATGATTATTTTAGAGGACTAATTGCCTCTTTAGTGATACAGATCATTATAGGTGTAGTAATTATTTAAGCCTGTAAAGGTAAAATTTACTTTACGAGGTTCGGCCGCGTTGCCACGAGTCACCGTAATTAAAATAAAATTTTATCTTGCAAAAGCTTATAAATAGCCATTAGCCTGTACCACAGAGCCTGTACGTAGTACAGAGAAGTTTGTAAAGAGGCTCGAAATTTCGCCGGTGCCTGCACTTACCTATTAGCTCAGTTGGGAGAGCGCTGGCACGGTTAGCCAGAGGTCGCGGGTTCAAATCCCGGCATAGGTGGAATTTTTAGCCTCTAAATAGGTTTTTAAAATTATCCCCAGCACGGGTTAGTACAACAAAAACAATATAGCCATTAAGAATCAATTAAAATATTTAAATTTCACATGCAGCACCGCGAAAACCCGCACCTTGAGGTAATTTATATTAGCTGAGGCAACTGACATACCTACCTCTGAAGAACTGAAAACCTCAACGTTTGAAATTACCAATCCACGTTGGACACAGGTGGTGGCCATTTTTTGTACTAGCCTTACGTTGCATAGTGTGGAGATGTATGAGTAGAAAGTCTTTATTTGGTACTTAAAAATGATTAAAAACACTTGGTTAAACTAAAACTACTATTAAAGTAACAAAAAGGTTTCCGCCCAGCTTAATGCCGTAGCAGGGTTACGGCGCTTGTCAGCGGGTGTCTAAGGACTTAGTACTAATATAAACTTTAACTAATATTGCCATCTTAACTTAAACACAACCTGACTAGATGAGGGATTTTTATTGGCAACATATTATTATCTTATCTATGCTTAAGAACGCTGTACATACTGTAACAGTAATAATTCAAAAATCACTCGAATTTTCGCAGTATCCATCTTTCTCGTCTAAATTGAATAAAAAAAACAATTGAAAGTCGATATTCAAATGTTTCACATTTTTTAAAAAAAGAACTTCATAGAAATGTTGGCAACCCAACAAAGTATATTTATTTGAATGTTTTGTAGCTGTGGCAACATTGTACTCTTTTCTCTTCTCTCTGTCACCGTTGAGCTGTAATGACGTTCTAATATACAATAAATTATTTAATATATGAAATCTAGCGTTTCCGTGCTCCAAACCCTCCACAGTCAGTCCAGACCTCTACATAAAAACCATTTGAAAAAAGTTTCATTCGAAAACCTCAAACCATGAAGATTCTATGTCAATTCAAAGAACGTATTGCAATAAAACGGCAATTTAATACTTTAACCCCTAATATAAACATGAATATTTTTTTATCAATTAAATTCAGTAATAATCTGACTACCAACAAGTAGGCATGTATGTAAGTTTGTTACACCAACCTAATAAAGAAGGAAATTTAACATATTAAACATGTACAATATCAATAGGTTCGATACTGTTTACTATTTCTCTTATTATATACTTAATTAATATATATACTTTTTTATTTCAATTTAAAGCAATCAATTGACATGCTGCATGACCGGTGTGGAACAGAATTGCGATGGAAACTGAGCATATTGACTTACAGTGGCATAAAATGTGTAAAATTTGTCCAGTTTGCCTCGTAAATATAAAATCCCTACACGCATCCATATCAACGTAGCTTTTGACATCGTTCGGTGAAAGGCAGCGCCAATCACTGATGATAATACATTTTCTTTACTTGAGAGAAGAGTGGACCGATTTTCAAACTACCTAGTTATCATTTTAAGCCCAATCACGGTAGCAAGCATACTGAAATTATTACATTTGAACTTGAAACATTTTGTCACAACGTAAAGAAAGGTGTAACAACATACACTGAACAAATCAGATTTTAATGCTAATGTACCGTTTCAAGTAAAAATTCACTCTTTCTAGTCACCGTTAATTTTTTTCTAATCACATCTCCCGGGAAATAGCGTATCAAAGTAACTCGTTACAGAAACAAATCAAAAAACCAGCTGCTAAAAAGTCTCAAGCTATTAATATGTTATTAGGGTCTATTTTCAAGTCAGGCTTTTAATTTTAATGACGTCTTATGAAATTTAGTACTTAACTACTTAGTTTGGGGTCCAAACAAGTGATTGTGTTTTGTTGATATAAACATAAACATAAACATTTACATACAGGTACATACATTGCTTCTGGCCCCACACTAGGATACCCTGTGTCGTGGGAACCAGAAACAACGACATCACAAACATGTAAACGTCCAAGACCTGGGGTTTTTTTTTGTCCCCAGCCGGGATTCAAATCCAGGACCTCCCGCATGGTATGCAGATGCACTATCGCTGCGCCAAGAGGTCGTCATAAATTAATTCCTTATTGGTGCCTTTCGAATAACGTTCGAGGGTCGGGAATTTGCAATTTTTTTGTTCAGTGATACGCCAAAGGACATTCGCGTCGCAAATACCTTCTATTGAACGCCAAACCGCTTGGCTTCAAGTCGGTCATAAAGAACACACACATACACATAACTTACGTGCGTAACCCTAAACCCTCTTTTGCTTTCGCGGTCGGGTGAAATCATATCATTAAATTCGCCATCGATTACTATAAATCACCTAAGCATACACGCGTACATACATATAAATATGCGCATAAGGAAGTCGTACTAATTTACCGCGCGAATTGATTAATGTTAATATCACCCATAAAACCGCACGCCCCACTTCCGTTCGCGCAGGAGTCGAGCTAGGCGAAAATGAACCTTGTGCCTGAGCTTTAGAGATGTAAAGAAAATGTGGACCAAGTTGACCGGTATTCCAATGCAGGTCAATATTTAAAAAGTTTCTTTCTCAATTACAACTTAATGCAGTCGACGTCGGATCATCCTTTACATTTTACTTGCAAGCATGACCTTGAAGGCGGTGGTAGCCTAGTGGGTAGAACATTGGACTCGGAAGCGGGAGACCCAGGTTCGATTCCCAGTGCGGGCATGTACCTATGACTTTGTTTTCTAAGTTATGTACCTTTGTGACGCTATAGTAGCAATACCATTCGCTAACTGTGCAGGAAAACATCGTGAGGAAACCTGAATTTCTAAGCTATTCATATACCTCAGCGCTCAGGAAATCGCCAATCCGCGGTGGGCACGCGTGGTGATTAAGCCCATACTCTCTCCCTGAGAGAAGGCCTGTGCCTTACGCTGACCTTGAACGTATGAACGTAACGTGCAAAATCGTGTAGTTGAAAAATTGCCCGTAACTCATGATATTACGGGTGACTTTGCAACTATATTGTGAACTTTGTGCATGCATTTTTACATGCGTGTATACTACTAACTGGGTTAGGTCGATGAATGTTAGATAACTTGAACAAAAATCCACGTAGTCTGGATCAGTTTGGCCTTTGCATCTACGGAATGAGATGATTTATGCAGCATGCAGTGGCACCTTCACTCACACTTGATTGGTGAAGGGACCACTCGGACGCTGCAGTGCCAGGGATATTATTTGTTAGACGGAGTAGGCTTGCCCAGCACCTGTACCTTCCTGACAGCTTACCAACAAAGCCCCGGGTTTCCTGACGATGTTTTCCTTCATGGTTAGCGTAAGGTATTGCTTCCGTGTGACGCCGGATTAAGAATAGCGTCACTCCATTTCCTTCCGTGGATGTCGTAGAAGGCGACTAAGGAAATCAATTACCAGGAGAAAGGCAGCAGCAGCGTCTTCCTGAGATTCCAACAGCATACTGCGATCGCCAACCCGCCTGCCAAGCGTGGCGATTATGGCAAAACCCCTCATGGTTGGAAAACCATGAGGGAGGCCTATGTCCTGCAGTGGGCGTTAAATGGCTGATGATGATGATGATTGCTACTACAAAGTCGCAGGTGTACTTAACTTTCAAACTTAACAAGGTAAAAGACTCGGACTCGGAGGCGCGAAACGCACGTTCGATTCCCCAGCGCGGGCATTCTGCGATGACCGCTATAGGGTGGGTCGATTTAGCTTTTATTGGAATTTTATTGGAGTTTTTTAAAGGCTCAGATGTTAGTACATTGAAAGACAGATTTCACGCATTCTTAGATTGATAAACTTTACATGAGTTAGCCTAAAAATGTGAGGAAGATCATATAGGCATACAAAAACAGGTTTTGTGTCTTAGCAATGAGCTTAGATAGAAAACGTGCTCCTAGCAGTTTTCTATGACACCATAGAACACAAATGACAATATAGTTGTATGAAGCGCAAATGTCAAAAGATACACTTCACGGTTCTACCGCTCAAAACCAGGCCTTGGAGCCCCCAAAGTTGAATATGTTGGGCTCAAGATAAAGAATATTGATACTACATTGGGAATATCATAACGTCAACTCTTCATTGATTTTTTTCAAATTCTGTTGAAGACAAAATCGTCGCAAAGACAAATCAACGGTCTTAACGCTATCGACCTTGCCACAAACAAGCGGTAGAAAAAATTCAAACCGGTGTGTTAAGCTAATTAGAAATTCAGTGGAGGGATATTTCAATAAAAATTACGTTTAAACTTCGTTAGCAATGCAGACCCTTGACCATAAAGTTTGTTTAAATTATAGCAAAAAAAAATATGAAAATTGATAACATACTGATGGTGAAAAAGTAAATTTTTTGACTAATTTTAATTAAGTTTTTGTTGAATTTTTAACAATATAGTACCATAATTACTATGATATAAAAAAAACTTACATAAAACAAAAAAGCTAATACTTATACATATTTGCAGAATGAGTGAAAATTTTTAAAAAGTCGACTCTTTTGCGGCTAGTATAGGGCTCAAGATGATATATATTTTAAAATATTATCAGACTTTAAAACCTATTTAGAGGCTAAAAATTCCACCCACGCCGGGACTTGAACCCGTGACCTCTGGCTAACCGTGCCAGTGCTCTCCCAACTGAGCTAATGAACATTTAGTGCAGACATCAGCGAAATTTCAAGCCTCTTTACAAACTTCTCTGTATTACGCACAGGCAGCGACAATAGGTAAATAGGTTTTTAAAATTGTCCTCAGCACGGATTAGTGCAAAAAAATAATATAATATTATCAGACTGTTTAAATCAAAGTTTCATAACGCAACTTTTGACACCTCTTCCGTTACGAAGTTGGAATAATTTTTATTTTTTATTTAAGTATTTTTTATTTAAGTATGGATAACCATACACAATCTGCCCATCCGGTCGGACCACTTAATAACAATTACTATTATTAGACCGGATTTTTCAATAGTCAGATAAAACTCAACTGGCGAATAAAACTGATGTTGTCACTGTCTTGTCGTACGATTTAAACAGTGATAGCATGCAATTCATTCTCCAGTTAAGTTTTATCTGACTATTGAAAAATTTGCCCTTAAACAATTGAAATTATTTGTTGATTTCACTACCTATACTAAAATCCGAAGAATTCTAAGTCATATCCTGCGTTCTTCATCAACTTATTTGTCGGGTATTATAAATTCTTTACCGATCAGTGGCGTGCAATAGGAGAGGCCTATGTCCAGCAGTGGACAAGCATAGGCTGATGATGATGATGATGATAAAGTTTTTCGTATTGACGACTACAACCTTCAGGTGAGGAAGAGTGAAGGGAAAACATCGGGAAGAAACCTGAGTGTCTGATGTGTTAACATACCTCAGCGCTTGAAATTGCCAATCTGCGGTGGGCATGCGTGGTGATTAAGCCCATACTGTATCTCCGAGAGAAGGCTTGTGCCCTACAGTGGGACGTATATAGGCTGCATTATCTATAAACTAGATGACTCGGCAAACATTTTTTTGTCATATTAAATAGCCTACGACCTATTTTCAGACCTACAAAATATATACAAAAAAGTTCATAGAAATTGGTGAAGCGTTTGGAAGGAGTTCGATAACAAACACTGTGACACGAGATTTTTATATAGATATTAGATTTGCAGCCAAACACGTAGGGTCACAATAGTCACAATCTTGACCACACAGCTAGTACAGATATTTATAATAACTTTTGAGTGTATTTATAACTGATTACTGGAAAGTGATTCGCTTGATGTGAATCACATAAAGGTTCTTTTTGACATATTTACGTAACATAGTTTTTTTTGTGTTTGGGGCGTTTATTATAAGATAAGATAAAAATATTCTTTATTGTACCAGGAAAAACACAAACTTGAAATGTTTACAAAAATGCAGTATAATGTGATAAAAAATAAATTATAATTAAATATAATGGTAATGATTTAAACATAAACATAAAAATTTACATACAGGCACATACATTACTTCTGGCCCCACACTAGGATACCCTGTGTCGTGGGAACCAGAAACAACGACATCACAAACATGTAAACATCCAAGACCTGGGGTTTTTTTTGTCCCCAGCCGGGATTCGAACCCGGGACCTCTCGCATGGTATGCAGATACACTACCGCTGCGCCACGAGGTCGCCTGGTCCCAAACCAGGATATTCTGTGCTATGGTAACCAGGCAAAGACATGAAATGGGAATACACCTAGACTGAGGCTATTTGTTTTGGTTTTCAAGTGTGTTAATCGCTTGATCAACGAGGCAGTCAAATTGAAATTAAGTCTAGTTGTAATATCATAAAAAAGAGGCACCAAGTAGCACTATTCACAATAACATAACATAAACTCACGCCTGTATCCCGGAGGGGTAGGCAGAGACCAGGAACTGCCACTTGCTACGATCCTGACAGATCAACATTCATTCACAATATGCGTTTTAAAAATATAAAAAAAGAAGTACCCGAAACCGGCGAGCGTGAATGCATGCTAATGAATGTAAATGAAGCAAAAAAGATGTGTTAGAATCGTTACAAGTGGCATTCCCTGGTCTCTGCCTACTCCTCCAGGATACAGGCGTGAGGTTATGTCATGAGTATCAAACGAACTCGTTGACATTTTACCGGTTATTATAATAAAAAATGCCTCTCTCTCTCTTCACTACACAATAACTAAATTTTACTAAGTCACGTTTTTTGATAAAAAATATCTTCATCAATAAAATTGTAAACCCATTGAAAATTTGGTCTAAGTGATTTAGGACAAGATAATCGATAAACAATGCTAAAAATATGATGTCTTGCTTATTGAGTTGTGTGGTACAATAATCCGCAAATACTGCTTGGAGGTCTAATTGCTCTAAGATAGTTGCAAAATATAGAGTCACTTTGTACGACCGACTGTACTAGCACGGGCGGCGCGCGCGCAGGAAAGGATTACAGAAAAGATGTTTGAAATAGTTCTTCGGCTCTTCATTCGTTGTTGGGTCCGAGACGCGAGCGCACGTCCCCTAGACGCTGGATAGCCGTATTTCTAGTGCATTCACGGTCTAGGAGTGCATGAACTCCACATCCTGACTTTGCGAACTGTCGATTATTTTTCTTTTAATTCGAATCCGACCGGCCTTGCCGTCAGCTGATGCGCTCGACTCGATTTTCGTAACTCGATCTCTCGAAAACCGCTGGCACGCTTAGCCAGATTTTATCATAAAAAAAAGAAGTTCTGACGTGTGTCAATTGAATGAACAGTGTTCGAAATTCATTTAATTTAAGTGACGTGTTTTGTTCTCCTAATTTCCGAAAGTGGAGTGAGGTGCCAGTGTTTTACTTTTTCTCGTTTTAGTTTTATCCGCTGACTACGACGCAGGTGAGTCAATATCCCCTTTAAGAAAGTTGTTATAGTGTTTCATTTTGTTCTTTTGCGAAGTAACTCTGTATTGTAGAAATGTAGATTAGACACTATCTTAACAGGTTGTCAAGTGTTGGATGTTGTTTATGCTGACGCGTTGAATAAGTTATGTGGAGGCAACATTTTATCTTTGACTGTCATTTAAATTGACATTTGACTGGAACCGATTTGTCTCTCCGCTTTGCCTAGAGGAGGATGAAAACGTCTAGATAATTCTTCGTATATATTTTATGTTAGATCGCTCGCTAGGTAATACTTCCGTGGAATTGGCACCAACAAAAGTCAAATTATGTAATAATTAAAACTATGAATTATCGCGAAGGATTAAGCCAAACATTGTCTTATTAAATGTAGACCTAAAGAAACAACAAGCGAAGCGTGTTGGGAAAAATAATACAACAGAAGTGGTCAATAAAAAACAAATTT
Organism: Yponomeuta evonymella; assembly: GCA_963969515.1. Lineage (NCBI taxonomy): Eukaryota > Metazoa > Arthropoda > Insecta > Lepidoptera > Yponomeutidae > Yponomeuta > Yponomeuta evonymella. Next base: position 16,832,368 of record OZ018354.1, on the reverse strand, counting down.
TGCAAATTGAGACTGGTTTTAAAAATGATATTAAACTGTCTTTATAAGGATCAACTTTTTAAGGAGGCCCCCTCAATAATATTATGTTAATTATCTGCTATTGTGACGTCGTCAACTGCTTTTAACAACTGCCAACCACAATTGAAGTCACAAGCAAGTCTTAATTATGCCTATCATAAGCAGCCTATATACGTCCCACTGTAGGGCACAGGCCTTCTCTCAGAGAGAGAGTATGGGCTTAATCACCGCGCGTGCCCACCGCGGATTGGCGACTTCAAGCGCTACCTCATAGCTCCGACACCCCGGTTTTCTCACGACGTTTCCCTTCACTGTTAGCGAGTGGTATTGCTACTATAACTTCACAAATATACATAACTTAGAAAGAAAGGTCATAGGTACATGCTCGCACTGGGAATCGAACCTGGGTCTCCCGCTTATTGCCGCCGCCGAGGCCCTCAATAATATTATGTTAATTATCTGCTATTGTGACGTCGTCAACTGCTTTTACCAACTGCCAGCCACAATTATAGTCACGAGCAAGTCTTAATTATACCTAAATTACGCTTACTCCTGTAATAATTAAAATTTATTACAGGAGTCTGTACAAAAAATAGTCTGGAAACAATTACATGGTAGTAAACTGCATACCAGCTCTAGAATTTGCCAATAGACTTTTTTCGCTGTACAGGTGATACTTCTATATCACTTCGATACCCTCCCGTGCCCCGGTCTTGTGTCTATAATTGCGATATTGGCATTGTTGCTTCTTCATTATGTTCTGAGGCTCTCTAATAGACTGATATGCATAGGCCTAATTTGACATTTGACCAAAGCCAGAGCAATATTATTATTTATTTATTTATTTATGCTGTTATTGCACTTAAATAAATTGTACAATGTGGCGGACTTAATGCCACTAGCGTTTTCTATCAGCCAACAGCAAGAAGTAAACGAAAGATTTGGTAGGCGTGCAAAAAAAAATTATGGGATGGAAGAAAAATGTTAAGTTTCTGTTCAAAAAATCAATGTAAGTTTCCTTTTATAAAGTTTAATACATAATATCTAATAAATAATAATTCTATTTCTGCATTTCTCCCATTGGTGTTTCATTAGCTTTATGATATTCTATATTATTATTATTATTAATTCTTTATTGCACAAAGATAGTGTACAAAAGATGGACTTAATGCTAATGGCATTTTCTACCAGTTAACCTGCAGGAGGTACAGATAATAATATACAGAGATGAAAATACTTAAAGTACCTAAATGTGTTATAAGGAGGAAATGCATATTTCAGCAACTATATAATACAACACACACTAATACTTGATATTACGGTGATATATACCATATATAAGATAAGTTATATACAATTTACGTTAGGTGGTGACCTGGGCACGGTTTTCTATATTTAGTTATTTTTTATTATGGGTTAAAAAAAACCGTGAATATTATTAATTTATGATTGTTACTTATTTTACTGTTGTATAAACTGTATACCTACCTATGATTTTATCTTAATTTACGTTAGTAAGTTAATTTCTGGCACCACCTGTGGTTGACTGGTAGAAAATGCTTATAGCAGTAAGTCCACCACATTGCCATTGTATGTATGTGCAATAAACGTATTAATAATAATAATATTAAATAATTATTAATGTATCTTCTTACATTACATTACATAACACCACGCCTACATCTCGGAGGAGTAGGCAGAGACCAGGGTTTGCCACCTGCCATGATCCTGACAGACCTTTTTCGTTTCGTTACCAATCATTCGTACCATCTTATTGGTTGTTGAAGTACGTTTTTTTCCGATAGGCCTAAGTCTATTCAATTTAATTCTCTCTTCTTCTTTGTCCTAGCCATTTCCCATTATTTGGGCCTAATGGCCAGTTTCTGAACTGAGAATTTCGCTAAGTAAATGGTTAACTGTAGTGCTGTCTCTACGTATTGCTCAGAAAATAGCGTGACAGAACGTTACTTAAGTATTTACTTAACGAAATCCTCAATTCAGAAACCGGCCCTTAGTCTAGTCAATTCAATTCAAGTGTAATATTTTATTAAAAACGTTTACTTAATGAACGTCAATAGGTTGTTAGGTTTACAATTAACAGATTATGTGGAGGAGAAGAGCCACATTTATTCTTTTCAAAACAGGTTTTAAATTAATTAATAGATTTCTTAATTTGAAATATTACTCATGAATGTGTTGAACACTAGACACAATCGTTCTATAAATACCTTTTAATATTAATCTACTGTTTAATACCAAACATCTTTGTCTTCTAAATAATACTTGATGTTATAGTAAGCTTTTGTGCACAGAGTGTGCTTAACACATTTTTAAAACCGTTGGAGGTAACTCTAATTTTGATGAATTTTGTTGTAGAACCTTATACAGTGGCCCATAAATCATGTATTAACTTTTGCAAGTATAAATCGTGAAAATGACAATTTATGTTTATTTCTAGCAATAACATTATGATGGCTAGCAATATTTTCGAAGTCAAGATATTTTTTCTAACGTACATAATATTTTTATAAAGGTATTGACTATATCTTCTAAGGCAATTTCGGATTGACTGACTTCAATTTAGTACGGATAGGCCTAAGTTTATTTGTTCTAGAACAGTTTTGGGATCGACTGATTTTAATTTAGTACATTCAACAGCACATTAACTTTCCCACATATGCACTTTATTCAATTGCGTTACGGGTGAAATTGCAACTAACATGAAAAGGTTAACCTGCTGTCATATATAATTACAGACTATAATGGTGGGCCAAGCAATGGGCTTAATTGTTTCTCCTTATGATGTTACGTGGAGCATGTTATCTCGCTCACACAATTTAATATTTTTTTTTATATTGTAAAAATATGAGTAATCTTTAGATAAATAATGTGGTCTGAGAGTTTGATGGATAATTAAATTGCAGACTTTCAAGACACATTTTTCCTATCCTGTACTAAGTTTTTCATTGAGAAAATTTGATTCCAATAATGTTGAAAACAACTTTTCTTTATTAAAACCTACGTAACGAAACCGAAAATATATTTGAAATATCCGTAATTTAATTATGCATAAACCCTCAGACCACATTTATCAAAAGTTTACTCATTTTATTTCAATAATTTAAAATGGTAAATAGCATAAGCAAGGCGGCATGCTCCACGTAAGAACAGTCCGAATAAAAACTATTAAAATTAATTCCACTACAATTTCATAATAAAATTGCATTCGTGCCGATATGTAGGCTGTAAATGCAGCGTTTTTTCACGCAGGTAAGCTAAAGCAACCTCTAGCCGACGCGTTGCAATGCCAGAGGTATCTTTTATGGAGAAACTAAATACTCATAATTAAGCGAATAAATATCAAGATAACAAGGCGCGACATCGGCCAGAGAAAAGTCCGATAATTTCTGAAAGGAATTCAGAATATTGTGCAATGGAAAATCAGATTAAAGATAACCATAAGCTACGCTAATTACACGTCATTGCGCTGGTCACTTGTAAGTGCACATAGCTACTAGTAGAGTTAGTTGATACGTTTTATCCGACTACGACAGAGCCAAAAAGCAGGACTATGATTTTAGCAGTGTATGTGCATCTGTATTATGTGTTTATGAATTTTTGTAAACGTATTTCCGGATGCGGCGGGGCAGGGCATATCAGTAGAATGCACCCGGATAGGTGGGCGAGACTTGCCACCGAGTGTGTGCCACAAGGCGGTCGTCGCAGGAGAGGTAGGCCAAGAAGACGTTGGCGAGACGACCTCGACCGACACATGCCGGAGTGGCCTGAGGTGGCGCAAGACAGAAACATCTGGTCTGAGTTGGGGGAGGCCTTTGCCCAGCAGTGGGACACAAACGAGGCTACGTAAAAAAAAAATTCCGGATGCGGTGGTAGCCTAGTAGAGCATTGAACTCGGAAGCGAGAGACTCAGGTTCGAGTCTCAGTGCGGGCATGTACCTATGATTTTATTTTATAAATTAGGTACATTTGTGAAGTTAAAGTAGCAATGCCACTAGATAACTGTGAATGAAAACATCGTGAGGAAACCTGAGCTATTCACATACCTAAGCGCTTTAAATCGCCAGTCCACGGTGGGCACGCGTGATGATTAAGCCCATACTCTCTCTCTGAGAGAAGGTCTGCCCTACAGTGGGACGTTTATAGGCTGCTTATGATGATTTCCGGATGTAGTGCCTAAGCTTCTCATCCGACTTTAATAAATGAGGTCTCCGAATTTTAATTTTTGCTATTATACCGAGTTGGCTTTCTAAGAAAGTTCTGTTTTCATTTAAATATCATCATCATCATCATTCAGCCACAAGAAGTCCACTGCTGGACATAGGCCTCCTCCATGGATTTCCAAAAAGACCGGTTGGAAGCGGCCTGCATCCAGCGCCTTCCTGCCACTTGGATGAGGTCATCTGTCCATCTTGTGGCTAGTCTTCATTTAAATATAACAAGCGCCAAAAAAATTTTTACTAAATTTCAACGTTTACAATAGTCGTCATCTTCTTCTTCTACTTCTAAGTTCTGAAAATAAATTTGTAAAATTACCTTTTTCCGTGGTCGGGTTGGGCATAGTTTTTTTAACTTTTGCTTGTATAAAATAAATTATGCAACAAGTTAAACGTTGAAAAACGTTAAATAACCTAATTTCGAATTTGATTTTATTTATATCGGAGGCGATGTAAACTATGGACAAAAATGAAGATCAAACAGGCTGGTTTGAATAAAGCCCACTTTCACTCTATCTTGAATGACACTTATTTGGTTGCTTATACGTGTGTTTTTTTGCTGTTTTTTCGGCTGTTTTTACGTCTAGCATGCCGTCTCGCTCACATATTCTCACATTCTCCATTATTTTAAAAGATTGAGTATCTTTTTAACCGACTTAGAAGAAGGAGGAGGATATCAATTCGACGTGTTTTTTTTTTTGGAAATGTGGTCTGTACGTTTTCTAGATAATAAAATTACGGACATTTAAGACATATTTCTATTTTGATTGAGAAACTTTCGCACTACAATGGATAGTTTTGGAGACAACTTTTCTTCATCAAAGCTAAGTATAAGAACACAAACATTTATTTAAGATGACCGTAATTTTATTGTCAATCAAAGCCATTTCTCAAAAGCAAAAATATACGAAGAAATATAAGATGGTGCGAGCGAGACAGACTTTTAGCGTTGCTAATCAGAGTGTACGTGTGTAAGGGTCCATGTGCTGATGACTGTACGTCTGTAGGTAGGCCAGCAATTACACTGGCTTCGAACGATATTCCGTCTAAGGCAAATACTGGCGGATAGCCGGAGGGTGTCCGCAGTCGATTAAAATCGCTCTCGTCGACTGCAAACATGTAAATTGCCCTGCGCAGTGATCGACCCGTCCACAGAGAGGGATTTGGGCCGACAAAGTCGAGATAATTACAGTACCACACGGTCATTCCAAATTCAATCGATGCTTTTTAAGAGGACATTCTGACCCTGACGAAACATGTACCGCTTTGTTTTAAAAAAAAAATAGTTTCGTGTCAAAAAAATGTTTGTAATGTTTGTTAAATAAAGAGTAATAAAAATCGAAAAAGAAAGTATGGGTCGAGCGACTTATGGTCGGCGCCGGCGAACTCAATTGTCCGTTCACTTGTTTACGTATATCAAACGACAGAAATTTAAACATTTAATATAATAGAAACCGTTACTTCCTGTCACTTTGAATTTGGATAGCTTCGAACCAAGGGTCGGAAATCACGAATATTTACAAATATGGTAAACAGTTACTGTTCATTTATTTATAATACATTTAATAATAATAATGTAAACAATGTTCCCGCAAAATATCACGCATATAGAAGCAAAATAGCCATGGACGAGATTATGGGGACCGAGAGAGTTGGTGTAATAGGGAAGAGGCCTATACCCCGCAGTCTGTTCTATTCATGCGTTGGACAGATAATTAGAAAGAAAAATAACATTGTTTTTTTGGTATTTCACAGTATAGGAAATCAGAAGCGAAAAAATTATTTCAACGTAAATAAATCTGTTTGTTGAATGTCAATGTGCAACTCTCTTAAAACGAGGCTTGAGTATAGAAAATGCCACTCTCATATGGTTGTCTGTATTTGTTTAAAATTTTTACTTGTTCTTTATGACTCAACTGGCAATCTGTGTTAATCGCTTCGCGACGCCGCGTCCCTGGGATATATAGATAGATAGAATATTCTTTATTGCATGTACAACAGGAATTACATTTGATACATTTGACCCCCTGGGGCGTTGCGGCGCACAGTTTGGGAGGCTCTGTCTTAGCTAATACATTTTCTAATTAGTCGAGGTATGTCTGGGGCATTACTTGCTGGCATTGCTATAAGACAAGCTAAGTTTATGGGACACCAGAGGACAATAATTTGAGAAAAAGCAGTTATAAAAGAAAAGGTACAATTGGCGACCTTATTGCTAATAGCAATTTCTTCCAGGAAACCTCATATTGGAGAGTTTGCCGGAAGAGAAATGGATACGGCTAGTCGGTGCAAATACGAATGTTAATAGACAATACACTTAATAATAACTAACTTATTAAAATACTATACATAATACTGTTATATAGACAAAGTCCATAGTATTTTATCGACTGAAATCAAGTTATACATATGTGTAGATGCTGGTACATATTATTTGCTTTGTGCTAAAGAAATGTCACTTTCCATTTTCCAAAAAAAACCTGCATTACACTCAAATCAAACTTTAATCGATTTATATGCGCAGGAGTTGAAATAAAGATAAGATATTATTTATTGTACACCAGAGTACATGATTGACGTGATTGATTGAATTGACGTTCAATATAAGCTGGATATTCATAATTAGTTTTAATACAATTTTACAATAATTAATTAAATTAAACTTAGTATTTAGTGTTTTATAATAAAACAAATATTTAATATAAAACACATGGGTGAATAGTAATTTATAACAAGTGTGTGATTACGTATAAATTTTATCTATATTCGCTGGATACATTTCCTTTCTACGTCTTTCTTCCTTCGTCATCTCAATATGGCGAAAGCAATGCAGCATTTCATTCTTTATGTGTGTTAAACGTTTATTTATTCCGTTCAATACTGCCCTGGAATTATTCTGGGTGTGTTTCGTTGATATGTAGCTGAAGTAGGTACCGCGCAATTAAAGCTTCGTAACGTCACACAATTGACTTAATAATCACGTCAATAATCAATTCATTTAGTGTTCATTTATTTTATTTAAATAGCAGCGGTCTAGATTTTTATTTACACAGAATTTATTGTAAATACTAAGTTTAATTTAATTAGTTATTGTAAAATTGTATTATAGGCTTATATAGAACGTCAATTATTTTTAACTTAATGTTCTTAGTGTTCACTTGTGTCATGTACTAACTAGAAGGCGACCAAAGATATCAATTCCCAGGAGACGGGCAGCAGCGTCTTCCTGAGATTCCAACCGCATAACTTTATTGCAGTCGATAAAATACTATGGACTTTATCTAGGTATATAATAGTACTAAAAATAAACCACACCATGAATAACACACACGATGATAAATTAGCAGTAACTCCGTGGGGTTGTTCCGAAATAAAAATATTGGATTGAATTTAATAATAATAATTAGCGACGGCAAAATATGCGTTACAATTTTAGCAATACATCATCTTGCTTTTCTGCAGAGAAAAAGATGCTTCAACTTGACCACTTTATCGATGATGTCTCAGAAAGGTTCGTAATTAATCCACGTTGCCCTAAATTGAATAACTTTTTTGACTTTGACTATTTTTTTGGGTCCTTTCATATCTACTTAAATTTAAGGATTGATTTCTAACGGACTTTTACACATTGCAGTAGCTCTCTACAATATCTCAGAGACGGAGCTATATTTATCTATAAAAACTACTTGACAATAAAAAGAGGCAATTGGACAATTCCAATTGTGAAATTCCTTCTTTCTAAAAAATGCGGAACTAATTTCTTTATTTCAATTATCAAGTAATTACATTTTGCAAATTGTTTATACAGAGAGCGTCAAAACCGCCATATGATCTCGCAACGGGGTGGTTGTATTCACAATTGGAAACTACTTACGGGGAAATTTAGGTTTATTTATTTATGGAAATTCCCGAAATTAGTGATCAGAGTAAATAGAGCCACTTTATTTAAATTTATATATATGTGTAACAGTATCCCGTAACAGTAACAGGATAACATTTCCAGGTGGGGGCTCGCGGACCCCGACAGCGATCATTTGAACTGTTGGTACGGTACTTCTCAGACGATGGACCATCTTTCATCGTGCCCTGCGTGCCCTAACACCTGTACTCAGGAGGACTTAATGATTGCAAGCGATAACCCAGTCAGCATCGCAAAGTTCTGAGCCGCAACTGCTTAATAAAGACTAATAAAAATTGTTTTTCATTACTCATACTCGGAAAGTAGGTTTGAAGTTGCCTGCAGTGCGGGTTGAAAGTTGTGCTTTTCAGCCCTAGGGAGAATCGTTGTATACTGACAGCTATCAAATTATAAAAAAAACTAGTTATATTTTCACATTTCTGTTGAACCATGTTCCGACTCAATTAAGGCGCGATGTAGAAAAGAAATAACGTAAAGTAAGGTACATATTAATTATAATATATGTAATATAACATACATTTGGGGAAAATATTTACCATTTTTTCAATGATGAGAATGAAAAATTATAACTTAATAGTTGGCCGGCCACAAAAAAAAACATAGCAGACGTAACTCGGCTTAAACAACTTACGTTTCCCTAGAGAAGGCCTACCATGTCAGACCTAGAGGAAAACCAAGTTTCAAATGATCCTATCATAACTGAATAGAGTGCACCCATGTAGAGATTTTTGTGCTTTCAACTATCAGTGGCAATGTCCTAGAGATACAGTGTCTGAGAAGAGACGATTCAATCTCACTGGGGCCGTGTCTTTGACCTGACGGCGGCGATCGATCAAAATTCGAGAGCACTTGTGCGCTCGTGCGTGACGTTTAGGAGGACTGTTCTTCTTTTTTCTAACGTTTCTGGTGCGAAACCAGTTCGGACTAGCGCTGGGGTCAGACAATAGGTGATGTTAATTTATTTATTAGTGCCTTTAGCAAAGGGCAACACAAAAAGTACCCGACATCGGTATTGGGTGCGTGCAACGACTAATGATTGTTGAAGCGAAAGAGATCTATCAGGACCCTTTTCTCCGCCTACCCCTACGGGATACAGGCGTGAGTTTATATTTTATTTTATTTACATAAATATTGCAACATAACAGTTATTATGTTATGTTTAATGCTTTTATTGGTGAAGCATTCGTTTACGCAAAGATTTTTTGTCTTTCTCGGCCCTTTTCTTGACAATCGGCTCAACTCAAAACTGCATTTATGTTCTCATTAAATTCACGACTTTGCAAAATTATATTGCAAAATTTCTTGCAAGGACTGAGGTACGATGAGACGGAGATCCTCCTGAATGTTGTGAGTTAAGTAGTTTAAGTAACCTAGGTTAAATTCTAAGGTATTACTAAGTGTTACTAACTGATTCTATTGATTCATACCATTTTTTTCCTGTATTTCCGTTAACTTTTATCGTTATAATAATTTAAGTTTTTACATACACAGCCTAAAATACAGGTTTATGTTAAATGTAATTCTTATGTATTAATTTATACCTACGATTTTATGAATAAATTTTATCTTACTTATCTTATCGTATTGACCTTAACTGCCTCGTTGGTCGATCGGTATCATGTCTGATTATTACCATGCCGGAGGTGGTGGATTCGATTCCCACTGGGGGCCGCCGTACATTAGAACCAATGCCCTCAGTCATCGTGTGTTTCCATGTTTGTGATATCCTTACCTAGTTAACATAGCACATGGTATTCTTGTTTGATACCAGGATAAGTGATTGTGTTATGTGGAAGTTACTTATTTACTTGAGGCAATTGGTTATCCTTCAATGAGAAACCCTCCATTCACAGTGGAATTTAAAAAGTACCAAAAGCTAGTGACTCAAGTTGTGTGCAAAGGATTTTTAACTTATTGTCGGTACTATTTTCTTAACTTTTAAACTCCGTCATGGAAATACGGCTGTTGAACAGATTGTGTTTATTATGTATATTTCATAATTACATTTTTTTTTCTGTAATTTTTTTTTCTTTATTCAATCGATATCAGATCATGTCAGAACCATAATATTTTATTCGAAATCGACCGTAACTTAACTAGGTATAGAGCAAATGTGTAAAGGTTGACGTAGGTACTGTCGACTGTACTAGGGAGTAAAATTTTGTCGTTTTTTTTGCAGGTGTGATTTTCTTGCCCAGGCAATGTCTATAACAGCAGCAGGATCTAACATATAGACAGATAAACATTTATTAACTTTTTCACGCCAGGCAAAGTAACACTGCCAGGTTCACTGTACATATACTTGCTGCTAGAAAAAAACAATGTACGTACTTTTGTTAATGTAGGAATATTTTCGGGAATTAAAGGTAGAACCGAAGGCCTCCAAGGTAACAACCCGTCACAATATAATTCAGAGCACAGCAATCGTGAGCACCGAAATTTGGCGGCTTCCGAGAAGCCCACAGTAATACCAACACAAAGACGTGAAAAACTCCCATTATTCTCAATTGTCGATAAAAACTGTCAATGGGTCCGCGCAAATAGATTTTATTGTAAGAAATAACTATTTCACGAGACTCCCGACAGAGTGGAATGCGGATCATGGACCAGTCTGAAAGATTCAATGACCTTTAATTTTTTACAACTAAACAAGACTGATATTGATTCAATAAACAAGATCGAATTGGATCAGAAATTGCCAAGACTGGTAAAGACTTTTCTTGTAAGTTTTCATAAGCTGCATATTTGTAAATATCGGGTTATTTTTAAGGCCGACATGCATAACTTCTTATAAATGTCACTTTAGTCGCCATTTAAATCGACTTTTGTATAAGGAATTTTAGTTGAATGCTGTTTAAGCCACGTTTAAGAAAGTGGTGGAAGTCAGCCTAATGTATAATTCCCGAAACTCAACGATTAGAGATTGTGTTTTTTTTTTGTTTGATATATTTGAAGTAGCAGGTTAGGTTATATCTAATATAAAAAAATCTCATTTCACAGTGTTTGTTATCGAACTCCTCTGATTTTTTTCGTGTATATTTGGTAGGTCCGAGAATAGGCCTTAGCTTAATTAATATAGCAAAACAACGTTTGCCGAGTCAGCTAGTAGGTTTATGAAATTCGCTCCGGTGTTAGGTAATAACCCATGGCCTCCGGTATAACAATGGATTAGGCCCTCTTATTACGTAACTGTCCACTGTATAGCATAAGCATAATCAGTCTATATGCGTCCCACTGTGGGGCACAGGCCTTCTCTCAAGAAGAGAGGGCTTAATCACCACGCGTGCCCACCGCGGATTGGCGATTTCAAGCGCTGAGGTATGTGAATGGCTCAGACACTCAGGTTTCCTCACGATGTTTTCCTTCACCGTTAGCGTGTGGTATTGCTACTATAACTTCACAATGTACATAACTTAGAAAACCAAGTCATAGGTACGCACTTGGGATCGAACCTGGGTCTCTTGCTTCCGAGTCCGATGTTCTACCCACTAGGCTACCAACGCTCTCCCACTAGGCTACCAACTATGTGTATATTTGACAGTTCGGAGTAGGTTGAATCGGACGCGTCAATACAGCGTAGAAGTTACATAGTAGCGCCCCTGGGTGCCAGAAGTGCCATGTTATAGGACAGGTTTCATCAAGAAAATGTAAAGGGTGTCTTTTAAATCATTTGCATTTTTATTAGATTATACTCGATTATACTCGACATGATTGCGTAATGAGAGCAAACTCCTGATTTTCCTAACGAACGTTAGCCGTCGGTTTCTGAATTGCGCGTTTTACTAAGTAAGCCCAGCGATTTGCGAGCGATTTGAAAGCGATGCGATTGCGCAGCAAGCTCGCCGCGATTGCGTAGCGATTGCACGCCGCGTTTTGGACATTCAGTAGCAAAAAGGATTGATCTGACGAGGAAACACTACTGCTGGCTTTGTTAAAACGAAAGCAGATAAAAGTCAGCAATGAATCTGGGAGGATTCATTATCAAGTAATCCACTGGGAGGGAGCGACTACCGTGTATCCCATGTGACGCGACGATTTTGAATTTTTGTTATAAACAACTTTATATCCATTGTATCAACGGCGATTGTACCTCTAAACGATTCTACGTCCACATACACACGTATCTTTGATATGACTCAAGTGGGGCGAGACGGACTGACGAACGCGATTGTAAAAAATGGCGTCGACGGTAATAATCGCAGCGACACCGCCGCGACGGCGCAGTGCCGTCGTGACGTCATCGCGGTGAGGTCACTGCGCAATCTCGGCGAGCTCGCTGCGCGATCGCATCGCTTTCAAATCGCTTGCAAATCGCTAGTGTGATAGGGCTCTTAATCGGAACGTAATGAGACAGACAGATAAGTAACATATTTATCTATCTGACTGCAAAAGCAAAAGATGTTTGGATGAAAGGATGTTTTTGCTATTTTGACTATGTCTGACTACTGTTAGTAAAAAGCCACAATTTTTTTACAAAAAAACCGGCCAAATGCTAGTTGGACTCATGCATGAAGGATTCGGTACCATTATCTATAAAAAATTTGAATATTTCAAGCGTCAAGCGTCTACCTGTTGCCGTTATTAATATCGAGCAAAAAACGGCAAAAAATCAAATTTGTTGTATGGGAGCCACCCTTAAATAATAATTTTATTCTGTTTTTAGTATTTGTTGTTATAGCGGCAATAGAAATACATCATCTGTAAAAATTTGTCATGAGATACAGCCTTGTGACAGACGGACGGACGGACAGCGGAGTCTTAGTAATAGGGTCTCTTACTCTTTGAGTACGGAATCCTAAAAAAGGGTAAGGCCTTACATACAAGAGGTTATGGGTTTGAAGCCCGGTATGTCGTTTTTCTAAGTTACGTACACTTGTCAATATGCAGTAGCAATATTAATGGCTAACGGTGAAGGGAAACATATTATTCTTATTATACTTGATTGCACACCCGAAAACACAATACAGGAAAGGAAACAAAAGAGAATACATGTATAAAAGCGAGCTTATCTCTCTGAGAGACTTCTTTCAGCAAACCTTGGGGAGTCGAAGTGGGGGTGTGAAACGGGTCTATGCACGTGAACTCATGTTATTGTGCAAACCAGAGGTCCCTTCATCTTCGTTTTTCTGTTTGAGCTAGGACCTCGAACTTACCGCATATCAGCAATTTCGACACTTTCCTCACGAGTGTATCACATTTTGTGGTAGGTATTTATATTAATATAATTTCGTTATTTGTGTAAATACTGTTTCGTTATTTGTGTAAATAATTATAAGGCGTACATATTTACACAAATATGTGGTGAGCGCGCGTGATAATTAAGCCCTCACCTTCTCTGGCGCTTAATTTCTCTCTCTCACCTTCACCTTCTCCGGGAGAAGAGAAATGACTGATACATGAAACCATTCAATGTCAATAATAAATAAATAAATAACTCTCACACAACGCAATCACTTGTCTTGTCAATAAGATTAAGTGGATAGGAATATATCGTCTCCATCTTTACTTTTGACCGGTGTCGGTCGCTAATCGATAATTAACTTCGAGGTCCTAGCTCAAGCAGAAAGACGAAGATGGCGGGACTTCTGGTTTTTTCGCCCGGGTGCTTAAGGCAGGAAGGAGCGGAATAAAGGGGAGGGCTTTGCTGAGCAATTAAGTCAGCCGTTTTAGCATAGCTTAGCAATAGATTATCCTGTCCCGAATTCCTTAAATACATTTTTAGATAGCTTTGGGATGGGATAGCTAAAGGCGAAAAAGACTTTTTCCGCATTGCAACCGGCGCGATGATTTGTTTTACGTATACACAAACAAATTGCAAGTATTCTCAAAGCCGTCTTAAATGCATCTGCAGAATTTTAAACTTTAGAAGTCGGGACCAAGTTACCTTCAAGAATTATATTCTTTTTGTTGCACTGACTCGTGCTGAGGACAACTTTAAAAACTATTTAGAGGCTGCCTGTACGGAATATAGTCCGCCGCATTGTACGATTTTTTTTACGTGCAATAAAAGTATCAATAAATAAATAAATAAGTTTGTAGAGGCTCGAAATTTCGCCTATGCTTGTACTTGCCCATTAGCTCAGTTGGGAGAGCGCTGGCACGGTTAGCCAGTGGTCGCGGGTCCAAGTCCCGGCATGGGTAGAATTTTTAGCCTCTAAATAGGTTTCGCCTTCAAGAAGTGGAACGACAGGTCCCGCCTGCCGAGGTTTAATACTCTATGGATGCATTTAGGTCTTTTTTTGTGTGTGTAGTTGTTTGAAAATTATTGTGTACGTTTTAGCGTGGCAAATCAACATTTGACCTATTTACGTAATTGAATATAGTGCACGTGTGTTGTGGTCCATTTCAAAGGTCCATTTCCAAGGTCCAAATACTGAAAGAAGTAACAATCTTTCTCACGCTCGGAACTGTTGGAGTAACCTGTGGTGATGTAGTTATTAATTTCTATTACATATATAGAAATTATGCACTTTCATTTGCATTAAAGAACCACTATTTTCCGCTGTCAGTGTTCCTGTTTATATTCATTTTCTCGATCATAATTTCATACGGGTTCTGCTTGTCACGCGTCAAAGCGACAGGAAGACTGCAGCTCGTTAGATGAGAGCAAGAAAAAGTCAATCCACTCAGAAGTAAATGGATCTATGCGACATTTGTCTATGATCCTAGGGACATATTAATATATTAAAACATTCTTATCTCTAAGATCGCTCCTGAGCGCTCATTTTAAGATGTTGTTCGAATCAAAACAGAAACTTGACAGCGCATTCAAAAGCAACCGTTTTAGTACGAACGGCCCCTGGTTCAAAAAAATATAAAAAGAACAGGGTGGCCTATTATAGAAAACTTATCTAATATTATTTGCTGCGGTAGGAATAGACTCAAACAATTTTCATCATCGGAGACTTTTTCGTTGAATTTTTTTTTTTAAATATATTATATTTTAACTTCTTGGTCCGAGAATATCTGAGCCCCGATATACCTATATTGTTTTTTTCTATTGTTCTAAAAACTGCACGAACCGAAAAGGTTCAAGATTTTTAGAATTTATAATCACTGTATCCCTTCTTTATTTTGATTTTTTAAATATCTTTATCCTAATGGGAAAACAAATAAACAAAATATATAAATATTTTTCCTTGTTTTGAAGATTTTCATCAATGGTTTGTCTTTATTCAGGGAACTCCTATTTTGTACCACTTCACTTTAATTATTTTAACTGTTGGCAATTTTTTGTACCTACTGAATATTATGTAGTTCTAAACATCTGAGTTACCGAGTCAAATTACTTCGGGATAAGTTCTTCCGGCAAAAATATGTCAAATTAAAGTTTATAAGTTAAGCATATAGATTGATAAGCCTTTATTGCACACCAGTAATAGTAGTGTAGTTAAAGCACTCTTTAAGAATATTTTGGAAAAAAAAACCAAAATATGCATAAAAACTTGTATTTAAAAAAAAAACTTTGGCCTTTGCATCTACGTAGTGAGATGATTTATACAGCGTCCAGTGGCACTTTCACCCATACTAGATGGGTGAAGGGACCACTCGGACGCTGCAGTGCCTGCCTATTCCATCTAAAACATTGTCCCAGGCACTGCAGCGTCCGAGTGGTCCCTTCTCACATTTTGATCTGTAGAATTCTAAACGACCCGATCGGCCCACCATAACCAATGGTTTTTAGTTGTTCTTTTAAAGGTTACAGCTTAAAAACAATACAAAATATAAGAAGCGCTGGTAGCTATAGGCTAAGGCAGAACGTTGACCTGACAATTGAGAGGTCGTGAATTCGAATCCCGTTGTACCAATGACATTCGCTAACATCGTGAGGAAACTCTACTGCCCGAGTTAACAATCCACGATGGTCACGCTACTCTCTCTCTCTCTGAGAGAGGGTCTGTTCCTTGCAGTACAGATTGTTTATATCCTACTTCCTACTAATATTATAGACGCGAAAATTTGTACGTATGAATGTTTGTTACTCTTTCACGCAAAAAGTACTGAATGGGTTTTAATGAAACTTTACAATAATATAGCTTAAACACATAGGTTAGTGATCGAATAATCGGATGCATATTTACCTAAAGTTATTTTTTGGCTCAGAAATTATGGAAGCGGCTTCTTAAAACATATTTTTTAAATATAAATCCCGGGATTTCAGAAAATTCGGGAATGTAAAACTAATCGCATACGTAGCATGGAGACGACTTATTTAGCGTGCAGTATTATGAATTTAAAAAACCCGGGACTCTGGTATTACATAATTATTTATATGTGTCTTTGTTTAAAGTTTATTTTAGCCTCCGATGCAAGTATGTATGTGTGTGTATGTAGGGTGTAACAGGAAAAGTAGTGTGTTAGTTAAAAAAAAAACATTACTATAAAATAATACTTTATTGCACATTTACAGGATAAAAAAAAAAGATGTTGAAATAATTAAAATATACATAATTATTAATAATATATTATTTAAATTAAGTACCATATGTGTAACAACTTTAATCACTATCTATAACTATAATTTGGTCACTGAAATCTGACGTTAATATTTCTCTGTCTGTCTGTGTCGATACAAAAGTGCATTCCATAACAGCCAACACCTCAACTTTAGGTAAATATGCATCCGATTATTCGATCACTGGTTATAATTTATTATTTAATAAATATTGTGTGAATTTACCAAAATATTACTAATAGCTGTGCTAATAGTTCTAATAATGCGCAGATGAAGTCGCGGGCACCAGCTAGTGTGTTGTAATGTGAGCCCGTCGGTCATTACCGAAAGGGTGATTGGGAAACGCTCCTAGCTCCATTTTTTACGGTTCACCTTAAACTCTATTTGTCCCTAAAGAGAACGAATCAAAATGTACTACTCGCCGCTTGATGCACAATTATATTAGGGGTTAAAGTATGAAATTGCCGTTTTATTGCAATAGGTTCTTTGAATTGACATAGGATCTTCATGGCCCACGCGCCATGCGATTTTGGTTTAAACGCTTTCGTGATGGAAATTTCGACTTAAAGAACGAGCCACGAGGAAGACCGCCCACACAGGTGAATAACGATGAATTAAGAGAGATAGTGGAAGCCGACCCTAGTCAAACTACCCAGGAATTAGCGGCATGGTTTAACGTTACCTTACCCACAATATTGACTCACTTGCGTCAAATCAATAAAATAAAAAAATACGAATAATGGGTGCCTCATAATCACTCGAATTTTCGCAGTATCCATCTTTCTTGTCTAAATTGAATAACAAAAACTGGGATTTTTCCGGGCACAGTATACTGTCGCGCCGCATGTCTCAGCGTATACATACATTGCTTACCTAGATAGATAGATAGATAGAAAACACTTTATTGCACAACCAGGTGAAAGATATTGCAAATAGTTTCTTATATCTAAGTAGTGGTATACAATTGGCGGTCATATCGCAAGTACCAACATGACTCCTTCATTGCGATCACTGGTCAGCATTGAATCCCTCTTATTATTCTCAAGCGTCGACGCCTGCGCGAGTTTTTCACTGCACCGTGCTATAAATGGAAGGTTAGCTGGTAGATAATGCTAAGTAGCATTAAGCTTGCCTATGTGCAAAACTGCCTGTTTTAAATGCAATAAAGGATTTAATAATAATAATAATAATGTGACCAGAAATCTATTTTAACGCAAAGGATTTACATCATACGGTTGTATGGAAGAAATTGCTATTAGCAATAAGGCCACCAATTGTACTGTATCTTTGTAAATATTTTATGTTGTGTTTTTCCTGGTACAATAAAGAATCATCATCATCAACCCATTTATGTCCCCAACGAGGGGCACGGGTCTCTTCCCTGAGGAAGGTATAGGCCATACTCCACCACGGGGGCCAAGTCCGGATTGGTGGAGGCTTGTAGACTAGTGGCTCGTCTACTGTCAGAAGTTGTCAAGCCCCCCTAAGGCCTCTGACTTGGCTTAACGACTGCCATCTATCGACGGCAGCCGGCACCAACAGCTTAACGTGCCTTGCGAAGCACGGAACCGGTCGGAAAAATGCCACTAGCGTTAGGCATAGACGGCGACCCATCCATGCACTTAACACGCCCTGTGTTGCTTAACCTTCGTGATCGTTTAAGATCACTCAGGCAGCCGGGGCTACGAGCGATAAAGAATAAAGAATATTCTTATCTTATCTTACATATCGTTTTCAAAAGTACTGAGGTTCGTTGTTTCCGCTGTTTCTCTTTAATATTGTCGCTTTAGCAATTCTTCCTGTCAAGAGTAGATGCAGGGTTTATGGAAAAGACTATTAATTGGTCCTAGATTTCCCTTTTAAGGCAGATGCGTTGCATGTATAATGTTTGTGTTAACTAGTCTGGATGAAGTAATTAGCTGGATTCGCATTACTCTCTAGAAAAAGTTGATTTATAACGCTGAGTAAGCAGACTGGTTAGGGCGCTTGTACACGGGCGGCACGCGTGCAAACCGCAGCCCGTCGACGCACTGACGCGGATATTCGACGCTGACATGTTGCGAATTTACAGAACTTTTTTTTACGGAATTCCGATTATTCAAATTTCAGCGCCAGAAATGTGTGGCTTGCTTTTGATTTGACATTTGTAGAAGCTTACTAAAATGAATAAAAACACATGAAGACAATCAGTTTTTATTGGTATTTAGTGAGAAAAAATCATAATATAACATCACGCCTGTATCTTGCCACTTACTACGATCCTGCCTGACTCATAAATATGAACCACTTTTAATATGGGAAAACTTATAAAAGAGAAAAAAAACATCTGCGGCTTTATCATTTACGGCAACATGACACTCTTTATTTGTATGGGAAATTCCCAGAAAGTTTAAAAATCAAAATGAAAATTGTTCAGGTGTGTACAGAATCTAAGTATAGAAATAATTTCAATGCAATTTGCAAGCCTCAATCCATTACAAAGTTAAAGATAACAGTGCACATCTCAAGCTACCGGAGCGGTAACCACAAGGTAAATAAAGTCAACAATACATATTTTACTAAACATAAAATAAACTCATACCTGTATCCCAGAGGGGTAGGCAGGTAATGCCACTTGCCACAATCCTGACATATCACTTTCACTTCCTCAACATTCATTATTCGTTTATATTTTACTGTAGACCTTTTTAGGTCTACGCTAGGTAATCAAACGATTTCAAATTCACCCTGTAGTGATAGGAACTTTATTTATTAAAAGGTTTATTTAGTAAAAACTTTAATAAAAATTTGTTCACCATCGACACGCTAAGAAAAAAAGTTAGGAAACTCACTGCTTCTTTGTACCATGTGAAAAAAAATCAGAGGTAGCTTCGTATTTTGTAAACAGTATAAATGTCCCAGGCATCTAAATCGCCACTCCACCCATCAAGGGTACATAAGATAGATACTTTATTGCTCAACCAAGAGAAAAAATTACAAATAGTAACAACGAGATGATGCCTATCTAATAGCGACGTTTCTTACATAAATATCAGGGGTTATTTCTAAAATGCTTAATTCCTGAAATATATCCATTAGAGTTTTCCATTAACACCTTGCCGACAAACTGCACTAGGAGTATGGCAAAATGATGTAATTATAGTTGTTCATGTATTATTATGAATAAATATAAACAAATAAAACACTTTTGAAGATTTTTAATTATCTTCGATTAAAAAAAATTACTGTTTTTCTAAATGGTGCAATAGATAATGGTTGAAATCATATGTTTTCAATATAGTGGGCATCATCATCATCATAATCAGCCGGTGTCAGTCCACTGCTGGACATAGGCCTCTCCCAACACACGCCACTGAGCCCGATCTTCGGCTCTTCTTTTCCAGTCACTGCCCACCGCTTTTCGAATGTCCTCGATCCACCTGGTCACAGGGCGTCCTAC
The DNA here is from genome assembly GCA_963969515.1 of Yponomeuta evonymella. Lineage (NCBI taxonomy): Eukaryota > Metazoa > Arthropoda > Insecta > Lepidoptera > Yponomeutidae > Yponomeuta > Yponomeuta evonymella. The sequence goes on along the minus strand of OZ018354.1, from coordinate 16,812,302 downwards.
GCTACGCTACGAATGGGCATTTTTCTATATAAAATAATGAATTACTGAAGGCTGAGACATTGATAGAGCGTGAGTTTCTGATATCTGAAAAAATTCATAGAACCAAAGTTGTTGCCAAACACAAACCCTAATTGTCAATTTTAGAAATAAGCCTATATTCGAGGAATTTCTTACACCCTGTAAGGTCTCTATGTATTAGGCCTCTACGTATTGGGTGACGCAGTGTAGTAGGTCACCAATCAGTTAACTGAACGGGCCTAAATCATATGCTCGATAGGTAATATAGGTATGGCCAAGGCAGGAATTTAGCTGACGAGTATTAATGTGCCAGCCGGCTACTACTTCCGTTATTTTAACACTTGTAGTTACCCTTCTGATCTAGTTCAATTTGGCGCACATTTTAATTGGAAGTTTTAATACTCTCTACAAATCGCGCAGAAGAACCTACACTATCCAAAGCGGTTGGCATCATAAGAAAATCTAACTTACCTATTGCTCCACTCTACTACGCAAACACTCCTCAAATAAGTAGTGAGTATTTGCTGTTATAACAGAAACAGAAATAAATCTTTTACAAATGATGTATATCTGTTTACGCTATAACAGCAAATACTAAAAACAGAATAAAATAAATATTTAACGGGGGCTAACATATAACAAACGTATGTTTTTGCCGTTTTTAGCTCGATATTAATAACGGCAACAGGTAGACGCTTGAAATATTCACAGAATGTTTAGTTCTATATTCGCTTTAAAAATAAATAATTAAATTAAAATAAAATAAATATTTCGAATAAATATTTCGAATAATTATTTCGGAATGGAAGACCTCGGCATAATGCTCGGAGACCTCAGTTGAGTTTCCCAACGTTTGGGCCTTAAAATGAACATGGACAAAACGAAGGTCATGTCGAAGGCCCGTGTTGTGCCCACCCCAATAACATCGGGGAACTCGACTCTCGAAGCTGTAGACAAATACGTCTACTTAGAGCAAACCGTTCAACTAGGCCGGCCCAACTTCGTGAAAGAGGTCAGTCATCGAATCCAACTCGGCTGGGCAGCATTCGGGAAACTTAGAAAAGTGTTGTCGTCCAATAAAACTCAATCGCTCAAGACAAAATTATACAACCAGTGTGTGTTACCAGTCATGACTTATAGCACTGAAACGTGGTCTCTCACTATGAGCTTCATAATAAAGCTCAAGGCTACGACGAGCTATGGAAAAGGCTATGCTTGGAATTTCTCTAAGAGATCATATCAGAAATGATGAGATCCGTAGACGAACGAAAGTCGTAGACATAGACCAGCGAATTAGTAAGTTGAAGTGGCAGTGGGCGGGGCACATAGCACGCAGAACTGATGGCCGATGGGGCCGAAAAGTTCTCGAATGGAGACCACATATTGGCAAGCGCAGCGTAGGACGACCAGCCACAAGATGGACAGATGACCTCATCCAAGTGGCAGGAAGACGCTGGATGCAAGCCGCTTCCAACCGGTCTTTTTGGAAATCCATAGAAGAGGCCTATGTCCAGCAGTGGACTTCTTGTGGCTGAATGATGATAAATATTTCAGGGGGGCTCCCATACAAAAAACGTGATTTTTTCCCGTATTTTCTTGATCTTTGTGTCTAGTATTGTATAGATAATGGTACGGAACCCTTCGTGCGCGAATCCGACTCGCACTTGGCGCCGGTTTTTTATAAATAAGACCGTTCCTCTTTACCAAGAACGATTTAGACTGTATTTCTCGCACTTCGCCGGATTGGCTTGGATTGTTTCAAGGAGTCATGTTTTTATAAATAAGTTTAAAAATTTAGTCGTTGCATGCACGCACCGGCGTAAAGTTATAGTAGCAATACCACTCGCTAACCATGGAGTATAATAGGCTGCTTGTGCTTATGATACCAGCGTGCGTGCATGCAACGACTAAAGAACGTTGTGGAAGCGAAATATGATCTGTCAGGATCGTGGCAAGTGGCAGTCCCTGGTCTCTGCCTACCCCTCTGGGATACACGTGTGAGTTTGTGTATGTATAAATGTACAAATTTAATTACAACGTGCAGGCGACATGCGGGTGCCACGATTGAAACCTACTGATGGCTCGTCGGCCGTCACATGGCCGTGCTTTTTTGCGCTATATATTTTAGTATGTAACTCTGTAAGTACTTAAGAATTATTTTCGTTTGTATCGTTGCGTTCCCTTGCTCGTTTTAACGTGGGTAGACCTTTACCCAGCTGCACAGCGACGCAGATCCTCTGCATCATTATGTACTGTTCTTCTGTGGATGCAAATATTTGATCTCGCTACATATGCATGAGCTGCGAGAGTCGCTAATGAGAGCGGGCGTTATATGTGTTAATTAAACTCAGTGGACGTATCCGTAAGTACTATCCACTACAAAATCCTAGACGCGAAATCACCGTCGGTGTGTCGCTCATCACTGTTGCGGATACAAATACTGTCACTGAATAACTGATGATAACCATAGTTCATCCTAGTTTGGTTACTTCTGTGATCCATGTTGTGTAAATTCATATTAATAAATATATTTGTATTTGTATTTTTATTTGTATTTGTATTATTTGTATTTGTATTTGTATTTGTATTTGTATTTGTATTTGTATTTGTATTTGTATTTGTATTTGTATTTGTATTTGTATTTGTATTTGTATTTGTATTTGTATTTGTATTTGTATTTGTATTTGTATTTGTATTTGTATTTGTATTTGTATTTGTATTTGTATTTGTATTTGTATTTGTATTTGTATTTGTATTTGTATTTGTATTTGTATGGTGTCCATGTAATTGTCAATGTAAAAATGTAAAGTAAAGATCTTGGGTTATGTGCGTGGGAACATCTATCGTATCACCCTTATACCTCGGCCTGAACGCAGGTAGAATACAATTTGTAATTAGAATACAAAGGTTGATTTAAAAGTTATTGCTTTACAACAAATACTGTTCTTGTTGTGCTGCGTCCGTCCAAAGAAAACTAGTGGAAGCTTTTACTGCAGATGACAGTAGACGAAGTAAATGGTGATACCTGCTTGTAACGCCATAGAAAGCATCGCCAACCATAAAGCTAAGAATACTGGAAGGGTCAAAGAGTAGGTGATATCTGACGGAATTGCAGAGCCGATGGCGTAAAGAAGAATAACGCAGGACAGCACCAAAATGAGACTGCTTGATAGGAAAATAAGAAATGAAAATTTGTATTTAAAAAATATTTTATAAACATATTTCACAAGGTTGAGACCTCCTTTTAAGTGTATAACATCTGTGCTAGGAGATCCCACTCTTCCACAACTATACATACCTATTTAGTTTTAGAAACTATAGTTTTATTTACACATTTGTGGATTGTGTGTGTACCACTCGCCAACCGTGAAGAAAAACATCGTGAGGAAACCTGAGGTCTGAGGTGCTCACATACCTCGGCGCTTGAAATTGCCAATCCGCGGTGGGTACGCATGGTGATTAAGCCCATACTCTCTCCCTCTGAGAGAACGGTGGGACGTGTATAGGCTGAATACAAAATCATTCAGAGATGGCCCTATAATATCTAGTAGGTACTTTCCTGCCTTCACTTATATCCATAGCAGTCTGTACACACATGTCCAACCTACCCTAGTAGACTAGAAGCTGACCAAAAGCAAGAACTTGCTCCAAGATTAACATATGGCGGACTTAATAGAGATTGCTTACGAAGGATCAAGTGATAAAAAATCTTAATTGAGTATGCAATTACTGCCATTACGCGACTATTTAATGTGAAAGATTGAATTTGAAAGATTTATTGTGATTGGAGGTGAGGTGTAGGTGCATTTAACAGAAAGATTATTTTCAACGTAGCCTAAAAAAAAGAAGGAAGATGGAAGAGCCGGCAAGAGACGTCCCAGGCTGACATCCTTCCACCAAATAGGGGATATATTAGCAAAGGGCAAGATAAAAAGTACCCGAAACCGGCGTGCGTGCATGCAACGGCTAATGTATGTTGATGAAGCGAAAGAGACCTGTCAGGATCGTGGCAACTGGCAGACCCTGATCTCTGCCTACCCCTCTGGGATGCAGGCGTGAGTCTATGTTATGTTTTTTAAAATAATAACGAAATGTATCAAAAATGTAAGATCATCATTAACAATAATTATTTATATTTTTATTTATTTTATTTTAACCTTAAGGAAAACTTTCAGCTAAACTTAGCATTTTAGTAAAGATCAAAATCAAATAATCAAAAATAAAAAATGTTTTATTTCGTTACCAACTTATCAATTAATTTTACAATGTTATGGGGACTTCCTATTAAGTGTATAGACACCTGTGTGCCAGGAAGCCCCGCTCTTCCTTTACTACATTGATCTTATTAAGTTAGGTACATTCATGCAATAATTGTTACACGTATTTTATATATTTTAAGAACAATTAAACTAAATTTTCGCATTCAATTCACAGGTTTAAGAAATATAAGAAGTTTTAATATATGCCAAGGAGTATTAAGACTCCTTGATTATGCATATCAGTTACCAAATAGCAATTGAGTCAACGCACACCTTGCCTCACTTAAACTAGTATTAAATAGGTCAAAGTTAAGTTTGTTGACAGCTGAGCTAAAATTTCTGCAGGCACGCAACACATACAATATTCATTTCTCCTGTAATTCGTTGATCCAAATTGAGTGTGCAAAATCGCATTATGACGCTGAGGTCGGGCTGTTACACGGATGTCTAACTAAGCTAAGAGATCTGGACAAGCAATATATTACGCAAATATCAATATCTATGAAAGAAGTCTCTCAGACTGAAAATCGTGCCTACCGCTGATTAACAATTTCAAGCGCTGAGATATAAGATAAGATAACATAAAAATGTTACAGAAACAGCAATGAAAAAAGAAAAAAAAAAAACAATTGGCGGCCTTATTGCTAATAGTAATTTATTCCAGGCAACCTCATATTGGAGTATTTGCCGAAGGAGAAATAGATTCGGGTAGTCGGTGCAAATACGAATATTAATAGACATACATAAGTTTGAATACTATATATAAATACACGTATTTACATAAATAGTGGTGAGGTATGTGAACACCTAAGATATACATAAGTTTGCTCACGATGTTTTTTTTTTCACGTTTAAAGCGTTGTACTACTACAAAATGTTCATAAATTTACGTAACTTAGTAAACAAAGTTATTGCCAGCATCGAACCTAGGACCTCTCGGTTGTGAATAAAAACTAAGTAAAAACATTACACCGCGCAACAAGCTCGCTTGAAGCCGGCGCTGTTTCCATCGAAACGCTAAAAAGATCATCGCACCAAGTTACGTTCAATGATCTTGGTGCCCATCGATGTTTGTCTCGTCGTCACGAAAGTGCCACTTGTAAAACAACAGAATGCCGTTTTTTGTTTTTTGAGGGCATCGTTTCAATGAAATGGTTTAGATCACGCGCCTTCTAAACCGGTTCTAATGGCCGCGGGTGGCTCGTTTTTGCGCATTAAAGTTACGCGGTTTGCAGACTTCGAGAATGGACTGTAAGTAAAGCATCGGACTTTTTGGGCCGAGGAATAGGCTCGGACAAGCATGTTCGAATTCCTCATGTCTGGCTGCCAACATGCTCTGATGATCATTGCGTAAACGTGTTTTCCGTGTACCAAAATAAAAATCTACCATAGTTATTGTTTATTCGTTTTACCCTCGTATGTCTTCTTAAATAGTGGTGGCCTGGCAATTATATTCTGAACAAGAGAAAGTCTGCATAAGACGGGTCCAACCGCGATTAATTTATATGATGTACACATACAAGAATCGTATAAACGGTTTCTGTGGCGTCATCTATTTTTAAATCACAACGTTCGCTCGCACAACGCCATCTATTTTAAACTTAAAATAAATATTATCCCACGGGAACGTATTACCGGGAAATCAAGTACGCTATGTCTCAATTCAGGTCTTTGTCTATCTGTACGCCAAGTTTCACGTAAATCCGTTCAGCCGTTATTGCGTGATTGAGTAACAAACATCCAAACACCACAGGCCACATCTATGGTCCTGTTTTATTTATTCGTTTTGTCTTTTGTGTATTTAGTTTTCTTTCTGTTGTTGTGCATATTATGTTACTTATCTGTTTATCTTTTTTCTATGATGTATCTTGTTGGCATAATAAATGTCTTTCTTCTTCTTCTTTATCTTCTTCAAGCATCCAAACCTCCAAACATCCAAAAATCTTCACAGACTTTCACATCTTATCTTCAATATTGAGAAAAGTAACTGATATACTTTATTGCACATGAAATATTTAACAAGACATTACGTAATAATAACATCAAAGGCGAGCTTATCTCTGTAAGTAACATGAAATAATTGTACAAAAATGAAATACCAAGCAAATACCCTATCCTACCCTACCCTAATATTGTAATGCTGTGTCTATAATGTTGTCTTGCAGATCTTTTAAAAATAAAATAAATAAAAAATAAAAATAAAACACAATCACTTCAACTATATCCTATCTATATAACCACTACTTTTAATATATTGTCAGTTTCTCACCTCTGCCTTTTAACTAGTCGGTTAGTTATTTGAATAACAACTTTTTTATCTTATCTTAAAAAGAAGTCAGAACAATCTAGTTATTTGTCGAGGTACTGGTTTTGTTGGCTCGAATATAATTTTTAATTTAAAATACAATTTTCTAATGAATAGATACAATGAAGAATTTTAATAAGTAGCCGTGAAATAGAGTGATCTCTATGTATTTTACAGTAGCCGAAATAAAACGTAACGAGAGTAGCCAAGTGAATTAATTCGAGCAATGTTTAATTCAAACGGGCCAACCAACGTTTTGTCGTTAATTTCATGCATCAACGTAGCGTGAAGATTGTTTTAGATCGCGGCTTCGGACCTTGTTTAACATGATTTCTTCTGATGATACGCGTTTGGAAATCATATGTACTGTACATGAACTGAGCATTATTAAATGATACAAAAACCATAACTGTATCTTTTGTGCTTGTATATATTTGTAGATAAATAATTATCTTGTACATTATCATGCATTTTGTGTGGTTTGAAAGCCATAACAAATTAAACGCGTCTTAATAATAGCTATCGAATACGCTAGTTTTTTTTCATATGAATAATAGTTAGCTTGAAGCTGTCAATTTGTATCATAAGCAGCCTATATACGACCTGGGTCTCCCGTTTCAGAGTCCAATGTTCTACCCACTAGGCTACCACCGTCAATTTGTATAAATATTAATAAAAATGGTAATGTAAAACTACTGCGCTGAGCCTTTTTCAAGAATTTAAGGAAAATTTTAACCGTCTTCAAAAAAGGATATAACGTCCCATTGGTCCCATTTTAATTTAGTAAAGATCTGATGAAGACTTTCAGAGATGAAGAACGGAACTCTTCAATGGACAGCAGTAAATAAGACCTAATGGGGCCCATCCTTTAGTAATATCCGTATGTTTCATTTAAAAATAGCGTAAAAGTAGTCCCAAGACTCCCAAGTTGATTTGGTGATGTTCTGGTGAAGACTTCGGAGATGAAAATTTAGAACATTAAATTTTAAAGCAACGAATTAAGTAGGGTAAATTGTGGTTATAAGGGACTTGTTTATTTTTCTCCCGCTGCCCCAATAAAAATTGAGAAATAAAAAAAATTAAATAAAAAATGAAAACCGCCTTCGAACCACTACAGCACTAAAAAGATAGAAATAATTTAAATAATTAAAAGTATGTATACATGTAGGTATTGTAGAAGTATAATTTGTAGTCGGTGCCCAGTTTCATTACCAGCACATGACTACTTAGATATAAGTAACTATTTGTAGTTAATATCTTTCACCTGGCTGTGCAATAAAGTGTTCTCTATCTCTATCTGTCTAAACAATACCCCGCACTATGGGGCAATTGACAAAAATAAATCATCCCTAATTTAGGTGTAGGGGAGCTAGATAGATAGATAGATAAAGATATTTATTGTACATAAAAATGTTTTTTTTTTAGATTTTATTCTACCCGTTTGTCGGTGTGATTATTATGTAAATATAAAATTGTCAAATTTCAGATTTGTACATTCCTTGTTGACTACGGAACCCTAAAAATTTACCTTCAGCAAAGCTCACCTTTAAAACGGATGTTCAATGTCAAGCTGTGGAAAGGAATCTTTAATATGCCAAACCTTTGATAAAATTTATTTAAAAAATACCTCACATATCTCAACGCTTAGAATTGCCGATCCGCGATGGGCACGCGTGGTAATTAAGCCCATACTCTCTCCCTGAGAAAAGGTCTGTGCCCTGCAGTGGGCCTAGTAAGTCATCTGTTTGCCGTCTTGTGCCACTTCTTAGTAGCATTTCGTTATTTTATTTACTTTTAATTTTATTAAGGACATCAACAGCGAAAACAAATAATTTGATCACACAACATTTATTCATATACTAGGTACAGTTTACAAGGCTACATCCACAAATAGGCAGTTCATAATTATCAAATTTATACCACGATAACGATTAACAATATACAAATACATGCATTTTTTATTTTAATTATTAAAATAGTCTGTGCGCGCGCGGGTGTGCGTGTGCGTGTGTGTATATGTGTGTGTGCGTGTGTGTGTGTGTGTGTGTGTGTGTGTGTGTGTGTGTGTGTGTGTGTGTGTGTGTATGTGTGTGTGTGTGTGTGTGTGTGTGTGTGTGTGTGTGTGTGTGTGTGTGTGTGTGTGTGTGTGTGTGTGTGTGTGTGTGTGTGTGAGTATGTGTGAATGAGTGCGAATGGGGGAGGGAGGGGTTTCTCCAATAAATTACGTATTAACATTGAGTAAGTTAAAATGCTATACTTAAAGGAAGACTTGGAACCTAGGAAACCTGGAACTCGGCCGAACCAAAACTTATCATAAAGGCAAACTAGACGTATTTGGGTTGAGTTTAGGGCATAGTTTGTATTCACCGACGAAATGTGACAATTCTTGTTACAAATATGGCGAGTTTGATGAGCAGGTTATGAGGAATTGCATTGTATCAATCTACAGTTTTATCATATTTTAAAGTAATTTGTCTAGTGGACTTGCGTCTGGTTTACCTTTGAACAACGTCGCGCGTTTTAACAACCTGACAAAATGTTTATTTCAAATCGGAAATGTCAAACACACGCCGCGGAAGTCTTAATGAATTACGTTTATTTTCTACGTCAAGCTTTTGATGACAAACTTGACCTGGAGGCTAAAACGTCGTGCTTGTTTCAATGGATTGCATTCCGTAATTTAATACTCGCCAATTGCGAGTCGGACTCGCGCGCGAAGGGTTCCGTACCATTATCTATACAACATTAGACAAAGATCGAATTTGAGAACAGCGCCATCTATAGAAACCAACAAGAAGCTTTTAACATGGACATTTAACAACATGACATCGGCGCTGTGAGGATTACATAGATGGCCGCTAGATGGCGAGCGCTGTCTATAGGCAACGATTGTTGTATAGGATCCCCCCTTAAATATTTATTTTATTCTGTTTTTTTTATTGTATTTGTTGTTATAGCGGCAACAGAAATACATCATCTATGAAAATTTCAACTGCCTGGCTATCACAGTTCATGAGTTACAGCCTGGCGACAGACAGACAGACAGACAGACAGACAGATAGACAGACAGACGGAGAGACAGAGACAGACGGACAGTAAAGTCTTCGTAATAGGGTCCCGTTTCGCAGCCTTCGGGTACGGAATTCTACAAATGAAATAACATTGCCTTAAGTAATACGCACGGGCACGACCTATAACTTAAATAAATTAAACAACCCCCTGGCCAATTTTCATAAGCCTACAATTTGTAGTTTATTATGACAATTCGATGTACCTACATTGCGTAGCACAGTCTTTCTAGTTGTTAATCTGTGGGTTAGTCGACTTTGTAATGTACGTTGAATTGTCATAGTAACCCATGAATTGTAGCTCTGTGAAACAGAAATATTTTAACTAGCATTACTCCTAGTCCATAATTGAAATACCGCAAATTCTTCTCTTAACACTTTAACTTTTTATTGTTACAATGGAAATAAATGTTTTTTACTTTGTTTTCGACATATTATTCTCATAAATCCTATAATACTGACTCATGTTATGGTTGTAAACAAAAAGTCGGTTACGTTGACTCTTTTAACGTTTGCATTCATCTTGTCCCTCGATTGCATTTCCGATCGCTGGGTATGTCATTATACTGGTGATAAAAAAAATGTTAAAGTGCTGTCATGAAGCGACTATGTGATTTTTCTAGATAAACTATCGTTTAGCTACCAGCACTGCGAAAAAATGGTGTTAGTGTGAGTGAGTTGGGTTTTATAGTGAAGCGAGCTGGGACATTCTGTAGTTGTACGAGTACCTGCTGAAGCACTTCGTAACGGACATCGCTTCATGCTTTCATCTTCACGCCACTTAACACCTTATTTGATATTCTTGAAGGTGTATTTTTCCATCAACTGTTAAATATAAGCGCCTGGGCCGTTGGCACCGATCTCAATTTGTCTATCGGAAGCGCCTTTTTGAACCAAAAAGGAAGGTTTCACGTTTTTGACAACAAAAAAAAACTAAAAAAAAACTCAATCGATTTTCTTTTGAAATGGCCCATACGGCCACTATACGGAGCCAAACCATTAAATGGATTTAAAGCTAGTGGCGTTCGCAATAAGGACTGCATTGGAATGAGCATCTTCACAGCATGCTGAGAAATAAAAGCGGTGATAGGATAGGTAGTCAGTAAAGCTGCAAGTCACTGCATAGTTTCGGCCAATCACTGGGCGCATTGTCTTTTTTTATCGACTCTAAAGAGGTTTATTACAATTTAGATTACAAATTAACTACACTATGGATGAGTATTACATGTTTTGATTATCCACTCAGTGTAGACCGTTGTGAGCTTTGTAAGGGTTCCGTTATATTTTGATTTGAGTCTATAAAAGCGCACGAACCTTGACGTAGCATTTAGTACAAAGCTTGTCTTTAGAATCATTAACCTTTAAGAAACATCTTATTTAAAACAAAAAACCCGACTGTTTTTCTAAAACCATTTTTATTCCAAGCTTTTAGTGGATTTTTACTAAATGATAGCTGAGGCCAAACGTTTTTATTGTACCATCTGTCCTACTCGTGTCACAATAACTTTTATTTTGCACCTCATATTATTATGTACATCGATGACCTCGTCGTTCGATGCATCGGGCCATCGAGATGGGTCGACGACATTAAGAAGGCGGCAGGGGGACAATGGACGAGATTAGCAGATGACCGGCGAGGTTGGCGTGACGGTGAAAAAGCCTATGCCGAACAGCGAACCTCTTTCATGGACAGTATAGATGGATAGATAGATGGTCTACCTATGATATGCCATAATATACACGCATCCATACTCTTGCGAAAAAAACCCTTCTGGCGTAATCAGGTAAAACGCCATGATTCAATTTGCAGAAAAACAAAAGAACAACACCCAAGTTTCTCACGCTGTAATTACATAACAACGACGTTGTTGATCGTGACGATTACACCGGCTCGGATTTTGTTGATATTTGTGAGAGGGTTGGTATACATCCCAGGACCAGTCGGCAGAGAACTGATCTGTATATTTTTCTCTCAAACCTAACGCAGCGGCGTAGAATGACGTTAACGTTCAGTTGCATTGATTGGAAAGTTGGTGCGCTGTCGATTGCACTAGGTATTTGCAGATATAATGTGATGTGAAAGGTAATTCAATTGTGACAGTTAAAAATAGTGGTAATGGCACTATTAGGGAAGGACTGGCTCCCCTACAGGTTGCCCTAGTTTAGGAGTCAGGACATTACGTAGTATTTTAAGAAAGCTGTACACCGTTACATATTGAAACTTACACTGATTGTATTGTCAAAATTTTATTTATTTATTTATTTATTTATTACCAAAAAACTTAAAGCTAACATTACAGTGAATCCCTATTGCGTTAACAAGTTTTATAATTAATTATTCTAATTAACTTAAAGTCACCTAGACACACAAAATACTACTTACTATAACACAACACAAAAAGAGTGACTTTTGTAAATTCATTCAGAGAACAAAAAAATAAATCTGTACTCTCTGCGACTCAGTTTAACGTGCCTAAAGTCCGTGTGAGAGGTGCGTTCCGTAGCAGACAAGTGCGCGCGCGCGGCACAGCCAGCAGCGGCGGCGTCGCCACACGTAGCGCTCCGGCACACACAGCCCAACCGTCTGCAGCACTCCTGGGTTGCACAGGACCCCACGGAGCAACTTTATTAAGTAGGTAGCCACTACCACTAGTAGCCACAATAAATTACTTACTAAATTCATTAACAAAATATATATTAATAAACAATAAAAGCTATAACAGCTTGCCGATAAACTGCATTGGCAAACTAATGAAATTGTGGTTTTTCTTAACTTACTGAGAATAATAAATAAAAAAAACAATAAATAGATACACATACATAAACTCACGCCTGTATCCCAGAGGGGTAGGCAGAGACCAGGGACTGCCACTTGCCACGATCCTGACAGATCACTTTCGCTTCCTCAACATTCATTAGTCGTTGCATGCACGCACGCCGGTTTCGGATAGTTTTTATCTCAATTGTAGTGACTAGAATTAAGAAACGAATGTTGCGTTGGTTTGGACACGTGGAGAGGATGAACGAAGAAAGATTGACGAAAGAAATATATCGAGCGAATGTGGTTGGAATGGCCGGTAAGGGACGACCAGGCGGACATACTTCAACCAAATAAGGGATGTATTAACGAAGGGCAAGATAAAAAGTACCCAAAACCGGCGTGCGTGCATGCAACGACTAACGAATGTTCAGGAAGCGGAAGTGACTTATCAAGATCGTGGCAAGTGGCAGTCCCTGGTCTCTGCCTACCCCTCTGGGATACAGGAGTGAGTTTACGTATGTATGTTATAATCTAAAAGCTCCTACTGGAAAAGCAAAAGGGCTTTGGTGACAAAATGTATTTGTTTGCCATTTGCTTAACTTCGGATCGGAGATTTAATACCACGGGGTTATTTCTAAAAAGAGCCATTTGCAATAACTATTGTTCTGCTTGGAAGACCATGAGAGATGTCTATGTCTTGCTTCTTTGCTCGACTTGGCGGGGGCACTGCCGTACCCCCAGATTATTATTATTTTCTAAGACAACAACTTGCGCCTTAACCAACTGGAGCCGAGTACCTATATTCCGAGTAGACCCCAGTGACCTATTCAGTTTCGTTTACTGTTCATAAAAAAGTGCGCTAAAAGAAGTTTTCACTTCAACAATGGCCTCGCAGTTAAAAAAAATACAATCGTTCCAATAACTAATTTTTAGCGAGCTGTTTGATAATTTACTGCAATATACTGTGCACGTTCTTAAGAATTAATAACCAATTGACAGCGTATCTATACGCCTGTATAATTATAGTTGGCATATATGGTGTGTGTTCATCATTGGAACGAAATAACAGCTAAGTAAGTAGATATCGAATCGTTACTACAGAACACATCTGCCTGATCTGACATATATCTGCTACGGAAACAATACGTGTCGAGAAGAAACAAACTAGGTCTAATTAAGCATATTTTAAGAGATTGATTAGACAGATCGTGAGAGGTTTTGCCATAATCACCACGCTTGGCAGGCGGGTTGGCGATCGCAGTAAGCGGTTGGAATCTTAGGAAGACGCTGCTGCCCGTCTCCTGGTAATTGATTTCCTTAGTCGCCTTCTACGACATCCACGGAAGGAAATGGAGTGACGTTATTCTTAATCCGGGGCCACACCGAATGAACGCTACAAAGAAGATTATTGTAAGCTATTCGGAATTTGTAAAATTTTGCCCGGACACGAAAAAATTAAGCTTCTATTGGGTGTAGAACAATATGGCATCGCTTCGTATAAAAAAACCAATAGCATGTAGTACAATTAAAACAAGAAATGTAGTGCTCAGAAAACTGGTCATTCCTGAACTTGTAAATTATTATGGTATGCGCATGAGAAAATATCTCATTCCAAAAATATTAAATGAACTTCCTGTTACTTTAAGATGTCTGTAAAGTCACCTATAAGAAAAAAAGTAACAGAATTTGCCTCCCTACCTATCACAATCTTGATAGTTTTTCTCGACCAAACATCTGTAGCACACAGAAACTATGATAGGTGGGTCAACACGCCCACTTTAGAATCCGGGCTGATTCTTTCCAGAGTACCCCACGGTTCTATCTATCTTGTGTGTAAATATTTTCTTGTTGCTAAGCTGTAGTTACTTACGCAGTAAATTTCTGGTTTTTGTCAAATGTTCACCTCTTACCTACGGGTATTCTTCATTGTATTATAAGCGCGATGAGTATCTCTAAACCTCACACGCCAAGTCTCAATCTAAAAAACGATTGCTTATGTTCGCAACTAATCATTTCTAGCCTAATTGAATCGTGTGATTTTAAAACAACACAACAACAACATGTGACTTGACATGTGTTGTTAAAATAACACTTGTCCATTTTTTTGTATTAAATTATTTACACCTACCTATTAATTTACATTAGAAAAAAAAAATTGTAGTTCATTCATACAGAAATTAACATAATATGCTAAAATATTGCTGTTGCAGATATTAGTATTTGAAGAAAACAGTTTTTTCTATTTCCTGACAAGTTGTAATGAAAGGACATGTGTTGTTTTAAGATCACACGATTCAATTGAAATTAATCTAAATTTTCAAAAAGGTATTGTAACCTAATCAACAGATTGAAACATCCTAGCATACCTACCCTTAGAATAAGATCTTTGTGTATCATGTTCATGTATCATCATGTTCATGCATCTTATTAGTCAAATAAAGAATTTTCCAAATCAACAGAATTGTAGTTGCTATGTCGAACTAAACTGCATCGTTTGTAGTTGGTTAGTTTTGATTCTGCCCGGCATACTTCCCTCTTGTTTATGTCACTGTGACCGAACCCAAGCCTTAGGCGTAGGGCAGGCAGGAGGCTAGTTTGTAGGGAGTTTCGACAGTTATTTTTAATATTTGTACCTAATTTAAGGGTTATAGAAATTGTAAAACCAAGCAGCCAGCAAAATACAGTTTGGCAGAAATACAACTTTGTATTTTTCTGTACTTATCTAAATAAAAATCGTCACTAATGTAATCTAACTAAAAATAATCAGGTAATGTAACCTAACTAAAATTTGTTTTGCACATAAATTAAGGTGATAGGGAACTGACTTAAATGTGAAATCTATTATTGAGAATTAAAGTGTAAGAAGTAAACATTCAGTATAGACAACATAACAACGTCGTAAACTCAAAAGAATACTTTCGTTCCGAAACGTAGTGAGATTCACTATCTTCGTTCAATCACATATACTTAGTTGGTATTTGCATAAAATATGAAACAGATTTAATTATTATTTTATCAGAACACATGTGTTTTTTTATTTAGATTATTTCTAGCACCACATAAATGGGGGTCAAATCTGTACGATTCGGAATATTTCATAATTATTTTGGCTATGTTCGTTTCTTTCTTAAAGGCAAATTATACTGCTATACCATAAAAGAGTTTATTAAAGAAGGTTATTATGGACACAAATACTAGCTCTACTTTTTTTTAAATCTTTTTATCTTATAGTTGTTGAACTTACGGTCTTACTTATAAAAATAACGATTCCACTAAAACAGTCCTCAGCTAGATTAATGGCTATCTTAAGTGAAGTCTTAACTAAATAAAGGTTTACATATATCCATACATACATAAACTCAGCCTGTATCCCAGATGGGTGGGCTTCCTCGACATTCATTAGTCGTTGCATGCACGCACGCCGGTTTCGGGTACTTTTTATATTGCCCTTTGCTAATACATTCCCTATTTGGTCGAAGTATGTCCGCTTGAGACGTCCCTTACCGGCTCTTCGACTCAAATTCGCTCGATATATTTGTTTCATCAACTTTTCTTCCTTCACCCTCTCCACATAATGGTATTATAAAGTAAAATCTCCATTGTAGTTCCGCTATAAACCCTCCACAACTTAAAGGCGCGTATAAATGTCCTTTAAGATTATATCAGAGCACAGTGAAACAAAAACCTTTTTGTCATTCCAGAGGAACTTTGCGGTGGTCGTTTATTTTCCGATTTGTTTCCGGCAATCGAGGATCTTTTCGTACATCAACATTACGTCGATAAAAACAAGCTCCATGTCAAGAAATAAATCTATCTAACAGAAAAAAAATTAAGTGCAGCAACAGAAACGTTTTTTGACATATCCACAGGTAATTAATGGATCTGTAAATGCATTTATTAGCGTTTCATTGAGAACTTTTTGTTAATTAGAAATTTATATGGTGTTTTACTTAAATATTCACTGAGAGAGCCATTACTTATTGTTTTATAAATAGTTTTTAAAATAGATATTTTTGTAAATTTTACTGTTATAAAACTGCAGTGCCCTTGCAGGGCTCATGCCGTGAATCTATTTCTTACTTTATTAATTAAGAACTGTTGCAGAATCAATAAACTGAATTTGAATATGAGTACAATGAGGCACATAAGTTTTTTCAAACGTCCATGTTGGAAACATTTTATCACGTAAGTTTTTGTTGCGGGCGCAGCGTGACGCGCAAGAGTGAATTATGCAAAAGTAAGAAACGCGTTTGTCTAGTAAAACACATAATTGTGAATTTTACATGATAATATGGCCCTCCGTGGAGAGGTAGTAAATCATATTTGATTGCTACCACATGAATATGTTTCTCATTTATCGTCGAATATCGATAGTATATTGACAGTCATAAAATACAAAGATAGCCCGCGACGGCAAAAACAAGAACATAAAATGGCATAATATGTATAAATGCTCGCATGCTTTCAAATAGTGTTTCCGTTCAATGAGCAAAACCGATTCTTTTATTCTGAGAACATCGAGTTTGCACTTTGTTTAGCGCCGCGTTTTCACGATTAGATTAGATTAGAATACATTATTGTACACACGATGGCAATTATTGCAAAAACCCTTTATGATTGACAACCAAGAGGGAGGCCTATGTCCTGCAGTGGACGTCAAAGTGCCGATGATGATGATGATGATTGTACACACCAGAAAACAAAATGCATTAAAGGCTTACATATCTAAGTTTTGTCGCATACAATTGGCGGTCGTATCGCTGAAAGCGATCTCTTCCAGACAACCTTAGCATGAATAGAACTGAAAGATGAAGAGAGTGGTAGGTAGGAAAAATGTTGGAAGAATATGTACATAAACTAACTGACTTACAACTAATATTCATAAATAATGAATAAAATACTTAGACTAAGCATAAAATCCCCCAAATTATTCACAATGCAATGGACATAAACGGCGAGTACCTTTCACACATGCGATTTGCAGACGACATCGTCATCATGGCGGAAACGCTGCAAGATCTACAATATATGCTGAGTGGCCTAGCTGACTCTTCCCAATGCATTGGTCTCCGGATGAACTTGGATAAATCCAAGGTTATGTTCAATGAACACTTAAATCCGGATCCAATTGTAGTTCAAGGCAGTATTCTCGAAGTTGTTAAGGAGTATGTTCACCTCGGACAAACCATGCAGTTTGGTAACAACAACTTCGAGAAAGAGGCCAATAAAAGAATACAGCTGGTCTGGGCAGCGTATGGGAAACTACGTCGAGTCTTAACATCGCCAATCCCATAGAGTCTTAAGACGAAAATTTCAATCAGTAGTAGGGCGCCCTGAGCGCGAGTCGTCATTAGTGGATGTTCTTCCCCTCTTAAACTCACACAAGCACAACAACGAGCAACCGTAGGATAAGGAGGAGCATGAACACCTCACGTATCTTGCAAGTCTTGATTTACTTGTTCCGTAGTAAGTTTTTTCAAAAATAGATACTTAATTACCGGGTGAACCTCAATTTCCTCCATTTTCGATTACTCGTTCTGACAGAACACAAGTAAGAACCTTCCATGATTGGAAAAACAAAAGAGCATCAAACTTTTTTCATCTTATTCTGATATCGAACCCTAATTAAGTTTTGAATCACATGTCTTCAGAAAAACTATAATTGGTTGTAGCATTTCCGTGTTATTACAATAGTACCACGAATGTTTTTTCTGAACATACCTATTTGCAAGCACACTGAAGAGTGTTAAAGGTGATTAAGTTTAATTCACGTCTAACGAGTGGCATATTCCAATGCATTCGGAAATTCCGACATGCGTTGCCGATCAGTGAAATGCGAAGTGGCTGCAGATCTTTTAATTTGATTCCAAGTTTGAAAAATAACATGAGGTATTCTACTCAATGTCATACTACGGATGTATTTTTTATCCTTGAAATATAAATTACTTAGGTCAAGGAAATAGATTATAATTTATTTTAGATCGACTCAGTAAAAGAACATTACGGTCCAAATAACACAATTATTACGCTTGTTTTTATTCCATAAGAAGATTAGTAAATGCTTAACAAATATAACATGGAAGGCACAGTCGTGAAACTAAATTGGACTCCACGTTTCATTGAAATTGTGTGAAGCATGTGAGAGAATTTCGTATTAAGCCAGTAAGCTGCGCACGTTAGGCGCTAGAGAAACATGTTATTTCCTTACATACATAAACTCCCGCCTGTATTCCGGAAGGGTAGGCCGAGACCAGGGTTTACTACTCGTCACGATTCTGACAAACTTCTTTCGCTCCATCAACATACATCAGTCTTCATAGATCTCTACTCAAAATGGGATCGGAATGTCCGTGTACTAAGTAGGAGAATATCCGATTTGCCAGGGCAGATAAATGATTGCTTTTTAAATGTTTTCTTAAACATTAATACAGCAATTAGCCCCTGACTGTGATAGCCGCGTGCAACAAAGTGGAAATAGGTATTCAGTGTGGTTAAAACGTTCGTTTTTTACAAGACTTTAAAAGCATACGGCGGCTGTAAGAAACGATTCGCTAAAATAGCTCGTTGAAATACAAGCTCAATTTCTGTTAACTACAGGGTGACTTTGAGTTTATTCAAAAATTTAAGGTTGTATTCTGTGTTCAACACATACATGAGTAATAAGTTATGGCTATTATTGTCTGAGGAGCTGTGGCTTGGATTACCGCTCTGTGGGGCATTTTTGATGCAAAGGATCTCCCTTGCTGTCCAGCGCGGTAATGCCGTCAGCGTTATGGGAACCTTTGGGTCGGATATGTCTCGGGGCGGTTTGATTGAATGATTTTATATTGTTTGTATTGTGCGTGTGTGTGTGTGTGTATGTGTGTGTAAGTGTGTGTATGTGTGTGTGATTTATTTTAATATTATTTTAATGTTTTTCGGATGTATAATTCATACTTTTAATTTTCGACAAAACATTTGTGGCTGTAATATTTGTAAAGTGTGACTTTTTTTGTAAATAATAAATAAATTTAGATGGAATTAATTATTATTGTTTGCCATGAACCAATATTTTATACATGCGATAGAGCATTAGTCCACCGTAATGATTATTTTCTTGTCTCTTAATTAAAGAAATAAGTGACGTGTCTTCTGCAAATAATGCTATTTCGTACATACATACATAAACTCACGCCTGTATCCAAGAGGGGTAGGCAGAGGCCAGGGACTGCCACTTGCCACTATCCTGACACATAATTTTTGCTCCCTCAACATTCATTAGTCGTTGCATGCACACACTCCGGTTTCGGGTACTTTTTATCTTGCCCCTTGCTAATACATCTCCGTAGGATTAATGCTGTAGAAATGAGGTCCTCATGTCTGCTGTTACTTTGAGTGGTGACGGGATACGCAATAGTATGATTAGAGAACGTTGTGGACTGAAAGAGGATGGAGTGACTATAATTGAGAAAGGAATGTTGCGTTGGTTTGGTAATGTGAAGATTTTTACTTCTGAACCTATAAATTTTATGGGTTGAACCCTTCCTTTTAAATATGATCTCATTAGTTCTTAACCTGTCCCATTTCTAATTTTAATAAATGTGTCTCATGGTCCACGCCATCAAATGCCTTTGGCAGGACACTAAATACACTCATAGTATCCCTACGTTCCTGCCATGCGCTATAAATATGCTTAACTGGCTCCCATCGTCTGGAGTAGAGTTTGGAATGCCGCAAGAATTGATATATAACCATGTTAAGGAAACCCACATTTCCCAACGGATGTTGTAAAATAGAATACAATAAAAATCTCTTTTGGTATTGATGTACCGTGTCCAGGAATGCTACCGGAGGCTGGAAATATTGCTGGCAGCTCCAAAATAAGAAATTACTGGGCACCCTGGCCTTGCCCGCTCAGTTTTCGCATCTGTTTTTTTTCTGTCTTCTCATTTTGTAGTACTAGACATCAGTTTGTCAAACGGATAATCTTGAAACGTTCATTTAATACGTAAAACGATTTTAAGCATACTTTTTTGAACTACAAATATGTAAGACTTGTTTGAACCTCCTTTCATCAAATCATATCACGTTATAACAGCCTCTTAGATTTACTTAGTATCTATTTGAAATTACCAAAATTTCGGACAATATTACCGGTAGGCCTGGAAAACTATCGGACATTGGGAGTGGAAGTTTCCCAGCAGTGGCAATATTCCCAGAGGTGAATTTTAATAAAATGCTACTGTGCTGGGCGCCGTCTCATGGCTCTATTATGTTGCGTAGACAAACATACAATAGACTGGCTAGAGTCTTAAGTGAAGTCACGCTTCTGATTAGGGACTCGTGAATAACGTTGTCAATATATGGTGCGAGTATACGAGCATAATTTGATTGTTTTTGAATACCTAGCATTTGTCAAGGAAATAAATTGGATTTCCGCAAAGTAACGCCTGATTCCATACAATATCTAAAAAAAATGAGTTAAACTTAACTTAGAGTGGGTATCTTAAATTCCCGTTAAGGTTCAGTGATACATAAAATATTAAACATAATGTGTATGTAATATAGTTTCATAAAACTATGTTAAAACGTCTCAATGAAGACTGATTTTCAAAAATAATCTGACTGATAGAAATGACAAACTTAAATATTTTTCTAAAAGCTTAGGTCTGCTTTCCGTCCCCTCCTGATGTTGCTCTACGTAATGGCTTGTCCATTTAGGGCCCGCGCACAAGAGGCGTGCGAACCGAGCGCTCCAGACGCGCGTTTTTGCCGCAGCTGCAAGCCAGCACAGGTCTAAAATACTTGCAGTAGCCAGTAGAAACCTTATTCATACTGTTGCTAGGCGAATAGTATTCGTTCCGATAAGAATTTTTATTACGGACCTTTGTCTTTTATTGGCGTTATGAGGATTCACATGACAGCATATAGATCCTTTCACTGAAAGCATTAGAGCTAGCATTTTTAAAGTATAAAATATAGAGGCTGGGCATCTGTGGTGTTTTTAGAAGTGGATACATTAAGGTACTTTTATATACAACGTGTTTCATAGAATTTTTAAACTCAACGCGATCGATTTTTATTAGAAAAACATATAATTTTAAACTTGCTTAAAGTGGTTTAAGGCTGCTCTTACTTCTGGCAAAAGAACATGGTAAAGAAAATAAATGCTGGCCCACTTGCTACGTCATGCAATTTTATAAAAAAAAAACATTATAAATGGAAAAAGGAAGGTGAATGTTCTAAGTGAATATGCTGTCAAAGTGAATATGCTGTGAATCGCTCGTAGCCCCGGCCGCCTGAGTGATCTTAAACGATCACAAAGGTTAAGCAACACAGCGTGCGTTCAGTGCATGGATGGGTCGCCGTCTATGCCTAACGCTAGTGGCATTTTTCCGAGCGGTTCCGTGCTTCACAAGGCACGTTAAGCTGTTGGTGCCGGCTGCCGTCGATAGATGGTAGTCGTTAAGCCAAGTCAGAGGCCTTAGGGCGGCTTGACAACTTCTGACAGTAGACGAGCCACTAGTCTACAAGCCTCCACCAATCCGGACTTGGCCCCCGTGGTGGAGTATGGCCTATACCTTCCTCAGGGAAGAGACCCGTGCCCCTCGGTGGGGACATAATGGGTTGATGATGAGATGGTGTCAAAGAACTGGCTTGTGACAGGAGTACTTGGAAGATGTTGCACCAGCAAAAGTGTAACTCAAATATAATAAAATAAAAAAATCACAGATTTCGTGCCTCATACGACTATCGAGCACATTGGAAATGAATCAAGTCATGAATGTCATATGAAAAATGTCGTTCTGACTTTTTTCAAAAAGGTTAGGCTATAGGGCAAACCCTTAACCCGATCTTTGTTTTAGGCTCAAATTGTAGCTGACTAACTTGTCCAGAGGATTTTTTCTCAAATTTTTGATATTATTCTTCGTTTCCAAAATATCGAGCAGAAAAACAAAAAAAATCGGATTCTTTTTCACTATTTCGCCCATAACTTTTTTCGTTTCTGACTTTCTCGAATAATTCCTTTTGCATCTTACAGCTCTCTTCATCTTCATCTCGTATCTTCATCTTCATCATTATAAATAACATACAAAGGTCAAATCTCAAAAAGGTTTATATCAAAAAAAGAGGTGGGACATTTTTTGTACTCAATTTTCAATGAAAGGAGGCTGGCAACCTTTTTTTTTCTGCACTACAAAAAAGAAACAAGCGCGGCAATTTGTTTTGTTTTGTTAACAAAAGTTTTTTACTAAATTGATAATTTAACAAGTATCACTTGGGAGAAAGTTCTATTCCTGTTCTCGAGTTTCCTTCAATCGTTTTCTCCTTCGTGTCAAAAGCGTCGATTCATCCTTTGACATTTGGCTCCCAAAACCCGTAGTGGTTTCTCTGGGATGCCTCCAGCTGAGGTGCAGCTGGTGGGCTGATGATGGTGGTTTATTTTATTTTATTTATTGCTTTACACAACAGATAAGTAACATTCATGGCGAAAGCTTATGATCTGGTTACATATTCTTTAACGTGTGATGACAGCGTACTAGAATATGGACGAGAACGAGAACTACGAGAAGCAGATTAAGCCACATACAACCAAATATGCTCGTATTTATAAATATGCAATTATGCCCGGCGCAAAATATCGTAGACACCCTGCACCGAACGGTAGCACTCGAACACAATTATGGCCTGATCCGCTTTTACAGACGGATCCAACAGTTCTCCTTACACAATTAAGGTTTAATCAAAAATGTATATACAAACTAATTCACTAAATTTGGAGCTCAATGAATTGTGATTTAAAATGATTGCGTTTTACACAGATGTGAAACACATCGAAATTTTTATTTGATATTTCGTTGAATGACCGACACATGTTTACTAAAAGTTAGTGGTGTGCCCTTACAGTTTTACACAGAGGTAATTAAAGGAGGTTATCATTGTTATAAAATTAATATGTTTTTGACCACACTACATTTTAGACATATTTTAATGATTATTTACCTACTTTACCTACTCAGATTCATTCAGAAAAACATGGTCTACAATGTGCGTAATATTTCTTGATAACTTTTTATCAAAATATGAAAAGTAATCTAAAATGTCCGCAATTTACATCCGTATCCCGGAAGGGTAGGCAGAAAACGGGGCTGCGTTTCATGAAACTATAATTAATAGTTTATTATGACAATTCGATGTGCATTGCATTGCTGAGTCTTCCTACTTGTTAATCTGTGGATTAATCTACTTTGCAGTATACTTCGAACAGTCATAATAAACCATGAACTGTAGTTCTATGAAACAGGCCTCAGGTATTGCCACTTGCCACGATACGATATGGTCACGATAGCTGATCCAATTGCAGTGAAATTAGCCTTATGTTAAGATAGTTTTCATGCTTCGAGGCTAGTGGTAGCTCGTGCGTGCTCCTACGCATTGTAATCTGTCTGCAGTCAGTTGACGGATCTGTTCCCGATTCACACTCGAGCTACACCGCATCAAACAACGGATCTCAAGTTCCGTCTCTATAATCTCTCGTAGAATAGAACGGTCTAGCATTAGCTTTGGTCGTCCCAGATTCTCCTAACAAGCGCAGTGAATACCTCTTCATCGGCGTGCCGAAGACTTGTGTGTATTAATTTAATTATTAGATGCACTTTCTATTGACGGATGTAATGACTAGAATTGAGAAAGAAATGTTGCGTTGTTTTGGACATGTGGAGAGGATGAAGGAAGAAAGATTGAGGAAACAAATTTATCAAGCCAATGTGGGTAGAACGGCCGATAAGGGACGTCCCAGGCGGACAAACTTCGACTAAATAGAGGACGATCCCTAAGGATATAATAAGCTTGCCAGAAGCCCGATTCAAAAAATGTGTGAAGCACACTTTGTGCCAAAAAAGCTACTATAACATTAAAGATTATTTAGATGACAAAGATGTCTGGAATTAAAGCCAGTTCAATGCATGAGTTTTAGTACATTATATAAATCCTGTAAATTAAGGACTTGAAAAGACTAAGTTTGGAGTTTTTTTGTCCATTTTTTCTCCAAAATTATCTAGATTTTGAAATGGACACCTAGTTTAACTTGTAACGTTCATTAAGTCGCAGTTTCTGTGCTACCTACTTTGAATAAAAAATTTTGATTTTGATTTTGATTTTGACGAATTAGCAAAGGCCAAGATAAACGTACCCGAAAACGGCGTGCGTGCATGCAACGACTAATAAATGTTGAGGAACCGAAAGTGATCTGTCAGGATCGTGGCAAGTGGTAGTCCTATGTCTCTGTCTACCTCTCTAGGATACAGGCGTAAGTTTATGTATGTATGTACTTTCTATTGAAATTTCTGTTTGTATTGCTGAATTTCCAGTGATATTTTAATCGTTATGCTTGAGTTTCTTTTAGCTGTATTATGCAAACCTAATAATAATGATATTGGATTGTTATTGTTACTTTTGTTTGCAATTTTTTCCTAAACCAGATACTTCCCAGGTATTCCCTAGGTCCCCTACGATCCCTTCACAATGGCAATATTTTCTTGTTCATAATGGGATCTCTATTTAGAATATCAGTAATATGGTAATGTTGCTAATTAATTAGGTAGTAATAACCGCGGATGCAATTTTCCTCTAATGAATTTATGATCTCATTAACATTTGGCTACTGTTTCTATAATATGTAGTGTTAATTCACCTAAAATGTTAATGCACCCGGACTTATCCGTGACGTGTAATTGCGTTCCATGCAATGCAGCATCTGTTGGCAATTCCCATCACCCACCGTGTGTGAAAAAGTGCCGCCCGAGACCAGAGAGCGCTTGAAAAGACAGAGGGTTAACTGCCTACTTACAGCATAAAAGAATGTCCCTCTACTATGTTGTTATTTCGTGGTCTTAATGATTACCAAAATATTTTATTCAACCTAAGATCCGAGTACTATGAGTCACATTGAAAAATTAGACGTATAATAAATACATTTTAACACCAAAATACGTGAACGCTCACCAACAAAAATAAGTACTCACCAAAATAAATAAAAGCTTTCGAAGTGGATAAATTCTACTCGAAATATATTAATACTCAGGAAATAAATCCTTCCTAATTTAAATAAATCATCACTAAAGTGGATATATGCTCACCAAACTTTATATATCAATTTTTTTAAGCGCAATTTGGTAATAATTGATGCGTTTTGATAGTAGTTAAAGTTTTTTGCCGTAACCTAACTGCGTAAAGTGTACGGATTTAAAAATGCGATGTGTTGTCAACTCTATAGGGCTTAGCTGAAAGAAGGATACCCAGATTTTATAATCTATTTATTCAATTTTCAATGCTTTCAATTTTTTTTGCTGTTTGCGGAGAGTCTAAGAGCAGTTGCTTATTGGCGGATATGTCAGCTAGTCTGTTCTCTGTCTATTTCAGAACTTTGTGCTGAGATCATCGGATGTAAAGGCCAGGTTATTCATAACATTTTGCAACCAATTAGAGGAACCGACACTATGACTGAGCTTATCTTTTTTACTTCCACGCTTATTACACCTACAAATAGGGTAGCCACCGCTCTGACGCGTTCATTATAACCCGTCCGCGCGCGATTGATTTATAGGCGGCAATTATATCTGGCCGGGTTATAATAACCCTAGAATGCTGCCGCGTGCTATTTAGACGTCATGCTGGAGTCGTCCATAGTAATTGAATTGTCTTTGCGTTAGATCGCAATTGGCGGGTGTCGATGTGTGTTTATGGGCTGCTAACTGAGGATGCTGGCTGGCGAAAAAAAAAGTTTTATTACTCATACTTGGAAAAAAGGTCTGAACTTGCCTGAGGAGCAGGTTGAAGTAATACTTTTTAGTCCATCTGCTCAAAATGATGCATTTTGATGCCCAAAACACGCTATTGTTGTTCAAGCTAAGATGCATCAAAGTAAATTGACTCAAAATTGGGTTTTGAATCTATTTACCTTTAGGTACCTATAAGTAAATAGACTCAAAATCAAATTTTGAATTTATATACTAATGCACTCATTTACTAAGAAGTCGGACTTCTCTTTCACTCTCACTACGTATCCACACTAAGAAAGCAATGTGCAAATGGTCTGCGACTGTGTTCACTTTACCGCCAAAAAGATTTGTGCGGAATATTGTTTGAAAGTGGAACCTTTTTAAATTGAACTCGTGTCAAATAAGGTTGTGTGTAACTAAAAATACGCGAAGAAAATAAGGGAAAAAATTCAGTCATTGATTAAAAAACTAAGTTATTATTTGTAGGTATTTTAAAGCACGTAAAGAAACAGAGCTAAAATCATGTATAGGTAGAGCGCGTCATGCGTGAATTGTATAAATTATATCATCATCATCATCATCATCATCATCAGCCCCTTGACGCCCACTGCAGGACATAGGCCTCCCTCATGGTTCTCATAACCATGAGGGGTTTTGCCATAATCGCCACGCTTGGCAAGCGGGTTGGCGATCGCAGTATCCAGTTGGAATGTCAGGAAGACGCTGCTGCCGTTACCTGGTAATTTATTTCCTTAGTCGCCTTCTACGACATCCACGGAAGGAAATGGAGTGACGCTATTCTTAATCCGGCGCGACACGGCGTTTAAATTATATAAACCCTGATATTCAGAAACTCTCAGAGAACACTAGTTATTTGTAAAATCTAAACATTAATTGGCATACTTAAGAATGAATCTAGTATTTCCATTATTGATATATTTTATAAACTACAGGGTGACATTAAATTTGCTAGCAACATTTCAGGGAGGCATTCTTTCTATGACTTGAAAACCTTTGAAGAAGAAGAAGAAGATTTATTTATTTATTATTTATTTAACGCCATAGAGACATACATAATTATACGGGGAAAGTAAATATTAGTTTTAGAAGAAAAATTCAGTAAAAAAGTCTTCTGTTGCCCAAAATTACTTCACTTAATCATTTTATAAAACAATATTAGCAAAAAAAAATGATCTCAATCGGCCAACTAAATTATTCTTTCAGGACTAAACGACAGACACAAAAAAGCAAATTTCAGCGCTACAATACTGACTGACTTTTTGATTTGAGATTCACAGTTTCGAACCAAACGTTGAATTTATCGAATAGCAGAATTTCTCGAGTCCCTCTATTATAGCTTCTAGGTGATACAACTAAATACACTTTAAACTTACTTACAAACTTCCTCAAAAGAATATGTCATTAATTATTTTTCACAAATAATTAAGCATCATATTGTGTACGATAACAAAAGAGCGGAATGCATATTGCAAATGATTGAATGACTGAGCGTGAATGGATTCGCTCCCTGGCTTGATTGAGTTTGATCAAACCTTGATTGAATGTAAAACTATATAAAAAACTTATAATGTTAGTCTAAGTAACTCGTCTAAGTTCAATTTCGAAAATTGTGATCATGCTGTGTACACATGTTTTGGAGATTAGTCTGGATCTTACATATATAATAATGTTACTTTGATAATGTACTGGCTAATATCTGTTTTGTGTGCCTAATAAATAAAATAAAATAAAAAATAAAATGGAGGACTTGCGTCAAACATAGATTGAAGTTCAAATCAAATTTTTTTATTCAAAGTAGCACAGAAACTGCGACTTAATGAACGTTACAAGTTAAACTAGGTTCCATTTCAAAATCTAGATCATTTTGGAGAAAAAATGGACAAAAAATCTCCAAACTTAGTCTTTTCCTTAATTTACAGGATTTATATAAATGTTCTAAAACTCATGCATTGAACTGGCTTTAATTCCAGACATCATTGTCATCTAAATAATCTTTAATGTTGTAGTAGCTTTTTTGGCACAAAGTGTGCTTCACACATTTTTTGAACCGCGTTTCTGGCAAGCTTATTATATCCTCAGGGATCTATCTTATTGTAGAAACGTATACAATGCCCCATAAAGGATGTATTAACCTTTGCCAGCCTAAATTTTGAGAACGAAAGTTTATGTCTATTTCTAGTATTTACATTGTGTTGGCTACCTACAGTTTTAAAGTCACTGATATTTTTCCTAACGTACATAATATTTTTATAGATATACTGACTAGCAACTGTTAGGATGTTAGTTTCTTTAAAGAAATCTCTTAACGAATCTCTATTGCCTAGCTTATATATGAATCTGATCGCTCTCTTCTGCAGGACGAAGATGGTCTCAATGTCTGCTGCCCGACCCCACAGTAGTATACCATAGGACATAATACTATGGAAGTAACTAAAATAAACAAGCCAAGCAATTGCAACATCAGTTAGTTCCCGGATTCTTTTAACTGCGTATGCTGCAGAACTGAGCCTATTTGCCAATTTTCCTATATGAGGACCCCATTGAAGCTTTGCATCAATTGTGATACCCAGAAATACAGTTTCTTCTACAAGGTCTAGTTTATCATTCCCCAATATAACACTGCTGTCAACCATTTTGACATTTGATTGTGTGAATTTTATACATTTTGTCTTTTTTTAATTTAATAATAAGTTATTAGAAGTAAACCAATATAGTACCTTAGAGAGAGCATTATTTGTATCCGCAAGGTAATTTTCTTGTCTCTTAATTTAAAAAATAAGTGACGTGTCATCTGCAAACAATACTATCTCTGACATGTTTTGAACCATGAACGGCAAATCATTTACATATACGAGGAAAAGGAACGGCCCCAAAATAGATTTCTGTGGCACTCCCATCTTAACCTCCGACCCTGATGATTTAGTCCTATATATGTCAGCTTTTTGAACCCTCCCTTCTAATTCAATTCAATTCAAATATTTTTATTCATTGTAAAAACAGAATGTTTACTTAATGAACTTCAAAGTTGTTAGTTTCACAATTAATGGATTATGTGGAGAAGAAGCTAACAAAGAAACTCCACATTTATTCTTTTCAAAACACGTTTTAACTTAATTAACAGAGTTTTCAACTTAAAATATTAGTCATGAATGTGTTGAACACTAGTCACAATCGTCCTTTAAATAATATTAATCTACTGTTTAATGCCAAACATCTTTGTCTTCTAAATAATCCTTGATGTTATAGTAAGCCTTTTTGCACAGAATGTGCTTAACACATTTTTTAAATCGCGTTGGAGGTAACTGTAATATATCTTGAGGAATTTTGTTGTAGAACCTTATACAGTGCCCCATACAGGATGTGTTAACTTTTGCAAGTCTAAATAGTGGAAATGACAATTTATGTTTATTTCTAGTATTAAAATTATGGTGGCCACCAACATTTTCGAAGTCTTTGATATTTTTTCTAACGTACATAATATTTTCATAAATGTATTGACATGCAACTGTTAAGATGTTGGTTTCTTTGAAGAAATCTCTTAGCGAATCCCTACTACCTAACTTGTAAATAAATCGGATGGCTCTCTTCTGTAAGATGGAGATCGTCTCAATGTCTGCTGCCCGACCCCACAGTAGTTTGCCGTAGGACATAATACTATGGAAGTAACTAAAATAAACAAGCCTAGCAGTTGCAACGTCAGTGAGCTCTCTAATTCTTTTGACTGCATTTGCTGCAGAACTAAGCCTGTGTGCTAGTTTTACAATATGAGGACCCCATTGCAATTTTGAATCGATTGTGATGCCTAGAAAAACGGTATCTTCTACAAATTCTAGTTTTTCTTTTCCGAGTACAATGTTGTTTTCAACTAATCTTACGTTTGGTAAGGTAAACTTTATACATTTTGTCTTTTTGGAATTTAGAAGCAGATTATTTGCCGTGAACCAATCCAAAACACGCGAGAGAGCATCATTTGCATCGTCAAGATTATTTTCTTGTCTCTTCATTTAAAAAATAAGTGACGTGTCATCTGCAAATAATACTATCTCGGACATGTTTTGTACCATAAACGGCAAATCATTTACGTATACAAGGAAAAGGAACGGCCCCAAAATTGATCTCTGTGGTACTCCCATTTTTATTTGTGAAGCTGTGGATTTTATACGATTTATGTCCGCTTTTTGAACCCTTCCTTTTAGATAAGATCTCATCAGTTCTAAACCTTTCCCCTTTACTCCGTAATGCTCTAGTTTTAGCAAAAGTGTCTCGTGGTCCAAATATGATCTAAATTATGATCTCATAAGTTTTAAGTTTTTCCCATTTATTCCGCAGTGTTTTAATTTTAAGAGAAGAGTTGTATGGTCTACGCAGTCAAATGCCTTCGACAAGTCACAGAAAACACCTATAGCATCCTTCCGATCCTCCCATGCACAAAATATATGTTTAACTAATGTGACACCAGCATCCATCGTAGACCGCCCTTGCGTGAAACCGAATTGCTGACTATGAAAAAGTTGATAATTATTGAAGTGTGTAAGTAGCTGATCTAGAACTATTTTCTCGAATATTTTACTCAAAACGGGTAGAACCGAGACTGGTCTGAGATTTGTGGGATCTTGCCTGTCGCCAATTTTAAATAAAGGAACGAGCCAACTATATTTCATTAGGTCAGGGAATGTACCCTCATCTAAACATTTGTTAATTTATACCGCAGAAGACGTAGAAAAGCTCAAGATTTAAAAAAATGAAACTATAAATAAATAAATATGAAATAAAAAAAATCGGGCTTTTCGGGGCACAAAAAGTGCGAAAAATCAAGTTACTCTAATAAAAATATTGGATTTCGTTCTTTCATTGAATTCTCAATATTTTCTAGAAAGATGTAGATGCATAAAGACATAATTTTACGAGAATATTGATAACTTCATAGTCTGTGACCGATTTGTATGGTGCGTTTTTGTGACTAGGAAAACTCTTCGTCAGACCACATTATGAAAAGTATTAGTCGCAGAGAAAATAAAATTACCATGTTTATTTATCTTTTAACATGACATCTCCGATTATATATTAGGGGTTAAAGTATGAAATTGCCGTTTTATTGCAATAGGTTCTTTGAATTGACATAGAATCTTCATGGTTTGAGGTTTTCGAATGAAACTTTTTTCAAATGGTTTCTATGATGTTCTTTTTTTAAAAAATGTGAAACATTTGAATATCGACTTTCAATTGTTTATGTTATTCAATTTAGACAAGAAAGATGGATACTGCGAAAATTCGAGTGATTATGAGGCACCCATTTTTCGTATTTTTTTATTTTATTGCTTTGACGCAAGCAAAAATCACTCGAATTTTCGCAGTATCCATCTTTCTTGTCTAAATTGAATAACAATAACAATTGAAAGTCGATATTCAAATGTTTCACATTTTTTAAAAAAAGAACATCATAGAAACCATTTCAAAAAAGTTTCATTCGAAAACCTCAAACCATGAAGATTCTATGTCAATTCAAAGAACCTATTGCAATAAAACGGCAATTTCATACTTTAACCCCTTAAAACATTTTTTGTGCAAGTTCTCCATTGAAACTCTTTAATTGAGCTCATAAAGTGGCGCCGCGTTGAACTTATTGAGAATCCAGCCATTGAGTTATCCAATAAACTCTCCTTAGCCTCAAGTGTTTAGTCATTTTTTACGGTGGCAACGGTTGAGAGAAACATTTGATAATATTTATTTGAACTTTAACACGTTTTAATGGGATAAATTTACAACGTGCGCGCTGGTATTTTAGCTGTAATGACGCCGCGTTCTTTTCCGTTTTCCATCAGTTCCTGATAGGAAAACCAATATATTTACCTTAACGAGGTACTTTGCTTAAGTACCTACGTGCGATAATTTTATTGCCCTTTAGGGTGAACTTTCATGCTACCTGAATAAGTGTCGGTCGCAAATGTAAAGAGCGAGCTGTAGCGGTGACGGAAGGGGCAAAGGAACTACTGTCTTGCCTTAATAAATAATTTAATAATTCATTTGACTGCCTCGTCCCTTGCCCTGGTCCGAAACTAGGATACCCTGTGTTAAATTTAAACTTATATTTAAATGTATGAAGCAAAGATGGGCATCTGGTATCTGAAAAAAAAATAATTGAGATGCCGACTACGTAAAAACAATTAAGATTACCTGCCGAACCCCTTACACTGATTTAGCAAATATTTTTTTTTCAAATATTTATTATGTCGAAGAGAGAACTCTAAAACCATAAAACTTTGGCCTTTGAATCTGCGTAATGAGATGATTTATACAGCGTTCAGTGGCACCTTCACTCACACTTGACGGATGAAGGGACCACTAGGACGCTGCAGTGCCTGGGACACAGTTTTTAAAACCATAAATGAGCAGACTATCCGCCTTTCACGCCACGCCGCCGGTAATCGCTCTGCATGCTTTCAAATATCTACAAACCGGGTAGTCTTAAGTGCAAACAGAAGAAAAAGGCACTTGATTGATTGATTCATTTATCCGCAAGTTTTTAAGCATTAAATTTATTATTATGAGGAAACTGGTATTTATATAAAAAAACGGGCACATGTACGCATGTTATTGGCTTCTGGATGCTTCTGCTTAGTAATTTTACAAATTGCTGTTAATTATAACTTGTAAAAGAAGTATGGGCTGTAGAGTAGTGGTTTGTACACGGAAAATAGTAATAAATTCCGAATTTGTTTGATAAGTGTGTTCTGGTTTTCTGTTTGTGTTTAAGTGATCAAATCTGAATGGGTTCATTATTATTAGGTACATTTAGGGGTTCAACTACTCATTCACTGCGAATGAGTTAATTAAGTACCTGCACATAAATTTATTTGACAGCACATGAGGAAACCGATAGTTGATAGACATTTCGTGAGGAAACAAGAAAACTAATTGTTGAAGATCTTGTTGAAATTCATATTTTTCTTACTAAGAATTTTTATTAGGTTGATCTGAACAAATACTAACTGAGGTTCAAAGTCGCACTTTTTTGCATATTTTTGCATAAATGCATCTGGTATCATACAAATAATTTTTCGTCCCAAAAAACCTTAAAATATTCAAGTATTCTCTTAGTATCCGTATTTGAAATTACAATGCGCAATCTATTTAAACTTTAGGACCTCAAACAATACGGTATTTGACACGATCAACAATAAATTATTTCATATGCTCGATTAAAACAAAAATTACAAAATATCTCGGAAAATGTATCTCTTTTAGTCAATTACTAGTTATTACAATTTTAAATAGATTAAACATAAAAAGAGTGCTCTGAAATGTGACGTCATAAGCCAGTATTTTCATACAAAATTCAGTTTTACAAGTAACTCATTTGATATTTTGTCAAATACCCAATTGTACTGGTATTTTATAATTACGCTCCATTCATAAGAACGCTAAAAGTTATACGTCAATTATGCGATTTTTTTTTTCTCTGCTACTTTACGTACTACTTTAATTACGTTACTAGAAACAAACATGTAAAAGTCAATCTGTTATCTCTGTCACATTTTGGTGTCGTATGTTTTGAGGCTGATGGTCCTCATGGTATTGACGAGTATAGTATAAAGGGAGTTATAAAAATAATAATTTCCATGCAACACAACCACTTGTCCCGGTCACAAACTAGTATACCCTAAGCTATAGTAACCAGGCAAGGACGTCACAAGCATGTATAGAGTTGTCTTCAAAGTCAGATTGTCAGTTTATTAGATCGGGATACTTCTTACCGTAAATACGCATCATGGCATCATAGGAAAAGCAGGAATTAAGAACTGCACCTTGGTTATCTAAACCGAGCACGTAAAAAATATCATTCACGTCCGTAAACGTCCTTTATGCCAGAACCTGAAAGCGTTTTACGTGCCAGCCTACAGAAACAAGCCTCATCTTCTTCCGTCGTATGTATTTTATGCAGTTCATCTAATCGATGCACGCGGCTCAACGCATAAACATAACTTCACCTTTGATTCGCACCGACTATAAAACTCAAACATAGAGTAGTATTAATTCGATTTAGCACACTGTGCGATTGGCGTCTACACCGTGAGTGCATATTTGAAATGGCAAGAACAAGGGAAGTAACAAATTATGAAAATAAAACTATCGGCTGTTCCATATATTTTAAGGTCATATGTGGTAACTTTTGCATGGCACAGGAGTAAGATAAATAAGTACCATCCTATGTACAACATGAATGCAATAAATGAATATGAATAAGAAAGATCTTTTGAAGGTGTAAAAAATTCAAGCTTCTAGAAAGATAATATGTTCACATCTATTTAAATCGCATTTTTCACATAAACAAATAACTTCCACGCAACACAATCACTCTACCTGGCCCCAAACTAGGATACCTGTGCTATGTTAACTAGGCGAGGATGTTACAAACATGGAAATACACCCAGACTGAGGCCATTTGTACAAATTTACAAATACAATACATTTTAAAAATCAATAAGGTAATATTTTCTAAGGTTAACACGAGCACGGTCTAGACTTATTGAGAACTGAATTTTAACGGAGATTTACTCGTTTATTTTACAATTTTCCGACGTAATACCAATAACGTATTACGCATTGACCTAGAATAACGAAATTTGCCAAGAAATAAGGTGTCACGACAAAAGGAAGGGGATAATTTTTTTTTTTAATATAATAGTTAAGATTATTACAAAAAAATCAATTCAGGCGATGTTGCCTTTGTATTTTTTTATTCGGAATCCTAAGACCGCGAGTACCTACTAATCGCATTTACTGTTTTTGTAAGTTATTTTTCTTTTTAGAAAAAAACACAGCTTACAGTTGTGTTAATTTGTCCCAATAAATGTCTTTCTTTCTTTCTGTATTAAAATTATAATTGTTTTTTTAGAGTTCCGTACTCAAAAAGTAAGGGACCCTATAACTAAAACTCCATTGTCCATCTGTCTGTCTGTTTATTACCAAGCTAAATCAAATACAGTCTTATTCTGGCACATAAGTTACATTGTTTGAATTACTAAAATGCAAAAAAAAAGTAATGTTCCTACTTTAGCATTTAGGTTACTAGGAAGCAATACCTGTAAAAGGTAGCTAAGTTTCCAAGTACTCTGTTTATTATTGAGAACATTTGTACATACGCTCACTGGCAATAAATGATTTGTTTTGATTATCTCATGAACCATGTTGGCTAGCCAGTTGAAATTTTCACCGATGATTTATTTCTGTTGCCGCTACTGTTTTAGTGGCAACAGAAATACTAATAACAAATACTAAAAACAGAATAAAATAAATATTTAAAGGGTTCTTTTTTTTCTAAATTAAGCACAGCCAATAATACCTTTCCTCGAGTGTTGCAACAAAAATTATGAGACTTAAAAAGAAAAGCTAAATTTTCCAAACAACATCAATATTCAGATAGCGAGTAGCCCCCACAGTGCATGCGTATAAAGAAGGTGGTACCAATAAAGTACGCAGTGGACGCATAAAGAGTGCATTCTTCGATTTCTCAGCTCGTAAACTCGACTGTGGTGATAGCGCGAACCATTCAGCGTCGCTATCCAGAAAGAATGAGAAGCTATTTGGACTCGCGCACAGAGGTTTCCTTTAATGAATATACCTAACAGCAAAACTAAGGAAACTTAAAAAAAAATCAAGGTTCTTTTAGGGTTCAGCAGTTATGAAAAAAGTTTTAGAATAAGAATTTAAGGGCTTCATGAGTTTCACTAACGCCACCAATGAAAGAAAAACGTAGATAGATAGATAGAGATAGAGATAGAGAACACTTTATTCCACAACCAGGTGAAAGATATTACAAATAGTTTCTTATATCTAAGTAGTGGTATACAATTGGCGGTCTTATCGCTCAGAGCGAGTATCTTCTTTTACAGATCGTTTTTGCAAAAAGTTAGGTACTTACAACTCTGTCACTCATCTTGATTGTGGCTTTAACGACTTCCAACTTAGAACCTGAAACCAAAATGAACCTGAAACCATTTTTCCGCTAAAAATAATTATGTCCAGGTCCTTGGTCCCCCCAACGGTTTGATTGTAACATTTTTACACCGCAGGCCTGCAGCGCGTCTGGCATGTTTGCGGATGCACAGGTGGATGGTTTTTGTGGTATGCTCCGCAACCGATCTGCCGCAGCGCTCTGCAGGCTCCGCGCCAGCACCAAAAGCATCCTGACTATGATAGCGGATAGGGTGGATAGCCGATACACAGAAATGTGGGCCGAGAGACACAGAAGTCTCTGTAACGTTACGTATAAAAAGTAGC
The DNA here is from genome assembly GCA_963969515.1 of Yponomeuta evonymella. Classification (NCBI taxonomy): domain Eukaryota; kingdom Metazoa; phylum Arthropoda; class Insecta; order Lepidoptera; family Yponomeutidae; genus Yponomeuta; species Yponomeuta evonymella. The sequence continues at coordinate 16,775,829 of OZ018354.1, read as the reverse complement.
ACCGCAAATTTTTTTATTTTATTACTGTTACTAACATAGTTCTTAAGTCACCATTGTTACTAACAATATATGGGTACTGCCTGAAATAAAGAATTTTTTTTTGTTATTTTATTTTTATTTATTACCACATAACAGTCCTTCGGTGGACAGGACACGTGTCTACGTTGAAAATAAACGTTTACTAATAAGGCCTCTGGAAGTTTGAAAAGAGAGTAAATAAACATTTTACCTCATTGATAAATTTAATTTATACTATCGTAAATTTACTGTGGTGCAAAAACCAATTGTATATGGCGCATTCAATGCCCGCGCAAAAAGTGAATTAAACACTTTTGACATTTCTAGGTCTATTAACAACATTCAGCTCCTTTTTTGGAATGGTTAAAATGATCAGTCTCTCGGGAACAGGGCAACCAACCAGCGGCGGCGAGCTTAAGACGCTTACAGACTACAATAACCTTATGTCGAAGTCGGCGCATAAATCCTACTCTTCGCGTACGTTTTTATAACAAACAAAAGATAGGATATTTTTATCACGATGTTCACTAATTTAAATAACATAGCAATGTACAGTTTCATGAAAGTTCGAGAGATTCTTGGTTCAGGTATCGTCAAAATGAGGCCATTTTTTTTGAAGATATACAAACTTCAAGTAATGTTATAAAAAAATTTTTCAAATAATGTTTAGTGTGTGATAAAGTATTTCCCTTTCCCACAGACTATTTAACTACATTTGAGAAGTGTTTATAGACTTATAGCTTTTATTTGATCGCTAACGATTTAAAATTTAGTGCCATAAAAAAAATACACGTTAAAATTGTGTACAGAAACCAAGATAGATACAGCCTGCAATAAAGACCTAAAATTTGCAGCTTAAAGGGTATAATCACCTTAACGAGCATAGAGTTGGAAAAAAATTCAAGTTAACGTTTTCGTTTCATACTCGCGCTTTGCCCCCGCGCGATAAGGTCTATTGTTTCACAGGCGACTGGAAGATCCTCGCTGGCAGTGTATTGATAACTTGTTCCGAGTTGTTCTTCACAACGGCGTATCGTATTCCACAAGAATGTGTAATTCCGATGCAATGGCATCCGCCGCCCGCATACCGCGGAAAGTATTGTTTAATTACTCTTTATTGCCGTCTTGTCAGTAACCTCTACCTCACTTTATAACCTTTGGTGGCAAGCAGAAGAACGGATCTGTTGCGGCGAGCTTTTCATTATTCAAACACAGACTTGACTCTTTAATTCCATAAAGTCTACCCCGTGAGAAATGCTTTTCCTGCGGTTTTTTTTAAAATTATAACAGGCAATTTCATTATCAGCAAATTCATCCATACCGCCCGTTGTCCTAAGTTTAAATCAGTCGAGACCACTGTCGTGACGGTGACAACTTTTCCCAAAATCCCCGCCCTACTATACGGGCGGCTCATTTAGATCGGTCAGTATGGGAAAGTCTGAAACTATAAGACATACGAAGATCTGTTCTTAAGAACCATGTTATCTGGTTTAATAAGATATGATAAGAATAAGAAGAAAGACATTTATTATACCAACAAGATACATCACAGAAACAAAATAAGCACATAAGTAACATAAAATGCACAACAACAGAAAGAAAACTAAATACACAACAGACAAAACGAATAAATAAAACAGGACCATAGATGTAGCCTGTGGTGTATCTACATTGCCACAAAAGGCAGCTGACTCAGCGTTGTGCTGAGGAAGTGATCCCTCAGCGCTGATTTTCAGTCAGTGCCTACGGTAACCCATAATGGTACTCCGGAGTGCGTGCCGTGGTGCAGTTAAAGAATTAAGACAAATTCAATTGTATGTATGTTATACAATAAAGTAAAAAAATAAATAAAATATCGTCATAAAATACTTACATATATTATTAGTTTTAAATTAATATGTGTGAAATATAGAGGAACACCATAATAAATAAAATTTAATAAGTAAATATAAGTGAAGGAGAAGAGAGGAGAGGAGAGATAGGAGGATACACACCAAAGTAAATAAATAAAAAGTAAATACATGCCCGACATACCGCAATGGTGGCCTATGATTTAGTTGATGCGATTACATAGTCGGTTATTTTACTAAATAGTAAATAGTAATAGATAAGAATATTCTTTATTGTACACCGGAAAAAATGTTACAGAAACAGCAATGACAAAAGAAAAGATACAATTGGCGGCCTTATTGCTAATATCAATTTCTTCCAGGCAACCTCATACAACATACATTTTACAAAAACCTGTACTCAGCTCGGGAGTCGAACCTGGACCTTTTGAAAAATAAAACTTACACTATTTCCATTTAAATGTCGATTGTTAAGTCCTAATGAGTAAATGTTACTATGAAACATGATGTCTAAAATGAAAAAAATGTATAAAAAATTTAAAAAAAAATGTATAAAAAATTTTCACAGTCTTTATTTTAGTAAGTGTACGAAACGACCGCCGTTGTTTTCAATACAATATTCAACACGTTTAGGTACCGATCTTACTATTACATTTTGTATTTTCATGTGGTGAATTTGCGTTAAAGTTTACTCTATGGCTGCTTTTAGGTCTTCAACGGTGTCATAGCCTGTTTTGTACATTTCATCCTTAACGTAACCCCACAAAAAATAGTCTAGCTAGTAGCGTTAAATAGGGCGACCTCGCGGGCCATTTGATAGGGCCATCCGAAGCCACCCGGATATTCCGTTTCTTGTAAAGTTTTAGTAGGAATATTAACAAAAATGAACAAAAGCTGTTGGTTATTTTGTTTTCTTTGTACTTTTCTCAGACACTTTTGTCATAGAGTCAATAGTTGAGGCACTATTTAAAAAAATAAACTTTGGCACCTTATGGATCTTTTTGATTGTTCCCACCACTCACTTCGCATGTTATCAGTACCTAATACTCGCACTTGGCCAGTTATTTCTATTTACTTAGACGCCTTCCATAAAAGACACAGAAAGACTCCGTAGTGTTTTCCGGTCGCATTTCGGTCGTGATCGCATCGAAAAACTGCATATCGTTGTTCGTTATCTGATATATCCGGAATGAGCCAGGCTTCCATTAAAATTATTATATCATAGGAGTGTCATAATATGTTCATATACAGTGTATTAAGTTTAGTACGCACTCCTCTGCAGTTCTGGTAATAAACACTTAGCGTTTTACTAGCCATATAACAGAGGATGAAAAATTTGATGTTTTCATATAGATGGCAAAGGGTATCCGAAACCGGCGCGCACGCAAGCAACGACCAATGAATGCTATTGAAGCAAAAGAGGTCTGTCATGATCGTGGCAAGCGGCGAACTGCGGTCTCTGCCCACCCATCCGGGATACAGGCGTGAGTTTATGTAATGCAGTGTAATGTACTATGGACATTTCGACATAGCTACGTAAACAGATCTGCACGTTTTCTTTAGAAGACATGCTTTACTAATATTATAATAAAGTTGAGTTTCTTCACCCAGCGGGATAATGTAATGATTCCCATCGACAGACGGCAGTTTCATTATCATCATCATCCCAAGCCACAGTCTTGGGACGCGTCTGCACATAGTAGGGTACTAGTTAACAGGTATTTCCAGGACAGACAGGCCTATTGTGTGTAATAAAGTTATGGTTTCTGTAATACCGAACCGATAATAAATACATTTTTTTTTCTTTTTTTTATTTTATCTGAGTAAGTGATAGCATCCAGCGCCTTCCTGCCACTTGGATGAGGTCATCTGTCCATCTTGTGGCTGGTCTTCCGACGCTGCGCTTGCCGGAGCGTCGGAATGGAGGATGGAGGAGGCCTATGTCCAGCAGTGGACTTCTTGTGGCTGAATGATGAAGTGATAGCAATAGAGAAGGTGGTTGAAAGTGACGGTCGGTTTTGTTTGCGTGTGTAATTTGCGCTGTGAAACAATCATGAAAGTTACAGTAATAGGTTCTCAGGTTCAAATCAATGCAGTAGGCAACCGAATACGGCAGGTCATGCAATACGAAATCGAGCTTACAATAAAAAAATTTAAATTTTTGTTTTTTCTATGCAGTTGGTAACCTTAGATTGAAGTACAATGGCTTGAACAAAATGAACTGATCGAGTATCCAGAAATTATTGAGTGTTGAAGGAGGTGTTTGAATTACTTAATTAAGAATTACTTCCATACAAAAAGTATCTTCTTAACTTACAAAATAACCTTTAACTGCTTTCTAATATATTTATTTATTTATTTTTATTTACATAAATATTGGAACATGACAGTAATTTGGTACACCAAAGCGTATATATCACACACTTAACAACCACACACATTCATACACACACATACACACGTAACTATTTATAAGAATTTTAATATTACATACAGTGAGCGTTTCTTAAATTGTCACACAATTTTTGTCTAAAATGTTTTTTGGACCGGTCTTTGTATTTTAGTGTATTCAATTCAATTCAAATATTTTTATTCATTATAAAAACAGAATGTTTACTTAATGAACGTCAAAGTTGTTAGTTTCACAATTTAATGGATTATGTGGAGAGATAAGCTTACAAAGAAACTCCACATTTATTCTTTTCAAAACACGTTTCAACTTAATTAACAGAGTTTTCAACTTAAGGTATTGGTCATGAATGTGTTGAACACTGGTCACAATCGTCCTGTAATTAATATTAATCTACTGTTTAATGCCAAACATCTTTGTCTTCTAAATAATCCTTGATGTTACAGTAAGCCTTTTTGCACAGAATATGCTTAACACATTTTTTTTTTTTTTAACCGCGTTGGAGGTAACTCTAATATATTTTGAGGAATTTTGTTGTAGAACCTTATACAGTGCCCCATAAAGGATGTGTCAGCTTTAGCAAGTCTAAATCGTGGAAATGACAATTTATGTTTATTTCTAGTATTAACATTGTGGTGGCCACCAACATTTTCGAAGTCTTTGATATTTTTTCTAACGACATAATATTTTCTATATATCTATAGTTGTTGCGTTTGGAAATTTGACGGCATTTATAAAAGAGATGCTTATTTTTCAAAGTCAAGTGTTCGTTTAGGTATACTGTATGCGATGTACCTGAGATACCAAGTTGGTCGGATTGGAGTCCTTTAGACAGTCGGTAAGCGCTCAATATATTGTCAAGAAGCGTGCGTGAAGTGAACTTCACGATGACGTTTTTGGGGCTCCTGTTGGTAATGAGGAACCCAGTGAATCGATATCACGTCGTTTTGAGATATTGCCTAATTAATTTTGGAGCCAATATTTTCCAGTAGAGCCATTACATTTTCGCGTTTTTCCGGCAAGTTAAATAGATAGATAAATAAAACATGTATTTGCATCTGCGTACACCCACATATATAACAATTTAAAAACAAGAAATACTTGCACAAGAGAAGATAGAGCACAATTTTACAACATTGAGACAAACAGAGAGCACAAAAATGCAAGCACAGGCAAAACAACAGAATACGAGAAAACGATTTGTGGGTTTGGCAAATGCATATGCTGAAGAGGCAGACCACTCCACCGCTGGTCTTCCGTCAGTACCCAGTTGTATTCTCTTGTTCTAAGTCCAATTAAATACAAAGGAACTTGACCCCCAGTCAGGTTCCTTTGTGATAGGGGTTAAAGTATGAAATTGCCGTTTTATTGCAATATGTTCTTTGAATTGACATAGAATCTTCATGGTTTGAGGTTTTCGAATGAAACTTTTTTCAAATGGTTTCTATGATGTTCTTTTTTTAAAAAAATGTGAAACATTTGAATATCGAATATTGAATATCAACAAGGCAACACAAGTTTCAACACGCGTTTCTTTCTGCAGATCAGTCAAATCATGAGGCACTCATTTTTCGTATTTTTTTATTTTATTGATTGGACGCAAGTGAGTCAATATTGTGGGTAAGGTAAAATCGCACGGTGCGTTCATTAGTAGACCCCTCTCCAAACGCAGCATTGATATTGCGGGCTGTTTCTGCCGCGTTAGTTCCGCGTCGGAACTCGTATTCAAAAATCACTCGAATTTTCGCAGTATCCATCTTTCTTGTCTAAATTGAATAACAAAAACCATTGAAAGTCGATATTCAAATGTTTCACATTTTTTAAAAAAAGAACATCATAGAAACCATTTGAAAAAAGTTTCATCCGAAAACCTCAAACCATGAAGATTCTATGTCAATTCAAAGAACCTATTGCAATAAAACGGCAATTTCATACTTTAACCCCTAATATTTAATTGTCTTTTAAATAGCTGTTATTCACTCACCGTTGCTATAATTTATAGCTTTGTATGCGCGTAAGGGATTTTATGACTATGGTACAGGTATAGGTGCTGGGCAAGTCAAACAATGTCCCAGGCACTGCAGCGTCCGAGTGGTCCCTTCACCCATCTGGTGTGAGTTTAGGTGCCATTGTACGCTGTATCATCTCATTCATCATCAGCCATTTGACGCCCACTGCAGGATATAGGCCTCCTTCGTGGTTTTCATAACCAGGAAGGGTTTTGTCATAATCGCCACGCTTGGCAGGCGGGTTGGCGATCGCAGTATGCGGTTGGAATTTCAGGAAGACGCTGCTGCCCGTCTTCTGGTAATTGATTTCCTTAGTCCCTTTCTATGACATCCACGGAAGCAAATGGAGTGCATCATCTCATTACGTACACGCAAAGGCCAATTATGCGCAGCAAAATTTGCCAATATTCGTCAAAAAATGGTAGCTTGCAATGGGGTCCTATTTCAGAGTTATGACTCTGCGCCTTTCCTTAAGTTTCTGCGTATAAGCTAAACTGCTTAGTTAATCCCTGAGAAAAAAATATTTTTCACCGCCTCCGACCGCCTCGGCCTTTGAAGGAATGAATGAAATAGCGAATTGAGGTGTGGTCTTCTAAAAACCTATTTAGATGCTATTTAGGTGTGGTCTTCTGTTTCATATTCTTTGTTCCACGGTTAGATGACCAAAAAACGTGACTACTTTTTACACTTTTTAGCTGCTCAGGTAGCTAGAAGCCACAATTAAAGGTTTATCTTTACATCTTATTAGTGCAATTATGCCAGCCTACACTAATGACATGTAAAGAGTCGGACTCGCGCACGAAGGGTTTCGTACCATTATCTATACAACATTTGAATATTTCAAGCGTCTAGGCGTTACTAATAAAAGCAAAAAACGGCAAAAAAATACTTTTGTTGTACGGGAGCCCCCCGTAAGTATTTATTTTATTCTGTTTTTAGTATTTGTTATAGCGGCAACAGAAATACATCTTCTGTGAAAATTGCAACTGTCTAGCTATGACGGTTCATGGGATACAGCCTGGTGACAGACAGATGGACAGACGGACAGTGGAGTCTTAGTAATAGGGTCCCTTACCCTTTGGGTACGGAACCCTAAAAACTAAGGGCGGTTCGGTCGCGAAGAGCCGCTAATCAGGAAATATTGGACAAGACAGCATTTACGTAAATACTCAAGCTGGCAAAGGTGAACTCATTTTTGTAACAGAATTACCACGTTTTAATCCCTACAATACAGATAAGATTAAGAGCAAGAACGCACTGGCGGCTTAGCGCGCGTTGAAATGCCCGCAAACCTATTACTTAATTAAACCTTATCACTTTGAAATAAAGTCCAAAACCAATAAAATAAATTATACTAGGTAGCCATAATAAAGTTATTTTAATAAATTATGATCAAAACGTACCAAATCTCGCGCAGTTAGGCCCAGATTTCGCTAAGTAAATAATAGGGGTTAAAGTATGAAATTGCCGTTTTATTGCAATAGGTTCTTTGAATTGACCTAGAATCTTCATGGTTTGAGGTTTTCGAATGAAACTTTTTTCAAATGGTTTCTATGATGTTCTTTTTTTAAAAAATGTGAAACATTTGAATATCGATTTTCAATGGTTTTTGTTATTCAATTTAGACAAGAAAGATGGATACTGCGAAAATTCGATTGATTTTTGAATACGAGTTCCGACGCGGAACTAACGCGGCAGAAACAGCCCGCAATATCAATGCTGCGTTTGGAGAGGGGTCTACTAATGAACGCACCGTGCGATTTTGGTTTAAACGCTTTCGTGATGGAAATTTCGACTTAAAGAACGAGCCACGAGGAAGACCGCCCACACAGGTAAATAACGATGAATTAAGAGAGATAGTGGAAGCCGACCCTAGTCAAACTACCCAGGAATTAGCGGCATGGTTTAACGTTACCTTACCCACAATATTGACTCACTTGCGTCAAATCAATAAAATAAAAAAATACGAAAAATGGGTGCCTCATAATCACTCGAATTTTCGCAGTATCCATCTTTCTTGTCTAAATTCAATAACAAAAACAATTGAAAGTCGATATTCAAATGTATCACATTTTTTAAAAAAAGAACATCATAGAAACCATTTGAAAAAAGTTTCATTCGAAAACCTCAAACCATAAAGATTCTATGTCAATTCAAAGAACCTATTGCAATAAAACGGCAATTTCATACTTTAACCCCTAATAGTTAACTGTAGTGTTGTTTGTGTTTGTTCTCATAATTTCACTTAGCCTCTTCTCTGGACAAAGGCCTAAACATACATTATAATGTATATAAATGCCGAAATTTCTGGTACGTCTTCGTAGATATTTGGTGAGACCGATCTTACTAAAATAAGTGCAAAAATTAGCTCTGAATGAGCAATTTTGTACTATTATTATGCCTGGTATTCACATAAGATTAGGCTACTATTGACATAAGATTAGGTTACTTTTTTTTTCCCGAATTTTCGTCAAAAGAGTCCGACTCTCGGTTACGCCCTTATTTGAAGAGCTTAATTAATCATGGTGAGTAGAGACGGAGCTCGTGTCGTCGGTTGCTTGTCTCCGACTTGTACGTCGCAGCTCGCCGCCATTTTTGATCGCAGTACCAAGACACACGGAGTTTGCCAGTGCGCTATTCTTAGCTCGATAAAATAGTCTGTAAAAACAACTGAAAAAGACTAGCGTGACTATCAATCAAAAGCAAACGACGCTCCTCCCGCTCTGTGGTTGTTCGACCATGGAGCGGGCAGGAGGAGCGAAGAGAAAGTGGCAAAATTATGTACGAGACGATGCGCGCTTATCAACGAGCAATGAAAGTGAAAGTGAAATCGTCTTTATTGCCAACAAAAATTAAGTACAATTACTGCAAAAATCTTAAAACTAAATTGGGCAAAAGGCCTTACGCTCAGCCTAAAGTCGTCAGGGAACATGTTCCACTGCAATTTTCAGCAAAAGCCTTAGAGGTTAGGTTAAAGATATAAAATAAGTTGTCTTCATGTGAATTAGATCATTTTGTTCTTTTGTAGTTGTAGTGTGTCCTTAGATGTTAGGTCAATACGAGCAAATGTAAATAATAGTTAAAGAGTCGCTGAGCGCAAATAAACGTTGAATACCTACATAAATAGTTTTTTTTCGTTATAATAAAACAAATATACTTATACCACATACTACATATGTCATGATAGTTTAGCAATAGTTTTTTTCTGTTATTATTACCATTTAAAGTATATCTAGCAGATTGTGTAATATTTTTTTTTATATTTCATTCTTGTTCTATGAATATTCTTATACTATAATATCTCTCATAAAAATATAAACAAAAACCAGTCAAGTGTGAGTTGGATTCGCACACGAAGGGTTCCGTACCATTATCTATACAACATTAGACAAAGATCGAATTTGATAACAGGCTCGTCTATAGAAACCAACAAGAAGCGTTTAATTAACATTGAAATTTAACGACATGACATCGGCGCTGTGAAGGTTACATAGATGGCCGCTAGATGGCGAGCGCTGTCTTTAGACGACGTTTGTTGCATGGGAGCCCCCCTTAAATATTTATTTTATTCTGTTTTTAGTATTTGTTGTTATAGTGGCAACAGAAATACATCATCCATAAAAATTTCAACTGCTTAGCTATCACGGCTCATGAGATACAGCCTGGTGACAGACAGACAGACGGACAGATAGACATACAGACAGTGAAGTGTTAGTAATAGGGTCCCGTTTGGCACCCTTCGGGTACGGAACTCTAAAAATAACATAATTTAAGTTTCTCCAAGATACATTGCATGTAAAATGCTTTGGCGATGTGGTGGCCCATGCACCAAATCCTCTCGGAATCCTTACGTTTGCGATAGTAATTAATATAGAATTTGACAGTAAGACGGGCGGGGCACATAGCTCGAAGAACAGATGGCCGTTGGGGCGAAAAAGTTCCGCGGACCGGACCACGCAGTGTGGGAATGCCCCCCCACCAGATGGTCTGACGACCTGGTTACGGTGGCGTGAAGTCGCTGGGATGCGGGCGGCACAAGACCGGGAAGCTAGGAAAAACATGAGGGAGGCATATGTCCAGAAGTGGGCGTCAAATGGCTGATGATGATGATGATGATGATGATGACAGTAAGACTATTGGAATCGTTCCGGGTTTGGTGCGCGTAATACTGGATCTGGGCTTAGAGTCTAGTAAATACATAGTTGTTCAATAGAATGATATTGGCACGAAAATAGCTGTTATTTGCCTCTATTTTGAAGTCTACTAAGCAATATACACCACAGGCTACATCTATGGTCCCGTTTATTTATTTGTTTTGTCTGTTGTGTATTTAGTTTTCTTTCTGTTGTTGTGCATATAATGTTACTTATCTGTTTATTTTGTTTCTGTGATGTACCTTGTTGGTATACTATTTTTTTCTTCTTCAATAGCAGTACATTGTTATTTCAATGGTTTCTATCAGCATCTTCGGTCCATTTGTCTTTGAAAACGTACTCGGTAATACTGCAATAGTTAGTTCTACATGAAATGTCGGACATATTGAAGATATTATTTTAAAAAACCTTCCTGTTTATCTTTATTTATTCAAATATACATTTTCTTAAATCAAACTGGGATATTTTTTAAGGCAATTTTAAAAGTGCCCAAATCATATTGCCCATAACTTCACAAATGTACATACCTTAGAAAACAAAGTCATAGGTACATGCCCGCGCTGGGAATCGGACCTGGGTCTCTCGCTTCCGAGCTAGTTATAGTAGCAATACCTACCACTCGCTAACTGTAAAGGAAAAGAACCTGAGGAAATCTGACTGTCTGAGCTATTCACATAGGTACCTCAGCGCTTGGAATCGCCAATCCGCGGTGGGCACGCGTGATGATTAAACCCTGACAGAAGGCCTGTGCCCTAGAGTGGGACGAATAGAACATGGCAACTAACTACCATCAGCTTTCCTTGCATCTGCCTAAATCAACAAATAATGGACCAACACCAGCAAAACCAATAACTTTCAGAGACACGTATATTTTACATCGCAACAAGCAACCCCATCCATTAGCTGCACTATAAATAACCCACGCAGCCTCCTATAACTCTGGCTCAAACCATAAATGTACATCACAGAAGGTCTACTTAGTAAGTCAATTGAAGACGCCATTATACGCTAATTTGATGACACTTAAACAGAACAATAACTTTAAACAAAGTATCGCTAATAATGTGAATCTATTTGTATTGAATTATATAAATGCAATCAACATCACTCCAAGGATTATACTGACGATAAATATTGTAGTATTTGTACCGACTGCAATCACCAGCTGCACACACGCTGGCAACCGGTTTATGCATGAAATGTCACTTATACAAGATTACTCAGATTTTTTCAAATAAATATTGAGATTAGTTTCGTATAGTCGTCAGCACGTGCACTCAAATCAGCTATGTTCGAGACAACTTTGCAACAAAAATGTAAAGGGTACCTGCTGTTGACTGTACGGCACAGAGTTTTTTTCAACGATAAGGAAAGTGACATACGATTTGGACTACAAATATGATATTCTAGAGCTAGAGACATTAGCTTGTAGGTAGTAGGCAGTATGTAAATGCTACCGCGCACTTAAGCACGAGTTGCCCTTTTGCGGTGAATGTTTACACTGAAAGGATATGTATGACTCTATCCCAGTGATCGAAGGAGACGCGGGTGTTTTTTCGAGGCACGATAGCAAGCCGGTAACAAGCTCGGATGTAAATCAAACGCTGATCTAGTAACATCTGCATACCGCGACCGTCCGTTCATTACGGCGTACTGTGGGGCGCGAAGGTATCTGGTGACTTGCCCGGTATTCGATTGAGAGTCTTCGCAGACTCCTGATAACTTCACTTTAGTTAAACTTTATTCCATCGGTCGTGCGGTCGATTCCCGTCGGGGGCCGCCTCAGTCTGGGTGGATTTCCATGTTTGTGATATCTTTGCCCGGTTACTATGGCACAGGGTATCCCAGTTTGAGACCAGCTCACGTGATTATGCTTTGTGGAAGTTATTTATTTATTTACTTATCCAGGTAGATATTTTTGTTTTCCAATTTCGAAGTATATTATTTGTACTTGTATAATGTTTAGTTGTAGTTTTTGTTCTGTTTTTTACATACATGCACACACACGCACAGACACAAACACACACACACACACACACACACACACACACACACACACACACACACATACAAACACACACAACACACACACATACCTATACACAAAACTCGCGCCGGTATCCCAAAGCGCGAGACCAGCGAAAGCGCACGCAGTCCTGCCTACTCCTTCGGCAGATAGGCGTGAGTACATGTATCTGTTCTACTATAGCCATCCAATGAAAACCTTCCCATTCACATCTGAACAACTATTAAACCAACTGAAACATTAAAACATTAAAGCGATATTTTGAAAACAACGCTGGAACCACCATGACGTGAGAATAAATAAGTTAATGAAACTCATACCACAATCGCTTTGTCACGTGGTCACCTCGTAACCACATAAGTACGACGACCCACAGTGGAAATCGAACCGACGATCTCCGTCACGGCAAACAAACATGTTAGCACTAGACTAACGTGGCAGTCAAGTTCAGACATTGTCCAGACATTATAAGCGTATCCATCAGTTTTCCAAGAGAACAGAAATGAAAATCTTGTATAGGATTCAACTAAGGCAGCGGTTCCCAAAGAGTGTGCCGTATGTTGGTGTGGTATGCTTAAAATAACAGGTAAATGTAAATATATAAAGGCGGACTTATTTCAAAATAAATTTCGTCCAGCCAGCCTAAGAAAGATTTTGAGTAGTAAAACAGAGAGCGGGAGATGGCAAATAAAGCTCAGCAAGAAATCAATCAATTAATCATTTATTGTTATGTCATGACAAGATTACAGCTGGTACCTAAATGTAACTTGCTAAGGTACATCACACTCTGTAAGGGCACTACAATACTTATTGTTATAAACAGCCTATATACGTCTCAGAGGGTATGGGCTTAATCACTACGCGTCCCCGCCGCGGATTGGCTATTTTAAGGGCTGCGGTATGTGAATAGCTCAGACATTCACGTTTCCTCACGATGTTTTCCTTCACAGTTAGCGAGTGGTATTGCTACTACAACTTCACAAATGTACATAGCTTAGAAAACCACGTCCAAGTGTACCTATGTACATGCCCACACTGCACACTGAATCGAACCTGGCTCTCTCTCTTCCGAGTCCAATGTTCTCCCCACTAAGATACCAGCGCTCTTCAATACTTATTATTATGAGTTAATAACTTATACTACAATATTTACCTCACTTAGAAAGAAATAAAACATTAAAATTGTGAAATATACGACGCAAGTAATAACTTCAAGAGATTATGAATGGATTTTATTATTAATATTAATCTTAAATAAAAAAATATCGTTAATTTTGTCGTTAGTCATAAAGCTGTCAGGATAGTACAGGTGTTGGGCAAGCCTGCTCCATAAACATAAACATAAACTCATGCCTGTATCCCAGAGGGGTAGGCAGAGACCAGGGAGTGCCACTTGCTACGATCCTGACAGATCACTAAAAAAAAAAAACAATGTCTCAGGCACTGCAGCGTCCGAGTGGTCCCTTCACCTATCTAGTGTGAGCGAAGGTGCCATCTTAATACACTTTATAAATCATCTCAATACGTAGATGCAAAGATTAGTTAGTCATAAATATAAAATTACCTACTGAAAAAAAATCAAAAATTACTTGCTGATTTTACACTCTTTTCTATTTTACTTCCTAAGATTAATGCAACATTTTGGTCAATAATTATATCGTTCAGTTTTGTTTAAACAAAACGTTTTATGTTATAACGGCACTAACAAGTAGTAAAAAATGTACATTTCACTTGTTTTCTTGATTTTTTTGTTTTAACATCAGGAGCATTAGCATTACCCGGGAATCCACCTATAAGAGCGCTGCAAACTGAGAAAGTTTGAGAATACCTGCTTAAAGTCGAATTACCGTAGCCACCATCCATATCGCTGGATACATCCTCAATTAATGTTCAATAACGTTTATCCTGATTGGACGCGACGCCGCTGAACCCCTGCCAACGTATCATTACGCTGGCTAAGCCTATCGTCTAATAGCAAAAGAAGCTGAATAATAACAGCTCACTGTAACCAATGTAATTGAAACATCGCTGCATGCGCGGAGCTCGCTCCCGCTATTATGGTACTTAAGACCAACGTGGCAAGGAATATAGGGGTTAATTTTAGTGGAGGGCCCGAGAGTTTCCGTGGCTCGAGGCCGTGCGTTTTTAAAAAATCGGCCAAGTGCAAGTCCGGCTTACGTACTGAGGATTCCGCGTCACCTGCGACACTTTAATATATTTCAGCTTGTATCTACGAAAAAAAAAAATTTATTTTGTAACACTGTATTGCACGAGTAACATCGGCTTTCCTCGTAAACGAAGGCTGACTTGCACCACTTTCTTAAATATGGTTTAAACAGCATTTAATCGACGGCCTACCAATGTGTTAATCGACTGTTAACAGCTGTCAGTTGGGCAAAGTTTTTACAAAAAATAACCACTAATAACAGTGCAGATGAATAGATTGTTACTGTACGAGAAAATATGGGTAAGTGAGGTGCATTCATGAAATTTATCAGACGCAGACGAATACAAAGGCGAACGTGTTTCTAAGGAAATTTCTTCCAGACAGCTAAAGAGTCGTAAACGTAGGTTAATAAGAAAACATAGGAGAATAAATAAAGCGTAAGTGTTTTTTTTTATATATTTTGGTATTCCCACACAAATTTTATGGATTTTTATTATTTGTTGCTTTTTATAATAGAGCAAAATACCCTAATTTTTTTTGGGAAAATTATTCGACAATCTGACAGCTTGATAGTTAAGAGTCGTAAGACAAAGACACAGACAGGCTTCTTCTTCTTCTTAGCGTGTCGATGGCAAAACTTTTTTTTTTAAGTCTTTATTAAACAGTTGCAGCCCAGAATTTTGCAACGCTTGCGACGTGTCATCACTTTCCTGAGAGTAGGCGTTAGGGCACGCAGGGCACTATAAAAGATGGTCCATCGTCTGAGAAGTGCCAGGCTTAGTAAGTAGATAAAGGTAGTAGACTGTTTATCCACTCACTAAAAACTGATTGAAACACAACTTAAGATACACTATGAGATATAATTTACCACCGAAAGAACACAGCAGGTAACGGTTAATCGATACATATTACTAGGACACAATCATACCGCGATTTAGAAAAATAACAGAGTGCCATCTATTGATATAAATGAGAACTGAAGTTCTATTAATTCACGATTACCTGCATAAGCCTTTAAACATAGTCGTTGCTATACTTTGGTAGTGAACCCTAAAAAGGGAACGTGCTGAGAGAGTAATTCCAATTTAATAGTGTTTTGTTTTTATTCTGCTTTGAAATTATTGAAAGGTCACATTGCTAAATGATAAGTACTTGCGACCACAGAATAAAAAAAAAAAACTATAAGTTTGATCTGTCTGCGCGTACAATTGTCAATATATTTGTTTATGTATGTGTGTATGTATAAGGCATCTTGACGGATGGACCAATTTCAATGCGGTTTTTTTATTCCACCTAGATGAGTAAATGTAAGATAATGAGCTAACGAGCAGAGTTTTGATAAATGCGGGAAAATACTGTGTGACTTTTCATTAGAACAAACTTCACACGTTTTTAGACGAGATGGAATAGTTTTATAATGGAAACGGCAGCAAAAATAGAAATGTAGGTAGCAGTAGGTAATTACTTTTGTTTGAACTGTTTGTGCGCTTCCCCCTCTCTTTTTTAATACTCCAAAAATTTTAGGCTCGGTGGAAGAAATGTATGTTGATATAAGTCCGCCTTTGCACTTAATTTTTATTAAATGTTATTTAAGTTTTTATTTATGTTAACGGTTTTATGTGCAATCGTGCAAACCGTGAAGCGGTGGTAGCCTAGTGGGTAGAACAATGGACTCGGAAGCGGGAGACCCAGGTTCGATTCCCAGTGCGGGCATGTACCTATGACTTTGTTTTCTAAGTTACGTACATTTGTGAAGTTATAGTAGCAATACCACTCGCTAACGGTGAAGGAAAACATCGTGAGGAAACCTGAGTGTCTGAGCTATTTATATACCTCAGCGCTTGAAATTGCCAATCCGCGGTGGGCACGCGTGGTGATTAAGCCCATACTCTCTCCCTGAGAGAAGGCCTGTGCCCTACAGTGGGACGTATATAGGCTGCTTATGTGCAAAACAAACAAACAATTTTAATGTCACACATTTTTCCTTATTTACCGAACTACTGCTATAACTAAACTAAGCTAGGTCAGATAGACATTTCGTCTATACAACCCTTTTTTAACCCGACTTAGACCTTAACTAAACCAAAAGTAAGCAATACCCTTAACTAAACCAAAAGTAAGCAATACCCTTAACTAAACCAAAAGTAAGCAATACCCTTAACTAAACCAAAGGTAAGCAATACCCTTAACTAAACCAAAGGTAAGCAATACCCTTAACTAAACCAAAAGTAAGCAATACCCTTAACTAAACCAAAAGTAAGCAATACTCTTAACTAAACCAAAAGTAAGCAATACCCTTAACTAAACCAAAGGTAAGCAATACCCTTAACTAAACCAAAAGTAAGCAATACCCTTAACTAAACCAAAGGTAAGCAATACCCTTAACTAAACCAAAAGAAAGCCCTTGCAACATACATGGTCAGACATACGGGGCCGCATTAATACCGTATTATATTTTTTATATATTATAATTGAGGTCTATCCTTAAGATTCAGAACAGTCAATAACAAACCTTACGGGGGCTCTAACCGAGTAAGGCATCATCATAAGCAGCCTTTACACGTTCCACTGTAGGGCACAGGCCTTCTCTCAGAGACGCGTGCCCACCGGGGATTGGCGATTTCAAGCGCTGAGGTGTGCGAATAGCTCAGAGACACTCAGGTTTCCTCACGATGTTTTTCCTTCGCCGTTAGCGAGTGGTATTGCTACTATGGCATAATGTGCTATTATAGAATAAATTGTTATTTATATCAGAGTGCAGCTGACTGTGTTGCAGCGACCATTGATAAGAAATGCAGAGCGCTTGCCAAAGACGCTTAAAGCCATCACCTCCAACCATAAATCTTGGGCACATAAATCAGCGCAAAGAACGTCACTTACCGCGTGCGTATTTTAGCAACCATTTATTTTTGAATAAGCTGTGGTAGCCCAGTAGTATATCAATGGACTCGGAAGCGGGAGACCCAGGTTCGATTGCCAGTGAGGGCATGTACCTATAACTTTGTTTATTTTCAAAGTTACGTACATCTGCGAATTTGTAGTAGCAATGCCACGGTACACGCTAACGGTAAAGGAAAACATCGTGAGGAAACCCGTGGTTTGGTTGGCTCCGTACGTATTGACTTGTCTTTCCTGTGGGCTAGGTCGACTAAGCTGTCAGAATGGTATAGGTGCTGGGCAAGCCTACTACATCTGAAAAACAATTTCCCAGGCACTGCAGCGTACGAGTGGTTCCTTCACCCATCTAGTGTGAGTAAAAGTGACACTGGACGCTGTATAAATCATCTCATTTTTAGATGCAAACGCTAAAGTTTTTTTTTATTTATTTTTAAATGTTGTATTGACTGATTTCGAAATGCTGTATAGATTTTAAGATACCTTCTCCTTGCGAGGGCGGTTTGGCAAATCCGTGACTTTTGAGAGAAAGATTTTTAAAGTAAATTTAGTTTTTTTTTTCTGCCTACATAGTGTCCTTTCAACTCTTTACACATAATCGATCGATTGTCTGACCTCTTCCACCCCTTTAAATTTATGATATTCTAACCCTGAAGAATAGGATTCAGTTAAGCTACCAATACTTTTTTTGATGACAATCTTTGGCCACCATTGGTCGCTATTGAAGATAAGTGGGCAGGAGAATTATCCTGATGAAAAAGCATTTATCACTATTACGTAACGTAGTCAGATTGGCACTAACAAAGAATCAAACAAAGATAACAAAGTGTTATCTATCTATCACCATCATCATCATCGTCAGCCATTTGACGCCCACTGCAGGACATAGGCCTCTCTCATGGTTTTCCAAGCTTCCCGGTCTTGTGCCGCCCGCATCCAGCGACTCCCCGCTACCGTAACCAGGTCACTAGACCATCTGGTGGGGAGCCTGCCAACCTACCTATTTATCTATATATCTATCTAACTCGACTTCATCCTAAATGCCTTAAGTATGAGTGCAAAATACACCAAAGCATGTTTCGCGCCGTAAACACTTAGTTCTACAGGAGTTAAGCCCCCCAATAAATATCAATTACAATTCAAACACATCGCAATTCACAGCAGCTTAAGGTGTTATTCTATAAGGCTACGCTCAATTCAATCTAAGTACACACTTGCCACGTGCAATTACACGGCACATATTTGACGGATATTCATCGTTTGTACCACCACTGCCCGAATGTGAGCGCTTGCTCTATTTATAATTGGTAAAAGGAAAGTCGTGAGAAAAACCTAACTGTTATCTATTTATCAGGCCCATGAAGAGGCTTCAATCATCACAGGCGCCTGAAATTGCCGACTTGCTCTGGCACATGGTGATTAAACCCTTAATACTCGAGAGAGCGGAGCGAAGCGGTGGTAGCCTAGTGGGTAGAACTCGGAAGTGGGAGACCCAGGTTCGATTCCCAGTGCGGGCATGTACCTATGACTTTTCTTTCTAAGTTATGTACATTTGTGAAGTTATAGTAGCAATACCACTCGCTAACGGTGAGGGAAAACATCGTGAGGAAACCTGGGTGTCTGAGCTATTCACATGCCTCAGCGCTTGAAATCGCCAATCCGCGGTGGGCACGCGTGGTGATTAAGCCCATACTCTCTCTCTGAGAGAAGGCCTGTGCCCTACAGTGGGACGTATATAGGCTGCTTATGACTCGAGAGAGTAGCCCAAGCTACAAGCCCAGTGTTGAATTGGCATTGGGCTGGTGACATCTCCCTTAAACCTGTAACAGATGGGGTTAAAATCAATGTGTGGTATCCCGCTAGATGGCTAAATCGACGATCTGAGGAATATTGTCGGTTGACGTGTGGATGAGGATGGCCGTTGATAGAAATGGCCTGGGGAGGCTTATATCCAGCAGTGACCGAATGTGGGCTTGGCGTTCTTCTAAAAATGATGGATTGGACTCTTTGCGAGAAGTCCTGCGCCCTATCATCATCATCATCATCAGCCATTTGACGCCCACTGCAGGACATAGGCCTCCTTCGTGGTCTTCATAACCATGAGGGGTTTTGCCATAATCGCCACGCTTGGCAGGCGGGTTGGCGATCGCAGTATGCGGTTGGAATCTCAGGAAGACGCTGCTGCCCGTCTCCTGGTAATTGATTTCCTTAGTCGCCTTCTACGACATCCACGGGAGGAAATGGAGTGACGCTATTCTTAATCCGGCGCTACACTGCGCTCTATAGTGGGATGTTTGTATGTAAGGCCTTCTTAGCCTCGACGTTCTTCAAAGAGGGAATGTCGGCGCCGCCAGCATTCTAGGCTCCCTGTCGCGGGTCACCGACATGGGGTAAGATTTTTACTCGTAAATATGGATTTTATTATCATTCAAGTTTAAGCGTAACGGTCATATTGTGTTTGGGAAGTTGTAGTACCACTCGCTAACTGTGAAGGAAAACATGGTGAGGAAGGCTGAGTGTTAGAGGTGTTCACATACCCCAGCGCTTGAAATCGCGAATCCGCGGTGGGCACGCGTGGTCATTAAACCCATACTCTCTCTCTCTCTCTGAGAGGGCATGTGCCCCGCAGTCGGACGTATCTGGGCTACAAAAAAAGTGCTAATCGTGTAGTAAATTCCGAGGCAAAATAAAACCGTGTAGCAGATTTCACTTCAGCGTCCTGCATTCCACCGCTCGAGCAAACAAAGCCATTCGGGGAGGTGCTCGCGACAATTGTTACACCAAGTGTATTCGGCTAACACTCAGCCGTAAATTCGCGGTGCGCCGACGTGATAATGCACCTATAAATAATCCTTTAAGATGAGTTATATCGACACGATACAATAGAGATTGTTATCCCGACACAGTTAAACTAGAGGGCCCCAAGGAAAAACCGTGTAAGTAAGACTAATTTTCATACTACCTGTTACGCGGGTTAAGTTTGCTAGTAGATCGTCCCGAGTTTGCTTTAAGCAAGTAAAAATAAGATTAGATAATACTTACATATACTCAGCGTCACTTGCACCATCCCACTAACCCGGGGTTAACCGGTTAAGCCTGGAGTCACTATGGTTACCAGTACATTTTGACACTGGGTTAACGCGTTAAACCATTATAAGGGGGTAAACCCCAGGTTAGTGTGATGATGCAAGTGGCGCTTATACGTATAAATAACTATTAACTATGACAGACTAGAAAGATAGTGCTCTTTTAATCTTTTCTTGAAAGATAATAAGGGCTCTCTTGAATAAAGTTAGGAAGCTTGCTCCATAGTTGCTCAGGTGGGACAGTAAAAGAGTTTGAAAAACACTTTGTATTACTGGATTGTAGAAGATAAAAGTAGCCTATAGTTTATGGCAGAAAATGCCTATCCCCATCAGTGGGTGGCGTTAAGCTATCTTCAGCTAGATTATTCTACTATATCACTATGAAACAGGCTAGTTAATTTACAGTGTCTTATTCTTGGTGTAATTTTTATAATTCTACCTTAAGAAACGATTCGGAGCTTTATGTTCTGTTTAAGTTGGAAATCATATTACGTAAAAAGTTATTGACCTTACGTTTAATGCGTCAGAACAGTGCGTTTTGAAGAGTACCTATTGATACTTTTTCATCACCATCACCATGTTCAGTCCGTCGATATCCACTGTTAGACAAGGGCCTCTTCATGCAAGCTACCTTAACAATAATAAAATATTATAGAATAAAAATAGAACGAGATCGTTCGTTATTTCGTCGTATATCGTGCAGTGTATTTTATCTTCGATACTAGCAGACTCTGGGTCTTAAACCACAAGCTCGCTAAATGGTGATTTAACACCGTGTTAGTGTAACCCGCAGTTGACGCAGGCTCCACAAGTTACGTGACGTCACCTCACGATAGCATCGGTATTGTCTCAGCGCGGTGTAACTCATTTCAAACGATATTTTATTTACGACCCCATTGGGAAGCGTGGCTCTTGGGTATTAGGTTTACATCCGTGTGTTTTCTGGGCAAGGGAAAAGTTGCGCCACTTTCCTGTTTTACGCGTTTTGTGTATAAGACCAAGGCCTCTGCTTATAACTTGAAAATGGGCGCGAATATATTTTGTACTTTATTATAAAACAAGTTTAAACATAATAGACTCAAGCCCAGGTACATCCCGAAAGAGAACGCAAAATGTACTATTAGCCTGATTAAGACAGGATGTTGTAAAACTTCATCATCATCATCAGCCATTTGACGCCCACTGCAGGACATAGGCCTCCCTCATGGTTTTCTAACCATGTAGGGTTTTGTCATAATCGCCACGCTTGGCAGGCGGGTTGGCGATCGCAGTATGCGCTGCTGCCCGTCTCCTGGTAATTTATTTCCTTAGTCGCCTCCTACGACATCCACGGAAGGAAATGGAACTGGAATGGAATGGTTGTAGAACAATTCTGTACAAACAAAAGTTTTATTATGGTACCAACTCTGAACCCGGGAAAAAATCAGCTATTCCGTACAAAATGTTGATACCAGCTCAAACGAACGCGTGAAACGGCCGTTTTTTTCTTTTGGTGTTGGAGTTGGTCCTGTAATGAAAAATATTTTTATTGATTGATCATCATCGTTATTCAGCCACAAGAAGTCCACTGCTGGATATAGGCCACCTCCATGGATTTCCAAAAAGACCGGTTGGAAGCGGCTTGCATCCAGCGTCTTCCTGCCACTTGGATGAGGTCATCTGTCCATCTTGTGGCTGGTCGTCCTTTGAATAAATAACCGGCATTGGGTCAGTTTCTGAATTGAGAATTTCCCTGAGTAAATAGTTAACTGTAGTGCTGTCTCTTTGAATTTCTCAGAAAAGAGCGTGACAGAACGTTACTTAAGTATTAAGTAAGTATACTTAGTGAAATTTTCAATTTAGAAATCGGCCCTTAAGGTTTCATGGACTTTTCTGTATGAATCCGAATAGTAAAAAAAAAATTAATGTGTTATTTATTAGCAAAACAGAACAAAAGTAATATAGTAATATCGAGATATTTATCTCTTAAGTGTTTTTAAAGCTTCAAAGCTTCAGATCGCCACGACACAGGCTTGCCTAGTGTGGGATCGCAGATCAACGAGCGGAAAGCAAATGTTTTGACATTTGACATTTGTCAAAACATTTACTTTTAGTAATATTAACCACTGTCGGCATCGGCTGGTTGCCATTTCAACAAAAAAAATATATAAGATAAGATAAGATAAGAATATTCTTTATTGTACCAGGAAAAACACAGACCACGTATTTTCTATTTTTGTAAATCTTACTTTGGCAAATAAACATATTTTGTCATTTGTATTTGTATTAAAATGCAAATTAGTGTCGACTTTATAGTAGAGTACAATGTAGAGCAAGAAAGCGGACAGCTGGCGTGACAAAACCTATGCGTGGGCTAGACAGATAGTAATACCTTAAGATGACAAAAATCGACACGATACAATAGAGATTGTTATGCCGACACGGTTAAACTAGAGGGCCCAAGGAAAAAGCGTGTAAGTGAGACGAATTTTCGTACTACCTGTTCCGCGGGTTTAGTTTGCTGGTTGATCGTCCTGAGTTTGGTTTGTTTATAGCCCTATAAGGTAGGCTTAATATCTTGATTATAGGAAACGGCTACTATAAGGTAGGCCACGGGTAAGAAAATATTTTTACATTGAACGTGACAAACAACAACATTCTATTCACTTGAGCTAAATAACCAGTTATTAGATGGGGTACGGTTTTCCTACGTCCTTACTTTTAAAACAGCAGAGTTGTACGTTTCAAAATAGGTGAAACAGAGGATCGGATCTCTTGTCATTTACATTTACAATGTGCATTTTAAATTTTGTGGTGAACAATTAGTAAAATAAAAAAAATTACAGTAAAGTAAAAAATATAGTAATCAAATCATAATGGAAATACGAAAAGAAACATCTAATTTTTATTAAGTTATTTTAATTCTTAATCCATGATAATTTTGGCTATCAACTTCTTTACTATGATAATACATTTTTCAACATAAAAATACTTTCACACAACACGATTACTTATTTTGGTCCCAAGCTAGGATACCCTGTGCTATGCTAACCGGGCAAGGACATCACAAACATGGAAATACACCCAGACTGAGGCCATTTGTACAAATGTCCGGCGGCAACCAGTGGCAATCGAACCCACGACCTCCGTCAGGTGATCATCTATAATGTTCGTTCAGGGCGAGTGATAAACCCTGGACTCTGCCTTCCTCTCTTGGATACATGCGTGAGCTTATGTAAATAATATTTGTCTCAAGTCATTTACAGCTTATATCATTTTCTAAATACATTTAAAAACAATGTATTTGGAACGTATGAAGGCAAAATCTGATAAGCCTAATCTAATCTAATAATGATAAGATAAATGATAAGCCACTTCCAATAATTTGAAATTTTTGTTTTCACCCTAATTAAGCTAAGAAATTGCTGGAGTTGCTGGATGTGGGCGTCAGAAGACCGGGAAGCTTGGAAAACTATGAGGGAGGCCTATCAATATTTTTAAATTTTTTTATTGGAAGATGTTCAGATGGTTCAGTCGTCGATGCTGACAAAGGTTTCCTGGTTTTGTCTAATTTCATTAAAATATTCGAGCTAGCTTTGCTGGCATATGTTTTGAGATGTCAAGGGTAAATGTTATTGTGAAATAACATAAAATATTTATCGCAATACCATGAAAAGTTCATTCTTAACAAGTAACATGGGTTCTGTTAGGATAAAGGAAATTTGTATTACGTAAGGAAAGCATGCATGCACATAATACCCCTATATAAAGCTTAGATTTGGACAAAGGCTGCTAAAGTTGTATGGTCCACTGTTCATTTAGGGTGCCATTTAATTAGCTGGACTGTACCTAAAGGAGTTGTTTCATTTTCGGCCAAGACCATGCGCCTGCTATAGAAAAAAGAGAAAAATACATGTCGGGGGATGAGTAATCCTTTGTGTGTAAACTGACCAGTGCTAATCTGTGATGGCTCAGACAGCTAACAGCTGTGCCTATACTCTATGAATCAGTAGTACGATTTCCCGCCATTATGGGGGTCATCGTCCGTGCCGCTGTGCACACTGATAATTAATAAAATATAATCAAAGAGACTGCGCTCGAACTAAATAATACTAGATTATCCGACAGCAGCGGTGGTATAGTGCCTACGACCTTCCCTTGAGGCTGATTTCAACGGGATTTTGCTGATCCAATTGGATTCACCCAATCGTGTTGGCTTGCCCATTCGTGGTATCCGCCATTGTCAAGTGCGGTTAAGTGAAAAAACGTGTAAACTAGTGGAAAAAGGAGGCTGAGGCTCCGTAAACAGTGTACAGTAAACCGACCGAACTGCGCGTTCGCATCCAGTTGATTTGCAAGACGGGCCGAGGCAAAAGTGCCTGTCATGTCAGTTCCCGGCAGCAAACGCGCCGGCTATCTTCTGGAAGATGGTGGGCTATTCGAGTTGGCTTGCCCGAGTCGAAAGGTTGAGTACCAAAACCTCTGAAGTTCAGGTATGTTCTGAACAATTACTCGTAAAACGTTCGTAAAGAGGCTGACAAGTTGTCGTACGAGGACATTGTTCACGTTATGACCTTTTACGAAGTCACTGAACACATTAAATCGTGTCTTCGTGAGGAATAATTAATATGAGGTACGTAAATACGATGACAAACCTGACTGGAATCCATGTAAATGTCTGCTTTTACTAGTGAGCCGGCCTGTGTCATATCAAAGACTATTGTTTATCTGCCTCTGCTCTGGTAAGACCTTAGCAAAGAATGTTTTCTTGTTGGTAAGTCAATACTATTGAATAAGATTGTGTTCAATCTTACTAAGCAAGTGTTATTTCATAACGGAGAGATAATTAAAAAGTAAGTTGCAGTCATGAGATTTAATAATTGGGACTATTTGTCAGTTGACAGTTAGAAAAGTATAAGAGGCTGACAATTTCCCTTTGGTCACTTTATGATTTATTGACTTTGTTCAATTTGCACCACCCATTGCAGTACAAGTTTCCATCAAATCTCATATTTTCATAATCTTGATCCCGGTTTCTCAGATAAGACTAATAGCTTAAGGCCTATTGGAATCAGGATGGACGAGCAAGTACTATTGTAGGGAACTTGTAGTATTATTTGTAAACGGTCAATTCCATTAAAGTTCTTTGAGTGGAATTGAAGTTGTTATAAAATGGGATAAGTTGTGATTATTGAAGTATAATCTCCATTTTACTCTTGCTATAACACCACATGGGGTTGGTTTTAATTGTCTCTGCTACAATACCTCCTACACATGGAGTGGGTTTTAACTGTCTGATAAGTAAGCTTTGCAGTGCGGATTAGACAGTCGGACAGGAACCTTGTTTAGTTGTTTATCTGTTTAGAGAACCTTGTGGTAGTTGTTTGTTTTCTATATTTGATTACCTGCAATCTTCACAATGTATGTGGGAATCAATATGTTGAATACAGACTGCGAGTTAAGATTAAAATTGTATTGGAACAAAGATATTGATCTAGACTTTCTTGGCACATCTGTGGATGGTGGATGGGTCTATGAATGAATTTAACATTGTTCTGGCTGGAACTTTTTATATATAATTAAAATGTGGTTTAAATGCTCATTAATTTGAATAGTGTTTTGCTTGAGAAGTTTCTGAAACAGGTGTTAATTGATATTATAAATAACACTGTTTAGAGGCCTTGTGGAGAAAACATATTTTAAAACAATCTTACTTTGAGAAGTGTTTCTACAAATTAAGTGAGGATCATTAACCCTTACAGGCTGCCCCGCTAGCTTTTAGCTAGTTCATAATTTTGTTTCAGAGATTTAGAATGTGGTGATATTCTTTTATGGTATAAAGTACAAAATTTATAATGTGGTTTGGTACAAACTACAAAAAAAAAAAAAATAATTATCAAAGAAATTAATTAATCAAAGAGGATAATGAAAAGAAGATATTATTTTCTTTGTTTTGAAGTGGATATTCCAGACTCATGATACCATCGTTATACATTTGACAGGTCTGATTGGCAACAAAAGGTATTGGTTAAGGTAGTGGTAAAAAGGTAAAGGTATTGATAGGTGGTAACCGGTAACTAAATGTGTGTGGACATTGAGAGTCACAAAAGTCAACAGTATGCTATAATTGTAACTTAATGTGGATTGTGTTAAGAGCTAATGGACTACCTATTCATGGTACCTTCACAAAGCAAAATGCAGCTGCAATATAGCTTCAAGAGTGTCTGAGAAAAGGAAAGGAATAGTCTTAATCCTATTTTCTGATTGTAGTCCGAACTATAAGTAATTTTCAAGGTTACAAAATAAAAGCTGTAATTATAATGGACTGCCTCGCTGGTTTAGCGCTTGACATGCTTGGGTGCCGGCGAAGAGGTTGCGGGTTTGATTCCCGCCGCCCGCCTTGTTTGATTTCTACAGGTGGCCTTGGTGTATCCATGTTTGTGGCGTCCATGCCTGGTTGCGGGACGGTAATTGAGTTGTCCAAAATTGAGGTTATAAAAATATAATATATAAATCAGTGATTCGTTTGATGTTCCAAAAATCTTATTCATGTGGATTAATTTTTAAAAAGGAAAGTGTATTGTTGCGTTTGACACATTTGGGCAGAGTTGCTGTGATTGTGCCACAATCTAGTTTTGAATTCCATTTGGAGTGTGTGACAACTGTGTGAAATGTTTTTACTATCTGAAAAGTAACTTACCCTATCCTGGTTGTTGTATTGAGCCCTGACAAGAGTATCAAACTGCCATATGGCGATGCTTTTCCTTTTATGGAATGTGCTATGGGATGCAATTTCTTTTAAATTAGATTAATTTTAATTACTTAAAAAATCCAGGAATGCGGTTGAAGTTGTGGTGTAAAACAATAATAATAATAATAATAATTCAAATACTAAAGAAATGTTTTATGATTTTGGTCAATTCTATTTTACAATGTGAGATTACAAGTGTATTTCTGAGTGTCTGTTCTATTTAGATATTCAGTTCAGTAAAGTTCGTAACAATTGGATTTAAAATGTTATTAGACAAGTACAGTCTGTTCGTAGTAGTATGATACATTGTATCAGTCTGTTCCATTTGAATATTCATTTAGTGAAGTCTGTCCTGATTGGATTTGCAATATGATATTCTACATCTAATAGTATATTACATTAATTGAATTTTACACAATGTTACATGGTTCAGTCTGTAACAAACGTGTTACTATGTGTGGTCTATTGCATTTGGATATTCAGTTCAGTACTGAATACCTTATTATTGGGAGATGTTATTACTGTGCTTCTCACTACTGCTAATCACAGATTCTAGTTTTATTTACAGTATCCATTCCAGCCATAGTAGTATGACAAGAATATCCATAGCTCTCGTAAACATTGAGCTCAGTACTGTTACATGATACAGTCCAACCAAGCTCCTCTACAATTTATTGGACTATTGTGCTATGGCTGCACCACATAAATCAGAAGGAAGAAAAGATTTGTCTATTACTGAATAATTAACTTTATTTTGTGTTAGTGAACCTATAAGTTGATTACCTAGTTAATTTGGTTTTGTGAATTAACTTGCAGTTAAATATTTAACAAAAATGGAGATGCGAAATTCATTGGCCTTGTTAAGAATTCATACTTAACCGAAGGGTGAATACTTATTAAGATTCTGAATTGGTGAAAATGAAACTTCTAAAGATTGCATCTTAACTGAAGGAGAAAGACTTTAAAATATGTGATTGCCCAAAGTCAATAATAATAATAGAAAGTTTATTTAAACACAAGCAGAATACAAATACAGCAACTGGTGCCTGGAAGCCTAAGATGTGGATCTTTTGATCTAGTTTGGGCTCCAGTCTTTCCACAAATGGTACATTCTTTGGCTGTGTATCATTTATTCAATGTTTTTTATATGCGAATGTATTTTGTGGACAGAGGATAAACAAATATCTAAATAATTTTTATTTAATAAAAATTAAATCTGTGTTTTTGGACTTTTTGTCTTCTTGACATTGCATTATTATTATCTTTTGCCTCTTTAAAGTTGGTAGGAGGCGCATATGCTTTGTTGTTGTTTAGAAAAAGCTATCGACTTTCCTTTTCTGCATCTGACACTTAGTTTGCTATGTTTTGGGTCAGTTGGAAGCCAGTAACGCTTCGCTGTATGAATAATTACTGCTTACCCAGCTGAAACTGTTGGAAGCCAGTAACGCTTCACTGTGTGATTATGAATGCTTCTTACTATATTGAAACGGTTGGAAGCCTGTAACGCTTCGCTGTGTGACTTATGAGAACTGTTTACCATGCTGAAACGGTTGGAAGCCAGCAACGCTTCGCTGTATTACTTATGAGTACTTCTTAAGATATTGAAATGGTTGGAAGCCGGCAACGCTTCACTGTAAACTGTGACTACTACTTAAAATGTGGAAAGGGTTGAAACTTGGAAGCCGGCAACGCTTCGCTGTGTATTATGATTACTACTTAAATTGTTGGAATGGTTGGAAACCATTCACACGTTACCTCAGTTTTAATTGGAAGCAACTATGTTTCACTGTGCTTTTATATCTACTTTGAAAACCACGTCGACTTGGTTGAATTTGTTGAAAGCTTTTATGCTTTGCTGTGGATCTTTATTCTCTGAAAACTTAATAACTGAATTGAGTTTTAACGTGAAAGCTCTTATGATTTGCTATGTCATGTATTTGATTGTTGAAAACTTGATATCTGATTTGAGTTTAAACTTGGAAGCTCTTATGCTGACTGCGTGTTTTATATGACGAAAATTGACGCTTGATTGGAGTCGGAAGCGGCTATGCTTCACTATGTGCTCTTATATGTTGAAAACTTAACAGTTTAACTTCTATGCTCTAGCTGGTGTGTCGTTATGCTTGCATCCCTGCTATTTGTGGTTTTATACTGAGAATTCTGAGCTTTATTACACCTTAAAGCTGGATTGTACTTCACTCATCGGTATCAGTGGATTTTATTATGGCTTGATGAGAGGAGAGTTCAACACACGCGAGAACGCGCTTTTTGTCAGAATGGCCGTGTCGGGGGATGAGTAATCCTTTGTGTGTAAACTGACCAGTGCTAATCTGTGATGGCTCAGACAGCTAACAGCTGTGCCTATACTCTATGAATCAGTAGTACGATTTCCCGCCATTATGGGGGTCATCGTCCGTGCCGCTGTGCACACTGATAATTAATAAAATATAATCAAAGAGACTGCGCTCGAACTAAATAATACTAGATTATCCGACATACACATAACACTGTGTGACTACTAAATAGACTTATTTCCCTGTAATTTTTTGGCAAAACAATCTTTTTTGTAAACCTAAACAATGTAACAACATTCTAATGTGACAGCCATATGAAATCGTTCAGAAACCTGTTTTTACACATTTATTTATTTTTGAGTTTTTTAATGTGCTTTCGTCCGTTTAGGAGGTAAAAAATACGAGTTCTGTGTCGTTGGTTGGTGTCGTTTGTTTGTTTTTGACATTTGTTATCTATGTACTTTATTTGACAGCTGTGGTGGATTCGCCATTTTATCAGTGTTGCAATAAAGCTAACTGAAAACGTTGAATTGCTAATCAATTATTGAAGATACAGAGAAATTGGTGCGTGGAAGTTGTTTTACAATTCGCGGAGTGTATCTAAATTAGTGGCTCACTGTCTTGGCCGGAGCTCCATACAATCATGAAACAACTCCTTTACGCATTTAGTTTTAATGGATTAATTTCAGTTCGGTGATAGTTTCATTCATTAAATGTGTGTTAATGATCTAAATTTTAAATTCTAAGTGATTCGATTCGATATGAAAATGCTTTATTTCACAAGATATATATTATCGGCACAAAAGAATGCTTAATACTTGAAAGTATTTTCTTCCAGCTAACCATGGGTGATGTGGATAGAGGTTGGGTAGTGCTAGTAAAGTTTTTTAACAAAACAAATTACCAGTATCGTGATCCTCTATATTGAGAACTTTCTGTTACTCTTTTTGCTTACAGCAACCTGCGCTATTTATACGCTGTGCGTTGATCGGACTCGCGTTTGCCTATTTGTGCTTTTTCTCGGTGAAGTCATAAATTACTGTTTAATACAGTTAACGCTCTGGCGCTACACCTACCTTTGAAAACATAAAGTAGATAACCCTTTTATTATGAGTGAAAATCAACCAAACCGGTCCTTAAATGCACTTACTCAGTTAAGGAGCCGGTACTGAGTGTTGATCAAACATTGGTTGAATAGAATTTTTTATTTTTTAAGACTAAGTTTGGAGTTTTTTTGTCCATTTTTTCGCCAACATTGTCTAGATTTTGAAATGGACACCCAGTTTAACTTGTAACGTTTCTGTGCTATTTTGAATGAATAATTTTTGAATTTGAATTTGAATCAATGACTCGCGATGCTCATACGTAGTTATGAAAAATTGCGATTAGACCTGTTTAATGTACCTATAACTGTTGGTTGAATATTAAACGTTGTATTATATTATACTGATAACAGTTGTTTATTTTATTTTTGTGCACTAAAGCGTAATAAACAAACAAACAAACAATATTATTTACTGGTACAGAATTTCTTAAAACACTGCTAAAATTTGTTTTTATAAAAGCCACAATCCAGTTACAATTCTTCACAGTAAATGAAACATACGTTAATGTTAAATAAACCGTTACACATTCAAAAGGTTGAACATTTGGTTAAAATTAACGCACTCAAAGAAAAATCTCAAAAACATGCTGTCTCTGCTGACCGTAAACATCAATTGTAAAAAAAAATTGTAATTGTTTAAAAGAGATATTTATAATAATACATATATTTAGTTAACTTAAAAAGTTAGTAAAAACCTATTTCTACCTACGAGTATGTACTTTACTTTAAAGATTGAAATTGATGATAAGTAGGTACCGATATTTAACAGGTTTCGCAGAACACGCTACGGAAGGCGGAAGTCAATTTTATAGTTTTTACAATACACATCATACAGCATACACATCAAAAGGAAAAAAAAAATATCAAGCGCGTGCCGGGCTACGCTCAGTACAGGGTTCCGTTTGCAGTCAAAATATGCGGTCAAATTATACGTATTAAAACTAAGTCAAAATATAAAACTATGCCAAGAATGCAGTTCTTACTAGATAGGCCCATATATTGAATAAGTTTTTCAAAGGAACAGATATGGTTTTGTTAAATAAATATAAATTCAAGAGACAAATAGCTGCTCGGCTCAAGGCACCCGCTCCAGGAGCGGAGGAATAATTTCTACGTGACCTTAATTATTGCATACAATTATCTATTTTTATTTATTAATTTATGTTTTATTTTATTCACTTATATAATATTTATCTACTAATTTAAGTATCCATATATAAATATATTTAAAAAAATATTATCTATTTGTTCATTTTATTTATCTTTCGTCGTAATTCAACGTATAGTCCATTACGATTACGGTGATGAAATGATGTTAGCAGATTGAGTTTAGAAGAAACAGGAGAGTTCTTCTCCAAAACAAACATATGCGAGATTTTTATTTATGATTTTTTTCAATTCAATTTAAATACAATAACAATGAATTCAATGTAATGTTTAAATCAAATAGGAAATAAAAGGCTTTTCTTATTTGTATTATTATTTTATTATAATTTTGTGTTTTACAAAAAAATTGCTAAAACTTATATTTGTAATACTTGCCCCTCCTTGTTTGTAGCCGACTTGCGTTACAATTGAATGCGTATATTTGAAAAAATTGCCAAGCTCTGCTTTTGCTCTCTTCTTCTTATTTATGAGCCTTCTCGTAATGTTCAACATTTTTGTACCGCTGTTGGTTTTTGTTTAGTACCTAAGTAAAAATATGATTCCGTACCCGTCGCCAACTTCGATCACTGTCAATTCATCATAACCAGGTCCTCACTATACACATTACAGTCTAGTGTGGAGTCCAACGGTAAACTCTTGATTGTCAACCATTTCCAAATAGGGGATGTATTAACAAAGGGCAAGATAAAAAGTACCCGAAACCGGCGTGCGTGCATGCAACGACTAATGAATGTTGAGGAAGCGAAAGTGATCTGTCAGGATCGTAGCAAGTGGTAGTCCCTGGTCTCTGCCTACCCCTCTGGGATACAGGCGTGAGTTTATGTTATGTGTTATGTTCCTATTCTAATACCTAAGTTAATCATACTGTTAAGTAATTAAAAACATGTATATTTTATTAGCATGTGGATTGAATATTTTTTTTATCTTTTATTCTTTATTATCTCCTACCGGAGGTTAACAACCAATTCGGCGTCTTGCTTTTCCTGGTTGCTAATTCGAACAAGGAACTTTTGCTCCTTTACTACGCGCACTAAATCCTTAACGATTCCAATCGTATAACTGTCAAATTGCTATTGCAAAAGTCAGAATTCAGACAGAATATGGTGCGCATAATGAGGCCTCTGATACTCTATTCAAACCAACATTGTAAATTGTGTAGCCATGATATCTTTGGTCTCCTTCTTTAGTTGCGCTTTTTCTGATACCTAGATAGCCAATTGTGGCTCAATTCGGTACACATTGTCAAGAGTGGATGGGGTCGATAGACGTTGTCAACGCTATTGTAGAATAACGGAAGACGATAATTCTTCTCTTAGCATTATTAGCTGAGTGCAGAAATAAGAAGCCCATATGTTTATGGAACCCTAAAACAAGCACGATCTAACACAATAAATTCATCAAGCCGCGGGCGAAGACGCGACGCCTACTTAAGCAATAATTTATGGGGTACGAACAAATAACAAAATTATACACCAATCGCTGTGCATTAACCTTTAAAGAAATGTTTCAATAAAGGCAGCCCTTTTTATAGCGAGAATGGGTTTTTTTACGCGAAATTATATAGTTTTTATCAACGCCCGATTCTCACTCGGAAACCGACCAACCACTGACTCTATATCGTTCACTCCTTCTTGAAGTGAAAGAGACAGGGATGAAGGTTCACACTATTTGGGTACAGAATCAGGGGCAGTTAAAAATGCGGACAGAAATGTCATATTAAGTGCTAAATGGGCAAACAGAAGGCGGTGCAGGTGGTAAAACACATAATTGAGTCGTTTGCCACTCACTACTGTAGCCTGTACTATGAGTTATGGTTTTAAATAAAATATATGGTTGTAGATAAGTGTAATTTAGAGGCTTTAAAAGAAACAAATTTATAGACCTACAAACTAGGCCTTGTTTTTTTAATCGATTCCACCTCACGGACTTTTTTGTAAGGAATTGAATTAATTGAAATAATTGATTTACTTAAAACACAGTACAATGACAGAATACTCATATAAAGTATAAAATTTTAAGGCGATGTTAGTTGATTAGAAATAATCATCATCATCATCATCGGCCTACGCTTGTCCACTGCTGGACATAGGCCTCTACTATTGCACGCCACTGAGCACGGTCCTCGACGGCCCACGGCTGATTAAAAATACTATTTGGATAAAATTGTTTCTTGTACTGAAAATATACTGGTACATTTATTACAAATTGTAATAATATGTATCTATTTTTTATCTACAAATATCACTCAGCGCTTGTCAAGCTGTCAGCCACTAACATCTAGAGTCAATAGAAAAGGCAATAAGTGCAGATCAGAAATCGACAGCGGCTGAATTAAATCGCGTTTTTACTCAGCTTGTTTCAACAATTCAATCCTACCACCAAGTCTGTAGAGTAGAGCGAAGAAAAATATTGTAGAGATAAAAATTATGGAAATGTTTCTTATCTTAAGAGCGGTCTTATAACTAAATGTGACCTCTTTTAGTCATCCTTTGGATAGATTGGGCTAGTAATTTTGAGAGCGTTGTAATTAAATGGGTTAAAATCTTCTTGAACGGGGCGCACAGCTTCACTGGAGGCCTTAAGGTTCGATAATTGAAAAATAATTCGTAAATAGTTAAAATTGAGACTCCGCGCTGGGTACGCGTGCTAACACAGCCCCATACCCTCATTCTGAGAGGAAACCTGTGCCCCGCAGTGGGACGTATATAGGTTTACATAAAAATTCAAAATCTTGTTTAACTTTAGCATATTTGAATAGTAAAAAATAGTAAAATTAGAGCTCAACTGTAATAAATTTCTTAACGGCTCAGACTGACGACGGCTGCCACTACTTCCTTTCATTTCCATTAATCCATTCACAGTGTTTTGGCGCAATACTAAAGCGTCCGAAGGGTGATTGTAAACGGAAGGGATCAGAGGTACCACTTAGTCCTTTCAACAACGATCCCCAATAGAGATTTACACGGACTCCGACACAGAACATTATCGTTTACGCAAAATAATGAAATAAAGGCTAAATTCATTCAGCACTTATCTGCGGTGATAGGCAACAGGATACGAAGAAAAATTGTAGGAGTGACATATTAAAACATAATTACTAATATGAAACAACACTGGCAGATTTGAGATCAAAATTAATTATGTACATGGAACACACTAAGCATATACTTTGATGAATCGTTAAGAGCTCATTACCAGCACATACCAGTAAGGCAAATAGGCGCCTAGGTTTTGTAGTCAGAGTGTCTAAGGGATTCAAGACGCCTCGCAGCCTTCTTTTCTCTACTACAGCTTTGTAAAAATCGTGCTGGAGGACAGTGGTCAGGTTTGGTCTCCATACTATGCGGTTTAATGTCATCCAACAAGATAAGAAGGTGTGTTTTTGTACCGTACGTATCCTCTTTCTTATGTATCCTTTTTATAACAAGAAACACTTCGTCATTTACAAGACATTGGTGTAAATAAAGGATGTCTGCCTTAAGGCAATAATCTGTATTTTTTTGTCATAAGCCACTCTAATACGGATGGTGTCGACTTAAACCTTGACTGCCTCGTGACAGGAGTGGGGAATTATGGTAGGTATCATGATTCGGCAGCTTGCAAAAGTGAACATCTTTATACTTACCTATTGCTGCTTGAGTATTTACAAGCTACAACAGATGACATTGATGCGTACGTATTGACACTGTGTGTGTGTTTGTGTATGTATGTGTGTGAGTTTTCGAGTATGTTATAGAAAATGATTAATTAATATGTAATTTGTTGAGAAAAGGTGGTGACGATGCGATGCCCTCAATGCCCTTTTATATAAAAAATAAACTGAGCGGCACTCGACATTCAAATGCCAAATCATACTAGACCTTTGCACTTAGGAGTTGGTCTATTAAACTTAATGCTAACTGTCATTATAAAATACATACACATTTTCACAGTTTAGAGGAGCAGTTCAGTGGAAAATTGCAGAATTCGATGCATGCGTGATTTCTGTCTTAGCTAACGTTATTGCTCTCTAATGGCGTCGCTTTCTCATTATTCGAGCGTACACGCAGCACCCTCCCCGCGCGCCGCCCACTTATTAACTAGGGGGCTCTAGTGTTGCCAGATCCAGGTGGGTAAATTTTCCTATTTATACTATATTATGAAATGTACCCCAAAAACCACCTAAATGCGAAGGCTATTTCGTTATATTTTTTAATTTGTCATTAAAAAGAGGAAAAGACCCCTTTTCAACAGCAAGCTGACTCTTCTGAGCCCTTACAGAGTCATCAAATGATAAAACGATTACACACGCGAAAAAAAATTGTTCTGTTTTATTCATTTATTGTTACTTTTATTGCACTTAAAAAAATTGTACAATGCCAAGGAACCGAACAGATTTTTTTATAGATAAATCAAATTAAATAATATTTTGGAATGGCCCACATGACGACTTGTCACCGATTATAATTGCTTACCATTTCACCCTGAGAGAAAGATTGATAGATAGATAGGTATATAGATACATAAATAACTATTGCACACCAGTAATTAGATACCCCAAATGGCGAAAAATTGCCTCATCTGGCAACACTGGGCTCGGGCGTTACGCTAATGCGTAAAATGGGGGGGCTGGCACGGCTATCAGTGTTGATGATAGCTGAGCCAATGTGAAGAAAAAGCGGGAAAAATTTTCATAAATACATTTAACCGGTCTAATCGCGATTAAATTTCTTAGGTGAACTTAATAACCCCGTTACCCGACGCCTTGGCAACATTGCAGCGGTACGAACAAGATAAATGAGAATGTCTCCTATCCTACTCTTGCACTTATTATGTCTAGTACCTGATGACCGAGTATTTTTAAATTTTTTTTGTTTATCGTGTTTTTTGGAAATTATATTTAGATACGAGGAAAAAAATGGGGAAAAAGGAAAAAAATAATCTAATAATAATAATCTTCGTCTCCTGGTTTCAGGACCACTCGTTTCCCACCCACAGGTGGCGAAGTTTACCTTCGCACTGTAATTATATTGTAGCAGTTTATCGTTGCCTAAAAAAACCGATAAAACGACGTTTACAAAAAAATAAACCTAGCTAGATCGATTTATTGTCCCCGAAACCCTCTGCATACTAAATTTCATGAAAATCATTGGAACCGTTTGCGTGATTCAGATAGTAATTTAATAAAAGAATTGCTCGTTTAAAGGTATTAGATAGATACAGAATTATTAAATTTATAATAATATTATCGTTATTTAAGTCGATGAAGTCAAAGTACTCATCAATTTATGTAGTATAAGTTATAAAAGTGCGCTAATCCGCCCTCAACTCGACTGTGCCATTAATCTCAGGATTTGCTGCACGTAATATAGGGGTATATCGCTTGCGTCTGTCATAACCAATGATCGGAATACACAAAGTATAATTTTCTACATTCATTCAATGAAGAGTCATAACATTTATTTGTTAAAACCACCAAAACTCCGCTCTGTTTTGTCGTTAAATACAACATGTATTTGGTCAGGGATTTTGTCGTTAAATACATAGGTTGGCGCGCTGAGACTCATTCATCTAATACCATCTATACCATAAAGCATGTTTCCGGGATTTCAAAATACAACAAAAACAAAATATATTTGGCAGTTTTAACAACTCCACGCTATGTGTGAACTTTCCATTGCCTATTTTGATCACTGGTTATAAAATTCCCGCACAATCCATGTCTACAGACTTATTACGCAGCCTCTCTCTCTAGACATTACCCCAGCTCAGCACCAGCCCGCCTAGCCATACAATTACTATTCACTACCAACTCGGTTCTAATTAACTGTAACACCCTTAAGCAGTGAATTTCGCGGTAATTTTGATACGAACCACGGCGCGGTGTGGCTTACCTGCTCCGATAGTAATCGCTGATAACTTCAGATAATTAACTACAAGGATCTCGGGTTCTGGGCGGCCCGGGTAGCACGAA
This sequence comes from Yponomeuta evonymella, assembly GCA_963969515.1. Classification (NCBI taxonomy): domain Eukaryota; kingdom Metazoa; phylum Arthropoda; class Insecta; order Lepidoptera; family Yponomeutidae; genus Yponomeuta; species Yponomeuta evonymella. The sequence goes on along the minus strand of OZ018354.1, from coordinate 16,737,965 downwards.
GATCATATTTGAACTTGGCTACCTTAACTGTCTCTATTATACTCGTAAATATGCAGATTCGATAGCTTGTAGCAGAGTTGTTTGCATAGATGCCCGTAGCATCATCATCATCATCATAAGCCATTTGACGCCCACTTCAGGACATAGGCCTCCCTCATGGTTTTCCAAGCTTCCCGGTGTTGTGCCGCCCGCATCCAGTGACTTCCGGCCACCGTAACCAGGTCGTCAGCACCTCTGGTGGGGGGCCTTCCCATGCTGCGTCGTCCGGTCCGTGGTCACTGGGTCAGAACTTTTTCGCCATCAGTTCTCCGAGCTGTGTGCTCCGCCCACTGCCACTTCAACTGAGCAATTCTTCGAGCTATATCAGTAACTCGGATTCTTCTGCGGATCTCCTCATTTTTTTGTTGTTGTTACCTGTTGCTTTTCACTGTACGTAAATTACGTATCAAATCACCTTATGTGCAATTGCAACGCTGCTGTAAAACACAAATCGTGACAGTATGAATAACCAGGTAACTGATTTATCACGAGTCGAGTGAGTGCTGTCTAGCTATATTTATATTATTCTTAAAGAGGACTTGACCGGTTAGTTCCAGTTCAAGACGAAAAAATAGCGGTTTTCGGGACCTATCAAAAACTTTTTTTAACTTGTAGTTATGCCAGTAACTCAGCGGCGCCTAGCTAAAAACATGTAGGACAAAAAACCTCAATCCGAAGCAGGCTCGAACGCGCCGAACGTGCGGTCATCGGCCGAGGCCTCCACGAAATGCTCCAATTGAACCGAATTTAAATCTAGAATACTTTTTTGTACCGGAACACCCGAAAAACTTAATAAAACCGGCCTTTTTTGCTGACCCGCGAACGAAAACACCATGGAGGCGCTGTCGACTTAGGTTTTTTTTTTACCAAATATTTTTCGTAACAATGGATATTGATACACGACACAGCAGTTAACAAGGTTTCTTGGTCTCCATAAAATAAATCACAGAATTCCAATGATACCTACCTCGTTATCGACACGTCCGGTAATAATTTCGTGGGTAGGTTGGTTTTCCAAGGGTTTTTATTATGCGACCGCAAAATGAAGGAAGGTAACTTCATGCCTTTCGCTGTCCGTCAAGTGGCTTGTTCGTTTTTGTATCAGCAACGAGATGGCAGATACGCGTTGCATTAGAACTTATAATTAAACTCGTAGAGCCGTGTTACTGGTAGTGAGGTTGCATTTATAACGCGTTGAGATTGTTCAACGTGCTGATTTAGTGATGAGGTATCGAAATGTAGACGGGCTATTTTGTTTGTGGATTCTTTTTTGTTGTTTCCAGCGGATATAATCATCTTGCCGTCAATCCAGACCTACAAAGTGCGCTAGGCCAAGTTCTCGGCAGCCCCGCAATGTAGATTTATATACACGAACCGATTCGAGCCCTTTTCGAAGCTGCATATGTTACAAGACTGAAAAAATACAAAGGAATAAAAATAACTAAAATCGATTGCTCTAAATTTTAAGCTCTTTTAAATTTCACGGTATGGAGGTCCAAAAATCGAAAGTTTTGGCAGTCTTTGGATACTTTTTAGATAAATCCTCAAAAACCTAGAGTGGTTTAGATGAGCTAAAGCCTCGAAATTTGGAAAAGAGCGTTTAACGGGGAAATTTAAAGTCACACAATATTTTCCCGTATTTAGGAAACTACTGTTAATCTCGTGTAGGCGAGAAACTTCTAGCGTATCGTGTATTTTTTGAGACGAGAAGTTGACCTGACTTTTTTTAAGATATTAAGATTTAGTGGGTTAAACTTAAAAGTTCATTAATGTGTATTAGTAATATCCTCCTGACAAGCGCCTCTAGTTTCGTGTTTTAATAATACGGGTAAGGGACAATTCGCTATATGAGTGTAGTATGGACGTAGGGTCATTAGATCATATTATTATCTTCTTCAACTGTCCAAATTTGACTTCTTCTCTGTATGATTTCCTTCCACCAAACTTTCCTCTCCCAACTAAACCCTTTCTCCTTTTATGTCTTATGTCATACAATATAAATGTCGTTATAGAATATTTATGTGCCCTTTTATTACATTTAATTACAATTTTCTTATACGTTTCTTAACTACCTGCACTGTGTAGGCCCAATACTTCGCCTTGCCCTGCTGCAAAGAACAGGAATAGATTTCAAGAAATAGACTATCGAGAGCCACTCTTCTCTCGACGCTATTGTGTTCAAATTGCGTCAAAATTAAATGCAATAAGTCTGAAATAACGACTTAGTAAACGGTTTAGTTGTAATAGATGGCATTAAACTTATTGAAACTTCAGAGCGCATCAGAAATTGAAAGCATATTTTAGCTAAACTAATAAATAAATACACTCAATCGTATCGCAAGTTGGTTAAATAGCGTCGAGAGTAGAGGGGCTGATCTCTGACAAACTAACCCATGCTGCTAGCGATTAAAGTCCTTGTTGTTATCAATAACTTTGTTACCTAACATTTACATACTAGTAACCTCTCTGTAAGTCTCTTGTGCACATCCACATGCTCTCCAGAGGACTTGCTGAACGGACGCTGGAGTGCGCCTGGTCGAGTTCTGGGCCTATAAAATATAATTGGCCTATCGCCGCTTCGGTAAGAAGAAGAACATACTACCTATAGATTAATACCTACAAAGACAGAATGTTTGTTACATAATTTGCAATCTACTCTGTTACGTACGTAAGCAGTGAATTGTCTAGGTCATCATCATCATCATTCAGCCACAAGAAGTCCACTGCTGGACATAGGCCTCCTCCATGGATTTCCAAAAAGACCGGTTGGAAGCGGCCTGCATACAGCGTCTTCCTGCCACTTGGATGAGGTCATCTGTCTATTGTCTAGGTACTTTACTTTATTTTCTAAATGCTGATAATTTTTTTTTGCCGTTACCCACATTTCGGCTGATATTGTGTTTTCTGGTGACTGTTGTACTTTTGTTTTGTGATTTTATGTTTTTGAGTATTGTGACGTCAAATAAATATATCTTTCTTTCTTTCTTTCTATTTTTCGACACAAAAGATTGTGCGTCGGTTCAAAAATGGTACAAAAATTATTACTGTACAGTACGGTCAGGCCCAGATAAATTAGGACGTTGGCTCGTCTCCTTTAATCGACGCAAAACTTTTAGTACGCATAAACATCCTGTTCTACCCCGCATCAGCAAGCGTTATACGAATAAAAATGTTGATTGAATTACGTTAAGTACTTTTATGGGGGGTTTTATAGGAATACCGCATCATAGGTGGAGTGATACTCTGAAACGTATCACGGCCACTTTGTGGACTCCATCGGGACCGGTATCGGTGCATTGATTATGCATGAGGATATTCCCCTACGCTTAGCTGGTCACCCCGCGGGTTTGAAATACTAAAACACAGAATCTTGACTTCGGTCACCGTGAATTAAGTAGCAAGAGACGTTTGTTAAGCGATTCTAGCGCAACGGTACTAGGCTGGCCTCACATTGGACAGGTCGTGAATTCGAACCCTGACGTGACTTTGTTTTCTAAGTAATGTACATTGTAGTAGCTATGCCACTCGCTAACCGTGAAGGAACACACGGTGAGGAAACCCGAGTGCCTAAGGTGTTCTTTTGTGATCTTGACGCTTAAAAATTACGTGATGATTAAGCCCATACTCTCTATCCGAGAGAAGGCCTGTACCATGCAGTGGGCTTTAGGGAATATATGAAACAGCTGATATGTTTTCGATATTTTGGAGTTTTCTCATAATTATTATATTATATTTTTTTATTAATTAGTACATGGAGCCTCACATTGCTCAGCAGTGGCACACAAATCGGGCTAATTAAAAAAAAAAAAAACACTATTAAATAGAGTCCTATTTGGCATTCTTCAGTAGCGAAACCCTAGAAAGGAAAAAACAACCATTTATAAATCGATACTTTTATGGCCCAAATATTTAGCTTCAATTATTTCGGAAATTTAAATTTTTACATTGCCAGGATGTCCGAAGCGGATCTTCTGCGTGTCGCCGTTCTACTCAGCGGATAATTAAGTGCATAAAATTGTGAATTCGATCTCGTTTAATATAGGATCGTGTTTTGAGTAATAGGTACAAATATTAGTTGGTCGCTTTTATGCTTTGGCTGAACGGGTAATACTGGGTAATGGACTACCGCAGTTTTGCTGTTTTATGATTGAAGTGACAGACGTTTATTGGCGCGTTAATGTCGTAATATTTTCCTTGCTAATACGGGCGAGGAATGATGCATGCGGCGTTGTGTTATATTGTATCGTTGTATTTTATTGTAGCAAATAGGCAGTGTTATTTATACAAACGCCCCTCCTCTCTTACACACGTGTATGCGAATTTCCACATTGCCCGTGATTTCTCAAAAATCCTTATTTTTCAAAAATAATTATTGTATGATCATTTAAATTCTATGACTGTTTCGTTGGACTAGCCGTTAAGGCGCTTACTACCAAGATAGAGGTCGTGGGTACGATTCCCACTGGGGGCCGCTGTACATTTGTACCAATGGCCTCAGTCTGGGTGTATGTCCATGTTTGTGATGTCCATAGCACAGGGTATCCATCTTTAGGACCAGGTCTAGTGATTATGTTGTGTGGAAGTTATTGTTATTATTATTTTGTCCATAGATTAACTTGTTCTTCTCTATTTTTTCCAACGACTAATGAATGTTGATGAAGCGAAAGTGATCTGTCAGGATCGTGGCAAGTGGCAGTCCCTGGTCTTTGAATACCCCGTTAGGATAAAGGCGTGAGTTTATGTTATGTTGTTTTTTTTATCATCCATTCTCATTCCATAAAACGATAGATTAAAGCTTTAGAACAATCCCAAAAGGCATTTACAAGTCTTTCCTTTACCCAGGTTCCTCTTAAACCCTCCGGTATTAGAGGAATCTTTTTTTTTAAAAAAGCTTTTAACAATTTTACTTAATTCCGGATTAGTCAATCCTTGCATTTTTTTGATAAAGTTCGACCAGGTTTTTTCTAAACATAATAGACCTAATTTCGCAGAGTTTAGTCGTGTTGAGTATAGATGGAGCCCGCGTCGGCAGCTCATCTCCTTGAACATTCAAATCGAGATTCCTGTGTTTCACAAACGTCGTATAAAATAGTCTGTGGAAAAGACTTTACAAGAAAAAGACGTAACTACAGATTATTTAAACTGCCTCTGAGGAGTGTCGAAGAATCGACTTTTTATGAATAAGACCGTTAAATTATTTATAACTTTTTTTGCCACAATTTTAGGAAAATCTCTAAAAGAGTCTTTTAAATATAAAATCTCTACCACTCTTTCACACGATCATTAAGTGCAATATAATCAGTGGTCTTGCCCAATTTTGAAACTCAGGTCCAATTTCATAGCAAACAACAGCACACTTTTGTTAAGCTGCCGAAATCCCTGCGCGAGCCACGCGAATCTAACCCTTTCGTCCTTTCCCTTCATTCAAATTATCTCTGCCACGTATAATTAAAACATTATATCGCACGCGAGACCACGGGTCCCGAGATTACTCTGTAACAAGTCCCGTCGTCACAATATGTAATTTAATAATTATGCTAATGACTACCAAGAGAAGACGTGATATGGTACAGTCGATCACATAAACGTTAGCAGCCTATCAGGAAAGTCGATAGCACAGCGCCCTTATTCGCGTGAACCTAGATATGTTATAGATGACTTTGTAACCGAATTTAAAAGTAGCTCTGTACTGTACATCCCATACTCACTCGATGTTTTTCTTCGTTGTCAGTTAGTGGTATATTTACGAGTATTACAAATATAAGGCAGGGTTTCTTTGGGAAAAGGAAAGTAACCAGCACATACAGTGATTACACAAATACTATCGACTCTGTCAATGGAATGGAACTTGGAAGTGACGGTATTATAGACATGATATATTTAGAGATAATTTGTTCAAAGTTACTCAAGTAAAGAAAATTAAGATTGATTAATTTATAATAGAGTTTTACACATTGCAGTAGCTTTAGAAGTTCGGCGATATACCTAATATTACAAACAGCTTTATATGATTTTTTTATATTTAAAATAAATTAATTGAATTGATATCCAACAGATGGTGCTATTTTTATCGATAACAAATACAATGACATATAAAATTCGTCCAAAAAGGCTACTTCGAATGTCACTTTCCTTTTTCCAAAAAAAACTCTTCTTTAGTTACAAAAGAAACAAAATTGGCATTAAAAATACATATGACACGAATAATAAGTAATTAGTCCAAATTCCTGTGATCCGGTTTTTTTATACCCGACTTCTTTCTCTACGTAACTACATTTACCGTAAACCTTTCATACATTCCTTTCAACTCAGTCAGCATTAAAGAAGAAGATTAATGCGTGTTAGGTAATTTTTTCTCGAATCCGAAACAAGGTACTTATTAATCGAACCATGATACTTTAAATTTTTCTAGACTAGAACATTAAACTCATCTTCATCACTGTTGCTTTCTCAGAAAAAACTGAGTGACGCCTCTCATATCCTGTCACCTGTTCTGTCGTCAACATAGTATGTCGCTTGTAAGCCAATCAGTTATCAGAGGTAAATGCAACTGTCAAGTTTTTTCCAACGAATCCTCGGTAGGTACTCGTATTAAGCTAAGTACTAAATTAGCCATTGACTGACACCTGCTAGAGCGTTCTTAAGAACCTTATAAGAAACTTTGGCGCAGACTGTATACGTATGCAAATAAACTGCATTGTCGATTGGTCACAGTTCAGATGCCCTTCGATTGTTTTACCGCCAATGGAGGTTCTAGCTAACGGAGATAATGTTTGACAAATGAGGAGGTGTACATAGCTTAATGCCTTCAGTGCATAATATTGAATTAAACTCAGAAAATATTTCACTGCTCTACCTAAGGGAGCCAATAATGACGGTGTCAAAATAAACTCACCATTTCACCTTTGAGAAGTTACAATTGTATTGTCATGGAAATTCCGCACGGGGTTACAGTAGCATTAAATATGTCGTTTATTTCACGCCAATATATCAGCTGAATTACCAGGATTAGGATTTGCAGCTTACGAGGGCGCTTCTCCTAGCACCATCGTCGGCCATGGTTACTATAATGATTCCTAGATAAGCAATGCAATGCAATTTCTTGAAATCAGTATGAAACATACAAAAGCATGAACTGTGGGCTGTTCGAACAAATCTCAATCGCTGCGTAGACGTGTCAATGTTAACGCTATAGTCCAAGATATGCCTCGTGTTATACAACGTTTCGAAACGTTTTTCGGTAAAATTAAATCAGTTCGGATGAAAAAAACCATAAAAAGGTATTGGTTTCATCAGTTGACATCAGTCGAAGAAACTTTTATTGAATCAGGCTTAACGTTTTTAGGGTTCCGTACCCAAAGGGTAAGTATTACTAAAACTCCGCTGTTCGTCCATCAGTCTGTCACCAGGCTGTATCTCATGAACCGTGATAGTTAGAAAGTTGAAATTTTCACAGATGATGTATTTTTGTTGCCGCTACAACAAAAAATACTAAAAATTGAATAAATAATATTTAAGGGGGGCTTTCGTCAAAGAACGTCATTTTTTGCTGTTTTTTTGTTCGATATTAATAACGGCATCAGGTAGACGCTTGAAATATTTGAATGTATAGATAATGGTACTTGGCCGGTTTTTTCCAGTAACACGACGCTAATAGGTATAACTTGTGCGAACGTGCGTACAAAATTATCTCGTCATTTTTATACCTTTTAGCACAAACATGTTTTAGTGTTTCAGTGGTTCAGTATCAAGAAAAATGATTGCCTTTAACCAACCATATCTCTGCAATATTTACATCTATCCTACCCATTCACACAGTTGCTGAATTCCCTTAATTATCTAAGGACACTTGTTAGTATTCATAGGTTCTTCTGCGGTGGTAGCCTAGTGGGTAGAATATTGGACTCGGAAGCGAGAGACCCAGGTGCGATTCCCAGTGCGGGCATGTATCTTTGACAAGTTATGTTCATTTGTGAAGTTATAGTAGCAATACCACTCACTAACTGTGAAGGAAAACATCGTGAGGAAATCAGAGTGACTGAGCTATTCACATACCTCAGCGCTTGAAATCGCCAATCCGCGGTGGGCGCGCTTGGTGATTAAGCTCATACTCTCTCTCTGAGAGAGGGTCTGTGCCCTACAGTGGGATTTATATAGGCTGCTTATGAAGGTTCTTCTGGCTCACTGTCCTATTCCAGACTACGTCCGACGGAGCGTAAAGGTCAGAGTGATTTATTAAATCCGACATCTGCGCAACTCCTGCGCTCCCGTGGCTGTATTAAATTGTTACCATTTAAAATATTAATCGGTTATTTTGCCAAGAACCGTCCAGCCATCAATATAGTGCGCTTAGAAGCAACTGCTCTTAACAAATAGAGCTTATCTTTATTTGGTTGACAAGCTGATTTACTAACTTCAAGTAGTTCTATGTTCCCAATACTCTCGTTTATTAATGAAACGAACAGCGTTGACATTCATAAAGTAAACATTTTGTTTTTATGGTGAATAAAATTTTAGAATTTGAGTTTTGAGTTTATTTTGCATACAAGTTCACGTCTACGTCGTATCGATAATTGCTTTACAACGAAAATAGAAACGGATAATTTCAGGGGCCTTTTAATCAAAGGCTTAAAAATTGACCGCTAAAAATCGAGCGTTGAGCACAAAAATAAGGGGTTTTACCTCAAATATTGCAGACACAAAAAAAAACAACAACAAAAAATCAGATAGCAGACAGTCAATACTACATTATTAATGTTTAATTTGAAATTAAAATTCAGTTTTAGTAGATAAACCTTAAACTTGGCTTACAGCCGGGAACAATTACACCAGTTAATTACATAACGGGTTTTAAACCCATCAGTGTGAAAAAGTAAAACTATTATATAGTATTTTTGATTCCGTAAAAGGAGTAATGTCATAGAGAGATTCAAATTCACAGAACAGAAATCTGCAATGAATTAACATGAAAATGAAGAGTCATTGAAGAAAAACGCAGACCCGCATCGTGCGTCCAATTCAGGCCCGTCCATCCCACTTAACACCGTAGCTGTTAACCCCAATCTCCACCGGTAGGTAATTCCGGAGTCGTGCGCCGGCGCTGATGGCTCGTCGTAGTTCGATAGCGCCGATTAATGGCCGCCGTGTCGGGGTCCAAATGAAATTATTTCGCGGCTATCGGCCATCTCTGCTTGGCCACAATCACGCCAACGCCTGGACGGTTGGAAAGAAGCACGGACTGTTAAAGCGAAGCTCTATAGAAGCGAGTGGTTTGTTTGAATAACGCGATAACGCGAGTTTGTTATCACTAAGCCAAAAATTAAAATTGTGCAGGATTTAATTCAATAATAAATTTCCTCACTATTGAAATTTAATTCAATAATTTCAATAGTGAGGAAATTTTACGTATTTAAATGTCACGACTTAGATATATAATACAGTAAAGCCAATTTTATTGATAATATAGTTATCTACTAAGGTTATTTACTAGATATTATGTAGAGGCCAGTATAAACCACAATCGCCGGAAAGAAATGGACAAGATTAGCAGGAAACTAATGTGGTTGGTGTGAATTTTAAGCTCGTTTGTGAGATAGCCTTATTTTAAATCACCTAGAGCAAATTTTCAATCGCTTTATGACAGTTCAATATTTTAGGATTTACTGAATTATTGATAAAACTCGCGCCAGTCGCTAGTCAGAAAGAAAATAAAAGGTGACCCCAGTCATTTCTAAAGCCAGAGGCACGAAAAAGTAGCTACTTCACAAATATACGTAACTTGGAAAACAAAGTCATTGGTGGTCAGTCACCTCCTGAATGTGAGGAGTTCTACTGCTGTGCTACCATCGCTAATATGACGCATGGACGGCATCGTTCACAATTTGTACATCTTTACACTAAAAAAAAACTTAGGCCTTTGCATCCACGTAATGAGATGATTTATACAGCGTCTAGTGGCACCTTCACTCACACTAGATGGGTGAAGGGACCACTTGGACGCTGCAGTGCCGGGACATTGTATTTTAGATGGAGTAGGTCCAGCCCGCAGGAAAGACAAGTCAATACGTGCGGAGCCAACCAAGCCACGGGTTTCCTCACGCTGTTTTCCATCACAGTTAGCGTGAAAACATCGTGAGGAAACCCGCGGGTTTACACTAAGTACACTTTGATATTATCTAGCAAAAGGTGCGACGAATCGTAAAAAGCTTACGGCTTATATTGTCACTCTTGTCACAGTGGTTGTCTTCGTGATTGGAGGATCAAATTACGATCCACTTTTTCGGATCAACGGTACACTTTTCAGGTCTCCACGGTGTCGAATTTGGAGATAAATATAACCTTTATATTCTTTTTTTTTGCATTAACCCGTACTGAGGACAATTTCGCCGATGCCTGCACTTGCCCATTAGCTTAGTTGGGAGAGCGCTGGCACAGACAGACATTGCGAGTTCAAGTTCCGGCATAAGTGGAATTTTTAGCCTCTAAATAGGTCTTTAAAATTATCCTCAGCTAACCTATGTTCTGGTAGTCAAGCGTGTTAACGGCTAGACACATGGATTACATGGATTATACTCAATTGACCCCATTTTGTGATATAGAAAAAATATACGAATTACTGACGCAAAACAAACAGGTGATAAGACGAACAGGACGTGCACTAAGTCGATAGAAGATTTATCACATTATTGTAGCAAAGTCACTGTCGAGGTAACCAGAGCCTTTACTTGTTAATCCCAACAGTACCTAACTGTGTCACGAACATCAACAGAACATTGACCTTTCCGTAGTTACTCTTAACCATGTACTCGGTACTCTTTCTTAAACAAAAATATATTTAAAATGTGTGTAGGTAATTTTATCACCTATCAAACCCACAGACAACATTTAACAAAAATATACTCATTTTTGTGCAATCATTAAAACTTTTAGTTTGTGCGAACGAGACAGCATGTTCTTTACATGCCCCTTTCCCGCTGTCTGTTTAATACTCTAAACGTCAAGGCTGGCTGGAAGAAATTTCTCTTGAAATAAGTCCGCCATTGCTCGTAGTCATGTTTTTTTAAGTGCAAAATATTGTATTGTGTGCAATAAAGTATAACAAACAAACAAACAGCATGTCAAATGTAACATTAGCAACCGTAACTGCCTTTACGTAAAGGTCAATGTGCTTTACCACTTCGACGATAGTAAGGAAAGAAAAGTCCATCCCCTTAACCCAATGCAGCGGAGGCATCCGTTGCAGCCCGGCTCGAACAATTTGTTTTCCGATCATATTAAGATCTCACAGCATCGCCCGGCCGCGGTGGGCAGTGCAAGATCAACGCTAAATTGAACTAACTGTGCTTAGTTGCAATGTTTTATCAATATTTATTCGATGGTGCGGTACTTAGGAAGGCTAAGTGTGGCTTTTTAGAACAGGCAAGTCTTAAGAGCCAGGAAGAACTTCGATACATAAATATAATCGACAGCATATGAACTTTGCAGGCATTTTTTCAGCTTTTGACTACTTGTCATTTACCTGTCATAAAACACTGCAATAGAGATTTGTGTAGTAAATCTCTATTGCCGTGTTCACTACAATGTTACAAGAAATATTTGTTTTATTTTTCACGATAAACTCTTCTTACTCGTACTGAAATAATTTACTTATTTCTAAACGCTAAAGATATCGAATTCCAACGATGAAAATGCTAGGAACTTTCAGCTTATTACGCACCTCTCCCTCTTCAATCCGATGAAACAAAATCAGTAAGCAATAAAATACACGCCTCTACCCCAAATACATCTGCTTGGTGGCTAGTTAAGATACTGGCCACAGATCCGCGGTGCTTGTACATGGACTTGTTACGCTGTGTTCAGGGATCGGCCGACGCAAATGGGAGCTTGCCACGAATACCACACTTGCTGAGTTATTGTGATTCCACTGACACGGTACAGGGTCTGTGGTGTAAAGATTACTGTGATCTGTGGTTAGTTCTATAGCGAGTAAGAAAGCTAGGCGTAATAAATAGAGAATCGAAGGATTTAGGAATCATCTCTGCATAAGGTCGCTCTAGACCAAAAAACTCTTCGCATTTCTCATACATCCTCACACATAATCCTTACTAATATTATAAACGCGAAAGTTTGTATGTATGGATGGATGTTTGTTACTCCTTCACGCAAAAACAGCTGAACGGATCCGGATGAAATTTTGCACAGAGAGAGATTATAGTCTGGATTAGCACATGGGCTATTTTTTATCCCGGAAAATACACATCGAAATTACCACGCGAACGAAGTCGCAGGCAACAGCTAGTTACTACATAAAAACAAAACTTCTAAGCATGAATGTGGATAAAACGAATAGGGTATATTAGGATTGTGGTAAAATAATGACCTCTACCGTCTTCAGGAATGCTGGCATGAGTTAATGTTTATTTGTGACTCCTAAATACTTATCGGTCCTAAAACTCAATATTTACTTAATTGAAAGATTGTAAGCTATTTTTTGCAAACACGTCCTAGAAAATAAATAATAGTACATTGTTCACCGAGAGGAGAAAGTGACCGATTACCGTCGAGGGTGTCGTTTGAAGCCCGAGCCGTAGGCGAGGGCTTTAAAACACCGGAGATCGGGAATCGCAGTTTCTCTCGAGTGATACATAGTGCTTTATACTACACCTGCTTGATAGTTTTATTTTACTTTCTACGAAAACTGAATCCTCAAACAACACACAAATTGGAAATGGCGCCAATGGCGTCTGCAATTTTCACATGTGCTTTTTTCAAATTGTTTATCCTGCCGCCGCAGGGTCGCACTGCCAGCCCGACACCATCCAACACACAGCTAGTGGCCAGTGTCATTTTGCGAACTTGGAGATAAAAACTCACTGTAAAAACTTTTTGGCTTTTGATATTTAGGTTACCGGCGCATAGTCTTACCCAAAATTAAAAAAGAAAAACCACGTAAGAAATGGATTTTCATACACTTTTCTCTCCCGCTCAGATGCGTTTTCTCCCCGCATATTTGTTCGATATACAATGACGTACTTTCTACCGTAGATTTGATAAAGTATCAAGGTACTTTCCAAGCAGGTGTAGTATAAAAGATTGTTTTATTGGTATCCACTGGCGCTCGCTTATAGAATAAAATAAAATCTCTCTAGAGGTCTGGACTCTAGAGTCTAGAGGAAGTTGACTTTATAACTGAACCGGGTATTGACACACTGATAAGTCAAGATACGAATGCACGACCTCAAGCATGTTAAGCAGCCGGTGTAATCTTTTTGCAATTATCGCCCTCGCAAACAATAACGCCATAATATTTTACTTGCAGGTACTCTCCAAGGGCGATCGTGTCTGCAACGCCGCTTCCACACGAATTTGAACCTGCTGTAAGTTGTGTGATGCAAAATAATAAACGCTCGATTATGGCTGTAACAATAACACGTTGAGTACCGTAAAACGGGGTGATTAGGGTTCCAGGGGTGAATAGGGTTAGAGATGGGTATTTTTTTTGGACCTCTAGCAATACTGTTTGGAAAGTTCCACTGATACGGTAGAAACTTAATAATATAACGTGGTAGCACAACTTTATTATTCTGGCAACACAAACTTTAAAAAAACAGGAGAATTTAAAAAAACCATCAGTCAAAGTTCACAGTTGTTGAGTAAATTTTTGTTGCTCCAGAAACATTTGGCGAAACTGGTAAGTTTGTGAGTTTTATGTAAAAATTAAAATGTTTTGTGTAAAAAGCATCCCCAAAAAAACAAACTAAGCAGAAAATTCACAAGTATTTGCCAAATATTTACGGACAAACATTGAACATTTCAAATAGTTCGAATCCAACAAGGATTTGGTGTGAAAAGGGACGCCTGAGGGGTGAATCGGATCGCTTAATGGGGTCGATAGGTTCGGGAAAGGGGTGAATCGAAACATCAAGGAGGTGAATAGGGACGGTCAAGGGTTCAATAGGGTTTTTACAATAGGGTTGTCACCTCGAATGCTTTTCTAATTTTGATTGTATAGGTACCTACCTACATACAACCTACTAAAAAAACATAATAAACACTTTTTATGTGCGGTTTTAACTTATGTCTGACTATTGTAGTGAAAACCGTTTTCTTTGTTTAATTTAGTAAATGCTGGATCTCAAATTCATACAGTTGTGTTATTATTTTGTATTTTGTGTTTTTTATTTAAATTTTTGTGGGTAACTTTTAAGTAAGTAATTGGACTGTGATGTCTGACTGATATTATTAGTATTTTAGTTATTCCAAAGTAACTGATCTCGGATTGACATAGCTGTTTTTTTATTTAATTATAAGTGAATTTGATTTTTAATTGTTACCTCGGTTATTTTCAAACTAACGAGGGTCGAATGTGTTAATTAACAGGAAAGATTTACATATGTTTTATTATGTTTAAGTATGTTTTATTAAAAATATATACATGTTTTATTCTTTCAATAACATAATTGGATAGGTAGGTACTACAAAAAGTGCTATAATAATAAAATTAGCAAAAATGTTTATCCCAACTTATATTTTATTAAATTTGACCCACGTGCCAGCCCTAGCAGATTTCCCAATTCACCCCAGTGTAGACCCTATTGACCCCATCGACGGGGTGAATAGGGTTTGTGCATATTTTATCATTTTTCCGCAAAACTATAATACTTTATCAGAAAAAACCTATGTTTATATAAAATATCAGCAACCGGAACAATTACTATGCTCAATGAGTCTTTAAATATGACTTCTATGTGAGTCAAATTCATGCGTGAACTTCGAAAACGACCCCATTCACCCCGTTTTACGGTATGGAGTAAACTATGGATTTGGATGAGGCATACTGACATACTGTCCTAGTGGTATAGCTGGGTTCCCTCCCGCGGGAATCCATTCTGGGGCAAGTTTTTACCTTGTAATTTTTTTAAATAAAAGGAGGTACGTGCATACATATATATGTAAACTCACGCCTGTATCCTAGAGGGGCAGGCAGAGACCAGGGACTGCCACTTGCCATGATCCTGACAGATCACTAAAAGAGGAGTCAAAGGAGGTGTTTTTACTTTATATTCTTGTAGATTATGTTTATCAAGTAAATAGCCATATTTGTTTTAAATTATTAATGCTCTTATTTTGAATAAAATTAGGTTCGAATTAACTAATCGAATATGTTAGCTCATACCTAGTAACTAAAAAAAAGTTGAATGAATATATTTTTGCATAATCAGTTTTCAGTCCAAGTTATTTCTCAGTTTTTTGAAGGTTTTCCTTGCCTCATGGAGTCTTTCATGAGTTTAACTAAATGTTACTAAACTAAATTTTAATATGCTCTAAACTGCATAATCATACTAAATGTATGAAAAATGAAGGGCAAAGTCGTCTCGCCCGGGACGACAGAATTGTTTATCGTTAAACAGATGTACATAACAGCATTATAAACGTAGTGATTGGGTATTTGTCAAATCATAACGCCAAACAGCGTGACAGACTAAGAAGCATCTAATATTCGTAATCTGTAGAATTCTAACTGACTCGATCGGACCACCATAACAATGGTTTTTAATTGACCTTTTTAAGGTCATAATCTAACAGGTTAAAATAAGTGAAATACTTAAAACCATTTACGAATTTTAAAATGTTTCCCGAGTGTGTTCTCACCTCCGAGGGCCGGGCCGGTAGCGTCCGTGGAGATTGCAGCAGTAATAGCCTGTCGGGTAAAGGTCGCTGCCGATCTGGGGCCATTGTTGGCTCCAGCTGGCATTTTGCCGCCGCGCTTGTGAAATATCGCGCCCCGTCTTAGGGTTGGTCAAAATAGCTACTTTTGTAACGTAATCTTGTCATGCTTTTTTACTAAGATATAGAATAACAAGTCAACAAGCATACGGGGGTGGTTTAGTAAATCCACGACTTTGGAAAGGTGAAACACTTTTCGGTATTCCCTCTCTTTTCAACTCTATAATCTTAATCTAACAATCATTTTTAGAGTTCCGTAGAGTCCGTCTGTCTATCCATCTGTCCACAGAGACGATAAGTACTAAAGAGCTGAAATTGCGCATAGATATACATAATATTTATCACGCCGACAAAACGGTAGAATAAAATCTCGAAAAAAAAATTTTTTAAGCTACCTCCCCTACGCCTAAATTAAGGATGCAATTTTTTTGCCTACACCGTACTATGGAGTATCGTTGGATTGGTTGCTATTCGTGGATTGGTTAAAAATATTGTGAGTGTAGGAAGACTATTTTTCGACTTAGTTTGCGAAATATTAAAGCGCAATTTTTTATCAGAGTAGGGAGTCCCCCGCCCTCACCCGGCTAAACGGTTGATTGTAAAAACGTTAAAAATTCAGGGCCGTAGCACATATAATAAACTAATTAAAAGGAAAACTGTCACGGCTAAGTAGACTTTACAAGTTAACGAGTAAGTAGACGAGCAATTCACCTAAGAAAAACTTCGTACAAAATCCATTGCAAATTACCCACTTTGATGAAGTTGTTAGTTCTGTAAAGCAGATGAAAAAAACCCCTCTTTGTACGGCACCCTACATTGCGCGTGGCCCAACATGCACTTGTCAGGGGTTTATTTTTCAATCTGTTCTAACGCTGTTCCATCTTCTTACCCGTAAAAAAGGTTGATTGTCAAACCCTGAAAAATAGGCCGCAGTTTCATTATCCACCTAATAAATACGAAAGACCACTACTGACAAAAGTCCATGTGAATTATCTCTTTTTCTGTTTTTATTCTGTATTTTATCGAAGCTTTCTGTTTATCACCGAAATAAAACCAACATATTGAAGTCCTATAGATTTTTTATTAGTAGATTTGTAGGACGTGCTCAGACTCGTTGGTGCGATGACCTTCGCAATGCGGCTGGCATAAGCTGGATGAGAGTAGCCGAGGACCGTGCTTAGTGGCGTGCAATAGGAGAGGCCTATATTTAGCATTGGACACGCGTATGCCGATGATGAATACATTTTTATTATTTCTACATCAAGAACGCTTCACTGGCGCCCCACGTTGGGCGTTAAGTGTTTCATCAAAAGGTAAAGTAGTAATGATCAAAATCCGAAAGAAGTCTAGAAATGGATGACGTAATTTTAAATTTTGATTATAAAATGATAGGACAGAATGAAGGAAGTAACAAAAATGGCGTAAAAAGGTTTATACCGTCACACCCCGAAAATATTGTGATGGATTTCATAATATAACATAAACTCACGCCTGTATCCCAGAGGGGTAGGCACAGACAAGGGACTGCCACTTACTACGGCCCTGACAGATCACTTTCGCTTCCTCAACATTCATTAGTCGTTGCATGCACGCACGGATGGATGTCATAAAGCCATTTTTAATCAAGTTCATAATTCCACGAATGCTTCGTAGATTTTGTTTGGTTATTTGCAGTGCCCTATTGTTGACATTTAAAGTGTGGGCAAAATAAACGATGGGCATTCTATTGTCGGCGATAGGGCCTCTGACTAATGCGTCGGCGCACAAGAAATATCCGTTACATGGGTATCTAAGATAAATAATTAATTATATTCATTCGATGTTTAGTAATTTTCAAAGAGAGTTGTTCGGTTGGGTAATACATACGTCGACAATACATAGGTCGCTCTAAGTATTGTATTGTATTTACTAATAATACGATGTCGATGCGATGTTCCGTGAGTCACTAGACCAGGGCTCTTATTATGAAAAATGCGACTCTCGGCAATAGCGAGATGGTCGCAAATCCATACCTCAAGATGTGATATGACGTCGTTGGGCTAACAATGAGCCATGCGTCTCTAGCGTTCATTACCTACTCAGTGGCAAGAAATTTCGAAACTATTCAAAAAAAAAACAACCGTATTTGTCGCTAGATTCGAGTGAATTGTCGGGCTGAAGCGCGACGTTGACGACCCTTCCGAACATATCGCTGCTTCATAATAAGGGCTCTTACTCAAAATCAGTGCTGTAGGCAACAAACTTGCAGCAATTACTGAGCCTGAGGCCGTTTTACCGCCGCAACCGCATGGACATAGCTTGTGCTCCCCAATTGTTGTTCTGCGGTGTTTTTTATTTTATTATGTTATTTTGTCCTTCTGTTTTACGTCTTGTATATGTCGATATGGCGTTAAATGATTGTATTTCTGCTTCTTTTTCTTCTTCTTCTTCATAAATCAGCTCTAAGCAGACATTTGTTTCTATGAATGAATGAATGAATAACCATTTATTGCCAATAAGAAAGATGTGTTCCACTTAACTTACAGATCTTAATGTTACACTTAACTTATACAATCATCATCATCATAAGCAGCCTATATACGTCCCACTGTAGGGCCCATGCCTTCTCTCAGAGAGAGAGTATGGGCTTAATCACCACGCGTGCCCACCGCGGATTGGCGATTTTAAGCGCTGAAGTATTTGAATAGCTCAGACACCCAGGTTTCCTCACGATGTTTTCCTTCACCGTTAGCGAGTGGTATTGCTACTATAACTTCACAAATGTACATAACTTAGAAAACAAAGTCATAGATACATGCCCGCACTGGGAATTGAACCTGGGTCTCCTGCTTTCGAGTCCAATGTTGTACCCACTAGGCTACCACCACTACCGCTAACTTATACAGTATGTTATCAAAATAACGCAAAAACGTGTTGACCGTTTCTTCCGTATCGTTATTTAAAACACGTCAAGAAGCAAAAGTTTGTGAGTATGGCAATAATGATCACCATCATCATCAGCCATTTGACGCCCACTGCAGGACATAGGCCTCCCTCATGGTTTTCCAAGCTTCCCGGTCTTATACCACCCGCATTCAGCGACGCCCCGCCACCGTAACCAGGTCGTCAGACCATCCTGTGGGGGGCCTGCCCACGGTCTGAAGAAATCTTCCTTTTGCGTATGTCTCAAGTAGGGGAAGGTGGCTTCCCCTACTCAAGTCCGTAATTTAAGTTAAGAATGTGTAGAGGTTACGAACGTTTTAGTTCGAAGATGTGTTTTATGTTTAGAAGACACACATCGAGGTTTGATCTTTCTAAATGAACTAGTCAAAAAGAAAATTTATTCCTTGTGAAAAGTTTCTATAAAACGGCTTTTGTAATTCTATTGTTAGCACGATCAAACCTCGATCGTGTCTTCTTAACATATAGGTAAAGTTTCTTCGATCTGGGCTAAGTTTTGTAAATTAAAACCACACTACATTGTATGGGTGCCGCCTCGTCAGGCACCTCTTAACGGTTAGTAATCCTCAAGTTCCAATCCAATTACTTCTGAACTAAAATCTTACTCGAACCACGATCCCAGCAGCCTGACGACTTTACGTCGAGCCGATAAATGCCTAAGTTATGCTAAATGCCGTTCGAAAAATCTGATATAGGCCATTAAGAGGGAGCAATCTCTCGAATTACTTAATCAGAGGGCACTAAATCTGTCACTTACGCCTCCTTCAGGGGAATTATAAAGCGTTCCCCCTTAAACGCGTTTAGACGTTATCTACCTACCATTATAACACTAATCGCGGCTAGTTTATGTCCGGCCAGAGGCTTGGCAGCGTAAAGACAATGTAGTGTAGAGATACTGGGAGATATTGCTATTAGCCATAAGTGCTGCCTTTTGTGGGGCCGCTTCTTTATGTGGTTTGTTATTGGCTAAGGTTACATGTGACTTCCATTGGGTATTTACTGGTTTTGTATTTATTCTTCTTTTTTGGACGCAGATTATATCCAATATTTAGGTGTCTGTCAACTGTTTTTCTATTAATCATTACCTATCATAATGCCCGCCAAATAACCTGAACAATAGACTTTGACTTCGAATGAACGCATTTCGGATCTCAATGGCGGGTGACGCGTGATCTGACTCAGAATTACTTTAGACTAAAACAAAAAATAAAAATTTATTTTACGTGTCCATCACAAACTCATTCTGACTACGCGGATTTTTGTGAAAGTTGTCAGTCGGACATTACACATATTTTAAATCATCACCAAACTACGAACTAAAACAAACACTATCAGTGCCACCAAATTACAAATAATGTGCTTTACAATATACTACCGTGTTCATTCTGCGGCGTCCACATTTGTAACAGGAATCAAACCCGCCATATCCGGCCGCCGTCTATTATTCCCCGCATTATGAAACGATTTGATTGAGCCCCTCGAATCGGCTCAAGTATGGCTGGAAGCAACACTTACGCACCAATAACACATCGCATTTGTGAGAGCTCACGGCTTCTGGTTTAGGTTCTAATAGTCGTAAAATAGGTGTCCGCTGCCAGGCATCCTTATTTCACGCTGGTGGGTGGCAGGAACGTTGTTTTGTGAGTTTTTGTCTGAGAAAGAAAGAAAGAAAGAAAGAGAGAGAGAGAGAGAGAGAGAGAGAGAGAAAGAAAAAAAGAAAGAAAGAAAGAAAGAAAGAAAGAAAGAAAGAAAGAAAGAAAGAAAGAAAGAAAGAAAGAAAAAAAAAAGAAAGAAAGACATTTATTGGGATAAATTAACACGTCACAAAAAAGAAAAGGCATATTGATATTTTGGCTGAAGCTGGCCGTTTAATCGAGACCTATTTTGGACACTGCCTGTCCAAAATTAAGTTATAAAATCTCTAGTTCCTTCATAGATTTTTTCTACCGCTGTACTAACACCGCTTGTAAATTTTGGCATAGTAGTAGTTGATAAGTGATTACATTGAAAAAAAAAATTAAAGTGACGAAGCCTCAACGAAGGCCTCAAATTCTTTAAATAGTCATGAAATAATAGAAGTATGTTAGGTACTTATAATAGATCAACCTTATTTTTTGTGCACGCGTGCCCGACGCGGATTGGCAATTGCAAGCGCTGAGCTATGTGAATAGCTCAGAGACACAGGTTTCCTCACGATGTTTTCCTTTACTGTTAGCGAGTGTTATTGCTACTATAACTTCACAAATGTACATAACTTAGAAAACAAAGTCATAGGTACATGCCCGCACTGGGAATCGAACCTGGGTGTCTCGCTTTTGAGTCCAATGTTCTACCCACTAGGCTACCACCGCTCCGACCATGTATAATGTGAATGTATAATATTATTAAATCATCACAAGTTTTTAGTACACAGTTCTGCCTTTAATCGCCATTTAACGTGTAAGTATTATATGCTTAGTTTAACGCCTACCGCTGCGCGTATCGCTGTTTCCTTTTGCATGACAGCTACATAATAAGCGTGCTCTGTCCAGTGCAATGTACAGTCGCAACTAGTATCATTAGCAGGTAATACCACCCTGAACTGTGTTCTTTACGATTGCACTTTATTAGGTACATCGAGAACGAGCAAAAGAAAATGACACAGGTGGTTCCGTTGGCACGCACTGCAATAAACAGAATACGACTACGCGGCAATAATCAAAGATATCTAAGACCCGTATTAACACATTCTCTGTCTATACACAAGAGATTATATGCAAATAATTCTTATTATATTTTATTTTTTCGCTAAGCAAAACGAATAGTAATCATTTTCAACGGATTTTTACGTACATTCTTAGCTCATAAGTCCATGAAACATGTCTAATAAAGTAAACAGTGTAAATTTCACCTCATACGTTTGACTCTTAATGGAGGCATATTTTATGTGACTCCGAATAGAGTCATTTGTCCGGACGTGTATTAATCGAACGCTTTCACCTTTGTGATCGCTCTTGCCTACTTCGTGATGCTACTCAAAACAAAACAACAACTTAGCAGCACACTCAAGTATGACCTCAGAAGTAAGGACCTATAAAAATATCGTTCATGGCGCTCCCATAGTAAAATAAGATAAGTTAAGAATATTCTTTATTGTACCAGGGAAAACACAAACATACAATCTGGTATATTCCAATGCACATTGCCCTAAATAGTGGCAATAGTTACAAATAATCATCATCATCATCATCAGCCATTTGACGCCCACTGTTGGACAAAGGCCACCCTCATGTTTTCCAAGCTTCCCGGTCTTGTGCCGCCCGCATCCAGCGACTCCCCGCCACCGTAACCAGGTCGTCAGACCATCTGGTGGGGGGCCTGCCCACGCCTGTCCAATAAAGATCAACTCTTTACTTTATTTGAAAGTTTAGTTGCATGCGTGCATGTAAAGCAATTATGATAGGATCTAAAATCAACAGTAGTAAGATGATGCAGTTATAAGGCCTGAAGTTATGATTATATGAACAGATTAATATGATGAATTACAGGTTCGAATAGCATGAAATAGGCGGGGCGTGCGCGATGAAAAAAACAGCAGCTTGTTATTTTTATAATTCTTATTTCGATGAGTGCCCATACATTAGGCGTTTTTTATGTTGCCTAAATACATCCCACTTCAGGGCACAGACCTTCTCTCAGGGAGATTATGGGCTTAATATCTAATTAACCCGCGGTGGGCACATAAGCACGGTGAGCACGCGTGGTAATAATTGTCACGGATTGGCAATTTCAAGCGCTGAGGTATGTAAACACCTCGGGCACTCGGGTTTCCTCACGAGGGTTTTCTTCAAGGTTAGAGAGCGGTATTGCTACTAAAACCTCACAAATGAATGAATGAATGATTGAATGATTTATTGCCACAAACAAACATGCTTACATATAATAATTAAAAAATAAAGGAGTGCGTGTGACAATGATAATATTTCAGCGTTTACTGTTTGTATTTGAAACATAATAATGTACATACATTGATTGGTACATGCCAGGACTCAAACCCACGACCTCCCGAATTTGAGGTGATAAGGCTCTAAATAGTCCCATTACAGGAATGGAACCGTTACATCCTGTTTTTACAGTCTACAGAGACTAAGGTCGACTTGCACTACTACATAAAATCGAATTTTTATGAAGAACTTTAGTTAAATGCTGTTTAAGCCACATTTAAGAAAGTGATGCCACTCGACCTTCGCCCAGATCGCCAAGTCAGCCTTAGTAGGTTTTTAATTGATTTTTATAGCTGGAGTGCAGGTATACAAACAAATCAATTACAAACCAGCAAGTCTGTATATTCCGTGTGGCGCTGGATTAAGAATAGCGTCACTCCATTTCCTTCCGTGGATGTCGTAGAAGGCGACTAAGGAAATCAATTACCAGGAGACGGGCAGCAGCGTCTTCCTGAGATCCTGAGATTCCAATCGCATACTGCGATCGCCAACCCGCCTGCCAAGCGTGGCGATTATGGGAAAACCCCTCAAGGTTATGAAAACCACGAGGGAGGCCTATGTCCTGCAGTGGGCGTCAAATGGCTGATGATGATGATGATGACTCTTTTACAGGTAGCCTAGTAGTATACTACTAAAGTAAAGTAGTATACTACTAGGCTATACATATTAATAAGGTTAATATCTTTGTGCCGCATAATATTAGAATTTATAGCGACACTTTAGAGCGTGGATTGAATCAGAATTTGGTAAAGTTTCGTCTATAGGCTGTAGGGGTATCTTCTTTACGCACATTTTTCGATAAAGTACCATTCAAAGGTTAGAAAAAGCTGACACCTTAAAATTTACTCTATATAGTCTTGGATGTCCAAGAATCTAAAAACGATAATCTACGTAACTGCCTTCGTACTTTACACATTCTTTTCGAAGCATTTCAATTAGAAAACGCGTCCTAAGTTCCTAACCAAATCGGGAGGCACGCGTCAAATCCGGGCCCATTAACATTATTTTATAAATGGTACCTCATTGGCTAGGTACTTGCACTCATTTTAGCTGATTAGCTTGTGCTTTAATATGTTATTTACTTACTGAAACTTTGTGTTGTGTGGAACTATTATTATTATTTTGCACAAAAATAAAAAACTTAAATAACATGTAAGTATAGATGTTCAAAAGGGGTCTCCAAATTAAACACCCATCAATAAATCGGAAAAATTGTATGAGTATAGAATGTGCTTTTGACGTTGATATATGAAAATGGTTTGATGGTTACAGTATTCAGATGGTTAGGCGAGTTTCAAGAAAAATCGAACAATTGCGAGCAGGGCCCATACCCTAATTACTGCAAGCTGACCATACGGGTTCGAATAAACGATTACATTATTAACTTCGCAATAGAAATAAATGTTTTCAGCAACCTAACTCTGATATTTTTCTAATAACTAATTAGGTGGAATAACAAAAGCCAACATGTACTCCTATAACTAAGTGACATCAGTCTTATTAATAGAGACTCCTATTAATTTATAGATGTCGCAACCGAGCAAGCATTCGTAAACTAACCACGTCAATTGTGAATAGACTAATTTGACTAATTGCCTACGATGTGAGAGAGATTTTATGGAAACATTTTTGCAGTAGTTTTCTCAGAATTGGTAATTTCCAATACGAAAGCAGCAGTAAAGTAGCAGCGCCGGCGGCTAAATGTCTGCTGGCCATTATTACCATTCCAACAGTCTATAAGAGGAGACTTTGATGTACAGCGAACACTGATACCTGGCGAGAATGCCGCACTAACAATCCGTCAGCTTATTAGACAACTTTAAAGTCGGGCACAGGAACAAAAACGATGACTCGTAGGACAATGATGGAGTAACAAATATGAAATCAGAAATCAATAATTTATTTCAACGTAAAGAATTTACATTCTGTTTGCTGAATTTCAATGTACTATGTTACTATGTTAGCCGCTGCCTTCGGGCCGTAGTTGTAGTGGAGAAAAAGGCAGCGGGAAAAAAAACTCCACTCTGACCATCTTTTCTGAAATCATCTTGAACTTATACATCAAAGCCTGATGATTCCGTGATAGCCACCAATAACTTTAAAAGCCAAAATAACACTTCTTACAAAAGTAGGAAAAACATTAATGCTGCGGCCAAACACACGAACAGCACCCGTTCACGAGCATAACGCAGGGGTCAGCCATCACCAGTCTCAACCATTTTAGAGGGAGATAGGTGACCCGGCCACCACGCCACCATTCGAATGACCTTTAGCAAACCTGCAGATTGAGTTCTTGTTCATTATAAGCGGCCTATATACGTCCCACTGTAGGGCACAGGCCTTCTCTCAGAGAGAGAGTATGGGTTTAATCAGCACGCGTGCCCACCGCAGATTCGCGATTTCAAGCGCCGAGGTATGTGAATAGCTCAGACACTCAGGTTTCCTGACGATATTTTCCTTCACCGTTAGCGAGTGGTATTGCTACTATAACTTCACAGATGTACATAAACTTAGAAAACAAAGTGACATGCTCACACTGGGAATCGAACCTGATTCTCTCGCTTCCAATTCCAATGTTATACCCACGGGGCTACCACCGCTGGGTGGTAAATATGTTACGCCATTATTGTTGTTAGGCATTGTTTTGTATTGTATTGCATCTACATAATTATTTACCTTAATTGACACAGGCCTACCAACCTCCATATTTCTTTACACATTTCAACGGGAGGTAATAACGTTATGCGCAATTCATTATGGTCATCGACAACAATTTGTCTCTTAAACTGTAGGTTATCTGTCAGCCAAATAAGGCTTGACACATGTAGAGAGAAAAACACAATCTAATGTAATCGATACAAGACAATAAAAGGGTACACTCAATATTGACATAAAACACTCCACGTTCCGAAGTTTGTCTGTACATTGCCCGCAATGCCATTTGCCTTATCTCGTCATCGAATATGCGGATTTCAAGTATTGATGCGCTTAGTTTGGAGTCATTTAAGAACCGACAGTAGGAGGAATGCCTCAGTATGCCCGTAAAGGCAATATCCGCCTGTGTCCAACACAGACCACTGCATTTTATACAATTGGTCATGGTGAATAATGGCTTTAGACGCGCGGTTTTTTCTACTAAGTACGACGTATAATTTGGCCGTCCATGACATATGTTGGGAGATTAAAATGTATGAGCCGTTTGTGTGCACAAAAACATTTATGCATTCCCGTTTTGATATAAACGCCGTATAATTACGGGGGACAAATTTATATATGTTGAAAGGCATCTCAATTCAGTAATAATCTGCTTCAAGTGGCAGTTAGAGGTTTTATTGGTTCAACATCCAGTCGGTTCGGTCGGTTCCTTTCAGTCATAGAAAAGTTAAAAAAATGGTGATATAAATTGGCGAGATAAAGTTTACTAAATATAAATAGCCTTACTGTTAAGAAGTTAGAAGTAAATAGAAGTTTGAAATGGTAGGTTGGGATAATATAGTTAAACAAATATGTTTTTCCGTACCCAAAGGGTAAATGACGCCATTACTAAGACTCCACTGTCCGTCTGTATGTCTTTCAATCACAAAGCTGCATCTCATGAAACTTGATAGCTAGACGCTTTAAATTTTTACAGATTATGTATTTCTCATCTATTATATAAAAAAACGGGATTTTTTGCCGTTTTTTGTTCGACATTAATAACGCCAACAGGTAGACGCTTGAAATATTCAAATGTTGATAATGGTACTGAACCTTTCGTGCGCGAGTCCGACTCGCACTCCTTTTTTTTCATTCTGTTTTATCGTTTTGAAACACAAAATTTAAAATACGTCACCCATTCTAGATTTCTTTTGGATTGGACTACTACTCTATCCTTGGAACAATACAGTTATCTTTATTTACAGTCTTCAGTTAAAAGATAAACACAGTTTCTTTGAAGTATACATTTTTATTATCTTATACCAAGAACCCCTTAACTTGACGAAACTATAAGGATTCCTTGTTGAAACCCTAAAAAGTTTTTATTTAAAAACCACTCAAGAAATATAAGATATTGTTTAATAAATTTACTCTTTATTGCCGTAATAATAGTGTAAAGTAATTAAGCCCATACTTTCATTCTGAGAGAAGCCCTGTGCCCTACAGTGGGACGTATATAGGCTGAATACAAATTCATGTAAGTCTAATTGTATAATTCTGTAGCTTAGGGTAAAGCTCAAAGGGGTCGTTAAATTGTATGGTTGGTTTTAATTACTATAGTAATGCTGACGGTAATTGCTGTAATAATAGTTAAGAGATAAATAGGAAAATGGGTACAATTTTTGTGGTGACCTCTGCGCTTAAAATACTTTATACTATAGTGCAGAGCATTTTATGTGGATAGTTAGTTGTAATGATAGTGAATGATAGTTTAACTGTACTAATTAACACAAATAATGTAGTTCAAACGCAAAATTGAAGACTTTAGTGTCATTTAATGTGTATTTGTACTCCTGTTTATTTATTTTAATTAAGTCACTTAAAATCATTATTACCCTTTGAATAGCTACATTTCCAACTTTATTTTAGTGCGTATTTTAATATACAAAAAGTCTTCGGTGATTAATACCAATTCAGTATTTTTATAGTGTATCAATAATTCCAACATTTGTATTAAACAATTGTGTACAAAGACAACTTAATAGGGCAAAACGACATAATTAAACGATATGACAAGGTCTAAATATGACTCACTACAATCAGAAAAAATATTATGTACTCGTAAACATGAATGTGTTGCTAGAAGGATAAAATATCAATTAAAATGCTTCTGCGCATCTACGCCTTAAGGATAGTTTACACTTATAGTGGAGGTAATACTTGTACATAATGCTCATCTAACATACTCTGCTTTCTTATTATAATTAAAAATACCATCTTTTTCCCAATAAATACAAAAAACTAGCGTCGTGTAGAACTTTAACTTCTAAGTTTAGTCTACTAAACAAACCCTAAATTGAATGAAAATAGTGGTCCAAAGTGGACTAAAAACCCGCGCCTCCAGCTGAAGATTGTTTATCAAAATTTAACATTGTATCTACTTATATTAATTCTATTAAATTTTTTGACTTCTTAACTCCTGTTCGACACTTTAGTGCCTTAGACATATTATTTAAGATAGAACAAGCTTACTCAGGCTTACAAGGAAATAAATTACCAGGAGACTGGCAGCAGCGTCTTCCTGAGATTCCAACCGCATACTGCGATCGCCAACCCGCCTGCCAAGCGTGGCGATTATGGCAAAACCCCTCATGGTTATGAAAACCACGAGGGAGGCCTATGTCCTGCGGTGGGCGTTAAGAGACTGATGATGAAGCTTACTCAATCAACTATTGTGTTTCTAAAACATCGTTTCTAAAACTCATTGGTCGTGGGGCTTCACAGAGCACAGATCATACACATAATATACACACACACATGCACAGTTTAATAACTGTTATTATTCAGTGGCCGTGGTGAGCAGACCACGACCATTTTATCTTGCTAGTCCTTACCCCTTAACATTATTTCAGTATTAAATTATTTTGAGTCAATACTTTTTATGACATATTTTTGGAGATGGGGCCCAGGGACGCGGACTTGGCTGATTCACTCACACATACTTTTAGTAATAAGGCCGCCAATTCTACTATACTCTATTATTGTTGACCTCGTGGCGCAGCGGTACTGCATCTGCATACCATGCGTGAGGTCCCGGGTTCGAATTCCGGCTGGGGATAAAAAAAACCCCAGGTCTTGGATGTTCACATGTTTGTGATGTCGCTGCTTCTGGTTTCCGCGACACAGGGTATCCTAGTGTGGGGCCAGAAGCAGTGTATGTGTCTGTATGTAAATGTCTAAATGTTTATGTTGTTGTTGTTTAAAATTGTTAAATTCTCATATGTAATTCCTGGTCTACATACAATAAAGAATATTCTATCTATCTATCTATTACCTCAGTTTGTGTTGATTTTTACAGTTAATACATATTTTATCAAAATATTTTGATTGTGTCTACTGTATTCGGGTTATACTGGGTGTCCCAAAAAATTGTGTCAAGCGGAAGTGCAGAGATAAAGCACATCTAGCGGGTATCTGAATCACCCCCATGTATGTTCCGCGATTTTTTGTAGTTTTCGAGTTATAGTTTTTTTTTCGTATTTTTTTTTCCCACCTTGACCTACAAGACATTATTGGCCACAAAGCCATGAATTAATAAGATGCACGCTTTTCTTTTTCGACATTCATGAATAATGTGCCTTGCAGACAAAAACTCGATTGTGGATCAATCTGAATTTATAGCGCTATAATAAAAAATAAAGAATCGCAAAGTTAGTTAAAATATTTAGTTAGTTATAACTCGAAAACAACACAAATCACGGAACATACATGGGGGTGATTCGGGTACCCCTAGAGAAGCTCTATCTCTGGACTTTCGCTTGACACTATTTTTTGGGACACCCTGTATAATTGTTTATGGGTTGTGAAATTATGGATGTCAACTTCAAAACAAAAAGTGTGTTGTTGCGTTTAGTTAGCTGTCAAATTGGACATATTATTCAAATTTGTGTTGCTGCGTTTAGTAAGTTGTCGAATCGATTATTTATTTTTATTATTTTAATTCTTTATTGCACTTATTACATTGTAAGTGTACAAGGGCGTGCTTAATGCAAGAAGCATTCTCTTCCAGCAAACCTTTGTTTTTGAAGAGACTGGCGACGGGTAGAGCAAGAAAAAGATTAAATACAATAATAAACTTACGTAAACCTAGGGAAATACATTAACTTAGACTTAGTGGGGGGGATAATAGAAATTATTATAAACCTACATAAATGATAGTACATAAATAAATAAATAACAACAAAACTACGTACATACATATTGAAGATAATTACAATTACTAAACACGATTACTTACATACCAATAAGCAATAAAATAGAATAACTGGTGATCGTTTACTGCCTATTCTGCAAATCAAGGAAGTGATAAAGAACTTTCTTTTTGAAAATCTCCAGGGTTGAAACCTGACGAATGTCCAGAGGCAGGCTGTTCCACAAGCGAATCGCAGTCACGGTAAAAGAATTAGAATATCCCGCCGCATTATGCTCTGGGGTGCGGAGATGAAGAATCCGGGACGACCGCATAGAGCGGGCGTCACTGTGGAGATGAACAAAGCGTTCCCTGAGATAGGAAGGGGAGCAAGTGTTATTCAACACATTGTAGAGAGTGGACAAGATATGAGCATTCCTGCGGAAACGGATCGATTCATTCCATATTACTTTTTAATCAGTGATCAGTGTCACTCATCTCCGGTTGAAAATTAAATTACAGAGAAAAGGGAAAATACATTTACTTAGGTTGAAAAAGCTAAGTATTAGTCTGAAATGCTGTTTTATCTTATTTAAAGCCTAGTTACTGCTGTGTTGGAGTGCATGTTTCTGAGTTTCGTCTAAATATTGATTTGGAAGTA
The DNA here is from genome assembly GCA_963969515.1 of Yponomeuta evonymella. NCBI lineage: Eukaryota > Metazoa > Arthropoda > Insecta > Lepidoptera > Yponomeutidae > Yponomeuta > Yponomeuta evonymella. Next base: position 16,707,790 of record OZ018354.1, on the reverse strand, counting down.
AAGTTTTGTTATTGGCAGTGAATTTAATGTAATTGTACAGTTGTAGGGATAATCATTTAATAGTTCTGGAATAAAAACAAAAGTTCATAGGTGATTGAAATTGGTAGTACGACTTGTGATTGTTAAAATTGATAAAAATTAATTATATTCTCTGTCAAAGTTATTTTGTCTTACTGTAATCTAACCTAAATATGACTGTGTTGTAATGAAATTATAACAATAGCTAATTACTGTAATAAACGCATTTCATTTCAAGTACTGAAGTTACCAATAAATAAATTTAGCTCGCAATAAATAAACATAGTCATGAATTAATAGGCCTACATCTGAGTCACGTTTTCAACACCTAAACGGAAATTAATCCACTGCGTATTTTAACAGAATGTTTGTTCAATTAGTCACAATCTCGCCGGATTCCTTAACAGGCCAGTTTGTAATTAAGGAAGGATTAATGTGTTAATCTGATGCCTAGACCCGTTATTATTCAGATGTTTATTTAGTTCAGGCTGACAAATCTGATATGGAGCAGTTAGTGTTTACTGCGAGCGGTAAAGTAACGAATAACTTAATGGACCTTAAATTAATTGAAATAAAACTTATTGGCAGAATTATATTATTTTAGTTGCACTAACCCGTGCAGAGGAAAATTAAAAAAAAACCTATTTAGAGGCTAAAAATTCCACCCATGCCGGGACTTGAAACCGCGACCTCTGGCACGATTAGCCAGAGGTCGCGGGATCAAGTCCCGCCATGGGTGGAATTTTTAATCTCTAAATAGGTTCTTATTGGCAGAAATTAAACTTTTTTTTTTCATTTTATGTATGGTAATACGAATAAACACAAAGTAATTGACAATTTCATAAGAAAAGGTTTCAGAAGAAAAGTTACAGCTGATATCGAAGCAAACTGAGTCTTTAATATAAATATCAGCTTAAATCAATATGAACTCAGGCTAAAATACAGTAGAATTAATTAATTTATCACTTTTATATATTATTAAGTTGACTTTTTAGCAAGACTAAGAAAAACTTAATTCTTGAAATTGGAAGTGTTGAAAAAAATCAGCTGTTAGACAAATAAAATGAATGCTCGTAAAGGTTGATGTGCTAGTGACTCTACAAAACCTTTAAAATATTTTAAAATTACAGTTTTATCCAATGTAACACATGTTATATAAGGTGTATTTTTATTAAAAGTTTGCATAACACATTTCATAACTTTATTAAACTCAAGTTACCTACCTCAAATGTTCACAATCACAAACACTACCAGAGTTATAAATAAGCTTCTTCCAATTGATGAAAGTCTTACAATAACGTTATAATGCTTAACAAATGGCTCCGGCAGGCGTGATAATAGAATGTTACGAGTGTATTTACATAAGAAGTGCATTAGGTACTGTTAGCATTTATAAAGATGGCAACCGGGTTTACCCCCGTCGGGCTACGCTACGCTTCCCGCTGCGACAGTAGAGTGGCCGTAAGAAAGGCGCAAATAGAAATGCCTAACATCATTTGAAAGTTTACGCCCCCATTGATGTTTTTTGTTCTAATCGACAGTTTCAAAACAAAATACAGAGTATGGGCTACGCATCACGAGTGCCTACCGCGGATTGGCGATTTCAAGCGCTAAGATATGTGAACACATCAGGCACTCAAGTTCCTCACAATGTTTCCCTTCACAGTTAGCGTTAAAGAAATATTAAGTACTAGAATTTCTTCCGTCTCATGGATAGCCTCCTCGCGTGACTGCGTCCATTTGTCCGACCCAAACTTCGCAGTCGGAATTAATAAGTGACTCTTCCATAACGTGCCGCTTTCCGTCCGATTTAATTATCCTAAATCATCTTCATTCATGCACATTCCTAACAAGAAAAAAATCGTGAGATGCGTGAAAAAAATATGCGTAAGCAACAGGATTTTTTCATTCGAGAATATTCTTCTCTATACTTTTTGTCACAATGTAGATTACATTGACTGCTTCTATCACGTTTGGCATCGAGCTAGTTTATAAAAACCGATCATGATCTTTTTTATAGATAAAACGGTTTCACAATGCTGACGTTTTTATGCACAAACAGGCTATGAATAAAGAAAGGAAGGAGGAGCTAGTCTCTTATGCACCAATAGAAAAATATTGCTTGTCTTGTTTTTAAAAGTATTTCTAGATTGCTTTTATACTATGCATTACTTTTATTCAGAGACAGAATTTCTAAAGCTCAACAAGTCATAGAAATTTAGTCCTTATTTCAGCGATGATAAAGATTGTTGAAACATTTGACGATGTATACAGTGTCAATATTAGTTGCGTGTTCGTGAATCAATGCCGGTTGAAAATGTAGTTGTTATATTTTACAAGTAGTTTATCCTACTATAAACAATGAAAATGATGATGTACGAGACAAATAGGAAGAAATAAAATGTTACATTAACTTATTTGTGATATCAATCACTTGTATTAAAAACAGTGAAGAGGATATATTGTAGTCCTAAATATGTAAAAGTAAAAATGTGAAAGGAAAAAAACCGGCCAAGTGCGAGTCGGACTCGCGCAGGAAGGGTTCCGTACCATTATCTATACAACATTAGACACAAAGATAAAAAAACAACAAAAATATCACGTTTCTTATATGGGAGCCCCCCTTAAATATTTATTTTATTTTGTTTTTACTATTTGTTGTTATAGCGGCAACAGAAATGCATAATCTGTGAAAATTTCAACTCTCTAGTTATCACGGTTCTTGAGATACACCCTGGTGACAGACAGACGGACGGACGGACGGACAGACAGACAGCGAAGTCTTAGTAATAGGGTCCCGTTTTTACCCTTTGGGTACGGAACCTTAAAAAGGGACTTATAAACCCTGCAAAGAGGTGTTATGGAACATTGAGACTTCGTAAATTCGGTAGACGTCCCAAGCTGCACAACCTCTATATATAAATTTTATTTATTTAAACTTTCGACTCCGAAATGAATAAATAGGAACTTTCACACAACACAATCACTTATCCTGACCCCAAGCTACGATACCCTGTGCGATGCTAACCAGGCAAGCACATCACTAACCAAGGAAATACCTACATCCAGACTGAGGTCATTTTTACAAATCAAGTACGACGGCATTCAGTAGGAATCGAACTCACGACCTCAAGTTTGTTAGTCAGGCGTATCACGGCTAGACTAAAGTGGCAGTTAAAATATACGAGTTATTCTAAAGATTCCAGTGCGTATTAATTGTGTACATAATACACGGTACTAAACTATCGCTGGACACGATGAAAGATGATCCATCGTCTGAGAAGTACCGCATCATGCCATGCGAGCCCTAACACCTGCACTTAGGAGGACCTAATGATTGCAACTGATAATGCTTCGCAAAGTTCTGGCCCGCAACTGTTTATTGGTATGATTTATTATGAGTTTATTATCATTAAAGACACTTACAATCACAAACTAAAATTTTAAAGAACTATTTACAGGCTAAGAATTCCACCCATGCCGGGACTATTTAGAGGCTAAGAATTCCACCCATGTCGGGACTTGAATCCGCGACCTCTGGCTAACCGTGCCAGCGCTCTCCCAACTGAGCTAATAGGCGAGTGCAGGCATCAGTGAAATTTCGAGGCTCTTTAACTAACCTGTTTAAAACCTAACTGCAAAGTGGGTTGCTTGAGGCTGCAAGTGATGTAAATTGTTTCGGCCAGATGTCACTGCCTGTACGTAATACAGAGGAGTTTGTAAAGTATTAGTAAAGAGGCTAGAAATTTCACTGATGCCTGTACTTGCCGTTAGCTCAGTTGGGAGAGCGCTGGCACAGTTAGCCATAGGTCGCGGGTCCAAGTCCCGGCATGGGTGGAATTTTTAGCCTCTCAATAGTTTTTTTTAATTGTCCTCAGCACGGGTTAGTGCAAATAAAAAAATATAATCAAACTAAAATTAACAACAGTTTTAGTGTAGACGTGAAACTGAGATCCCCACACCAGGTAAGCCTGAATCGTGGGAGTTTATTAAAGACTTTTATTTAAATTTATTTTGCTCGACACGTTAAGAAGAAGATAGACTATATAAAGTAACCAAGACAGGCAGGCAAACTATTTGCCTAGTTTCACCGAATCCAATTATTCGATCTAAGCACTTGTTAGCCTATTACCTTGTCAAGTTCACAAGGACTCTGATTAACGTATAGGCAATCGCAGCACATGTTTAACTTTGTTGCTTGATGCAGTTTCGCTATCTAACTGTGTATCTAAAGCATGCTATTGAAATAATTCGAAACCGGAAACCGTTTCTTTAGTATCGATAAATAATTTGCTTTAAGTTTAAAATTCTCAATTATTTATTTTTATTTTTCATACAACATCACCGCTTCGTATTTTAGAATTGTATAAATAAAATTCCAGAAATATTTGAGAGTTACTGTTGCTTATAGACTGAAGATAAACTGAAGCAACGGTTGTCAAGGTTTTCGTCAATATTTTTAATCACATGGTGTGATTATCGACATCTCTCTTTATGTTTGTCTTCACAAGCTTGAATGGAAACTCAATTACGTTACGGGCGACTTTATGACGAAAAGGCAATAGTTAATTAGCCGCCGTCTGTACCCCATCAATATCACAAACAGATTTATCGCATGCTTCCCCTAGATGATGCCATAACTTCTACAAACCACTCCTTACTCCATAATTCAATTAATATAACTTACTCAAGATCGCCAACAGACTGCGCTTCAATCAAAGCAAATACCCATAAAAATATTCATAGACCTAATAGCAACAAATAGAATACAGTATCTTATACGAAGCCCGCCCTCTCATTACCCTGCCAATGTACGAAGTAGGGTTTAATTGCTAAAACCCAATAGCAACAACTCACCCCATATCTGGCCGGGTATTATCATAGCACTCAGCTGAATGGCAAAATTAGAAGATGGAATCTGTAATCACTTGTTATTAGTCCGACGCCGCAAGATGTATCACCTCATTACAATCAGACTAATAACACTACGTCTTGTCGGTTGCTAAGCTACTGTACGACTTTCAATTACTTTGAGTAAGTATGTGATTAAAGTAGCAAAAACTAAAAAATTGTACATTAGGTTTGAATTTTATACATTCATAGAGTTCTAAATACTTGAGCATCTTGAATGGAAATTATTATAATTTTAGGACAAAAATTCACGGATCTCGTGCCTCACACGACTATCGAGCACATTGGAAATGAATCGAGTCATAAATGTCATGTAAAAAATTTCGTTCTGACTTTTTGACTTTTGTCAAAAAGTTTAGACAACAGGGCAAACCCTTAACCCGATCTTTGTTTTAGGCTCAAATTGTAGGTGACTAAACTGTCCAGAGAATTATTTACTGAAATTCTTTAAATCATTCTTCGTTTCCAAAATATCGAGCGCCAAAATAAAAAAAAAAAAATATTTTTTTTATTTTCACTATATCAGCGATAACTTTTTTTGTTTTTGACTTTCTCAAAAAATTATTTTTGCACCGTGTAGCTTTCGGCGTCTTTAAGCCTTTTTTTAATATCATATCTCCACAGCTCTCTGAGATATAACGGGCTTGCACTTTTTGTTGAAATCGGAGCCTACACTGGAGCACTGTGTATTAGTAATAGTGTAATAATAAAGTCTATTGTTTTACCCACTGGGCTACCACCTGCAGCTTGGTTGGCTCCGTACGTATTGACTGGTCTTTCCTGTGGTCTATGGTATCGGTGCTAGGCCAGCCTCATCATCATCATTCAGCCACAAGAGGTCCACTGCTGGACATAGGCCTCCTCCATGGATTTCCAAAAAGACCGGTTGGAAGCGGCCTGCATCCAGCGCCTTCCTGCCACTTGAATGAGGTCATCTGTCCATCTTGTGGCTGGTCGTCCTACGCTACGCTTGCCGATATGTGGTCTCCATTCGAGAACTTTTCGGCCCCATCGGCCATCAGTTCTGCGTGCTATGTGCCCCGCCCACTGCCACTTCAACTTACTAATCCACTGGGCTATGTCGACGACTTTCGTTCGTCTACGGATCTCATCATTTCTGATTCGATCTCGTAGAGAAATTCCGAGTATAGTCCTTTCCATAGCTCGATGCGTGACCTTGAGCCTTCTTATGAGGCCCATAGTGAGAGAGCACGTTTTAGTGCCACAAGTCAAGCTTCAGTGCCATAGGCAAGCCTACTCCACTTAAAAAACAAAGCACTGCAGCGTCCGAATGGTCCCTTCACCCATCTAATGTGAGTGATGGAGCCACTGTAGCGCTGTATAAAACATCTCATTACCTAGATGCAGAGGTCAAAGTTAATAATAAAGTATTAAGAATAAGTGTTATTTGTAAAAAACTCTCCTAAAATTCTGAAGCACATGCTTGGGTAAAGGCAAAGACTATTTTAACTAAATTTTAGGAGTGTTCCATAGAAAACATATTTTTAAACTGAATGCTTAGAATAAGCGCCTAATCAAATGAATGTCTGTGTGTTTTTCTTAAACTCTTTAATCTTAAAGAGTAATTTGACACATTACCTAAAAGGAAATGTACTTTAATTCAATTGATGTAATGGCTGTTTCCTTTATTCAATCCGTCGATAAATATGCCTACTCACAGTTAATATTTTACTCAAGTAAATTATATGGAGGAACTGCCGATCGCTTAAAGGAAGCAGCTAATAATTCATTTAATAGTAGTTTCATTCTTGAGATTCACATTCACAGTAAAACTACACCCGAACTCTGGCAAACCTGGTATCTGTCTACCCCTTCAGGTGTTTTATGTAGCGTATATACGGCCCACTGCAGGGTACAGGCCTTCTCTCAGAAAGAGAGTATGTTCTTAATTACCACGCGTGCCCACCGCGGATTGGCAATTTCAAGTGCTGTGACCACCTCAGACACACAGGTTTCCTTACTTTGTTTTCCTTCACGGTTAGCGAGTGGTATTGCTACTACAACTTCTCAAATGTATGTAACTTAGAAAACAAAGTAATTGGTACGTGCCGGGATTCGAACCCACGACCTTCCGAATGTGAGGCCGGCGTTCTACCACCGCTCCTATACGGGTAAACTTGAGAATTTAACTACCTGTACAAAACCCAGGCAAAAACTCGTAACATATACGGTTAGTAACAAGTTCAATTGCCATGAATTAAATGCAAATTACGGGCTTCTTTGTCTTAATTGGACGAGGCATTGACCGCGATTGGTCTATGAAGTAGCATTTAAAATTACTCTCCAAATAGCTAAGAAGAGCCTCTTTCACGGATACCTTCTCAACTGCTTTATTGAAAAACTAAGCTCTTAAACAAGTTTTTGTTTGATGCATATTTTACTGTCTGACTTTAAAAACACGAATCCTCTAAAACAGTCCTTAAATGCGTTTTAAACTGTCTGCCGTAAAAGGAAATACCATCTTAAACTGCATTTGAAGAGTGTCTTAAGAAATCCTGTTTTTACAAATTTTAATAAGACTGTTATTATATGTTTTAGGTATACTTCTTTTTTACCCTATATACGAGTACGTCCCATTGCAGGGCACAGTTCTTCTCTCAGAGAGAGAGTATGGGCTTAATTACCACACGTGCCCACCGCGGATTAGCAATTTCAAGCGCTGAGGTATGTGAACACCGCAGACACTCAGGTAACCTCACGATGTTTTCCTTTACGGATGTTTCTTAACACGAAACTTAAATTATTATCATATTATTTTAACGTTTGACGCGAAATCCTTGCCGCCGCAGACCGAGCGAGCGCGCAATTATCCATAGTTTAATTGTCTACATTCATCGTAAAATTAAATTAACAGCAATCTAGAATGAAATCTGAGCTGCGGGAAGAGCGATAACAAATTATAAGTCCATGATTTTGATTACAGTTAAGATAAACCTGGAAACAAAGACTGTGAATGCAGTAGATGTCAATTGACATTTAATTGAGAAGTACATATTAGATACTGAGCGGTGGTAGCCTAGTGGGTAGAACATTGGAGTCGGAAGCGAGAGACCCAGGTTCGATTCCCAGTGCGGGCATGTACCTATCACTTTGTTTTTTCTAAGTTCTGTACATTTGTGAAGTTATAGTAGCAATACCACTCGCTAACGGTGAAGGAAAATATCGTGAGGAAACCTGAGTGTCTGAGCTATTCATATACCTCAGCGCTTGAAATCGCCAATCCGCGGTGGGCACGCGTGGTGATTAAGCCTATACTCGACTCTCTGAGAGAAGGCCTGTGCCCTACAGTGGGACGTATATATGCTGCTTGTGACATACTTACATATAGTTATAAGAATCTTTGTTACTAACATTTTATGGTACAGATGCTTTAAATAAATTTATTATTATAATGATATATACATAAACGTATCCCAGAGGAGTAGACAGAGACCAGGGACCGCCACTTGCCACGATCCTGACAGATCACATTCGCTTCCTCAACATTCATTAGTCGTTGCATGCACACACGCCGGTTTCGGGTACTTTTTATCTTGCCCTTTGCTAATAATTGAGAAGTAATCTAAAATATGTTAATTTGGATGGAAGAATGTTAAAAGTTTAAAGCGTTTTATTAAAATTATGACCTTTTGCTCTTCCTGTATGTGCACGTAATTATTGAGAGTGATTGGTTTTTTTTTTCATAGTATATGAATATATCCTATAAAAAAAGCAATCACTCTTACAACGAGAAACTCTAAAGTCTTACCAAACTAAAACAACAACAGTACAATTTATAAAAACACAATTTCTCTAAAATACTTCTCAACTGCAGTTTAAATAGTCTTTCGTTAAGGAAAGGACCAACTAAAGCTTTTGTAAATAAGACTATTAGTCTATTGTAGTAACTAGTAGGTTTGTATGTAATTAACAAAGACCTACCTACTATATGGAATGTCCACTTTCATCGATATCAGATGTTTAATCGCCTCACGATTGGGCAATTACATAAATCTCGAACAGTTAATTACAAATGGAAGCACTGTTTCCTTTCGCAGCGCGATTTTCCAACATCCCTCAGGAAAAATGGTTTAATTAATTTGGCCCATATTTCGTTTCCCCAGTTAATTGGTAAGAAGAGATGGCTCGATAAATTAGAGTGAGCGATAGACTTGGCTGGTCATTTTGCACTCGTCTTTATAGTCTTTCGGCGGTGATAATAAAGCTGAAATTGGAATGAGAAGTGTTAGGTTGTGTAGTGTCTACACAGCTTGAGAACGGAAGCCAGAAGATTCTTGGCAAGGAATGTGATGGTAATTATTTGCGTTGTTCGTTATTAATTGTATTTTATCTTCCTTACCTCTAGTTCAACTTACTTCTAGTTTGACTGAATATTATAACATGAGTCATCTTTGTAGTATTCGGCAAACTGATATTATTTCAAGGGGGAAGATATGTTTAAGTTACGACATTTTTTATGAAAATTATCTTTAATAATATCATCATCATCAACCCATTATGTCCCCACCGAGGGGCACGGGTCTCTTCCCTGAGGAAGGTATAGGCCATACTCCACCACGGGGGCTAAGTCCGGATTGGTGGAGGCTTGTAGACTAGTGTCTCGTCTACTGTCAGAAGTTGTCAAGCCGCCCTAAGGCCTCTAACTTGGCTTAACGACTGCCATCTATTGACGGCAGCCGGCACCAACAGCTTATCGTGCCTTGCGAAGCACGGAACCGCTCGGAAAAATGCCACTAGCGTTAGGCATAGACGGCGACCCATCCATGCACTGAACGCGGCCTGTGTTGCTTAACCTTCGTGATTGTTTAAGATCACTCAGGCAGCCGGGGCTATGAGCGATAATAATATGTTAGAATCAAACTTGACAAAAATGCACTATATTAGTGACTGGTGACTGGTTTTGGAAAACATATTTAGAGCAATTTGTATGTTTACCTACTGGGAAAAGTACAACCAAATATAATTCATATAATTCATTATCTCTAGGTTACACACCAGAAAACAAAATACATTAAAAGGTATATCTAAGTGTTGCAGTATACAATTGGCGGTCTTATAGCTAAAAGCGATCCAGCTAGCCTTAGGACGGATAGAACTGAGAGATGAAGAGAGTAGGTAGGTATGAAATATATTAGAAGGATATGTACATAAATTAAATGAATTACAGATAATATTGAAAGCATTAGAGTACATAAAATAAAAAAAAAATAAAAAGAAAACAAGGACTTAATACAAATATACATCGATGTCTTCGGTTATCTTATCACTATTAAAGAAGCAAAAGAAAATTAATTAAGAAATAAACAGATAACTATTCGTGTTCACGCTAACTGTGAAGGTAAACATCGTGTGGAAACCCGCGGCTTCGTTAGCTCCACAGGTATTGACTTGTGATTCCTGTGGGCTAGGCCGACTAAGCTGTCAGGATGGAATCTTTAAGACTACGCCTTGCAGAAATCAAACCTGAAATCTCTAACTGTGAGCTAATACTCGTATGTTAACATGTTGGCTTTAAGTTAAGCCAACCAGACAGTTCGAAGTAGTTGCAAGTCTGATTTTAGAACCAGCTGCAAACTACAACTCGATTAAAATTGCGTTTCAATCTAAAGAGCCAACTCCTTGAGGCTACAAATTATTCCTCGATATCATAATTATACAGAAAACTACTCTTAGCTACTGTGTAGGAAAATTATCTTCACGTTAGAACTTACGTATCAAAATAGTACAATTTCTGCGTTGAAGCTTCCGTAACTGGTAATAACGTGGCCTATACACAATGATACACAAGTTTTTTGGTGTGTAATAGAGACATTTTTTTATTTTTTTCGTGTCAAGTCCACAGCACACCAACCTTTAAATACGTGCACTCTAATCAGTTACGTTAAAGACGACTTGGCAACAAAAATATAAAGGTTGACCCAACAGCAGGTCAACATGATAATATTAGGGGTTAAAGTATGAAATTGCCGTTTTATTGCAATAGGTTCTTTGAATTGACATAGAATCTTCATGGTTTGAGGTTTTCGAATGAAACTTTTTTCAAATGGTGATAAAAAAATACGAAAAATGGGTGCCTCATAATCACTCGAATTTTCGCAGTATCCATCTTTCTTGTCTAAATTGAATAACAAAAACAATTGAAAGTCGATATTCAAATGTTTCACATTTTTTAAAAAAAGAACATCATAGAAACCATTTGAAAAAAGTTTCATTCGAAAACCTCAAACCATGCAGATTCTATGTAAATTCAAAGAACCTATTGCAATAAAACGGCAATTTCATACTTTAATCCCTATTATATTGTCCTACATCTTGGCACGTCATCATAAGCAGCCTATACACGTCCCACAGTAGGGCACATGCCTTCTCTCAGAGAGTGTGGGATTAATCACTACTTGTGCACACCAAGGATTGGCGTTTTCAAGCGCTGAGGTATGTGAATAGGTCAGACACTCAGGATTCCTCACGATGTTTTCCTTTACCGTTAGCAGGTAAGGGGGAGTTATTTTATTGCTCAGTGGTACTTTGTACGATCTGAGGCAGATTGCTGACAGCGGCTGTATTAGATATTGCCGAGGATAGACAGAAGTGACATGCTTTCGGGGGGTCTACTATGTCGAGAGATGGACGAATACGGGCTGATTGAAGTAGTTTGTAAGTTTACACACAAACGGATTACTCATAATCGATATTATCGATACATACCGATACGAATCGATATTATCGCCAACAAACTGTCACGCAGTTTGGCGAATAATTTATAAAATTTAAAACTGCGATACCAACGTAAGTCAATAAATTAATAAAATATATATTTACCCCTATTTAAACGTCTGCTATTTTTCCTGGTGCATGCTTATGTGGTTCACTATTTTTGCACGGAATAATGAGTTCCGTTGGAACAAAATACCACAAAAAGCGGGATTTGTGCCTGTCACGTACAAAGTTTTGCATCTGAACCTCGTCACAATTCTTCAAAATATGTCTTTCTTTTGCTTCCGTAATCCAACGACCTGACTCGCGTGGAGTGTCATCTATCAACCAAAATTGTAATTATGCTTCTATTCTATTCAATCTGTCAAACTTGAGCGAAGAATTTCAGAATAACCACCCTAACAGTTCGCAAGGTCTGATCGCTACCGACACATGCGCATTGCGGCGCTGGCTGGGTGTTCCGCCGCTGACACCGCATGGTGAGGATTCTATTAACTCTCAAACGAAGATTAATAGCCAGGATTCGAAAACTCGACTACTCGAGGGTTTAATCGGGTATATATGGCGCTACGCGTATAGCTGGCGACGGCAACAATCTCGCTTTGGACACGTGGTGATTAAAACGTATACTCTCTGCTACATTTATATATCAGAAATGGCTGAGTAGTTCTAAAAACAAACCTTTATCCAACTTCAGTATTGAACCACAAGGCTCATGTGCCATGTTTCATGCGTATAAACTGAAACTAGAAAATTCCATTCCCCAAAAATGTTTGGCCGCGGAATTCATCAAACTAAATAAAAAAACTTTCATTCAATGCAAACGTTTTGGTCAATTAAATACTCAATTAAATCCTTACCTTGATTTAATGCCTACTAACGAGAAATATGAAAATTGAACCCACCACAAGGAACGCTTAAAATATTGTACGCGTTCCGCAATCAATATTTAACGAGATCGATTATGTAATTTGTAATTTATCTATTTCGCATAAACAGGCAACGCCTGGGGTCGCAGCGGCTAACTAGCCAATCTTCACGGCTAGCGTATCATTAATATTGGTCTAGCCACTGCGGTGTATTTGTCGTAGTCCTAAATGGTAACTCTAACGTCCTTCTAATAAAACCTTTTTCGTACTGGATCTGCACGCTTGTGCGTGTATCCACGAAATATTTAAATAAAATTAAATTGTGCCTCTTCGTTACTATCTAGGTTTAATTACTTATACAGGCCAAGTCTTCCTACTTTTTTTTATGCGGCCTTTATATGTCTCATTGCAGGGCACAGGCCTTCTCTCTGATACTTGTATGGATTTATTCTGTGCTAAATATATAATTATGGACTATTGGCCTCATAAGAAGGCTCAAGGTCACCCAACGAGCAATGGAGAGAGCTATGTTAAGAGTTTCACTGCGCGATCGAGTTAGGAATGAGGAGAGCCGCAGAAGGATCCGAGTTACTGATATAGCTCGCAGAATTGCTCAGTTGAAGTGGCAGTGGGCGGAGCACATAGCTCGGAGAACTGATGGCCGTTGGGGCGAAAAAGTTCTGACCTGGCGACCGCGGACCGAACGACACAGCGTGGGAAGGCTTCCCACCAGATGGTCAGACGACCTGGTTATGGTAGCGGGGAGTCGCTGGATGCGGGCGGCACGAGACCGGGAAGCTTGGAAAACCATGAGGGAAGCCTATGTCCTGCAGTGGGCGTAGAATGGCTGATGATGATGATGTTGATGATGAAATATATAATAGTCATAATTGAAGGCTTAAGATCAATATTGACTACGCTAACATAATTGTACATTCAACCACGGTTGCAAGATGAAGTTGATGACGATTGTATATAAAATTGCTTTTGGTAACGCACTCAAGATCGATGTCAGTTGTGATAAACCGTTTTATTAATTGGGTCCATACGGCTTACTAGCGCCAACCAAAAAACTAAATCGAACTTATTAAAATATACATACATAAACTCACGCCTGTATCCCAGAAGGGTAGGCAGAGACCAGGGACTGCCACTTTCCACTATCCTGACAGATCACTTTTGCTTCCTCAACATTCATTAATCCTTGTATGCACGCACGACGGTTTCGGATACTTTTTATCTTGCCCTTTGCTAAAATATATGTTTGGAATTAAATTACTTTCTTTCTTTTATTGAATAGTTTGGCAACAGAATTTGAATCATCATCATCATCAGCAATTTGACGCCCACTGCAGGACATAGGCCTCCCAAACATACATATTTATTATGGCAATTGATTTGAGGTCACTTGTAAAGGTGAGTTAATTCTATCATAAAAATTTTTTTTTTTTCCATACCCACATTCAAAAGACAGCGTTATCACGTTTCCTTTATAAAATGTCCTATGCTATTTGCGACTTCCAGCAAATATCGATCCAGTATTTACATCTATGGAGAAACTTGCTCCAGATTTTGATTTAATTAGAGTCAGACCAGACACGTTGACGGCTAAATTGTTAGAAGTAAATAATCGATGGGTGGATTTAAATAAACATTCGAGATTGGTTAATGGTTTTATAATATCACGGGGGGAGCGCCGCAGTTGCCAATCATGCTGTGGAGTGGGTAATTGTGTGTCAATCTCTTTAGCTACACTGTTGCTTGAAGAATCGTTGGGCGGAACGGCCGTCGTCTGTTATTAGTAAACAGAAAGGTAAATAGAAAATTACTTGGGCCGATTTTCATAAAACTACAATTGGAACATTGGGTATTCCTTTTAATCTGTAGTTAAATCGACTTTGCAATGTCCATCGAATTGTCATAGTAAACCATGAATTGTAGTTGTACGAAACAGGCCCCCGATCTTTGGTTGAATGATAGATAATGCTAAGAGCATTAAGGCCGCCACATTGCTATTATATCTTTTTACTAATGTGCAATAAATGGATTTATAATAACAACAAATCGAAGATGATTATCGGTCAGGTTAGTTAGTTTAAATTTACGTGCGAGGCGTATCTAATCAGTTTTCTAGAAGTTAAGTTGTGTTGAAATAAAGTAAAATGCCGTCATCTTCAAGTTACACTAAGCTAATTTTCATGCGTATCGTCTTTACACTTAGGTAACTATTAAGTGTATGTCTATCCATCAATCCATGAAAGACGCCCATTGTTGGTCACAGGACTCTTCAACGTCACGCCAACTTCCTCCATCACAGGATCTTTATATGCACTTACAAATCAAAGTCCATCCTGTTCTTTATATTATTATGTTAATAAATTCGATTGATTTTCATGACATCATAGTTAAACTAGGTATTCATTTCAAAATCTAGATCATTTGGAGAAAAAATGGACAAATAACTCAAAACTCAGTCTTTTATTTGGTCCTTAATTAACATTAAGTTCATTTTGTATCAATCTGTTTAGCTACACTGTTGAGTTCACATATTATTCTAAAACCAACTCGTCCATTGAAGTGGCTTTAAAATGGGAAAAACATGGGAAAATTCACAATGAAATTATTAATTCTGAGGCGGTTACAAATACAAAGATGCCAAGTTCATAAACCATTAAATTGCCTATAAACAACCAACGTGAATTTTGCCAACAGAGACAAAGGCTATAAAGACATTATAATGCCTATTCAGTCCCTTATCGAACGATCTTTTGACTGAATAGCGTGGATGAAATCATTCTACGTCTGGTCTATGATGAATGTCCTATAGAACAATCCATTTCAGCTAGCACATTCATCATGTAGCTTACAGTTAATGCTGATAGAATAATATATTAAGTGTCTCTCGTTACAAGTTGAGGAATAGCTCAAGGGATCTACTCCAGGTGGGTGAAATAAATTTTGATTTATAATTTAGGTGTGGAGCCCACTGATCTGGCGTCTGGTTCGGGCATGGCGCGGACATCATCCTGTTTCATTCAAATATCTTACCAAATACACGGTCATAAGGTCATTATTTGATCACACTCAACGGCCTTTCGTCGGACGTGCTATGCCCGCGCCAGGTCCGTGCCATGTCATATCAGTGGGCTCCGCGCCTTAGATTGTTTACCGTATAAAAAAGACATGAGAAAAAAATGTTTCAATGTACACCGGAACTTAAAAAAATTACACTTATGGATAAAGATTTACTCCTTGCCTTTCATTAAGAAAAATCATATTTTTATGACTGTACAATACTAGAGGTCCCTTTAACGCGTTACCGCGCTTAAAAGTTACATGACTAATTTATGTCACATTTTTCATGCTTTCAACTCACTATCAAAACCTACAGAGCACTTACTCCGCTGGCAAAATTCATGAAATTTGAGAAGGAAGAAGATCTCATAGTACAAGTAAATTAAAAAGTCTGTAAGTTGATCATGAAAATAAAATTTACTGTTACAAATTTAATTTGCAGTTAGTGCAGAAAATTAAAATCTCCAACTCTAAAGCGATTAATTGTTTGTTAAAAACCCTAAGCACGTGAGTCCAACTCGCTTTTGTCCGGTTTTTATATACTGAGAGTAGTAGATACCGCGGCCGCGGTGTTCTATGCAGTGGAGGGTCATTCTTCAGTCCAATTAGCTATGAACGTTACATCGCTGCCCGCGGCTACTGACGGCTTCACGGACAATTTATAGCTAGCTATGAGGGCACAGACGAATGTGTATAGGAAAAAGTCGCAGTAAATTTTCCTCCGGATGTGCTAGATGGCTGCTAATGTGTGTGATGGTGTTTCTAAAATTTTATTCCATTTTAGACGCGCATTTCTTTACATAAAGTTTTTTACGCTTCTGAACAGCGTAACTGGTAAATTCATAAATATTCATAGAGATCTTATTTTACTTCATTGTCAACCTTATCAGTCCACCGCTGCCCACTGCTGAGTATAGGCCTTTTCTCCCAAATGGCATCTCTCATATAATAAATAAAATAAAAATTTGGTTTCAAACCACAAAAAACAAAGATTTTTGTTTGCATCTGCGATCAGTCCTAAGACTATAAGCAGATTTTTGCACGAGTTTGTCGTAAAAATAAATTTAATTATATAAATTATACCTTTCTAGATTGATTACCACGAAGAACCGTAACATGTGGGTATTAAATATTACTTTTGGGGCTCCAATAACCAAGTACGGGATTAGAGAAAAAGTTATAAACTTACCTATTTGGTGGTTTTAACAACTATGAGTTATTAATCCTCGTCACGTAGGTATTTATATTCTACCTGTTCCAAATACTACTTAAAAAAGGTATCTTTATTGATAACTATTTATGAGTAGTAGTAGACAAAAAAAATCATAAAAAGGTATCTAAATGTATAAAGATAGTATTTGGAACAGGCAAAATATAAGTACCCAAATGACCAGGATATATAACTCGGAGTTGTTAAAACCACCAAATAGGTAAGTTTATATTTTTTTGTCTAATCCCGTAATTGGTTATAGAGCCCTAAAAGTTACCTTAAATACCGAAATGTTACAGTTCTTCGTGGTAATCAAACCCGTGCAATGCAGTGGCGGTCTTTAATCACCAGCGACGCGAGCCCGGAGCGTCGTGTAACTCATTGCGCTGCCGTGTGTCTCGTAAATTTTGTAGTGTAATTAAAACACTGCTTGATGCCCGCTTGTATTGCACGGTGAAGGAAAAAGTTGAAATTGAAAAAAGTTTTTTCAGATACCACAACACACATAAAATCTTACAAATAATAAAACGCGAAACCAGGAAACACGCTTAAAGTAAAAAGTAATAATAAATAAACGAATTCTAAACAATCACACAGTAGTGGTGAAGTGATATGGTGGAGACGCCGTGTGCCATGGTACAAGAAAAGGGTCTTGACTCAGCACATGTCACAAGTTCCCGATTGACAACCCGTGACGCTGGTATTCTGTCAGAACCTACGTAAGTGACGGACGAACAATCAACGCAAGCAATTTTGAACGGAAACTAAAAAATGCCTGAGTACATGAAAAAAGTGTTAAAAATAATCAATGAAAAAATCTAAATCTATCTAACGTCAATTTCTAGGCTAATCTAAGGTAGCCTTATCAAGAGTGCACAATAAGAAAAACCTGCCATTCAAAATAGAAACATGGGTAGGTATACCCATAATAAATCTGTTATTTTGTAACTAATACTATTTAAGAGATCTAAATAGATGGGGCATAATATAAATATAAAATTACGGGTAGGCAAATAAGACTTAAATTAATTCAAGTAATAAATATTTCATGCATTTCATGAAAATTGAGCATTGTGATGTAAATGCGCAGTGGATAAATAAATAGATACATTACTTACATGTTTGAATTACAGTCAGTTTTACACGTTTGAGTTACAGTCAGTTTTACATGTTTAAGTTACAGTCAGTTGTACATGTTTGAGTTACAGTCAGTTTAAACTTTATAGTCTCCATCTTTACATACGTACATTCTAATCAGATACATGTTTACATGTTTGAGTTACAGTCAGTTTTACATGTTTGAGTTACAGTCAGTTTAAACTGTATGGTCTCCATTTTTACATACGTACATTCTAATCAGATACATGTTTACATGTTTGAGTTACAGTCAGTTTTACATGTTTGAGTTACAGTCAGTTTAAACTGTATAGTCTCCATTTTTACATACGTACATTCTAATCAGATACATGTTTACATGTTTGAGTTACAGTCAGTTTTACATGTTTGAGTTACAGTCAGTTTAAACTGTATAGTCTCCATTTTTACATACGTACATTCTAATCAGATACCTTAAGGGTGAGTGCAACAAAAATGTAATGGTTGACCTGGGCCACGTTTCATAACACTACAATGCATAGTTTATGACATCTCGATGTACATTGCGCCGAATAGCACAATTTAGTCTTACTGCTTGTGAATCTGTGGGTTAATCGGCTATGCCATGTACATTGAACAATGTACAATGTACATTAATAGTAAACTATGAATTCTAGTTCTATGAAATAGGCCCTGCTGTAGACTAGACACGGGCCCTCATTTTGAAACAAAAACTCATCTTGCGGAGGTTGCTTCAACTAGGGTTGAGTTTGAGTCGAACAACCTTTTTAATAACGGGGAACATACCTCAAAATTCGATTGGATTGAAAGCAAATTTGTTCCTGACTTATGATTAGGACATGGGATTTCGACACAAATATAGGGGGTTAAAATTAACGGAAAATAATTAATAATAATAATGATAATTTTTTTTATTTCCACACAACACGAACACTTGTCCTAGTTCCAAACTAGGACACTTATGCCCTGTGTTATGGTACCCAGGCAAGGACATCACAAATATAGAAATACACCCAGACTGAGGCCATGGCCCGGTTCATGATAATCATACTGATCCTTCAGATAAATTTAATTCCAGTGATCGTTACAACACAAAAACTTTTAATTGTGTTGATCTATGAATTGGAATGACAAAACGATACTAGGCAAATCATTTTAAAAGATATCTATACCTACATCCAAATTGTCAATGGAAATTGCCACTTAATACAACTTATTGGTTTATATTGGTTATGCGAATGAATCAAAATATCTATTGACTATTGACAGAACAAAGTGGTATATTATCTTATCAGCTTTACTCTGACTGTCTTATGCATTCATCATATTTTTTATAGAATACAGCCGCAAAGTAAACTTAAACAGAAGTTTGGATTGGGTTTGCAATTTAGGTGGACGGAAAGTACGATAGTGAGTTTGTATGAAAAATGTCGTCTAAATTGTCACATCTTTTGACTACAGATATTGTATGGAATCGCTCGTAGCCCCGGCTGCCTGAGTGATCTTAAACGATCACGAAGGTTAAGCAACACAGGGCGCGTTCAGTGCATGGATGGGTTGCCGTCATGTTGCCGTCTATGTCTAACGCTAGTGGCGTTTTTCCGAGTGGTTCCGTGCTTCGCAAGGCACGTTAAGCTGTTGGTGCCAGCTGCCGTCGATAGATGGCAGTCGTTAAGCCAAGTCAGATGCCTTAGGGCGGCTTGACAACTTCTGACAGTAGACGAGCCACTAGTCTACAAGCCTCCACCAATCCGGACTTGGCCCCCGTGGTGGAGTATGGCCTATACCTTCCTCAGGGAAGAGACCCGTGCCCCTCGGTGGGGACGTAATGGGTTGATGATGATTGTATGGAATTGGGTGCATTAACGGGTTACTCCACTAATCCCCATAACTAACTGCATAGTGCTTGTGGGATTTTGGCGGAATTCGGCAAAGTAATTTTCACATTTTAATGTTCTTTTGATTACATTAACTATCTTTGGTTCCCGAGGAAAACGGTCTTGATAGATAACAAAGTGATCCGTTAAAGGAACCGTTCTTAGGGCTCCGTACCCGAAGGGTGCCAAACGACTTAACCCTTAATCAAACTGTTGCGACTGTATGTGACATAATACAGATAAAATAGATAAAAGACCTTCTGCTTTCAATGAAACAAACATGCTTCGGAAGATGTAATAGTGTATTATTGGTACAATATGTAATTATAAGTACTTATATTCTTGTAAACTCTCACTATACATATTTGTTACTTCACATAGCATTATATTTCAGATTCTCTTTTTTTTTTTGTACATGCATCTACCGACTATATTTTTGCTGCAATACACTCCATCCAAAGGTTGTCTGGAAGAGATCGCTCTAAGCGATAAGACCGCCAATTGTATACCACTACTTAGATATAAAAAAAAGTTGTGCAATAAAGTGTTCTCTATCTATCTATCTATCTATCTATTTAAAGATAGAGACATGTAATTGTCAAACATGTGTACAGAAAGGTGGAATTAACATATTAGTGGTTAAAGTATGAAATTGCCGTTTTATTGCAATAGGTTCTTTGAATTGACATAGAATCTTCATGGTTTGAGGTTTTCGAATGAAACTTTTTTCAAATGGTTTCTATGATGTTCTTTTTTTAAAAAAATGTGAAACATTTGAATATCGACTTTCAATTGTTTTTGTTATTCAATTTAGACAAGAAAGATGGATACTGCGAAAATCCATCTTTCTTGTCTAAATTGAATGTGTGATTTTTGAATACGAGTTCCGACGCGGAACTAACGCGGCAGAAACAGCCCGCAATATCAATGCTGCGTTTGGAGAGGGGTCTACTAATGAACGCACCGTGCGCTTTTGGTTTAAACGCTTTCGTGATGGAAATTTCGACTTAAAGAACGAGCCACGAGGAAGACCGCCCACACAGGTGAATAACGATGAATTAAGAGAGATAGTGGAAGCCGACCCTAGTCAAACTACCCAGGAATTAGCGGCATGGTTTAACGTTACCTTTCATTCGAAAATCTCAAACCATGAAGATTCTATGTCAATTCAAAGAACCTATTGCAATAAAACGGCAATTTCATACTTTAACCCCTATTATTTAGTTCAGCATGTTTTGCCATAATAGGTGTACAAATTTTTATAATGATTGATAATAATAGCATGACATTATATTACATTAACAATTATATTTATCAATTTTATAATATACTATATTACATTTATCATTTTTTTTCTAAATTCTTTCAGATATTACCTTGTCTATCTATCAAACTTATACACGCATCTGAAGATCAATGATAGGTACTAAATAATAGAACCTCTGTCTTAGATACCTACTTATGGTAAAACCCGCAGAAACAACGGACAATGGCCTAAGGAGGAGGGGAGGGGACGACCGTTTCGCATAGATATGTATATTTATTCAATGTAAATCAACGCCCACCCACTCGTGCGCAGCGTCCTTGCATGTACAGGTTGATATTGTTTAGAATTTACATTTCCGTGTAAATATTTCATAGAGAAATGTAACATGAGTAAAAGCGTGAAATGGTTTTATTCACTCGTCTAATAGGAATTCGATGGCCGCTGCGTAAGCTGTAACAGAGACAAATCCGTAATACTACTTACAGGCAGCTGTGGTAAATCACGTACCGGGTGGCATTTTAGTGCAACTTTAAAGGGGCTTTTTACTCATAAATAAACAACTTTTACTATGGGGCCAAACAAATCAGAGCAAAAAATAAATGAGCTGTTCTATGCATAAGATAGAAGCAGTACTGCACCAAATGTATGAAACAGCTGATATATTTTTTGCTCTGATTTGTTTGGCCCCATAGTAAAAGTTGTTTGTATTGACGAGTAGAAAGATCCCTCAAAGTTTATCAGGTGACTAAAATGCCGCCCGGTATTAAACGGGTCTAACCGCGATTATTTATTAGGTAAAATTTAATTACCTTTGATTCCCGACGTTATTAATCGCGGTTAGACCAGTTTCATATATTACTATGTAAGAGCATCGCAAGTCATTAAAAATACTGCGGTAAATAATATAGATGTTGAGCAGTAATTGAACTGCAAAGTGGGTTACTAGGGACTGCAAGTGATGTAAATTGCTTCGCCCAGCCAACAGTCCAAAACCGATGTCGCTGCCTGTACGTAATACAGAGAAGTTTGTAAAGAGGCTCGAAATTTCGCCGATGCCTACACTTGCCCATTAGCTCAGTTGGGAGAGCGCTGGCACGGTTGGCAAGAAGTCGCGGGTTCAAGTCCCCGCATGGGTGGATTTTTTAGCCTCTAAATGGGTTTTTAGTAATTGAACTGTTGTCTCGCTTATATGCTGACTTATGCTTCCCTTTTGTTGACGTCCGTGCGTGTTGTATCCATTTTAATCATCCTCACCATCAGACATTTGACGCACACTGCAGGACATGGGCCTCCTTCGTGGTTTTCATGACCATGAGGGGTTTTGCCATAATCGCCACGCTTGGCAGGCGGGTTGGCGATCGCAGTATACGGTTGGAATCTCAGGAAGATGCTGCTGCCCGTCTCCTGGTAATTGATTTCCTTAGTCGCCTTTTACGACATCCACAGAGGGAAATGGAGTGACGCTATTCTTAATCCGGCGCCACACCGATGATCAAGACGAGCGTCCCTTCTAATGACCAATCGTTTTAATGATATTCACAAAATTTTGTGAATGTTCGGGTTTTGTGGTGCCTCTTTCTTTGTTCTAAATAAATGACTTATCATTGACACTAGAGAGTCATAAATAAGGAAAGAACATTATTTAATTCTGTAAACTTGCGATTCTTAAAATAACTAGGTTCCGCAGAAAGGTCACTTGATTTGTGCAAATCACATTTTGCACTAAATCGTTGAATTATTTTGTCTGTTAAAAAATTTCTCAGTTACAAATACTATTATGTTATTTATTTCTGTTAGGAAGATTAACAGCCGCACAGAAGTTGTACATAAAATAAATTAATAGCTAAAGGCCAATATAAAGCTGCACTTCCCTATTTAGGATTAATTGGGACAGTTACGGTACCTTCAGAAGCTAGAAGCTTAAAGTGAAGATAAATCTTGGATTTGAAAGTAATCCTAGGCCCAAACTAGGAAATACTGAGCTATGCTAACCAGACAAGGACATCACAAACATGGAAACACACCCAAACTGAGGCCATGTGTACAAATGCACGCGGCCCCCCGTGGGAATCAAACCCACAGCCTCTAGCATGGTAAACAGACGTGATGCCGCTAGACCAACGTGGCAGTCAGGTTTAGATGAAAAATGAAAATGATAAATATTTATTTCTGAAACAAAATTTTACAAACGTATTTTACAAGGTTGGGACCTCCTTTTAAGTAAGAATAAGAATAACATTATTTTATAGCCACATACAAAAGTGTTTAAATAAACATAAAGTAACTCAAACTTTGAAAGGGACTGAATATTGGCAACATTTAACATTCTGCCAATAATATCGTATAAGTAAGTGCATACTGACTCATAGCAAAGGTCGTGCGGACATGGTTGCGTCTACAAGGTGCATTTGTTCTTCGTCGTGAAGGCAAGTGTATGACACTAGTGCATATGTTTAACAAAAGTATTTTTATTAGTGTTCCATAGCCTTTAAAGCAAACGCCGCTATTAACTGTGCTCTTTGACTGCAAATCTACATGTATGCCAATCTCTTCCAGATAGGGACATTGTAGCACGTCTTCACTACATGTCCGTCAATGAATACGGCGTAGTAGTAATCTCTTCTATGTAGCGATTAATGAGAAAACTCCTTGCGCATTCCTAGGTCGATTGGTGGGAACTTGCTTGTTGTCAATGTGGTATCTAGACACGCAGCAGTGTGTGAAGCCAAGTTGGAGTCAAAAAGTTACCAGCCGTGGGTATTTCAAAAGCCACAACCACTTTTAACCATCCGTATCTCAATATCTATTAGAGCTTCAAAGTTTTATTTGGCATAGTGGTAAGCCATAAGAGGACTTAGAAATATAAGAAGGATAAAACCTGAAAGCAAAATATTATGGCATATTCATCATCACCATCATTCAGCCACAAGAAGACTACTGCTGGATGGACATAGGCCTCCTCCAGGGATTTCCAAAAAGACCGGTTGGAAGCGGCTTGCTTCCACCGTCTTCCTGCCACTTAAAATGTTATATTATATTATACCATATTATAGTAGAAACTATCTAACAAGATGTCTATCAGGGCGCTGTCCTTCATATAAGTGGGAAACCGTTACATGTTATTTTCTTATTTCTTAGTGAGCTATATAATTGTTGTAGAAGCTTATTACAACTTGGCATCTACTTAGATCGCAGTTTAACACAAATCAGTACAACGCTAAACCTTCAGCCTAATCAAACCTAATCTTCCTAACAGAAATATATAGAAACAAATCATTACCATCATCATCATCATCATCATCAGCCATTTGACGCCCACTGCAGGACATAGGCCTCCTTCGTGGTTTTCATAACCATAAGGGGTTTTGCCATAATCGCCACGCTCGGCAGGCGAGTTGGCGATCGCAGTATGCGGTTGGAATCTCAGGAAGACGCTGCTGCCCGTCACCTGGTAATTGATTTCCTTAGTCGCCTTCTACGACATCCACGGAAGGTAATGGAGTGACGCTATTCTTAATCCGGCGCCACACGAAAAAAATAAAAATTAAATAAATAAAATAAACCTTCCTCGTCGATCTTGGCCCTTTTTTCAAAATATATGTTTGTAATCTAATTGCTACCTCTCCTGTCCCAGAACCGACGGAGTAAGTGGGGAACATGCTTCAAAATAAGATTGAAGTAATATTGTATTATGGTATTAATACAATAAAGGAAAGAAATCTCACAAAAAAATTAAAAATAAAACCCTAAAAATATTTTACTATCAGTGGCAATTTTTCTTTTAAGGTTGCACAAACCATGACTCGTTGACACCTGCACTTCCACTACACGGGATCTTGGTCTATAATGTAAACAGCCTGTATGGCATGCGCCCACGCGCACGGTCAGTCGCTTCGTGGATCGATGAATCAATCACAGGATAAAGGCAGGTCTATAGTAGACCATCATAATGGGGAACTCACCAAAAATTTAAATTGCAGTGACATTATATTAATTTATACCATAAAAGACGTAAAAACTCACGAATAATTTAAAAATAAAACCATGACATTTTTTTTATACTTTACAGGTCTCGAGAAATGCGAAAAAAAAGTTGCTATAATACAAAACCCAATTGATTTAGTTTTTTCATCGAATTCTAAACGTGTTCTAACAATGTGACACAAAAGAAGATAATTTTACAAGATATCTCAGATAATTATATCCGTCGCTGTCCGCAGCCTAGCTCAGAGACGATAAGTACTAGAAAGCCTAAATTTGTCATAGACATACATATTGATTGCGCCTACACCATAGTGTGGAGTACCGTTGGATTGGTCGTCCAAAAATATTGTGTGAGTAGGGGAACCATGTTTCGACTTAGGGATCCGTTTGAGAAACATTAAGCTTTAAAGCGCAATTTCCGTTAGAGTAGGGCGCCCCCTCCCCCTCTCCCAGCTAAACGGTTGATTGTAGAACAAAATCAAGGCAGTAGCACTAAGCTATGAATGCTAAGTAGGCTTTACAAGTTAACGAATAATGGGCGGCCAATTTTGTACAAATTCCATTGAGAATTACATTGATGAAATTGTTATTTTTGTAAGGGAGATAAAAACCCCTACCTTCTACAAAACCCTACATTGCGCATCGGCCGACACGCACTTGGCCGGTTTTTACATTATAATAAGGCTACAGTAGCCTTAAAGTCTTATTTATAAGAACACGATTCCTTAAACACTCCTCAGAGTCAGTTAAAATGGTTTGTGGTAAAGGAAAAGCCGTAACCACAGATTATTTAAACTATGAGGAGTGTTTTAGAGAAACTGTGTTTTTATAAATAACAGCGTTACACTTTTACCTTTACACCCGATTTGTACGGAGCATTTGAGCGTTGAGCAAGTGACAAGAATTACTTTTCGACGGGTTCTCTTATAAAAAGTATTAATCGCAGAGAAAAATCTTGATCACCATTATTTATATTTTGGCATGGCCTCTCTAATGAGACCAAAATATATTTTTTGCAAGTTCTCCATTGTTTCTCAGAAGTGTTAGTAAGTGTGTCGCGAATAGATTTCAAACGAAGTACTTTCAATCAACTGACGACATTTATACCGGCTACTGCTGGTATTTAACCAACCACACGTTCACCGCTCAAATTAAACCCAGTTTGACAATAAAATAACTTTACTCTAATATTTTATCCATGCTGACTCATCCTCATTTAGTATTCAGAGGGAAATTTACATTGCTTATTTTGTAGAAGAGGCTGCAGTGCTATTGATCGATTCGATGGAGAATACAGGAGAAAAGACCGCCAATCGTATACTATTAACATGCTATTAACACTATAACAGACAATTTAGTATAGTTTCGGTGTAAAATAGTGTACTCTATGAGTAGTGTGTTAAGGTCGAACTGCTGTAGTAGGTACTACGAGTACGAGTAGTTACTAGTAAGCATAGCCCACTACCACTAAAACTATTGACTGGTGTTCTGCTAATTAAAATAAAAAATATTCTATTGATTATCGATTATAGGTAATCGCTTCTTTGTTATTATTATTTATTCTTTATTGCACAAAGACAGTGTACAAAAGGTGGACTTAATGCTTCTTATATCCAAACTAGTATAATACGGTATTTGACACTATCAACAATAAATTATTTCATATGCTCGATAAAAACAAAAATTACAAAATATCTCAGAAAATGTATCACTTTTAGTCAATTACTAGTTATTACAATTTTTAAATAGATTAAACATAAAAAGAGTGCTCTGAAATGTGACGTCATAAGCCAGTATTTTCATACAAAATTCCGTTTTAAAAGTAACTCTTTTGATATTTTGTCAAATACCCAATTTAATTCAATATATTTACGTACAGACAATAATGTGATCCAATATTCTGTTATAATCTATAGTGCGCTGACTATAAGAAACAGAACGTTTAAAGCTGAAAGTAATTTTCCAAAGTTCAATATAACGCGCTCACCAATCCCGCCACTACAGGTTCTGCCAGTGTCAAGTTATCCAATGATCAATTTATGCACATCCTTTTGCGATCTCCTCAAGCCTGTATCCGCGCGCGTCCCACACAGCTAGCGCTGCGCAGGCGCGTCCCCGAGTCGGAATCGATCAAATCAATCACAGATCAGTATATCTAGTCTGAAAAACATCACATGCGACGGTATTGGAAGCTCCAACTTCATTCTGAATTGGAGGCACGTTTTGCCGTGGTTTCGTTGCGAACGTGACAGTTGGCAATCTTGTCTTTATCACTTAGACGCAATGTAGTAAGAAGTGAGTGAAAAACTACCTCTAAAATGTCAAGCTATCCTCTAGAATCTAAGCACGCTCAGTAAAACTATGTAGAGTCCAGATTTACTGTGCCCGCAGTAAAGACCGGAGGTTTTGATATTTTCGTTAAGAGCCAAAATGCACAATTCCTGGAAGATGCTGGTTAGAGTGTGTAATTTGCAACCACTTTTGCTCTAAAACTTTTCAAAACTTCTTGCAAAATTTTCTGTTATAACGAAGAAAAATTTTTTTTTACGGTTTTTCTACTTTGCAAAGGTGCTGTTTGATAGATGATAGTGATAATTAGAATGGACATTCTTCGATGTAGGAATATTATTTACCGCAAGGTGCGACATTGGTAGAGCGCGTATAGCGCGAATTTCATAAAATTATATTTTCCCAACATTACTTAAAACAATCCGATTACAATGCGTAACACATTGTTTTTATTTCAAACTAAAAAATACTTAGAAGTGACATGTCATTTAATAGGTCTAATCGCACACATGAACTTAAAAAATACTGCTAAGAATCGGCATTTAATTGATTGATAAGTACACCTTCAATAAGTGTACACTTTTTATAGTACCGTAGTCGACAAGGAACCCTTATAGTTTCGCCATGTCCGTCCATCTGTCTGTCTGTCTATCCGTCCTCGACCTGCCCGTCCGCGGCCTAGCTCAGAGACGATTAGTACGAGAAAGCTGAAATTTGACATAGACATACATTTTAATCACGCCGACTAAACGGTAAAATTAAATCTTGAAAAAATTTAGGAAAATCAATTTTTATTTAGGGTCCGTTTGGGAAATATTAAGCTTTACGGCGCAATTTTTTGTCTGACGGTTGATTTTAGAAACGTTAAAAAATTTAGGGTAGTAGCAGTTAAGTAGGCTTTACAATTGAATAAGTAGTAGGCGACCAACTTATAACAGGAAACCTTGAAAATTACGTTGATGAATGTGTTAGTTCTGTAAAGCAGATGAAAACCCCTCTTTCTACGGAACCCTACACTGCGCATGGCCTGACACGCAATTGGCTGGTTTTTTTTATGACACGTTCACGAGTTGGCTGTTTTATCCCACAGAAAGATACTGTATTTTTAAGGAGCGTTCCAATCACCTTCGCCCTATCAAGACCATAAGTCTTCATATTCGATATGGTTTCATTTCACGATAGAAATTTTCTTGCTATCATTGCGTTCATCCGTCTAATAGTAAACTGGCACCCTTATAAGTTCACACTTCGTGTATGGTCAGCAGAGGCGTGATCACCCACGGGCTTATTTTTCGTGCATGGTCCAAGTGATGAAACCGCGCGTGACGGCTGAAACGCACAGCGGTTATTTAGCTTGCATAGAATGTACGAAATTGTACTGAAGCTTACAGATTTTTTTCATTTCATTTACCAGCACCAGCATGATTACGAGACAACATGTTTGCTCGTTGGTGCGTTAATCCATTACATTTAATGATTTGCATATAAAACATGCAATGGGTACAGAATAAAAAATTACAAAAACTAATTTACCACACTGTAATTAGAATAAACAATTACAAAAACTAATTTACCACACCACATTACTTACACAGTTAAAGCATTTAGAAAGTAGTGGTGAAATAAAGAAACAAACTCACATATGTATTTAATTTCATCCAGAATTGGTCTGCATATAAACAAACCGTGGATAGAAATCGTCAAAATACGGAAAGTAATGTCCCTCAAGTTGTTTGCTCGTCCTAGTTAATTTATTCATCTTAATTCAAGAAATACCAACTCCTATTAAAGCTGATGATTGACTTTGATAGTATTTTGGTTTTTAATTACATCGAAATATTCATGATCCTTAAAAAGTACCGTGCCTTTTTATGCACATTTCAATGAACCAGTGACGTACGGGCGCAACGATACCACCTTAAATACTTTCTAAGTTACGAGTAGAAACTGTAGTTTCTAACTACTATCGCAAAAAGCCTAACAACATACGGCTGACCGGGGACGTTACGGGAACGAGCTTTTTTTGGACTTGTATTGTAGTCTCTAACTTCCTAAGTATTTAAGGATTATTTTAGGGTGAAATTGCCGACGACGCCGGCCTGTTGTAACGTGAATAGTCCTTAATCGTGTAAAAACGCCCTGCACCGAAACGAACGCAGTGCCTAATGAACGCGTTGTTGACGTGGTGGACTGAGGGTCAAGTTCTCGCTTCAGTCTTTGTCTTGCAACGGTGGACAAAGCTCGTCGAGTAACTTAGATCAACGCGCGAGCAACGCGGGCGCGCGCGATTTACTTCAGCTGTTCAACCTCTCAAACACCTCGTATGGTCGGCAAAACACATAGATTATAATATTTTGTAAAGTCGGTAGCCTAGTTGGGTAGAACCTTGGACTTGAAAGGGAGTGACCCAGGTTCGATTCCCAGTGCGGGCATGTACCTGACTTTGTTTTCTAAGTTATGTACATTTGTGAAGTTATAGTAGCAATCATCATCATTATCATCATTCAGCCACAAGAAGTCCACTGCTGGACATAGGCCTCCTCCATGGATTTCCAAAAAGACCGGTTGGAAGCGGCCTGCATCCAGCGCCTTCCTGCCACTTGGATGAGGTCATTTGTCCATCTTGTGGCTGGTCGTCCTACGTTGCGCTTGCCGATATGTGGTCTCCTTTCTCCATTATAGTAGCAATACTACTCGCTAACTGTGAAGGAAAACATCGTGAGGAAACCTGAGTGTCTGGGTATACATATACCACACCGCTTGAAATCGCCGATCCGCGGTGGGCACACTTGGTGATTAAGCCCATACTCTCTTTCTGAGAGAAGGCCTGTGCCCTACAGTGAGACGTATAAGGTAAAGGTAATTATAAAATTATTGGGAAAATTTATGTGTAAAATACTTAAACAACATACGAATTATACGCTTACCGAATAATCTTGGAAGTGCCTCAACGTCCATACCTACTCAACGGCAAATACTTGATTTTTTCACACATATGCTGTCTGACGGGCTCGTGAATTCCTGAATTCGTGAACCTATCTCATTATTTTTTGAGAAATCTAAGGGTTTAGTGATACGAAAAATGGGTGCCTCATAATCACTCGAATTTTCGCAGTATACATCTTTCTTGTCTAAATTGAATAACAAAAACAATTGAAAGTCGATATTCAAATGTTTCACATTTTTTTAAAAAAAGAACATCATAGAAACCATTTAAAAAAAGTTTCATTCGAAAACCTCAAACCATGAAGATTCTATGTCAATTCAATGAACCTATTGCAATAAAACGGCAATTTCATACTTTAACCCCTATTATAAATGGATATAACACTATCACACTTGGTGAGCTGACTCCTCCCACGTATTGTTAGTTTAACCCAGGTTTCTCGTAAACTAACCATCATCTATAATAGTGATAATACATTATATTATAATTAATTAATTAATAATAACGAGCATTTTTCATGTGCATTCTCAAGCTATATTAGAGAAATTTAATTTAATTTCAATGTGTGAACTAATTCGAATTTAATTTAACCCAAAAAAATTTTATTTGCGTGCTGTACTCAATATCAATATTAATCAAAATTAATTTGCGATGTTTTGTTATTTTAATTTGTTATTTAAATTTTATTGTACTTGTATTTTAATTCCAACAATTATTATTATTATTTCTCTAATACCCAGTTGGACACTGTACATACATAAAATCCGCACAATTTCGTGTAGCAAATTGTCCTGCGATCTCCACGTTACAGGCTATGCCTAGTGTGGAGATCTCCAGCTATCTTACAAAGTGCAAATAAGTTTAAAAAGTGCAGTGAACATGTCTCCAAAAAATTTACATTTTTTATTGTTGTAATAGGCAAATAAATTATATTTTATTTATTTACTGTTGACAGCTGTCACTTGATAAAAATGCATACAAAAAACCAACTGACAGCTGTCAACAGTATATTAGCAGATTTTTTGTGTATGAAGAACCGGGGAGAAAATAGCGCTAGCGAGAGTTTGTTCTTATACGCCATTTGACAATGTCCCCGACTCGCCGGGCAAAGTACATCAATAGCCTTACCTTTAAAGGTCTTTATCTATATCACCCATTGCCGACCGTACATAATCATGAACAACAATGCATTCCACCACACTTGTAATACATTTCAATTTAGCTACGAATCAGCGCTTTATTCCGAGTTATAACCTCCTATGCCTTAATTTAGTGTTAGCCCACGGATATAGCCTCGATTCGAGCTTGAACTAGAAATAAATCGGTATTAAATTAAGCTTTGTTCATGATCAAGATCATGATGTCAACCTAGCCATTTGTAATTTAACTCATAAGAAATGATTATATTTATAAGTAATGGCTAGTCGTAAAAAAATATTGTCACTCGGAGAAAAAAATATGATCTCAACTCTTCTTCCTCCTTAATATATATGATTGTGATCTCAATTAGTTTCTAGACCTAACGCTTCACGACGATATACTGGCTTGAAAATTCTGTATATTAAATTAATGAATAAGAAAGGAAACCAAATGAATTTGCTTGTACAATTTTGCAAGGACCAGATAGACTTCGATGGTAAATATAATTTGCTTTTGAAGATCTTGCGTATCTACGGCGTTCACATATCTTAGCTCTTTAAGCCCATACTCTCTCTGAGAAGGCCTGTGACCTGCAGTGGGACGTAATACAGGGATACCTCAAAATTGTTCATTTCCTGAAAACCCCAAATAGAATTTGTGATTTACTGTAAATCATTGCACTACATCCGAGAACATCCATTCTAATTAAACAAGTCTCATGACGAAGTAGAGTAATCGAGAACCAAATGATTTGTGAAGTTATAGTA
The DNA here is from genome assembly GCA_963969515.1 of Yponomeuta evonymella. Taxonomy (NCBI): domain Eukaryota; kingdom Metazoa; phylum Arthropoda; class Insecta; order Lepidoptera; family Yponomeutidae; genus Yponomeuta; species Yponomeuta evonymella. The sequence continues at coordinate 16,675,585 of OZ018354.1, read as the reverse complement.
GCAATACCACTCGCTAACCGTGAAGGAAAACATCGTGAGGAAACCTGTGTGTCTGAGCTATTCATATACCTCAGCTCTTGAAATCGCCAATCCGTGGTGGGCACACTTGGTGATTAAGCCCATACTCTCTCCCTGAGAGAAGGCCTGTGCCCTACAGTAAGACGTATATAGGCTGCTTATGCTAAATGATTTTTTTTACCTAGAAAAATTTACAAAAAAATCGTATAACCAAGTTGTAAATGGCAAACTCTAATAGACATCTTTAGGAATTTCCATTTCTTCACATTTCTATATCGGCTGCTTATGCTATGTATGCAACTAGAAATATATTTTTAAGGAGACAAAGAGAATTCAAATTTAACACAACCATCTCACAGTGGATACAGTTAATAGCACATTGACCATTGCATTTTAGTTACAAAGTCTCCCACAGCGTAACTATAGTGTACATTAAAATTGATGTGCTCTCGATTGTAGTAACTTAATATTACAAATATTAAAGAGCTGACGATAAAGAAAAAAGTGCTGCATCTCGACGATTGACGACAAACCATATTTTCATACTTCAACATAAAGCAACTCTGCGACGTCTACAGCATTTAGTTTGTATTATCTGTGGTTTAATAATCCGCCCTGTGGCACAAGAGTGAAATAAATCATACGACGCCACGGCTTTATGTCACGCTCAGGCTAGATCCGAAGCTTACCGCGAGGTGCATTAAAGTCTTTACCATGTCGTCTTACGGGACCGGTTTAGTATCTGTCGTATTTCTAATAACTATTTTGGATAGCACTAGAAGCGTGTACTTAAGCTTTTTAAGGGCATACTATGAAATTTAGCTTGAATTTATTATCAACATAAGATAATAAGGGCGACGGATTTATTTAAAATATTGACCTTGAATTTGTCCTTTGGAATCCTGATAATTTTGCATGGTGTGCCGAGGACTTCCCACATAAGTCTGATAATTTTGCATCATGTGCCGGGGACTTCCCACATAATTTGATGGCAATATTATCATTTTACCAATGCCTTGACCCGATTCGCTATCATTATTGTACAGGCTGTCCATTAAATAATAGTTTATAATCTTTATCATCATCATCAGCCATTTGACGCCCACTGCCAGAACATAGGCTTCCTTCATGGTTTTCATATCCATGAGGGGTTTTGCCATAACCGCCACTATTAGAAGGCTGGTTGCCGATCGCAGTATGCGGTTGGAATCTCAGCAAGATGCTGCTGCCCGTCTCCTGGTAATTGATTTCCTTAGTCGCCTTCTAACACATCCACGGAAGCAAATGGATAATCTTTATATTTGGCTGCAATACTTACTGTCGTTACTAAGATTCCACGCAGCATAACCAACCTTTACATTTTGAAGCATGCTTTAAAAAAATATGCCATTTTAAAGCGTAACCATCAGAATCGTCTCAAAGATAGAATTTATCTTGAATTCCAGGAGCAGTTTTTGTGTCAATGAAGCTGAGTGAGTTTTCAATAAATAAATCACTCTAACAATATTGTTTCTTATCTAAAAGTTGTTCCTTCGACTATGGAAATTGTTAAAGTGCCGTGCATGCCACGGCAGGAAAAAATCACTTGAAGAATAGAACTAGTGTTGGCCACGGACGTTACAAAAAGATTCCACTCCCGTATTACGTAAGCGACACCAAGAGAGTATTTTTCAAGTCGTGTATTTTCCAACCACATTTTTATTTTCAAACACAGTACAGGCAAACCGCATAATAGTGATAACTTCCACACAATACAATCACTTGTTCCAGTCCCAAACTAGGATACCCTGTGCTATGGTAACCAGGCAAGGCAAGGCAAGGTAACGATCACAAATATAGACATACACCCAGACTAAGGTATGTTTTTAATATATTGGTTTCAGAAGTTGTGTATTGAAAAATAAGATGAAATTACTGATTAATATTGGACCTCCGGAGAGAAGTACATAAAAATGCGCATAGTCTTTACCTGTTATCTTATTTCATCTTTTTCTCTCTCAATTACTGCCCTCTACGTAATGAATGATCAATGAAACGGTAATTTTAGTGCTGTCTAGACATTTTCAATTACTTAATCTCATTAGTAAGCAGCCACTGTGCTCGATTTACATAGATGTCTCTGATAACAAATTGTTTTATCTTTTCATCATTGTAGGCTCCGATTATCATCGATGTAATTGGCCGTCAGTAAGCAGATTAGAACCACTAACAGTGAGGTCTTATATAGCAGATAGAGGTAAAAATATAATGAAACAGTAAACCGAGAAAAAGGAATTGGTAATATTTGTGATGTGTGACCTTTACCATGGCTACACTTTTTTTTTATGTAGCCTATACAAGTCCCACTGCAGGGCACATGCCTTCTCTCAGAGAGAGAGTATGGGCTTAATTACCATCGCGTGCCCGCCGCGAAATGGTAATTTCAAACGCTGGCGTATATGAACACCTCAGACACACAAGTGTCCTCACTATGTTTTCCTTCACGGTTAGCGAGTGGTATTGCTACCAGAACTTCATAAATGTACGTAACTTGGAAAACAAAGTAATTGGTACATGCCATTGGCTTCAAAACCAAGCCCTCCCGTTTGTAAGGCTGGCATTCTACCTCTCCGCTACCACTGCTACAGTATGAAAAGTTATATTCTTTTTGTTGCACTAACCCGTGCTGAGGATAATTTCAAAACCTATTTAGAGGCTAAAAATTCCACCCATGCCGGGACTTAAGCCGCGACCTCTGGCTCACCGTGCCAGCGCTCTCCCAACCGAGCTAATGGACAAGTGCAATGAAAAGTTGCTCGCCTTCCGCTCCGCGACCCCTTTCGCCGCTCGCCGTGGCGTTCCGTGGCACCCCGCGTAAATTCTTGCATTAATTATGTGAATAATTACGGGACGCCATGTTGGTACCGACACGTTTTTGTCACTACGTAAGAATCCTATAATTGAGCTTGCGACGTGCGCGGGATGATTATTCGTGTATTATAGGCGAGATTCAATTTAATCCCTCATACTGTGCAGTGACAGCTCCATGCTTGTAGAGGTATAGGCACAGTTTTTGTTCCGGGAAATGTTTTATTCATCTGCGAAATCGCCACTGGAAGTATTTCTCAAAGGGATCTAGACGGATTTTTTTTCCGACGTTACTTTGCTAGGAATTATGTCGTATACTATAGAGTCGGATATTCTGATGAAGAATACATGGATAGAGAAAAAAAGTGGAGCAGTTCGCACGCAACTTCGTTCTTCGAAGCTCATCGCATTTCATAGCGATTCGAAGCTCATCGCATTTAAGATCAACTTATGCAACTGTGATACGAATCTACCGTATAGTTTTTGGATAATAATTCATCTGTTTAATCAAAGTAATGTCAGAGTGAAATCCCAGCTGGGGACAAAAAAACCCAGCTCTTGGATGTTTACACGCTTGTGATGTCGCTGTTTCTGGTTCCCAAGACATAGGGTATCCTAGTGTGGGCCCAGAGTAATGTATGTCATCATCATCATCATCATTCAGCCACAAGAAGTCCACTGCTGAACATAGGCCTCCTCCATGGATTTCCAAAAAGACCGGTTGGAAGCGGCTTGCATCCAGCGTCTTCCTGCCACTTGGATGAGGTCATCTAGAGTAATGTATGTGCCTGTATGTAAATGTGTATGTTATTTGACTGTCAGAATGTTGAAATACGAAACTGAAATCGTAACTTCGTTTTCTACAACTTATTTATAACTATAAATTTTTCACAGTGGTAGATTTCTTTCAATCTAGTACTCAAAACAAACTGATTAAATTTCCAGATGCATACAAAGATTCCAAAGCTTCTACCAGTATGTAGTGTTATAGACCTTACTACATCACTTATACTAGTTCATATTTCTTTAAGTATTAAATTACAAACCATACCCAAATCAATTTGACAAAAACTATATAAGTAACGTGTTTTATGCAGCTCTTACTGCGCTTGGCTTAAAGGTTATGTTTTCTCATAGGACTTCGTTTAAATCTCTGTTGGAGTTCTCAAGGTAAATTTAAAGTCTACTCGAGGGTCTACCTGACCTTTACATAAGATCGAGAATCCGATAACAGGTTTTGGTGGGAGCGTAGCCCAACAATGTTCAATTGTAACTCAGAGGCAGCCGCGAGCGATTCGGCTCGGTGCAAGCGATATTTATGCAATATTAATTAATTAATATTGTGGTGTGTGACTCCTGCTGTAAAAGGGAACTACGTGTTCTCGAATAAATATATATAAATAAATAACTTCCACATAACACAATCAGTTGTCCTGGTCCCAAACTAGGATACCCTGTGGTATGGTAACCAGGCAGGGACATCATAAGCATGGAAATACATCCAGACCGAGGGCATTTATTCAGACTAGAAGACAGACTTGCTTCTTTAATAAGCTATGACTGAAGAAACTTCTTCTTCATTTTAGTATAAAAAAGCCGGCCGCGCGCTCGAAGGGTTCCGTACAACATTTTAATATTTGAAGCATCCACCTGTTGCATAAGTTTACTAATTAAAAACCGGTAAAAAAATTACGTTTTTTATAATGGAGCCCGTCTTAAATATTTATATTGTTCTGTTTCTAGTATTTGCTGCTATGGCGGCAACACCAATACATCATCTATGAAAATTTAAACTGTCTAACTATCACGGTTCATGAGCTACAGCCTGGTGACAGACAGATAGACAGACCGACACTGGAGTCTCTTTGTGGGTCGCTTGCCCTTTGGGTACGCAAGTCACAGGCCTTACACATTAGCCTAGTTTGGGTTGCCCCGCAGTCGCAGAAAAAAACTTAAGCAAAATGGTCTTGATAATTAGGTAGATAGATAGAATATCCTTTAATAATAATATAATAATAATAATAATTTCATTTTGAACCAAACAAAAGTACATTAAAAATGACAACAATCGTTCGGTGCTAATCTATTGCACAATAGTCTTGTCATTGCATCCTATCTCCTAAACTAGGCGAAAAAGCCTGTATCTTAGGAGAAGGTGAAATTAAATTGAAACCTTTAAAAGTGCGTAGGTACATGGTCGAGAAGCATTGGGTGGACGACTGTCAGTCAACAGAAACATAACTTAATCAATCACATGCAAAGAAAACTAAATTTAAATAATGTGTGTGTGTTTGTGTATGTGTATGTGAGAATTTGTACGTGTGTGATATACACCAAGAATTACATATGGGAATTAAACATTAGGGACGTTGTATTTCATTTCTGCCCTGAAGCTCGGCAGTGCGGCTGGAATAATCTTCTGGGCCGCATTTCATAAAAATACATTTCATAGTTTAAAGTGACAATTCAGTTAATAGACTTTGCCATATCCATCGAATGCCAATCCGTGTGGCGCCGGATTAAAAATAGCGTCGCTTCATTTCCTCAAGTGGATGTCGTAGAAGGCGACTAAGGAAATGAATTACCAGGAGACGGCCAGCAGCGTCTTCCTGAGATTCCAACCGCCTGCCAAGCGTGGCGATTATGGCAAAACCCTTCAGGGTTTTACAATGTAGTTCTATGAAAAGGGCCCTGGAGGCATCACCCGGCCAACATGAGTGAGCTTTCGACACGAAATAACAAAAACGATAATGATTAGCAAATTGATTCTGCATCGAGTTCAACACAAACCCATGTTACCCCGTCACAGTTTACGAGCCACGGAGTAATCCAAAGGCTAGCATTATTTGTGGAAAAGCCCATGCCATTCATACATAATATCGTAAAGCACGAGACAGCGTGTTTGCCCGGCCGTCGTGCGCCAGTTGCGTTAATTTACGGCGACAAATGAGGAATTTTAGTGCCGAAGCGTCTTTGGTGTGTTGGAAAAGACGCCCACGGCACCACGTGTGAGTTTTGCTACAACTTGAAGGCTGGCTTGCACCAATACTTAAATGTCACTTTTGTGGTTTAAATTGAATTTTGTAATAATTTTAAGCCGCATTGAAAAAAGTGGTGCAAGTCGACCTTACGTATTTAGCATCGTTTGACAGACTATAGACCTCTTGAAACTTTTAACGTAGATAGTTAATTGCCTGTTTCTTTGTGACACCATGACCTGATTAAAATTACAATTGAAAAGTTCGCATTATTCATGAAACGATTGGCGCTGGCGTCGTAAGACTGAAGGAACAAAAAAAATTTCAGATCAAACATATCTTTGCAAAGGTAGTCATTTTGGTACTGTTTGAATTATCTTGTCCTAAATAATTTTATTGATAGCTTGATGACAATGAATTTGAAGATAACTTTTTTTTCAAACCTGCGATCTGCGTTGACCATTTTTTTACGAAAACGCGAATACATCGCTAGTTATTGTGACGTAGCAATTAAATCATTAGCAGCCTATATATTTCCCACTGTAGGGCATAGGCCTTCTCTCAGAGAGATAGTATGGACTTAATCACCAGGCGTGCCCACCGCGGATTGGCGATTTTGTATTGCTTAGCGTTAGCGAGCTTAGACAACAAAGTCATAGGTACATGCCCGCAATGGTAATCGAACCTGGGTCTCTCGCTTCCGAGTCCAATGTTCTGCCCACTAGGCCACCACCGCTCCTCGTAGTAATCATCATCATCATAAGCAGCCATAGGCCACTGTAGGGCACAGGTCTTCTCTCAGAGAGAGAGTAATACTTATTGGCAATTTAGATCGAATGAAAAATGTACCGGGTTACAGCTCACGAATTTCCAGCTCGCATGCACATACATGTTATTCATCGAAATGTAAATTGGCGCAGATAAAAATCTTAATTTATGCAGTATGATATAATTTCAGTATGCAATTATATATATTTTTTTTAATTTGGAAAACACCATTTGTATGAGAATCGTCCCACCTTAATCACATAAAAACTAAATGGGCTGGCATTAAGTTTGGCACAAACGTCTTCCACGTTATCTATACGCCAAAGACGCTTGTACCAAACGTAATTGCAAACCATACTAGGTGTTTCAGTAGAGTCCGGTGAACTTAAGAGTATACAATGTACTGCACTCAGAATTATGTATACTGTATATAATTCTATTTTGCATTGGTCTCACAGTAAAAGTTTTTTTTACTGAACGAAAGAAGAAAAAAAAGAAGAAAAAATTAAGAAAGAAACATTTTTATAGCAACAAGACACGTCGCAGAAACAAAATAAACAGATATCAAGTATAATAACCCCTTTAAGTTCCACCGGACTTTCTTGACCCTGTAGTTAGTTAGTTAGTTCGACCTGAGATTTCCGCACTTAGCCTCATAGTTGGGCCATTGTACGTAGCAAGCGCTAAGGTATTTAAATACCTCAGACACTAAGGTTTTCTTATGATGTTTTCCTTCACCGTTAGCGAGTGCTATTATAACTTCACAAATGTACGTCACTTAGAAAACAAAGTCATTGGTACATGCCAGAATTTGAAGCCACGAACCACCGCTCTGAGAAAACCCTGTATAGACCACATCTTTATTTAACACCTCTCTTCCTTTTCTTTGATTTGCATATGAACCGGGTGGCGAGCATGTAGGTACAGCCAGTGATTAATTAATTTTGAGGTCAGTTTAAATGAGAATAATGGTTCGGTGAAAAATTAAACACTATATTTAATCATCTCTGCATTCAGCCATTTCTGAAGTTTAAGTACAGCCTACCGTCAACCGATAATGATCCGGTGGCAAGCAGTGGCCCGCAGACTGCAGCCCTTTTGCTGACGGGTGAGCGTTTTATCGGTAGTAAATATCATGAAATTCTTCTCTACCCCCTCCTCAGCGTATCTACCGCTGAAAGATGGAACTTCTTCATCTGAAACCTTTGATACGATGAGGAGGGAATAAAAATTAATTTTATGATAATTCTAAAAAAGCTACTTGAGAAGAAAACATAGAGCAAACATTTATGTAAAACTCTAATTAACGTTTTTTAGTACATACTTGCGCATTTTAGAGGTAACTCTGAATATTATGATATTGTATAAGAGCGACTTGCGCCAAGTCAGTAGATAAGTATGATAAACAAGTAGATAAGATAAGGTAAGATAAGAATATTCTTTATTGTACAATAAATAGCTCATCGACCATCATACAATTTTATCTATGGATAGCTTTGCAAATGTCATGGTGCAGGACATTTTTGGGCTTAATCACTGGATAGAGCTTACCTCTGGATAAACAGATAGATAGTGCTGACAATAAGTAGAGAAAAAATCCTAAAGCGCCTTTATTCTACAATTAAAAATACATTAGTTATTGGCCATGTTATTCATCATCATCATCATCATCATTATCAGCTATTTGACGCCCACTGCAGGCCATAGGCCTCTCTCATGGTTTTTCAAGCTTCTCGGTCTGGTGGCGTCCGCATCTAGCGACTCCCCGCCACCGTAACCAGGTCGTCAGACCATCTAGTGGGGGGGCCTTCCCACAACTTTTTCGCCCCAACGGCCATCAGTTCTCCAAGCTATGTGCACCGCCATGTTATTGTTACCGACAATATGTCCACTTTAAGTCAAAATCCCCATACAAAGCACTGAAACCCTTTCGGTGACCAATTTGCTAACTTCTGTGAGTGAAACAGGGGTGACTCTACATTTTTTACAGTTTTTTTTTCATCCTAGCCGCATAGCGAAGTGGTGGACGCTAAGTAAACACTAGTAAAATCTGGTCTTATCGTATTACAGCGTTTTATGATAGAACTAAATTAGACCCCGACAGTGGGCTGAGCGTGAAGCGATTGAGTTTTACGACGCGTCATCTGTATGATGAAAGGACTGACGCTTGGATAATGCTGCATTTAGACTGTCCACGTTCACTATTCATTATCTTTTCATTAAAGTCCAATGAAATCTTGCCTACTCGTATAATAGTAGTTTATGTGACTGTCACATAATGAGGGTTATTAAAACACGAGCGAGATTTTAAAAAACGAGCCTTGGCGAGTTTTTTAATAGCATTCGCGAGTGTTTTAATACCAAGTTATGTGCAGTCTCATACACTACTTTATCTACACTCATGTCTTAATCTTCAAAGTAAGGAAAGAAAAACACGTTTGACAAGCTTTGTACTATACATAAATCTACGGTTATTTTTGAAACAAAATGGCGCAATTTCGACAAAAGTATCTTGACATTCAATCGTCTCCACTCAGTTTTGCGCGCGCAATTTTAGGTATTTTTAGTTGCACTTTTGGTACCACGAAAATGAAATTAGGTTTTTTATAGAGTCAACTTTTGACATCAAAAAAAAAACTTAAATTTGTTCCGTGATCACAGCAACACTTTATAAAAAATAACTGTAACATAAAGTGAAAAATCTGACCTTTAATGTAACTTTATATTACACTTTTTTTTTAATTTTCTTTAAAGTTATGTATTATTTACCTTCGAATTCTTAATTTGAAGATTATGATATGAGTGTAGATAAATCTGTTTTATATGTTTTGGTGCCGTTTTGGGAATGTTATTGTCTTCAAATCAAATTAAATAATTATCGTGATAATTATTAAATCAAGTATGTAAAAAGTTCTTAATAATAAACGGAGTACTTGAAAAGCTACCTTTTATAAGTATTGCAACATAGTAACTTATATGCTAGAGTGGGAACATTTCTTTCTTTTTATTTCACAATTTGGTAACTTTAAACATGGTAACTTATATGCTAGAATAAAACTTTATTTGTTGTAACTAGGTATCTACTTACAATAGTATGATTAATTAGAATCTAAGTCTAATATAAGTTTATATTTCATTTCGTTAAATATTCTTCATATTATTATTCTTTTAGACCTGTATTTTTCATAAACGTCTGCTATTATTGTTTTCTGTATTTGTATAATTTGTATATCCTTCTCCTTTCGTTTTCCAATGTACCTATTAGTACATCCAAAGATTGTCTAGAAGAGATCACTTTTAGTGATAAGGCCGCCGTCTATACTCTTAGGTTAAGAAATAACTCTGTGATATCCTTTTTATGGCCAATAAAGTTTTCTCCATCTATCTATGTTTATAGAACAGCTGTAATTTTTTTTGGTAATCACCATAGAAAAAGGTTATACGTAGTGGGAAATAGAACCACCTTGTTTGGAAAGACAAGTATCTTTTAATACACCACACTATTCACTTCTGATTTTTGTTTATAGATAGACGCAGAGTCTTGGAAAAGAATACGCCAGAACAAACTAAGCCTATACCTAGTCCTTGCTCTACATTCCACTAGATTGATTTTCTATTATATCCGCTCCAAAATGTCAAAGTATGGTATGTGTTTCCACTGCGTCGTATCCGACAAAAGTGATCAAAGCTATCTTCTTAGATGGGCTCTTCATATTTTGTCTTGAAGACTCTGTCACACTGAGTACAGCTGACCAGAATTCTTACAGGTTTCATAGTATGTTACGTACATACTACGCAAGTATCAGTTTGAAGTTCATAATATTTACTGAATCCACACAGGAAAAATTATAGAAAAGCACTAACCTTGCTAATCACTATTAAAAAAAGCATTTAATTTTATTGTTCTAGTTATATGGCGTTCCATTAAAAACGTTTGCCTTTTCAGACGAATGGTGTAACTTAGTGTGAATGCACTTAACCGCTGCTTACAAAGCCATTTGGTCATATAACCGGTCATTTTGCTGTGTGCAACCAATGTTTATGGGACCTCTGGGGACCACACAAGTAGAACCTTGATAGGCGGTTGTTTAACGAAAGCATTTTGCGGCATCAGGTCTTTTAACGTCGGCCGTGATAGAAAATAAATATCGCACTGTGATGTTGAGATTTTGTCAATGGTTGTCCTTATAAAACATTTATACATGAACCACGCCTATATCCCGTAGGGGTAGGCAGACACCAGAGTTTGCACTTGCCATGAATATGACCAACCTCGTTCGCTTCATCAACATTAATTGACGAAAGTAATATCTCAATCGAATGTGGATGGGAGGACCGGTAACATAATATGTAACGTAGGAAGTTACATATATAACTTCATATGTTACATATGTAGGAAGTTAGGCGATGTCTGCTAAAATAATGTAAAAATAAAAGCCATTTAAATCGGACTACTGCTCGCCTGAGCCCGAGAATAGCTAAAGACTCGCGCTATCCTGCTCACATCCCATTTGAGCAGCATCCTTCTCTATTTCCCAAGGGATAGGGGGCTACCCATATTAGTCTAAAAGGGAAATGACTTTACTCAACACTAGGTAAAACCACATAAAATTCTGGACACTACTTATGTGCATAAGTTGTACGTTTCTGAATAAAAACTTCATTGGCTTAATTTACTTTCTACCAAATAGTCAGAAATTACCGGCTTCAGTTCTAAAAACGTTTTAATTACGGAGCACTTGGGGTTTATAATCTCATTAGAGTCAAATAAACACAAATTATACGTAGCAGAAACTCAAAATCCAAGATGGAGAATGTTCACTGAAACCTCTAATTAAACTATTGGATGTATTCCAATTAGCTCTAATCTAACATGGCATTAATTACTGTCATAAAAGAGGTATTTGTCGTATAGTTCACAGTATATTAACCCTTTTATTTGTGAACGTCATTCCATTAAGTTATGGGCATATAAGCAAAACTATGAATGCCGTCAAGTCCCAGGAATAAAATAATAAGTAAAAATAAAATGAAACTAAAAAATTGTTAATACCATTAATCAGCCACTGACATACTAAATACTGACCCCCGGTTTCACGTACACTAAGAAGCTGTCAGTGGGTTTTTTTACGCACTTTGGTCAATTGACAGAGCTGTTAACAGTAAAATAACAATGTGTTAGTGTACGAGAAACTGGGGGTGAGTGTCTCAGAAAGGTCCAATAAAACTCTACTCGTCAGTACACAAATTTTTATTATGAGACCAATTCCGAAATTCCAAAAAATTATCGGCTGTTTCCCACTACATTTTCATATTTACACTAGCAACCCTCGCTAACTGTGAAGGAAAACATCGTGAGGAAAGCTGAGTGTCTCAGGTGTTCACATACCGCAGCGCTTGAAATTGCCAATTCACCGTGGATACGCCCTTACTTGCTCTTTCTGTAAGAGAATGTGAATACAACGTGTTGATTTGTAAAGTAACGCCCGACTCAGGGTACGTTCTGCTCCTCAGCACGAATAGATAGATAGCTAGATAGAATATTCTTTATTGTATGTACACCAGGAATAACATATGAGAATTTAACAATAATATACTACAGTACAATTGGCGGCCTTATTACTAAAAGTAATTTCTTCCAGACAACCAATGACGGAAAAAAGAGAAGCTAAATGACGGGTAGTCGGTGGAACTAAACAATTATAGATTATATATTTAATACACATACATAAACGGTACATACATATAAAATAAATATAGAATAAATTTACATAAATAAAAACCTATTATAATTGTTTAAGTTAATTTGGATTTGCTCACTGACTTATAACAAATATTGGTTACTTAATTTTTTCTTTAAAATTCGTTTCATTAGATACTTAAAAATTCTACGTAAACGGAATTGCAAGCAAAAGCTATCGCAAAGACGTTTCATAGTTTTTCTATAAAATTTAGCACAGTAATAATGCAGCCTGTATACGTCCCACTGTAGGACACAGGCCTTCTCTCAAAGAAAGAGAAAGTAAGGGCGTAATTACCACGCATGCCCACGCGGATTGGCAATTTTAAGCACTAAGTGTATAAAAACCTCAGGTGCACAGGTTTCCTCACGATGTTTTCCTTCAATGTTAGCGAGTGGTATCTCTACTACAAATTCACAAATGCGGGCACAGCTACTTAATTCTAATTTTAATTTATTTGTTTCAGGTACTTTCGTAAGGATTGCCAATTTACAATTCACACGTCTACCGGTAAGCAATAAAGAAAATCCATATCGAGCCATATCCCTCCGATCTCCCGCTATAGAGGGAAAATCTAACAAACACTCGTTATGTATCCGTTTAGCACAACATTGTAACAAAACGCTCTAAAGGATTACGCCCTAACGCGTTTCCATTCCATCACGCCGCGATCAGATATGCCATTTTGGCCGACTTGACAACAGAAGTGCGAACGCGGCACTTTTGATTTAGCACGCACCGCTTTTGCCAGCCGTAAATAATGGTGCCAGAAATCTTGGCAGAAATTGGCAGTGCCTTGTACGGAGCGGCGTCTTGTATCGGACGGGGCGCAGACATGCAACTTGACGAGCCCCGCATACGCTGACGATAAGTGTCAGTCGAGCGACACCGGTTCCGCTGTTGATTATCAATGCCTCGTGTTAGTCTTATCGCGAATCATCTTTTTAACCCCTCTGTATGTTTTAATTAAGACACGTTTTAAGTTGTCTTCTGTCTGATTTTATTTAACTTTCAGGATCGCGGTTGTCGTTAATCAACCCTCATCATTGATTGCGTCCACAAAGCTGATGTGTCCAGTCGTAAAGCACCAATTAAGAGCCTAAAAAATTTTAAAGTTGCGTTCAGAGTCACCACGGTGGATATCAAATAAGAAAGAGGGTTGACAGACATGTCTGCCCCTAACAGGTGCCAACTCGAAAAATGTTCAGTCTACCCGCGACCGTGGTGCCTGCGGTCCCGAAATATCGAAAAAACTAAAATAAATTTAAAAATCCTATTTAGAGGCAAAAAAATCCACCCATTGCGGGACTTGAACCCGCGACCTCTGACTAACCATGCTAGCGCTCTCCCAACTGAGCTAATGGGCAAGTGCAGGCATCAGTGAAATTTCGAGCCTCTTTACAAACTTCTCTGTTTTACGTATAACAGGCAGCGATATCTAGTTAGCCAGAGGTCGCGGGTTCAAGTCCCGGCATGGGTGGAATTTTTAGACTCTAAGGGCCGATTCGACCAAACTATTTATGCCTGGTATAAGTGGTAATCTTGGAATAAGTCGAGAAATACTCTGGAGTAAATCTATATCACGTTCTACCAACTACTAATCCTGGAATAATTCGCTAGAATGCAATAAGTTATACCTAGATTAAAATCGAGGGAGTAAATTTGTTATGAGATTAGTTACTCCTGGTTTAAAGCTTAGTTGGTCGAATCGGCCCTAAATAGGTTTTTAAAATTGTCCTTAGCACGGGTTAGTGCAACAAAAAGAATATAAAATAAATTTATTATTCAGGTAAGAATTCAGTTTCTTCTACAACGAAATCAGTTTCTTTGAAGGGCTAAAAATATAAATAAAAACTTATTAAGTGCAAATGCAATTGCGGATGCAATTGCCGGTATGCGGGCAGCCTAACTATCCACAATAGCAAGACAAATGCTCGCGATAGTAAAATGATATCGCCTCAAGTGCGATTTAAGGCACAATAGCTCGTGAAATTTACGTGTGCCGTTTGGATTTATTCACCAACAGGCAAGAAACATGGCCCAACCGAGGCATCCATTACTCGACTCTGCACAATGAAGGCTTGTTTCGTTTGTCTGTCTCTAATGGAGTTAATAAGCGAGGTATTGGGCAGTCACTTATATTAGATAGACAGAGAACTCTTAACTGTACATAATAAAGGAAATTGCACAGATATTTCTCACTCTCGTAGTTTCGCTTAATGGATAGTCTAAATACGTGTATTTTATGTTTGTGAAAAAGAAACGTAAGTTGACAATTATTATGGTAACGTAAAACAGTTACACAATTTGCATAATTTGTCTTGTGATTCACTCAGTAAAAATATATATTTTAAAATTTAAATCAAAGTGTTTACCGTTTAAAGCATCTAAAAAGAGAAAAAAAAAACCATTTAAATAGTGATAGTGTAAATTTTTGAAAAGGCTCTAAAGAGAAAATGTACTATATTTCACATTTTCTTATTTCATTACAATTGCATTAAAGTAATTAAATTATTCCAAAACAATAATAAGTGCCCACCTAATCATCGTATCGATTACACTTCGTAAGTATAATCACTCATAAACAACATAGAAACAACACAAATAGCACATAATGCACTCATACTCATTTGACACTGCGTAAATGCTTCTCACTTATTTTAAGTACGTAAACTGTAATTAAAAGCCGATAATTGAGGCAAACTAGTCTAAGACCAACAGGACTTGTGTTATCGTTTTTCTGAAAGCAATCTCATCTGAGTGGACCACACTTCATTATTTTTATTTCCTCACTACTCCGTCAATTATACCTTTTTACAGGCATGGCTAATTTACCCCCTACTGCTCGGTTGCTTAGCAACTGAGTGATGGCTGCAACTTGACAGACGCGCGTATTAACGATCGCTAAATGCTAATGTGACAAGCAATCGTTAAGTTTCTACCAGTTACCGGAATGAAGTGATTTCCAATTGTCCTCTCTGTGTGCTTTGAATGATTCATTGTGATTGATAATAGCTGTTTAAGTTACTGTAAACTGTTCGACTATTGGACATTCACAATAAAAGGAAAGATTTTACCACAGACTGTATAACCTTCTCAGTCCGGACTGAGGAGGATAAACTGCACTTGAGGAATGTTTAAAGGAACGGGGATTTTTATTAATAATACTATAAGTATCTGCGTACGAGAAGTAAAAGGCAAGATAAGATAAGAATATTGTATACCAGGACAAATGACTTAAAACTAAGTGTGATTATTTCTGAGAAAAATTATACAGGGCGTCCAGAGGTTATGGGACATGAAGGGACATTACCTTAAATATCGTAGATAGGGTATTTTGCTAAAAAAAGACTTTATGTTATTTTAAAAAGTAAGTAATTCTGCATTCAAAGATTTTCTAAAAATTACTTGCCTCGTCTGGGAATCGAACCGATTTAAATTAAAAAAAAAACACACTCCTACTTTTATGATGCCAATCGAAAGAATGGACAAAAACTAATAACTCTTCTAAATAAACTGCCGTAGTGGGTATTTTTTTGTAAATTAATTAATTAAATGCTCAAAATGTGATCCCTCTTGTCTTACGCAAATCGCCAATCTTTTAATGAGTCCGCTGCCTGTTCATTTTCTTATCTTTTTATGGTGAATACTCGATATTATATGGCACAATTCTGTTTGTAACTTGCCCACGTTCTCGTATCGCTTTTTGTATAGCATATCTTTCACGTATCCCCAAAAGAAGAAATCTAATGGTGTAAGGTCTTGGGATCTGGCCGGCCATCTAATCGGTCCATTCGTACCAATCCAAGTAGGAAAACATTCATTTAGAAAATCTTAAGAATAATTATTAGTTTTTGGCCATTCTTTCGATTGGCATCATAAAAGTAGGGGTTTTTTTTTACATTTAAGTTGGTTCGATTCCCAGACGAAGCAAGTAATATTTAGAAAATCTTTGAGCGCAGAATTAGTAACTTTTAAAAATAACATAAAGTCTTCTTTCAGCAAAATACCCTATCTACGATATTTAAGGTACTGTCCCTTCATGTCCCATAACTTTGGGACGCCCTGTATAATGTGACATTTTAAAGACAGTCCAAAAAGAAACAAATCACCAACGTTTTGCAAAAAGT
Source organism: Yponomeuta evonymella (assembly GCA_963969515.1). Taxonomy (NCBI): domain Eukaryota; kingdom Metazoa; phylum Arthropoda; class Insecta; order Lepidoptera; family Yponomeutidae; genus Yponomeuta; species Yponomeuta evonymella. Next base: position 16,659,103 of record OZ018354.1, on the reverse strand, counting down.
AAAAAAGGACATGCACAAAACACAGATAAAGTAGGTTATACTTATAAGTATAACCAAATATACTAGTCGTCATATACTAATTTACATAAATATACTAGTTGCTGCCTCTAATACTAAAAAGCTTTATTTGAAGATCATCATCATCATACTCACCAGCCATTTGACGCCCACTGCAGGACATAGGCCTCCCTCATGGTTTTCCTAACCATGAGGGGTTTCGCCACAATCACCACGCTTGGCAGGCGGGTTGGTGATCGCAGTATGCGGCTGGAATCTCAGGAAGAAGAGTCTCCTGCTAATGTATTTCCTTAGTCGCCTTCTACGACATCCACGGAAGGAAATGGATTATTTGTAGATCCAAGTTAAAAACGTCGTAGCCAAGTTCTCACATGTTTACGGCTAATACCAAGTCGAAGATTACACTATCAAATCACAAACTAACTAAATGGCCAGTTTAAAAGCTAGCTCCAGTCACTTCCGTTATAGCTTTATTATCATAGTAAGACGGTATGAACAGTCTTTAAAGTATATTCTTTACGGTATCTCATATTCAAATATGCATCTTGAATGTTTCAACTTCCATGTCTCGAGTAGGAAATGAGCGTCGTTTGTGTATGTATAAGCCGCCTGTTTTCAACTAAAGAGCCCGTTTAATAACTTAATGAAAATATCGCCGTTCGATCTGTAGATTATTTATCTTATGTGTATGAAAACTATACACATATACTTTGTTGATACACTAAATAGCAGTTTGACTTTTACATATTCGCTGGAATGATGCTCGTAACATAACAGACTAGTGAGCTCTGCGAATAATAGCGAAACCAGCTCTGATATGCTGTCATATTACGCGCACCAAATCCTGAGTGTTTTCAATCGTCTAACTGTCAAATTCCGTACTAATGTAGAACTTGCACAAAACTATCTTTTAATGTAATCGGAAAGGCCATTGTTGCCGACCGACCAACCAACCTTTTTTATGTTTTTACTTCTTTTATACTTTTTCTATATTATTATGTCTTCTAATATTTTAAAAATTGAAAAAGAACCATGTCAAGGAACAAAGACAAATAAAAACAGATTCCTAAAAGTTACTCTCGCGTTTTCTTAAATATTTACGTGCATGCGTTTCAGCCATGTTAAAAGATACGTGGTAATCTACGACTAATACTTTTGATAATGTGACCTGTCGAAAAGTTATTCTAGTAACGCGGTACAAAAATGCGCCATACAAATCCGACTCCCACTATGACGTCCCAACTTGCACGTTATAATGTATGGAGCGTTTACCAATATTCGAATTAACTCGTAAAATAATTTTTTTATGCATCAACACAGGCCTAAGGATGCAGTACATACTCTACGTGTTATTTGTGTCTGTTTGTTTTCAAATGTTTAATTGTACTTGTATCAGTTTCTTCACCTTCTAATAAAATAAAAAATTAATGACACCCTTTTTAGAAAACGTTTAGAATTAAATTAAAAACAAAATGTAACACGTTTTTTATTATTAGAGTAACTAGATTTTTTGCAATTTTTGGGACCCCGAAAGCCCAAAAAAATTTTTTTTATGATTAGGTTTTTAGTTTTTCTTAATTTTTTTTCTCTTCTATGGTATAGAATCAATGTCGCTTCAATCTATATAGTTTGACGCAAGTTCCCCATTGCTATCGCAAAGGTCAGGATTACGACAAATTTTACGTCGGACTCTTCCGCACAAAAAAATCGAGTGGCTGATGCCGGAATTAAGTTAATAATAAATATAGAGTGCTCGTAAGTAAAAGCCAATGTGCTATCGATATAATAAAAGTACAAGAAAGTAATTTAAAAATACTTTTTTTTTCAGCAAGTAACAAAAAACGACAACGATTTTTAGTTACCGTGTTATATGTTCAAATCTCAAAAATTTAGGGCCACTTACCGGCTAGTCGCTTAATCACCAATAAGTGACTGCAACTCGAATTAAATACCGGAAACGCTCCACAAACATGGCGTTGCACTTGGTTTAGAAGTCGAATTCTCTTCATAGAATCGACGCAAACAAATGGGATTCTCCATTCGCTAGCGCTATACCTATTCAGATGTTGGAAAACGGAGTTCCGGTTAAAATACGGGCGTGAAACAAACAAACAAACAAGCTCTAATCTGTACAGTGCTTTAATTTACTAAGCTAATCGTATATGGCACTAATGGAGCTTCAGGCTTGGATTCAGGTTACTTTGTTATTTGACTGAGGTTTTTATGTTTCTTCTACTTTCAATTGTAAATATTTGCGTGATAGACACTATCTTGCTTGCTAATAATCCAAATCCTTTTATTGTAAGTCCCTCAATTGGAGACGAAAGATAAGATAAAAATATTCTGTATTGTACCAGGACAAACACAACCATAAAATATTTACAAAAATAGAGTACAATTGGCGGCCTTATTGCTTACCGAGAAGGTTACATAACAAACAAACACTTAAACACACGTATTTTTCCACTAGCTGTGCCCGCGACTACGTTCGCGTAGCAACCATAGCAACCGATTGACTCGGTTACTACCTAGGGACTGTTTCATAAGACTAAAAGTCATGTTGACTATGACAATTCGATATATATTGCAAAGCTAATTAATATGGCAAAACAACGTTTGCCGAGTTATCTAGTAATCTTATAATACGTCAGATAGTACCGATGCAATTTCTTGTTTCATAAGCAGCCTATATACGTCCCACTGTATAGAATAGAATAGAATAGACGTTTATTAGCTTTCTTGTTGTACATAGGGTCTTAGATAAGTATTTTCAGGAACAAACAAGAACCCTGCTAGGGCGCTGCTAACTTAGGATTATAAAAAGTTATAACTTAAATTCTTACTTACTACCTAGATTACTTATTTTATTTATTATTAATTTTCATAGACTCTCTAAAACAAGAACAATAACAGAATATATTTTACTTTTACTTAAGATATAAAAACACAAGTCTCACAAGCTCCAAACCTAGTTTTTGCCATGTTCTTCGAAAAACTCTTGTAGAGTATAATAACTTTTTTGTACTAAGTATTTATTAAGGGCATTTTTAAATACATTAATTTTTTCTATAGACTGAATTGATTTCGGTATACAATTAAATATTTTGGCAGCCATCGAGCGGGGGCCTGAATGAACTAAATGTAATTTCGATGAGCATGTTGCCAATCTTTTATGTGGTCTTAATCCTTCTGGTCTTGTGTATAAGGGGAAGAGTTGATCATTATTTTTCACAAATGCGCATGCTTCTAAAATATAAAGTGAAGTTAGTGTGAGAATATTTAATTTATCGAAATATGGTCTGCAGCTCGTCATTATGTCAATGTTAGCGATAATTCGGATACACTTCTTTTGTATTAAGAATAATTGCTTTGCATCCGTGCTGTTGCCCCAGAGGAGGACACCATAAGACAGCCAAGACTGTGCGTAAGCAAAGTAAGCACATAGAGCACTTTTTTTGTTTGTAGTTCTCTTTAGTTCCGATAGAGCATATGTAAAGCTTGATAGTTTACTAGCAACTTTCTTGATATGATATTTCCAATGTAGGTTGCTATCTATTTCAATTCCTAGGAGGCAGTAGGAATCAACGAGTTCTATTGGTGTTTTATTAAAAGCGTAGTTTATGTCAAGAGGGCGTTTTTGGTGAGGTCTGAATTGCATGAGTTTAGTTTTACTAAAGTTTATCTCCAAATTATGATCATTGAGCCAGTTTGTTAGTTTAGTTAGATTTGAATTTAATAATTGTACAAGTTCGATATCATCATTACACGGTAGTACAAGCGATATGTCGTCAGCGAAAAGGGTGCATGGGATATTAATCGATTTTGGTAGGTCATTTATGTAGATCAAAAACATGAAGCACCCCAGGACACTGCCTTGTGGGATTGATTGTGTCAGGATTGTTTTTGTGGATCTGGTGTAGCTGATTTCGCCGGTGGCATGATTTTGATGCTCCAAGTCTACGTATTGTTCGCGGTTAGAAAGATATGAAATAAACCAACTCAGTACTGAACCTCGTATTCCAATTCCGTTTAGCTTTGCAATTAGAATGTTATGTAGGGCACAGGCCTTCTCTCAGAGAGAGAGTATGGGCTTTATCACCACGCGTGCCCACCGCGGATTGGCGACTTCAAGCGCTGAGGTATGTGAATAGCTCAGACACTCAGGTTTCCTCACGATGTTTTCCTTCACGGTTAGCGAGTGGTATTGCTAGGTACTATAACTTCACAAATGTACATAACTTAGAAAACAAAGTCATAGGTCGTCATTTTCATAGGAAAACAACTGGGAATCGAATCGGGTCTCTCTCTCTCTATTCTTGTTTACTAGCTAAGTAATTTCTCAAGATGTTATCGCCAAAAGCCCATTATTGTTATTCAGATCAGTAGTATCTGATAGGACTGAATTGTGCTATGCAAATAATAAACAATTATTGACAATTTGTCATTGTACTTTCATAAATTGCTATAAAATATCTGAAGAGATTTGATTTATGAAAACAAATGGCCTTAGGATAGGGTTACTTTTCTACTATCGATAGAATTAATATCATTGCACTCTAGTGCAATCATCGTTTAAATCAAGCTATTCTTCGATACGACAAAGCGCATCAGAAAATCTATCGATCCAGCCTCACATTCTTGCCCTGGAACTTTGATGACGTATCTAATAAGGTACCGCGTCAATAAAATGAACTGATAAATTGAGCGAAAAACGCCGAGACATCCCTTAATAGGCCCCCATATTCATTTCAATAAAAGTGTATTACTCATTTATCTTAACAAGTCCTAAGTATAGGTGCAAAAAGCGCTAATCGCAGTGAGACAGTATGTGACTTGACTGTGCATAGACTAATACTGCCTTCGGGGAATTAAAGGAACATTATTGTTTCTTAGCGTGTTTACAGGCTGTCCGGGTGTTAAACCTGATTTAAGAAAGTCTGAGTTGTTAACTCGATCATTTATACCGAATACTTCAATTAAATAAAAACCTATTTAGAGCCTAAAAATTCCACCCATGCCGGGATTGAACCCACGACCTCTGGCTAACCGCGTCAGCGCTCTCCCAATTAAACAGTTCTCCCATTTTCCTGGTTGTCTGAGCCCCTACATATGGTACTGTAATGCGAGTGCTTAGAACGGAATTTTAGGATAATAATTTAAAAAGCGAACAATGACAACTATGCTCTCCAAACCCTTATTCATAATCGTTGAGAACCATTGCACACGACGAGTTTCGTATAGGCTTCTAAACGCATTTTGTGACATTTTTTAAAAGTGATGCAGACGCGCTGCGCATAGTATAAGTTTTGCTTCCATTTTTACAGAAGCGACGCGTACATGCGTATGGTAAACGAAGAGGGGTCTAAGATGTTACAAGCTTAACTGTTGGGCGTTATTGTGACAGATTCCCCAATAAACAATAAAAATCCAAAACGTAAAAATACTTGGGTCCCATATAAAAAACGCGTCTTTTATCCATAAGATAATATAGAATGCGATCCACGAGCATTGCTTTGTACGTCAGAGTAATATAAGTAATATAATATGTAAACGGGTGTTTATTATATGCATTTAATAATGGCAAGTATTTTATATATGTATTAGAAGTTTATGCATTATATCGATATATTGCTGGTAATTTGTAAGTACTGTTTTTTCTAAAAAATCCCCATCACCTACGGTTAGCTGGAAGAAAACACTTTTAAGTATTAAGCTCGCCTTTGTGCAGATGACTGTATCTCTGGTGCAATAAAGCATTTTTACATCAAATCAAATAAGATAAAAATATTCTTTATTGTATACCGGAAAAAATATCCATTTTATTGTTTTTGCTCTAACGTTATAACGGTAATACATATAAGCGTCAAAATCAGTCTATATTCTCTATAGTATTACTACAAGTTTGAAGATATACATTGGCTAAGTTTAAAGACACCGAACTGAATAAAAGATAAGACATTCATGTTTTTAAGTGCTAAATTTTGTATTTTGTGCAATAAAGTGCCCTTGGCCAGTTTTTAGATGTAAATGAGATTAATTTAATAGTAACAATTTGACGGGTTCTCGGCTATTTATTTGATAACGAGACTATAAAAAGTTGTTTTTGCGATGTAAGAAGTCATTAAATATATTGCTATCTAAGTACCTACTCTAGATGAAAAGGCGTCAAAATGTATTCCTACTTACTCCAATTACGTTTAAATGGTCAAGATCACCAAGAAACGGGTCCTTAATCTGATGCCTCGATTAAAGCCACCAATAAGCCTTTAAGCTAATATTACGGACCATAAACACGATTAATCATGACATTTTTATTCTGGACCGCCTGCATAATTGCGCTCGCGCATATCGGCCTGAAGTTAACATCTGACGCTGAGGTGACCATCCCACACACTACTTTTGGGAAGATAAGACGCCTTCTGCGCAAATCAACTGTATTGGATAGTAGGCCTACAACCAATGGTACTATCGACAGTTAATCCACCTATACATTTTATCGCCCCTAGCGTGACCTCTGCGGTACGGTCAGCACATGAACCTTTACATTTTAATATTAAAGTGATCCGCATGTAAAGGTTGTGGTTTCATCGATTGTACTTCCACATTATTAGGCACTTGACAAGAAATGAGGTGAAGCTAATTTTATGGATTCTAAACAATAATCATACAATTCATTTCGCTGCTGCATCTGCATATAAAAGACATCAACGCGGGAGTAGAACTTTCAATTTGTGGTTGACATTACAGGGTGATATGGAAATCGATAGCAATAATTTAAGTCAATATTCTATTTGTCTTGATAAACAATAATATTACCTAATGATTTAGAAGAAATGATACATTTTGTAGATAGGGTACATTATCATGGTTAGCGTGACCCCTTCAAATTTTACAAAGGAAGTCGATCTACGGATGTTGTTGGAAATTCGCATTTTTTATCGTAAAGTTAAAACCTGTTTTGATTTGTCAACAACTATCATAAGCACCCTATTCTAATATGTAATCGTTCTCATCTAGCTCGGTGCATCAAATATGCAAATGCGGCTGATTCTGCTCCAGATACGCCTATTTGGCTTCTGAAATGGATAACATCGCTTCTATATCGCCATTACCTACCTGAGGCCGTCTAATTATTGCTTTATTAACATTTTGACCCTCTTGCGTAATTTATGAATGTATAATTCATGAGTAATGTATCGATTTTGGATAAACTACTTGATTATCTTGGCTGAAAATTCTAGTTACCTAAATCTTGTCGTTTATTTACGAGGTAAACCCGAGAGTCAATTACATCTTTGACTAAATTATATGCTGAACTTACGTATGGTATCAAATTCCAAACTTGGTAGTTTCATAATTAGTCTTTCTAAACTTGTAATTGTACCACATTTTAGTAACTTCATTTTTGTATAAAATAAAGTTCCCCCGACGCTCTTACTGACAAAAATATGAGTGTTGGGAAACTTTGTAATATAAAATATAAAACTAAATCAAAACAATGTTGATAGATATAAAACACTTTCACGGCATTTTTTTGTGTTATTACGAAAAATATTCAATTTACTTTACCAAGAAAAGTGACAAGCAAACGTTAGCAAACAAAATTTTCCCCAAGTCCAAGAAAATCTTGATGTTTATTAGAATCTGTAAATTATAAGAGCTTTGTCGGTCCACGAGTAAATTTATTACAGCGTCTATGATTGAAAAATGTCCCATAATTTCTTTGACAGATGGCTGTAAGTCAAGCGTTTTGCAGCACATATTAAGGGCATCAATAATTGAGATAGCATCGCTTCGAGACCAGCTTAGACTTAGGTTGGTCCTAGGTCCGGAATCTCAAAGGTGCCACGGGATTAGCGGAAGCAAACCGCTATCAGCTTATTGACCAAATTGTGGGTGTATTTGAATACATTGAGCGAAATTAACAATAAAATAATAAAATCTAATGGAATTGAAACAGTAGAAGAGTCAAAGAGATTGAAAAAATAAGTACATTCTTTATTGTATACCATATAAGTACAAATCAAAGAAATAGCAGTTACAGCGAGAAATGTTATAATTCAATTGGCAAGCTTGTTAAGCTAAAATGTTTAAAATTGTTACGCAAATACACATATTTACAGGTGTTCAGGTGGTTTAAAAGCCGTAGCAAAATGAATGTGCCTTAACAATACCTATTGAATTCGCTGGCTTTCCAGGCGCCACAAATTGTTTAACGTCATAACTTAACATAACATAAACTCACGCCTGTATCCCAGAGGGGTAGGCAGAGACCAGGGACCGCCACTTGCCACGATCCTGACAGATCACTTCCATAACGTCCATAGAATGAAGTGAAACACGCGGCACATTTAACGTCTTCAACTTAGATTCACAGTATGTAAAGCAAAAAGAAACATATAGAATGCCACTTCTCTCGAACAACACGTTCGAATTTTCCCAAGTGAAGTGTGCCACGTCACCGATAGGGGCGCGACGATCGCCCGGAAGGCCCCAGTGCGACTATTCAGCTTAGATCACGGATCGCTACCAGGCTGAACAAACTTTCATCGTCTAAAATACGCGAAGCATTTCTGTGTTGTATGTCCAAAAACAAATTAAAAGAGAATTTAAAACTCATATTACAGTATGAAACATGATGATGATTGTATAATGAAAGTGATGAAAGGAACGTGTTTCCGCTAGATCCGTGGCAGTCGCCCAGCCCAGGCCAGGTCCAGGCAGCCACGGGCGGCGCTTTTGACTGTCGATGCCTATCTCCATATGATGGATGGCACTTGTTTCGGCCTGTTCCACATACTCGTACGTGTCACTGCTCCAAGAAACCTCTTCTTTCTTACCTATAATTGCAGTTATTATGGGTATTTGTATTGTATTCAAAAGACGAAATTGGAAGTACAATTACAACGTTTATGGAAGTAACGCAGAATCTGAATAATTTCTTTCTTTCCACACCCAGACAAAACGTTCCTTTCATCACCCCACATAGGTACATCCAAAAATAGGAGGTTCTATACGTAAATTTTAACAACTCGTATATAATGGGGAAAATTTCGAAAGAAATATCTGATGTCTCATAAATTTTAATGCTGCAGGTGGTTATTTTAGTATAGAACCTAACGGCGAGTAGAACTCTCGCATTTTTTGATGTAACTGTAAATTGTCGCATCCTGTATTAGTTAAACCTTTCTCAATAAGCAAAAGTTTAAAAAATATCAATTAATTTGGTAAAATTTCCACACAAATGTAGGTACTGTTTCAAATTTTTTATGTATTTATAAAATAACATTTACCTAATTCTACAACGTCCTTAAATACTGCATAGAAACTACCAGGAGCATTGGTTTCCGGAATTCAGAAAAAAATATTGAATAAAATGTTCGATTCAATTTGAGGTGAATTCAAGGATGAAGTTTGAATATTGTGTAATAGTGCAGCCTATAATATATGTCCCACTGTAGGGCAGAGGCCGCTTGGCTAATATGGGCTTAGTAACCACGCGTGGATGGGCAATTTCAAGCGCTGAGGTGAATATCTCGGGTTGTCTTCTTCTTTATGTGCCGTCTCCTATCGGCGGTTGGGAACGAATTCGGCTATCTTGCTCTTCGAGGCTGCCAATACAAACAAGTATCTCGTACTCTGAAACTATTGAGGTTGCATGACAAATTTTAAAAAAGAGTGTATTTTAAACTCGAACATTTTGCAAAAATCTGTGGTATTTTAATTAATAGGTAAATAACCTGTTATGAATATTTTTCCTTTCGACCATTTTATTATGCAAGACTAGAGTTGAGCTCTGGTTTCTAAGATAGGCGTTCTATCTATGCGATACAAAATTAAGTTACGGTTTGTAACCAACAAGGCATCATTTTACAACGCCACACCATGTCATCCGATGTTCTGCCTTGTATACCGACGATTTTTTCCACGTTTTTTTTTCTATTATCTTGTTTTTAGATATTGGTGCAAGACACTAGTTTGATCCTTATTAAAAACACTTACCATTTTACATGACAGAAACATTGGCTCAGCGAATAAATATAAACAGAGGATTATTTCAAGTTTCCATCATCAATTCACAATAAATCAGAAAGAACTGTAACAACTCAATCAGAAAGAAGTTCGGTGCCTTAATAAGAGGCTTATGTCTAGCAGTAGATAAATACAGGAAGATTTAACGATTGTTAGATCAACATTTGATCAATGACTTCAAAGAAATGAGGAGTATCCGTAATGTTAGAGCAATCGGAATGCAAATTCAGAGTTAAATGCAAGTTAATTAACTTTAATTTGTGACTTTTTTTTAGAAATCTATACTTAGTACGGAACATTTATTGACATTTATTGACATATAGTTTCAATAATCAATCTTTGAAACAATATCGGACGAAACTAACATTGAAAAACAAATTTCCAATGTAATGGTTAATTACAAATTCTGTATAGCTCTATAGGAATTACCAACCATAAAAAAATTACACAATACACCATACATACATCATTTTGTTTTTTCCGAGACGTCATGTAGCCAGTAGTACTCGTGTGGTCAACAACACTTATTTGTCTCGTCATTTTATCATAAGCATAAACATTTTTTTTTATTTTTTAAGTCATGTGCTCTACAAAACATACTTACATAAGTACAGGTGGGCAAAAACGTAACCCTTCTTTAATGCAATCTATCAAAAAGTAACCAAAACCTCAGACGGCCAAATGCCATGCCTATACCAAGCCGTTCTGTCGCCCATAGTCAGTTTGTTCTTCTTGTTTTAATACCCGCCAGGCTAGTGACGTCAATGCTTATCTCCCAATGATAGATGACGTTAAAGGTTCTAATTAGAGGAGTGGCCGGGCGTAAAGCCTGTGCGTTGAATAGCACTAATTTCCTATCAGTGAACTGGTTTCTTAGACCGCAGTTCCACCAACGCTGAGGTTCGAAAGCATCATAAAGCTGGCATCGGTCTGTGGGAAAACGAACAAGCTGAATCTTCATCATCATCATCAGCCATCTGACGCCCACTGCAAGACATAGGCCTCCTTCGTGGTTTTCATAACCATGAGGGGTTTTGCCATAATCGCCACGCTTGGCAGGCGGGTTGGCGATCGCAGTATGCGGCCTCATCCTGAATCTTAGAACTTCTTTAATTTTATAAAGAGTGGACAGACGACGTCATTGCTCTTGTTATAAATTTTATAACTGACAAGAACTTAATCACGCAGATTTGGGTCAAAATTCATTCGAATGGTGGCGTGGTGGCCGGGTCACCTATCTCCCTGTAAAATTGTTGAGACTGGTGATGGCTGAGCCTGCGCCATGCTCGTGAACCGCTGCTGCTCGTGTTTCTGGCCGTGGCATTAATGTTTTGCCTACTTTTGTAAGAAAAGTAACTAATTTTTGGCAATCATGGAATCTTTATCATGTAGGTAGCAACATGTTTAAGATATTTTTGCGTATGAGTGTAAACTTCAAAAAGTTACTTAACCTATTAGATTATGTCCTTGAAAAGAACAATTAAAAACCATCATTATGGTGGCCCGATTAGGGAATATAGAATTGTACAGGTTAACAATTGATTAGACATCTAAAATGCAACTTTTTCAATGGTTAATTATTACTTTTACCACTAATACTCGTAATTTAGACGATACGAACCCTTAGGACTGGAGATACGGTGGCTATCTGGCATTCGCTTTTTTATTATTGAGAACATAATTACAGCAGCAAGCGATGTGTGTTTTATATAACTAATTGAGTCAACTACAGATAAGACAATGTATTTTTCAAACAATTATAATCGAATGGCCTGTTCCAAACCCATAAAACCATTGAAGGCGGAACCCAATAAACGGAAGATTTCTTTATTGTGCCCCATATCCCAATCATAAATCTGCCTTTCATTTCCAATCTAACAAATAAAAATGCTAGAAAGCACACTTTTTAGGGTTCCGTACCCAAAGGGAGTCAAACGGGATCCTACTACTAAGATCACTGTCCGTCTGTCTGTCTGTCCGTCTGTCGGTCTGTCTGTCTGTCACTAGGCTGTATCTCATGAACCGTGATAGCTAGGCAGTTGAAATTTTTACAGATGATGTATTTCTGTTGCCGCTATAACAACAATTAAAAAACGTAATAAAATAAGTATTTAAACATTTAAATAAGTAAATTTTTTGCCGTTTTTGCTCAATATTAATAATAGCAACGCTTGAAATATTTACAGAATATTCAGTTCTATATTCTCCTCAAAACTAAATAATTAAATAGAAATAAAATAAATATTTAAGGGGGCTCCCATACAACAAACGTGATTTTTTGCGGTATTTTCTTGATCTTTGTGTCTAATGTTGCATAGATAATGGTGCGGAACGACTCGCACTTGGCCGGTTTTTTTATTTTATTGTTTTACTTTATTAGTCGTTGCATGCACGCACGCCGGTTTCGGGTACTTTTATATCTTGCCCTTTGCTAATACAGCCCCTATTTGGTCGAAGTATGTCCGCCGTATGTTTGTGAGGCAGCGAGAGTGATCTGTCAGGATCGTGGCAAGTAGACACTGCCTACCCCTCTGGGATACAGGCGTGAATTTATGTATGTATGTATGTTTTACTTCTTCATAAGAAGTATGAAAAAATAATATAAATTAAAATAACCTTTACACAACACAATCACATGCCCTGGTCCCAAACTAAATTGGGGTGTATATGGTAATCAGGTAAAAACATCACAAACATGGAAATACTTCCAAACTAAGTACGGCGCTTTCAGGGGGAATCGAACCCACGACCTCTGTTATGGTATTGAGCAAGTTAACCGCTAGAGCATACGTTAATGATTATTAATCTAAAGTCACTCTACGTACTCCGATAACTCTAAATACCACTGTTCCCGGAATCTACGAATTCAACAAATATAAAAGTATTTATGCTCTACCTGTTTCGTTAACTGCTGATAACCCACTTTTTGCAAATTTTAACCTTTCGTATGCTCAATCAAAGGAAAACCTCACCGAAAAGTTTGATTTTCGGATTTATTATATTTTTTTATTAACAGGACCATCAAAGGCCCAGATATTAAAAAACTAAACTTAACTGAAACAAACACGGGCTCGCCGACCACAATGGATGAGAACAAAATTAATTTTGTAGAACAAACCACCCAGTGCTGCAGAATTAGACTTCCAATTTTTTCAGATATGGTTTTCAGGATACTGTTGACGTGTTTATTGCGGGTCGCTAGCTTTGACTGTGACGTTTTTTTTCCACCGGTACTTGATCCATTACAAGCGTGCAAATAAAAACGTCCAGGCATTACTCTCAGCTGTGCAGTAAAGCAAACAAATCCGTATTGAATGCGCGCGCGTCGAGGGGGTGAGCCCGACGCTGACAGTTCAATCGACGAGCTCGCCGCGCGCGCGCATTCACCGCGTCAACAATAACTCGTGAGATCGAAGCCCTTGTACAGGCAAGGACTAAAATGCTCAGGGAAATAACGCAAATTTATTGATAGATTTCTAATCACACTACGAAATTACAAAACAAAGAAAATATTAAGATAAGATATTTGTTTATTTTTTATCCAAATAATACATTCGCATATAAAAACAACGTTGAAGAAATGATACACAGCAGAAGAATATACTATTGGTCGAAAGACTGGAGCCTAAACTAGATCAAAAGATCTGTATCTTGGGTTTCCAGGCCTCCCGTACTACAAAAGATTGGTATCATTTTCGAAGCGTAACCAGCACAAGGTACACGGTATTATACCTATGTCACATATCAAAAATTACAGATGTTATAAAATAAAGTAAAATGTATGTATGTATGTATGTACGTATGTATGTATGTATGTGTGAGAATCTCTGCTCAGCCCTGCGACCGGAGTCTTGGGTTCGAATTTCAGCCACTGTGCAGAGGGTGTGTGAATGTGCGTGAGGAGTGTAAATTTGTGAAAGTAGATATTGATTGGTATTACATCAAACTAGTATGGGCCACTGTATGACTAAGAAAGTCTGAAGTTATATGCGTACATAGTTATGTAAGTAAAGTAAGCTTAATTAAGAAAGTGTAATGAGTGAAGGGCAGTAACGGAGTGGCGGCTGAGAACCGGGCGGCGGTCAGTCGGTAAACCAACAGCCCGATGGTCGGACGATGTGGTCAGGTTGGTGGGGGGCCGTGAATGCGGATGGCGAGACACCGCGATAGATGGCGTGATCGGGAAAAGGCCTATACCCAGCAGTGGGCAGAGGTGGGCTGATGATGATAAATGAGTAAATGTGCGGACAATCCACCCACTTCCTTTCAAGCCTTTTACATGACTGTATGCTAGATGATCATACAGCGTCTTGTGGACTTTACCACCTAAATAAATAGGTGGGTCACTTCGCCTATTTATTTAGGTGGTAAAGTTTACAAGACGAAGACGCTGAAGAGCCTGTGACGTATTTTTTAAATGGATCAGGCTCACCCGGCGTATGAAAAAAAATGAAAAAAACTTTATTTAGAAAAGGGTTAAAAGAGTGGTTACTGGCTCCCAAACTAGGATTCCCTTTGCTATGGGTAGCAGGCTTGTTCCAAAATACATAATAATATGTGTTTTATAATAGTCACTAATAGCATCTAATATCTAAACGTTCTTATACCGTAACGTAAGTAACGACTACAAGAAACAACACAAATAGCAATACCAGCTTACATGGTACAAGAAATACAGTGTCCACACATGCGGGTTTTCTCACGATATTTAGATCTGCAGTAATTAACTATACTCAGTTCACTCAGCTCGCGAGTAAGGAACTTACAATACTTGAATTGTTACTTGAATTGAATTGAATTGAAAAATTATTTATTGCACTGAAAAAAAAAAATTTTGTACAAAGGCGAGCTTAACACTAGGTCAAAACTCACTTTCAAATTTAAATGAAGTGCTGTATAAACGAAACGACACGAAGATGTAAATAAACTAGCTGACTCGGTAAATGTTGTTTTGCTATATTAATTAGCCTACGACCTATTCTTAGACCTACCAAATATACACAAAAAAAATCATAAAAATCGGTGAAGCCGTATCGGAGGAGTTCGATAACAAACACTGTGACACGAGATTTTTATATATTAGATAACTTCCACACAGCACAATCACTTGTTCTGATCCTAAACTAGGACACCCTGTGCTATGGCAACCTGGAATCATAAACACCCCGATTGAGGCCAATAGTACAAATAAAGGCCTCCAGTGGGAATCGAATCCACGGCCTCTGTTTTAATAGTCAAGCGCTAGATCGACGAGGCAGTCAATCAGATACATTACTAAGTAACTTAAGTTACTTATTACCTACACAAGTCGGTTATAGCAAATTGCACACTAGTTACCTAATATGCATACGAAGTTGTCGCGTCGCATATCTAATTTACAAAACCAGTCAAACATTGGTTTGCGCCAGTGATCCAGGCCTTCGCCTCTGTAAGGGCAACAAATCAGTCGAGTCTTCAACAGTCGTTTTCAATCCTTTGCTTCTTCAAGTCCGCGTGCATAGACACTACGTCTTTGAGACGTCAGTGTAATGAAAACAACTTTCAAAGACCGTGGTTTGACACTATTTTAATTACTCCCATGAACTGCAGTACGACAGTTACACAGTGCTTTAGACAAGTTAGGTTGACAGAGACGATGTTCAAAGGCCTATTAAGGAGGATACCGGACCTGATTGAAGAATAACTAGCCGCAAATAGATGTTACGTGAACATGTGATTAAGTAGTAATGATAGACAGTTGGCCAGTCCTCGGTAAATTTACATCATACGTCACCAAGACAAGATAATATAGGGTTATACATCTTAAACGGTTGCTCCGTGTGGCGCCGGATTAAGAAAAGCGTCAGTCCATTTCCTTCCGTGGATGTCGTAGAAGACGACTAACGAATTCAATTACCAGGAGACGACCAGCAGCGTCTTCCTGAGATTCGAACGGCATACTGCGATTGCCAACCCACCTGCCAAGCGTGGCGATTACGGCAAAACCCCTCATGGTTATGAAAACCACGAAGGAGGCCTATGTCCTACAGTCAAATGGCTGATGATAATGATGACGATGATGATACATCTTAAAAAATATGTCTGTAAGCATACACCAAACAGGGCCCGTTTTACGTTTTCGCAGGGAGCAGAGAAAACGTAAAACGATGTAAGAAATTATATTAAAAGAAATAGGTATATCTAATTTTTGAGGTAATCCTGCATAAATCATCTAGCAGTAGCAAGGAGGCCTAAAAACCTTCAAGTTCAAAAGATCCAAATATTCATTCAAATGTCACCTAACAACTAAGATTTAATAAAAGTATTTTTGTCATTCATCATCATCATCATCATCAGCCTATGCTTGTCCACTGCTGGACATAGGCCTCTCCTATAGCACGCCACTGAGCACGGTCCTCGGCTACTCTCATCCAGCTCTTGCCAGCCGCCCTGCGAAGATCATCGCTCCACCGAGTCTGAGGACGTCCCACACTACGTTTACCGATCCGCAGTCTCCACTCGAGAACTCGTCTACCCCATCGGTTATCAGTTCTTCGGATAATATGGCCGGCCCACTGCCACTTCAGCTTGCTAATTCGGTGGGCTATGTCGGTGACTTTGGTTCTCATTTTTGTCATTCAAGAAGTCCTTAATCATCATAAGCAGCCTATATACGTCCCACTGTAAGGCACAGGCCTTCTCTTAGAGAGAGAGTATGGGCTTAATCACCACGCGTGCCCACCGCGGATTGGCGATTTCAAGCGCTGAGGCATGTGATTAGCTCAGACATCCAGGTTTCCTCACGATGTTTTCCTTCACAGTTAGCGTGTGGTATTGCTACTATGACTTCACAAATGTACATAACTTAGAAAACAAAGTCATAGGTATATGTCCGCACTGGGAATCAAACCTGGGTCTCCCGCTTCCGAGTCCAATGTTCTACCCACTAGGCTACCACCGCTTCATCAAGAAGTCCTTAATATTGTTATAGTATTTGCCAATTAATAGCATAAATATTTTATTTTATGGGTCTTAAACATTGCAAATTTTATGGCATATTAACGGCGCCACACACGAAATGCTTTTGCTGATCAGGAGCACAGCTCTGATCTTTGTAGACAAAGTATAAGGCCGACTTACGCCACTTCTTAAATGCCACTTTAGTCGCCATTTAAATCCACTTTTGTGTCAAGAATTTTTGTTGAATGCTGTTTAAGTCACATTTAAGAAAGTGGTGCAAGTCGGCCTAAGTCAATTAGACTTTATTGAACACAAACTAAACGAAGAACAGGACTTTACGTTAGAAATCATATGTACAAAGACGAGCTTATCTCTGTAAGAGTCTGCTTCCAAGTAACCTTGGATAGTCAGAAAAGTAAATAAAAACGGGTCTATGTACAGTCGACAGCATACCAACTTTAACACCCGTGCACTCTGCTCAGTTACGTTACAGATGAATTTGCAACTAAAATTTGAAGGTTTATATGTTGTCGACTTTACATATACGTGCACAAAATCAACTACTACTAGTAACAAAAATGAACATTTAGGTTCATCAAAACACATTAGTGCTGAAGTGTACCTCGCAACTCCGTGTAGGCTAAATAAATATTTTATACAATCAATGCAGACCGCTAGGCACGCGTTCCTTAGATTACAACCTATCAAGTGTTTTTCTCTTCGCGGGCACCACAATATTTTGTTCTTGCAAACGTGACGGAGAGAGCTACCAAGGGCCGTGTTATTGCTGAAGAGCCTTCTTGATATGTAGGATGATTTGTTATTCAATACATTCCAATAAGGGGTCTCCATAGTTAATTTACAAGGAATTTTCTCCCACCGAGAGCTGGCAAAGGACGCCTTAGGAAAATATAACATAACATAAGCAGCCTATATAGGTAACACTGTAGGGCACAGGCCTTCTCTCAGGGAGAGAGTGTAGGAGAATATAAATTAAAGAGTAAAGAGTGTGTGGCCAAGAGGAAGATAAAAACTACTCAAAACAAAAGAGTGTGAGCTATAATGAAGCATTATTAGTTAGCACAGTAGTCATGAGTAAATCTCTGCCGCAGACTCACCCCCCCTTTCTCGTATACTAACAAGCTGTTAATCTACTGTTAACAGCTGTCAGTGGGTTTTTTATGCACTTTGGTCATTTGACAGCTGTTAACAGTAGATTAACAGCGTGTTAGTGTACGAGAAACTGGGGGTCAGTCCCACTTGCACCACTTATTAAATGTCACTTAAGTCGCCATTTAAATCGACTTTTGTATGTAGAATTTTAGTTAAATGCTGTTTAAGCCACATTTAATGTAATAAATAATTCAATTAGTCAAATTTGTCCATTTACAATTTACATTTGTAAGTCCTCTTACAAAATGCTGAACGCAAATTGTAAACGCACTCAGTTCCATAACACGCATTGTATTTGTTTAACGCGCAACGTTTGAATTTGTAATGAATTCAGTTCAAAAAGTGAGTACAACATATACAGCCAAAAAAGACATTTATTTAAAAAGCAATAGTACTGCCTTAAATTAATTACCGCAAACGATCAGTGACCTGTAAAACATATAAGCCTTGTCTCCAACCCGCCAGCACCATGAGTCAGCCTGTCGCCGACCCAGCGTGACGTCCGCACTTTCGCGGAATGTCTTAATGTCCGACATTTATTTTGATACTGCGACATTATTACACTAGTCTCTTTTATAGATCGACACCACTACCTCAGCGGTTGAAATCGCCAAACCGTGTTGGGCACTGCGGTAAATATTCCCATACTTTCTCCCTCTAAGAGAGAGCCTATGCCTGCAATAGCAACGTTAATAGGCTGCTTGCAGGGCAGGATCTTCGCAGGGCGGCTGGCAAGAGCTGGATGAGAGTAGCCGAGGACCGCGGGAGAGGCCTATGTCCAGCAGTACACAATCATAGGCTTATGATGATGATGAAGATGAGGCTGCTTGTGCTTATGCAAGGAGTAACTCTAAATTGGTTCGCTGAGAAATAATCTGATTTTAGGTGTATCGAAACCCCTATTCTGTATAGGATCACTTTTTTGTCCGTCTGTATGTCAACACCATTTTTCCCAGGAACGCGTGAAGGCATCCAGGTTAAATTAACATCAAATACTTAGGTTTATAATACCCAGGGCATGTGAAAATATCGAACATCTAAGTTAACGCAATCGAAAGATGCTATTCATGCCGCATGTTTTCGCACTCGCAAGGGAATCTAAACCTATAGGGAAATCCCGTTGTCCTATTGTTTGAGACTTACTCGCCAGTCCTATGTTATTAAATGACTTAAAAAAAGAATGAGGTTCCCGGTTCATCTATTTATATTTTTTATGTATCATCATCATAAGCAGCCTATATACGTCCCACTATAGGGCTTAGGCCTTCTCTCAGAGAAAGAGTATGGGCTTGATCACCAGGCGTGCCCACCGCGGATTGGCAATTTCAAGCGCTGAGGTATGTGAATATCTCAGACACTCAGGTTTCCTCACGATGTTTTCCTTCACAGTTAGCGAGTGGTATTGCTACTATAACTTTACAAGTGTACATAACTTAGAAAACAAAGTCAGGTGCATGCCTGCACTGGGTCCAATGTGCTACCCACTAGGCTACCGCCGCTTCCATTTTTTATATATATTCAGCGGTAATTCCTTGCCACGTCGTCCGATTTCATTGATTCTTATTTTGTTGAAACAGTTTTACCTCAGAGGTGGTCCCTTTTACAAATTCTTCATAGTCAAGATATGTTTATTGCACATAAGTAAATATTACAATAGCAATGCGGCGGACTTAATGACACGAGCATTTTCTACCAGTCAACCGTAGCAGGTGAATGAGAATAAATGTTGTTTGTTGACGTATCTACGAAAAAAACTGCAAATTCTTCAATTCGCAAAGGCATAAAGAATGCCGTGCCGACAATTCCACTTCTTATCTCCAATGTATGTAAATCACGTTCTCTAGAACATAAAATACCGTCTATCGGTTTTCAGAATGAACGCATGCGTGGGTTTTTAGCAACTCGGGGATATATGGCAGCCATCCAGTATACTGTGTTGTCATTTGTGCCACGATCGTTTACATGTTTGTGGGAAAGTGCAGCATTTGTCTTATCTTGTTGCAGCATAAAAACGCTTGGAACACGTGCTTGTGCGGAGAAATAAAATAGGGGCCTACACTCCCCTGTAATATTATCATCATCAGCCTTTGAGGCCCAGGGCAGGACATAGGCCTCCTTCATGGCTTTCATAACCATGAAGGGTTTTGCTTGGCAGGCGGGTTGGCGATCGCAGTATGCGGTTGGAATCTCAGGAGAACGCTGCTGCCCGTCTCCTGGTAATTGATTTCCGTAGTCGTCTTCTATGACATCCACGGAAGGAAATGTAGTGACGCTATTCTTAACCGGCACCACACGGACAGGTCTGTAATATTATCATACGCATCTAATCTAGATTTTAAGTTTAATCGAAGGCTGTTTACATCTATAGTGAAAATATACATCAGAACTTATCGCATTGTGCTGTACCTAGTTTAATGTATATTTTGCGAATGAACCAAATAAATAAATAAATAAATAAGAAACTAAAATACTTTTTTGTCACTCAATTATTCTTTGTTATTTAAAAATCAAAATCTTTCGGAAACTAATTTTATTTACACCTTTTCAATAAGGCTAAAAATACACTGTTATTGTACTTTTAAATTTTAAATTGATACATCAAAATTGGTAAATAAATTGGTAGAATCAAGGTGACCTTTTTGTTGCACTAACCCGTGCCGAGGACAATTTTTTTAAAAACCTATTTAGAGGCTAAAAATTCCACACATGCCGGAACTTGAACCCGCGACCTCTGGCTCACCGTGCCAGCGCTCTCTCAACTGAGCTAATGGGCAAGTGCAAGCATCGATGAAATTTCGAGCCTTCAAAACCCTTACAAACTTTTCTGTACTTCTCTGCAAGTGATGTAAATCGCTTCGTTCAGATGTCGCTGCCTGTACGTAATACAGAGAAGTTTGTAGAGAGGCTCGAAATTTCATCGATTCTTGCAAAAAAGAATCAAAGTGACTACTAAAGGTCTACTAAAGTGGTAGAGAAACGATTTCTAAACGGAAGTCCATAAAAGAGTAATGATTTTATAGGCAATTCAGTTGCTTCTTCTTTTTATACCGGCATCGGCACGATTCATAAATTCATAAATCCCTATAAACTACACGGCAATAAAAATCCTTCAGCGGTTGTAGAACGACATTTTGAAGAATATATAAAACCAGCATATCGTAGGATCGTCGCTCAAAAACTCAACTCGCTCCCGTATAAATATGGAACGGCCATAAAGTGTTCAGATGTATGTTTGATCATTAGTTTTATTGTGTCGAATTGACTTGAATGGCGTGCAAGTGCCGGCGCCATTGTTGTAGGGTACCGTGGAGAGAGACACCTCGCTGGCACGAAGAAAGGTTAATACATTACATAGGTACTCGTATCATCAGCATGAGCAGCCTATATACGTCCCACTGTAGGGCACAGGCCTTCTCTCAGGGAGAGAGTATGGGCTTAATCACCACGCGTGCCCACCGCGGATTGGCGATATCAAGTGCTGAGGTATATGAATAGCTCAGACACTCAGGTATCCTCACGATGTTTTCCTTCACCGTTAGCGCGTGGTATTGCTACTATAACTTCACAAATATACATAGCTTAGAAAACAAAGTCATAGGTACATGCCCGCACTGGGAATAGAACCTGGGTCTCCCGCTTCCGAGTACAACGTCCTACCCACTAGGCTACCACCGCAATTTTATTCATCTCGTATCATTAATAGCGACTAATATACATGCTTTGAGAGCGGTGGTAGCCTAGTGGGTAAAACATTGGACTCGGAAGCGAGAGACCCAGGTTCGATTCCCAGTGCGGGCATGTACCTATGACTTTGTTTTCTAAGTTATGTACATTTGTGAAGTTATAGTAGCAATACCACTCGCTAATGTGAAGGAAAACAACATGAGGAAACCTGAGTGTCTGAGCTATTCACATACCTCAGCGCTTTATATCGCCAATCCTAAGTGGGCACGCGTGGTGAATAAGCCCATATTCTCTCCTTGAGAGAAGGCCTGTGCCCTATAGTGAGACGTATATAGGCTACTTATGTATGCATGCTCTTAAAGATAGACACTGTCAATTTAACTCAAGTCTTTCACGACCTTCTCAC
The DNA here is from genome assembly GCA_963969515.1 of Yponomeuta evonymella. NCBI lineage: Eukaryota > Metazoa > Arthropoda > Insecta > Lepidoptera > Yponomeutidae > Yponomeuta > Yponomeuta evonymella. The sequence continues at coordinate 16,636,851 of OZ018354.1, read as the reverse complement.
GTCTGCCTTCTTAAAGATTCGTAGCGCGCGTTCTGGCTTTATCAATGAAATGCCAACCGGATAATTAATTAAGGATATCACGTCGGCATAAACACGGCAAATTGCGGCGCGGGACCCTCACGTAGCCCCGTTTAATTCGCACTTGGTCAGCTTATCTCGTAGCGCGTTTACTTCTGCACCTGTGCGGACGTTGCCACGAGTCGCATGCATCATACTCTGATATATGACGAGGACTTTTTGTAGCGCGCGCGTGACAAGTACTGTCGCCGCAAAAAGTGCTGGGGTTTCGGAAGCGGAATTCGCCAACGAGCTACGGTGTTTCAAAAAGTATTTACGGCGTGCGGCGCAGGAAACAGGAGACTATTCAATTGAACAGCTGTCTTATATACTCGTTGTCCCATAACGACTGTGTATAGAATACAGTACTGTATATAGAATACAAACGTTATTGGTCAACGATTTGACGGACTTAGTACGAAAAGACTTTTTAAATAATATGTACATATGTTGTTGGTTTGAAATCTCGAATAAAATTGTATCAAAATTTACTTTAGAGAATCTGAAACTTATGTAAAAAATTAAAATTAAAATGTATTTATTATCGGTTCAGAATTACGGAAACCATGATTTTATTACACTAATTAATTATTACACACAATAGGCAATTTTTATCGGAATGTAATATCAAAAATAGATCATTATCACTGAACAAAGTAACGAGGCCGTTACATAGCCTGCGTACTCCTTTGTACCTAAGTCTTTCTTGGTGTATCTAATTGTAAAGAGACAAAAAATTATAGTATAAGAATTCAAAAAAGTATAGCGGTTCATTCAGTAGATTTAAACAGATAGAGAACACTTTCGTTCAGTGAATGTCCGTAATTTCGTTTCTTTAACACTAGGTAATAATAATAATAATAACTTCCACACAAGACAACCACTTGCCCTGGTCCCAAACTAGGATATCATGTGCTATAGTCAAAGCAGTGCTGCAAGCAAATGTTCACAAGAATTCTGTCAAATTCATGAGCTGTACCGATTTGTTGCGTTTACTTCTTCTAATGTATAATATTAATGATTGTTTGTGTATGTATCTCTTTCTAAAACAGTTGCTTTAGTGTTTGTTCATTTCAATCTTAGAACATAATCTAAAGTCCTGTATTGCGCCTCTTACTTATTTATTATATTAAGTATTACCTATCTGTGGGAAATGCTGAGGAATTGGCAAAATGTACTATATTTACTCTAATTTTTTTTTTATGCTATAAGTTTGTCAATTCTGTTTTTTCTCCTTAAATAAATAAATAAATAGTAACAAGGACATCATAAACATGGGAATACAGCCAGACTAAGGCTATTTGTACAAATATACGGCGGCCCCCAGGGGGAATCGAACCCACGACCTCTATTTGGTAGGCACAGGAACATCTTGGTTGGCTGTCAAGGTGTAGATTTTTTCCGTCAGCATGCAAGCTTCCACGCTCAAAGTAAACTGCTAAGGCATTAATGTCCTTCGGTCTCGTTGAGTAAGTGCACCTATGTTTAAGAAGTGCTATATTATTAGAACACGTTATAGAAATAACGTGAAACCTGAAAACGGTTACTTCAGTATCGATAAATTAAACCACAGACAAAAGTCCACAAAATTTCAAGATTTTGTTTAGAGAGAAAAATCAACGTGGACCATTTGTATGAAAAGTGAAAAAAATATTTTAGAATTTGGTGCCATTTCTAAGTGGTTTAATTATACCGAAACTGAAGAAACGGTTACTCTGCATTATTTTAATAACACTTAGAAATACTCGTTATTTCGATAACAGGTTTTATAACTCACTGACTTATTTATTTTTAATAACCTGTAATATCTAGTTTATAAGAATAATGTTTATATGTACACTTAATGGGCATATTTTTTAAGGCGATGAATTTTTCATTCACTTGTAAGCAACAGCTTATGTTCAAATGTTGAATCCGAATTACGTTACGTAGTATTTGATAAATTAAGGTAAGTGAAGTGTTTAAGGTGCAAACTATAGTGAAAAGTATTTCAAATATTTATATAAATTACTGTATCAAGTTGAATGTGAAGAAAACATAATATGCCAGTTTGGCGTAAACATTATCTTAAAACTGCCTGATGTATTGTAGCGCCTGTTTTTACACTGCGCCATAAAATTTTATTTAAAATGTATATTTCTGGCATGTGTTCAATCGATTAATAACGCGAATAAAAATCCACTTTACTTGCTTCTATTATTACTTTTAGCATTTATTGCATCGACACTAATGAGAGATGAATACATTATGGAGAGTTTAAATTATCTTGGCATCGTTATTTACCATGCCAGGTGTAATATACAATTTAAAACGATAAAATATATTAAATCAACCATTCGTTTTGACTTAAATTTTCAAAAATTATCCTAAGCCTAGCCACACACCACAGGCTACAGCTTTGTTTTTTAGTCTGTTCTATATTACGATTTCTTTCTTTTGTTGTTCACATAAGGTTACTTATCTGCTTATTTTGTTTCTGTGTTATTCCTTGTTGTTATAAACTTTCATATTTTGAAGCTATTTTGCATATTTTAAGCTTGCCAGAAGCGCGGTTCATAAATGTGTAACTCGATGTCAAAAGGGATAGCATTAAAGATTATTTAGATGACAAAGATGTCTGGAATTAAATCCAGTTCCATGCATTGGTACTAGGTTTTGGAAGATTGAAAAATGTTAACTATGTCAATAAAGGAACATATTTGAAAATACTAAGTTTGCAGTTTTTTGTCCGTTTTTCTCCAAATGATCTAGATTTTCATACGGGCGCGGACGCCTAGTTTTACTTGTGGCATTCAATAAGTCTCAGTTTCTGTGTTACTTTGAATGAAAATTTTTGAATTTTCGAAAACTCTTACATATTTTTTACAATATTTTCTTGACAAATAATACTCGGTGTGAGCGAGTGGAACAAATATTTTATGTGCCTATGAAAATCATGTAGGTACATTCAGTCAAAAAATTATCGGGAATGGATAATTTGTTTATGGTTCCAAACTCAATTTTAGGCTTTTTTATTGTTTGATTGGCAGAACTGTTTTTCATTTTGAGTTTTTAAATTACCACTTCGTGGCACCCGTTCTTTCATTCGGTAGAAGACATCATAGATTAAAAAGAAAAAAAGACAAGTCTTGAAGACATAAAGGAGAATTCGCGGCGAGGACCGACCTCAATTCCGGAAAAAGGGTTTAAAAAATGTTTTGATGATTGGATTATTCGTTGGCATAAGTGTATCGTTTCTAAAGGAGCATACTTTGAAGGTCATAAAATAAATTTAGATGAATAACTAGTATTTTGTAATTGATTTTTTCCCGGTACTTTCTTAACAGAGTAGTATACCTCACGCTAACAATGAAAGAAAACATCGCGAGGAAACCCGCGGCTTGGTTGGCTCCGCACGTATTGACTTGTCTATCCTGTGGGCTAGGCCGACTAAGCTGTCAGGATGGTTTAGGTCCTGGGCAAGTCTACTCCATCTAAAAAACAATGTCCTAGGAACTGCAGCGTCCGAGTGGTCCATCCAGCGTGAGTGATAATACCACTGGACGCTGTATAAATCATCTCAGCACCAGCTGAGCCACAACCCTTTGTCTTATTTTATGTCATCACTAGTTAAGCCTCACTTTGTTTTAAGTTTTTTTTTTTCTAATGAGGTAATAAATAGGTACTTTTTTATCTTTTTCTTTATCTTCTCAGATACAAAGGCCAAAGTATACCTAAAAAAATGCATGAACTTTATAACCCAATAATATTCTACACTATGCAGTTACCTCAAAAATGCGCAGTTACAAATCGCAAGTTGTTGTGTACGTCAAATTCACTGACGATATAGTGTCGCCGAAATTAAAACAACAAATTTTGATGGTGACTATCAAAAGTGACAGCGTAGGTAGTTTAGATTTAAGGCTGCTCTTACTGCGAACGGCCCTCTCGCGCGCGCAATAAATCTATTTGAATAATTATTTATTTATTTTAATTCTTTATTGCGCTAATTACATTGTAAGTGTACAAGGGCGTGCTTAATGCAAGAAGCATTCTCTTCCAGCGAACCTTTGGTATTGAAGAGACTGGCGACGGGTAGTGCAAGAAGATTAAAATAATGGGAATACTTTTTATAAATTTTGTATGGAATTATGAAAGTAAAATTACGGACATTTTAGACAAACTCGTCCTTAACCCCTGAACTGCCCTCGCGGAATGGAACGTATGGGTGGGGATCTGGACAAAACAGCAACCTGACAGCTCACTCAAGAATCTTAAGATCGGTCTCAGTGATCATCATCATCATCACCCGTTTGACGTCCACTGCAGGACATAGGCCTCTCTCACGGTTTTCCTTAACCATGAAGGGTTTTGCCACAATCGCCACGCTTGACAGCCGGGTTGGCGATCGCAGTATGCGGTTGGAATCTCAGGAAGATGCTGCTGCCCGTCTCCTGGTAATTTATTTCCTTAATCGCCTTCTACGACATCCACGGTCTCAGTGATAAAAGAGTGTGATACCAATAATCCTTAATACCCTAGTATCCACTAGCTGTTGCCCGGTACGGTGCTAGCGCAGCGGTAGGACGCCGGCCTCACGTTTGGGTGGTCGTGGATTCAAATCGCGGCATGTACCAATGACTTTGTTTTCTCAGTTACGTACATTTGTGAAGTTATAATAGCAATACCACGCGCTAACCGTGAAGGAAAACATCGTGAGGAAACCTGAGTGTCTGAGGTGTTCACATACCTCAGCGCTTAAAATTGCCAATCCACGGTGGACACGCGTGGTAATTAAGCCCATACTTTGTTCCTGAGAGAAGGCCTGTGTCTGCAGCGGGACGTGTATAGGTTACATAAAAAAATCCGGGATAACACGTAATCTGCTAAAAAGTGCCTATCCAGACTACAATCTATCTCTCTGCCAAATTTCATCCAGATTCATTCAGCCGTTCTAGCGTGATTGAGTCAATCATCCATCTATCCAAACTTTCTTTCTTTAACAGTTGCAAGTCAATACATTTATGAAAATATTATGTATGTTAGAAAACAGCCATCATAATATTGATACTAGGAATAAACATAAATTTTCATATCGACGTTTTAGACTTGCAAAAATTTATACATCCTTGGGGCACTGTGTACGGTTCTACAATAAAATTCCTTAAGATATATTAGAGTTACCACCGACGCGGTTTAAAAAATGGGTTAAGCATACTCTGTACCGAGAAGCCTATTATAACATTAGGGATTATTTAGAAGACAAGGATGTTTGGTATTTAAAAAATGGTAACGAGGACGATTGTATCTAGTGTAGTGTAACTTTAAACTCTGTTAATTAAGCAAACCTGTTTTGAAAAGAATAAATGTGGAGTTTCTTTGTTGGCTTCTTCTCCGCATAATCTACTAATTGTGATACTAACAGCAAAATGTTTACTTCATCATTATTTTGTTTCTATAGCGAATAAAAATTGTTGACTTCACTTAACTTGATTTTCGCATTTATAATAGTAGGTAGTGTCACCCACAATTTGTTGGCTTGGATTAGTTACCAATAATAATTGTTCTTCTTTTTCTGGTTGTGCAATAAAGTGTTCTCTAACTATCTATTAGTTACCTCAACTGTTTTAGCTTTTACTTTGTTGCCAATAGAATTGTACGAAATAGTCCGCAGATCGCCACCCCATAAAGCACACTTATCGTACATTTCCTGGGGCGTGCCTCACACATCGGGCACGGAAGTCGCCGGGGGCGCCAGTTATTCACGACTCGACGCGCTAACAATCATACGAATGCCATTAACACACAATATATTCTGTAGCAGTCGGTGAAAACACGGGCAGGAGATAAATTGTTGGACCACGGTGCGCGCGGAGTTGGTGAAAAGTTCTCGGTTGAATTTTTTATGACTCGCGTTGTCCATGGCATATGGCAGGGATTATGTTAATTGCGCGTCGGGAATCAATAATCAATATCATCAGCCATTTGACGCCCACTGCAGGACATAGGCCTCCTTCGTGGTTTTCATAACCATGAGGGGTTTTGCCGATGATAATCAATAATAATAATGAATAATAATTAATACTAATTAGTAATAATTAATGTCAAGGTAATTACGTTTCTCGAATGTATAACTTCTCTTTTTTTAAGGACGAGCGCTATAATACAGGCTCGACCTAGCTTTGGGACCACTGTTTATCTTAGTCTATAAGGCATTGGGAGGATCTTTCTGGACCTTAAATGACGCTTTACACTGACCAAATAAAGTAGATGTGGATACCAAACAAATTAGGTGCCTACTTTTCCTTCATTTACAAAAGATGACTATAAACGATGACTATGACTTCACCTACATAAGCAGTGATTAGCACCAGATTCAAGTGAAACTGGGCTGCCGTAGGGGCTCAGATAGGTGGGCCGATATTGTGACTGACTCGGATCCTGCAAAATAGACACCGACAACGTTGCAGACCGAGCCGAAGATAAAGGGATGACTTAACATCCTCATCGGGATGGTTCGAGATAGCCGAGTATCGGGAGAGGTAGAAAACAGGAGGGGAGGCTTTTGCCCAGCTTTAGGACACAATAAAAGCTAAAAAAACATAATAAAATTATCTTTAAATAATAAAATTTATATAATGTTTTTTTTGTCGTATTTTGCCGTGATTTTATAAAAGTAACTATAATGTACAACATGCACGTCACTAAAATTGCACAAAACATAGTATGAGTGGTAGTAAAAACTTTTTTATTTCCACTACAGTAGGTAACAACTTTATTTTTCGGGTTATAAAAGTCCGGGTGGTCGAATTAAAGTAAATGAGTGCCTTTTTTGCCTTTTATTGACCACAAATTGTTTAAGTATGTATTTCGATCGAATGAAGTGTTTACTAAAATATTACAGTGGTAATTATAAAAAAAGATTCGACATTCAAGCTTACGATGCGGTCAGCCAGCAGCATAAATCAAGAATTATCGCTATCAAATTGTTTACACCGTATATTTTGTGGCAGCGTGATCTTTTAATGTGTACTTTAACGACACCTAGTGGTATCGTTAATGATGGTGATAAGGAAACGCAGCAGGCCTCCGTCTTCAATTGACTGTAATATAAACGATCCGTCGATATTTGTAGATACGGCTTCTGTAAAAGTCATTTTTTAGCGTTCAGTGCCTCAAAAGGAAAAAAAACGGAATCTTATCTTAATCTTACGACAATTAACTACTTTTACTATGGGAAAAACTTCGTAATGGTGAAACAATATTAGCTGTTCTATACAAAAGCTACGGACTGTGACAGGATAATTATTGGGACATCTGATGTTTTTAATTTTATTTCGAAGTTTACCGAAAATAAGAGTTGTAAATATTATTGAACGTAGAACCCCCATTTTCGATTGTACACGTGGATTTTATTGCATCTTGTATAATATAATAGTTCCGTCCCCCAAACATTAGACGACGCACGTAGAGGTAGATCCTTAAAACATGAGAAAGGTTTGAATACTCAGTGGTCTTCGGTAAGCCCACTAGATACCAGCCGGATTCCGAGCGCGATGTTCGTATTTCGATCTCGATTGTGCCGATAACAATCGCCGATATGCAGATGAGCATCGATAATGCTGGGGGCGACAACATTGGCACCGACAGGTTACAATCGTTGCTCAATGTAGAGTAGGTAACACAGAATAGGGACGGCGACAATTACAAATACAAATAGATTTATTATTACCGGATAAAAATACATTTCATCCTATTTCTCTAATTTATTATCTATATTCCTTCACCGTTAGCGAGTGGTCGTGCTACTATAACTTTCACAAATATACGTAACTTATAAAACCTAGTCATTGGTACATTCGGCGTTCTACCGCTCCGCTACCACCGTTATGGAAAAACATCGTGAAGAAACCAGAGTGTCTTGAAATTGCCAAGCGCACGGTGATTCAGCCCGTACTCTCTCTCGCTCTGAGAGAAGGCCTGTGCCCTGTAGTGGGACGTGTATAGGATAGATAAAAAAAAAATATTTTGGTGATCCTCACACTAGGTTTGGCCTGTCCTATGAGGGCTTGTAAAATTATTGCCAGCTAGTTTTTTTAAGCAGCTTGATATAATGCGGGGGTAAAGGGTAAGTACCCTATTACTAAGATTCCGCGGTCCGTCCATCCGTCTGTTCGTCTGTCACCAGGCTGTATCTCATGAACCGTCATATTTAGGCAGTTAATTTTATTTTTTTTTCTGTTGCCGTTATAACAATAAATACTAAAAACAGAATAAAATTAAAATTTAAGGGGGGCTCCCGTACAACTAACTAGATTTTTTTGCCTTTTTTTGCTCGATATTAATAACGACAACAGGTAGACGCTTGAAATATTCAAATTTTATTTATTTTTATTTTTATTCTTTATAGCACTAATTACATTGTAAGTGTACAAGGGCGTGCTTAATGCAAGAAGCATTCTCTTTCAGCAAACCTTTGGTATTGAAGAGACTGGCGAAGTTTTGTAGAGATAATGGTACGGAACCTTTCGAGCGCGAGTCCGACTCGCACTTGACCGGTTTTCTAATTAGCTTGACGTAATGTAAACGCTGTTTTATATATATGTGTTAATAGCAATTTATTATGGAATTGTATTATTACTATTTATGAATATTTACGTGCTTACTCCTTGCTCCTAGTATGTAGCTCAATTTTAATTGACTTTTTTATTGTAAAGTTTTAATTGACTTTTTATTATTAAGTATTAACCTGTTACAGGCTGTACATTATGTTTACGTAGTAATATACGTAAAGTACGTGGCGTCGGAACGAATGTTTTTCACAACTGGAAACTAGTTAAAGAGTATTAATCTAGGTTCTGCTCGTCAATAAAAACTTTTGCCTGCTACGGGGATTGCTTTGAAATCTATTTTGATAATTATACCCCTTTTTAAAAAGTTATTTTGTTAGACACTTCTGGCTGTTAATTGTCATTGGATGCCATGCGAGCTGTGAATAAATTACGTAATTTTATTATCCCATTCTATGTAGCTAACTCGTGAGGTTCTAATTTTACGTGTTCTTAATTAATAGCTATTTGAATAAATCAACATTCCTTCGAAGAGGTGCTAAAATGTGTCATTATAAAACTTTATAATTATTATCACTGGCAACCGTCGAACCCACCGGATTAATAATCATGACATTTTATCAAGTATGCAGACCCAATAAAATATAATATATGCCATATGTTCAGAATCATGGCGAGCGTATATTTCGTTTCATTCAGCTTTGCTCAGGGCTAAAACAAAAAAAAATTGAAACACTATCAAAGTCAAGGAATAGGTAATAGGGGTTGGTGTTTTTTGAATGAATGAGATGCATAAATGACCGAGCAGACAACTTTACAGATTGAACAAATCCGAATTAATTGAAAACAGTTAGTTTTTGGATTATTGATATTGAAAACAGCCAGTTTTTACGCGACTTAACAAAAAGAAACCGGCCAAGTGCGAGTTGGACTCGCGCACAAAGGGTTCCGTACCATTATTTATACAACATTCGAAAAAAACGGCAAATAATCACGTTTGTGGTATGGGAGCCCCCCTTAAGTATTTATTTTATTTTAATTTAATTATTTATTCTTGGAGCGAATTTAGAACTTAATATTCTGTGAATTTTGTGAATATTTCAAGCGTCTACCTATTGCCATTATTAATATCGAGCAAAAGACGGCAAAAAAATACGTTTATTGTATGGGAAGCCCTCTTAAATATTTATTTATTCTGTTTTTAGTATTTTTTGTTATGGCGGCAACAGAAATACATCATCTGTGAAAATTTCAACTGCCTAGCTATCACGGTTCATGAGATACAGCCTGTTGACAGACAGCCAGACAGATAGACGGACAGTGAAGTCTTAGTAATAGGATCCCGTTTGGCGCTCTTGGGGTACGGAATCCTAAAAAGAATAGGTTTTTAATCCAATGTTTAAACGATTAATCAGTCTTTTATTTTTCAACTTAATAATTAATAATCTCGTTTCTTTTAATTCAAATTATTTCAAAGAAACCACATATTGCAATTAAAAATAAACAATTAGTAAGACGCAAAACATAAGCAGATAGATATCTCGAACCAAGCTCAGCGATGCGCTCTCATTAATGTAGTGGATACCGAATAAAGCTCTATTTCTTCATACGAAAGCTTTCAATGCGTGATTTATCTTCCCCATGTGCCCCTTAATTGATCGATGCCAATCGCTAAATGAATCGATTCATTAGGCAACTTAAGGCGATGTCACAATACTCATCGTTGTCCTTATTGGTAATTACCTCGTGGTTAATTGAACATAGATCTGCGCTGTTGTCGGTAGAAGGTATTTATTAGTTGAAAGACCCCGGTACATGACCTGGGCAATCTAATGACTATTTTAAGACGTTATTTCAATGGACGAAAGCTAAACTAACTAACACTAATATAAATTGGTAAAGTAAGAAAGCTCTGAGTTAACTATGTACACAAATTAGTAAGTTTTAGTATTTGGTTAATATCTGTAAGCATTCCATTGAAAGACTACGTTAATTCTAACATTTTCTATGTTTGTGTGACTGATAAAATTCTATAGTTTTGCTAATAATGGTCTTTGACCTACAATAATGCAACACAAAAATTCACAAAGCTAAACAGAGAGGCAGACTTGTGGACAGACCGAATTTAATTTAATAAATTGATAGTTCCCATCAGGAGGCCTTAAAAACCAAGGTTGTTATCGGATCCATTGTTTTTGCGCGCCCTGTTTCGATTGTTCATTACTAAATGCTGATGTGGTAACAGGGGAAGGACAAAAACCCGTAAAATTGATACCAAACGGAACACAGCGCAGTACGCATCAGAGTAAAAACTAATCGTCTGACGACCCACCCTCACGGAACAATGAATGACGTGTCCAAGTTAACGCTTTTTTGAGACAACTTTTTCGACATGCGTCGCTCAAACAAACCGCTAAAGCCTTCGTGATTAATTCCACACTTTTTCCTTCAGAGAAAGAACTGCACATTGCGTTGAAATAACACGTGGTTGAACGCCTGGGCTGGCCAAAAAGGATTTTGTAGGTACCACAGCCAATTACAAATAATGTACTCATAATTCGTGGGAAATGGCAGGACCTGGGCCGCATTTCGTAAAATTGGAATTCACAATTGATTATAAAAATTCGATTGCGCATACAAGTCTTCCTACTTGTTAATCTGTGGGTTATCGAATGGTACATCAAATTGTCATAGTAAACCATGAATTGTAATTTTATGAACAAGGGCCTTGGTGTCCACTTGTCCCTCTAAGATACAGGCGTGAGTATTATGTATCTATGTATGTATGTATTTATGTTTCAGTCCGGCAGATAAAGTAAGACAGTTGATTTCAGGAGCTAGCATCAATCAAGTAAGTAAGGTTCGCAAACTACTATTAGACGCAAACCCCTTGAATTACATAACATAGTCCTTCAGCCTTTCTGCTGCACATACGTGTTGAAAATTGAAAAAAAAAAAAAAAACACATTACGGTGTTGAAATCGATACTCGCTTTGAATTGAAAATACTTGAGCTAAACTGATGTCGATAGATTTATCTTGCACTGTGCCTGTCCGGCCATTTCCATGTTTTGACGTCCTTGTCTGATCACCATGAGCAAGTGATGGAGCTTATGTTGTGTGGAAGCTATAATAATTATTTTTATATAGGTACTACAGCGTAAGATGACATATATCTGTTAAATTCTAAACTCTACTTGTTTTGAAAACTCCTTGGCTCTTATTCTGTCGCTTTAAAGTATTCTGGTGGATTTGTAAAGATTTTCGCCCATTATTGCATGGCAACTATGCCAGCGACAACTCCACGAAGATTCGCCACAGCTGTCACGGTAAGCGCTCGTTCATGGCGTGTCATCTCGTTAGCTTCTTGGCACTGGCGTCGCAGTAAACGTAAACACTAATTTCAATATTAATATCTTTCAATATTCTTTGTTTAACAAAAATCAATGGACAAAATAATTAGTTACGCTATAGAATTATAGGTAGATGCTTGATTAAATAACAACCTATTAACAATTAAAAACATGCTATGAATTATAGTAAATAGAATATTACATTTTATTGATCTAACATTAAAGTGGGTATTATAAAAAAAAATTGTTTCCGTTTGTTTTGCCTGTGATCTCCACCAGTGGTGTTATACGTGCCATAATTATGGTACATGTACCATAATTCAGCTGTTCGTACCATGTACCATAATACATCCATTATGGTAAGCGAGAGTACCATAATTTTGGCAATCTTCGTGACAGCCTTATGTGTCTTGTAATGAAACACACAGGTTGTGCAAAGTTTCATTTGCTTTTGCTGTTGACGGGTAACAAACCCGTCATCGTTAGAATCCTACTTACTCGTATGCCACAATCTCCAACTTAAGTTAATGCTTTTGTTTAAACGCTAAATTGGTTAAAATTTTTCGTGAAAATCATTTAAATTCTATAACCCACGCAAAAATCTTACGTCTACGAAAAAAAATCTTTACTGTATAAAAAAAAAAAAGTTATTTGGCGCCATTAAACTAAAAAAAATTGTTTTGTACCATATTTTTGCTTAAAGTACCATAATTTTGTGTAACCGGTGCCATAATGCCAGATTTGGCATATAACATCCCTGATCTCCACACTAGGCAAACCTGTGTCGTGGAGATTGACGGTTGCCGGTGTTATGTGCCAGAGAGTGAATTTGACCATCCACTCGTAGAATAACAATAACCCTGTCTTTAATTTCAGAAATATCTGTTCTGTATTCGTAATCATGAATACAAAATCTTCAACAAAATTTACATAATGCTAAAGAATTCACTGTAGGAAAGATCAACAAGTTACAACTTAAGATGATTTACTTAATTCACTTTGCCGAGCTGTCGTCTTAAATTATGATAAATTTCATCCGGCCTACCGCAGGCGGTGACATGGTCTTGAAGGCCCTTTCATCATCGGCCTAGCCAACCAGCCAGTATGTTCTTGTTTTGGTAAACCTTTAGCTAAATTTTTAGGTACCGCTAATGCTATCCGACATAAGTCGCATGTAAGACTCGACGAACAAACGACACATAGAAAGAAAATAAACTAAGTAGCGTAAATCAAAGCGAAACAAATGTTATATTGTTTTACTCGTGACATCATACTTTCTATAGCGTTAATACCTTTAATACACACATACCTATAGATAAATCGTAACACAAATTAATGCTTACCATAAAATTATTGCATACAATTACGGATTATATACATTTCCATGTCTTTCGGGCACTAATATTCCCCGACTTTCTGCCCTCCTAATCCTCGTACGCCTCTTGGTTGAGTTCCTGGAGTATTTATCGCACTAGCCAGTGGTCCCAACATTTTCGTCAGTCGGGATAGGCTACAGAGACGAAGGCAGCATCCACAAAATTCTCTTCTCCCAATCGTAGCCGCTCTAGCACCACGATTTGAATGGATATACGTGTGCGAAGCCATTCCAACTCTTTCATGTTACAAGAGTAGCTTTATTTTAAAATAAGCATAATGGAGAACTTCCACTAAAAATTATTCAATAGAGTAGTAGAGGACACGTTAAAAGATAAATAAACGTGCTATGTTTTTTTTCTCAGAGACTAATACTTTTTGTAATATAACCAGTCAAAAAGTCAATATAGTCACGTGGTACTAAAACGCGCCATACAAATCGACCTTAAACTACGACGTCACTACCTAACGTAACGCCTTATAATATGTATGAAGCGTTTATCAATATTTGAGTTAGCTCTTAAAATAATGTTTTTATGCATCTACACCGTTCAAAACGTTGAAAACTCAATGATAAAACGAAATGTAATAAGTTTTATATTATTAAAGTAACTTTATTTTTCGCATATTTTTTTTTATTTTTCCCTGGTTTTGATATGATTTCTATGGTATAAAAGCAATGTCACTCCAATCTAAGTTAGACGCAAGTTCTCCATTGTACAAAAGCGAGCTTAATACTAATGAGTATTTTCTTCCCGCTAACCTTGGTGAATTCAAGTTGTCCCCAAAGTATAAGTATCTGCTACAGCTAGAAGAGGCTCTAGGCCCCCTCTTTCCTCCTTGCATACTTAAGCCAACTTGGCGGCGAAGACGGGGAGTTTTTGCACGGATGACACCTTGATAGAGTGCATTTTGATGCCTCTAGAGTGTCGTCACGGTACCTCGTTAGCTGGCTCGCCCTCCATTCGTCTTTCAGACGTCTGACATTGCTTACACGCGACCATCACTGGGAGAATAATAAGCACCGTAGTACAGTCAATGACAACCTTAACATCCATGCACTCTACTCAGTTACGCTACGGGCGACTTCACAGCTTTAAGCTGGCTATATACCTTTATTCATTTGCGTATGATTTTATATGAGTATATCGTAGTTTATTCAGTGACTTAATAAAAATAATTTAAGTATATGTTTCATACTGTATACATAATACGTATCCTATTGTATATAATTATTATTCTGTATTACATAGTATTCTACTATATATAGTATTGCTCACGGTTTTACCACACCGCGGTATGTGACGCTCGCGGGGAAACTCCTGGCACTGACTGAAAATCAGCGCTGAAGGCTTGACCCTCAGCATACTGCTGAGTCAGTTGCCATTTATAGCAGCAGTGACACGCCGTGACCGTTCGTTTTCCTTTCTTTTTTATAACATTTCGGTTGAAATATTTTCTTTGTTATTTTTTTGTTTTGTTATTGTGGCGTGTGCACTGTTTTTATAATAAATGTTTTTTCTTCTTCTTCTTCTTCTAAATTGTAAAGGTCGATTTGCTGATGGCTGTACAGATCATGAGACAGGTATTTTTCATCGCACCTATCGAAGGACTAGTAAGTGTTGTATGTCGACCCTCTCCAACAAAATACAAGTGACTTGAGAATGGACCACCTACCTTCACTACAATAATTGACTGTTCTCAATACTTCAGTTTACCAGTGACCACGTTAACTGCAACGTTGTTGAAACATTGGAGACAGTTTAAAATGTGACTACTTAAAACTTTACCTAATAATAAAAAAATCTGCTTCTAAAAAGAACAGCTCAAGGACTCATACAGATCTTTACCAAATTTATATGGGAACACCCTTTCTAACAAAAAAAAGAGGTAATGTAATCAAATAACGTGGCAAAGAATTATCGCTGAACACACATAAAAAAATACACGAACTAATTCAAAAACTCTTCCTTTTTGTATGTCGGTTTCTGATGGTGATAATACCTGTTAAATGTATAGCTAAGGACTTGTACAAACCGAACTTCGCTGGTCAAAGAGGGCATCAACTCGTCCCATAATTAGGTATATCTCACCGCACATTTATCAATGACTCAATTATCTACTACATGCGCAAGACTTAACTGAAAGAGAGTGCACCATGTCAGTGGCAAGATTGATATACTAATCAATCAATCAGGCCGTACACATCCACTGCTGGACATAGGCCATCTTCATCCGACTGCTGCCAGCAATCTGCCTCAGATCGTCGGTCCAGCGAGCTGGCGAGCATCATACGTTAAAACTTGGGAATCTAAAATGTCTATCAAGTTGTTTGCTCGTCTTAGATCCTTCAACTCATTAATTCAAGAAAGATCAAACTTTATTATCTTCGTGGCATCCCTTAAAAATGTTGATTAGTATTCAAGTTAATTGTATTGAATTGAAAAAGTCTTTATTGCACTAAAAAAAAAAAAAAACAATTTTTTAGAAAGGCGAGCTACTGTGTAGTATTCAAAGTAAAAATACGAAGTCTAAGGCCCTGTTTGTAAATTAACATTCCTCCAAAAAACAACCCTAAGAGAATAGATTAAATAGAGAACAGATGGATGGTGTAGACTGGTCGTTAACTGCACATTGAAGGGCAATGTCTCAGTGACCTATACGTTTGTAATCATTGTTCTTGACAAGCCAGCGTCGGAAGTGACATTGTTTGATGACACAGGATGATTGTTTATGAAGTTTAATGAGTTGTGAATGTCATAGAGCAGGCTCAGATATAAACTATCTATCGGTAAATATTTCTTCTTACCACAAAATGTTTTGTTGGCAAGCGGCAGAAGCCAGGACCATCTTTATGTACATCACAGAGCATACAAAAAAAATGGTTTGAAGAAACTTTGAACAAAGCGGTGTAAGTTGACCCTAACCCTTTAGCACGTGCAACAACATCAGCTCTCACAATATACCGTTTGTGCGCTTCTGCCCTAAACGATAAAAAAGTTATCTACGCCACCAACAAGGTGGAAACAGGTGACAAACTAAATATTGATATTACGATGTTAATACGCGGTCTGTCCCGACTCGCGAGGCCATCTACAGAGCCAAATTGATGAATGTGTCTAAATGATAATCGCCCGGCTGACACTTGACAACTTAATTTTGTCATTTTTACGCCACATAAGTCAAGTGTTAAAATTATGGGCAGGCAAACTCTGCAGGCGAACTCTGGGTTCTTAAGAAAACACACAATGTCACACCCTTGGGGCCTAATTTTCTGCACGCGTTGCTGCTTACTGTGTTAAAAGACTACGCCCTGTTTCGTGCACGCTAACAATCAGTTCAGGAGTCGAGTCTGCTAGTTTCTTACGAGCTTTTCCCGAACTTCAAAGACTGTTTTTTTATGATTTCATTTGAAGTTTGATTTTTTCACATTTCAAGGGATTATAGACCTGAGTATATGGGACCCCTCCCACCCCTTGTCACATAATAACACACTGGGTCAGCAATCCCCCCCTTTACGTGACGTACTTCTAAAATTTAAAGATTGACCTGCTGTAGACTCTACTCCTCTAAATAGATATGAGAAGTAACTTAACTATATAGTCAATTCACAGATTTATCTATTATGTTATGACATCCTATGAATGCCCTTGATTGTGCAGTACCTATGTCTGTTACTTGAAGGCACTTGAAACGTTACTTAATTGACTGTCTGATGGACATCTATGACTTTGGTATGCAACATTAGGACTTGAGGCTTGCGAACGTGTCTAGTGATAGATGCGGTAAATGTTATATTCTCCATCGATTCTTCGTATTTTTTTCCATCACAAAACAAGATTATCTTTTCTGTAACAGGAATCCATGATAGCTGTATAACGATCACCGGATGCCAAATCGGTAGCGTATAATGGCGGCAAGGTATATTTTTCGCAGAGTCTAAGCTAGCTTAGCGCAATTGGTATGAACAAGGCTTGACAAAAAATCTCAGAGATCCGATCGCGGTTCGTGGCACAAAAACATTATTTTTCAATTTGAAATTGTGTTCAAGTTTTTTGACACACTCAGAACCATTTCTTTCTGAATGCAAAAGTATACTTCCCGGCACATAACTTAACCAAATTACTTTGAGCAGTCAAAGCAGGAAAGCATTTCGGGTCGGACTTTGGTTTGATGAAATTAACAAATAAGTATATTTTTTACTACTAAGTAGCTATCTCCATTTCAAACTCATGCAAAGTGGATTTTTGATGAAGTTACGTGCCAGGCATTATATTCTACCTAACTACCTAAATAGGTCAATTGGGCTGCTGATCGGTCCCGAAGTAACAAGCGACAAACTTCAAAAGATTTCAATGTAATCAATTAGAAAACACGTAATTGCTTCAGCCTCTACAACTATAATTAGTATGATTGAATGTTTACTCACTTATCCTAAAGGCATTGAGTTGAATTTCGTTTGTCAATGTAAACAATCGCTGTCGCATGTCCATCCATTAGCGCAGCGCCTGTATCACGCGCCATTTCCTACCCCACCCCCCTCCCAGGCGGGCCAATCACAGTAATCTATTCGACACTCCTCACTAGTCCAAGTGCCACTTGGGCGCGCGCGCAATCATTGTGATCTATACAATCTCAGAGGCTGGAAATTGGACCGCGCAGCCGCAATGGATCTATTGCGAGCTAAGCGTTACGATGGCGGTACGGTGAGACATATAGTAGGGCATAGATTTTGTTGATGCGTTGTAGGCTGTTGTAGCACAATGATAATTTCCCCCTTCATGTCAACGCGCGCACAAGTATCACGCCTTCTAGGCATCAATAGAACGAAAATAGGTAGGTACATATGCCACGCGACCCAACCGTGAATCTTTCTTTGTACTATAATGCACTGATAGAATCGAGGTCAATGATGTAAATCATTCCTGTAAGACTATCGGAGTGGTAAACGGGGTCACACAATATCCCTCAAAAGCTTCGAGTCTTCGACTCATATTTTAAAGAAAAAGATTTTCCGACTCCGTGCACGATGCACGTACTATTACCATTCACAAGATTAAAACCGGATGATGCCGTTTACAAAACAAGATTATCGATATATTAGAGTTGATACAAAGAGACTATTCAACTAATTTAGTACTACTACCATGATCATTGTAGATTTCAATCACGTATTAAAATGGCAAAACAAAACACTAATATTGCCACCATAATTTTAACGTCAAGGTTGTAATAGGCCACTGTTGATCTGCGAGGTGTTAACACGCGTCCTGCCTGTTAAGTCTTGTAGCTACGTAGTTGTAACTCTACTTGAATGAGTGTTATTGGTTGATACTGTAATCATTGTGATCTAGTTACACTACGTTGGGGTGGGTACACAACACACAAATATCGGAACTTTTGCAATTTGTATAATAGACCCGATGGAAAACCTCGGAACATAGTATAAAGAAGAACTTGTTAATAATAGAAAGAAGAACGATTGACCATTGTAAAAGAGAATTTGTTACGTTTTTGATGATGTTCGCGTACCAAAGCCTAGTCCATCATCTGATGTTATGACAGATAAACATTTTGAAAAGGGAAATGAGTAGGTTATTTACTAAACCTCAATCAACATCCAAGTAAACGAAGCTTCGAGCTTCGTTGTGCTTACAACCCTTACGCAGCCCCTAGAACTTAGTCAAGAAAAACAGATACGTATCATATTTAGACTAAGGGCAACTTGCACCACTTGTTACAGCCATTACAATTGACAAACTTCAGAAAAAATGTTACATTTGGTGAATCGAAAGATTTGTCTACTTCGATCGAGTTGAACCACTCAGTTGTGCTAATGTTTGCCAGCCAACTGCCCAACCGCAAACAACCAGCTAGCCGCTGAACGCAAAAAAGAAGTCTGATTAGGCGACATCGTTAGCGCACGAGCTGAGCTAGAAAATAATATTTCAAAGCTCAATTACACCATCCGTCAAGTAGATCCTCCTGCAATTTTGTCATTCAAAATCGGTGGGACCAGGCCCCGTTATGGGCTTAATTATGAGGTGGATGGTGAGCTGAGGCCATAAGGCGATGTTAACGAGTGTCTCTCATGTGCCCACCGGCCGCTTCTGGTCTGACTCACCTGATTAAACTCTGGGTCTTACTTGATTTAATTTTGAGAGTCCGTACATTTGAAACTAAATCCATACAGTGCGACGGTAGCGCGTTCGATAGTAAGATATTAAAAAAAAAATGTAATTTTTAGCTTTGCCTTGTCGGAATCCTTACCGGAAGTGGTTGAATTCTCAATCTGCTGGAATAGATGGCACTTGCTAGACGGCAAAAAAACCATAAACAAAATAGAGAGAGTTTATGGGATGGGATTTACTGGATTATTAGAGAGAACGTGGCTTAGACGGCAGATCCACACCGCTAGATTAAGGATGGAAAAGTTTAACGCTACTAAAATTGGCGAAACTATTTACTCAAACTTTCTTTCCTATCAACACTGGAAAATTGTTTTTTCAGGTTATGCGTTATTTGAACAACTCGTTGCATAGATATTCATAAACTAGATACTTTTATAGCCTACCAGGCCTCAGGAGGGAATCTCAGTTATCCAAAGAAGACATTGTTGAAAAACACCAATTGATATTCAACGGCAATACATACTTATCTGGAAACATCTCCCAGCGAGAGGAACTATCACATTCGTCTTTCCTGGGTGGCTATGACCTTCTCGGTTTTTGTCAACTTGGGACTGCTTGTCAAACCATGGCTGATCAAGAAACATGATCAAATTATAGCCCCGTATGGGAACCCAAATTGCTTAAAGGTAAAAAGATACATTCCATAGATTTCGTTGACTAAAGCGGTGATAGCCAGTGGGTAGACCTTTGTACTCGGAAGCAAGACACCCAGGTTCGATTCCCTCTGCGGGCATGTACCTATGACTTTATGTACATTTTGTGAAGTTATAGTAGCAATACCACTCGCTAACGGCGAAGGAATACGTCGTGAGGAAACCTAAGTATCTGAGCTATTCATATACCTCAGTGCTTAAAATCGCCAATCCGCGGTAGGCACGCGTGGTGATTAAGCCTCTCAACTCTCTCCCTGAGAGAAGGCCTATCCCATACAGTAGGACGTATACAGGCTGCTTATGTACGTTGACTGAACCTAGTAAAGTATTTTTTTTCTTTTAGTCCGACCGGCGCTAAACTTTTTGTGCATTATAGTTAGGTCTAGTTGTAGTATCATGTAAAGAAAAGCATTTAATGTCTACATTTTGAGTTTTAAAAGCATTTGTTAACAATTAACTGATAATTTAGAAAATTTGTAAGAAGAGCAACATATCAGGAAAATTACATAGAAAATGTTCTATTTCCTCAATTCATTGTAAAAGAATTCTTTTGAAACTCGTAAAGTAGATAAAAATGCGCATCTGTGTCCATGATTATAGTTATAACTACTTTTGATATCGCGGTTTCGAATTTGTTAACATACATTTGTTAAACAGTGCTAAAATGACTGTGTTTTTCGTAAACATTTTCCATTCAGTAAAACCTTCTTCTAAACCGCAACATACCTTTCTGACCTCTTGGGCCCCATCCCATAGAACTACAATTCATAGTTTTTATGTCAATTCGATGTACATTCCATAGCGGCTCTGCCATAACCGACTAAACGACTGTTACTAATCGGCTACGCAATGTGCAATGAATTGTCATAATGAGCTGTTAATTATAGTTTTATGAAACGTGGCCCTGATGCGGCCACTATTCACCGACAATCCACTGTAAACGACCAATCTACAAATGATCGACGCAATTAAATAAAAGTATAAAACCACCGGAAGGAAGTGATGATTGGCACCACATTGGCACTATAAAATGGCGCCCGGATGGCAAAGCGTGAGCTCAATTTGATTCGCTCTACTATACCATGGTGTAAATAAAACAGTAAGTTGTCAATGTTTTTGCTCAGTCTTAGCATCGCTTTTGATAAAGGGGAAGGAGAAAATCGTCAGCAAGCCTATGTGACAAATGTGTTCACATTCCTTAGCGCTAAAAATCACTAATCCGCGGCCCGTACTCTCACTCTGAGAGAAAGCCTATGCCCTTCGATGGGATATACATATATAAAGTACTTATTACTCATACACAAATTTGTCGTCTCAGAAACTAAAGCTATCGTTTCACTGAGATAAACTACTGTTTCAATCATAACAACATCCTCCGTCTGGCGGAGCGACAAAAACATAAGCGGCTTAATGAGCTCAGTCATTGATTTGCGTCCCGCTGGGGCGATGCCTTCTTGCACGTCTTACTTAACTCACTTAATGATCCGTTTTAATTATCATTAATACTTGGTTACCTTATGTAGGAAGTTTTAAGTTAGAGCCGTGCCGTTTTGTCGCGACTCACTGAACTAAATTAGTGTCCGATGACTGCCTCGTTGGTCTAGCCGTTAAGGTGCTTAGCTACCAATACAGAGGTCGTAGGTGCGATTGCCACTGGGGACCGCCGTACATATAAATGGCCTCGGTCTGGGTGCATTTTCATGTTTGTGACGTCCTTGCCTGGCTACCATGGCACAAGGTATCTTAGTCTGGGACCAGTTCAAGTGATTGTATTCATCATCAACCATTTGACGCCCACTGCAGGACATAGGCCTCCTTCATGGTTTTCATAACCATGAGGGGTTTTGCCATAATCGCCACGCTTGGCAGGCGGGTTGGGGATCGCAGTATGCGGTTGGAATCTCGGGAAGACGCTGCTGCCCGACTCCTGGTAATTGATTGTATTGCGTGTAAGTTATTATTATTATTAAGTAGGATAACAACATGATGTCTTGTTATACTTCAATTTCGAAATAAACTGATACACTTTTACAACACGCCATTAGCATTGGCTGCTTAAAATCCATCAACCATTAAGTAAACGCCTCTATGGACCCTAAAAGTATAAACCAATGACCAATATGTATGAGGTGATTGTCATACTTCTGTCAGGCTTCTGAATTAAGAATTGAGAGTGCTTCACTTCCTCAGGTAGCTCACAGAAGAACGAGCGTGACTCTTCCTGAAATTCTCAATTCCGAAAACGACCCCTGGGACAAGTAAGTTTTATGATACTTTTTACTAAGACAAGTTTTATGTAAACTAAGGGTCGTTTTCGGAATATCAAGAAATTAGAGGCATGTCAATGGAATAAAAAAAAATTAAGTAAAAAATAAAAACCGACTTCGAAACACTACAGCACTAAAAAGTTAGAAATAATTTAAATAATTAGAAGTTTGTATACATGTAGGTATTGTAGAAGTATAATTTGGAGTCGGTGCCCAAAATATATGTGCTGGTCATAAAACTAGGCACCGACGACAAATTATACTTCTACAATACCTACATGTATAAATACTTCTAATTATTTAAATTATTTCTAACTTTTTAGTGCTGTAGTGTTTCGAAGTCGGATTTAATTTTTTACTAAAAAAAATAATTTTTAAATTTTAGTGGGGGAGCGGGAGAAAAATATACGAGTCCCTTATAACCATAATTTACCCTACTTAAAATCTTTCTTTATTCTTGCTTGAAAATTTTACGTTCTCAATTTCCATCTCCAAAAGTCTTCACCAGAACATCACCAAATTACCTTAGGACTACTTTCATAGTATTTTATGAAACATACGGATATTACTAAACGATGGGTCTCATTATTTCTTATTTACTGCTGTCCATTGAAGAGTTCCGTTCTCCATCTCTGAAAGTCTTCATCAGATCTTCACCAAATTAAAATTGAACCAATGGGACGTTATATCTATTCGAACCAAAAAATAATTGTCGAAATCGGTTAAAATAGCCCAAAAATATATATATACGCATCGAATTGATAACCTCCACTTTTTTAGAAGTTTGTTAATTAGAAGTTGGTTAATAAAAATACATGTCCTATGACCCGACCATTAATCTTTTCTACTCGTCTATTACTTTTCTTCTAATCGTTTGCTACTTGCCTGGAAAACCGCATCAATTTTTTGGGGTTGGTTATACTATTGGTATGCACTATAATTTTACAGACAGTAACTATAATCAAGTTGTCTTTTAAATTGCTACTTTTTGTAATATTAACATAAAATTTTCTTTTACTTAGTTTGAAATTAACTGAACCCCAATGCTTCGTATCGGAATCTTGACAAACTATCGTGTCATGTTAGACTCCGATGAAATTAAGCGGGGGTTTATTTCATTGCAGACGTAACAATTTCTTACAGAGCGAAAGCATTTCTTGCAATTATTTTTACAGTGATTTCCATAGTAATAATCACAGTAATTTCCGAATGCCTTTAAATAGGTCCCGTCACATTTTGTGCAGGCCGCGATACCAGGAATGAAAAGTGGACATAAAAGTGTCACGTAAAAGGGTCACAGTGGAAGCGACCGGTGCATATAGGAGAAAAACGTCGCAAGCGCGTGCCGGGTCGTGACTGCATCAGTCTAATCTGCTCCCGATATGCAGCAGATAGCACTCGTTATGCCACCGGCGACGGATGCCGTGCCGTGCGTGGTACACATGTACCACCAACTTTTATGCAATCCTTACTATACTAATATTATAAACGCGAAGTTTTGTGTGTATGGATGGATGTTTGTTACTCTTTCACGCAAAAACGGCTCAACGGATCCGGATTAAATTTTGCACAGAGGTAGATTATAGTCTGGATTAGCACATAGGCTATTTCGGAAATCTTTATTTAATTTATCCGGGAAAAATACACATCAAAATTATCACGCGAACGAAGTCGCGGGCAACTGCTATGTGTAATGATTTTATTTTATAGCTTTTATAAGCCTATACAGCGTTTCTTCAGTATCGGTAATTAAAAAGGAGAAAACTGCCAATACAGCTTATCTTCAGTGTTGATAACTAAGGTCGGCGGACTAAGCACATAAGTCAAATTGTCATTAAATTATTGTTCTATACATCATTAAGCAAACTGCTATTTTAATAAAAGTAGTTTGCTTAATTTTAGTAAGAAAAAACCTTGTATGTTCAATTTGTTGTTTCATCATCATCACCAGCCATTTGACGCCCACTGCAGGACATAGGCCTCCTTCGTGGTTTTCATAACCATGAGGGGTTTTGCCGTAATCGCCACGCTTAGCAGGCGGGTTGGCGATTGCAGTATGCGGACAGCTTTATTTTATTTCTCTGTTCTCTGACAGATTTATTTTGTTTCTCTGTTAAAAACGAATACACCCAGAGTATAATATACAGATCACAATATATCTAAAATGTTCGTAATTTTATTGTCTGATGCCGTCATCGACTAACTTTGTCATTATAAGTATAGATATTTGTGTATTCATCCTTTTTGTTTATTAGCTGCTGTAGCGCCCCACTGCTGGGCAAAGGCCTCCCCTTTAGCTCTCCACTCCTCCTTGTTACCGGACATTCCCTGCCACCTCGGCAGAAAGTTTGCGAGTGACTATTCCCGCTGTGGTCGGCCACGTTTGCAGTATAGGTACGTCGCGCGGGAGTCGCGGGACCCAGTCAGTGGCAATTTTTGCTCATCTGTCTTTGGTCTGGGCCTATATGACTAACGTGGCCCATCCAATACCATTTTAACTCTGCTGTCGCAGCTCCAACATCAGTGACTTTGTTTCATCCTTTTTAACCGACTTCAAAAAAGGAGGAGGTTATCAATTCGACGCGTATATTTTTATATTTTTTGCTATGTTCTTGCATAACTCCGTCAAGTCGTTAACCGATTTCGAAAATTCTTTTTTTGTTCAAATAGATATAATGTCTCATAAGTCTTATTTAAAATTGGTGAAGGTACTTTGTTTAAATAATTTCATTCAGTAAGTCATTTTCTGGTGTCTGGTGGACATTGATGCATTCGTTTTGAAGATCATCAGCTTGAATGTCGTTCTTGAGAGGTTCTAAGCTGCTATTCTAGATAGAAATATTCATTCTGTAACTCAAATATTCAGTTACATTGTTCTCCCGCGGGAGCGTGTGGATCACTAAAAATAAAAAATAAAAAATAAATAAAAACCGACTTCAAAACACTGCAGCACTGAAAAGTTAGAAATAATTTAAAAGAATACCTTTTAATTAGAAGTATGTATACATGTAGGTATTGTAGAATTATAATTTGGACTCGGTGCCCAAAATATATGTGATGGTCATG
Organism: Yponomeuta evonymella; assembly: GCA_963969515.1. Lineage (NCBI taxonomy): Eukaryota > Metazoa > Arthropoda > Insecta > Lepidoptera > Yponomeutidae > Yponomeuta > Yponomeuta evonymella. The sequence continues at coordinate 16,611,342 of OZ018354.1, read as the reverse complement.
AAACTGCCCACCGACTACAACTTTTTACAATCTTAAAAAATGTTGCAATATGCAAGCGAGACAGAACCTTCCCGGTTTGTATAACATGTCTTCCAATCTTGTTATCTTAATTTATTATTATTGCTGTGCACTACAAGAGCAATTCATATAATTTCAATTATCTCGAGCTATTAACCTAACGGGGCCTTTGTCTGCCTCCGCGGTAGTGGGCGCCTGACAGTAATTAACATCTAGGAGATTTGAACAATATGGTTGTAAGACTTCTACTGAGACACTGGTGATCCCTAGTTCCATAGGATTAGTTAGACGACCAGAGTATTCGTAGTGAGGCTGTAAAGGAGTAATTATAACGTGTTAGGAAGTTATTTATATTGTTGCCGATGGGGTATGGTTTGGAATTTGCGTGAGCTTTAGCAATGAAGAATTAACCTCTAACATTTTCAATTAAAATAATTAAGTAAATGTTTAGGTAAACCAAACAAGATCGGTAAAATAGGCGGTCTTAAAGTCAAAATCAAAGTCAAAAATTTTATTCACTATAAGAACAATATTTTTACTTAATGAACTTCAAAGCTAAGAAGAATCTAACAAAGAAACTCCACATTTGTTCTTTTCAAAACAGGTTTTAAGAACCTATTTAGAGGCTACAAATTTCACCCATGCCGGGACTTGAACCCGCGACCCCTGGCTCACCGTGCCAGCGCTCTCCCAACTGAGCCAATGGGCGAGAGCAAGTATCGATGAAATTTCGAGCCTCTTTTCAAACTTCTCTGTATTACGTACAGGCAGCGATATCTGACCGAAGCAATTTACACCACTTGCAGCCCCGAGTAACCCACTTTGCAGTTAGGTTTTTACATCGGAATGATATCGCTGTACCTACATGTTTATATTCTTTTTGGTTGCACTGACCCGTGCTGAGAACAATTTTAAAAACCTATTTAGAGGCTACAAATTCCACCCATGCCGGCACTTGAATCTCTAATATATCTTGAGGAATTTTATTTTAAAACCTTTCCAGAGTTTCAGGTAAACACAGCGCCCCATAAAGGATGTATTAACTTTTGCAGGTCCAAAACATGGAAATGACAATTAATATTTATTCCCAGTATCAATATTATGAAGGCTACCAATATTTTCGAAATTGCTGTTATTTTTTCTAATATACATTATATTTTCATAAAAGATTAATACTAATTTATTCTTGGTTATAAACGAAGGTTATTATAGAAGCTTTGTTACTGCTTTGTGGTAAGCCAATTTCTAATATCAGTGGATATCCCGCTCGAGTATTAAATGTGAAAGTTTATAAAAACAGACGAATAATAAAACGATACAAATGTACTTATTAGTGGCAGCCTAGGCGTATAAAGTTGCAGGCACAACAAGTAGGTAATCTATTAAAAAAAACTGCGTAGTTGATACTAGCCAAGCAAGTTATAAATTTATAACCGGCTTGAAACGAAACCGTGGGTTTCCCGTCAGAATATGCCCCCTCCCTTGTCAAGTTGTCACTGTGCCATAAAAGGGCCAACCGCCGTGATTACGTGACCATAATTTCTCCGACATTATAATTAAGCTACCACAAACTCGAGACAATCCTCTTTGTACAGGCCCCAATGGAACGCGACTCACGCGCATAAGGCGTCCCTTCGCACGCAACGAAGCGTCGGGAGCAGAAAATAGCTCACCTGACCACTGATACAAGCAATTGTACGACTTAATACTGTAAATTTAAAGGTCACAGAGGTGGCACAGATAATGTTGCAACGCTGCTCACAAAGGACAATGCTAATAAGACAAGTGCTTGCTTCTATCTGCTCTTCGTTGGTATGACAACCAACATGGACTTGAGACGTCTTGTAAAATTGTTTTGGACTTGTTCCTTACGGGATGAAGCATAAACATGAACGAGTTAGTGATGGTCTGGTTTTAGTTCCAAATTGAGAATCTTGGATCCTTATATCGATGTTAACGTTAGATCTTACGTGCCATCATTTGAATAAGTATTGGGATAGCATTGCCGTATATGGCTTAAGGCCATAGATGTAAAATCATCACGGATGGAAAAGATAGAGAATTTAAAATAGTGACTAGAAGATATCGGAGCGTAATCTGTAAAACCTGTTTGTAGTTGTCTTTACTTGACAGAATATAAATTGTTTCTTTGGTAGGTACCAAGATAACATAAAACTATCCATCCGTATCCGTGGACCGTGAGAGATGGGCCTGTGCCCAGCAGTGGGCAGCGTTGGGCTGATGTTGATGATGATGATCACATAACATGCAGTGTTATGTTATGAGTTCTTGAAGATGTTTATTCCTTATCTAACATATCTCTTTGATTTATAAGAAATCGTTCAATCAGCGCCACTATAAATGGAAAATTCTTCCCCTACCTTGCTCTCTACAAAGTCGCGCGGGCATGCCTCGCATATTTCATTATACAATATTCATTTTACATATTCATGTGATGTTCTTAGCCTGCTGCAATTAATCCGGCCTGCTTTCCGCGTCGTACTAATGAAAATATGAGGGCATACGTCTTGTACTAGGCTTTCGCTGAGGATATTTGTTTAAATTCTGTCTATTTTAATGTCTCTTAGAAGAAAATACATTAAAACAGTGTTATTTTTCAATTGCATACCCCTGTAATACGTCAATTTGACTTTTTATTTTAAAATAAGTATCTGTTTACTTTTGAGTTTTCTTCTCAGATCGATATTTTTCGAAATACCATAGTTCACAAATAAACTGATACACATTTATAAATATTTTATCCAAAACTATAGCCAAAATTTACTTACATTTAATATATATAATTAATGCAAATAGCACTAGCTTAGGCGCTTACTTAATTAATTAATATATTTTTCCATCAGTTTACCAGCCTCACATCTTTGGGCTCTGCACGCCGTTCACACTGGGTATCGGCAGAATACCAGCGCTGGAGTTTTCTTTTTAAACTCTCGACACATGCATTTGCATTTGCCACACCCACGTTTGACACGTTTGACATTCATTCTAATCTTATCAATAGGTACTTACCGTTCCGCATAAAATGTCGAGCTATTTTTGTATCGTTATTCGTTATGCTTCTGTTTTGGTCTATGTTTACTCTATGCTGTTACTTTGTAAATTAATACGTGTGATGTTTTGTATACATATCTATGTGTGTCTTACGGAAATAAATACTTTACGTAATTTTATTAATTTTACATAGAAAAATATCCATACCATTTAACAAATATGACTTACAGTGACACTACTACTAGTGCAGAGAAATAAATGGAAGGTTAATTTGTTTGCTTGGTTGATTAAATTATTTTAGCTTCACTAACCCCCAGTTTTTCGTACACTAACACGCTGTTAATCTACTGTTAACAGCTGTCAATTGACCAAAATGCCTACAAAAAAACCACTGGCAGCTGTTAGCAGTAGATTAACAGCTTGTCACTGTACGGGAAACCGGGGGTAAGTAACCTAATCGAACCCTCATCAAATTCAGGGGCGCTACTACGTAATTCCTCCTATGTATGGACGACTCCGATTTAAACTACACCGCTCTATTAAATACATACATGTTTTAAACTGAATGACCCAATACAGTATACAGCTATGTAAGAGGACGGCAGTTTTATCTAAGTGAACAATATAATTAATAACTGTCATCGCGACTTTGCCCCCTGTTGCGGGCAAATCGTTAAAATATTGAGCTCGTTATCTGCTTTCAAGCTAATCACAGATCCTCATTTGCTAACAGAAAGAGAGGAATTCATAAATGACTAGCTGTTGCCCGCGACTTCGTTCGCGTGGTATTTTTGATGTGTATTTTTCCGGGATAAAAAATAGCCAAAATATGCTAATCTTAAATGTGCTATCCCAGACTATAATCTATCTCTATGCAAAATTTCATCCGGATCCTTTTAGCCGATTTTGCGTGAAAGAGTAACAAACATCCATCCATACATACAAATTTCGCGTTTATAATATTAGTAATGGTAAGTTCACGCTGACCAAAGACATCTCGTCTTTGGCCAGCGGATTGGAGCTTAAGATGACTTGGCACTCTTAACCACCCGTATTGATGAAATTCGGCAAAATTGCTTCAGAAGGTAAGCTTTTACAAAAACAATACAGCACAAATTAATCTGTATTTTATATAGTTACTGAAATGAAAATGTATTTATTATCAGTTCAGGATTACAGAAACCATAACTAGCTGACTCGGCAAACGCTGTTTTGCCATATTAGTTAGCCTACGACCTATTCTCAGACCTACCAAATATATGCAAAAAAATTCATAGCAATTTGTGAATCCATTTCGGAGGAGTTCTATAACAGGCACTGTGACACGAGATTTTTATGTATTAAATGACCGAGATTTGGCGATTTCAAGCACTGAGGCATATAAATATCTCAGTCACTTGGGCTCCTTCACGAGTTTTTAATTTACTGTTAGCGAGAGTAACTCATAATAAAAAGTCTCAAAGGTCATTAGTGTAATAGTACATACTGGGATTTGAACCGTAGATCTTTATTCTGGTTCTTGACTGTCATAAATTTTAATGACAAAGGTCTGGCACACGTTTAAGTTCAACATCGGAATACCTACCGACTGTATTTGAGTGATGTTTGTATAAAATTATAACGTCACACGCTTCATGCGTTTGTGTTTGGGGAATCAAGAACTTGGTAACAATATATATAAATATATACATACGCCTATATCCCGGAGGGGTAGGCGCACCAAACCTCTTTCACTTAACCAAAATTCATTAGTCAACATTCAGTTTTGTGTACGTTTATCTTGCCTTTCGCCCGCTTTTATTTGTTAACAATACATCTTATACTATCATTGTAAAGGTTCACCATCTAGTTGCACATCCTTGAACGTGGGATGGCAACGTGCTGAGATGTGGACGGGAACAGCAACACACCGAACCACATTTCGAACGACACCCTTGGCATTTCTCGTGACTACGAGTATATCAGCTGTCGTTCCAAGACATCAATTTATATTCGAACGCATACCTCAGTCGTTTGAATCTAGTTAAGGGCCTAGCCCACAACGAAGTGCATGTAGCGTCGCTCTCATATTCTCTGCAGGCCAGCCCTCCATCATCGCAAGCAACATTAACACCCCGTCGGAACAACAATGACATAGCTCCGCTGTCAGGGCGGTACACAGCACGCGCTCCTACGCGGTCACGTGATTCAATGCCTGTAGCCAAAAGTTTGCGAGACAACTTTGTTTTCTAGGCTGTAAATGTTAATATTGAACAAAGTGGTAGAGGTTGTGGAGGACAGCCACAGTGATAATTTTGTGGGGGTGGCAAATTGTAAATGATTGTTGTTGCAAAAAGGAGCCAGAATTTTGGAAATTTCCGGGTTAGGCATAAAAAGCTCTGATTTGAAGCGTCCGATGATTCATGACGAGTAAAATAAGTTCCGAAATTACCGACCTATACGCTGTTAATCTAATCAAATCTAACTACAGAAATTAATTAGTTTTTCGGACTTTTATGTGGATTCTTTTACTACTTTACCACTCAGACAATTGTCCGCATATAAAGCCGATTGCAACAAAAGGATTGTCTAAACTTGTTTGGTGATTTCATGTGATTGTTCAGCGTGGTGTGTGAGTTATGGGTGTTTGAGACGCTTGTATTGGCACCTCGGTGATGGTATGAGAAATGGTGCGCGTTGACGTTTAATCTTGCTTTACATGACAGCATTTTCATTAAAAATTACTATGTTAGGGGGGCATTTACGTTTATGCCTTGTTTACACATGTTAAGTGATTTAGTACGTAACCCAATTTTAACTTGATATGCCTAACAGGGTTCCTACTCGTTGCGAGGGACAAGGCTAATAAATAGAAAAATAACTCGATTCAATTCTACTTAATCAGCCACGGTCTTATTTATAAAAGACTAAAATATAAGACAGGCAACGAAACAACATTTAAGTCGCATTTCTTGCGACAGAAATAGTGCATTACTTCAGAGGGAAGAAAGTGACAGTTCCATACCGAGATTATGGTATTTGCGCCACGAGCTTGCGAGGGGCGCAAACCATTTGAGGTATGGAACTGTACTTTATCCTGAGGTATGTATAGTGGTTTTTATTACACCTACGAGGAAAATTATCACAAAGATAAATGCTAAATCAATCGAAGTTTTTGCGAAAATGCGCGGGCTTTTCCTTTTTTTATTCGCCCGTTTCTGGAGTAGGCTAAGATCATAAGGTCATGCAGCCACTTCTTCCGTGATTCCGCGCGTTTTATATACAAAAATAATTTCGTTTTTAATTTTCTGTATGCACCAAGGAGGTTGGTAACTGGTAAAAAAAAACTGTATGTGGCCAGTAACAATTTACTTGAAATTTACAGTATGACTGTAAATTTTATTTAAATTTGCAGTATGACTGCTGACAAATTAAAAAAAAAAACCGGGTATGTAATGGAATTTCATACATACTTCCCACCCTTGGGTCGGAAGGATTTTCATACAAACTTCCATACCTTGGGATGAAAGGATTTGAAGGGCGGGATAAAGGCGTTTCTTCCCTCTAATTGGTATAATTAGTATGTATTTTCAGAGCAGGTGTGATAAAAACAATTTTACATATCTCATACGCATCTACTAATTATAGGAAGAACACCTATCTCGTTCGTGCAAGTAGAAATTTCAATATAATGTCACATGACCTGGATTTTTTTAACACTAAACAGGCTGAGGCGAGGCGCGTGATTGGTCAGTTGTTTTTTGACACATAGCTTGTTGAACTGGGCGGAGCGTGGACTGAATCAATCTCATTTGATCAAGTGCTGCTTTCTTGTTTCACTTTCTTCATGTAATTATATTTGTATCTAAATGGTGGTTATCAGCTGTGAACTGTTTGCGCTTTATCTAATTTACTTCTAATTGTGAAGACTTTTAATTGGCTTAGTGTGTCCTAATTTTTCTATGTATTAACCTTGTAACAGCTGTTAGTCTTCCCGTAACTAAAATAAAATAAAATAACTCCTAGGTATCTTAGGCATATTATGCTACTCCACATTTACATACTTGATATTTTGTGAAGCATTTAAATGTGTTTATACATGAGTTTTACTCTACCTAAGTAACGCTTTGTTTTTATATACTTTCAAATAGATAGATAGAGAACACTCATCATAATTATCCGCCATTTGACGCCCACTGCAGGTCGCTCCCTCATATGAGGTTTTCCTAACCATGACGAGTTTTGCCATAATAGCCACGCTTGGCAGGCAGGTTGGCGACCACAGTATGCGGTTGGAATCTCAGGGCAACGCTGCTGCCCGTCTCCTGGTAATGAATTTCCTTAGTCGCCTTCTACGACATCCACGGAGGTAAACGGAGTGACGCTATTCTTAATCCGGCGCCACACGGAACCCTTCATACTTAATTTTAAGTATTTTTAGGTACCTATGTCATCAAAAATATATACATATTTTGAAAATTAATGTGTTATATGCAACATCAGATTAATTGTTTAGTCGCACTATAACTACGATTTTAGCACAAAATAGGAGATTTGACATAAGGTTCTAAAAAACATATATTTTGTATGGAGGAGAATATTTTGAGGAGAACCACCCACTTACCTAATAGATACAAAATTTAAAAAAATATTGTACTGGATCTTCAACGTGAACGAACAATGCCAATTTGATGTCGTCTGTAAAACATAACAAAGCATGACCACGGACAGACATCGCGGGAATGTGCCGCCCAGCTCCGCGTGCCGGCCCCAACACGTCCAAAAATACGTGCAATTATGCGCAATATGCACTGACACTGTCCGTGACAAGGTAGTGTGTTAAAGTCTTTAAGGCTTAAAGATACCGCGTTTGCAGTGTTTCGATCCTGCGCGCGACAAAAAAATAATTACATTACTTTTTCACCCGACTGCGGTGGAGCCCAAAAGGAGAGTTATGTGCTTCTACGTTCTCTCAAAACTCCTTAAACAATGGTCAGATTTTCAGAAATAAGATCTCAATCGATCCATCGTGTTTGCAGGCTTTATGAAATCATCATAAATCCAACATAAAATTGAGAAAATCGCTAAAAACTATTTAAAGTAACTAATTGCGATGTAGCTAGGTTAGTCCCGCCATGAGAAGCCATTCTAATTTCATTTGGGGATAGTTCTAAATGCAACCTGCTTTTATAAATAATGTACTGTCAGTTTTCTCCGCTCCTTATTAAAGCTTCAATGCAGCTGGTTCTTATATTACAAGCCCCCTTAGCGTCTATAGCATCTTTAATGAAACAATTTGACGACAATGGCGCGGCGCTGGCAGTTATGCCGACATCGCCGACTATTGGCCGCTATTACTGTTTACCATTTATGTTACCAGTAGAGCCATTGTAAGGGGCTGATTGTTGAGAACTCTTGGCCGAAGCTCGGATAATATTGAAGCTATTGAGTGTCTGTATATTCAAGTTTTCTTGGTGGGCTTTCTGATCATAATTGGGCCTTTTTAGTACTAGAGCAGATTCCGCATATGACTAATGCTATTTCAGGCAGATGTCACATTTATCATTAAATGACAATTTTACGGGTGGGTAGAAAAGCATCATCACCACTTTTGGAAAAAATGGTAATAAAGTAGTTCAAAAATGTACAGGGGAGAGCGTCGGTCATGTGCTCTCACATGACTGACGTAACCTATCTTGGCAAAAAAAGGTGCAGTTGATGCAATCGCAAGTAAGTACCCGTTTAAGTAGTGGTATTGTATAACAGCTGGTGGTCTACATCTGATTTTATCACGTCTGGCGTCTCTTCGTTTGGCCTCGAAATCAAAGATGATAGTTTCAACTAGGTACATGATGCCACACGGCTCGGTCTTCTGCCTTCTCTTCCCATAAGAATGGGTCGAACCGTGTCAGAAACACAGAAATACAATGTTGTTGGGATCGAGGCTTACTTGATCAGCCGTCGACTGCGCTGGTGTGGCCACGTTCGGCGGATGCCATAGGAGAGAATGGCGAAACGCATCCTTTATAAACTTTGTAAACTCTTCAATGGGAAATGCAAGAAAGGTAGGCAGTTCCTTAGGTTTAAGGAAGCGCAGAAACGCCACATGAAATTATGCGAAATGGGTATACATCTATAATCTCAGAAGAAAATTTGTTTAGGCATTTAAAGTGGTTCTAAAACGTATTTTATTTTAAGAACCTATTTAAAACATATTTTATTTACATAGACCCTTAAATGACCAACGACTTTACACTTTGCAGATCCGGATAATAACTAGTTTTCCGTGAACGCGTTACAATTTTGCCGGGCAAAAACGGTACGTTACTTTCTACAAGCTCTCAATACCCGTTACCAGTCAAGAAATAGGCTGGACAGGCCATATCAGCAACATAACTCAGCTGAAACCCCTCACCACTTAACCCAGCCTTAAGCATTCTATGTCTGGTATAAATACGGAGCAGCCTCTACTAATATAAATGCGTGTAGCCAATGGTTCACGTGACTGATCCCATTAAGCTATCGCGGCGCGGCGTGCGATCTAATGGCAGGCGCATCCGGGCATTGCGCCTAGTCTCCACTCGAGATACGCTATCTGGCAAGCCGCTGCCGGGTAGCAACGAAAGATTTGCTCTAGGTACAGGGAATATGAACTCGAGAAGTTACCTCGTATTTTGCTTAGCTCCTTTTGCGGAATTTAAAGTTTCATTTCATTGTTAAACATCAAACGGCAACCTACCCGTAGTACACAGTTAGTAAAGTGTTCTATACGTATCTACAGTATTATTCATAGAAACACGATTCCATAAAACACTCCTCAGATTATGTTTAAATAGTCTGTGGCAAAGGGAAAGACGTAACCACAGATCGAAGAGTCTTTTAGAGAAATCGTGTGTTTATAGATAAGGCCGCTGATGTTTGTTACCTCAATTCAGGATAATTATACCTACTGTTGGTTTTTACGACCTTGTATGAAATTGTTTTATAGTTATATTCTTTTTGCTGCACTAACCCGTACTAAGGACACTTTTAAAAACCTATTTAGAGGCTAAAAATTTCACGCATGCCGGGACTTGAACCCGCGACCTCTGGCTAACCGTGCCAGCGCTCTCCCAACTGAGCTTATGGGCAAATGCAAGCATCGGCGAAATTTCGAGCCTCTTTACAAACTTATCTGTATTACGTACAGGCAGCGACACCTGGCCGAAGCAATTTACATCACTTGCAGCCCCGAGTAACCCACTTTGCAGTTAGGTTTTTACATCGGAATGATATCGCTGTACCTACATGATTATATTGTTTTTGCTGGCTATTATAGAGTGATAACAAATCATGTTGTATATATTTAAGTGAATAGAGATATGTTATTTACTGAGGTCTCGTCAAATTATAATTTAAATTAGGTAGATAGAATATTCTTTATTGTATGTACACCAGGAATTATATATAAGAATTAAACAATTTTAAAGGCTAAAATTCCACATTGTGTGTTGTGTTGTTATTTTGTTTTTTTATGTCGCCTGTATACGTCCCACTGGAGGGCACAGGCCTTCTCTCAGAGAGAGAGAGAGAGAGAGTAAAGACTTAATCACCTCTAAAAGGTGGCAATCTGCTGAGTGAAAAAAAACAACATATACCTAGTGTTGATATATTTTTTTATAATAGTGCAGCCGTATATACGTCCCAATGTAGGGCACATGCCTTCTCTCAGAGAGAGAGTATGGGCTTAATCACCACGCGTGTCCACCGCGGATTAGCAATTTCAAGCGCTGACGCGTGTGAACACCTCAGACACTCAGGTTTCCTCTCAATGTTTTCCTTCGCAGTTAGGGAGTGGTATCGCTACTATAACTTCACAAATGTACATAACTTAGAAAATAAAGTCATTGGTAAATGCCAGGATTTGAACCCACGGCCTCCCGAATGAGAAGCCGGCGTTCTACCGCTCCGCTACCACCACTGTCTATGTCTACTCCATTTAAAATTGGTCCTAGATACTGCAGAGTGGTTACTTCACATTTACAACGTGACTCTCGTACACTCACAATCTTTTAATCTAATGTTAACAGACCTAATGTTAGTATTTTTTGTATGTACTTTGTTAACTGACAGCTGTTGGCAGTAGATTGACATATTGCTAGTGTACGAGAAACCAGGGGTAAATCACTATTTAAAGTACTAAAATTATCTTTAATATAACGTCCAAGAGTTACAATCTCAAGTAGCCCTCTCCATCTGAAGTCTAGACAAATTATCAGCTACATTCATGCCGCTAAATGTATTTATAATTGACTCAACACTTTCAGACTTCCACACAGTTAAGGTGTTTATGGACAGTAAAACTAATTAATCTTCGTCGATTACAACTCAATTTGCCCGCAATAACCCCTGGCCAAGGAGTTCAGACATTAAAGTTTGTTTATTCACTAATGTGACGGCTGTTTGAGGATTAAACGCTCGATCAGCAGTTTGTGAAACATCGGCTTAGCTAATTAACTTGGGGCAAATGGCCCATTACTCCAATTAATGTCTGTCCAAAGTATCGCTGTCACTTTCAGCTGTCCACGGCTTGATAGCAAGCAGCTAATTGATTTCTGTGAAAGCCTCATTGTCCAACGACATAAATAAAAATGTGGACTGTCTAACTACGAGAAAAAAAACGACGTAGTGTGGGCAGGCACCCCATCAGATGGTCTGATGACCTAGTTACAGTGGCGAGGGGTCGCTGGATGCGGGTGGCACAATACCGGGAAACTTGGAAAACCATGAGGGAGGTCTTTGTCCTGCTGTGGGCTTCAAATGGCTGATGATGATGAGGTTCGAAGAGGGTGCGGGCAGGGTGACGGGTTGTATAAGTCAAAAGGTCTTTGTTGTAGCACAAGCAGAGTGAGCCTTTTATTAGATATGCATGTTTCTTTAGACAATTCGGGTAGCTGCTTGCTCAGCTTCATGCGCTTATGTCGCAGTAATCTTAAGTGTTACAGTGAAATCTTATAACTAGTCATTTACTGATGCTACCATACTACAATTACATAGTACTCCTATATGAATTAATTACCACACCCAATTGAAATTACATTGAGTGTATAGGCGCGTACGAGTCACGTTACGATCAGGGGTCTGTTTCATAGAACTGCAATTCATGGTTTACTATGACAATTCGATGTGCATTGCAAAGTCAATTAACCCACAGATTAATAAGTAGGAAGACATAATAAATGTCATAATAAACTATGAATTGTAGTTTTATGAACCTCGGCCCTGGCAGTTCTGATTGTCACGGTTGATTATTTTCTGATTATTTTTATAATAGTATTGTTTTTTTTTTATATGGTTTTCATTGCCTTTATTATAAGTGTAATCATATATTTTTAGTCTCATAGCGCGTTAGTTTAGGCTGTAATGCTTTAATGACGAGTTTATCTATGCCTGCCTCATTGGTCTAGCCGTTAAGGCGCCTAGCTACCAAAACAGAGGTCGTGAGTTCGATTCCCACTGGGGGCTGCCGTACATTTGTACAAATGGCCTCAGTCTGGGTATATTTTCATGTTTGTGACGTCCTTGCCTGGTCACCAAAGCACAGGGTATCCTAGTTTGGGCCCAGGTCAAGTGATTGTATTGTGTGGAAGTTATTATTATTCTTATTATCTATTATCTTGTAACCGGGTAGCTAATCGGGATAGTATCTACTAGAAATTAAAGCACCCAGTTGCTATATTAAACGTGTACTAAATGGTTATTTTTAACACATTGCGCTTAATTGAACCTCAATTTATAAAACATAATAACGTCGACAGTATAGGGGGCCGGAATTTAGTTCGCAGGCGTTTTCATAGACAAATCCCGGCAAAGAGCATAACTTACGTTCCTTTATTTACTTACACGGCCACTAAACAAGAATCGCCTCCAATAAACTTCTCCAAATAAGCTTGTAATCCAATATTATGAGTACTTTACTACGGCACGCGTGCAGAGTTATCCAATGAATAAATTTTCCGCAAACGGCGTGAAATCCCGACGCGCGTTTGCCATTACATTCGGACCTGTAAATTGAACAAATTTGAATTTCATCGGCGGTCTATTTTAGCGCTTATTGCAGTACGGTCTTCTGTTGCGATGATTGATCGCCTCTTGTGAAATATTGTGGGAAAACTCTCTAAGTAGATAGATAGATAGAGAACACTTTATTGCACAACCAGGTGAAAGATATTACAAATAGTTTCTTATATCTAAGTAGTGGTATACAATTGGCGGTCTTATCGCTTAGAGCGATCTCTTCCAGACAACCTTTGGATGGAGAAGAATGCACCAAGAATATAGTCGGTAGAAAAAAAGAAAAAAAAGAGAATCTGAAATATAATGCTATGTGAAGTAACAAATTATATGTGCAGCGAGAGATTACAAGAATAATGCTCAACAATGCTAAATATTATTATTATTAATTCTTTATTGCACATAGACGGTGTGCAGAAGGTGGACTTAATGCTAATGGCATTTTCTACCAGCCAACCTGCAGTAGGTACAGGAGAGGCAAAATTCGAGGTAGGCGTTCGAAAAAGAAAGAGATAACTTATAAGTACCTAAATGTATATAAGGAGGGGGGCACATATAAAAATTAATATTTCAACAATTATGTAATACAATACACACTAATAGTTACGGTAATATATAAGATAAGGTATATTAACATATACATATTTCTAACAATATATATTTTTTGATAGACAAAAAAAGAATGGATACTCTATTGCAAATTAGAAAAAGGAAAAATAAAAAAAGGAACAGGAAATATTAATAATGAAAAATAAATCATCAATAGATCAATAAATCATGAATGGAGTGAATGGACGGAAAGAATGGAGAATATTACGATGGATAGATATATAGAATATTCTTTATTATGCACAGAGATTACATTAACAGAAATTCAATAAATCGAAGTACAATTGGCGGCCTTATTGCTACAAGCACTTTCTTCCAGGCAACCATAGACGGAAACAAGAAAAAAATTAGAGACGGGTAGACGGTGCGATTAAGATATACGAGTTGAAAATTATATAAACGTTCATAAACCATACGTAAATATTTTAATAAATAGACATACAAACATACTAATAATCAAAATATATATATGAGAAGAGGACATATTGGATAGATTATCTTGTCTATAGACAGGTAATGTTCTTTCACTCTGCTTTTAAAGACCGCTGGTGAAGGGGACTGTTTCCTTGCTAATGGCAATTCATTCCATAGCCGGACGGCTGTGGTTGAAAAAGAGTTACTGAAGAACTTCGTTGAGTGAGTAGGTAGGTATATTCAGCAGCATATTTTGAGCTGATCGCAACGTGCGACTGTGGGAATCATTTAGAAAAGCAAAGTGTTGTTTGAGATATTTAGGAGTGGTAGGATTGAACAGCACGGAGTAGAGAAGCGAGACAATGTGAGCATACCTGCGGAGGTGAATAGGGAGCCACTTGAGCTTAGTACGATGCTCAGGGCCACGATTCTGTTAGTGCATTGTAGTATAATGACAGGTACACTGTCGGGTCACCTGACGTGTTTTTTCATACCATTGACGCCTAGAAGGTTCGATACGTGTGCCCGCGTAGACTTAAAGCAGCCATGAAATGAAATCGCCATGTTCATGCAGCTGTCATGTTACTACAATGCATTAACAGAATCTAGGCCCTGATATATCGTACTAAGATCAGACCATGCGCCCTTTTGAAAGGGTAATTTTCTAAATAGTTGCATGATTACTCACTCAGGGCCTGTATGCTGCGACTTATGAATGTCGATGAAGCTATGTAAATCCTGTTAAAAGAGGCTTTATATCTTGGCAAGTGCTAATCAATCCCTGGTCTCTGCCCACCCCTCCAGGATTCAGGCGTGAGATAATCTAATGTTCATTTTAAAATTTAACACATGTCATGAGAAAAATATAGGTACATGTTTTCGCAAAAGGTCCCGTAAAACATAAGAGGTTTGTTGTACTCAACAGTGCATACAATGTTTATATTTCGACCAAGTCTAAAATTAAAAAAAAAAAACATCAGCTGAATCATACATTCACCAGAAAAGGCAATAAAGTTGGCAACATTGCATATTTATTTATTTATTTACAGGCAACATGGTCCAATATTTGCATACCATAACTCCTTTTAGTTAACTTCTGTAACACCATGTAGAAATATGTAGTATGGCACTACAGCGTGAACTTATGATTATGAGGAAATTTTCATTCAATATGTATTATTAATGATTTAACAGTAATGGTACGACATCGTCCTTTGGTTCAAAACTGTGAATCCAAATTCAGCGGTAGGATACTTCCGTAACGTTGAAAAATGCTTTAATGTCGTGTTAAATGTTTAAAAGTCTGTCGTCCGTTATGCGTAAACAAGTGAAAGAACCATTGAGTTGGGCGGCACCGACCATAAAACGCTCTAACTATAGTATTTTTCAATGTTTATTACAAGAGTAATAAAGAAGAAATCTTCCTGATGCGAATATTTTGTGTAATAAAACAAATTATTGTTTTATTTACAAAAAAGTGTAATTTATTTCAAAACTATTTATAGAATATTCCCTTAAAAACGGTGAACGAATTCGAAGACCCCCTACCCGATGGGTTGATGACATTAAGAAGGCGGCAGCAGGTCATCATCATCATCACCATCATTCTGCCACACGAAGTCCACTGCTGGACATAGGCCTCCTCCGTGGATTTCCAAAAAGGCCGGTTGTAACCAGCGTCTCCCTGCCACTTGGATGAGGTCATCTGTCCATCTTGTGGCTGGTCGTCCTACGCTGCGCTTGCCGATATGTGGCCTCCATTCGAGAACTTTTCGGCAAGAGGTCAATGGACAAGATTAACAGGGGACCGGCGAGATTGGCGTGACTGTGAAGAGGCCTATGCCCAACAGTAGGCGTCTTTCACGGGATGTATAGATAGCTGGAATTCGAAGTCACCCTGTAGTGTATACTTGCTACAGACTAGTGCCCGCAGCAACTAGTTAGATGGGACTTTTTTCTAAGCAGAGAAAACACCGAGAGTAATTGGCAATAACAGAATACCACTAAGCGAAAGAAGTAAAGAAAAGTTTATAACCCACGTTTTCCTCCCGCCAAGGATTGCTTGGCATTTATAATTTAATTTCGAAATTGCCCATGGTAAACTCTACAAGCAACCGCATACATACAAGGGCATTATTGCAAGTTTTTCAATGAGCCACAAACAACTTCATCGTAGTCAGAACTAGACTGTAATTGCCTTATGCGACAGTTGAAGCTTAGCACCAGAAAAACTTACGCAGGCCGGCGAGATATTTTACACAGGTAGATGCCATTAAACGCAGCGGAAAAATAAAGTGAATTGCAGACGGGGGAATGACAGCGTAAATGCTGATAATTTTAATGACGACATAGTAGAAAATTACCTACTTATAATGAAATTTATTCGCAACCTAACGTTACAAGTGACAACATTTCAAAAGGAGAATTAGTTTTCAAACCGCTTTCGCTTCTTCCACATTAATTAGTAGCTGCATGTACGCATGCCGGTTTCGGGTACTTTTTAACTTGCCCTTTGCTAATACATCCCCTGTTTGGTCGAAGCATCTCCGCCTGGATGGGCCCTTAGCGGCCCTTCTAACCACATTTGCTCGATATATAATTGATAGCAATCCTGGTATCTACCTACCTACACTTTTGTCGATCGTTCTTAATTGGTCCTGACTTTACTAAACTGTATCTAGTTATTAGACTCCGTTCTAAAATCATTTCCACCACAAAAACACGAAAATACGGTATTTGACACGATCAACAATAAATTATTTCATATGCTCTATTAAAACAAAAATTACAAAATATCTCGGAAAATGTATCTCTTTTAGTCAATTTTTAGTTATTACAATTTTTAAATAGATTAAACATAAAAAGAGTGCTCTGAAATGTGACGTCATAAGCAAGTATTTTCATACAAAATTCCGTTTTAAAAGTAACTCATTTGATATTTTGTCAAATAGCCAATTATGTAGTGTACATTACCGTTCCGCGCAGACGGGCAATAAAACCAAACGATGCACCGTATAAGTGACCGACCAATCCGATCTCTGCCACTTCGAGGTCCACACCTTATGCCATTTCGACCAGACACAGCACAGAGGTGCTACGTAAAGAAAATCTCGAATTAGGTAGGTATTAGAGGAAAGAATGGAAAGGTGAAAATCTTGCAGATTAGGAAATAGTCACTGTAATTAAAATTAAAATTCATCATAATTTAAACTTTAATTTTAACCCATGAATTTTATAATGCCTCGTGTGTCATGTCATACTACAAGCTAAACTCTCATGGCGGCCGTTACATAGGCTACTTGCTTAGTATAGAGACCACTGTTAAAATGCATAACCGTTAACCTATTTCATTACTAAAAACTATTATTATACGTATCATATTTAACTGGTTTGACGACTGCCTCGTTGGTCTAGCGGTATCACGTCTGATTACCATGCCGAAGGTTCGATTCCTACTGGGAGCCGCGGTACATAATTTGTACAAATGGCCTTAGTCTGGATGTATTTCCATGTTTGTGATGTCCTTGCCTGGTTAGCATAGCACAGGGTATCCTAGTTTGGTACCAGGACTAGTGATTATGTTGTGTGAAAGTTATTATTATATTATTACTATTTTTATTATCTTCAAAAGGACTCTTGCCGGTGCAGGATATTCCAAAATAAGAGCGATATTTCAGTGTTTGGGAATGCGGAGGAGTAGTTTCCCTGTGCCTTCTGCTCCGCAGTACTCTAGTGACGACTAGACATAGTTTTGTTGTAAAGTTGGGCTCCGTCATTTGTTATCGTGAGTTATTATAACTTTAAGATCATCAACATCATCAGCCATTTGACGCCCACTACAGGACATAGGCCTCCTTCATGGTTTTCCAAGCTTCCCGGTCTTATACCGCCTGCATCCAGTGACTGCCCGCCACCGTAACCAGGTGGTGGGGGCCTGCCCACGCTGCGTCGTCCGGTCGGGAATAACTTTAACATAGGACAACTCATGTTTTTGCCCTATGTCGAAGATGTTCTCATGGTGAAAGTTTTTCGGATTGATGAGTTAAAAATCCGTCAGATGTCCCAAGATCCCTTATCTTGGGACACCCTGTACGGAACTAAGTAAAACGATTAAAAATTATCAAGTGGAATCGTGTTTTATTTTTATTTATTACGGAAAGCTAACATTAGTACAATGATAACTTTACATAATTATTTAATGTTTTACAGTGTTACGTAAGTGTACCACCAGCAACGCTAACCACACATTAAGTTAATTAGGAAAACAAAACCTTGTACCTTTTACACTTTAAATAGTTTTGGGAATAGTAATATAAAAATACTAATCAAAATTTGAGAATAGTTTCATTCTTTATTCATTCTTCGTGTCATTTCAAAACATTCCATGGCCAGTACACGGAATACGGGAGCGACAACGAAAATTTATCTAATTTTTTTTAAGTAGGAAGACTTCGAAATCACGAAATAATTATCAATGATTATCGTACACTTAAATTCATACTTTAGTATACAACAGCAATATTATTTGCCATTTTGAAATTGACATCCTTTTCATCCAGATTTGAGGATTTTGGTACACCCTGTTGAATTATCAATGTTCCAAATAAGATGTTGGTTAATTTACGCCATCTTAACCTGTCTAGATCCCGTCAATAGCACATCGCCATTTACATAAATGCACACAGGTACAGTCGACAGTGCTGTTGACTTAACCTTTACACGCGTGCACTCTACTCAGTTCATTACGAGAGACTTTGCTACAAAATGTAACTAGGTTGACCTGTTGTCGACTGCACTTAGTCACCTCAGTCACGTTACGGCCGAATTTGCAACAAAAAAAGCTGCGGTCAACTGTACTTGCAGCATCATAATTACGGAAGATTTTCAAAAGGAATGAGGTTCCAACCTCTACTTGAACACAAATCAAATGTAATGCAACTAAGCAGCCATTTAATCAACATCAGTTAAAACAGACAGACGCACCATATCCGTTATTGTTAATAGCCAGATGGATTGCCCTATTGATGGTACAGATCGTTCGGCCGTATATCATCTGTTACTACGCGCCTCTGTTACTGTTACTGGCTATTGTACCTACATTATTATTCACTTTGAATTGCGTATAGATGTAATAAAGATACCTTCCAGTAGTGAGTGTCGACGCGTCGATGATGAATATGAACCTGTCATCTACACATATACACCGCATTTACGGAGCCATGACAAACAATGTAAAAAAACCGGCCGGTCGGACTCGCGCACGAAGGGTTCCGTACCATTACCTATACAACATTTGAATATTTCAAGCCTCTACCTGTTGCCAAAAAATCGCGTTTGTTGTATGGAAGCCCTCATTAAATGTTTATTTTATTCTGTTTTTAGTACTTTTTGTTATAGCGGCAATAGAAATACAACATCTGTGAAAATTTCAACTGCCTAGCTATCACGGTTCATGACATACAGCCTGGTGACAGACAGGCAGACAGACAGACAGAGAGACAAACGGACAGCGAAGTCTTAGTCCCGTTTGGCACCCTTCGGGTACGGAACCCTAAAAGATAAACTAGGGAAAAAAGTAATGCATCAGGAATCTGTACAACTACAAAAAATAACGATGCGATGAATTCCTTAACAAAACTTGATGAAATCGCGCAGGTAAATTGAATCGCGTAATACAGAAGCTGATTGACCGTTCATATATATCATGTGATATCTCGTTCCCTGACAGTGCGAGATGTTTCCATGTGTATTAAAATGTATGAACACACATATAACTGTATGCCTTTGATCCGAGATTAACTTGTTAGTCGGTGCCGATTGATTTCAATGGCTTTCCGTTTCTTTTTTCTATCCTGAATGTAATATCATCTGAGGACCTTTGAAAAGAGTTTACAATGGGGTCTTTTATTTTTATTTTCAGTTCCTGATTTTTGATTCGCTTTATGCATTCGTTTGTAGAATTCAATAGGCAAAGGAGAACTTGCGCATAGAGTTTTTTTTATCTATTTGGGGAGGCCTTGATACGTGTTAGTTATTACTCTTAGAGGTAACCCTGTATATTTTTATATTACATAGTGACTACACCACGCAGTCATTTGAAATAGGCACCTATGTGTATTATTGTCAAATCCTAGTATGCAAGATGATGCATCAAAGTGACCAAGCTGTTACAACAAAAACTGTTAATTTCAAGATGGAATTGTTATTTGTGACTTTTACGTGTTAAACTGTGAATAAAATATTTTTATACTTATACCCGTTATACATTCCGTGTGGCGCCGGATTAAGAATAGCGTCACTCCATTTCCTTGCGTGGATGTCGTAGAAGGCGACTAAGGAAATACATTATCAGGAGACGGGCAGCAGCGTCTTCCTGAGAGTCCAACCGCTGACTGCGATCGCCTACCCGCCTGCCAAGCGTGGCGATTATGGCAAAACCCCTCATGGTTGGGAGAGCCATGAGGGAGGCCTTCGTCCTGCAGTGGGTGTCAAATGGCTGATGATGATGATGATTATACTTATACCTTATTGTATTTTATTGCTACTTTAACACTCGCAGCCGCTTAATGCTCTAGCTAATAGTTCAGCTTTTCTATCAATATTACGTAAACGCAAGCCATGTACCGACCGCGCTAACTTTTTATCGCCTGCACTGCAGGTTCCCGCTCCATGTCCTACGGCGTGCTACCGCATAAAGGGTACAAAAACTCCTCTAATACGGGGGCGCATTATGCAAATAGTGTTCAAATTGCCATGTTACGTAGCGGTCAATGGTGTACTTAGACGGTTTTGCGAACTTCTTGACATTTTATAGCGTGCTTAGAGCGGAGGTTTCAGAAATTAATCCTTGTACTTGAAGCTATGTGTAGCGCAGTATGAACCCGTATATTACCTCTTTTATGTCCTTCCGGTGTGGAATGGCCTTAATTTAATTACATTCAGTATAAAGTGTGTCTGGAAGCGTAATCTGCGATCGCCAACCCGCCTGCCAAGAGAGGCGATTATGGCAGAAAGTGTTAGCGCGCTTCACGATCGGCCATAGAGAAGTGTTATTTTTTTTTATTCGGTGCGTTTAGTATGTGCATCGAACGAACGTTTGGTTCCTGAACCTATACATCTTTTGATATATGTAAAAAAAGGAATACTACTAAGAACCGGAAAATAGCGACTTGTGCTGGCTCACAACGGACAAAATTTTAAAGTACGGAACAACCCCTCATGGTTATGAAAATCACGAAGGAAGGCCTGTGTTCTGCAGTGGGCGTCAAATGGCTGATGATCAAGATGATGATGATGATGGAAGCGTAATAAGATTTGTGATCACGAAATGGAGCTGTATTAGGTGCTGATGTCATAAAACCCGAACTTATGAGCCAGTATAATTATTAATTTTCACAGTGGCCGAAGGAATGATAAATGGTCGTGGCTCAGTTATATGTTTTCGATGTTACGTGTAAAATGTAAAGTTTGGTAATTTGATATTGACTCAATCCCACTTATCGTGTCATGGATACTTTATATCAAGGCCCACATTATTTGTTTGTAACATCATATAGAATAATAAATTAATTTAAAAAAACAGATTCTTCATGACATCCGCATCGAAATCAAAGAATCCGATTCGAAAAAGTGATCCTAATATTAAATTCATCAGAAATGTATGTTTATCTTTCCTATTGTGATATTCTTTATTATTATTATACTTTATTGAACACAAGACAGGACATTACATAAGAAATTACATGTACAAAGGCGAGCTTATCTCTGTAAGAGATTTCTTCCATCAACGTATAGAAACGTCTACGTAAACGAATTTCCCGTTTAAATTTATTAACTGCCGCTATCAGTCACAATAAGAACTAAGTAGGTATCTACAGATTATGGACCGGTCTTCACCGGATACATACAATATACTTTTCAACCTTACAAATATAATTGCGGAAGTTACGTATAAACGCATTAAAACGTGAATATAAATGTTTTAATGCATTGTATTTATTAAAATTCTCAATTTGTATCATTTACATAAAATTACATTGTCTCAGAGGTGATTAACTACTAGAGTCAAAACTTGTACTTAGATTGTCCTAGATCCATGTTTATGGAAATAGGGTCCAAACAGCTTCATTTTAGGTCCTCCACAGGCCCATAATTACCGCGGCGTTAATCGCGGCGCGTGAAATGTTTCCAATCTATTTTCCCGATGCAGTCGGGCCTCTACTCTCGCATCGTAAGAGTAAGTCGAATTACGTCAGAAGGCTATAAGAACTCTTTCAACTAAGACCAGGTTTTATTAAAACTACCTATCTGCAAAATAACGTAGCAAAAATAAATAGACTGCTAAATGTATATTTAAACATGAAACATTGGCTTCTTAAGCACACTGGCACTGGCAGCCAACCAAAAGATATCGATTTGAGATTCGAATTTTGACACTGATCAAAGTTTCCATAGTTGAATTGACGCTGCCGATTGTAAGATAAGATAAGCATTAATTCTATCTTATAAACGCATTATTTTATGTAATAAATAAATAATAAGACTAGTAATAATAATCTCAGAATATTTTATTGCAGGAACACCAGAAATTGTACTCGTAAGATTAGAAAAAAAAATCTCCTTCACTAAACGCCCAATTAGGGTACTATTTAAAACAAAAGACTTGAAATAAACACTTACATGCTTTTGCGCCCGTTACCTTTTTACGTAGTTCGTTTTAGTCTGGTGCTAATTTTGCACTATACAGTACCTAACTCATCTTCATCCGAAGTAGGCCCCCTAGTACCTTCGCATGGCATCGTGCAATAATCGACGCGCCTGTATTTGTTTATTTATTTTATAGAATCCAAATGGCTTGTGGTAAAATATTGAAATTGAAGTCGCGATCGAGACTAACAATTTTACTTTTCTATTACGTGGCCTGTGACCCTGAGTAAATGCAGATTTGCGACCGCTAAACTTATTACACAACACCCCAGTTGCTTACTAAAATCAACTTTAACCTAACGGTGTATTCAGAATTCTACATGAATTCTATACTATAGAAAACCCACCATTTCGAAGTTTAGAGCTGATGAGTGTAAAATTAAGTAATTTTAGCACCGCTTCACAGATTATCTTGTCCTAATATTATTTACACTATTATATTCTTTCTGCTGCACTAACCAGTGCTGGGGACAATTTTAAAAACCTATTTAGAGGTTAAAAATTCCACCCATATCGGGACTTGAACCGACCTCCGGCTAACCGTACCAGCGCTCTCCCAACTTGCCCATTAGCTCAGTTGGGAGTATGGGAGCCCCCCTTAAATATTTATTTTATTTTGTTTTTAACACGTTGTTTTTAGCGGCAACAGAAATACATCATCTGTGAAAATTTCAACTGCTTAGCTATCACGGTTCATGAGATACAGCCTGGTGACAAGCAGACAGACAGACGGACAGACCGACAGACAGACAGACGGACTGTGAAGTCTTAGTACCCTTCGGGTACGGAACCCTTAAAAAGCACGCGATCCCCGACTAAGCTCGCCACTTCTCTCAGAGAGAGTATGGACCCAATCACTACGTGCGTCCACCGGGGATGCACAATTTTAAGCACATATGTGTGCGAACATACCAGACATTAAGGTTTCCTCATGTTGCTTTCCCTCATTGTAAGCTGGTGGTATTACGAAAAACGCGGTCATCACCAATAAATTCTGCAGGCAGTATTAGTGGCCGCATGCCTTGCCTATTCCAGTCCAGCATACCGCTCCGACTCCAACTACGATCCGATCGAGTGCCGATAACGATGAGATCGAGCGATAAGGCCTCTCGTTATCTGCCTACATGTGTGGAACTTGTCCGACGGAAAATTAATTAAGCGGGTGTTGCCTAAATAAAACAAAAATCGACGCGTGTCGAACTATCTTTTTTTTTCGGAATACAGATGGCGATAGGCGATTGGTGTTTGTCTCGGTTGGCGAATGCGTGCTTTAGGTCTGTCTTAGTGATGTGACAGATATTTTTATACACAGAGTTTTTAGGAAGATTTAGCTACATGGCGATTATAGCCATGGTTCAATTAATTGTCTAGAATTGTTCTGAGTCTAAGAAGAAAGAAGACGAAGAAAAAAAATATATTTTAAGCATTTAAGCATAATCATCGACCCATCAGGTAGGCGGCCTAGCCACCAAATGACGGCTAGTACTCGGCCACCATTCTGTCACCGACTTCGTCCAATGTCCGCCTTGCCTTCTAACCAGATATCCCGCTATCTCCAGTTAAGGGCAATGGACAATGTTGGCAGAGGAGGCTGGCATGATGGTGAACAGGCCTGTACCAAACACTGGGCGTATTTCATGAACTGTATATAAACAGTCACATACGCATATACGTACATGAGCTCACAACTTTAACCCAAAGGGGTAGGCAGAGACCAGGGCTGCCAGCCACGATGATTCAAATCTTATTAGATGATTCTGAAGATATTTAGGGATATATGCTTAAAATTAAATAGTTTCCATGTACTTCATAGATGAAAGAACTAACAAAAGACCTGTCTGATTTTATCGAGCCATCGAAAACATTAGCGGTGGGGAGTGTTGAGATCCCTAAACGGCCGTGCTGCAGGCGTCAACACTCTATCCGAGGATAACCAGAAAAGGTGGGGTGTGTTGCCTGAAGATGCAGATATCTCCTGCCGATGTGGAGCTGCATAAATAATATCGTATGTCTGCACGCTCGGGAGGCATCATCCAGCGCAATCGAGGTGGCGCACTTCACTGCACTGCGGCATGTCGTTTGAAACGAATCACGAGGTGATTCTCATACGTTTTTATGTGAATCGCTTCGTGAGGTGCCTTCTTAATGAATACACTAGATTGATATAGTGACCACTCGTACACTGTAGTGCCTAGCACATATTCGTAGCTGGAGTAGGCTTGTCCAGCACTTATACCATCCTCTCAGTTAAATCAATATAATTACGCGCAGAGGTCAACTAGGCCGAGGGTTTCTTTCACAATAATTTGACGAGATCCGTAGACGAACGAAAGTCGTCGACACAACCCGGCGGATTAGTAAGTTGAAATGGCAGTGGGCGGGGCACATAGCACGCAGAACTGATGGCCGATGGGGCCGAAAAGTTCTCGAATGGAGACCACATATCGGCAAGCGCGGCGTAGAAAGACCAGCCACAAGATGGACAGATGACCTTATCTAAGTGGCAAGAAGACGCTGGATGCAAGCCGCTTCCGACCGGTCCTTTTAGAAATCCATGGAGGAGGACTATGTCCAGCAGTGAAAGTGTGTTATTTTTACCACAATAAATGTATGCAACTTAGAAAACACTATTATAGGTAAATATCAGGATTCGAACACAGAACCTCTCGTACATAAGGCAAGATAACGATGAGCACCAATACGCTACCACATGGTTCGTCCGTATGAACTGAACAAATAAGTAAGTTCAACTCCTCCTCGTAATAACTCTCCTCTTACACTCGATACTTTACCATCGCACACAGCGTAAGTCTATTCGATTCAGATCTCGAATACATCTCGAATCCGGAGGCAAATGAGGGACGAGATCCGAATCGGATAACGAATCGATCGTGCCGATAGCGTCACTCGCCACACATCCGCTCCCGGGAAAGACAAGCTATTATCGTCTTTATCACGCCAGTCTTAAAGGCTTGAAAATGTATTAAGAGTGTTGTTTAGTTTCTAAACGGTAAAGCTGGTTTGGGAAGAAGATTGACGTGAACGGACGTAAAGCGAAAATACTAATGAATTAGTACTTGGTTGGACAATCATTAGTGTACGTAGTCCGACTTGTGACAGCATATTATTCAGAAACTGTACAGAGCGTCTACAACGGTGCAATAACATATTTGAATGTAGCTAAGTAAAGGAGCTATTCATACTATACAGGATGTCTTAAAAGCCACCAAGCTTGGTCACAAAAACAACGAGTCACTGTCAAGCACATAGTTATGGGGTATTAAATTTTACAAGGATACAGTAAAATTAAATACGCGACCTTATTACTTATAGTAATTACTTCCAGACAACCGGCGATGGAGAGTTATTGAAGGAAAAGTGATTTTATTTCAGATTTCTAATAAATCTTGGGAAGTACCCAAAATACTGTAATCTACTACCAAGAAACAAAATATCACATGTTTTATATACCGGGTGGCATTTTAGTCAACTGCCAAACTTTAAAGGGGCGTTTTACTCATAAATATAAACAACTTTGGGGCCAAACAAATCAGAGCAAAAAATACGTGAGCTGTTCCATACATAAGATAGAAGCAGTACCGCACCAAATATATGAAACAGCTAATTTATTTTTTGCTCTGATTTGTTTGGCCCCATAGTAAAAGTTGTTTGTATTGACGAGTAGAAAGATCCCTCAAAGTTTGGCAGTTGACTAAAATGCCACCCGGTATTTTGGTGTCGAAGGTATTACACGTTAGAAAAGAAAAGATGGCTTTTAATGTTTCCCTTAGTCAATATTAGTTAGAACTCCCACTTTTCTGGATTTTGATTCACCCTATACAGTATTAAAGTAAAAGGTCTCTTTTGTATAATATATTAATTAGGTGATTTGTATGGAGAGCAGTTTTTACTCACAATCGCAGGTTTATACACAGTTGCGAGATATAGTCTCAGCAGATACGGATATGCAGCCAGGACAGGTTTTAGATGGAATAGATAAAGATAGTATCAGCATAAATAAAATTAATTACCTCAGCCTAAGTTGATTTATCTAGCCCACAGCAAACGTACAAAAGAGTAATCCAATAGATACCTTGTACAGACATAATTTCATTCAAAGAACAAGTTGTGCTCACGACGTAAGTGCTCGATATCTCCATTTAAGTGATTCTTTTAATTTTGAACTACAGAGAAACCACTGTAGACGGTAGACTCGTAGATTCATATGAGTATAAACATTTGACTACACTGGAGTTACAGTGCTAGTGGGTAGATGGACAGCCCGATGGTCGGACGATGTATTATCAAAGGGCCTGTGAATGCGAATGGCGAGAAACCATGAAAGATATCGTAGCGAGGAAAATGCTGATGATGATGATAGTTCGGAGAGCGGTGGTAGCCAAGTGGGTAGAACAATGGACTCGGAAGCGAGAGACCCAGGTTCGATTCCCAGTGCGGGCATGTACCTACTTATGACTTTTTTTTCTGAGTTATGTACATTTGTGAAGTTATAGTAGCAATACCACTCGCTAACGGTGAAGGAAAACATCGTGAGTGACTGAGCTATTCACATTCCTCAGCGCTTGAAATCGCCAATCCGCGGTGGGCACGCGTGGTGATTAAGCCCATACTCTCTCCCTGAGAGAAGGCCTGTGCCCTACAGTGGGACGTATGTAGGCTGCTTATGAGTGATGATGGTTCTAGGCCAAATTTACATTCGGGTATAGTCAAATCTACACTCAAATGCAGATAATTGACTCTACTGAAAGGTTGTACAACGTGAAAGGCGTTGTCCTATAAGGACGAATAATAAAAACCAGCCAAGAATACAAGAAAACGCACTTTTGTGACGTAATATTATCTTTATGGCAGAACAGAACCCCTTTATGTTCTTTCCTTTTCTAGAATTTTTATTCATAATTATCGCAATCTAAACATGTGTCAGAAAAAACATCGTAAGAGTAACATAAGGGCGAACCTAAATACTTGCCAAGTTGAAACCACCAAGCTATGATGATAACGATTGATAACATTTCCTTTTTGATACCAAACCTTCCTTTCCCAGGTCGTTTAGATCATCATCATCAACCTATGCTTGTCCACTGATGGACATAGGCCTCTCCTATAGCACGCCACTGAGCACGGTCCTCGGTTACTCTAATCCAGCTCTTGCCAGCCGCCCTGCGAAGATCATCGCTCCACCGAGTCTGAGGACGTCCTACACTACGTTTACCGATCCGCGGTCTCCACTCGAGAACGTCGTTTAGATATTTCGAACCAAACATTTTTCCCGGATATCGCAAAAGTGGCCGACCAATGCCGAGATGGCGAGATGACCTCACGATCTTTCTACTGGGTCGGCAAAACGTTACTACACACAGGAAGGAGCGGAGAGCTCTTGAACTCTTTTTGCTCCCCTTTGATAGGCCTTTGCCCAACAATTGGACACCATTCAGGGTAAATAAAAAAAGTTCCCTTCCCAAGTTCACAGTTTCGGTAGTCCGTCAAACCAGCTCCCTGCTGAGATATTCATTGCTTGCCCGCAGCCGATAGCGCTGCTCTCCCCGTCTACTCCGCCATTAATGGACAGATAACGGCCCGCCACGGTGCCTGATTAAAATGTGTAATGTGCCTCGTGTCAGTACATTTGTACCTATTAGGGCCTGTTAAGATTGTAACGCACTTTACAGAGAGTTATGATATTGGTCTTTAATAGCGCTACTGCCTCTGGGAATGTGTTTTTGCATGAAAAGTTGCGATCCCGTAGCGGACTTGCCAGAAGACAGGAATTGGTATTTGTCACTTTATAATAAGGCTCAATATTGTGAAAACAACTCCGCTTACCCTTTCATGAATATGGACACACGGACAAGAGCTATTTACAAACGGGATACTGCGAGGTGGTGAACTTAGTTTTTTTTCGAATTTCCAGCTTAACTGTTTTCGAACTTCACGCTCAGGAAAAGTGAAAATATTCGTTTTTTTTTTTTGGTCACCAGACATTCCTCCCTATAGATAAATAATAACAAAAAAAAATATGACATATCTCTCGACGGTTATGACAGTCATATTTTTTAAATTTCGGGGATTGGGTGATTACCCTAATTAGGTTCCCCTAAATCAACCTAATTCAACATTAATAAAACTGTAACTTTGCCACACTGTCGCTACTATTGATAGATCTTTTTATTAATTTCACTTTATTTGTAAACGGGTAACAAACAATAAATAACATACAGAATAGGCGTAACAATGTAGATCTAGAATGTCACCAAAGCATACACACGACGAGCTTACAAAACAAAAGGTCAATTAAACTATGCTTGTCCAATATTTTTGCAATAGTCCGAAAAATATATGTTAAGAATACCCGGATAGGTGGGCGAGACTTGTCTGTGTGGTCAATCTGTGGACGGTGCATTCTATTCAGCCATATTTTGCCATCTAAGAGCATTGGTCCAAAGCGGTGGTAGCCTAGTGGGTAGAACATTGGACTCGGAAGCGGGAGACCCAGGTTCGATTCCCAGTGCGGGCATGTACCTATGACTTTTCTTTCTAAGTTATGTACATTTGTGAAGTTATAGTAGCAATACCACTCGCTAACGGTGAAGGAAAAACATCGTGAGGAAACCTGAGTGTCTGAGGTTTTCAAATACCTTAGTGCCTATGTCCTGCAATGGGACGTATATAGGCTAGATAAAAAAACCCTAGAAACTAAGTACTGCACACAAACAATCTCTGTAAGCATGTGAGAATAAAGTCGTCTAACGAACCAAACGAACGACAATTAGCCAACTGTCAACTGCCACCTCCTGTACTGGGACATACCTCGAGGCACTACCCCGGGTGACAATTATAAGTGGTGTTGCTTCGTTAATTGAGGCGGCGCGTTAATTAACCGGTGTGCGCACGTGGGCCGCCGCCTGCGCACGCCCGCCATTGTCGCTGGTATGGTCGGCAGAGGCGTGGTACCTAATGGTAAATCTTTGACTGACGGTTCAAAGACAACATAGCGATTATTAAGTTGTTTTCTTTTCTTTCTTCTATGTAACCTCAACTCAAACTACAGGGACTTAAAGTCAACCTCTGTACGTCCTCAACTCCCTCGTATAAATACGCATTAATAATAAGATTTCGATGACTTTCTCTCACGAAAAAATCAAATCTTATAGAAGGTACGGACATTTTGAATGATTCGTCCAAGGTTTTCGCGAACAAAATCACTCAGTCCCTCATAACATAGATTTGTATGCTATGCTATATTGTGATCGATTGAGTGAATCAATTACAGTAAATTACTTGTTAAGTTTAAAATCAGTATATTGCTTTTAAATATAAATTACCAGGAGATGGACAGCGGCGTCTTCCTGAGATTCCAACCACATACTGCGATCGCCAACCCGCCTGCCAAGCGTGGCGATTATGGCAAAACCGCTCATGGTTATGAAAACCATGAGGGAGGCCTATATCCTGCAGTGGGCGTCAAATGGCTGATGATGATGATGATATTGCTTTAGTTACTGACTTTGTATGCAAATTTTAATTTATATCTGTAAATGTTGTGGATGCCTGTAACTGGGATGCATACCAGAAATTTAAACATAAGACTTTGTTACTAGGGTATTGGTAGATAATGTAGCCTGTTGGCCTTCCTAAATAAATAAATAAAACAGCCCCTTTATTACGCGCACCGAATCCTTAACGATTCCAATCGTCTAACTGTCAAATTCCATACTAATTACTATCGCAAACGTCAGGATTCCGACAGGATTTTTTGCGCATTTGGCCCCTTATATGGGACCACCCTGGAGAGGGGGTTTCTAACAAAAATAATTATGAAATCAGACAACGTGGTAAAGAGTTATAACTGAATTTTCTTTAAAATATATCAGATGGAATAAAGAATCCATTCCTTTTTTTTAAGTCGTTTAAGAAGGAAAAAGCTGGCTTTATCTACTGAGACAGCATTGCGGGTTTCCTGACGATGTTTTTCCATCACCGTTAGGGTGTGGTATTGCTTCTGCAAATTCGCAGATGTACGTAACTTTGAAAATAAACAAAGTCATGGGTACATGCCCGCACTAGGAATCAAACCTTCCTAGTCCCTTGTTCTACCAACCGGGCTACCAACGCTACCATCTATTACTAAACTTACCGTGGAAATCAACTACTACCAGCGCAAGTACAGTACAGAAGTTTGACAGCGCCATATGGTGTGACAAGAATTTATTTAAAAAACCTATTTAGAGGCTAAAAATTCCACCCATGTCGGGACTTGAACCCGCGACCTCTGGCTATCTATACCAGCGCTCTCCCAACTGAGCTAATGGGCATGTGCAGGCATCGGCGAAATTTCCAGCCTCTTTACAAACTTCTCTGTACTACGTACAGGCAGCGACATCTGGCCGAAGCAATTTACATCACTTTATTTGCTCCACAAATAGGAACGTAATATTCACAAAACATGATGCTCTAACATGTCTCATGTCTCAAGACACTTGTCCTGAAACTAGTAATGTGTTATTATTATTAAATACGTTTATGGCTCATAAATACAATGGCAATATGGCGGACTTAATGCTATAAGCATTTTCTACCAGTCAACCACAGGTCGTGCGGAAAATTAACTGGTAGGCATATGAAATAGACGGATAAGACGGTATCTTAATTATGACTAACGACACCTTTCCTTAATTTAAAGGTAAGCTGTAAATTGTATAATGTATGCATGATTAGTGATTACAAACTAATTTTATGAAATGACTGAGGCGTTTTGTCCATTTATATCTATTAATTCATTGAGGTCCGTCTTAATGAAGCGCTCTTACCTCCTCTAAGATGGGTGAGGTTGCCTTGAGATAAACCATTCGCCAAACTGGCCTAAGTTGGTAAACCATTTCAGATGAACCTTACCAGGTGGAATTATGCCCTAGACACTCAGAACAATCCGTACATGGATAAGTAATACATCCTCTGAGATCGCTCTTGAGCAAGCCGTCAAATATGTACCTAGATAGATAAATGGATAGAGAACACTTTATTTCACAACTTAGAGAAAGAATCACAAATAGTTTCTTATATCTAAGTAATTGTATACAATTAGCAGTCATATACCTAGATTGTTTTCTTAAGTATTTGTTTTGTCTCTTACACCTTCTTCAAATGGGCACTCAAGATCGATCTCAGAGTTAAGAGCGCTTTATTAATACGGTCTATAAACATAGCTGCTAACCCTCCATCAGGAAGAAACCGCGCTAAAACCGCCGAATAGCACGTGGCTTGCTCCCGCGCTCTATGACACAGTACTACAGTATACACCGTGCCAGATACACTGGCCGGTATATACAAACTAGTATTGTATTATTGCTGTAGATATAATAATGCTACAAATAATAATTATAGTAATAACCTCCATACAACACAATCACTTGTCCTGGTCCTAAACTAGGATACCTTGTGCTGTGATAACCAGGCAAGGGCATCACAAATTTGGAAATAAACCCGACTGAGGCCATTTGTACAAATCAAGTGCAGCGGGAATCAAACCCTAGATGACCTCTGTTTTGGTAGTCAAGAGTGTGAACCGCTAGACCAACGAGGCAGACAATCCTTCTAAATATTATAAATGTTGGGTGACCTTGAGCCTTCTTATGAGGCCCATAGTGAGAGACCACGTTTCAGTGCCATAAGTCATCACTGGTAACACACACTGGTTATATAATTTTGTCTTGAGCGATTGAGGTATATTAGACGAAAAGACTTTTCTAAGTTTCCCGAATGCTGCCCAGCCAAGTTGGATTCGACGATTGACCTCTTCAAAAATCAGAAATGATGAGATCCGTAGACGAACGAAAGTCATCGACATAGCCCAGCGGATTAGTAAGTTGAAGTGGCAGTGGGCGGGGCACATATCACGCAGAACTGATGGCCGATGGGGCCGAAAAGTTCTCGAATGGAGACCACATATCGGCAAGCGGAGCGTAGGACGACCAGCCACAAGATGGACAGATGACCGTATCCAAGTGGCAGGAAGACGCTGGATGCAGGCCGCTTCCAACCGGTCTTTTTGGAAATCCATGGAGGAGGCCTATGTCCAGCAGTGGACTTCTTGTGGCTGAATGATGATGATGATGATTATAAATGTGAAAGTTTGTGAAGATGTTTGGATGTTTGTTACTCAATCACACAATAACGGCTGAACGGATTTACATGAAACTTGTTGTACAGATTGACAAAGACCTGAATTGAGACATTGCATACTTGATATCCCGGTAATCTGTTCCCGTGGGATAATATTTGTTATAAGTTAAACATATATATATATATATACACTGCGGCTAAATCGAGTCCTATCCTCTATGCAAGATAAGAGCCAGCTAACTGTTTTTGAAATACTGTGACCAAAGTTAACAAACTTCTCCGCCTCCAGAGCACAGATGCGAGCTTATGTGGACAATGAAAACAGGGATGGATACTTTTTTGATCAATGGGACAATAATTATTTACCATGTCTCAACAAACATTTTGTTTACATCCAAGGACATCACACGGCACGAAGTATACATAAAGCCACGGTCGTGCGCCGCTCCTCAAGTGGAGAAACCTAGGAAACGGACCTCTGATTGAAATTCTTCGGCCATTGTCCGCACGAGAATTTATTGGCCGAATACAGGTGGATGCGGTCGTGAGATGGTACGGCGCGCAAAGCTTACTTACCGAACGGAAGTACCACCCGCCCAGGTTAACTTGAGATCTCCGCGGAATTTGCCCTCTCCTTTCAACTCCAATTTTAGGGTTTCGTTGTTGAAAAGGAAAAAACGGAACTTTTAGGCGCAGAGCCCACTGACCCGGCGTCTGGCACAGGCATAGCATGGACCTGGTGCGGTCGTGGCGTAGGCATGGCACAGGTATGACGATAAAAGGCGTAGAACGAAGCCAATTTTCTTAATTTTTCCCCAGAAGAGATACTGATGACTGCGAACTGGCCTGGAACTGACTGCAATCGGACGCGGGCGCCGAAATGGGGCGTGGTATAGAAGGTTCGACAAAAGGCCGTTGAGTGTGTTCAAATAGCAGTGTGTTTGATTCTGTACTTGAATGAAATACAATGATGTCCGTCCGTGTCCGTCTCTCCGCCAGGCACCAGATCAGTGGGCTCCGCGCTTTTTTAGATCTATCAATTTTCATAGTGTTTTTTAACAATTCTTCATACAAATTGACCGCGTCTAGTTCAAGATTGTGTAAAAAATAAAAATTGTGAATTATAAAGTTGGTCTGAGGTAAGTGGTTTTAATATCTATATTAATTTAAAAAAATAGATTAATAATAATTATGATTTTCACACAACACAATCCCTTATTCTGGTCCTTAACTAAGATGTCCTGTGTTACCTACCTACCTACTCTCTTCATCTTTTAGTTCTATCCATCCTAAGGTTGTCTGGAAGAGATCGCTTTTAGCGATAGGACCGCCAATTGTATACGGCAAAACTTAGACATGTAAGCCTTTTAATGTATTTTGTTTTCTGGTGTGTACAAGAAAGTGTTTTAATCTAATGTACATCATGAATATACACCCAGACTCAGGCTTCCAGGGAGAATAGAACCCAGGACCTCTGTTTCGGTAGTCAAGCGTGTAAACCGCTCGCTAGATCAACGAAGCAGATTTTGCATTGCTTCACAAAAAATTTGATACGTGACACTACCTGCCCCAGGACTTCTCTCAGTGAGATCTTAATCGTAGGATATGCATTTTTCTACTTTATTTAACATACAAACTCTCAATTAATGCTTTTTTTTCAGTTCGAGCTAGATCTCTGGGATTCTCAAAGTCGTAGTACGAGACAGCGCGATACTGGAGGTTGCAGCAAAACGTCGGCCAATGACGCAAGAAAGTTTCTCAGCTGTTTATCTGGGGTACGGCAGTACCCCCGCCAAGTCGAGCAAAAAAGCGGGACTTTTCTCGAAGCAGTTCGGGCCATTTTTGAGGGGCCGAAATCGAATTCGCATGAAAACACAATTTATCTCTCAAGTAGTACTATGTTAGGTATATTAAATTAGATTCTTTAGTGCGATTGCCAACTCAATCTATTTATTTAAAACATAAATGACTTTTATAATTGGTATGGTCACTATAACATGTTTTTAGGTTAGCTAATTACGTAAAAACTTTAGACAGAAGGACCCTTCAGTGGGGACAGAATAAAATAACCGACTTTATTTCATTACATGGATCTCACAACTTTTTACGGTAGAAGAACTGAGTTGCGACACTTGTTTTTTTACAAGTTATGTTTTTGATGGCATCGAAAATATTGTGAACATTTTTCACATGCCTCAGCGCTTGAAATCCGTGGTGGGTACGTTTCTCCGTCTCTGAGAGATGGGCTGTGCCCATTGAACGTCCTATGCCCTATAGCGGTACTTACAGACCTACAGAAATAGCCAAATTAAATGAGCGTCAAGTGCTATTTTGATTTGAACACATCTTCAAATTGGCACTCAAGAGCGACCTCAAAGGTAAGTGGGCGTTATAACACAGCCTTATGATCCCGATAAACAGCGTCTCATTTCAGTGAGACAATGCATCTGCTAGCCTTTGGCCGTGAGAGCTGAGCATGTTATGTATCGATAGTGGCTAAGATGGACCTTCGGGTGTGTGAGATCTCAGGCTATGCACGCGGCAGTGGGAAAGTACTCCTTATCGTGCATACATCGATCGCCTCTGGGTAACAGGTGTTCTTGCCGAGCGTGCTGTTTGTACAGTCAGCTGCAGCGGCGCCTTGGTCTTTCGTCGGATATTGTTGGCGACAGAAAGATCCTAATCGCTCATCTGCTGGGAGATTCTCATTTTGATAGTAACGTCTGAAGTTGCTTCTTGTATACCCCTGGTAACTGGTACCCTTTACCGAGCAGTGGTACAATAGTTCCCAATATAAATTGAACCTCATCATTTTGAAATAAAGTCCAAACCAATAAAAAGCCTGTTATTTAAGTTTTATTTTCGTAAAGTGTAAAAAACAAACATAAACATTTACTAGTCATGCCCGTTAAAGGGTTAACAGACTGTTGGCGTTATCATTTGTCAGTTTTTAAGGTTCCGTATATTAAAATAAAAACCGGATAAGCGCGAGTTGGACTCGCCCACCGAGGGTTCCGTACAAATTTATAGGTACAAATTAACGATATTATAAATAGTTAATAAGCGGTGGTAGCCTAGTGGGTAGAACATTGGACTCGGAAGCGGGAAACCCAGGTTCGATTCCCAGTGCAGGCATGTACCTTTGACTTTTCTTTCTAAGTTATGTACATATGTGAAGTTATAGTAGCAATACCACTCGCTAACGGTGAAGGAAAACATCGTGAGGAAACCTGGGTGTCTGAGCTATTCACATACTTCAGCGCTTGAAATCGCCAATCCGCGGTGGGCACGCGTGGTGATTAAGCCCATACTCTCTCGCTGAAAGAAGGCTTGTGCCCTACAGTGGGACGTATATAGGCTGCTTATATTATATTCAGGAATCGAGCCTCGCAGTTTTTTTCCGAACTTTTCCCGAACTTCAGAGACAACTTTTGTTATGATTTAATTACAAATTTTCAGATTTTTTTCCTGTACTTGTAGTATAAGACAATATTACTTAACACATTTTATAGTTGTACGTCAACGGAAAGTGCCCTATAAATTATGATTCCATTGAGTGTCGAAATATACGTTTTATGCGGCATAAACGGCCGTATCGTTTTTTTACGTCAATTCAATTCAATTCAAATATTTTTATTCATTGTAAAAACAGAATGTTTACTTAATGAACGTCAAAGTTGTTAGTTTCACAATTAATGGATCAACGTCAAGTTCGAAGTTTGATTTTTCACAACTTCAAGGGACTGTAGACCTGAGTATATGGTTTTAATATCAACTCGATACGTCCACGCGTTCCCGAGATAAAAGGTCTTGACAGACAGTCGGACGGACGGACAAGAAAGTGATCCTATAGGATTTATATAGGGTTCCGGTTTTTACCTTTTGAGGTACTGAACCCTAAAAACGGTACCCTTATTGTACCACTTTATTGTCCGTCGTCCATCTGATCGTTTGTCCATCCATCCATTGATCTGACACTGTTTGCAAAAACGAACACTGTAAAAAAACATAATTTTTTTCTCTTATTGGTGGCGCTAACAAACCTTACGAATCCCCTTAAAAAGGCTGATGATAAACAAATAATGGCGTTTAAGATATTACAGTCTGTTCATCTTTACTTGTCCAATTTAGTAAACAATATTCTAACCTCAAAATTGACATTTGATGCCGAAACTAGATATTTTCTTGCAAGTTCGTGCACTTTGTTTATAAACACAGCAGCGTGTTATCCAAAATAGTGTCCCAGGTTACTTCATTTATGGGAATATGGCAGTTTTCGACTAAAAAGTCATACTTTGCGGGTAGAATCTTGTTTACTAAATTGGACAAGTAAGGATGAATAGACTATACGTGCGTGCTTGTTCTTAACCAAGCGTTTGTTCTTAACCAAGCGTTCCAGCTGGTTTGGGTAAAAAAAAGAAGAAATCAGGGAATTTTGAAAGTTCCTCGGCACTTCGGGGAAACCTCGGTCATAATAACTACCTAAGTAAGTTATTTATCAATCTGACTATACCTTAGCCTGGGATGTGCGGTTCGGTAACTTATACGCCGTTGCATATTATTATGAGAGCTTATAATAAGCTAACAAGTCGGAATGCAGCAGTTATGAGAATATAATAACAGAGTTCCTGATAGACGACGAGGGTAGTAGATATGTGGATTGTGTTGTGGTGATCAAGGAGTTTGCTTTACATACATACTTAATCAGTCTACGTAATATACCTACGTGCCAGTGCAGGGCTCAGGTGGAGAGATATGGGCTCAATGACCACGCGGGACGCGTTTACATTGAATCAAAATACCAATATTTGTCTGAATACATTTACGAGTTTTAATTTTTAATTCAATAAAGCGTAACATATATACATAGTATCGACAGAACGTCGACAATTAAATGCGGGCGTACACTCTACTCAATTTTATTACGCCCGACTTTTCAATAAACATTAAAAGATTGATTGGTTGTCGGCAGACTTTTTAGCAAGTGTAGACGATGCTATATGGCGCCAACATTCGTCACGAGTGGTCACGAGACCATAACTGAGTTTTGTAACTGACGAACTTAAAAATACTTAAAAATACCAGGTATAGATACACTTTTATGGCTATCGATTAAAAGCTCGCCTCGCTTCGGTTCTGCTTTCATGAATGTGTACAGACGACTCGAACCTTTACATCCGTGCACATACTCCGTTCTTAAATGGAGACTACGAACTGGCAAACGCAGCGTGGGACGACCGATGATCTGAGGCAGATTTCTGGCGGCGGCTGGGTGAGGATGACCGGGGACAAAAATAAATGGCGTACCTTGGGGTAGTTGGCTCATGGTAAACCAGTTGCCAAGCTGGCCTAAGATAGATAGATAGATAGATAGATAAATCATTTATTTGTGCCTAGAGACACACACACATAAAGCAATAAGTACATAAAAGTTGATGACATACAATAGTTTAGGTACAAGTACAAACTTATCTTACAAACTAACTTATATGAATAAACATAAAGTCATATGGCACTTTTAGGCCATATATGGGTGTGCCACAAAAGCTCAAAAGGCCGTATCTCAGCATTATAAATATCCACTTTAATTAAGCAGTTAGTTATGTTATTTTACTGATTTTCAGCTACAGCCAGTGTGTGAGAACGGCGATGATAGATATTTATAGATAATCATTAAATGTTTAAAATAAAAAATTGGACAAATCAAACCATAACACATAACAAGAAAAAACGCTCTGTACATTAAATATATTAGAATTTCGTTATAATTAAGGTCTATTGATTTCGTTCTTCATAAGGGAAGTAGTGTTTTGTGTAATTAGTGTTGTTGTTTTGTTGTTCTGTGTAATTAATAGTCGTAAGTTGGCAAACCATTTCAGACGAACCCTACCAGCCGGAGCTATGCTCTAGATAATTCGAAACGAATTCGAATTCGAGGCCTGTATCCAGCAATGGACGAGTACGGACTCATGGATTCTACTCCGGGCTTTGCAAATAAAATAAAGGTTGACGTATTGTACAGTACGAGCGTTTAAGTCGCTGCTTCTTGTTCGTATTATGTAACCAATACCGATTCACAAAGCGCGCCAGCTGAGCAGCCTCCTCCCGCGCTTTGTTAGCATCCCGTTACCGGATCGAGGCTCATAAATTATGCATCTATGCCGCCGATAGCCGCGACTAATGATAACACTGGCTGCTATGGGTCGTGTCGGACCTGAAGCCAATACTTAAAAACTTTATGCTCGATATGCTGAAGTGAAACAATTCCATTTGCTTGTTTATCAGTTAGGGAAACAGAGCATGAAAATCCCTTACAAGTCAAAAAGGTTTTTCTCTTGCCTGATCTCTGACTGGAGGTGATTTGAGATGTGGCTCTTGTAACAGCTAGATAAGGTTCTTAGGAGGAAGTTTTATTGAAAATTAAATTGTGTAATCTGCATGTAGACGTAGAGCTTTTCACATACTAAAATAAGTAGAGTATCAAGTAACAGAGCAGGTATGCATA
Source organism: Yponomeuta evonymella (assembly GCA_963969515.1). Lineage (NCBI taxonomy): Eukaryota > Metazoa > Arthropoda > Insecta > Lepidoptera > Yponomeutidae > Yponomeuta > Yponomeuta evonymella. The sequence goes on along the minus strand of OZ018354.1, from coordinate 16,571,906 downwards.
ACTAATCGTCAAGAATATTAAACGTTCTTGCTACTTGTATATACATAATCATTTTATGTAAGACACACTGCAGGGCACAGACTCTCCTCAGAGAGAGTATTGGCGCCCACCTCGGAATGGCTATGTTAAATTCACACAAAAGATATAAGGGCGTCGGAAAAGCTCTTACTTTTTCATGTATGAGATTGAAATAAGGTTTATTTTGTGTTACGTAGGGGGTCAAAAAGTGGTTAAAATTACCTTACGTAACAAATAAAACGGCCCGCCCCTTAGGTTTCCTGACAATGTCGTTCTTTAAATAAATAATAACTTCCACACATATCATACAATCACTTGACCTGGTCCCAAACTAGGATACCCGGTGCTACCAACCAGGCGAGGATGTTACAAACTGAAACATGAAACATGTTAATTACAGTGCATTACGTAGTGTTCATTACAGAGCATAACGAGTGGCATTGCTACTATACATTCAACAATGTTATATCATGTACGTGTGGAGATTTAAATCCAGAACATAACGTATGAAAACCAACTGCTATCCACTGCGCAACCACCCTGTTTCTTTCCGTCCGACAGATATTCTATAACCAAGCAGTATGTTTACTCAAGTGCCATAAGCCATAAACAATGCAGTCTCACCATAGGCGTCTCTCACGTGTCCCAAGCATTAAGGGGCATCCCGGAGCTGACTGGCGCCACCAATGGAAAAAAACATGTCGTCTTTTATAATATGTTTTTGCAAAAAGTGAACATAAAAAAAACTAATATATTTGCCAAGAATGTTTTGGAATGCTAGGTTCTTGGCCCTAGCTTCTAGGCTGTAGTTTTTAAAAATAGTAAAATGGTACGCGGTGGTAGCCTAGTGGGTAGAACATTGGACTCGGAAGCGGGAGACCCAGGTTCGATCCCCAGTGCGGGCATGTACCTATGACTTTGTTTTCTAAGTTATGTACATTTGTGAAGTTACAGTAGCAATACCACTCGCTAACGGTGAAGGAAAACATCGTGAGGAAACCTGGGTGTCTGAGCTATCTTGAGCCTCAGCGCTTGAAATCGCCAATCCGCGGTGCGCACGCGTGGTGATTAAGCCCATACCTCTCTCTGAGAGAAGGCCTGTGCCCTACAGTGGGACGTATATAGGCTGCTTATGATGATGATGTTCCTTTTTTGCAAAAATACCAGTAATTTACAGAGATATCTACCTATCTAGCCTAATTCTAATATCTAGTCTAATCTTAATGGCATACAATCGGCGATTCTATCGCTAAAAACGGCATCTCTTTCACCGACCTTAACATGGAAAGGACTGAAAGAATATGAGAGTGGGTAGAAGATATGTTTTTTTTCCATTTTCGCGGCCCTAAGCTCCGGGTTGCCCCTTAACGCGAGCCTGCAGGCCCCATACTGCCGATGTCGCATCGATTCTTGTATTCGATTCACGCAGCAGCTGGCCGCGGGGCGATGCATTCGAATAATGAAATCGCACTGCTTTGTATTTTAGCTGGTTCGCTCTAGATTGGTCCATAAATAGTTACCGTGGCTGAAGAGTGGATATTCTAAATCAGATCACTGAAAAACACATCACCGAATTAGGAAAAAATCTTGGTACTCAAAGAAAATGAAGGTTTGATTTGAACACTTTTTTCAGGTGTTAAGTAATGATATGATAAGTAACTTGAACAACACCTCAACAGAAAAATGAGCATGACAAAAATAGCTTCATCCAATCATCAGCCCAGATTCGTTCACAACTGGCCATAAACCTCCCCCAATGACGTCACTTCTTAAGGCCTGATCTAGCTGCCATCGGCCATCTGCAAGCTGAAGGCGTCCTATGTTGCATTTGCCGGTTCGACTTAAGAACCATTTCACGATACTTTCTTCATCAAAAGGATGTATTTGGCATCGCCCGTTCAGCTCGATATGTAATGTAGTGCTACACGAGTCCAGACCCAGCTGACACAGAGCAGAATGGAGTGTCGAGTAGATTTGCGCGCGACGCACACCCGCGTGCCGCTGCGGGCCAGATATTAATCGATCGATATTCGCTTCGAATAGACTCCGAATAACAATCGATACACGTTTCCTCAGGGAAGCTCATGTAAATGTTTATTCGACTCGATCGTTTTTGTCGTTTATGAGTTGTAGCAAACCATTAGTCGAAATGCATGGTTGTGATGGGCTAATGTTTTGTCCATACGCCGATCTAGACGTTAACCTATCATGAGCAGCTCTAGTGATGGTGCGTTGGATGGGACGCATGAAAGCAAAATACCTAATTTAGTTGTACGACACAGTTTTCAACAATCTGATGGTGAGACTGAATGTCCACCATACGTTAAGTCTAAACGGAGTGAAACAATAAATGCAACGATTTTATTAAGCCTAAGATTAACTCCCAATGATGATAATCAATTTGAATTGATTCGTGATGTTTTGATGAATTTCAGCTAACATCCACTTAATGAAAACATAACATAACATAACATAAACTCACGCCTGTATCCCAGAGGGGTAGGCAGAGACCAGGGACTGCCACTTGCTACGATCCTAACAGATCACTTTCGCTTCCTCAACATTCATTAGTCATTGCATGCACGCTCGCCGGTTTCGGGTACTTTTTATCTTGCCTTTGCTAATACTCTATTTGGTCGAAGTATGTCCGTCTGGATCGTCCCTTACCGGCCCTTTCATCCATATTCGCTCGGTATATTCACTTAATAAATACACTTAACGAGTGTACTATTAGTTGTTTGAAGTAACTCTCAAGTTATTATAAGTAACAACCATATAATAGTTAGAAACTACATACATTAAAGTAGCAACTCAAAACAAATTCTCACCCGCCACATTTAACCCGAATTGCCGGACCGAGTCCACAAATAAACAATGGTAATTACTTGTAAATTGAATGTTTGCCCAATGCCGCGAGCGCGCTGATGACAAACTGCGGCGTACTAAGGCGGTATACACAATGAGACAATGTTTGGGCCGGTAGACAAGGTATTGCCCCTTCCTTATTCACTTTGTGAATTAACCATAGTATGACATAGCAATAGTACCAGGAGTTTACGCTGAAGATTAAAATTCCAATGAATATGTGAACTGCAGGGCTCAGGCCTTCTCTCAAAGAGAGAGTATGGTTAATCAGCACGCATGCCCAACACGTACTAACCATTTCGAGCGCTAAGGTATCAGTCACTCAGGTTTCCTTAGTGTAGTATTCAACAATTTTTTGACATAGAATGTCATTGTAATTTAAGTAGGACTAATATGGCCGGCGTGGGCTCAGCTTTTGTCTACTTCGGAAAAAGACGGTAAAGCTAAAGTTCCGTAGGCTAGAAAGAGATGAAGACAAAAGTTAAATATACCATATACTACTTCTTCTACTATCTCTAGTAGGTACTATCTCAGTGATAACTGTGACTGACTCAAAACAATATTAATTTTATTTATTTATTTAATGATAACATTGGAGATTTATATCACTGTAACTGACTCTTTTGACAGTGTCTCTGTGTGTGTCGCGCCTTACAACTTCACGCGCCGAGTCCGTAAGCTAAAAATCGTTATAACCACAAATATTACAGATAGTAAGATTTAAATCTAAGTATTATGAATCGGTCTAGGATTTGTATTACATTTTGTGGGTGGGTCAAAAACTTTTACGTCGCTGTTCTACCGCGGCTATGTGGTGATTAAGGGTATATCTTGGCTGTAACCTAATTTACAATGTTTGGAAAATACAGCCAAGAATATGTATTTTTTTAAGGGATAGCTTTCGCTGACATCGTCAGAAAACCTGAGTATCTAAAGAATTCAAATACCTAAAATTATGAAAATAATTACTTAAAATCATCAATCCGCTGTGGGCACTCTGTCTCTCGCTCTCTGCCTCAGATACTCAGGCTTCCCCACTTTGTTTTCCTTCACCGTTAGCAAGTTGTATTACTATTGCTATGTAGCTTAGAAAACAAAGTCATTGGTACATGCCGGGTCTCGAACCCATGACTTCTTGACTGCGAGGCAGGTCCTCTACCGATCGACCGCGCTACAACCGCTTGAATCATCTACCATAATATGTGTAAAAAGCCTATTATTATTATTCTACTGCAGCATTAGAACATACTCATATCCCGGTTTTCAACTGCAGCCGATGATAACGATAAGTCAAGTTTATGACTAACTCGCTTCGTCACAACAGGTCTGTCTTCCTACCAACACCTAACGCCGTATTGTTCAATACAACTCTGCCATTTGTCTCTCCTACCCTGGGGGCTGCCACGAGCGCCGTACTTCATTGGCACAGATAGTTTGTTGATATACGCGAGCTGCCGATCGTTACCCCCGGGGGTAAACGGGTGATATTGATGAAATTCATAGAACGGAAATAGGAGCCGACCGCGCTTTCTCTTCAAATGGAGGTGGAGAGATCGATTGAGTAATTTACGGCATAACTTTATTATTGGCAGGCCAGCTCCCTAGATTATTATGATAAAACGTGCCGAAATCGGGAGCTGTCTACGTTACTTACTGCATTACCATCTACAAAGACTTAACGTAGACTGTATCGTATCATACGTCCGCTCCGTGCACATCTGGGATACTTGCGTGAGGTTATTGTCATCTCGTTATATCCATGGAAGAGGAAATGATGCCAGTTTAGTCATGACAAGCGGTGGTTACGCCTCAGTAGAACTCTATCCTCACATTCGAGATGAGGTATGTACATGTCTCGGAGCTTGCTACGTACAATGGTCGAAGTATGAGGCTAAGTGTGGAACTCTAACTAACTAAGTAAGTAATCGTGTTTATTTACAATTATTTATTTTATTTATTCAAGAAGAAAAAACAGAATTGACAAACTTATAAGACAAAAAATATTAGAATCAATATAGTTAATTTTATAAATCAATACAGTTTTTCCAATTCCTCAGCATTTCCCATAGATAGGTAATTTTAATATCCTAAGAGGCGTGATACATGATTTAATTAGGATCAAAAATTAAAATAAACACACAAAAAAGCAACTGTTTCAGAAAGAGATACATATGTTGTGATGTCCTTGGCTGGTTGCCATAGCACAGGGTATCCTAGTTTGGGACCAGGTCAAGTGTTTGTGTTGTGTGGAAGTTATTATTATTATTAAGTAAAAATGTACATACATATTAATCATTATTATTATTTTTACATTAGAACACACTTAAGCACCTTATACACGACCGCAGGGTGCAGGTAGAAGACGAAAAATATAACATAAAAATAAAATAAACGAAACAAATCGATACAGCTCATGATTTTGACACGATTTTGCACATTTTCTTGCAGCGCTATTTCGACTTGTGAAACAAATCAACTTTAGTTAGCTTAGTTAGCTTTATTAGAAAACGGTTCAGGTTTCGCGTCATTTTAATAGGACGTTGCAGGCGAACTCTCTAACTGCCTATTACAAAGCCTCTTGTCGACCAATTTTCTGTGGGATTCTCACCTCGGGTGGTCCGCCATGATCAGGCAGCTAACGAGCAGCGCGATGCTCGCCACTGATCCTGCGCCGGCGACACGAGGCTGCGGCTCAGATGATCAACTGGGGATTGCTTCAATAATAATGACTGCCTCGTTGGTCTAGCGGGTAACGCGCTTGACTACTAAACCAGAGGTGGTGGGTTGGATTCCCACAGGAGTCCGCCGTGTACTTTTTTATTATGTATAGCATTATATTAATACGTAGGTCCATTCAATCTTACCTTATTTGTATAAGTATAAGTATCCTCTCCTTTTGCACGCCTACCAAGAATTCTTCCACCTCCTGCGGTTGGCTAAAATGCTTATGCCATTAAGTCCGCCGTATTATACATTAAGTGCAATAAAAGTATTAAATATTAGTGATAATAATAAGTGAAAAGAGGCTCGAAATTTCATCGATGCTTGCACTTGCCCATTAGCTCAGTTGGGAGAGCGCTCGCACGGTGAGCCAGAGGTCGCGGGTTGAAGTCCCGGCATAGGCGGAATTTTTAGCCACTAAATAGGTTTTTAAATAATAAGTGAAGACAAGGCCTAAGATGAACACAATTTACACTAGTCGCATGACGCCGTGTCTTTGTCTCGTGGGTAGTAACTAACCCTATCCGTGGTTAGGCCTACCAGTACTATCTATAAGTCGATCCAAGTAACTTTAGTTCCTTAACAATATTCTCCTGCTAAAATAACTGTTTGATTGTTACAGGTATAACTCTAGACCGCAGACGTACGTATCATAACTATGCACGAGGTTAACATTGAGTTTTAATCTACCCATTGACGCCACATATCCTAATCGCTCTTCTTGTCTGTACATCGCGCAGCTCTTTGCCAACGGTACATCTGTGGCGGAATAAAATACAAATGAGTGGTAAGAAAATATATCCCGGCATGGAAACATTCTCCACTTATCTTAAATTGCCTAGATTTACGTTACCCTATGTTCACTTAAAGAAATAAATTGTATTTTCCTTCGGTCTCGAGACCTGTGCGACCGGCATAGTTAATAATGAGATAAATAGAAAATTACTGTATTATACTTAAATCTGGTTATACTTGCACTTAGCATCAAGAGCGGGAGAGGGATTTACTATCTGCTTTATCGGTTTCAGAGGGATATACGCGTCGAGTTGGGAACCTCCTCCTTTTTGGAGACAGTTTTTTCCTTTCTACTCGAGGACATTTAGGACAAGATCAGCTGTGAAACGACTAAGTTTGCGAGTGTGCCGAATACCTACGTGAAAGAGGAAGCATTTCAAACTTCAACCGTTGAAAGTATCACCGAACCATGAAATACGACATATATTTTGTCACTCTATGAATCTTTTATCACTCCGCCCTTTTTCCGAGGTGCTTACCTCGGTAAAAGCTACTCTCTGTAGCTTCTTTGCTACCGATTAGAAAACAGTTTCGCGATGAGAAAACTCTTATCTGCAATTCAATCCGCATTTTTAAGTATTGCAATTTATAAACATACACACATAATTTATTTATGTCTACATTGTGTACATTGTCCTCATTAGAACTACATTATAAAAAATATAAAAATTATGTTTTTATCGTATTTGCTAGTAGCTACATAAAAAAGAAATTGCTCCTCAGGTATCAGGACATCATGAAACATCAGCGGGAATTGCGTCTTGCAGCTAGGGTCTTGGCGGTCTGGTCGGTGTTGAAGGTTCCCTACTGGCCTGCTAAGTCCCAAGCTGCATGACAAAGTGTCTACGGAAGAAGAAAAAATCAGAATGGATTTTGTCTACGTTAAAATAAGGTTTATAATTTAATACATACCGACGTTGCCACGCAAACCAGCATAGTTAGTAAGAGGAGGGCGATGCGTGCTACAAATGGCCTAGCGAGTGCCTGTCAGTGAAGGTAATAGTTTAATATGATCACTATTTTAATGATCTTAACTGTCCTTAATTTCTTTGCTTAGGTTTCTGTTAGTTGAGAAGGTGAAAAACCAAAACTCATAATCGTATTTATGATTTATTTTTGGTTTTTCTTTCGTCAAGACGTCAGGTCTATCATCATCATCATCATCAGCCATTTGACGCCCACTGCAGGATATAGGTTTTTCTTTTCCACTCGACAACGGGCTTCTACCCTCGAAATAAGGGTACCGAACGTCTATACTAACCATTAAATGTCAATTGACGCGTCTTCCTGAGATTCCAACCGCATACTGCGATCGCCAACCCGCCTGCCAAGCGTGGCGATTATGGCAAAACCCCTCATGGTTATGAAAACCTCAAAGGAGGCGTATGTCCTACAGTGGGCGTCAAATGACTGATGATGATGATAGACCTGACGTTCTCACACAATCTGTGTATGAGTGGACTGCCAGGTCAGTGCTGTCAGCATGCTTTTGGAGCTACCGCGCAGCCTGGTGAGCAGCGAAGTACAGAGACCGAAAATGGTAACTGAGGTAACCGAGCACAGAAAGATACAAGAAGATTTAAAAAGAGCAATCTCGAATGCATTTGCACATCGAGCAAACCTGCAAGCCAGCATAATCGCACGAACTGACAACGCCTTGCGTTCCCTGCTAATATCTACATAATCCACCGTTAATAGGTGTCCAAGGTATTAAAACTGTTGTTCCCGTATTATGACCATACCGTTGAACATTATAGGTGAAACATAACTTGGATAAGTGGTACCAGCCTTAAAGACCGCTAACTCACCTCTTTTGGCATAATATTTTGTCCTTGTGACAAGGCATACAACTTTTCAAGGTTAATATATTCTTTGTGTCGCACTAACCCGTGCTAAAAACTATTTTTGAAAACCTATTTAGAGGCTAAAAATGCCATGGGCTAGTTGATGGCTATTTAGCCAGAAGTCGCGGGTTCAGGTCCCGGTATGGGTAGAATTTTTAGCCTCTAAATAGGTATTTAAGGTTAGTTAGAAATATGGTTAAAAGTAACCGTAGATAAATAGTAATGTCGGATTCTATCGTCATAGCTTCCTGGAATTGCACTTACGCTATAGTGCAATATTTCAATAAAGAAATGCCATCTATGGGAATGAAAACCGCTTTTGCTACCTTAACCACTAATCTACCACAAGTCTTGACGCTAAAATTGTTTTTATCCTTTCGGTGACAAATAAGGTTTAAATCAACGTCAATTTATTAATTTAAGCATCATTATCGTCACTTGGTGCCTTAAAGAGACCTCACTTGGTTTTAGAAGGCTATCGGAAATCGCGCCCGAGTCCTCGTGTGTTCATAGACATGAATCTAGCTAGACAGCGCAAGCGCACCTACATCGCGGGCCCGACATAAGGATTTGATAGCACGATGCCCACTGTCACACTTTGTTGCTTTCATTTCATTTCAATACAACCGGTGTCAACATTTACATCTACAATGACAACTTTTGCAAATCTTCATACGTTAGATCGCACCGTGCCCACTTTAATTATAAAATTTTTTCGTAGTTTGTTCTTGACTGTACAAAATGGTGGCAATTCACGCATTCAAAGTATTGTAAAATCTAAAATGTAGGTAACCGCAAAAGTATACAACAAAATGTCGGAAATTTTGGGTACTGAGGCCCCAAAGAGGAGATGGTTCCTTCCCCAGTCCGCAATAGTAGTTAGTAAAAAAAATCAGGATCCTTGGTTTTCATAGAGGCACAAATCGCGGTGCTTGCGTTGTCTATATAGAAAGCTAGATACATGTCTGTGGTCGTGCCATTCGGATCGCGGCGTCAATATGGCAATATTATCACTTTTTGACGTCGACGCTCGCAACATTGTAGGCACTTATACCACTTATACTCTAGGAGCGATGGGGCGCGACTGGGTGCCCTGACCTACACTCATCCTGATGGAGTACAATACTAGTAGTAGCAGCAAGCGGTGGCAGCCCAGTGGGCAAAGCAATGGACTCGAAAACGGGAGACCCAGGTTCGATTCCCAGTGTGGTCCTATCTGCATCTAGTTCTAGTTCGACTGGAGATTTCCGCACTTAGCCTCATAGTTGGGCCATTGTACGTAGCAAGTGCTGAGGTATGTAAATATCTCAGACACTATGGTTTCCTCACGATGTTTTCCTTCACCGTTAGCGAGTGGTATTGCTACTATAACTTCACAAAATGTACGTAACTTAGAAAACAAAGTCATTGGTACATGCCGGGATTCGAACCCACGACCTCCCGAATGAGAAGCCGGCGTTCTACCGCTCCGCTACCACAGCTCTTGTCCTATCTGCATATGACTTTGATTATTTTCAGTTACGTACATCTGCGGATTTCTAGTAGAAATACCACAAGCTAACGGTGAAGGAAGACATCGTGAGGAAACCCGCGGCTTGGTTGGCTCCGCACGTATTAAGTTATTTTTCCTGTGGACTGGGCCGACTAAGCTGTCAGGATGGTGTAGGTGCTGGGCAGGCCTACTCCATCTAAAAAAAAGTCCCAGGCACTGCAGCGTCTGAGTGGTCCCTTTACCTATCTAGTGTTAGTGAAGGTGCCACTGGACGATGTATAAATCATCTCATTACGTAGATACAAAGGCCAAAGTTAGCATGTGGAGTACCCCTTAATTAAATCACTACTCAAAAATTAATGTAATAAATAAGCAGTCTACAGACGTACCCTGCTGTGCCCACCACGAATTGTGATGTTTTAGTTCCTTTTTTATGTTGCCTCTATGCGTCCCACTGCAGGGCACAGGCCTTCTCTGAGAGACAGTATGGGCTTAATTAGAACGCATGCCGACCGCGGATTGGCAATTTCATGCGCGAGGTATGTAAACACCCCAGACACTCAGGTTTCCTGAAGATGTTATCCTTTACTGTTAGCGAGTGGTACAACATCACAGATAAGACATTGGTATATGCGGGGATTCGAACCCACGACCGTTAGCAATTAAATAATATAATATAAAGATTACACAAAATCTGTAAGCAGCCACAATAATGTAACTAGCACATTTGTAGCACAAGTGCATATTTAAAAAATCACTATAAAAATGCTACCCAGTACGCATCCTGCATCAGTATCAGAGAAATACATTAAAGTACGTTCAAAAACTCTTTCGACTGTGGAGCCAATACAATGTCGTTTTGTAGATAAGGAGCAGATTCAAATACAGAAGCCATTTAGAATCCAGTAGCCGTACGTCCCCGTGTATGTTATTAAGTGCTACACATGTCGCTTATCAAGCGAATGATCGGAGCCTCTGACGCGGGGTCCGGATGATACCGCTCGGGCCGTGGATAGATATCGAGCTTATCTGCTCGATGTTGTGTAGTGTCGAGCAAGACAACTGGGGTGTCATTAAGAAATGTAATTTAATATTTTCGTAACGGGTAATAGCGAGGTTGACTATCGAATGTCACAGTTATCGGCACATATGATAGAGATATCAGCGTCGAGTAGATAAGAGTCTTGGTCCTAGATTTCATTCCATTGCATCATCATGTTCGGTGGCTAAAATTGTCTTTTGTAGTTATAGCTTGACTTTAGTACACGGAAAATATCGTGAATAAACCTGAGTGTCTGAGGTGTCCACATACCTCAGTGCTTGAAATTGCTAATCCACGGTAGGCACGCGTGGTGGTTCAGCCCATATCTTTAAGAAAAGGCCTGTACGGACGTATATAAACTACATATTATTGGTACACAGCCATACATAAACTCACGTTTGTATCCCGGAGGGGTTGGCAGACACCATAGTTTCACGGTTGTCACGATTCTGATGAACCTATTTCGCTTCACCAACATTTCAGTCACCGGTTTGACGGTTAGATTATGTCACCGAGGGGAGGGGCGGCCTAGCCTATAAATACGGAGTGCTGTTGGGGTGACGGTCACTTGTCAGTCAACCACCGGAGCCTGAGGATGCCTCGTGATCGAGGCGAAACGCGTCGCAACGCATTTTTTCACACAAGTATTGGCGTTGGTGGTGGTGGGTTTGTTTCTCTCTTCGGCTTGGAAAAGTGGGATAACCGCATGGCGCTTGTGGGATTTTGGCGGAATTTAGCAAAGTAATATTAATTTGAGAAATACTAAAAGTTCGACCAGCACCCCCCGCAAACTTATCCCGACTGCACGAATTTTTATTCAAGTTATGTGTCTGGCATTCACTATAGCATATGTACTTTGTAACTTTTTCAATGACTTTCTACCGTATTTAGTGCATAAAAGCGTGTTTTTAGTTTTTTAAACTATAATTTAATCTTTCATTTCATTAGTACACCAATACATACATACTACATACGTACTACATGCCATAAGCCCCTTCACAAGAAAGTAAAAAAGCGAAAAAACTGTTGATTCAAATAAAAGTTTAAAATTATGGCGAGGTGATTATTAGATCTCGCGGGATTCTGTTGAAGTGTTGTGAACTAAGATTACCACAATGTCGCGTGTACCGTGCTCGCAAGTGTACAACATATTTCACGATAACATCGCGCCGCTATCGTGATACCGTCTAACGAGCCGCGAAGGTCGCGTCGAGCCTTCCTCGTGACATAGTGCGACGTAATGACGTATGGAATGGTATCGGCGTTAATATCGGTGGCGTTAATCTTGCCCGTAGCTGGAAAATTGCATATGTGGTATGTGAAGTTAAAACAATTAATATTGATCGATTTCAAACACAATTTAAAACAACTTTCATTGTTTGTCTTGCAACTATGCACGGAATTAAGCCAAGAAAGCTCTATTTTAGCGTTATGTTAAAATAAATAACGGGAAAAATATTTTAAAAAATCCAGAAAAATGTCCACAATATCAATTAAATTGTGAGGTTTATTGAAGCGGCCATAGCAGCACGCGTTCCCTTTCTAAGAATGACCATTTCGTAACTAACCTTCCAAACCAAACCACAGTCCATACTAATTTAAAATACTATTGTTAAAACCTTAGTATAACCTAGTGATTTTTAAAGTAACCCGTGGAACCCGTGGGCACCTGTTCGGTGGTATTCCATAACCCAAGAATTCTAGAAGCCGCTCGCCTAACCTATGACTTATAGCTCTGACAATAATGAAATTAAAATATAAAGATGATCGTAAACCACCCAAAATTTAACACCCGTACATATCTCTGCCTAAGCTTGATACAAAAGACATCAACGCGCGGTATCTCAAAGTAAGTTCTGTCACTATGTAACGGTTACGTTTAAAACTATGCCTACAATAATAAAAATATATCTAAAATAGAGAATAATAAAAGTTCACTTATTAAACAAAAAAATATACACATAATAATAAAATTTATCTAAAAGAAGGAACACTAAAAAACTACCAAACTAAACCTGATCACTAAACTTATTACTAACTAATAAACAAAAACAACTAATAGCAAAAATAACCGAACCTGAACTTACGTACAAACAAACTGTACAAACAGATTCGTAATCCTAATTAGCTGATTGCCTCGGAACTACTCGGAGAAGTTCGGCCACGGCACGAATACTCCGCCGCAGAGCCATCGCCTACCGCTCGGCCATTTCGGACCGGTCATCTAACCTGACAATACGATGCCACTATTTTACTAGCGAGACATAAACGTACTCGAATTCGGATTTTATTTTCCACCAAATTGTAACTACAAATCAATCTACAATATCTAGTGTTATTATAAGTGTGATTTCCCCATAAGTGGTGAGTAATTCTTTGCTATGTTAATTGCATGCTAGCCGCTGGTGTTTGTTTCTACCTTCATTCTTTTGATAAAAGAGATTGTAATTTTATACTTTGCTTTTATATGCTAAATCTAGTTATAGGGTAATAGATAATAGCCCTCAGTATTGATGTAATGCTGTTTTAGCTATACAAACCATTTTACATGAGTATCCTTTCTTTAGTTCCATTATAATACCTAGGTACCTAGTTAGTACCTAAATTACCTAGACAAATTTTGCACGATTTCTTCCACATCATTGATCACTACTTAATGTACAATTGAGAGCCGCTTGCATGGCTGATCTTCCATCTTCAAGAATATTCCCAAAAGTAATGCTGCAGGCAGTAACACGAATTCAGACATTCCAAGAAATGCCCAATTTGGAATTCCAGGGTTCCTACTACCACCTTCCTTGCTGTATTGCTCTGCTTGGCTGTGACCTGCTGTCTGGTGCCGCATACGGCAACACGCTCGCGTTTTCCTAACGCCTCGCCGTGTACTACCCGCAACTCTCCGCAAGCTAAGTGTGCTCTCATTCCGGACTAACTAGAGCAAAGTCAACTCTAGTTTATTATAAGAACTCGAATTTATTATTAGAGACTCTCGACCCTGAGTGACAGCTGTACTAAAATAATATTAAGTAAAAAAAAACTGCTGCTAGCAAAAATTAAATTGTAAATACTTAGTTTATTCCTACCTACTTTTGTTTTGACAACTAAAGAACGCGAATTCCTTGTTTGTTTATCTAACATAGTAAACGACAACTGGAATGATGTCTCCGCTTGTAATTTAATTGTCAATGCTTACACAATACTCGCCTCGATCCAAAACAGAAACAAACAACTTCACAATGTCCCCATACAAAGTCACCGAATGCATTAATTAAATCAAAGGCTTTTGATTGAGCGACACGCGGCGCTCGGAGGCTGTCGCGCTTTGATCTGCGCCGGTCGGGTTTATCCTATTGTGCCCCGTCTGCTATAGCTCACGATGAATCTCTACCCCGGTAGAATTGCTTCCGGGCTCGAACTATAATTGTTCATTAAATAACTTATACCGGAGAAAGAATAATCTGAGGAGGAGCGGGGTTACCTGTGACACAGGCCTCGGGTTAGCACAGGGCTCCAACTTAATTTTTGTAATTGATGTGTTTAATAAATAAACGAATTTATTTATATTTATTTATAATATTGCCTTGCCGTCTAATATTAAGAGAATTAACTGAATTCATAAAAAAAATTGCAGATGAAAATGGCAATACTAGATCGGAAAACAATACTTTTTGAATATGTTTGCGTAACGAACACTGATATTTGCAAATGTTTTATTATTTAAACAAAAAAAATAATTCTAATTAGGTTGGATGCAAAACGAAAATTCTGTTTATTTTTTCCAGTCATTATTTTTTTGTTTCTCATTTTATTTTACTTACATTGTTAAAGAGAATTTGTATAGGCCTGGCAACTCACCGGTCTCCGCACCTTAACTTTAGCGCGATCGCGCTCGCTGCTTTGCGTCAGTCCTTGTTGGGCGTTTTCCAGGCACCACAAATTATTCTTTAACGTCCATAGGGCATAATGAAGCTCGTTGGCACATTTAAGATCTCCGACTTTGAAATGATTCCGCATAAATCACGAAACAACACATAGAGCTCCTCCTCTCACGTTTTTATTTTCACCAAGTCCAAAAGTGTGCCATGTCGCCGATAGGGGCGCGACGATCACCCGGAAGGCACCAGTGCGAGTATTCAGATTGGATCACGGATCGTCACCAGAACAAAAAACTTTTATTATCTAAAATACGCGAACCATTCCAGAATGTGTTGTTTGTAAGAGGAAAAAAAAAGGAAATTTATTTCAGTACAAAACATACATACTAATCGTTAGCTGGATCAAGATAAGACATTAGCCCGGGGTGTTAACCCGGTTTATCGTACGACTGTAATTTGATGATGAATCAGCAAACAGACTGTTCCCTAATTTCTCGTCCGCTGACTATCTGATAATGGAGGTTTTTTTTTTGTAGGTATGTCAAAGTACATTCGACAGCACCAACCTTTACGTTTTAGTCGCAAAATTAGTCAGTAACGTAACTGAATATAGTGGACGTGCAACCGCTAAATTTAAGCTATGTTTTTAAAACAATAAATTTATTCAACATTAAACACGGATGCAAACATTTGTGCGCTATCGACTATACCAACTAACATCCTTTTGCAACTATTAACAATAACTTCACAAACCCTGCTTTTAGAGAAGGAGAATGGGCTGAGGAGTATGTTCTCCGAGAACGTTCTCGCAATGCGAGGCATTATAAAATAAAATAAAAACCGGACAAGAGCGAGTCGGACTCGCCCACCGAGGGTTCCGTACAAATTTGGAGGTACTTACATACATATTATAAATACTTCAGGAATCGAATCTCACAGTTTTTTCCGAGCTTTTCCCGAACTTCAAAGACAAATTTTACGATTTAAAATGTATTTCAGATTTTTCCCTGTAGTATAAGATGATATTACTTGGCACATAGTTCTAGGGCAACGGAAAGTACTCTATAAATTTTGATTCCCTCGAGTGTCGAAATATACTTACGTTTTTCGCGGCATATAAGCGAATTTGCGGATAAAGGGTCATGACAGACGGACGGACGGACGTTTTTTTCCTTTTTAGGTACGGAACTCTAAAAAGCTTACAGGAAGTCATGTACCTTAGCAAATTACGTTTACCAGCTGTAACATTCTCATGACATAACAATAAATAATTGATTGATTGATTGAAAACGGTGTCTTCCTTTAAATATTTCCTCTGAGTCAGACATTTTTCAGACGTTTAATCAGACATTTTTTTTTAATTTATTTTCATTCGAGAACGTTCTCCCCCTTCCATGGCTTTCTGGGCTCCTGGTACGCAATTTATTAGGAAGCCGGCTGTATTGCCACTTATCTGCAGATTAAAATACGGCTCTAGGTCAGGAACTGCCCGTGGATTGACGCGTCGTGCGCGGGCGCCTATTGTTGCATAGATCATGTCGTCTGCGACATGACATGTCGTGGTTTAGATCTTAACTTGTCGTATGTGAATTGCAGTCGCTAGAAAAGACGGATAAAACGAACTATAGGTTTTAACAGTATTTAATGTATGAATTAATGCTTTGTACGTGTTTAATTTCTATAGGTATGATACTCAAGAAAAACGAAGCAAATGTGAACCTACGGATTACGGACTTCGGGTGAAGTCGCCGCACAGATGGGGTTTCTAAGCGGTATATGCCTTCTGTTCCGTCTATGCAATGCCCTTGGAAATCCCAAATATGCTGGTGACGACTACTGAACTTCACATCGCCAGGATATTGTTTAAATAGATTGTACTGTGTTTTTATGAAATACATATATCGCATAATGTGTATAGAACAGGCTTGTTTACTTCTGTAGAAAATTGTAACTGATTGAACTAGACTAGAATTAAACACTTACGGTCTTGTTTATAAAAACACGATAACACTCGATAAACGCCAATTAAAATAGTCGTGGAGATTTCACAAGAAAACATTAAATAATCCGCCTCTGAGTAGTGTTTCAAGGAATCGTGTTTGTTTTAAATAAGACCGTAAATCTAATCCATTCGTACATAATTTTAAGCTTATGTCTGATACGTGTCATTGTTAAAAAAATGTATATGAGCATAGCATGGGAACTGTAAAGATGTGTTATGTATGGAGCAGCCCTGTTACCCCCATTGAAGTGAATCACAGTGGTATTGTGAAATCCGGTGTTATACAGTTTCCATGAAACCAAAGCGTAGCTCAGTTTTGTGGCCTTTTCTCATCCAACCATCGAAAAGAAGGGACAACCCCTAATTTTAACTAGTAGTAATTAGCATCTAAAAGCTATTGTACAATTTAAAAAAATGTTTAATTGAATTAAATACATACATACATAAACTCACGCCTGTATCCCAGAGGGGTAGACAGAGACCACGGACTGCCACTTGCCACGGTCACTTTCCTGATCGTCCTGACAGATCACTTTCGCTTCCTCGACAATATTAGTCGTTGCATACACCCACGCACCGGTGTCGCGTACTTTTTATCTTGCCCTTTGCTAATAGATCCCCGATTTGGTCGAAGTACCGCCTATTAACTTATTAAAGGATCTTGACCATTAGCAGTATCGCTAAAATCTAAATAGTGTCACCAGTTTTCAGTGTCCATAATTCATGTTTTCAATTATAAAAAATTGGGGTTTTCTTATAAAACCATGACTTCTCCGTAATTCTAAATTAATAAACTTATACAATAATTAATGCTTCCGGTTTAACGACCGCTGTCATCTTGATACAAATCTATTGATCCATTCACAGACCTGTTTAAATCTCAATCTGTGCATTCAATAATGTAGTGTTGCCATCAGACCGACCGCTACTTTTCAAATCGAATGAATCGATACAGAGAAAAAATTGGTATATTTAGCTGAAAAAAAAATAGCATAACATAACTTTTGTTATTTCGTTTGATAATACCTACTTCATTTGCATATTTCTTTATCCACCTGTTCATTTAGATTATTTGCGGTTTACTTTATATATTAGGTACTAACACTAGATAACAGATTCAACAGTGTGGACCTTCATCATCATCATCATCAGCCATTTAACGCCCACTGCAGGACATAGGCCTCCTTCGTGGTTTTCATAACCATGAGGGGTTTTGCCATAATCGCCACGCTTGGCAGGCGGGTTGGCGATCGCAGTATGCGGTTGAAATCTCAAGAAAACGCTGCTGCCCATCTCCTGGTAATTTATTTCCTTAGTCGTCTTCTACGACATCTACGGAAGGAAATGGAGTGACGCTATTCTTAATCTAGTGCCACTCGGATCTGTGGATCTTGTGGACCTTAATTTGACCGAATCGCTCGGATGCTGATCTTTAAATTAACTAGGAAAGCGGTGGTTATGTATTAACAGAACGCTTGCATCACATTCCAAGGTGTTGGTGCGAATCGGACATTGTATGTGATTTTTTTATAGCAGTACGACTGTCTAACGTTTACGGAAAACATCGAGAGGAAACATGTGTATGAGGTACACCCCATGCCCCCATACCTCACCTCACTCCAAAAAAGCTAAGCATAGTGGCAGATTACACTCCTCAGTCTTTTGTACATTCTGCCGCAGCGTATGTGTGTGGTCCAACGTATGTAAAACCTTATCGGAAACCGGCTTGTTCGGGGGCTGAAAGTCATCGAGCTTGCATGCGAGACGGTTCGTGCCCTAAAGTGGGAACATAACGTAATCAGTACCTACGCATGTAAAGATTTACATGCCTGACTGATTATGTTATGGATGACTTTGCAACTAAAATGTTATGGTTTATCTACATAGACTGCATATTATATCTTATTATGTAAAGGTGATATGAGGCATAATCACTGGGCTTTCTACTCGCATCACGTAAATCAATTATATTACATTTCAGTTATATTTTATGAAATGGTGACTGATAGAATCGAATTGATGATCGATATAAATTACATTTTGCAGCACTGAATGTCATCGTTCATAATCTGTGCTACGTCCTGTCACCTATCATTATAACCATAGAGTAACCTATATTATAACCACAGAGAATATAATCATATGTGTTCTGTGATATAATCACTACGTTTTCAACGGTTTTGCGATGGTTTTCTTCATGATCAGAATGTATATTTCTTTATTAACTATTTCGCATGAATTTTAGTATTTCTGTGAGACAGAGTCTCAGTAAAATAAATGCCTGTAAATGAGTTGTAAATGAATGTAAGCTAGAGTCTTCTTGTGTTTTGGTAAGTCTCCATGCAATACTATACCATCCTCGTCCGGAGAATTACTTTAATGCTAACAAAAGTATTTTAAAATTTTAAGCCAGTACTACAAATTAAGGTATTATTTCATTGTGGCATAACTTTGTTGCTAGCGATTCTAAGTGTCTTAATCACTTGATCTTTTTCCTTTAGTTTATTATGGTGTTCCTCTATATTTCACACATATTCATTTAAAACTAATAATATATGTAAGTATTTTATGACGATATTTTATTATTATTTTTTTACTTTATTGTATGTATGTTATTGAGTTTGATTTAATTCTTTAACTGCACCACGGCACGCACTCCGTAGTACAATTATGGGTTACCGTAGGCACTGACTAAAACTCAGCGCTGAGGGATCACTTCCCCAACACAACGCTGAGTCAGCTGCCTTTTGTGGCAACGTAGATACACCACAGGCTACATCTATGGTCCTGTTTTATTTATTCGTTTTATCTGTTGTGTTTTTAGTTTTCTTTCTGTTGTTATGCATATTATGTTACTTATCTGCTTATTTTGTTTCTGTGATGTATCTTGTTGGTATAATAAATGTATTTCTTCTTCTTCTTCTTCTATTTGAAATAGTTTTTAAGACGTCCTCCGCTGCCGCTCACACATAATTCGTGACTATCCTTCGGCTAGTGGCGTGGCGTCGCCCTCAACTGAACAGTCGAGTGGGTCTATCTACAAATGCCAATTTTTTTATTTGACAGTTGTGTTTGACATTTTTTTCTCGAGTTTTATTTATGAGTTCTCAGTCTCCCTTTAGCAGTGTTTTCATAAGCATGGAAGCATCATCATCAACCCATTATGTCCCCACCAAGGGGCACGGGTCTCTTCCCTGAGGAAGGTATAGGCCATACTCCACCACGGGGGCCAAGTCCGGATTGGTGGAGGCTTGTAGACTAGTGGCTCGTCTACTGTCAGAAGTTGTCAAGCCGCCCTAAGGCCTCTGACTTGGCTTAACGACTGCCATCTATCGACGGCAGCCGGCACCAACAGCTTAACGTGCCTTGCGAAGCACGGAACCGCTCAGAAAAATGCCACTAGCGTTAGGCATAGACGGCGACCCATCCATGCACTGAACGCGCCCTGTGTTGCTTAACCTTCGTGATCGTTTTTTTTAAGATCACTCAGGCAGCCGGGGCTACGAGCGATTCCATGGAAGCATATTTTGTGTGAATTATAAATATCGCGCGATCGAGACTCGAACCTGTGTGCGGTGGGCCCGACGAAAACTTGGTCTGCAAGATTATGATGTGTAGGTACTAGATATTTTGCGTGCGAAACCAATGGATTTTATTTCACCTCGCATGAGGTAAAAAAAGTTCTCAGAAAGCATAAAAATGAAATGTGTTTCCCTGCAGATGCTTCCGCACCATCCCCGATATGTTTTTTCAGCTAACAGTTGGTATGATTAATAATAATAACTTCTAAACAACACAATCACTTGACCTGGTCCCAAACTAGGATACCCTGTGCTATGGTAACCAGGCAAGGGCATCACAAACATGGAAATACACCCAGACCATTGACCATTTGTTATAGGAAACGGTCGTCAATAAAACTCACAACTACAACAACGTCACTGTGATTTTATTACACATAATTAGGTATTAAAATAAATTATAGATTACACTTAATCCCAACTATCGCTTTCCTTGAAAGCGGCAACGCATTTCGTATCACCTGATTTGTCAAATCGTTCTATCACTTTCTTTTTTATTTCCTTGTCTTTTGCAGCTCCGGCCGTTTCCGTGGCCTTTCGGCGGCCGTTTGTTGCTACTTCGGGTCTACTCGGAATGGCTTCGGGTCTGCTCGGGATCGCTTCGGCAGGCGCTCGGGGACACTCAGGCTTCTTCGGCGGCGGCTCGGTCTCATCAACCTGTGCGAATGAAAATAGGATCGTGTATAAGATACACAGCTAATAACACTATTTATTGAGGATATAAAGGAGAATTTAAGAAATAAATATGTTAAATCTCTTTACGGTGACTATTAAAGATATCGTTAGTAATAATAATCAAGATTTTTCTGTCGAAAGTAATTCTAGTCTCATAGTACAAAAACACAAATCGGCCGTAAACTGTGACGGCACAAGGTGTTCGTGACGCTAAGTATAAAGCATTTGTATTTTTTTTAATAGCGCAAAATAATGCTTTTATGAAGTATTTACTACTTATATATAAATATGGCTGGCACCAGATGGTCTGACGACCTGGTTACGGTGGCAGAGAGTCGCCGGATGCGGGTGGCACAAGACCGGGATGCTTGGAAAACCATGAGGGAGGCCTATGTCCTGCAGTAGGCGTAAAAGGGCTGATGATTATAATTTATAATGATACACGAATAATGATGTATCTGTTATGGAATGCAGATTAAACTGATATACACCTGAAACACGCCAGACGAGGTCCTCTTTCTGCTGGGTGGCCGGGCAACCGGGGACAGCGACACACTCTGCGACCGCCGCCTCGGCTCCTGCGCAGGTGACTTTGCGCCCAATTCCTCTGGTTCGAGAGTCCCTTGCACCTTCTCCGCAGGTCGCCCCACCTTCTCTGAAGGACGTTCTACCTTCTCTGGTAGAGGACCGTCGGTTGCGGATGAGACGAGAGGTGTGGGGCGCCGGGACGCGGGGGGTGTGGAGGTCCTGTCGTAAAAAACATTTGCATGAGAATTATGCTTTGTAGTAGGAGGAACTGTACTTATTGGTTATGCCATATTGCTGCTACGATTTTCACAAAATTCTGGGATATATACAATATGGCATAAAAATAGCTTTTTTGCAAAAAAAACGACAGCAAGAAACACTAAAAAGGCTTCATCATCATCATTATCATCATCAGCCATTTGACGCCCACTGCAGGACATAAGCCTCCCTCATGGTTTTCATAACCATGAGGGGTTTTGCCATAATCGCCACGCTTGGCAGGCGGGTTGGCGATCGCAGTATGCGGTTGGAATCTCAGGAAGACGCTGCTGCCCGTCTTCTGGTTTCTCATGAATGTAATAAAAAAATCTTGGCCAAATACATATGGGACCATTCTGGAGGTAACCAATTTTCAACAAAAACAAAATATGGTAAATAATTAGTGCTGAACATACATTAAAAATATACTGACGAATTGAGACCCTTCTCTTTTTTGAAGACAGTCAAAAATTGTTAATTGTTGTTTCTAACACTGCAGACAGCGGCTTATTAAGTAGTAACCGAATAAAATAGGAACATGTTTCGCAAATTCCCAATAACCAAGATATGCTTCGGAGTTCGGACGCTTAAAATCGGCCGCTACAGAGTAGGTCATATAGGACTCTAATGTATAAAAATAGTGGCAGTAAATAATGATCAGTAAACACAAGAAAAAACCGGACGAAAGATCCCACAAGATCTACAAGAAGTTAATCGCGTTTACGGCCTATAACAAGGACTGAAAGGGCAAAACAAAGATTACACTCCTAATCGTCCTTGAACAAGAAAGCCAACTGAAACCACAGCGGAATATAGATATTTTGCGGAGAAATGAGCTTTTAAACAAATTTGAAACAAACTTGTTTAAAACAACAAGCAAGTTTAAAACAAACTTGCAAACAAACAAACGGCCTCTGGAACACCGTCGTAAGGTTGCTTGCCTTTCCGTCTTCTACAAGATGTATTTTGGAGAGTGCGCACATGAGCTACATGAACTTAAACCCCCATCCCCTTTTTTCCATCGGACAACCAGACGGCTGGCTTATATGCACGCATTTGTCGTGGATATTCTGCGAATTCGCAACAAGCGTATCGCGAATTCTTTTATATTAAGGACGGCAAGGATGTGCAACGCGTTTTGTCGTCTGTTTTTCCAGAGACATATAACCTGGGTGTCTTTGAAACTAGAGTCAACCGGCATTTAACAGGTAAACACGTAACATCTTGGACCTCGTCTTCGTTTACCATCAGCCATGACTGGGGTCAAGTGGCAACATGTCCTAACTATAAACTATTTTAAGACACGTGTTTGAAACAGAGTTTTTACCCCTAACAGAGCTTAAACACGTGTTTGAAACTCAGGGTTTAAAATTATTGAAAACACATAAAGCTCTGCCATCCTATTCCGTAACCGTCCACTGAATAGGGTTATCCATTAAAACGTTTCCGAAGTGTCAAAATATGTATGTATCTGACAATTCGAAGTAGGTTAAATCGGACGAGTCCATACAGTAGAAAAGTTACGCCCCAGGTAAAATTAACGGTTAGAAAAAACATATGTTAAGTGAACTGACGGCGGTATAATCACCGAAAATGAGAAGACGATTTTATGTAGGAAAACTTTAAAACCTGACAAAGTTGACCCCTTCTTGACCCCTTCCACTTTCATCCACTCATACACAATGAACGCCACTCGAAAACGTCCCGACAGTAGACCTATACTAAGGTCCGAGCGATGATTACGTAACCCGATTACAACTAATGGTGAAGCGTAAAATTCGATCCGACAATCCTATCGCCAAGTAAAACGCGTCGCGACAAAAACGCGAAACAGACAGACGAACAGAAACCGCACAATAGTACGGAAATACTTTAAGGCCCTTTTTTCTCAGTGCAAATCAGCACCTGCCTCGTGAATGAAGGATTCACACAGAAGACTCGCTACGCTTGAACGCTACGTTGTGAAAAAAAAGATTAAATCATTGATAAATCATTAGACTAGACATGCTAAGACACCGGTAAGTCACAGACTCACTTGTTTCCGGACCTTTCCCCGTTTTATACCTAGACACAAAACAAAGAGCCTGCATCTAGGAATACAAATTTATGGAGGCCTGGCACTATCAATTTTCAGGCAATTACAATTTTCACTACAGATGATAATAGCTCATGCAAAAGATGCATCGTCAGACAACACAGGGCATTGATGACCTGAAATTTCATAAGTTTCATAGTTTGTAATAAATTTCATAATTCAGCAACTTTCACGTTGAAAAAGGGGCGTTTTTCCACAATCACAATTTCTTCGGACTTACTCGTCGACGTTTTTTTCACACTGGTATGACAGTCTCGCACGAGGCCTATGTCATACCTGATGATCAGTGAAGTCAAGGCCTAAAATGTTACATGCTTGCCTGCTAGGCGTCACTAAATCAACACCGAAATACGTCGAATCGCTTAGCGACGTGTCTTAAGGTGGGTGGTTACTGGCTACGGCGTAGACCTACTGCCAGTAACGCTACTCGTTTGGCACCACCCGGGGATCTTCTTTAACCTATAGCCACCCAATATTGAGTTTAGGTCTCTTCCAATGCGCGCCATTTGCTTCGGCTTAAGGCTTTTCGCAACATGTATTTTCCTGCCACTTTGACCAGGTCGTCAGTCCATTTCGTCGGTTGCCTGCCCACATTTCTGCGCTCATATGTAGGTCTCCAGACTAGCTCGGGGGTCAAGGGAAACGAGGGTATACCAACGGATGTCATATAAGCAGCTTATACACGTCCCACGGTAGGGCACAGGCCTCTCTCAGAGAGATAGTATGGGCTTAATCACCACGTGTGCCCACCGCGGATTGGCGATTTCAAGCGCTTCATAGTTAGCGAGTGGTACTGCTACTAAAACTTCATAAATGTACATAACTTAGAAAGCAAAGTCGCACTGGGAATCGAACCTGGGTCTCTCGCTTTCGAGTCCAATGTTCTACCCACTAGGCTACCACCGCTCATGTAACGGATGTGAGTAGCTTCAACCCTGAGCAGGTATACTCCGATACAAATTGTTGCGCCTAGACTCTGCGTTAAAATGGACCTTTCAGACCAACTCATTAGAGCCACATAGCTTATCTCGGCGGGGTTTTTCGTATATGTTTGCCGCTGGGACAGGCCTGGGCGGGTTAATTGCCCGGGTGTAAGTGGCGACGCCGGCGCCGCATTCAACTGTCGCTGACACCGAATCGGCGAAGCGGTCACGAGCCGGCAGATGGGTGTTTAGTTTAGAGGAAGTTAACAGAGACATGAATGGGTCAGCATTGAACGGAAACAACTAGAAGGCAACATTCTTTGCCTCTACAAGTGTTCATGAATTGACCAGGGATCTAAGGGGAAGCAACTAAGGTTACAAAGGAATTTATGGACGGACCCGTCCTTACGCAGACGCAAAGAAAATCACCAAAAAGTTTTTGGGGAACAGTTTTTAAGGTAACATAAAAAACAATTATTCGAAAAAAGTGATTAGCAGATTACAGTTTGCAGCTAGGCGAGCGGACATAGAGCGGTCATTCACTTAGCTCCGCATGAACAAGAACTCGCTGGCATGGCACGGAGCATTCAGAAATATTTCAGGGTGTCAAGTATATGGTGGGTTAATCATTGCAGCATACTTTATACGCTTTTCTACAATTTGAAATCTTTCACGAACGAGGAAACCGACACATGAATAATGAAGAAGCAGGAGGCACTATAAACAAAAAACCAATTCTTTCCTGCTACCTCAAAAGCACTGCAGCAATAAAAATCCCTCTAAAGGGCGACAAAAACAGTTCCCAACTAAAGTGTCGGTCCGCATTTAATTGTGCGGATGTAAGCGCTGACACTGGCGCCGCAGGGGCACCTGTCGCGGAACACGGCACGCGTTGAGCCAAATTACCGGCAGATCACGACTCGGGTGAGCAGATGAGCAAGGAATGCAGCCGTTTAAATTGCCTAGTCCTTCCGTCTACTACGTCAGATACTTTAGTTTCCAAGTGGGACGGCTCAGGTGCTCTATTGCTTAAAAATAATATAACTTATTCAGCTTTGAGTATCTAGAGCTTAGCGCCACTCGGAAGGGTTCATCTGAATTGGTTTACCAACGTAGATCAACGTGGACCAGCTTGGGAACTGGTTTACCTCGAGGCAACTGAGCCCACTTATTCTGCTCTGTAATCGGAGGCAGATGGATAGTAGTGGCTGGATGAGAATGGCCGAGAAGAGGAAGAGGTGGCGTGCGTTGGCGAGCCCTCTGTCTAGCAGTAGACGATTGTGGGCTGATTAATTGATAGCTTAAGTGCCGCAAGGTCTGAAAATCTGGAGATGCTTTTTAAGGTTCCATAGTCCGACCCGGAACCCTTATAGTTTCGCCATGTCCGTCTGTCTATCTTCCTAGAAAGTCTGTCTGACCTAGAAAGCTGTAATTTGGTATAATTATACATATTTATCACGCCGACAAAGTTAAAGAATAAAATGTTGGAAAAATAAAGATTTTACTGTACCTCCCCTAACATGAAAAGAGGGGATGATTTTTTTTCTCGTCTACGCCATCATGTGGGGTAGACGAGGAATAAAATTGTTAGATTGGTCGTTGAAAAATATTGGGGTACACCCAAAGACTATTTTTTTATTTAGGGTTCCGTTTGCGAAATTTTAAGGTTTAAACAAAATCCATTGAAAATGACTTCGATGAAGTTGTTAGTTCTGTAAAGCAGATAAAAAACCCTCTTTCTACGGATCCCTACATTGCGCGTGGCCCGACACGCACTTGGCCGGGTTTTTTTTTTTTATTGATGGCGCAAAGACAGGCAGAAAAGATTTACGGTTACACTTAACTGATTTCGCAAAGTAGTGAGCTTTAAAACTTTGAAACTGAATTTAAACGTTCCTACGTAGAAGCAAGTGTGAATTGTAGAGTGTAGTTAAATAAATTGGCCAAACTATATGATTGGAGTTAATTAACAGCTAGACAGGCTTCTACAAAAGCAATTTAGAATAATAAGCCAGGTGCGAGAGGTCGTTAAAATCAAAGCAGTGCAATGGCAGGATAGGTCGTAGCTACTAACGAACGTTAATCAATTTAATCACGGCATAGTAAGTGCTCAGTACTTAGATCAAGGCTCCCACACGGTAGCTCTTATCACCCACGGTATTAGACCCAGTTTCGAGCACAGACAGGTATCTCGTGGTAGTACAAAGACCGCACTGCGCATCTCTAACCGTATATGGTATCCAGTCTATGACACTTGGTTCAGACAACGTTTGATTGACTTGTAACTCTGCAGTTTTTGCGGCGGGCGCCCGCTAATAAGCTATATTCCCGCCATCAATAGCTTCCAAATACAAACGGGAGTCGACGCACGCGTCGCACTTTGCTTTAACCCTTCGTCACCTCTATGCTCTACACGGTACGGATGGCGAGGCCTATTTTCAAACGCAAAGAAAGCTCGGTTCTAATGTAATAATTGCTTGGCGGATGCTTGAGACCGCTGCCACCCCGGCTGACGTTTGTTTTTTGATGAGTGCTGCATCATAACCGCTTATATGACCAAGAGGCTATGTTGATGTAAGCGATAGAGACCGTATTAGCGCCTTATGCTGTCGCCGCCGTGAGAAATGGTGCTCTGGATGGGACCGTGATTATATCGGATGGAAGCGAGCAAAAAAGTTCTGTGGCTGACAACACTGGTCTTTCCATAGACGCAAGCAAAATCGGCTTAAGATCAGCGATTACAGATAACAAGAGTTTAAGATCTAGAGGCATCAATCAGCCAACATGGACGCCGTCTCTCCCACGGCACGCCATATTTTTTTCTTGTCGACCATCCTCATAAAGACGCGGGTTGGCTGCCGATTCGTCAATGCCATTTTATGATTATTTGTACGGCGAAGAAAATTTTCCAGCCGAAGGCCAACGCATCGTTCAATTAAACTACTGAATGAAACGATAACGTTTGGTCCTTCCGCAGTACCATAAAAGACAAGTGTCTGCGGAGAAAAAGTACAGCGATTGATTCAACAACTTGCGGTAGGTAATTAAAGCTTAATAGCCCGCGATATCTTTTCATCAAAAGCCTTTAATCGTTGACATCATTATTCGCTTCTTTTCCCCTCAACCGACACAGATAAATAGAACCCCGAGCGAATTATCACAGCGAGGGGTCGGACGCTTAGTTAGCAAACAAACGCCCAGAAACATCCGCATAATGTCACGCACGTCCAAGAATCCTGAATGCGTGCGCTTCGTGTTCAGGGATGTCGCGGACACGTCGCCGCCACGCGGTGGCACTCAGGCCCTTGAGGAACGCCGCGCCCGCTCTCGCACGTAATCGACACCCGAGGATTCTTCTGGGCGAATCGTGAACTATTAAACTTAATCGGCCAGTTAAAAGAACATAGAACGCTAAGCCTAATGCTAAGTAAGAGAGGTGAGGAATTTTCGAACGTTGTCGCTTTTTGCATTAGTGGAGCTTGGCCGACATGGGAGATTGACAATTAAAGCAATCACAGAGTTCGAACCTTGTTGCGCCCATTCGGAGGCGCCGACTGTTTACGGAATCGCTAGTACGAAACAAAAACATACGGCAGCAAGTAGCTATTTACACTTGCTGTACAGTTAAAAAAACCTACGTTTTTCACAACATCAACTACTTTGAAACGTTTATGGAACCCAGCACTGTGAAAAAAGCTCTTCGAAACATAATAAATCCAATAAAGCCAGCCGAATATGTAAAGCCAAGCCGACATAGACCCTGGGCAGCAAAAACAAAGCCGATCTTACCTGATATCCTTTTAACACATTCTCCTAACAAAACACGATTTAAACCACCTCTAAACATCCCAGCGACAAAACGCTGGCGTCCCACGCTGTTGAACACAGGCCGCACGCAAAATGCTAAAGTCACTGACAATAGAACGGTTTCAGCGCTAAATAAGTCATAGAAGAACGGGCCCGCCATGCAGTACAAAACAAAACGTGAGGAAGCCGGCGATTAGGACCCAATTCTTATTTTTCGATGCGTGTAATTTTCCAAATGAGGACGAACTCTTCTTTACAAAGTCTTCTTTGCTTGACTGTACTTATTTCGAGAAATGCGAATTCGTCCTAACCTTAATTTAGAATACGAATTAGGAATACGAAAAATTCGGAAAATTAAGAATTAGTAAAATTAAGAATTTTTGTAATGAAGAGTTCGTTCTGATAATCATTTGGAAAATGACACACGTCGAAAAATAAGAATTGGGTCCTAATCGCCGGCTTCAAAAAATCGAAAGGTAGTTTGATAGGTACCTAGATGTTAAGGATGTTGCTAAAATAAATTACCTTGTTATTCTACTGATCAATAAAAGCCCTTAATTCAGTTATATGAGGAAGAAATTGATCACTATGTAACGAAACCCTTGAATGTGCTGATTCAAATTACCAAACAAAAATTTAAATTTTTATATCATGTGTCCTAGTGTACAATAAAGGATATTCTTATCTTACAAAAATAGGGTTAATTATAATTGGGATACTAACACTTTCAAATTCGTATGACCGTTTCGAAGATGGTGAAATAAAGACAGCTGATTGACAGGGTTGTAGAAGTCATTTAAGTGTCTCAAAATGACTGCTATTAAACAAAATAGTGGTCGTTTTATAAACGTCACTGTAAAAACGTATATACAACCGCCACGTTATATAAATGTAACAACTTTGACGTTCATTAAGTAAACATTCTGTTTTTACAATGAATAAAAATATTTGAATTGAATTGAATTGAATTGTCAAATAAAGGTTTTCCAAACACCCGATTTGGTCAGTAGAAAACGTTTAATGGACTGTAACGTTAGTATGACTATTGCGTTGTCATACAAATGTTTCAAGTAAAACTGTAATATAACGTCGTATAGTTTAGTCTTGCCAACGTTGCTATGACCAGTTTATTATGACATGTTCGTCGCGAGACAAAAAAGTTAAATTAAAGACGTCTTTATGACCTTAGTAGTCATTACATTATTACTATTATAAGACTTCTAAGCAATTTGATGTCGCACGTCTACTTATATGACGTTTTTGCTTTTTAGGTGATCACTACGGAACTTGAATGTGCTGATTGAAATTACGAAACAAAAATTACAATTTTTATGTCATGTGTCCTAGGGTACAATAAAGAATATTCTTATCTTACAAAAATAGGGTTAATTATAATAGGGATTAATTCGTATGACCGTTTTGAAATTTGTGAAATAAAGAAAGCTCATTGACAGAGTTGTCAATTTATCTATCGAAAGCTCCCCAATGTCATGGTACAAGAAATTTTTGGATTTATTTACTGGGTAGAGCTTACCCCTGGCTAAACAGATAAATAGTACTCTCAGATAGTGTAGGCGCAAGCCAGCCTTAAACTAAACCGGTACAGTAGGTTTAACTATTTCAATATGTAAAAAAATTAAAGTCATCGTGGTGCAACTTTGCCTGTAACAAGATACTCATTGCGGTTTCGATCGAAGGCTGAAAGACTCAGCTTTCGTGATATTAAAAAAAAACCTTATTTTTCCACGACACCGTGAATCTGAGCGGTTCCTCTGCCGTTTTTGCAACCGGGAAGCCTTCTAGGGCACAGAAATACGACGGCGCTGAGTGTTAACACCTTAAAGGGCGTCGCGTCGTGCGAGACGTGATCGACTGTTCGCACGCGACTCTAGTCGCGGTGTTGTGCGAGGCTCACATAGTCCTGCGATGGTTTTCCCTTTAAAAACGAACAGTTGTTTGGGTACGTATTCGGTACGAAATATAAGCTACGAAAAAAATTATTAAAAATCCATCGCGTATGGCTAGAATTAACTTATAGCTTAATAATAATAATAACTTCCACACAATACAATCACTTGACCTGGTCCCAAACTAGGATACCCTGTGCTATGGTAACCAGGCAAGGACGTCACAAACATGAAAATACACCCAGACTGAGGTCATTTGTACAAATGTACGGCGGCCCCCAGTAAGAATCGAACCCACGACCTCTGTTTTGGTAGCTAAGCGCCTTAACGCATTAAGACCAACGAAGCTGTCTATTTGATAACAGTGGCGGTTTTTTAAGTACAAAAATTATTTTAAATATAATTAATCTTAGTTACTCATGAAAATTATTGAAAACACCGGGCTTTCTACTCGCATCACATAAATCAATTATATTACATTTCAGTTATATTTTATGAAACGGTGACTGATAGCATCGAATTGATGATCGATATAAATTACATTTTGCAGCACTGAATGTCACCGTTCATAATCTGTGCTACGCCCTATCACCTATCATTATAACAATAGAGAATATAATCATATGTTTTCTGTGATATAATCAGTATATAGGTACGTTTTAAACGGATTTGCGATGGTTTTCTTCATGATCAGAATGTATATTTCTGTATTATTCTGTATCTCGCATGAATTTAAGTATTTTTGTGAGACGGAGTCTCAGTAAAATAAATACCTGTAAATGAGTTAAGTTAGAAATTTCTTGTGTTTTAGTAAGTTTCGACACAATACTATTACATCCTCGTCCGGAGAATTTATTTAATGCTAACAATAGTATTTTAAAATTTTAAGCCAGGCCTGTACCCTACAGTGGGACGCATATAGGCTGTTTATGCTAAGCCAGTACTACAAATTAAGGTATAATTTCATTGTGGCATAACTTTGTTGCTAGCTATACTAATGTCTTAATCACTTGATCATTTTCCTTTAGCAGGCCCTTGTAATTTGTCTTAGGCCACAAATAGAAAAAAATTTACAGCAAGAACTTAGATGAATGATCCGCGACGGCCACGCAAGAGTCGCTAAAACTTCAATAGTATCTTGAATAAATGAAGCAATAGTCACTGAAAATATACGCACTGCAAAAAGAAAGAAAATTTAATTAGATTTCACACCATTTAGACACAGAACCATTTTTATTCTGGCCAAACGATAAAATCTTTTTCCTCTCCTTTCAGTGTAAACAATACATCTCTAATTACATGCCTAATTCTGCCATTACAAATGCTAAGTACAGAAACTAAATTGCTGTATATATTTAATTCAGAAGAAGTGAGCTTGTGAGACTTGTCCTTCTTGCCACCTGCTCCTCTACTAGCAAAGTTACGATGAAATGATTATCCAATTCTGATTTAAAACCGTTTCCTTACCAGAAAAATGCTACACTTACGGACACTTACGATGACATCCCGCGTAGGTACAATTTTACAGAAGCTACGTTGACATTTGCGACTAGCGCCATGTAAGCCCATCCTAAGCCAGTGCAGGTGCAGTGATTTACCCGCTATCGGGTTCAGACCGGGGACACGGCAAGTTCAGCTCACAGCCAATAAATACTGGTAGCGTCTATTTAGGACGTGTCGCGCGACGTTACTTGATCTTAGGTAGGCGATGTAGCGCTGTATCTGCCTACAGGACGTGGGCAAAGCGTTTGAGAGGCGGTGGTTAACGGCGGAGCGCCTTAGAAGGCATAAACCTTTGTTCTTCTCGGCTTTAGAAGATAAATCAGGTGTTGAGAGCACGGCCGCGGCTTGGATTGTGCAATAGACAGTAGATGTAAAGTATAAATAAACTGGTGAAAATAACATAACGTGACGTAAAGTTATTTTTTTATGTAGCCTATATACGTCCCACTGCAGAGCAGAGGCCTTCTCTCAGAGAGATAGAGATTATCGGCTTAATTACCACGCGTGCCCACCGTGGACTGCCAATATCAAGCGCTGAGGTACCTCCGACACTCAAGTTTCCTCACGATTGTTTTCCTTCACCGTTAGCGAGTGTTATTGCTACTACAACTTCACAAATGTACGTAACATAGAGAACATAGTCATTGGTACATGCCAGAATTGGAACCCACGACCTCAACGTAATAAAGTCGCAAAGTAAGGTTTTTAAGTTTACCTAACAAAAACCGTAATTAGGCCCATAACATATGAAACGGGTCTAATCTCGTGCAGTGTCTCGAGTATCGACAATTATGTGTGAGTATCGCGAATCAATAAAAGTTATTAATATTAGACAATAAACTAGCATAAGTCAGGCCAACCGTCAGCTTTTGAAGCGAGGTGCAGTCACCTATCCAGGGTCCAGTGTCCTGCAACCATTCCCCGCCCTCCGCCCGCCTTCTAAGCCTGAAAAAGGCATTTACCCAACCTTGGAGTTTCGATGCGTATAATAATTAACATTCTGAATCCTTAATTGCTTAGCTTTCTTCTAACTTTCAAACTACCATCAAGAAGTGCTAACTACGCAGAATGTCTAACGTCGCCTACCGATGTATCATTCACTTCACCCTATGGGGTATCGCCAATCGAGACATGTCAGCAGCCCGAAACACATCACACGCGGTCCCAAATACGTCCAGCCCATGACACCCGTACAACCAACCTCACGGCTGCCCTACGGCAGTTCTTGTCACGCACAGCATAAGTGTCAGTATAGCAAAAAAGGCCCGCTGTACAGTTTGCCCCGGACACGTCGCTCAGTGTAATTGGCCTTCTATTAGCTAATGAGGGTGCGATAGCATCGGGCGGCGCCGCAAAGACTCAGCGAGGTGCTATCGGGGCTAGGATCGTTGGTGACGCGGATGACGGCTGGACGACAGGATGCCCGCGGATGCTTCGGCCTGGAGCTTGGACCGTTACGCGTGTGCCTACTGAGGAAGGAAGACTACGGAGATTGTGGCAATAAAAGCAAGATGAATGAAAAGATTATCTTTCGATGAACAAACTTTTATGTGGAACGCAGGCGGATACAAGAAAACAGACTGACTTTGGCATTAATTGAATACAGGAGACGCTGATTTTGGATTTATTAGCTTTGCGAGAGATCGTCTTTCATTCGGAATACATTATTCAAAACTCCCCGGCATAAACCACGTTGCTACAAAATATTGTTGTAACAAAATCTCAGTCTATCCCTGAAGCCGGAACATTATTGTGTTCTATTTGCCCTTAGAGAAACAAAAGCAAAATACGAGTCGTGTGTGAAACGCAGGATCAAATAGCGACTAGTATACATCACCAGCACGTCTATCAGCGCGCCTACATCTCGGCGCATTCACACCACGAGAAATTCTATGCAAATATAAAGACCAGTAGGAAGTTCAGCGCTAGTTACAATAAACCATGGGGACGTGCAACGACGGGGGCGCCATTAAACCAACGTCAGGGCGAATAATACAGCTCTCGCGAGAATGTTTTACACTCGCAGAATCCCTATCACGTATGCTTTGTCCCCTTTCGTCTTGAGCTATTCGCTTAGCACTATTCCTTTTGCAAAGACAAATGGAGCAGCTTCGGTCAGATCGCTGTTGTGGTCCAAGTGACTAATAAAGTTTACTTTCCATGAATTTGTCATACTTGCAATGCAGCGGAAATGCCGCACATTTTACCATCGAGGAAGAATCGTCAATCGATCAAGTCGCTTTCACGCCTCAGAGTAACGACCACGCGCGCGCCCTAAGACCTTGTCAGCTCTACTGATCGAGAGACAGCATTCAGCAGTAAAATCCGCTCAGCCATTTGCACTTGAGCCGCGCGTTAAAGAGCTTCTGGACGCTATCGCAGGCCGCATCATCTAAGGCTCGGACTAGCGTTAATCTACCGAGACAGTTGGTTTAGCGCGGAATGTCCGTGCTTTGTCATACGTCGTAAGGGTAGAGCGTATATCGACTATCTTGTAAAAAAAATATCACTTAAATTTTATGAGAAAAGGTGTGGCCGAGTTACAAAGCCTTATCTTCCAAGCAGTTGTTATTACAAGAACTAGAAGATTTTGTATTTGGGGAAAAGGCTGTGTGGCAGCATAATAAGGTATTCATTAATACGTTGGCTACCACCGGGAGGTATCTAACAACGCAGATAAAATTGTTTTAATTTTTGTGCGAGTTGAGGTGCCAGGGGAGCCTTAAGTCAATTCTATTGTATTCTCTCGGATGAATTTTAGGCAACCCGGCTTTGTTATTTTGGCGTTTTATGCATCAGCAATTTAGGCAATTAAAATTGCATTGTTTGCGCGCTCACATCACGCTTTTGATCCTTTAATTATGAAAGCTCGCGGCAGGCCGAACTCGACTCATTAACAGAGCCCGCGTTTTTCCTTCAAATAATTCTGTAACGAAGATGTTAGTAGGGTGTATCTCTTTTGGCAATTTTTAATTGCCTTTGTTTTTAGGCAATATTAGTTATTCAACGAGGAGTGTTTTAAGTTTAACCTGCATGGGGCGATTTTTTAATTAATTGGACGTATTGGTGTATTTTGTGATTCGTTTCAATTCCATTCCATTTTCGTTGTAATTAAAAAGTGTTTTTCAATTTTTATTTTGAATTTTCTTTGAGGCTTTACCTTCTATTTCCGACAGGGTGTTGGATCTTTAAAAGTTTTCAATTTGAAATGTCCTTCAGTTGAATTTGAATCTGAATTTAGAGAAAACCAATTCGTTTGTGTACTTTGTGTAGTCACCGTAATGTTACGATTTTTCTAATCATGCTTAATGAGTTAGTACACTACCACTTCTTTACTGTGAAGGAAAACATCGTAAGGAAACGTACATTTCTTATGTGTCTACATACATCACAGCTTGAAATCACAACAGGATGTATGCCCACTTTGTACTGTTCTCAGTGTGTTTCTGTAAGCTTCTTCTTTTCTTCCCTATTTGTAACTATTGTATGTTTTTGTTTCTTTTCTTATGATGTTTTAATTTGTTAAAATAAATGTCGTTCCTCTTTTCAATACGCAAATCCGCGGTGATCGAGCAAGCCCATACTCTCTTTCTCTCTCTCTTTGAGAGAAGCTTGTGCACTCCAGTGAAGCTTGTAAGATACATCTCTTTTCCCTCATGTCGAGATGCGCACACGCCACGCTATCGGCGCGTCCGCACTCTCGGACGTAAAATCAATTCCATTGGACATTTCTCGCCCACAGCCGACCTTGATGGCTGCCGAGTTTTATTCACAGCTCCAGTCTAGCGGTATAAGCGGGGCACTGACGGCTATGGCTCCGCTGATATGATTTACATACGATTTTATTGTTATTGTCGATATGATGGTTGGTTTATTATGCACTAGCAGAACCCGACCGAGACTCTCTTCGCGTGGGAGGCAAATAAAAGAAGATTATAAATTATATTACGTTATCCCATTATCGGCATAACGAGTTTCCTATGGGTCAATCTAGGAGCAATCAATCAATATAGTCCTCTGTTTTTTCGGTGCCCCTTCTCCATTATCGGAGTTTGTCTTCAATTTTGCATACTCCTTTTGTTATACAAGAGTGCAAAGTTGCTTTTTAACCGCGTGCTCAATTTTGATGACAGAGCAAGCGAAGGTTTCTAAAATTGAATCACGAGCGCAGCGAGTCAAATCAAAAGAGCACGAGGTGAAAAATCTTTGCACTCGAGTGCAACACGTAACTTTTCATCGCACCTCAGCGAGGAAATGACTAAATGCAGAAAAATACAAAGGAGGTTCCGAGTGTGAGCTTATAACAAATTAAAAAAAGTAGTATAATAATTTCGGCACTATGGAGGTAGAAGTAAATAGGTTTAATGATGTTTTAAATTTACAAACTTAGTGCACTCGATGTTCTAAATTCAATTTATCTACACTCATATCATAATCTTCAAATTAAGAATTCAAAGGTAAACACATATTGACAGGCTTTAAACAATACATAACTTTAAAGAAAATTAAAAAAAAAGTGTAATATAAAGTTACATTAAAGGTCAGATTTTTCACTATATGTTACAGTTATTTTTTTTAAAGTGTTGCTGTGATCACGGAAAAAAACTTAAGTTTTTTTTTAATGTCAAAAGTTGACTCTATAAAAAACCTAATTTCATTTTCGTGGTACCAAAAGTGCAACTAAAAATACCTAAAATTGCGCGCGCAAAACTGAGTGCAGACGATTGAATGTCAAGATAATTTTGTCGAAATTGCGCCATTTTGTTTCAAAAATTTCATTATGAATGTAGATAAAGTAGTGTATGAGACTGCACATAACTTGGTATTAAAACACTCGCCAATGCTATAAAAAAAACTCGCCAAAGCTCGTTTTTTAAAATCTCGCTCGTGTTTTAATAACCCTCATTATGTGACAGTCACATAAACTACTATTACTTTACCCTCTAGCGGATAAAAACGGCTAGATAAAAATACAAAAAGAGCAGTATAATTACAGGTGTGCTATAAATAGTTATCTATGTAACAGTAAAAGTCGAACCGGGAAATCCTGGAAAGACAACATCAAGAAAGTGGCGTGTTGTCCCACTGGATACTCACTGCCAAAATAGATCAGAATGGAGAGTTTTGGAGGAAGCCTATATCACGACGGGTGGAAGTTGGAAATGATGGGTTGATGACAATATTGTTGATGTAATCTAATATATAAAAGGCGAGCATCCGACATACTCACTCGTCAACGTCCAGCCCAAACCATCGAATTTAGAAACTTGAAATTTTGCACACAGAGTCCTTTAATAATGGAGACAAGAGATAAGAACGGATTTTAAAAAATTCAACCCCTAAAAGCGTGATTGTGGTGTCCATAATTCTATGCGGTCAGATTTACACAAAACTTGGTACAAATGTACGTCTGCATAACTAATAAGACGCAAATTTTACGGTTTTTCAAAGGGGTGCTAAAGTTTGTACGGGGAGTAAAATTTTTCTTGTATGATTTTCTTGAAACTTAGCAGAAGATAAGATAAGATAAGAATATTCTTTATTGTACACTAGAGCACATGACATAAAAAGAAATTTACTTCTATGAAATAAACGAAACACTTATTTCTCGGTTTTTCAAAATTCAACCCTTAGGGTAAAAAGGTGTGCCAAAGTTTGTACAGGAAGTACAATTTTTATTCGAATTTTCTCAAAACTTAGAACGAATGTACTTACTTGAATAAAATTTACGAGACGTATTTTTAACTTTATCAAAATTCAACCCGTAAAAGTGGGATAAGGGGTGCCAAGGTTTGTACAGGGAGTAAAATATTTGTGGTTGGTTTTTTTGACACTAAAAACAAATCCACTTCAATAAAATTAATGAAACACGTATTTCTCAGTTTTTCAATAATCGAAGTGATAAATATTCTATAAAGTGATTGCAAAACATGTTGTTATAGGCCCAGTTTTCGGATGTTACAGTAGTAGTAGTAGTAGTTTCGTTTTAAAAAAAAAAGTTAAAATTCGACGAAAGCAAGGCAAAATAAAGATGTATGTAAATGAACACATATTTTTTTGTAATATTTACTTCACATCCGTTTAAAATATCCATAACTTATTAAAACCACTTTTATCAAGTAAAGTCCACGCGGACGAGGTCGCGGTTAATAGCTAGTTCCTAATATTAGTGGAATTTGTTATGGCTGATGGATTTGATAACTCTATTCTTGAACATCCGTCCGCCGAACTTTTAATTGATATTGAACCTACACACATCATCAGACTACGGTGGTTTTACACTCCATAGCATATCGAGCTTTACTCTGCTCAGTTACGTTACAGGACACTTTGCAACAAAAATGCAAAGTTCAACTGCTAGCGACCCTACCTCATATTAACTGTACATTCAGTACATGGTTCTGCGGGAGCTAGCCGCAGAACTAGCTTAGTACATACATACATACGCGCACTCACGCCTGTGTCCCGGAGGGGTAGGTAAGATCCGATCTTGTAGGTTAGTAACATACCCAAATTCATGCTATCTGGATAACTACAAAGGTACACATTCACAAACCCTCGCCTGTATCCCAGTGGGGTAAGCGGAGGCTAACAGAAGATAAGTGCTCGTAGAAGTAAAGTAGAAGGCAATTTTAGATGTCAAAAAGGAACCAAAGCGATAATCGGACCAATCAGAAAGAAAGAAAGAAAGACATTATTATTGGGACAAACTAACACATCATAAGAAAAAAAGGCATAACAAGTAACATAAATCAGTCATATAAATACAACTAGTCACATAAATACAAGATAATACAAGGCAAAGTCAAAGGGTCAGAGTGCAACGCTTTCTCAACCCTCTCACTCCTGTGAATATTGTCTCGCACAAATAAATATTGCAAAGCATTGTAAAACACCCTTACATTCTAATAGTGCACAGGCTATGTAAGCTAAGTAAATAGTATTATTTACCTTCACGGCCTTCACACACGTGTTTTGGTAGCTAACGGTTAGTCTGCATGCACAGAGTACAATGCGAATCTTCAGTTTCGGTTCAGCTTTGTTGCAATTATACAATTTGAGTAGCGGCGCTACAATCCAAACAACACGGCCAGTTACCCAACAACCCAAGCACCTGCGGCCATAACTCAAACACGTTTCAAAGCAAAAGAAAAGGCCCCACGATTTCTATTAAAATACCAGGGGCCGGATGATCCCTGAATGCGGGTCGAACAGGAGCGATCAATTCGGGCCGCGCGTGCTTCGGACTAGCACGTACAGTTGCCGAAGAAACCCTACCAGCAAAACCTACAAAAGAATAGCTACTCGCGTTGGATTTTTGTACGTCATTACAAATGCTAAGTCAAAAGTCCCCATTGATCCTTGTGCTTTGTTTTTTATCCGAGGTCTATACAAATATCCAGCTTATTGGGAATTAAAGCAAACCCAGCACATTTTTCCTCTATTTTGTCTGGACTAGTTGGCCTAGTTCGTGATGGGTGGTCACCCATCAAACAATGACATTTAAAGCGATTCGTCAGGTTCCAGCGTGACACACCTAACATGCAAGCACCGAAAATCATAGGCCTTCATTTACCACTAGCCGGGTTGATGAGACAGGCGTAAAC
This sequence comes from Yponomeuta evonymella, assembly GCA_963969515.1. NCBI lineage: Eukaryota > Metazoa > Arthropoda > Insecta > Lepidoptera > Yponomeutidae > Yponomeuta > Yponomeuta evonymella. The sequence goes on along the minus strand of OZ018354.1, from coordinate 16,532,368 downwards.
TCGGCTTTTGTCTGCTTACAGTTCTGCCTCTTTCACGTTTAAAAGTAAACAAAAGTCGTTTCCACGCCTACCATGTGTCTTGGACTGGTGCGGGAGGCAGAGGCCAAGAACAAGCCTATAAATAACGAGTCCATAAATTACAAAAAACAACCGCTTAGTACCGTCTAACTAATGGATGGATGATTGATTAAAGAAAAAAACGTGGCGTGTAGTTGATGGCCAATCCGCAGTGGACACGCGTGGTGATTACCACCATGCTCTGTCTTTCTCTGTCTAAATGAAAGTCAGTGACTTGCAGTGGAATGTATCCAGTGGGATGTAACGATTTTTATTATTCGTGTCTGACCAAGAAACAGCTTGTACTCGCATGCTTCCCAAAACAAGCGTTTAACTTGATTCTAGGTTTAACTTGAGCTCTGAACTTTGTACAAATCTGTTCCACCATTTAGATACATGCATAAACTCACGCCTGTATCCAGGAAAGTTAGGCAGAGACCAGGTTTTGCAACTGTTCCACTGCAATCTACATTATTTAGTGCAACGTATTTGAATAAACAACCGACAACAACCTAATAAAGCCAGAAACACACTTGGCCACTCGTATTTGCGTATTTGGCAAATATTAAACATCCATTGTCGGGTATCCTGAGGAATCTTCTATTCAGATCTATTTTATTTACTTTACTTTACTTTAATCTAAAGCGCAGCGTAGGACGACCAGCCACAAGATGGACAGATGGCCTCATCCAAGTGGCAGGAAGACGGGACTTTTTGGAAATCCATGGAGGAGGCCTATGGCCAGCAGTGGACTTCTTGTGGCTGAATGATGATGATGATGAATCTTAAGCGCTGATTTTTGTTAAACCTGCAATGTATTCTAAATCGTCGGCGAATACGCGAATACGAATAGCCAAGTGAGGTGCCAGCAGCAAAAAGACACACATTAGAAGGATTTTTGTGGGATTTTACTCTGACTTTCGTTGTCGAAGGTACGTTAGTAAGTCAGTCGATAGCATCGGCCGTCGGCGCACGAGCCGATGCAATGCGCGGGGAGTTTTACGAGGTGCCTCGATTCAATCTTGCCAAGTTGAGGCCGCAGATTAGATTCTGCGGGCTTGGCGCATAGGGGCCTCTCGTCGAATATTGGGAGGACGCTGGTTCTAGCGACAGTGGCATGTATGACTGATACTACACCTGCAAGAAAACTTCTACGAGTTTCAGTTTCTTCTACAGTAGCTTGCAACTCTTGTAAGTGTAATCGACGTAGCAAGTCCGATCGCGACAGTTTGTCGGCATACTACACTTACCCCCGGTTTCTCGTACACTAACAAGCTGTTAATCTACTGTTAAAACCTGTCAGTGTTTTTTTATGAACTTTGCTCAATTAACAGTTGTTAACAGTAGATTAACATCGTGTCAGAGTACGAGAAACTGGGGCCTAGGCCGACATGCACCGCTTTCTTAAACTTAAACTACAATTAACTATAATTCGTCATACAAAAGTTTTAAATGGCGACTTAACTGTGATTTAGGAAGTGGTACAAGTAGGGCTTACCCACGGTTTCTCGCACACTAACAAGCTATTAATCTACGGTTAACAGCTGTCAGTGTTTTTTTTTTGTATGCACTTTGGTCAATTGACAGCTGTTAACAGCGTGTTAGTGTACGAGAAACTGGTGGTTAGTCTTGCAAGCTACTGTCAGTCAGACTGAGGCGCGGAGCCCACTGATCCGGCGTCTGGCTCGGGCATGGCGCGGACATCATTCTGTTTCATTCAAATACCGTACCAAACATACGGTCATCAGGTTATTATTTGAACACACTCAACGCCATTTCGGCGCCCGCGCCCGATTGCAGTCAGTTCAAAGTAAGTTCGCAGTCAGTTCCTTCGCTCCACGCCTTTTATAGACATTTCCGCGCCAGGTCCGTGCCAGATCAGTGGGCTAAGCGCCTAACAGACATTTTCTTGCAGAAGTTTTCTCACAAGTGGAAACCAGGCCTAAGCGGCAGTTACGGTAGCTCTTTTATCTAGAGAAATAAGTGCGAGTTTCTAATTAAAATAAGTGTATTGCCTGGTTGAGCCTGAAGATTAGATTCCACGGGCTTCGCGCGTAAAGACCTCCCATCGCATATCCATTGCAATCGACATCGCTGGTTCTATCGACGGTGGCATGTTTTAACAGTTGGCGACAGTCGTGACTACCTACTATGCGACTACTCAACGGTAACTTTTATGGAACGTGGAATAATTGCCAATTTCAAATAAAAAAGAGATACCCCCTATTTATTTGTCCAACTGTGTACATTACGTTTTTCTAAGATAACACGATTTCGACTCGAACATAACTGCCACCGTACATTACCATAGCACAAAGATATCCACTTAAAATAGTTATCGACGGCATTTGTTTTTGTTCCCCCTTACTCGGAAAATACTAAGAATGAACTCACAAAATATTATAATAACTTCTGCAATATGCACATTCTACTAGCCCCGCATAATCGAGCAAAATAATTTAAATAAATAACAAGATCACTTACCTAGGTACATAAACAAAGGCAAAAACAATAGTAACACAAAATCCTACCTCTAAATGAGGGGAAGGCCGGGCATAGACCAACCGAAGCGAACGAAAACCAAAGACAAGAATTGCAAGACACAGCGGAAAAAACTCCCTTCATAAATCAAGCATCACCTATCGTATGTTAGAACCACCATCCAACAAGGGGATCTGCCAAGAAGACTGCTCATCAATAACGCCAGAGTGTAGATACATCTCTAATAAAAAAGTGGTCCATTGGCCGTTTTATCATGCAAGATGGAGATATGCAATATCTCATGCAAGCGGATCTAAGCATAAAATTTTATCACGATCGTAGTGGATACTCGTAACGATAACATTATCGGCCCAAACAAGCTTGGAAGGTTCTCGGAGGAGATTCTTATTCGTCACGCGTGCCCACCGCAGCTCAGCGTCGGATTTTTGCCCCCATTGCTATACGGCCTCGTTGGTCTAACTGTAACACGTTTGACTACCAAGCCAGAGATCATGGGTTCGATTCGCGCGGGGGTCGCCTTACTTTTACTTGTACAGATGACCTCGGTCTGAGTGTTTTTGCATGTTTGCGATGTCCATGTTTGCTTACCATATCATAAGGCACCATAATTTGAGAAAAGGACTAGCGATTAAATCGCGAAATATCGAAAAATTTCGGTATCAGCTGTTTCACAATATTTTTTTATATTTGCTTTAGCGAATGTCTCAAACCGCTGATATTTTAAAAGTATCTTCTAAGTTTTTTTTAGGTAGTTTGTATTTATGATTAGAAGCGGTCCACCTACGAATAAAAAAACCCATAGAAGTATTTCTCCCTACAAAATTCACACTCCAAAACGGCCCCAGTCTCTCGATTACTCTTTACCGATGAAATGAGCGCAAAGATGTGCTGTTGAGTAAATCACTCTGTGATTGGTCCATTCTGTGCGCCATGCGTGAAGACGTCAACGTTCATTGGGCGATAGTAAGTGACAGCGTAACTGATGATTGGTTGTATACAAAAACGTCAAACCATTGATGTACCCCGTCGAAATATCTATGTACGTCGCAAGATGGCGGTCTCACGACGGCAGGTGCCTAATATTTTGCTGGGTAATATTGAACTCGCTCCGATTGGTAATACAATTGACAAGCCCCGACATCTATCACTGCGGTTCCCACAGTAAAAGTTGTTCATACCTAGACTTAACTTATAAGCTTAAACAGTCTCATTTATACTATGATTTATGTAAATAAATCATTTATCTATCTATCTGCACAAACAGATTCTCATTCTCAAATGCAATTTAAATAGTTCGTGGAAAGGTAATGACTACCACGGACTATTTAAACTGCATTTGAGGAATTTTTCCCAGGAATCGTGTTTTTATAACGTCGTTACATTTCATTTGCAAAACGAGTACAAGGTGTGCTGAGACGTGCTTCCAGCCAGACTAATTCGCAGTCCGCTCGGCCGGTCTGCGCCCCGCGGTGCCTCGCACGTGGCGGGGTAAATGCAAATGGTTGCGCATTAAAATGCAAGATGGCGGAAGCGCGCACGCGAGGTCGCGGGGTCGCCGCGTATCGCCACGCGCCATTGTCCGTACGGCGCTGGCTACCGCCGCGATGGGGTGGCCACTCAGGCGGTGAGAGGCGGGACACAGGAGACTAAATAGCATTTCTTACGTAAGACAAAATAAGCCGTATTTGAACCCCGCATATGAAAAAGTCACCAGTCATGCGGTGAGAGGCGGGACACAGCGGATTAAACAGCGTTATTTACGTAAGACCAAATGAGCCCCACATGAGAAAAAGTCAGATTTGTTCGGACCTCCGCCCTCCATGTCGTGTTTAAAGCGTGTCTGGTATGGAATAATCGTTTAAGCAATCGTAGGCGTGCCTGCATCTTTATCCAGTCTAGACAACAAAGATCTACCTAGCTGGTGCGTCGCCGAGTATTATCGAGAACACAAAACACTTTATTGTACGCACACAAAAAAGGAATTTACAAAAATAAGAGAACAGACGATGTTCTTATCAAATAGTTTGAAGCGTCAATACAACTTATCTGAGCTTTGGAGCTACGTCTGCTATAAATAATTTAAATAAATAAATCTGTTATGTATGCGATGAGATTTGTTGGTCTGGTCATTGTTTGTCCAAAGAAAATTCCCACTATCGTTGTTGGTGGAGATATGTAAACAACTCAAACACTCAGGTTTCCTCTCAGTATTTTCCTTGCTACTACAACGAGTGCTATCAGAAAATAAAGCCATTGGAACATGCCCGAACCCCCGAGCTCTCGGATGTGAGACACGAGCTCTACAGATGCGCAACGACCGCTTCACCTTGACATACTAAACAAATGAATTGTCCGCCAAATACAAAGAGCGCAGTTACCCTACGCCGATCCCTTCAAAGCCCGAGCTCACACAATAGATTCTCGACTACTTTCTCAACCACAAAGTACCTTGCAATAAGAATGTGGATAACTAGAGCTTTCTAGCGAATAACAGAATAAATTATTGCTAATAGAATCCCGCGGGCATCGGATTGCGAATTGGCCCACAAGTAATGCAATCTATGGATCAATATTGGCTGGGAACTGAGGTGGAATTTAACAACACGCAATATTTATGATAGAATCTCGTACCGACCGAGAATCGTAGAAAGCGGGAAGAAAGCGCCTTTGTCGATGTCAGAGCAAAAGGTTGGATGATCGGAGAAAATATTATTACGTGAAAAATGCTCACAGGTTAAAGTTAACCACACGGGTATCTAATGGAATTATCATATTAAGAGTTCCAAAATCGCCAGAAGAACTAATTCCGCTAGGGAAAGGGTGTTGTGTAAAGAATGGTACAATCGGCCTTATTCATAGAAACACGATTCCTCTAAAGCACTCCTCAGAGGCAGTTTATTTAATCTGTGGTTACGTCTTTTCGTTGTAAAACCTCCACCACAGACTATTTTAGACGACGTTTATCGAGTGTTTTAAGGAATCGTGTGCATATGTAAAAATAAAACCAAATATCTTCATTATCACAAGCGAGCTTAAAATTTGGAATAAATATTTTATTTATATTTTTTATACTATCTTGAAACTAGACAACGTCAATTAGTATGATAAATAAAAAAAACTCTTTGTGTGCTTGGGGGAGTCCTTTGTCTAGCAGTGAAGGGGTACGGGGAGATTGATTGAAAACGGTTTCAGGTTCATATTTACCCCCCCCCCTGTATTTATACTTATAAATGCTTATATTTTTTAGGTAATTCGGCGTCCTTGTACCTAGATGCATGTAGAATAAATTAGCTTCCATCACCAATATGACTCTAACTACTCTGGAAGGAAATTAATAATACGTATACACTGAGAATGTCTTTATTATGCAGATATAATAGTAATTTTAAAGTAAAAAATGAGATCTTACACTAAAATACAATCACATGACTGACATCGTTAGAGTCACATTGTTGATAAAAAGTAATATCAACTTCAACCAACAATTAGATAACAAAATCTTGAAATCATAGCAATTCTTTTGGTTAGCTTAATAAATAATTATAAAGTTATAATATCAAAAGTTTTCCTTATGACTGTTTTCTAATCGATCCGTCGGTATACAGGTTGTAAACTTGTAACAAAATCGCCTTATACATCCAAAAATAGGAGCCAATACGAACAACTTTTACTGTAGAGAAAATGGCGCCAAAAACATTGGCGAGTAAATGGCGAGAAAATAAAAAAAAACCGGACAAGTGCGAGTCAGACTCGCCACCAAGGGTTCCGTACAAATTTCCGAGCTTCCCGAACTTCAAAAACTATTATTTTTTATGATTTAATTACAAATGTACAGTTTTCAGATTTCTCCCTGTACTTGTAGTAACATTGCTATAACAACAAATACTAAAAACAGAATAAAATAAATATTTAAGAGGGGCTCCCATACAACGTATTTTTTCCCGTTTTTGCTCGATATTTATAACGGCAACGTCTACCACGCTTGAAATACTCACAGAATATATAGTTCTGTATTTGCTTCAAAAATAAATATTAAAATTAAAATTAAATAAATATTTAAGGGGGTCTCCCCTACAACAAACGCGATTTTTTTCTCAATCTTTGTTTCTAATGTTGTATAGATTGCGCGAGTCCGACTCGCACTTGGCCGGTTTTTTTTTTGTTTTGTTTTGTCTGTATTTCGTTTTCTATCTGTTTGTTCACATTATTATGTTACTTATCTGCCTATTTGTTTTCGTGACGTGTCTTGTTCTTACAATAAATGTATTTTTCTTTCTTTCTTTTCTTTCTAAATAGTACATTGTTTACCTAGGGAGCACACAACTATTTTTAAGGCGAGAGTGTTTCTTTGAATCCAGAGCGGAGCGAAGAGCTATTTTGGTCCGTGTTTACGAGGACTAAACTAGCCCTTTTTGAATAGATGTGATAAAAATACATTTTCACACCTGCTATTCAGAAAAGATCCCTTGATTCCCTCAAATGAGGGATCAAAGTTGTACTTTTCTTCCCTGATATTCTAGTTTTTTTTTATTGCCCTCAGCATGATCCGTGTGCAGATTTTCACAAAATGTAATTCCAATTCGATTTTTATTTTGTTGTAATCGATCATAATTGTCTTCCACACTTCTTTCGATATCTTAATTGTGTTTGATTTAAATTTTCCTTATAGCAGGTGTGAAAAGCAGTATGTGTCACTCGGTAGCAAAATTATTTCCGTCTTGGGCGTAAACACTTGAATCCCTCGCTACGCTCAAGATTCAATATACCGCCCTCGCCGTAAATATATCATTTTGCTCCCTTGAGACACAATCTACTATTTCACTTGTCATGCTCGTAACGTGCGTAGACGACATAAAATCGCTTTTTAAGTCCTAGTGCATAGAGTAAATTTTTTTTCTAAAACTAAGATAATGAGGCTCAACAACCAAACAGAGTCAAAATATATTGCACAACTCAATTAAGCAGTAAAATTTCGTAGAATACTGAAACTTGTTGTTTTATTTTATTCTTGCTATAATTATTTGAATTTCGTTATTAATATTAGCTTAATTCTGGATCAAGTAAGTAAATCAATAAGTAAATCCGGAATACAGCTAATTAATTAGCCTGATACTTCGAAAAATATTAATCTGACTAAAATGTCATGGAACAAAAGCTGAAGCTGGAACCAAGAACGTTTTACCCAAACTATTTGACGTGTTTTAGAAATTGCACTTGTTTTTAATAACCCTGTATATCGACGGCCAGCTATTTTAGCCATCGTTTAAATAACAGTACTCAGGTACAGCCTAAACGTCGTAGACAAACATAGCCCCGAACAGCAGAGCAAAGACTAGCACGAGAACAAAAGTAAATGTTCTGAATACGCACATGCGCGCCGTCTCCCACGTGGACCTGCGCATCGTGAGCTGGGGCTGGAATGAAGCCTCGCGATTCTGAAAAAGAAACAACAGTTTTAACCTCCTTAGTCCTGACCTTGAAAACAACAATTGAAAACCATTGTTATTTTCAAGGTCCGGATTGAGGAGGTTAAGCACCAAGGGCCTGTTTCATTACTATGACAATTCGATGTGACAAGTAGGAAGACTCGGCTACGCAATTTACCTCGAATCGTCATAATAGACTATGAATTGTAGTTTTATGAAACGCGACCCTGCCTAAAGGCAAAATACAGGCGAGAGAAAAGTGAGAAAGTAACAATATTTGAAAGTACAGGTTGCATAGATAGAATAAAGTAGTTATCTGTTGGTCTCCACGCTAGATTTTCATCTGTGTAATGGAGGTCTACATAAATGATACAACAATTTGCTTTGGATGGCAATTCATCAACGCGATAAATGTAAAGAAACAAAATATTATAGTGGCTATATCTAATAAATAAAAATCTCGTGTCACAGTGAGGACAAATGTCCTGGGCTTGCCTGTACTTGACGAAGGACTTGGCCTGTTCAAGCGTGACGCGCTTGCTACCGGACAGCGTCTGCATCACGTCCCGGGCCTGCTTCCGCCGCGACAGCACCTCCAAATCGCTCGTATTATCTCTCTAACTACCTAAGCATCTGTCTCTCTATCTACCCCGTTCCTCACCTTGTCCTGGGCCTGCCTGTACTTGGCAAAGGACTGCAGCGTGACGCGCTTGCTACCGGAGAGCGTCCGCATCACGTCCCGGGACTGCTCCCGCCGTGACAGCGCCACCAGGGCGCTCGTGTCGTCTAGGAACTGCACTATTATTGGCCCTGTGGGAGACAGAATGGCTTTCAAAATCAAATACATCAAAGGCAGAATTCATCGCAGCGCAGAAGCCACAACTTAAACATAGGTGTACAACTGTACATTTCAAGCAAGATCTAGATTGTTATGGAGAAAAAAATAGACAAAAAATTCCAACGTTCAATGGGTGTTCTCCAGAGATAGATAAAGTTTTAGAATGCTAAAAATGTAAGGAAGCGTAGGCTTGATGGTTTGTTAGGTAACAAAAGGATGTATAGTTTGGGGCGCTCGTTGCAAAATCAATAAAAGTAGTTTTAGGGTTCCGTAGTCGAAGAGGAACCGTTATAGTTTCGCCATGTCGTCCTTCTGTCTGTCCGTCTTATGTCCGCGGCCTAGCTCAGAGACGATTATTACGAGAAAGCCGAAATTTGGCATCATCATCAGCCATTTGACACCCACTGCAGGACATAGGTTACCTTCTTGGTTTTCATAACCATGAGGGGTTTTGCCAATTATGGCAATTACGCCACGCTTGGCAGGCGGGTTGGCGATCGCAGTATGCGGTTGGAATCTCAGGAAGACGCTGCTGGCCGTCTCCTGGTAATTGATTTCCTTAGTCGCCTTCTACGACATCCACGGAAGGAAATGGAGTGACGCTATTCTTAATGCGGCGCCACACGGAGCTTTTTTCGAAATTTGGCATAGACATACATATTAATCACGCCAACAAAACGGTACAATAAAATCTTAAAAAATAATTTCTTTTAGGGTACCCCCTCCACACCTAAATTAGATACATTTTTTTCTCGCCTTCACCATAGTGTGGGGTATTGATGGATTGGTCATTTAAAAATATCGTGGGTGTAGGAAGACCATTTTTTTATTTAGGGTTCCGCTTGCGAAATATTAAGCTTTAAAGCGCAAATTTTTGTTCGCATAGGGTCCGTCCGTCCGCCCTGTCCGTCTGTCACCAGGCTGTATCTCATAAACCGTGATAGTTGAGACAGTTGAAATTTTCACAGATTGAATACGCCTATTGATGATGCGCCTAAGCTGGTAGCTAACTACCAAAACAGAGGTCGTGGGTTCGATTCCCACTGAGGGCCGCCGTACATTTGTACAAATGGCCTCAGTCTGGGTATACTTTCATGTTTGTAACATCCTTGCCTGGTTACCTTAACACAGAGTATCCTAGTTTGGGACCAGGTCAAGTAATGGTGTTGTGTGGAGGTTATTATTATTATTTCTGTTGCCGCTATAACAACAAATTCTCAAAACAGAATACAATAAACATTTAACGGGGCTCCTATACAACAAACGTGATTTTTTTGCCGTTTTTTGCTCGATATTAATTAATCGGGTAGGCAACAGGTGGACACTTGAAGTATTCAAATGTTGTATGTCGCACTTGGCCGGTATTTCTATTTTCTCGCTAGGGCGTAAGGAAATTGTCACCTGTTCGGGTCCTGCTTGATGCAAAACACCAATCAGGCCAGTAACCTCATTTATCTTTATTTATTTGTTAAGGACTTTTGTGATAGGCCTACGTGAGCTTTTTGCAACGAAGAGCTTTTATTAAATTTTTCACAAACTTAATTTTAGAGCCGTGACTTGTCTATCAAGTGGTAACTTACCAAAAGGACTGAACAGCTGATTAATGTCATTCCTCTGCCACTCTTTCGGGAAGTTCATATGGAACACGTGGTCCCTTGCCGGCGAGGCTGCGAACAAAGTAACAATGTTAACACAATTGAATCGGTTAATTACCAAAGGGTATATAAGTCGGCATTGTTTCGATAATATGGTAATTTTGACAGATATCACAAGGCAGTACTTACGATCCTTCCCCGCCAAATTGATGAAGGGCGAGTCCTGATGCGCGGTTTTGGCCAAGAAGAGCTTGTTGAGGAACGGCTTGAGCGCGGCCGAGTTGCCGCTGACGCGCCCAGTGGCCTCGCCGCGCATGTTGGCGAGCCGGTCGTGCATGGACAGGAAGCAGAGGCCGGTGACGTAGGCGTCGTAGCCGGCCTCGTGGTGGCGGTCGTCGGTCTGCGAGTAGCCGCGCCCTTCCAGCGAGCCTGGGGAAGGCGAAAACAAACATAACGCCGCAAGTCAAGTAGTACTTCCATTGGATGTACAGAAACTGTTGATAAAAATTGTTAGATTACAATAAGGAACATTTGAACCCACCTCTCTGTGGAATTGTTATTTCAATACAATAGGTTTGAGTGGCTGCGGCCACACCGCTGTCAAAGACGTTGTGATGTGTTGGTCCCATGTCATAATCGGTATTAATCAGTATTAACTGGAGTATAAGACATAAGAATACAGCGTGTAAAATTCCATATCTATCCGAAAAGGGGAGTCCTAATTATTGTCAATACAGAGAACTTTTACTAGGTTGATAAACGAAAAACAGCAAAAAAAAATCATCCTTACTAAAATTACCATCTACGTCATTCAAATGGCTGGTAATTTTTTTTTTCACGATTTTGAAGTTTTCACCATGAGTGAAAGTTGTACGTATTGATGTGGACGAAGATGGCCGGGGACATAAAGAAGTGGCGTGCCTATGGGAACATCTATGCCCAGAAGTGGACGAATATATTTTATAATTTGTTTGTAAGCTGGTATTGCTATTTGTGTTGTTTCTTGTAGTCGTTACTTACGCTACGGTATAAGAACGTTTAGATATTAGATGCTATTAGTAACTATTTTAAAACACATATTATTATGTATTTTGGAAGAAGCCTAATACCCATAGCACAGGGAATCCTAGTTTGGGAGCCAGTAACCACTTTTTTAACCCTTTTCTAAATAAAGTTTGTTTTTTTCATTTTAATTTTCATTTTTATTTCATTTAATTGTATACGGCTAAACTTAGATACATAACCCTTTTAATGTATTTTGTTTTCTGGTGTGTACAATAAAGAGTTTCTTTATGACGTTCTATTCTATTGTGATCTAATATAACATATTAAAATCTTGTGTCGTGTTTGTTATTGAACTCCTCCGAAACGGCCTTACCGATTTTTATGAAATATGTTGTGTAATTTGGTAGGTCTGAGAATAGGCCGTAGGCTAATTAATATGGCAAAACAGCGTTTGCCGAGTCAGCTATGTTATTATAGAAATTATTTTGTCAAATATTTACCATCTATTTATCTATTTGCAATTAGGAAACTCACTAGTTTTAGGCATTTTGAAAGGAGGCTCGGCGAGTGTCGCTAGCAAGTGCGGCAGCACGCTGGAGTTCACCTTGTCTTTGAACGGCGGTAGGCTGGACATGTACTTTGTATCTAATAACCTGCGGAATAAAGGCGAAATTGTATTACCACTTTTAAACTCATTAAAGAAAATTTTTAAGTACACGAACGGCTCTTTTGTACAAATTGTATATCCAGTTTACTCAAGCAACATTCGCTTATCTATCTAGCTGTAAAGGCGGTATCTGAAAGATTCACTCGGATGAACAATGTTTACTCGAGTGATCGTCCTCTTTCATTCCTAATTCACCCATGTTCAAAATTTAACGTGGTTGTAACTGAATAAAGACAGAAATTAAGGGAAAAAAAAACCGTTTGATTACTCCTTAAGTCGCTTGCCCACCTAAAATACGTGTGGGTTCGAATAGCCGGCATACCTACAGTCATAATCCGACTTGCAGAAATCGCTACAGTCAGAGTGTTTTCGGTAGATTTTCTTGCTCGGTTAGTACTACAACTAAGTAAGTGCATGTTTTGTGTATCTGTCAGCGAAGTCATGACACACCAATAGTTAGGAGAATCGAGTACCTGGGAAACATACAATGCGCGAACTCCTTGAAGGCCTTATAGTCGTTAGGCAGAGGTTGGAAGAAGTGGCTCAGGGTATGCAGAACGTCCAACAACATATTGTGGCCTATTACTAGTTTCTCCTGAAAGCACAAGTAATTTTTGTTTTTTTTTTTTACATTTACATTAATTTTTAATGTATACTTTTGTGTCTCATCCTTTAAATATTATTGTCAATTTTGTTTTAAATTGAAACTAAGATTAATAATTATTCATCCACATGCATTTGGTAATGAATAATTTTTACTTTTCTTTATATTCTTTTTGTTACACTAATCCGTGCTGAGGATAATTTTAAAACCTATTTAGAGGCTAAGGTGGGTTACCTGGGGCTGCAAGTGATGTAAATTACTTCAGCCAGTTACAGAGAAGTTTGTAAAGAGGTTCGAAATTTCGCCGTTGCCTGCACTTGCCCATTAGGTCAGTTGGGAGAGCTCTGGCACGGTTAGCCAGAGGTCGCGGGTTCAAGTCCCGGCATGGTTGGAACTTTTAGCCTCTATATAGGTTTTTACTTTTCTTTGTTAAAGAGAATCTATTTAAAAAAATTGCAAAACCCTCCAAAATCGCTGATGTGGTAAGGCTACTAGGAGTGTAAATTCCATTCAATCCTTGACATTTGGCTCCCCAAAGGTTCTGCTAATGAAAATTTTTGGGAGATAGCAATGTTTTTTTTTTATCCAAATTTCCCGCGAAAGGAGTATCAGGTAAGTAGGCAGCAAATCAAATTAGTCTGCATCTGCCAATCTGTTAAGGCCCATTTTGAACACACACAAGGTTGTGCAGAAGTCTTTTAGCTCGACATCCAACGGGCGTAAATATCAGGAATCATTTGTGACACGTAGCAGATTTTCAATCCTTTATGATCTTCATGAATACTTTTTCATATGTGGGAGGAGAAAATGCTCTAGAAAGTTAATTTTGAGTAGTCTTACTTTTTCATAGTGAGGTTTAACCAAGACTTATTTTTTCTTATATAAGGGGAGAAGGGGTTTCAGACAGTAGTTAAAAATGTATTACGTAATAAATTCAGCCCCTACGTACTTACTGACTGACTAATCATCCTGGCCACTTTCGAGAAGCCCACAGCCTCCTCAAACTCCTCCCATTCCTTTTCTTTCTTCTGCGAGTCGCGATCTTTGCCCTCGTTTTCGGATGTTATCCTCGTCACCTTTAATATTCTGTGAAGTTAAATTAAAATGCATCAGGTAAGACTCCATCGCCCTATGATGCCAGACAAAGTATCGAGGCATATCAGTATTGTTATGGCAACTTACATATTCAAGACCAAATTCACCCAAAACAACCGGCCAAGTGCGAGTCGCACTCGCGCACGAAGGGTTCCATACCATTTATCTATACAACAGTAGATACAAAGATCGAGAAAAAACGGAAAAAAATCACGTTTGTTGTATGGGAGCCCCCCTTAAATATTTATTTTATTTTAATTTCATTATTTATTTTTGAAGCGAATATAGAACTAAATATTATGTGAATATTTCAAGCGTTCACCTGGGCCGTTATTCATAAGCAGCCTATATACGTCCCACACAGGCCTTCTCTCAGAGAGAGAGTATTTACTATTTGTTATTATAGCGACAACACAAATACATCATCTGTGAAAATTTCAACTGCCTAGCTATCACGATTCATGAGGTACAGCTAGCCAGCCAGACAGACGGACAGTGAAGTCTTAGTAATAGGGTCCCGTTTGGCAACCTTTGGGTAGAAACCCTAATGAGCTAGTCTCAGGGATGATAGCAGATAGAAACTATAACAAAGAAATATTTCTCCTCAATCTTAACTTTCTCAAACAGAGAAACTGATCATCACATGAAGCAAACAGGTTGCTGATCAAATGGCTAGTTTATGAGCAGTGCCCACAGCAATAGTGCTTTATTTGACTCATTCATCATCAGTTCAGTTTACTCTACTTCAACTCACCTATTCTTATTCTCAAGAACTTTGGTCTCAACAAAAGCCTCGTTTTTGAACCGGTTACCCAGCTCCTGGAAGAGCAACCGCCTGACAAATGCATTGCACCGGTCTATCTCCATTTCATTGGACTTCTTCTCATCTAGGAACTCCCGGACTTTTTTGCTGCAAAAATGAACCTATTTAAAGTGTTCTGATAAAACAGGAGCCATGTCAAAGCTTGTCCAGAACTGCTTGTCCAGCCACTTACAAATACACAAAAGCAATATTTCGGCACCTCAAAGGAATATGATTCCTCTAACCTTGTCACCTTTGATGCTCGTATTAAAACAAGCTTTGTTTAATTCTTAATTCTTATTCCTTGCATGATCTTATTAGTACAAGCTTTGTGTTCAGAACAAAGTTCTTTTGCCAGAAAGTAGAACTAGATTATTTCCTCACCAAATATCTTCAATGTGCTGCTTATTTTCCTCGGGCAAAGGAATTATTCCTTTATCATTGGAATAGAGCTTTTGTCTCTCTGTCAAGCTTTCTCTGAGCCGGGTCTCAGTAGGCTCAGTCATATATGATATACCTAGAAATGTATTATGAAACATGTAATTTTCTTTATCACTGCAGTTCAAAGAAATATTACGGTCTTATTTACAAAAATACGACTCCTCTGTAACACTCCTCAGAGGCAGTTTAAATAATCTATGGTATTTCCCTTTACCAGATATAAGTTAAACTAAGTCTGAGGGGTGTTTTAAGGAATCATGTTTTTATAAATAAAGACTGTAACAGTATAGCTGGGAAGTTTAGCTAGTTCATTTTATTAACTAGAAACAGACGATGGAATACAAAAACAAAAAAGAACACTGGGATTGAGGAATGTAATTTTAAAGATACTCAATTTAGTTTAAGTTAACTTAACCCTTTGACTCATCAGATTTCCACAAGTCATATGTTTCACATATTCATGAATACGCTGCTGAGAATACGGGTTAACATGCAATATCGTCGCTTAGCAAACAACACCGCTCAAGTCAAAAGACGGTTTCGACATTTGGATACAATTGGGTGCAGATTTTAAGTGCGAATCGGTCTACCTATATGATTCAAGCATTCAGACTAATCAGCGGCCGTCATTAACAAAATGGGAACACCGTAGAAACTGTTTATGAAATTAAAAAGTTATTTATCTGTTCTATAATGTAGGGAAAAACAACTTGCGCGGTGTTATTTGCTAAGCGACGATATTGCAAATAGTATTTGTATTGTTACTGAATAAATTAAATTATAATAAACAAAAGGTAAATAGAACTCAACAGTTCATTGTTTTACATAAATTAGGTTAGCATGAAACAAGTGTTGCCTAAACTAGGTTACTTTAAGGAGTAAACTTACCCTCTCTAATAACTTTGTTGAAGTCAAAACCTTGCGATGCCAAGAAATCCAAGCTGGAACTTTGGCAAAGGAAAATCTTCTCCGGACCAGGCCTTCCCCTCGGGAACACATAGAAGTTATATGAGTCATTCATGTAGTGGTGAGCCTTCTCGTCCCATCGGAATGCGCACAAGCCGAATTGGACGAGAAGAAAGTCCGTAGACCGTTTAAGAAGGGTGCAGTAGTACTGCTCGGGGGAGTCAAATATAGAAACATCTGGGCCATTTATTAGGCCAGTAAACTCAGCGTCAATGACTAAAAAGTCCGCAGCCTGTATAGAGTCTTCCACCAGGTGCAGCGTTTCTTTAAAATCTGCAAAAATCAATAAAAAGTCTGCTGTTTTCTGTGATCATCAGGTGGCCAAGGTGTTCAGAAATGTACTCACTTTTTCTGGTCACTTCCATAGCGGAAATGCTTTATCCTGTTTTTTTATCAGGGAAACATCTAATAAAGCTAAAAATGGTTAATGTTTCACTATATTTTGTGCACAATTATCGTAATACACACGTAAGAAAGAGTTCACAAACAAACACAACACAATGTGCGTCAAAATCAGTCAAATTCCGACTGACCGACAGCAAACTGACAGTTTTACTTTTTAAAATGTTGCCATGCCATGATAGCAAATTATATTTTCTACTATTTTTACCCGACTGCGAGAGTAAAGGAGGGTTATCTTTTTCGTGCGTGTGTAAGTTTCTTTATGACCCTGCAGAAACTATGGCTGGCCCATTTTTGGCAAACGAAACGTCAAATGAAAGATGTTAAGAACGCCAGTGTCATAGATTGTTAGTAAAATAACTTAGATTAGGTATATAACTTCCACACAATACAATCACTTGTTCTGGTCCCAAACTAGATAACCAGGCAAGGACATAACAAACATGGAAATATACCCAGACTGAGGACATTTAATTTTGTACAAATGTATGGCGGCCCCAGTGGGAGGTAAATCCACGACCTCCAGCATGATACCGCTAGACCAACGAGTCAATCTTATTAGGACAGTCTTTTAAAAATGGCCACATTTAAAAGACTTTTCAGCTAAAAAACGCTAACTGTGAAGGAAAACAGCGCGAGGAAACCGATGAGGTGTTCACACACTTCAATGCTTGAAATTGCCAATCCGCAGTGGGCACGCGTGGTAATTAAGCTCATACTCTCTCTTTCAGAGAGAAGCCCTGTGCCTGTGCAGAAATCAGAAATCAATAATTTATTTCAACGTAAAGAATTTACATTCTGTTTGCTGAATGTCAATGTACTATGTTACTATGTTAGCCGCTGCCTTCAGGCCGTATTTGTAGTGGAGAAAAAGGCAGCGGGAAAAAAAACTCCACTCTGACCATCTTTTCTCAAATCATCTTAAACTTATACATCAAAGCCTATATGATATGATTCCGTGATAGCCACTAATAACTTTAAAAGCCAAAATAACACTTCTTACAAAAGTAGGAAAAACAGTAATGCTGCGGCCAGACACACGAACAGCACCCGTTCACGAGCATAACGCAGGGGTCAGCCATCACCAGTCTCAACTATTTTAGAGGGAGATAGGTGACCCGGCCACCACGCCACCATTCGAATGACCTTTAGCAAACCTGCAGATTGAGTTCTTGTCAGCTATAAAATGTGTGCTATAGTTATTAATGTGCAATCACGTCGTCAGTACACGTTTTTAAAACAAAATAAATTATGCCCTGCCGTGTGACGTATTATCAATGGCCTTTACATCTATTGCAGATGATTTATACAGCTTTTTTGAGCATTTACGCTCGTGACTAAAAGTCCTATTCGAGAGAGGACTCCCCGTCCGTATACTCGGCATGCGTAGGCGGCAGGCCCCTGCTGGTCGGAATTTAAGGCCTGTGCTACTCAACAACTCATGTTACAGTAGTAGTAAAAGAAATTGATAGAGTTTGAGTAATAATAGTAGTTACTCTTTAATTTCTTGTCAAACTATACCAGACAATTGTCATTTTATTGAAAAATATTACACTATTTCATTACGGTTTAACACAAATAAAGAACTCAATTATTCAATAAAATAAATAAACACCTGCCAAAAGGCAAATTATCGTCTTTGGAAATGTTTACACATCGGCTATCTTCAACGTTTCGATATGACTAGAAAGTCGTTCATAAGCAGTTTTGTTTCTGTAAAGATGTATGTTTGTCTTCACTTTCTTCTCCAAGACTTTTGGATCGACATCGCTCAACAATAAAAGCGCATCTGGAAAACAAAATACATTTTAATAACTGGTAACATATTATGGTTGCGATAAAATCCTCTACACGATGAAAAATGTCGAATTCGGAACGGCATCTGTATTACGCGCATCAAATCCTAAACTATTCCAATTTTCCAATGGTCTAGTAGTCAAATTCCATACTAGGTAATTGCTATCACAAACGTCGGGGTGCTGACAGGGTTTGGTGCGCGTAATTAAGCCTCTTCTATTTATTTATTTATTATTGCAAGAAAAATAATTACATTACAGTTAAAATAGAGTTCAAACTCCCTCACCAAGCATCTCTTTCCGGAACGACTCCTCAACGTCATCCAGGTGTACCAACATGGCGCTGTAGAGGGCATCAATGTGGGCGCCAAAAACGGTTGTGTCGTACGGTTGCGGGCGGTTGGAGAAGAGAGTGCACAGGGTCTGCACTGCAAAGGAGCGGACCTTGTCGCTACTGTCATCCAGGCGTTTCAGGACCACTGCAAAATATACTTACATTATTTCGAAAAGGGAATGTTCAAAACATTTAAGACTGTTTTACGTTGAGCATGCTGTCTCGCTCGCACAATTTAACATTTTTTTTTATATTGTAATAATATGAGTAAACTTTTAATAAATGTGGCCTCAGACCAAACCAAGCCCTCGAGGTTTGATGCATAATTATGGACGTTTAAAATATATTTTTGTTTTTCTCTATGTAGTTTTTAATAAAGATAAGTTGTTTCCAAAATTATTAATTTTGGAATCAAATTTTCTCAATCAATCAGTTAAAACATAGTACAGGCTAAGAAAAGTATGCCTTGAATGTTTGCAATTTTATTGCCTATTAAACCCTCAGACCACATTTATCAAAAGTATACTCATTATATTACAATCACTGAAAATATTACATTGTGAGAGCGAAACAGCATGCTCTAAGTAAGAACAGTCACATTCTTTTTTGCTTTCTCTTCGTCACGTTCTCTGTCTTCTTTCACTTCGGGGGAAGAGATAGAGAGAGAAAGTGAGTTCTCCCGCTTTCTTTTCCCCTACCTTTCTCTATTTCTTTGTCAAACATATATTCTCTCTCTCTCTCACACACACACACACACACACACACACACACACACACACACACACACGCACGCACGCACGCACGCACGCACGCACGCACGTACGCACGCACGCATGCACGCACGCACGCACGCACGCACGCACGCACGCACGCACGCACGCACACACAAACAAACACGTTCTTTCTCCAACTTTCTTTCACTTTCTTGCTCACTCTCTTTCTGACTCTCTATTCTTTATCTCTCGCTTCTGCTCTTATTTTACCTCTCTCCTTCTCTCTCTCTCTCATAATTTCTCTCTCGCTCTCTTTCTCGACATTTTTCTTCCAGTTTTAGCGGAGAACTCTACGCTCATTCACATACCAAAGTATAGCTTATGCAAGATGGCGGCGGTGAAGCAGTCCCGTTGCTTGGCAACGGCGGTGAGGTAGCAGATGGCTCGCAGCGAGTGCTGACGGGTTAGCGCCGAGTTGTCGTCTACTAGCCCGACGAGTAGCGGGACTATTTGTTCGAGGAACGGCTCCAGAACCTCCTTGGTTGGGAATAGGTTTACCTCCTTGAAAAGAGAAAAATAGTACCTACATTACTGCAGCAGCCGGCAAAAGAGGCATTGATGGACGAACGTGTGAATGTGAGCCGAGGCGAGCCGTAAGTCCATCAATGCCTAGTTGTGGCCAAGCACAATAATGCGCTGAAATTAAAACTAAGTAGTACCAAAAAAAAGGTACTGTAGGCAGAACTTATTACTTTTCAAAATCAATGACGAACCACGAATAATTATTACTCCCGCGTTAGTGTTCACATGTTTTTTTTTCAATAAACTTTCTATTTGCAAGCAAGTTCGAAATTTAAATAAAACCTTTGATAAGTTACCTCCTTGGTTGTCACGTTTCGGAGTAAAAGATCGATCCATTCTTATAATAGGGGTTAAAGTATGAAATTGCCGTTTTATTGCAATAGGTTCTTTGAATTGACATAGAATCTTCATGGTTTGAGGTTTTCGAATGAAACTTTTTTCAAATGGTTTCTATGATGTTCTTTTTTTAAAAAATGTGAAACATTTGAATATCGACTTTCAATTGATTTTGTTATTCAATTTAGACAAGAAAGATGGATACTGCGAAAATTTGAGTGATTTTTTAATACGAGTTCCGACGCGGAACTAACGCGGCAGAAACAGCCCGCAATATCAATGCTGCGTTTGGAGAGGGGTCTCCGTTTGAAGAACCTATTGCAATAAAACGGCAATTTCATACTTTAACCCCTAATATTACACGATTATATGACTTTACTATGTAATTAATTTGGCTGCTAAAACACGACAGATTGGATTTTTCATACAACTTTTGCCGGCCGCTACTCGCATGTATTTGGCCAGTACAGCAATTTCTATTTATCTCAAGAAGGTTGACAAAATAATGCTCAAATTTCCAAGCATGTTTCAGAAAAATATATTATTGGACATTATTTTGTATACCAATATCCTTGTTTGGGAATAGGTTTAACTCCTTGAAAAGAATAAAATAATTGGTCTGTATTTTGTACACCAACCAACATGATACTGGCCTTATTATTAGTGTTGAAACCAACTCATATGTCTTTATATTTTTACCCACAACAATGGTACACTGACAGATAGCTGGAGCTGAGCGTTGCCTTTAATCAAGTGCCTCATGATAATTTTCCATCCCAGTAAAGAATGACAACTCGCTCGCGTATCTTTAGCGAACACGTGTCCCCGAAAATGTAGATTTTACAACAAATTGTCTGCCATTCTAGCCCCGTAAGTCCTGACCTTGAAAATAACAATTGAAAACCGTTGTTACTTTCAAGGTCATGACTTAGGAGGCTAGTCCAATAAAGTCATATATATCCTGTAACTTATACTTGAATGCGGTGCCCTTCTTAGCGCGGGGGGCGTTCCTACCCCAGAATGTCTAGTAGCCACATCGGGATGTTGCATTACTGCAAACATTCTTTAGCATTCGATGTTATAGATCTTCCTGGAACCCCTGGAATATAACCCTAGATACGCCAATGCATACTCATCTCCGACTCAACAGGCCTACAAGGCAGAGCAATGATGTCGACGAAGAGGTGTCTCTGAAAGCCCTCACCAGAACACCATCTCATTTACATTTTATTTATTTTTGTGTAGCCATGATTGTGTCCCACTGCTGGGCAAAAGCCTCCCCTCCCTTTAGACTTCTATTCCTCCTTACCCTCGGCCGAATCTTGTCACCCAGGTAAATATTTGGTCAAGTCGTCACACCATCATCTCCGCCTCATTTTCAGTTTACATTACGTCTACGTTTTTCCTACTTTAAATAAATAAATAACTTCTACACACCATCACTTACCTACCTGGGTCCCAAACTAGGATAACCTGTGCTATAGTAACCAGGCAAGGACATCACAAACATGGAAATATAGCCAGACTGAGGACTGACTGAGTTTAATTAAAATATCACTTACCTGTGGCTTGACTCCATCAGCACCTTCATCCTTCATCACCATTCCCATCTCCGGCTCTTCAGGCTTCTCCTGCAAGGTGGAGCAGAGGCAAGCGACCGCGGCTGTGCGGATCGCCTCGGCTGTGCGACCGGCAGTCCATACCAGATTCGGGACTATCACCTCTATAGGGGAGGTTTTTGAGGTAAGTTTAGAATGACAGTTTTGTCTGTGAGTCGGGATCTAGGCTCTAAGAAAGAAGAGTGGAAATTAGCTTGAAAAGCATTTTTACGGGCAGGATTGTGGTAAAGAAAAATATTGGACAAAGGATGAAACTTTGAGTGTTGAATGTACTTAGACTATGCAGCTTCTCAAAAAGCGATGTTAAGAAAGGTAAGATTAAGATACTTTCTAGTCAATACTGTAAAGTCTGGTAAAACCTTTTATGCCCCTATACTTTTTCTAGTACAAACTTGGTCCAAGCTGGTCCCGTGTCGAACTTTGTCGGTGTTTGCCGTGGACGCTTGAAACGCCTTATTATTTTTTGTGTAGACTAGAATCTCTTAGCCACTGAATTTGTCACTGAGTCTTTAGCTTTGCGCTCAATCCAAGAACGTTTTACCATCCTTGGCTCAATCCCACTGACGCCCTTCTTTAATCTTAAGTCTTAAGATTACGTTACCTTCAATAATAATTTTCAAAAAAGCTTCCAAGCGCTCGGCCTCGCACTTGGCGAAGTTGGTCTGTCGACGCAGCAGTACTGTGGACAGGGTTGTAAACATCTTCAGCTTGACTTCCGGGTCCACCTTTGGCGTCGCTAGGCATTCCTTGAGGAGCGGCGCTATGAGGTGCAGTTGGGGTCCCATTGCTGACCCTGGGGGCAAGGTGTGCGGGGCGTGGGCATTTAGGGGCGGTGCATGAAACTTTGTGAGATTAAAAAAAGAATCGCAAATGATGGTAAACCTAAAGACGGCTGGTGAACTCAAGGAGTTTTAGAACTATTTTGAAGGCAAAATAGATCTACCAATTTATTATCTCTGAAATTGGACTTGGTGGAGACGCCACTTAGCAACGTTGCGTATTTTGTATATAGGTACAATACTTAATTCCTCTTCTGTCAACTGTGCAAACAATGTAACATAATTAAACGACTGTATACGACGCAGTCTAGCGATCTAGCTTGGACGGCGCGTCAGATGCACGAAGGACGAATAAATATCTTACAGAGATAAGCTCGCCTTTGTACGTGTTATTTCTTATGTAATGACCTATTCAATGATTCGTGTGCAATAAAGTATAATTTAAGGCGTAGGATACGTGTTTCTAAGCACACAAATTCAAGCGGCGATCGCACGTGGCGTCGTGTACATCGTGTACGTAGCATCAGTGTGGCGATTGACGTTACCGAGCGATTGTGATTTTCACAATGATTTTCACAATCGCTATAGTTGTCAAGCAAGTCTACAGCAGATCGGCTGTCCCACACAGAAAGGGATATTTTTGTTTCAGCATCGAGATATTTCCAGTATTGGTTACTAGTTGGTTCCAGTTACGAATAGTGGTAATATCTCGGTTTCGAAAAAAAATTTCCCTTACTGTGTTGATTTTTGGGATAGCCGAGATTTCGCCACTAACATTGCATAGCCACGTAGAGACCTTCCAAAACCCAACGCACATAACTATGTGCGTAACATGTAACTACCTGCATGAGTCAGCACACACTCGAGCAGGCAGCGGTCAGGTGAGAGAAGGGTCCAGGTGAGTGCGTCGCTGGTTATGGCGGTCAGCGTGTGGCGAACATGCTTCTCGTAAAGACTACCCAGGGAACGGCCAGTCTTCTCGGCGTAGCGGATCTTGTCTAAGTTAGCTGCGAAGGGAACTAAACGGTTAGGATTTTTGGTTTTCTGAAATTGTCATGAGTATTCTCGAGTTGGTGCTGTTTTATTGAGATGGCAAATGTTCTTAAAAGCTTATCCTTCTATTGAGTATTTGGCTAATGTCGAATCGTCGAGCTTTTCTTACCCTTTATAGGACGTTGACTTTCTAATTGAGATACCGTGAAGGAACGCCAAAATCTCGTTCAAACGAACATAACACAACTTCCACACGACACAATAAGTAGTCATGATCCCTGACAAGGATACCATGTAATGTAGTAACTAGAAAAAGACATCACAAACATGTAAAAACACCCAAACTGGGGCAGTTACTACAAACACAGAATTTTAAGTAGGTCAATCATAGTACAGGGCGCCCCAGAATACATGAGAATCCAACCCTGGAATTTTGGAATGGTAATCAAAGTTACTGCTAGACCAATGAGGCAGTCACCAATAAAGCGGATATAGTTCTTCCGCAATTACTTGACTGGGTGAGGCGAGTTTCAGACCCGTCCCCCTGCTGGACATAGGCCCCCAACTAATCTATTGTTACTGCTTTAAGTACCGGTATTTCAGAATTATTGTAGCAAGCTCCCTTCACACGGATGTGGTGTGATAATCAGCTTCGCCCACAGACGACATACGAAACAAGGTCAAACCGTCAACTTACAAAGAGCCATGAACTGGATCGTGTTATCGAAGGGCATGGCGTAGACGGTAAAGGTGATCGTGAAGAGCTGCTCGAAGACGGGCTTGCACTCTTCGCCGCAAAGGTCTACCAGCGCCTCCACAACGCGCATGAGGTTCGTTTGGTACTTCGGCTGAAAGTACGAGGCAAGTTTGCAGCAAAGGCGATACCCTAGCGAAAATCAGCGCTTTACAGGCTGAGCGTCAGTCCTTCTATTCTACTCTTCTTCTGGTTTCCAATAAGTTTATAAGTACCTATAAGTGCGAAATTTCTTTGCTTTTGGCAATAACAATAAAAATTTATTCATTTATTCACTCGTCCCTTGAAAAAACAATACATTGCATTATTTTTTTAAATTGACGGGTTTCTACCTGGTTATGGAGATTAACTATCTCTATCAGAGAACCTTTTATCTCTATCCAATCTGTAGTATTGACGAAGGTAGCTAGGAAAATTTTAGCGCCACCGTAAATTGTAGCCAATCAGAAAGTACAAGAAAAGAAGATGGCGGTTCAATCAGTTTTGGTGGGAATTTCTGTTGCACGGAAATAGAATAGTAAAACAGAAAACTGTTAAATAATATGGTGATCCACTTCAGATTGTTGACGTTCGTGTATTTTGTGTGTGTACCTTCGTGTTTACTTTATATTTCTGTGGCAATTTAAATAAATGTCTTCTTTCTTTCTTTCTTCAGTTGCCATTGGATAGTTGTATAAGGATTTTTCTAAGCCGCGTCTCAGTATTGCATTCAGTGTAATAATCCGATCCAACTAGAGCAAATGGTATTTTCTCTCAAATTGAACAGTTTATTAATGTTACAAAAAACCGGGCGTGTGTTGCAACAGTCCTAAAGAAAATCTCCGAGAAGTTTCCAAACAAGACTACCTCTTTAGCAAACTTACCTTCCTAGTCTGACAGTAATCAGGGTCAGATAACTCCTTACACATCTCCTCCATGACCTTCCCTTTGATCTGTTCAGGGCGAGAACCCTTGAGGACGTTAGTCAGCACAAACAGGCCTCCCCACGAGTCCATCTCCGTCTCCAGCAGAGGCCACCAGGTCTCCGGCGTTATAAAGTAACCGAGGAGCTCCGACGCACGTTTTATCTGGGAACAAATTTAACGAAAAAAATAGAGCTATTTGAAGAGACAGAAAGATACTTACTAAGTATTAATTACTTAGTGAAATTGTCAATTCAGAAACCGGCGGAAAGTTACATTTTCTATTAACCTCGGCAAGGTTCCATGAAATTCCACACTTCTGATCGTGCGCGGTTTAGTTTATTATTTGTTCTAATAGGAACTAGGAAGCATCACCATCGTATTCATATTCATATTTCAAGAGTCGGACTCTGGTGGGTGCAGCATTCTCCATGTACTCTTTCACAGCCTGGTACGTCATGACATCCACCTTCCGTTTAATTTGATTTAAATGCCAACAGATAGCGCTCAAAGCCAGTTAGCGAGCGTTACGATCAGCATGGAAAGAAAAATTTCGCTTAGTTGGTCACTGTGACAATGTTAGTTGAATTTTAAAGGTACTGGGTAACTATTTTCCTGTAGCTCGCACAATATTGCCATCTAAATTGTATGAGCGAGAGGCAAATAGTTAGATAGATAGAAAGAATATTCGTTATTGTGCGTACACCAGGAATTACAGACCCCCAGTTTCTCGTACACTAACACGCTGTTAATCTACTGTTAACAGCTGTCAATTGACCAAAGTGCATACAAAAAAAAAACCATTGACAGCTGTTAACAGTACATTATCACCCTGTTAGTGTACGAGAAACCGGGGGATAGAGAATTAAACAATAATATAGTGCAGTATTCAGTTTCTTTCTTAAATGAACCTTACTATAAGAGCGCGGTATCCGAACCCGCATACCGATGCTAGGTATGCAACTCCGAATCCCGTTTCGGCCTGGATTTTTTTTTTGTGATTTTTGTTTGGTCATAAAATATTTTTTCTACACTATCCTCTACCTCTCTTTACTTCCATGATGTTTTTATACAGTTTTCGTAAGTGTCCCAAGCTTCATTTGTTTACATTCGAAGCATAGAAAGCAGTCCGCAGAATTAGAAGCTTATGTGTAACTCCTCGCTCACCTCAACAATAACCCGTTGATCGTCATCGCTAGCGCCCCGGTGCAGTATGCGGACAATGATGGTCGCATGCTGAGTGGACCCCTCCTCGGCACAGAGTATTAGCCAGCAGAGCAGTTGGGACACGCGGAGGCGGCAGTCTGCCTGCCAGCCATCCATTTCTGGTCGATGGGAATGAGAGAGAGAGTGAAATGTTTGAGTAGGTATACACAGTGGCGTAACTATACCATCTGAGGCCCGTGGCAAATTCATTGGATGGGGCACTAGTTTTAGTACATATGGCCCAACTTTAATTGATTTGAAGTACTCATCATCATCATCATCAGCCATTTGTCGCCCACTGCAGGACATAGGCCTCCATCATGGTTTTTAACCATCTCAGGAAGACGCTGCTGCCCGTCTCCTGGTTGATTTCCTTAGCCGCCTTCTACGACATCCACGGAAGGAAATGGAGTGACGCTATTCTTAATCCCGCGCCACATGGCAGTACTCATATATAAACATCATAATTGTTACAATTTTTTGTCAAAAATGTTAAGTTACTTCTGAGCTCGCGGCCTCATAGTTCGGGAGCCTCCTCATGTCGGGGGCCAGTGGCATTTTGCCAGCTCTGCCACCCTATAGTTACGCATACAGCAACGCCCGTAGCCCCGGCTGCCCGAGTGATCTTAAACGATCACGAAGGTTAAGCAACACAGGGCGCGTTCAGTGCATGGATGGGTCGCCGTCTATGCCTAACACTAGTGGCATTTTTCCGAGCGGTTCCGTGCTTCGCAAGGCACGTTAAGCTGTTGGTGCCGGCTGCCGTCGATAGATGGCAGTCGTTAAGCCAAGTCGGAGGCCTTAGGGCGGCTTGACAACTTCTGACAGTAGACGAGCCAATAGTCTACAAGCCTCCACCAATCCGGACTTGGCCCCCGTGGTAGAGTATGGCCTATACCTTCCTCAGGGAAGAGACCCGTGCCCCTCGGTGGGGACATAATGGGTTGATGATGATGAAAGCAACGTTAATTTTTATGCAAGGTGCAAGGAGCGTTGTAGCCACTCAGAAATTCAGTGAAGGGGTCGATCATTCTAGGCCACTTGGGAAAGGAAGCCAAAATCCGAAAAGCTCTCGCAAGCAACTAATATTTTATTGGTTTACTGCCACTCATATACAGCATGCTTTAGTCTGGAACATGTTTATTTTTTACTAGCTGTGCCCGCGACTCCGTTCGCGTACATTTCGATTTTTACGAAGCATTTGTATGGGGGCCACGTCTTATCATAACTGGAGCTAGAATTTAAATAGCCTATCCTGTGTCCCAGATGTCTATATGTTTTTATACCAAATTTCATCAAATTCGGATAATTGGTTTAAGAGTTATGGAGGAACATACATACATACACACATACAGAAAAAAATTCTAAAAATCGTGAAATTAGTTTCAGCATCATATATTGAGCCTATAAACACAATATCTCTGAAAACAAACTAACTTACTCCATGACCGACCCTTACAGATTTATTATTAGTATAGATAGATTATTATTATTATTATATTATTATTATTATTATTATTATTATTATTATTATTATTATTATTATTATTATTATTATTATTATTATTATTATTATTATTATTATTATTATTATTATTATTATTATTATTATTATTATTATTATTATTATTATTATTATTATTATTATTATTATTATTATTATTATTATTATTATTATTATTATTATTATTATTATTATTATTATTATTATTATTATTATTATTATATTATTATATTATATTATTATTATTATTATATATTATATTATTATTAGTATAGATAGATATAGATAGAAGATAAGATAGATTAACTGAAACAGGATCTTGTTTATTCAATCTTGTTGTGCCTTGCTAATAAACTTGTACAAAGACTCCTAAACTGGTACAATTACTAATTTGTTGGTCAATATCACAAGTGGGATCGTGGAGTGAGTGATATTAGTTCTTTACCTTTAGCTATTGCCGGCACAATCTTGCCAATGTTTCGCTGCACCAAACTCCTGCAGCCCATGTTTGGACGTTTCACTGAAAAAATATGATTTACAGAAATTATTTTCTTTTGCTTTATTCTTTAGGTAAGTAGGTACTGGTCTTTAGTAAATACTAGATATACCACAAAGCAGACCATTGAGGCTGACGAGTTACCGTGGATGTGACCAGACCAATCTAACTGTTAGCATCATCATTAGACTCTAACTTCCTAACGGTTCACCACTGACATTATTCATGGGGTCAGGTAAACAGAAATTCTTTAATTACCATCGGGATAATGCGTCGGTATATCGGTAAGGAAGTCGGCCTTCTTCTTGAGATCCTCCTCGTTTTCCTCCATAAACTGGAGGCCGATGTCGTCCCAGAGCTTCGTTGCCGTCTCTCGGATGTCCGCCATTACGTCGCTGAGACTGGAATTACAAATCAGCCGTACGATGGCACGAGTCACGCGTTTTATGGCGCTAAAATTTGATGAGAAATGAGAATCGCTCGTAGCCCCGGCTGCCTGAGTGATCTTAAACGATCACGAAGGTTAAGCAACACTGGGCGCGTTCAGTGCATGGATGGGTCGCCGTCTATGCCTAACGCTAGTGGCATTTTTCCGAGCGGTTCCGTGCCAAGTCAGAGGCCTTAGGGCGGCTTGACAACTTCTGACAGTAGACGAGCCACTAGTCTACAAGCCTCCACCAATCCGGACTTGGCCCCCGTGGTGGAGTATGGCCTATACCTTCCTCATTGAAGAGACCCGTGCCCCTCGGTGGGGACATAATGGGTTGATGATGATGATACTGGAAGGTCCCGACTTGTGACATGTGTAAAACGCGCGTCTAGCGTTGTTGTACTACTCACGCAGGTGGAATCTGTTGAACTACTACAAACTATTTTATTAGTACATATTTGTTATGTATTTGAAGATTTTGAATAGCAATGGTGTGGAGTAAACTACTTAGGTTCAATCGACACGATCTTCACACGATGTACTCC
Source organism: Yponomeuta evonymella (assembly GCA_963969515.1). NCBI lineage: Eukaryota > Metazoa > Arthropoda > Insecta > Lepidoptera > Yponomeutidae > Yponomeuta > Yponomeuta evonymella. Next base: position 16,502,979 of record OZ018354.1, on the reverse strand, counting down.
TTTCTTGTCCCTGACGGATAATTGTACCTACCTACACTATAAATAAAGAACGGCACTAAAAACTTATAAAAATAACTTTATCTGCCCTTATATTTATGCCCTAATTTTTGTACCATCCGGCAGGGAAGGAGAACCAACCTTGTAAGCAGGAGTGGTATCATTCTGTGCCAGAAGGAGTACCGGTCTCGGTAGTTGAGCATCCAGTTGCCCACTTCCAGAGTCACCTGCAGGCGGACGGGGCTGTTCTCGTCGAACAACTTCTCGGCCATGGGCGTGATGGACAGCTCGAAGCATTTGCCGTTGCCCGCGTTTACTATCGCGCCTGGGAAACGTGAGACTTCATGAAGCTGTACCATTCGCTGAAACTGGAAGCTTTGAAAACAGGAAATGCAAGGAAATCAATTGCAGCATCGAAAACGCCTAAGCGTGTTACTGGTCCAGATCCGATCCTTCATAGACAGTAGCACTTCCAGGCGTTTTAAAAAGGAAACCTCCTCTTTTGTTGAAACCGAAACTTGTCAGCATGTTTATCCTGCTTGTTGTACTCTACGCCTGCCAGACTTAGACACTGACTAAAGAACAGAAGCCCAGGCTCAAAGTTTACCAGCGAGCAATGGAGCGTAGCATGTTAGGTGTCCGATTCGAAGTACCGACTACATCCGAAACACCATGATACTCTCAAAAACCCGTGTATCCTGTTGTAGTTACAGATGGCGAGATTGAAGTGGAGCTGGGAAGACTATGTCAGCCGACTGCACCTGACCTGGCGAGATGGGCGCGACTCGACACGGAGAGTGCCTCCAGGCGGACATCTTAGACGGGGTAGGCCAAGAAGGCCAGTGCGTGCCAAGGTGGTTTGAGGCAGCCCAGGACATAAAGTTCTGGCCCAAATTGGGGAGTCCTTTGCCGTTAGACACAAAAGAGGCTACATAAAAGAAAGGTGTTGGAGTTACTGGTTCACCTAAAGGTTATTAAAACTTGCTTTTCAAAACTCAAGAAATTTCAAGAAACTTCTCAATTAATGATATCCAGTGGAACCAACTCCAGTAATGTAGAAGTATGGTAATGAAGCATAGTTTTTATGTAATAAAAAAGAAAATTCCTACTTAGGATTAGCGGTGTCTTTCACAGAATAGGAAGCTTACCAATAGCCTTTATAGATGCCACTCGAACCCTGAAGTGTTGATGCGAGAAGTTGGTCAAAACTGGCTTCACATAGCTCTCACATTGAAAGTGGAAATCACGGGGCAGAATCTTTGTTAGCAACATAATACACTCGCAGGCTTCCAGCTTCACCTTCGGATAAGGATCTGTAACTGTCTTGGTCAGGATACTTGTAAAATCATTGATAAAAGGACTGAGTAGATGTGTAACTTTGTACTTCTCCAATATTTTGTGTACAAGTTCAATCAGAACCAACCGAATCTCCTCGGATTCTTCGATAATTTCAGGGCAGCCGACACGGCGAACAATAACAGGCAGTATGTAAGTTAAATAGTAGTCATTCAAAGGCAAACGTTCGATGAAGTTTGAAATAATCAAGGCAGCGGCGTTTCTACAGGCTTCCGATGAGTCGGAGAAGCTTTTTAAAATGTAGGGATAGATCTCAGGGAATATCAAGGTGAGATCACATGATTGGTTCTCAAGATTCTCGAATATTTCATCGTTGATCTTCGATAGCGCTTGTTTTCGGGCCATTTTCGACTCGCTTTGAAGACTCGTTATGTATTGGTCCAAAACACCTTTCGGATTTTCCTCCAGCTTCGACATTGTGCCACAGAGATCTGCTTTATTCAGGACCTTTGCAAAAATTTTGTTTTATTGATAAAACTGCTAAAGATTAAATTCAATTCAATTCTGCTTTATAAGATCACAAAACTTTTATTGATAAACAAAGTTGCAGTTTCTATGGCAACTCAAGACATTTTACTTTTTAATATTTTTATGGGGACCCTAAAATGTTGCATGTTTTTGCTGCCTGCCGTATTTTCTATTTCTGTTGATTTTGAAACACAGCTTATTAGGACAACCATAGACAACACGTAGTATAGAGTAAGAATAGATTTTAAGTCTATGGTTGTTTCGTGCACCAATCACATTTGGCCAAGTAAATGTCCTGTCAACGTTGTCATTTTGTCAGCGAGAAGCTTCCGTGGGCCGTCTGTGGGCCGCAGTTTTTCGTCACATTTTGAGCTACAACTACAAGTGTTGAATTTAATTTTGTACAATTGGTACGTAGTAACAGACACAAAATGTACAAACTTGGGATGTTTCATTTATTAGTCCTAGCCGTCGTGTTTCTGCAAGGCACCGCCGGTCTTCGAGAAGGCGATTGCGAGGTTTGCGTGAAAACTGTAGAAAAATTCGCAGCCACGTTATCAGATGACGTGAAGAAAGACCCCAAGCTTATCGAGGCGGAGTTCAAGAAGTTCTGTAAAGTTTCCAAGAACAAGGAGAACAGGTTCTGTTATTATTTGGGCGGTCTCGAAGAGTCCGCGACCGGCATACTGGGAGAGCTCTCAAAGCCCCTGAGTTGGTCGATGCCAGCTGACAAGATCTGTGAGAAGCTGAGGAAGAAGGACGCTCAGATTTGCGACCTACGGTTCGACAAGCAGATAGATCTGAAGAATGTCGACTTGAAGAAGCTAAAAGTGCGTGATCTGAAGAAGATATTGAACGACTGGGACGAAACCTGCGATGGTTGCATCGAAAAGACAGACTTCATCAAGAGGATAGAAGAGCTAAAGCCCCAATACATGGGGAAATCTGACTTGTAGAATAATACCATTGTCTAGGTGAGTAAAAGTTGCCACCTCCCACTAAAAATAACCTACATTTGGAGTAACTGTACTGGGACAGTTACAGTTGGAAAGGTTATGATATTGATCAAACTACACTTAATAATTCATTCTACTTAATCTGTGGATGTGTGTTTTATCTGACATTCTCGGTCCTGGATATTCTTTCCCTGGTTATAAATAAAGTGTAATATTGATCAGAATGCACAAAATATAAATGCTTGTTCTGGATGTAGGTAATTATTTTATCTCTCATTCTCAGTGCCAGATCCACATTCCTTTGATGTAAACAAACTGATGTGGGAATTGAAATTATGTAAACAAAATTATGCCAGTGTAATTTTGCTGTACCTACACCAGGAACCACATTCATTATTATTGTTTTTTAAGACTTCAATTTCTTTATTTTTACTAAATTGTTAGATCAATTCCTTTTCAATTCTAAAAAATATGTCCCACACTAATTTTTTTAGTCCTTTTATCATGTCAGAAAACTGAGCTACCCTGGATCTCATAGTGTGACTTAGCAATTACTCAAAAGTTATTTTCCTTGTTTCAGCATAATTTGTTATCAAGAAGTATGTGACATCATGTCACACACTTGGTCGGCACTGGCCATTGAAGCAACATCTACAAATGAAACATCTTGGAGATCCCCAAGTGATCAATGAACTCAAATGATCAGTGAATCAATTGCATTTTGTATAAGAGAAGTGTCTGCCTGCATAATGCGTGTGCGAGTGTAGTACCTACATGGGTTAATAAATTATTGAATGTATTTAAGAAAACTATTTTTTTATCATGAAATTGTTTTTTTTTTTGGTACTTCAAATTACACCAAAAATTATGTCTCCATGCCCCTGTCCCTATGACAGTCCTTAAGTTTTTAACTTAACATATAGATAACAGCCATAGGATGCAGTGAAGCTTCCACTCACAACACTTAAAACATACAATAGAACAAAAACATTTCACTTGTACAATAATACAATTAATACATGATGGTCTTTTGGTGATTGGTCGGCATTATAGCTTGAAATGCTTTTAGTTCTTCGATCTCTCAATATCCAGCAAAGTGATCATCAAGCTTCTATAGCTGTTACGAAAATAAATATTGATTGGAACCCCTGGTTACAGAAACATTTGCATAGCTACTTCAAATAAAATAAAAACTGACACTAATAATTTATTGCAATAACCATATACATGATCTAGGATGGAACAAAATAGATTTACAGGCAGCTCCTATTTGTTTTTGAATACATAATACAGCAGCAGCAATAGTTGGGTGTAAATCTATCTTATAGTTTTGAACCTTGAATGTGGGCCTTAGTGGTACTTGTAGTTCCTGTGGTGCTCTGAAATCATAGAAAAATATAACTATTATACTAGCTCTAGATTTGTACAGCTAAAGGAGTGTGTTTCCCGTTGGTACGATTGGTCGACCTTGTCAAGTCGATCCAGCGGTACTTTTTTCCCTGTTCGCCATACTGATCTAACATTTGGGAAATTGTGTTCCCATTAGATCGATTCTAATTAAAAAGTGTACTGTCATTTGCAAAACAGTTTTATTGCAACCTAATTAACTTACTCTGATAGTCACTGAACTTTCGTGTTTACAATGAGTACACATCCAAATTTCCGTCCTGTTTTTTTATGCTTTGTTTTTGGTATATAAGAATAATTATACCCCCTTTTCTATTAATATAATTCCATATTTATGCACTGAGACAGGAAAATTTCTATATCATTGTCAATGTCATCTAGACAATAAATATAATTTATCTAATGACAGTATCAATAAGAATATGTAGGAGGTTGTAATCACACAACCAGTTCTAAGCATGACTGTACAAAAATAAAAGGTGGACGTTGGCTAAATGGGAAAAACATTCACATTGGGCCGATTGATCGGTTGACCGATTGGATGAACGGGAAACACCCCTGAAGAAGTGGTTTCTTTCATATGTTAGCTTTACATTCATACTACATAGCTGTACCTGTCACTTTCACTAGAATTCAGTGAAAATTCCTTGACTGATTCTCATATGAATTAATCTCCTTAGCAAGTTTTACCAAAATCCTATTTGGTTTAGAAGGTTAAGAAACAGGTAAGAGTTACTTTCTTAGTAACTACTGATTACAAAAGGGTAAATTTAGAAATTCTGAGAGACATCATTCACAAATCGAAATGGATATTTTTAAACTTACTCAGCTTTCCGTAGTTTATGACATAGAAGAAGGTCATGGATCCAACCAGCAGCTGGAAGAACGGGGCAATGCCGACCCGCTTCGGCTGCATGTACTTATGCTGCCAACTCCACCAGGCTGTATATAAAAAAGAAGGTAAGGTACCTAATAAAGCGCTAACATAAATTATAACCTCTATGCAGGTAAGGTTACTAGACTAACCGCGGCTGCAAGCACCCATCAAAGCCGAGGGTGTCTTGTTTCTACGACCCAACCATGCTCCGATCTCGTTCAGTTTCAGCTGCCCGAATGGAGTATCAGCTGTGAAATATAAGAGGTGCAAATTACATAATCGATCACTGAACTGTCCAACAGAATCACATTTGTGATAATCCATTTTTGTACTTACGTTTGCCATAGTAGCGGGCGGGATCATATGGCCCATGGACTGATGGGTTGTATTCCTTTGGATAATCTCCAAAAGCCATCTTTTAGACGAGATTCGACCGAATTTATTCAGATTTTTTTTCAACTTTCGGTCATCTGAAACGTCAAATTCAGAGGAAAACCATAGACTTAATTCATCAATCAATCATGTTTTTTTTATTCACATTTTTGTCTACATACAATGTTGTCTATGTTTTTCAGTAGTGATGGATAAAGTTAGTCGATTTGAATCGGTAATCGGTATTGATTTATCAAGAGTATGGCAACAAAATTGTCTTCGAAAATTAAAAAAATAAAACACAATTAGACAGCAAATTTCGATTTAGGTTCGTGCTGACAATTTCATTACAAATTGCGAAACAAACCCTCAAAAATGGTCCTAGAAAGTACCATGATATGTGTGGATAATAGTGACTACATGAGAAATGGTGATTTCCTTCCTACGAGACTGCAAGCCCAACAAGATGCCGTCAACTTGGTGTGTCATTCCAAAACACGGACAAATCCTGAGAATAATGTAGGACTGATGACCCTGGCGAATGTGGAGGTGCTGGCTACACTTACCAGTGATGTCGGGCGCATATTATCTAAACTCCACCGGGTCCAGCCAAATGGTGACATCAATATTTTAACTGGTATCAGGATAGCCCACTTGGCTTTGAAGCACCGTCAAGGAAAGAACCATAAAATGCGTATTGTTGTATTTGTCGGCTCTCCGATACACACTGATGAGAAGGAGCTAGTTAAACTTGCCAAGAGGCTGAAGAAAGAAAAAGTAAACTGTGACGTTGTGTCCTTTGGTGAAGATTCTGAGAACAATCCTTTGTTGACCACATTTGTCAACACTCTAAACGGTAAAGACGCTACAACTGGAGGTAGCCACCTTGTGTCGGTGCCAGCTGGAGGATGTGTTGTGCTTTCTGAGGCTTTGATTACTAGCCCACTTATTGGAGGAGATGGAGCTGGTCCATCAGGGTCTGGTTTATCGCCATTTGAGTTTGGAGTTGATCCCAATGAAGATCCGGAACTGGCTCTCGCTCTGCGTGTGTCTATGGAGGAACAAAGACAACGCCAGGAGGAGGAGACTCGGCGTCAAGCTGGAACCACCGAGGGAGGCGAGCCGCCCAAGGCTGGAGAGGCTGCAGCTGACACTGGAATCGAGAGGGCCCTGGCTATGTCGCTCGGCCGTGAGGCTATGGAGTTGTCTGAGGAGGAGCAGATTGCTCTGGCCATGCAGATGAGCATGCAGCAAGATGCCCCAGCAGCTGAAGAGAGCATGGATGTGTCGGAAGAATATGCAGAGGTCATGAATGACCCCGCCTTCCTTCAGAGTGTACTGGAAAACCTGCCCGGAGTAGACCCGCAGAGCGAGGCCATCCGCAATGCCATGTCCACCATCAAAAAGGATAAGGATGATAAAGATGACAAAGAGAAAGACAGCAAAGGCTCAACATCATCCTCAAAAGAAAACAAGTAAATTGCTTTTACTTATTTTTATTTTGTAAAACTCGCTCGTAAACCTTATATTAACTTCACAGTGTCACTATTACTTTGAATTCATAAATAAAGTATGTAAAGCAAAAATCATTTGAATTTTTCTACAGATTATTTCCAGGATATCCAGTTTAGGCCTTCTATTCTGTCATATTCTGTAACATAACAATCTTATTAATTACATACAGTTTTTTTTTTATACCAAAGATATCTTACTGTTCTCACTTGATTCTCTCCAAAATGTCTTTGCTTGGAACTTCTTTTTTGACTTCTCTAATAGCTTCCTGCGGGCCTCTTCATCTATAAGCTTTGGTTTCAGAACTGAAAGAAAAAAGATCAGGATACCTACACAAGTATAGGTACTGTAACGATTCCTCTTTATAGTAGCTGGCTGGCATAGTCGTCTAGACATATTTTGAATATTTAGAAGGGAATTGTTACATTTTGTTTTAGATGTCAGTCGATCCCCAACTAGGCTAGGGAATCGATGAAAAAGATTATAATAAAAAGTAATATTTGCCCTTAAATCCGGGTTTTAATAAGTAGAGGTACTACCTCAGAACACAAAAAGAAGGAGAAGTGCCTTATGGGCGTGGCACTGTCGATCAACGTTAGCCCGGTTGGGCTAACCTCGGCGAAACTTTTAAATATGGCCGTCAATCGTCTCGCGCCCGCTATCGCCGTAACATATGTGAAAAATGCCTGATTACCTACAGAAATCGCTGTGATACATGCTATTCAAATAACAGTGCAGTGTCTTTTCACCGGTAAGCCTATTTTACTCACTATATCCATCTTTAAACTACGAAAAATCATAATTATAATAATTTTCCTGTGCAATATGCACTCCAGTACTAAGAACATAAATAAGACGTATTTATATCGTCGGGTTTACTCCATTGCTGTTTTTATGTAGAATTTTTGTAAAGGTTTTCTAACTTGGAAAAGCAGGCCCGCAATGGACCGTCTCGCGAAACTGACTATTGTTGTATGCGATGTTTCGTGGTACGGCCGCATGTATTTGCCGTGAACTGTCAAAGTCACCAGTAGGTGTCAGCGGGAGTCATAGTGATGGGGTAGTTGCTTTCTTTGCAGACTGATTAAGTATCGATACTTTCGTCGCATTTACACTCGTTCGTCCAGACTTCCAAAATTACTAGAACCAGTTATAATGTACGACTAGGTAGCTATTGTCCGCGACTCCGTCCACGTGGACTTCAGTTGCTAAGGAAGCTTTTATTTTAGTTGCAGATTTTGTCGTAATATGAACAGGCATAGTTTTGACCACGTATTTCAAAAAGTTTTTAATAATAATAATAAAATTTATTTCAGAAAATAATGTTTCCATAGTTACATAATTATTATAAAAGATTATAAGGGTCTACTACAACTGTGTGTAGTTGCATCCAATGCCCCATCAAAGGTTTAATTTCAGGTTTCCCAAAGACCCTAATAGGAAGGATAAATGGATTGAAAATACAGGGAGAGGGCCTAACTGGCTTCCTCTCAAATCAAATACCGGTTGCTCCATCCATTTTACGGAGAAATGTTTCCAGATGCTAAAGAGGGGTTCTAAATAATCTTATAAATGAAATTCGATTAATTTAAAATAAAGTAAATGTAAGTAAATCGCTCGTAGCCCCGGCTGCCTGAGCGTTCAGTGCATGGATGGGTCGCCGTCTATGCCTAACGCTAGTGGCATTTTTCCGAGCGGTTCTGTGCTTCGCAAGGCACGTTAAGCTGTTAGTGCCGGCTGCCGTCGATAGATGGCAGTCGTTAAGCCAAGTCAGAGGCCTTAGGGCGGCTTGACAACTTATGACGTGGTGGAGTATGGCCTATACCTTCCTCAGGGAAGAGACCCGTGCCCCTCGGTGGGGACATAATGGGTTGATGATGAAAGTAAATGAAGTGTTTTCAATAATTTCATAATTTATTTAATATTTTAAATCCGTATTAGAAAGTTTAGGATATTGTTACTGTTGAAACATGCGTTCCTGAAGAAATAACAGGTGACCAGGTAATGCTTTTAATATTTTCATAATTTATTTACTATTTTAGATCCCCTTGTAACGGATATTTTTTCTGTCAAAGAATACTGCGAATGTCAAAGACCCCTGTAAATAATTTAGAAAAAAATATTAGATTTTTCACAAATGCATACTTTTTGTATTTTAGATACAACAACGAGTTGCTGAAGTCTCAGAAACTGGTAGATTTATGTCAATTGAAGAAAAACCCCGAAAAAAGAAATCACGCAAAACATTGAACCATGTCAATAAGTGTCAAGTTCTAAATAAATATTTACATTTTAGGGGACATTAAAATATTCTCTGCAGGATCTCAGTCGCACGATGATGTTATCTTTTTAATGTAAATGTGTTTTGAAAGTTTCTTTAAGTTTATGTTTCACAAGTTTCTTTGAGTTTTTACTACCTAATGTATTTTTCACAAGTTTATAAAAATATTATTATTTATGTGATATTATTAAGAATGTTTTTTATGTTCCCATCACAGTTATCACCCACCAAGGCAATAAAAATTTCAATCTAAACTCAGAAACATCTACAGTCACGCTCATTAATTCACGAGTTAAAATACGTAGTTCTAGATTTTTTAAAGTGTGCGCTATACAAAAACGCGCGGAAGGTGAAGGCAAAACGCAGGCATCTTGCCGCTTCAAACAAAAATTACGTAGGCGATATGTTTTGAATTATATTCAAGCGGCGCGGCACAGCCAACGTCGTTTCGTCGCCTATGTAGGTTTATACCTACAAAATGTAGGTATGAAACCTACATTTTGTAGGTATAAAAAAGTTTTTAAGCGGCAAGATGCTTGCGCTGTCCCTTAACCTTACTTACCCACGCAGTTTCTGTATAATTCAAGCCTAACGTTTATCAGCAAATGGTCTCTAAACTTTGACATTTAGAATATTTGTATGATTAGAATTTACGATGAAACGGAATTCACGATTATACGATAGGTAGGTATGAACAAAACTGACATATTTAGGAATTAACACATTGGTAGGCAAAGCCTGTAAAAATAAAACCTTAGGCAGCCTTTTGCAAAGGATTACTTCAACGAAATAAAGTAGTTACAGACTACGCGACATAAAGAAATAATTAGTTACTATTTAGGTATATACGGTATAGATGGCAAAAAAAAAATCGACATAATGTACAAAAAAATTTTTGTACGATGTACAATTTTTTTAAAGTATAATCGATAATGTACTTTTTCGTTCCCATCCCTAATGTTGTGCTGCTCTTCTCATTGGCTGTTTCATTTGTGTTAACAGCGAATCGTGAGCCGGTTGTTTATGTTGTAATCAAATACAGATTATGAGGAAACTGTAGCTGTGTGAGTAAGTGGCGACATCGGTTTTCTAGCAAACGGGCCATAATAACACTTCTCCTTATTTTTGTGTTCTGTGGGTACTACAGTACATAGATAGTTTAAGATTATAGAATTTTGTGTACGATAACCAAGGATCGGAATTCTTCATAGCAAAAAACAAACTGTCAGAGGGAATGACCCAAGTGTTTTATCAATTATCGATAAATAAATGTCACTTAATGAGTACTTAACATGACATCAGTAGATGTAGAGTGATCATTTTCCACTCATAAATGGATCTTCAATAAATTAAGAAACCGGTTTATTACGAAAAACCAGGAACAAGTGAACATAGTCCATTCATTTCAATTCAATTCTTGATTATGGCTACCCTAAGGATTCTGCCAATGTCGAGTTTATAACATGGCTACTTAACTCAAGACAGTGACAAGGACCTCGAACACTTTATTTTAATATGGAGATGCAGGTTGCTTATCAAAGAGGTCAAATGTTACAGAATAATCGTATAAGTCGATATGCGATAATATTCCATAAAATCGATAAGTGGAATTGTCGATAAAACAATTTTGTCATTCCCTATGACAGTTTGATTTTTGCTATGAAGAATTCCGGTTCCTGACGATAACTAATGGACTGCCATTAGAATCTATGGCTTCTGAAAAAGCCATATGATAATCGTGATGCGTCGCAGTTTCTTTGCGAACATAGTGGGGCGGATGTTCAGCGCGTCATGCAACATACCTATGGTGTGAAGTTCTGATTTTGAACAGTTCTGAAAATAATAGGGGTTAAAGTATGAAATTGCCGTTTTATTGCAATAGGTTCTTTGAATTGACATAGAATCTTCATGGTTTGAGGTTTTCGAATGAAACTTTTTTCAAATGGTTTCTATGATGTCCTTTTTTTAAAAAATGTGAAACATTTGAATATCGAATATTGAATATTAACAAGGCAACACAAGTTTCAACACGCGTTTCTTTCTGCAGAGCAGTCAAATCATGAGGCACCCATTTTTCGTATTTTTTTATTTTATTGATTTGACGCAGTGAGTCAATATTGTGGGTAAGGTAACGTTAAACCATGCCGCTAATTCCTGGGTAGTTTGACTAGGGTCGGCTTCCACTATCTCTCTTAATTCATCGTTATTCACCTGTGTGGGCGGTCTTCCTCGTGGCTCGTTCTTTAAGTCGAAATTTCCATCACGAAAGCGTTTAAACCAAAATCGCACGGTGCGTTCATTAGTAGACCCCTCTCCAAACGCAGCATTGATATTGCGGGCTGTTTCTGCCGCGTTAGTTCCGCGTCGGAACTCGTATTCAAAAATCACTCGAATTTTCGCAGTATCCATCTTTCTTGTCTAAATTGAATAACTAAAACAATTGAAAGTCGATATTCAAATGTTTCACATTTTTTAAAAAAAGAACATCATAGAAACCATTTGAAAAAAGTTTCATTCGAAAACATCAAACCATGAAGATTCTATGTCAATTCAAAGAACCTATTGCAATAAAACGGCAATTTCATACTTTAACCCCTATTATTAATATCCTGTGTTCTGTACTAAGCAGCTAAACCTAGGGTTTCTAACCTTGGTGGTCTTGCAGTTGAATGTCTTTGACTGGTGACAAGCGTAACTTTGATAAGACATTAAGGATAGGTTCTCCGACATTACCCCTGAATCAGGTGTTTTAAAATACATTTTACTCTCTAATGGTAAATGGTATTTAGTCTGAAAAAAATATATATTACTTTTTAATGTCCTGTCCATCGGTCATTATTTTTGTTTTTTTAAACTTTATAGCATCAAAGAAAATCGCGAACATGAGTCTAACTAGATATGGTTTTATTTGAGCTGTATTACATTTTGGATGATAAAAAATATACCAAAAGGACTGTCACTGCGTTAGTGACTTTGGTCGTCAAAATTCTCTTACAGGTTTTGTTTTTCTGTAATTTCAAAAATGCCTGCTTTTCCCGAATTATTCCTTCGCGCAGCGCAATAAGGCCCATACAAATCCGTGCGCTCGGAGAACCCGGCCTTAACATAATTCAACAAATGTATGCTATTTTCGTCGATATGCAACTGTTCTTTTCAGAAAGAGACTTGATAACTATTTTCCTTTCACTCGCACAAGATAAACTAAAATATTGTAAAATACACATATTGTATTTGCAAGAGGCAAGTAGTTGTCCAGTCCCCTTATTTAACTGTGTTATAAGTGTCGACCAGCTACAGTTTTTGCCATTTACTTTATAGTTAAACTTATTTACCAGGCTTTGTTACCTCCTTCACCTTCGGCTCCGTTTTTTGATTCAGCAAGAGAAGCGAGCTCTTGATGTCTTCCAGCTGCGGCTTAAAACATTTGTTTCCTGCTGTAAAACAGTGACCATAATTAAGAGTTCGAGAAACTTATACTAAAGGTTCCATGACTCGAATACATTGTGTCCGAGTGCTAGCATCGATTCTCTTCTCACTTAAGTTCTATTCAACAGTGCCAAAGTAGATAATTCCAAAGAGTAGTACATATTACCAAAGGTAATTCCAAGATGTTAGAATGAAAACAAAAAGTACACGGTTACACCCGTTTAAGGGGGTCCCGGGAGTAGCACTAGCGCTACCAAAGAAGAAAATCATATCTTTTTTTTACAGATCAAATTTGCAAAAAAGTGTCAGTACAATGTCTCAATCATGTTAACAGTGATTTTTAGGACCCACGACATAGAACCTAGGATCACGAACCTGGGACTAGATAGCATTTATGCCAAAAACTGCCGTTTCTGGCGTTAATGCTATCTAGTCCTAGGTTTTTTGCCCTAAGGTTCAAGGCCATGGGTCTTAAAAATCACTATTAACATGATTGAGAGATTGTACTGACACTTTTTGCAAATTTCATCATCATCATTCAGCCACAAGAAGTCCACTGCTGGACATAGGCCTCCTCCATGTGCTTTGATTTGTAAAAAAATATGATGATTTTTTTCCACGGTCGGTAGCGCCGTGTTACTCCCTGGACTGGACTGGATGAGTATTGCGAGCCATTAAAAAATACTATAACAAAAAGTACCTCTGCTTATATATCTAGGCTTGCAATATGTCTCCGATTGCATATTCTTACTTTTCGCAAGAGTGCTTGGTGGAGAAGAAGTAAAAGCTGAAAATTAAAATCTGCTTGAGACAGGCAGTGTCGCGGTTCATTCAAACTATACAAAAGTTATTACCTACTAAAAATAAAGCCGAGGACAAGACAAAATAGCAATTTTACTCAAGCTGATGATCTACTTACGAATTGGCTCCACGGTTCTTTTTTTAGTGAATCCTCCTTGTGTTGGCGGCGTTGCTGAAAAGATTTTTTTTTTAGTATCTAGTCTACTTTGTCGTTAAGTCCGAATGTTTTTTTAAATATAATAATGCTTACTTGCTTTCCAACAGTTGGTATCAGCTCTACTAGTTGGATTGACTGGAATATGCAAAGGACTTCGCTGTAATAATCTAGCTCACGGATAAAAAATCGGCTTCCTAAATACTTTCTGAAATGATTCAACTTTTTTTATAGATCGAATCAAAGTGGGTAGTTCTAAAATCGTGGATTTGATTCATCCTACTTTCGTTCGTACAAACGGCATCGGTCTGGGCGTAGATTAACAACGGTGTGACATTTCTATGTGTCTGGGTGTTTTCCAATGTTTGGGACTAGGGATAAAAAAACCAACTAGGTATCACTGGTTTTGGATATCCCTGTCTGGTTACCATATTGAAGAGTACCATAGTTTGGGACCTGGACATGTCATTGTGATGCGTGGATGTTATGTTATCATCTCAATAACCTCGAAGGGTAAGATGCACCTACATTTGTACAGTAGCGTTCTAGGCAGGACGGAGTCCAACACGTCCTGAGCGACGCTGTTTTTGCCACTCCCAGACGTGGGGCGCTTCTTGGCACCCTCTGCTAAGCACAGGGCCGCTACACAAGACAAAATAGTACTTTGATGAGGATTTATTTTAGCTTTGTTCAGTAATACGGGATTCCGCGAATCTTTTCCCATCGTAGACTGAGATGAGACACAAATACTCCAAGGCGGACTGCAACGAAGATTCGCCGATTCCCGTAGGCGTGGCTTCACCGTTACATACACGAACGTGTAAGTAAGCGCTGGCGCTCGAGACTTCGTGGGTTTGAATCCCGCTTCAGACCGGCAAGATGCAGTTTTGTTTAGTATTATACCTGCACACCAGACTTCATAAAAAAACCTCCTGGGTTTTTGGCAGAAAATATTTTTTCCGTATATAAAAAAAGAGTGAAATAAACTTACAAGTGTCAAGTTCAGCTTTTGGAGATATTCTTGTATCGGCAATGCAGTTGGGAACTGCTGGAAAAAGAAGAGGAGCTTGTAAACAAAAGCGGGCAGCAAAATTTCCGTTAACTTGTAACGCCTACGAAGGTAGGCAGTAGTGGCGATAACGAATTCGTGGGCCCAGACTAGGCAGAGACGTACGACATTGTAACAGTAGGTACTTGTTTAGGTACTAACATAATTTCTCCAAGTTTTGCTTCTCGATGGCACCGACAGCATTCCTCTTTGAGGCCTTACGCTCTTCCTCACTACAACCAGTCTTCGGCGCTTCTTCTGCCGGCAAGCCCTTGAAAGATATTGAGTGTGTATCTGAAACCGACAGATTCTGATCAATGCTCTATATGGGAACTAACTATTCACAGTTAGAGAGGGCGGCCAATGAATTACAATGAGCCACCGATCGATTTACTCCGAGCCGTCATTTCAGGGGGAACAGATAGGAGATGGCACCACATGAAGAGGAAGTGAATTTCTGTCAGAAGTGGAAATCTATGGTTGAGGCACATTTCTTATTCTTATTACATTCATCTTAGGAGTTACGGACCGAAGAATAATATGAAATAAATCGCCAGGGCATGTAATCAAAGCAACTGTGATGTGACGTACTTACTTCCGTTACCTTTGCTCGACTTCCGCAGTAGAGGCAAAGGGATTCGGGTGTTATTCCCCTGCTGCGACGTCGATGAGCCGCTGCGCTTCACATTACTGCCTGAAAGTGGCACCGATCCCTGTCAGGCGAACCTCGGGGAGTACTTTTTTACACTTCTGTTGTCTACTCATACATAAGTAAGTACCTATAGTCAGCAAACATCTTGGACACAAGTACGTGTAGTACCTACTCCTTGTACACACGCATTATCTTTCTTTACATCGAGCACATAATACAAATACAGGTGACCTACATATAGTTCCGCGATCACATAGCTACGGTCGACATCAGATCAACGTTCGTATTTTTGTTGGAACTCACTGATGTTGATGTTTTTTCGACTAAGTAAAGCAAGATATGGCAATATGGCACTTTTATAGCCACCGTAACAAGTTTGCTAAAAATATCATGCTGAAACTTCATTTCCTCATGACAACTAATTGGTACCTCGAAACCATTTGAAGGGGCCGTTGCCCCGCAAGCGAGAAGAGTTAACAAATCGTCGTTGGTGTACCTTTTTTATTTATTTTTACTAGGAATGAATGAATGTTACTTAGTACTAGCTTTTGTGTTGATTTGGCGGTGGCGCCACTGAGCGTAAGACTTACTGAACTTTGAATTGATTTTGATTTGAACTTATCTCTTTCAAAATTTTGCCTTGCTGAGCGTCCCTGGGCTAGCCCCGCCCATCTGTCGCCGAATGTACCCAAAGTGGGTGTAAACGGTTTGGGTACATGTAAACCGAATGTACACATCTTCGTCTGTCACTATTGACAAATGATACAACTGTAATCTTTTCTGTAAATTATGTCTAAATCGTAAGACAGTAAATAAATAAATAAATACCCATGGTTTCTCGAACACTATCTCTTAATCTACGGTTAGTTAATTGATTTTTTTTTGTGTAATTTGGCCAACTTTATGAAAACAGGGGGTAAGTGGGACTTGTCGGCGCCTACCAAATATAAAATTCTTAGGTATTGCCTTTGCTATTATTTTTATTTTAGGCGACTCATACGAGGGTTGCGCTTGCAGCGGCTGCGTACATTGTAGTTAGGGAGGCGAATAGGGGAATTTTCGGCAATACTCGAGCGTGGCAGTTTAAGATATGAGAGATACCTTAGACGTAATAGAACAACCTTGTAAAGTATTTAGCTCTATATGTAGTGACGCGCGCCTAGGATAGACGATCAGATTAGTAAAAAAAATGGATAGTCTGAAATACTCGAGCGCGTCAGATTAAGATATTGGGGGTTGATTTTAGTG
The DNA here is from genome assembly GCA_963969515.1 of Yponomeuta evonymella. Lineage (NCBI taxonomy): Eukaryota > Metazoa > Arthropoda > Insecta > Lepidoptera > Yponomeutidae > Yponomeuta > Yponomeuta evonymella. The sequence continues at coordinate 16,486,424 of OZ018354.1, read as the reverse complement.
TTTAAAGACTAAATTTAACTAATCTGACGATAAGTCCTTGACGCCGCCGAGTTATAGGGTCGCGAACTTGTAAAAAAAAAACGTTAATCCGGCATTCTCGAGCGCGATTTTTATTTTTTTTATTTTAAAGAATATAATCTAAAACTCACAAAAAATACAAAATCTGCCGGTTTCCGCATGACCGGAAGTGTGGAGGAGCCATTTCGTCTTCCTAAGAACGTGTTACGGCATATAAGTCGCGAACGATACATTTTACAAAAAAAAAGTTTAAATAAACAAAAAAGGTAATTTTATTTTACACAAAAAAGGTCTCTTTATATTTTTGTCCAAAGTTAAAACTAAAACAAAAAACATCATTTTATCAAGAAGAAAGAAAGAAAAAAAAAAGAAACCAAAAAACTTTTTTCGGTCAGATTAAGAGAACCCACCAACATTTTTGTCAGATTAAAAAAATATGCTTTCAGGATACCGAGATAAACCTCCCCTATAAAAATCTGACGCGCTCGAGTATTTCAAAAAAACTTTATTTTTTTGCATTTTCAAAAATTCATCGTAACTTATCGTCACGCCGAAATCGTCAGTTTTTTTAAAGGGAGCTTCCTTGGGGCCTACTTAACACCCCTTCCGAAAATCTGACGCGCTCGAGTAAATTTTTTTTTTTTTTGCATTTTTGACTACTTTATATGCCTACCCCCACCACGCAAACCGGCAGATTAGTATACCGTTGTTATCAGAGGCACTCGGGGCATACGTAGTATGAATATCTGACGCGCTCGAGAATGCCCAAGTAACTGTTTTTTTTAACATTTTTGAAAAACCGTACACGCCAAACCCACCGCTAAAATGGTTTTTGCCATAGGAGCTTTTCTTTTCGAAATTATTTTATCTTTCGATTTTGATAGGTCTCGACCGCGCCGTTGAATTACGCCATTTAGCTACCTCGCCTCCCTAACTATTGGTGTAATAAGGGGGAGTCGGGTGGGCCGTGTCCAGTCCACTGCATACTTGCTTTACGATTCGGTGTGATAGACCATAGCTTTTAAGGGGCCAGTTTGGGTAGCCAACCCCATTAACCCTTTCTTTAAGCTGTCTCTTCCAATAGCGAACGTTGGCAAGCGTAACTCAATGCTTTACTATTAATTAATTGTAAATAATTAGGCCCAATATTGAGGTAACTTACTGTAAGGTTTGCTGAGTGAACGCGAACCTCGCTGCGGCGACGTAGAAGTGGGTCGGATCGGCCTTATGACGCCGGACAACTCCATTCCTTTCATTTGCTGTCGGAGCCCTGAGAGCAGTTTCCTTAGCTAAACTTCTGTGGCCAGCGGCGGGCTGTCCTTAAGACCAACCAGCCCCAGGCGGAGGGTAGCCCAATATTAGGGGCGGCCAATCGCGGAAAACTCACAAGGGATAATTGAAATAATATAAAACCAAAAACAATAAGATGATCCGGTTTACGGGAGAGAACACCTATCACATGTTATGTCTTATATCTACCCACAGGCGGATTTTAGGAAAACAGCCACACTCAGAGGCAGCGGTGCTTGTCTGCCTCTGTGTAGCTGTTCCCAAAATCCGCCTATGGGTAGGTATAAGGCATACCTTAAGCAGCCTTTCACATAAGCAGGCTCGCACGTCCTATTGTAGGGCACAGACCGTAATCCCCACGCATGGGCGCCGCGGATTGATTTCAAGTGCCGAGGTACCTCTGTACATTTTTCTTTGTGCCATAAAATGAATAATAACAACATCCCAGAGACACTGCTGACGAATGTTGCCTTTTACCGTCAAGCCTGGTTCCACTAACCTCGCCGAGTCGAGTCGAATTGCAAACATTCGGCTGCTGCTATACATTTGACTATATAACTGCGTCATGAGTTTAGGTCAAGGATTCTTGCTTTGTGAAGTTATAACACTCGCTAACGGTGAAGGAAAACATCGTGATGAAACCTGGGTGTCTGAGCTATTCACATACCTCAGCGCTTGAAATCGCCAATCCGCGGTGGGCACGCGTGGTGATTAAGCCCATACTCTCTGTCTCTGAGAAGGCCTGTGCCCTACAGTGGGACGTATATAGGCTGCTTATGATATGATGATTCTTGCTTTAGGTATATTGCCTATGACATTTGTAGCAGCAAGTGGTTTTGTTGCTTGCAAATTCACAAATTTACCTATATTTCGTTTCATTATACTGCATACAATAGTATACAAGATGTCTCTCTGAGAGTATGCGTCAGGCTGACAGGGTTGATTTGTACTAGTTTTTAACTTTAGGGACAGTTCCTTTAACCACATCACCTCGTGATAACTTTCTCGAGAGTTTGTCTTTTTATTTCACCTCCTAGGTACCTTCTTCCCAAACTAAAAGAACTCGTAAATAACATTTAAAAAAATAGCTTATTAGTTATAAGTATATTTAGAAGTTGGCGAGGGCACCTAGTGGGGTGCGTTCGTTAACCTTAGAAATTGCACACCGGGCGTCACTCAGGGTGGTTCAGAATACCAGCAGCTACATGCTCTGCGAGCATGCACAGCCTGAGATCCATACTTTTTGTTTTCCTTTGCCCGGCGTTAAATTAACCATAAATTCCATGTTATGTTAAGGAAACAAATAAATATAATTTGATGTAAGTCCGGATTCACTTGTAGGTAATTAAGACACAAGTCCGATCATGTTTTGGTCTGATTCGCGGGTTCACTATTGCTCACGGGCTCCACTCACTATTAACCTATCTGCGAATCATATAGGTGTACATACATTCAACAAATATAGTGTAAAATATTTACGTTGAAATTTCTCATTTCATAGCTAGGCCTGCATAAGTAGCATGACGGCGCGAGTCGCGCGTTCTGTCGCGCTAAAATTTGAAAGTGAAAGTGAACTACATTTATTGCCAAAAACACACTTTATACATAAATAACAATTCGTCGTCATGCTGCCTTTGCTGATCGACTTAATCATAAGTGAATCCGCACATAAATCAGTAATGACATGAGTAGTGCTTACTAGAAGTATTGTTTTCCACATAGTAAGGAAAGGGCGCCTGCGGCGACCCGGGTTTTGACCAGTTCCTTTTATTGATATTCGCCTTTTGCTCGCTAGAAGTCATAACCGGACTGATATTGCGCGGTGGGAACCTTCGGTCTGGAATACATTCAGTTTCTATTTTAATAAAGAGTTAAAAATTAAAAGGTACAGTACGATTAAAATCAGTTAACGATTCGGCCAAGCAACGTCGGTAATTGTCGTGAATCCCTCATCTCTCACATAGAGTTATCAATTGACAGATATGTCCTTTCATTATATTACTCGTTGTCTTATTGAATACAATACAAGAACGATATGAGCAACAAAACCTCCTTTGTAGCTCAAAACAAACACAACCTTTATATTGAAATAAGAAAAATAATTGACTATTTGGACAGACTTCTTAGTGTCAATAAAAACAGTTTGACGTATATGATACATGTATGTTTATGAACGCTAATTTCATTCATAAAAATATTCGATTCTATCAAATTTTATCAAAATTAATTTACAATAGTTATGTATCATGACTTCAACAAATTTAAAGGGTGGTAAAAAAATTGTTGCTCAATCTCGTGAAATTAAATAATGTATAAAACTATTTTCGAAAAGAAGCTAATTTATTTAAAAAAGAAGACAGTAATTATCATAAAAAATTTTGGACAGGGTTTGTGAAGCAACCGGAGTTTCGAAAAGCAGTGTGTTAAAAATTTTTAAGGAAAACGACGAGCTCTCAGATCAGTCACCTATAGATCAACAATCCAAAGAAGTGCCCGGCAAAAAATATCGTTTAAAATGGATGATTTTGATTATTGCGTGATACGACGAATGATAATATAACTTTCATGAAAGATTTAAAGAGCTTCCTACGTTGCGATCACTTCTTCATAATAAATTTCTTAGGTCAACCGGTTAGTAATGTCATCTTGGCAGGTGCTATACATTGCGTTTATGATACTTCAAATTGAATGCTACCTAAAAGAAATCGCAGTAATGTATTTCGTGTCATTTCCGTCTCGGGATTTAGGCGATGATATCCGAGAAAAGCCGAATCGTTAACTGATTTTAATCGTATTGTACTCCATCTACAGGGTGTGACGAAAGCCACATATATATCCGATGGGGGGTTCCACTCGCGAATACGAACAACTTTTACGATGAGGAAAACACTGAAATCGCGAAAAAAATTAGCAGTTCTATATATCTTTAATGTTGCATGTGGTAACTTTAATATATAAAAGCTGAAAAAGTTGTTCGTATTGACTAGTGGAACCCGCCATTTTCGAATGTTTATGGATATTTTGTTACAGTGTGTATTGTATACTAGTTTGCTGCGTAACATTTCATCGAATAATCCTTGTAGCAATTTTAAAATGGCACATCTAATCTAAAATGAAACTACACAAATGCAACTCCTTATACTTTATTATCAACGCAACTAACTACATATTACAGAGTAATGAAACATAACAAGCGTTTTACATATTAATTACAAAACAGTTCATTAAATACAATTACGTAATATCACTATTCTTTCACAAAATCAATCACCAGCCCCTAATACGAAGATCAGTATCGAGGCAGCACTTTTTACATAACTGAGAGTGTAACGTGTTCAGGATTCTCTATGCATTTTTTCCATTTATTATGCTATCCCAAGTAAGTATCGCTGAGTCAGCTGCCTTTTGTGGCAACTTAGATACACCACAGGCTACATCTATGGTCCTGTTTTATTTATTCGTTTTATCTGTTGTGTTTTTAGTTTTCTTTCTGTTGTTATGCATATTATGTTACTTATCTGCTTATTTTGTTTCTGTGATGATCTTGTTGGTATAATAAATGTCTTTCTTCTTCTTCTTCTTTAATATACCCCCTGTTTCTTGTACTCTACAAAACAGTTCATTTGCTGTTAACAGCTGTCAGTTGGCCGAAGTGCATGTAAAAAAAACACTGAAAGCTGTTAACAGGGGATTAAACTGGCAGTATGGGACCACCCTTGATGAACTCCCTTTTCAACAAAAAATAATAATGAAAGCGGACAACGTTGTAGAATTATTGTTGAACATCCAAATAAATACATGAAACATAAATGTATAGTCGAATTGAGAACCTGCTCCTTTATATAATTCTGTTAAAAATTAGCGTCGCTAACCTTCCACTGAGCTTCGTTCTAGGGGGGCAGGTATGGTCAACGTGCAAAGACACATGTCGCCTTCAATAGCACCTACAGCGTACAGTCATCACCAACCTTTACATTTTAGTTACAAAGCAGAGTAACCGAGCAGAGTGCACGGTCATAAAGGCTGACATGCTGTCGACTGTACTTGGTACATTTTGCGAGGAGCCCTACACCGCTCTGCTCCGATATTACGCACACCAAATCCTATTCCAATCGTTTAACTGTCAAATTAGTATGGATCGCTCAGGATTTGGCGCGCATAACGGAGAACTTGCACGAAAAAATGTTTTAATAGAATAGGAGAGGACACGTTAAAAGATAAATTAACGTGGTATTTATTTTTCTCTGCGACTAATACTTTTGATAATATAACCAGTCGAAAAATCAATAGAGTTACGTGGTACTAAAACGCGCCATACAAATCGACCTTAGACTATGAAGTTACTCCCTAACGTAACGCCTATAATGTATGAAGCGGTTTACTAATGTATTGCCAAAAATCGTTTCCCAAAGTATTACTTCCCAAACTATTTTCCGCAAATTATCACTTGGCAAAAAAACATTTCTCAAAACAACTTAAAGCAAATAAACAGTTAGCAAAAGTTTTTATGGCAAGTTATTGTTTACCAAATAAATACTTGGTCAAGATTCATTTTACCAAGCATTATTCAGTCAAAAGTATAATTTGACCAAATGAATAAAATGCGAAATGTAAACTAGAACAAATTTTTATTGTTTGACTCAAAACTAAGTTTTTTAGTGAAATATTTTTTTCGCTTTTATATAAAAAAAAGAACTAACACCCGACGTTTCAGGATGGAGCGTCGCTGCGCTCCGCTCCATCCTGGAACTTCGAACCTATTTTTGCTTATGTGTACTGACCTAACAACCAAATTTTAAACACACTTTTTACACCAAATTGCTTTCGTAAGTTTTTTTTTTAAATCAGAATATAATACTACAAATAAATGTATCTTAAGCTTAAATTTTTAAATTACTTGTATTTATGCCTAATAGTATTTAACCACATGAACAAAATGCGAAATATAAATTTAATCAAACAATTATTTGCTATATAACACTTGCCAAAATAAAACGTTAGCAACATAAACGTTTGTCTTAATAAAACTTGACGCAGTAAAATTATGCGAAATGATAATTTGACCAAATGAATAAAATGCGAAATGAAAACTTGCTAAAGTTTCATTTGGGAAATGAAACTGATGCCATAAGTTTATTGGGAAGTAAAATTTGGCGAAAAATACTTTGGCTAAACGGCGGTATCCCGTATGAAGCGCTTATGAATATTTCGGTTATCTCGTAAAATAATGTTTTTATGCGTGTCCACCCTTATAAAAAAACCTTCAGAATTCAATGACGAAGCGAAATCTTATAAGTTTTATGTTATTTGAGTAACTTTATTTTTCGCATATTTTGTGACCTCGAAAGCCTCGAATACAATGTTTATCGTTTTATTTTTAAATTTTTCCAAGGTTTTTATATGATTTCTATGGTAAAAAAGCGATGTCACTCCAATCTAAGTTAGGCGCAAGTTCCCCATTAGGCCCCCGCAGATTGTACCGAAACTCCGCTAACTACCGGAACTAGTCGCGGCGTTTTCGTCGCCTTCGGTCCGGTCAGTACCTTTGGCCCTTTGGTCCGGGGTGTTGGGGCGGCTGCGGGGGGAGGGCGGGCGGTGCGGGGAGCGCGGCTTGGCCTTGAGGCGAGCGCGGAGGGCCGCCTTCAGCTCCATCTCCACGCAATGCTCCGCGAACATCAGCTGGAGTGGCGCGTACATTTGCGGCAGAACTTTCAGGTCGTTCATCGTTATCTGGCGATGAAGGGAATGGGCTCAGGGCCTGGGATTGTTAATGCATTGTAGGATGCGATTTCAAGCGCTGAGGTATGGGAATAGCTCAGACACTCAGGTATCCTCACGATGTTTTTTCTTCACCGTTAGCGAGCGTGTGCAATAAAGAGTATTAATCTAATCTAATCTAATAAAATCCCTCATTGTAGTACAATCAATCAGAAACTTAGAAGTCTTTTCGTCTAATATACCTCAATCGCTCAAGACAAAATTATACAACCAGTGTGTGTTACCAGTGATGACTTATGGCACTGAAACGTGGTCTCTCACTATGGGCCTCATAAGAAAGCTTAAGGTCACGTAACGAGCTCTAGAAATGGCTATGCTCGGAATTTCTCTACGAGATCGAATCAGGAATGATGAGATCCGTAGACGAACGAAAGTCGTCGACATAGCCCAGCGGATTAGTAAGTTGAAGTGGCAGTGGGCGGGGCACATAGCACGCAGAACTGATGGCCGATGGGGCCGAAACGTTCTCGAATGGAGACCACATATCGGCAAGCGCAGCGTAGGACGACCAGCCACAAGATGGACAGATGACCTCATCCAAGTGGCAGGAAGGCGCTGCAGGCCTCTTCCAACCGGTCTTTTTGGAAATCCATGGAGGAGACCTGCAGCCCAGCAGTGGACTTCTTGTGGCTGAATAATGATGATGACGATGATGTGCTGCCCGCACATCATGTTACGTGTTAGTTAAAAAGTTCGCCGCTATTTTAGAACTGTCACTCTAGTTTAGGCTGTTACGTCTGGCATCCGTCATTCAACTTACACCGAGTGCTTGTTTGCTTGTCTCGGTTCTATCTTACTAGTAAAAAAAATCCTTTCTGTAGACTTCTTTCACAAACTTCCCAGAACAGCGCTACCTCGAAGGCAGTGGTCGATGCCTTCAAGCCAGCTGCCGTCCAAGTATGTGCTTGACTCAAATAGGATACTCCATCATAAAAATGGCGAACCCTGGTCTCTGCCAACAGCTCTGGGATACAGACGTGAGTTAATATTATGTAAATAAGGCCACTATTTATTTATTGCTCAGCGGAAATACTGCGATATTTTTACTTTGGCCTTTGCATCTCTGTAATGAGATGATTTATACAGCGTCCAATATCACCTTCACTCACACTGGATGGGTGAAGGGACCACTCGGACGCTGCAGTGCCTGGGACATTGTTTTAGATGGAGTAGGCTTGCCCAGCAACTATTTATTTATTTATTTTTATTTACATAAATATTGCAACATGACAGTAATTAGGTACACCAAAGCGTTACAATATCCTGACAGCTTAGCCAGCCTAGCCCACAGAAAAGGCAAGTCAATACGTGCGGAGCCAACCAAGCCGCGGGTTTCCTCACGACGTCTTACGTACGTCTGAGAAATTGCAGTTGCAATACCACTCGCTAACCGTGAAGTAAAACATCGCGAGGATACCTAAGTGTCCGAGCTATTCACATACCTCAGCGCTTGAAATCGCCAATCCGCGGCGGGCACGCGTGGTGATTAAGCCCGTACTCTCTCCCCGAGAGAAGGCCTGTGCCCTACAGTGGGACTTATATAGGCTGCTTGTGTTATCGGAGCACCAACCTGCATATTATCAAAGGCGATTCCGACGCTGCTGTTATTGGTCAGTATGTGCGGATTGAGGCGCGGCAGCCGCGCGTACCGTTGGCTAAAGTGCGTGAGGACCGTATACTGCGCGCGCATCCGCTCCCCGATCTCTATCGCTTGCGAGGTCGTGGAGTGCATCTTCATGCGGGCCTCGTCGGCCAGTTCGTCCTCCATTGTGGCCTCGTGGATGAGGAGGGTGGAGCCCTGGCCTGCAAGTGAAGGGGCGACGTGAAGAAAAGGCGCCAAAGAGATTTTTTGTTCGCTTGAAATCCCCTGTGCTGGGAGCAACTGTACTCCGTTCCACGAGTCGAACTCCTAGGGAGCCGAATACTCGCATCTCGTGATAAGCGAAGACGGTCCGCTATTGAAGTGGCTATTGAATGTCACGCGCATTAACCAATGGGCGCACATTGGACGATTTTCTTTGGGAGCTTTTCGTGGAAAAGAGTGTAAGTATATTCACTTCAGTTTAAGAATGCGACGGTAGTCTTTAGAAATCTGCGTAGAAGACGATGGCGGGATAATCTCGACAAGTTCTCGCTGGAGTGCTCAGAGGTGCCAAATGACCGAAAGGTCAAAAGGGGGTAAGCCTTGCCGTGCAGGACACCCCTGTTATAGAGGCTACAAAAAGAAATATCCTTAGTAAAATGATTAAATCAGTAATTGACGGTAGCTCCCGAGTAAGTGATGTTGTGTCTGTCGTCATTGATGACACAGATTCCGAACGCGTGTAACGTGGTAGTTCGTGTTTACGTCACTGACGCCAACGGATACATACCGTAACATGAACTCTATACGACTTCAAAATATAGTTTCAGATCCAGCGCTTATCTAATTTCACCAGTCCGTCGTTAGGCAAAGTGTCTCCCGAGTAAGTGATCTTGTGTTTATCGTCTATGTAGACGCACACGTCGAAATACTTTAGGCAGTAAGTGGCGTGGCACGTCATTACGTCATTGATACAAATCAATACAATATGATACTAGCTTTAACGCCAATTGTTACCTAATTTCACCAGCTTTTTGCAGTGTTCCCGGAGCAAGTGATCTTGTTATTGTCGTCAATGGAGACACAGACGCCGAACGCGTTGGGGCAGTGAGTGACGTCTAGCAAGCCTTTACATCACTGATACCGATCAATACCTATGACGGTAATATGAATTTTATTACCTCAAAATAAGGTTCCAAAGCCGGCACTTACCCAATTCCACCAGCTCGTCGCGAGACGGTGTCTCCCTTACGTCACTGATACCAATTGATTCATACCGTAAAATTAACTCTACGACCTCAAAATAAGGTTCTAAAGCCAGCACTTACCTAACTCCACCAGTTCCTCGCAAGGCACAGTATCTCCCGAGTAAGTGATCTTGTGTTTGTCGTCAATGGAGACACAGACGCCGAACGCGTTGGGGCAGTGTGTGACGTAACACGTCTTTATGTCACGGATACCGATGGAAGCCAGGACTGCGGGCGTCATGTGGCTGTCAACTATCTTTACGTCATGGACCTGGAAGTGAAAAGGAGAGCTAAGGGTTAATTCACATTCGACAATACAAAAAGACACAATCGAGGCATTACAGCCACATGATCTTGATAAGATGGACCACAGCCGTGTAAGGATAACCCGTACTTTTACTTATTAGGAAGTTTTTTACAGGATCGGTTACCATTGTAACGCTTTTATGTGTATTTCTACTCGGAATAAACAATTCCAATTTCATTTACACCTAAAAATATTATAATTTAAATACGGACAGCGTGTTACAGAGGTTTAGTGAAACTTAAGGGGGTTACTCATCCATTCCGGTTTCATACATTCGCTAAAGAATGTATGAAACAGATGATGTCTTTTTCTGGGTTTCAGAGTTGGTGACATAATATGGTAATACAAACACTTTCCATGTTATGAAAAGTGTTTGTTTTGATGAGTAGATTAACCCTGCCAGTTCGAGGTCTCCACTCGAGAACCTTTGTACCACATCGGCTATCAACTTGGTAGGCAGATGTTACCAGCCCACTGCCATTTCAACGAGGAGCTGCTTGACGCGCTCACACTGCCGCTTGCCCATAGTCTACTACCCTGTGAGTATAAGAAGCCTCACCAGATCCTGGTTGGCTGGTTGGGTTAGAAGATGCTTGATAAGGAAATGCTTACATGGTGAGCTAGCAGAGGAACTGCCCGAGCGCGATCAGGAGGACTGGAGGCAGCGTCCTTTGACTTCTAGCCACCACCCTGCATAATGTAAGAGTCACCAGATCCTGGTTTGGTATGAGTGTGAAGAGATGCTTAACGCGCTCGAACTGTTGCTCGTACATGGTAAGCCAGCAAAGGAGATCCTCTCGGACAGATCCTCTTCTCCCGGACAGACGTCCGGGCACGATCAGGGTGGTCAAATTGCTGCTTGCAAATAGTCTACCATCTTGTAAGTGAAAGTCTCACCAGATCCTGATTGAGTGTGAAAAGTATTGAGTATTTTTTATTTGCTAAAGCATGGTGATTACAAATTATGTAGGTGGTAACTTAAAATTATGGCACAAGCATGCTCTACCCGTTATGCTTGACGCGCTCAAACTCCTGCCCGCACGTAGTCTGCCACCTCTGTTATCTAGCTACCATCCCGTAGGCAAAAGTCTCACCAGATCCTGGTTGGGTATGAGTGTGAACAGATGCTTGACGCGCTCGAACTGTTCCTCGTACATGGTGAGCCAGCAGAGGATTTGTCCGGGCGCGAACAGGGCGAGCGGCGGCGGCGCCTCATGTGATTGCTCGGCGAAAGCCTGCTGGCGCGCTTGCAGGACGCCGATTAAACCTGTAGGGGTAAGGTATTTTTTCATTACTTGCTGGTAGCGGCTGAATGAGCATGGCCGACGACAGAAAGTGGCGAGCCTTGGGGGAGGCCTATGTCCTGCTGTCGACGATTGATTGACTTTGTGGAGGACTCTAAAGACTAAAGACAAATTCACACAGAGCACGCGGCGGATTCTGCGTGTTCCTATACCGATGTGCCGTTCCCGGGATTTCCAGATACAGGGAATATTTCCAAAATTGCTTGTGCCATAATTAACGGCTGCCCAGCGTATTAACGGCTGAGAATACTCTCATTCAGATTTCCGACGAGGACGCGGCGTCGATAACTTAATACGCAACGTGTTTGTCATGTAAAAGAAGCGAGTACCTCCAAAGCAGTATATTTATTACAAACAATACCAGTGACACTCCATCATGTGTCCCGAGTCCCCGTACATTTAAGTACGTTTTAAGTAATCTAAACGTAACATCCCGCCAATTGTACTGCATTTTTGTAAACATTTCATGTTTGTGTTTTTCCTGGTACAATAAAGAATATTCTTATCTTATCTTATCTTCGTACCGCGCAGGCTGCTGCTTTACCATCGCCTACTGACACAATACCAGTGCTGTGGTCGTCTACCACTCCAGCACATACTGACTCAGAACCTTTTAAATTTTTTTCACACCCACAACACTCCGTAATACACGCTGTTTTTCATAAATAATAATAATAACTTCTACACAATACAATCTTATAGTTTCGTGTTTGACCTGGTACCAAACTAGGATACCCTGGGCTATGGTAACCAGGCAAGGACGTCACAAACATGAAAATACACCCAGACTGAGGCTATTTGTACAAAAGTAGCGCGGCCCCCAGTAGGAATCGTACCTACAGGCATTAAACTTTGCGTATTGTGGGACTTATGCGAGTCTGAATCGCGCACGAAGGGTTCCGTACCATTATCTATACAATATTAGACAAAGATCTAATTTGAGATCAGCGCCATCTATAGAAACCAACAAGAAGCGCTTAACATTGACATTTAACGACATGACATCGGCGCTGTGAAGGTTACATAGATGGCCGCTGGAGCGAGCGCTGTCTTTAGACAACGTTTTTGTATGGGAGTCCCCCTTAAATATTTACTTTATTCTGTTTTTAGTATATGTTGTTATAGCGGCAACAGATATACATCATCCGTGAAAATGTCAACTGCCTAGCTATTACGGTTCATGAGATACAGCCTAATGACAGACAGCCAGCCAGAGAGACAGACGGACAGTGAAGTCTCAGTAATAGGGTCGCGTTCGGCACCATTCGGGTACGGAATCCTAAAACGGCCAAGCGCGAGTACGGAATCCTCGGTGCGCGAGTCCGACTCGCACTTGGCAGGTTTTTAATCTATCTATGATTAAAACTTCAGGCCTAAACCAAGACACAGTACACAAATACGCACCGATATGATGGTCCGCGTGCAGGTGAGAAACGTATATGGCCTTAAGCGATTTGAGGAAGGCGTTCACCTTCTTGGGTCCGTAGAAGCGGACCAGCTGCCCGAACGAGCCCTCGCCGCAGTCCAGAAGCATCGAGCTCTTTTCGCTGGGCAAAGAAAGGTTTCCATAGTTCAGCACACGGAAGCAGCCTGGCTACGGCACCGTGCTATAGCACAGGGAATCCTAGTTTGGGAGCCAGGACACTTTTATTTGCAATAAAATCTTCTTATCTTCTTCATACTCTATACAATATTATAAGCCTGAAACCGGTCTGCCTGCATGCAACGACTGGGTTTCGTACATCTACTCGATATTGTCGCTCTTATTATCCTCGTAATTGTCACAATTCATCGTTGTCAGCGCAGCAGGTGTTGAAAAAGGTTTTTTTTTTTCTATATCAGTTGGATTTATTTGACACTTTTATTATTATTATTGAACATAAGTAAAAAATACAATGGCAATGTGGCGGACTTAATGCTATATTTTAAATATTGTAACAACACTAACTGTGTGTTTCGTACATTTATGTTGTGCTGAGAACTGTGAGAGCTTGTTGAGAAAAATTATGAATTGGCGACAATTCGAGTAGATTCGCCCGACTAATGAATGTTGATGAAGCGAAAGAGATCCGTCAGGATCATGGCAAGTGCCAGACCCTGGTGTCTACCTACCCCTCCGGGGGTACAGGGGTGAGTTTATGTTATATATTACATAATATTATAAAGAGCCAAAGTTTAGTTTATATGTTTGTATGTAGGTAATCTTATCCGAGACTACTTATCCGATTTCAAAAGTTCTTTCACCAGTATTTACGAATAGAATTGACCTTCCGGATGGACGTGAGCTGTACGCTTATTCATTACCAGGCGAACGAAGTCACGGGCTCGGCTAGTTTATTATATTTTGTTTATTCACCAGAGCGGTGGAGGTATGTAACATTGTATGTAAGCATGTTTGTTTGTGGCAATAAATCATTCATTCATTCATTCATTCAAGTGCAACGGTAGAGCCTATCTCATCTGTCAGCTGTAATAATAAGAAAATTATAATAGACCCAGGGCAGATAAGTGGGCGAGGCCTTGGACCAAAATTGGGACACAAACATAGAAAATAAACAAAATATCCAAAACTGAAGTCTGTAACAAAACGTTCATATTCAGCTGATGTTCGACTCTTTCATTATTTTTCTGTACATACTAACTGGAGTCACCTTTTAAGCATGGAATTATTCTGCTCTTGAATCTTTAAAGGTTTTAAAACCGCGTTGCGACTTTCACAGAGGGACAGCGATTGTCTTGTATTGATATACTTATCAACTAGCCGGCCCGGCGAACTTCGTACCGCTTACGCCCCAGAATCAGCAAACAAATAATCGTGAATTTTTCCCAAGTTTTAACCGCTCAGATTATGACCTTGAAAAGAACAATTAAAAACCAGCAAGTGCGTGTTGGGCCACGCGCAACGTAAAGAGGGTTTTTTTTTATCTGCTTTACAGAACTAACAACTTCATCGACGTCATTTTCAATGGATTTTGTACGAAATTTTACCTGTAGAAGTTAGTTGCCTATTACTCGTTAACTAGTAAAGCCTACTTAGCTAATACTTTTCCTTTTAAATTCATTATATGTGCTACTAACCTGAATTTTTTTTAAGTTTCTACATTCAAACGTTTAGCCAGGAGAGAAGGGGAAATGGTCTTCCTACACCCACAATATTTTTCAACGATCAATTCGTAAAAAAAAACAATTTATTCTTTAACTTTGTCGGCTTGATAAATATGTATACACATACCAAATTACAGCTTTCTAGTACCACCGATCTTGGCGCTATGGCGCGGACTGACAGACAGACAGAACCATAAAAATCATTGTTATGGTGGCCCGATCGGGTCATTTAGAATTCTACAGATTAAACTGCTGCAAAAACTCGGGGCGGAGACAAATTCAACAAATCGAAGATCATTAAAAACGGTCCGACCTATCTTCAGCTAAACTAATGTTTCATTTTATATAAGAAAAAACTAGCTGGCTGGGCGAACGTCGTACAACCTCGAAAAAAAGTTTTTTGTGAAGTTTTCCCATATTATTTTCCCATTTCGGGCGGACACAAATTCAACAAATAAAAGATCATGAAAATCGATCCAGCCGTACTAAACCGACTTTGTTTTATAAAAAAGATTAGAAGAAGAAGAAGAAGAAAGACATTTATTATACCAACAAAACACGTCACAGAAACAAAATAAGCAGATAGGTAACATAATACGCACAACAACAGAAAGAAAACTAAATACACCACTAAGAAAATTAGAATAAGATACTCACTCAATATGAACAACAATGCAGCTTGTGTTCCTCGTCTTACTGGGAATACAAGAGCCAGTCCCGAGGAACACTACCTTGGGGTAATCCGGCTGTACATCAGTCTTGTTGTAGCGCATAGTGTCTACAATCGTGCGAAACGCTTCCAGGCTGTCGTTGAACCCATCCACGTCCATTGTCTCCTGGATGTACTCCTGGATGTGGAGTTTTGGCTCTTGAGATCTGCGGGACAAGGTGGGGTTTTGACTAAGCACTTGGTTTGGTAAAGCGGAGCGTCCTGACACATTGCTTAAATGGAGGCTTCGAATCGCAGAACATTATTATATACTTTTATGACCAATGTATCCTGTTTGAATGACTGGAATAGCTTGATTAGAGAACGTTGTGGACTGAAAGAGGATGTAGTGACTAGAATTGAGAAAGGAATGTTGGTTTGGCTATGTAGAGAGGATGAAGGAAGAAAGATTGACGGTCGGAGTGGGCCGGTAAGGAACGTCCCAGGCGGACATATTTCGACCAAATAGGGGATGTATTAGTAAAGAGCAAGATAAAAAGTACCCGAAACCGACGTGCGTGCATGCAAATATTAATGAATGTTGAAGAAGTGAAATTGATCTGTCAGGATCGTGGCAAGTGCAGTCCCTGGCCTCTGGGATACAGGCGTGAGTTTATGTATGTATGTAAGTTTGACCAATGTACCTATGCAACTTTAACGAAATAAAGTGAGATACCTAAATCCACTCCACACACCTTTCGGCTACGTCTCTGGTCATTCCACCTTTCCAAATGCATTTACAAAATAACAAAGGCTAGGGCTGTATATTTACAACCACATACTCTAACCTCTTCTAAAATTCGCGACAAAGTCATCTGTTATAATCGGGCTTTCGTAACAAACTTCCTTTATAATTTTACAGAGAGATGACGAATACTACGTTGAACCACAAACGTCATTTTAGTTGAGCAGTATGAATACATGCCGTTATTCTTAATAGTAACATATAACTGGTGATAACGATTCTTCGCCAAATATCTGTTCTTCACACATTACACACCCGAATAAACAAATAAGTCAACAAAGACGTGACGAACTAACTTCGTTAAACTTTTTAAAATCTGTAAATGTATTATGTGATATTAGCCAATTGTACGGTATCTTTATAAATATTTTATGTTGTGTTTTTCCTGGTACAATAAAGAATATTGTTATCTTATCTTATCTTATGTGTGTTTCTCAAATCATGAGAAAATATGTTTAAAGTGGTCGTTCTAGACAAAGGCAGTCTTTTTCTCAACTACAAACTTGACCTGAAGGTGTAGTTGAAATTCAACAAACAGTATGTAATTTCTTTATGTTGAAATATTTTTTTAAAGACAAAATCATCTTTAACACCACACACAAGGTCGCCTCACCTGTCAACTTCCTTCTTCGGTCTCAGATTGACGACGGTCAGCGAGCGCCCAGCAATAGTTTCCAGTCTCGGCTCGCTGCTCTCTATGGAGTCCTGGTCCGCGGAAGGCCCGTCGCCCTTGCAAGGGCTCTCCATCGTCACTATACTCTGGAACTGGGCGAGGGCAATCTGGGGGTGAGTTGGGGGATTTCGCGGTGACACCGTAGACCGTAACCAGTGCACAATAAGGCAGATTTTGCTTTGTGATTTTGCAAGCTATGCGCGCTGAAGCGGTTTTGCTTTCAAGCAAATGAGGCAATAGGTTAAGTGTGGTTATGTCGTGTTATTGAAATAACGTCAGAACCGTTTCTTCAGCATCACTTTAATCACTTCCAATAAGAAAAAGATAAGACTTGTGATTTTTTGATATTAATTTTCATACAAATTGACGACGTCAAGTTTCATGAAAAATAAAATTGAGAATATGAAACTTTTTTTCTTGGTTACAAAAAAACAGTTTTCAAGTTTCACGTTATTTCCATAACACGTAGTAACATAATCAGTAACTCGGCGGAGGCATTTTGTGGGCGGCAAAGTTTGAAGTTAATCATGCAGCAAGAATAGACTCTACGAAGAAGAGTCAAGAGTTTTCATAGCGTGCGACGGTGTCGAAATAAAAATGAACCATTGTTACTTCGCTGCTATATAAAGCACAATTTTTATTTGTCATAACATAGATATTATTCACAGATATTGAGAACCCTAAGAGCCCTGAACATAACATAAACTCACGCCTGTATCCCAGAGGGGTAGGCAGAGACCAGGGACTGCCACTTGCTACGATCCGGACAGATCACTTTCGCTTCCTCAACATTCATTAGTCGTTGCATGCACGCACGCCGGTTTCGGGTACTTTTTATCTTGCTCTTTACTTTACATCCCCTATTTGGTCGAAATATGTCCGCCTGGGACGTTCCTTACCGGCCCACTCCGACCGTCAATCTTTCTTCCTTCATCCTCTCTACATAGCCAAACCAACATTCCTTTCTCAATTCTAGTCACTACATCCTCTTTCAGCCCTGAACCGTGAATAAATATATGCACGTAACAATAACTAAATCATTAATCATGCAACTTCGGCAGCCATCTTGCCGCCGCCATCTTGATTTAAATAAATAAGTAACTTCCACACAGCACAATCACTTGTCCTGGTCCCAAACCAGGTAACCCTGTGCTATGGTATCCAGGCAAAGACACAACAAACATGGAAATACACCCAGACTGAGGCCGTTTGTACAAATCCTCGACCACATCTAACCTTACCTTTTTCTTCAGCTCCTCCAGTCCCTTCAGCCTGATCGGGCTATTCGTCTTGGGCTCGGGCGGTTGCGAGTTCCAGACGGGCGGGATGCTGACGTCACGCAGTAGCGGGAAGATGTCGGGGTCCAGCAGGTGCAGTTTGTGCTGCGTGCGGTGAACGGCCTCGGAGCCGAGGCAGCTGTTCTGCTCGTTGAGGATCAGGTGGCGAGTGCCGGGACCGAAGCTCGCCATGAAGGCGCGGTATCTGAAGGCGAGAGTGTTGGTAACGTAACATCAATACGCCGACACAAACACACAGATACACACAGATACGCACGCACGCACGCACGCACCTCTTAACTCTCCTTAACTTTATTTCTTTCATTTTATATTATAAACTAGTTCAAGTGTTCACATACATTAATTTGTAATGTAATATTGTAGGAAGACCATTTTTCGATTTAGGGTTCCGTTTGCGAAATATTAAGCTTTAAAGCGTAAATTTTTGTCCGAGTAGGGTCCCCCCCGTCTCCTGGCTAAACGGTCGATTGTAGAAACGTGAAAAAATTCAGGCTAGTAGCACATATAATGAATTTAAAAGGGAAAGTATCACGGCTAAGTAGGCTTTACTATTTAAAGGGTAATAGGCAACCAACTTATAAAAGTAAAATTTCGTACAAAGGCCATTGAAAATGACTTCGATGAAGTTGTTAGTTCTTTAAAGCAGATAAAAATACCCTCTTTCTACGCACTTGGCCGGTTTTTTTATTAATAGTTTTTTACGTAGTTTTTATTTTTGGTTTCCTTTTCTTATTGTAACCTGTGTAATGCCTTTATAAATAAATAAAAGAAATATTTAAACATAGGTGCGACACAACACAACCACTAAAAAAATATGTTTTTTTATTCTTCTTAATATCACTGTATAGTATTTGATAGCAGTAATCTCCATGATGAGTGCTGGAACACCGCAGCGAGAGTTGTTATTAGAAATAGAATAAAAAAGAATAGCATCCGCCCCATATCGTTACCTTGGGGTACTGATGACGTGTGCTGGTGTGTAATGTACGACCACAGTGGGGATGTTCTCAGGCGGATTTGCGGGGTCGTCGAAATGTGCGTGAAACTCGCTCTCGTGCAGATAATCCAGATCTGGCACCTCCAATACTGTGGAAAAGAAAGTACAGTTCTCACAGTAGTTGTAAAAAAAAAATCGAAGTACATGGCACTAGATTCGTTGATGACCAGCCTGGAGCCAGTCGGACAAAATATAAGGTTTGATAGCGGGGTCAGTGGACGTATTGAACTGGTGCTCGCACCTACAGTTTAACATATGTTTTTATTGCAGTATCTTGCTATTGGTGGGAATACCTTTGAATAGCGAACAGTTATACGACGTCCATATAAAAATACAGAGTTAGGCGTCACAATGGCGTCAGCGAGTCTCACGCGGGATCGTCAGGCGTCTTGACCTGACGCGCCTGCACCAGCTTTCCATACATTTATGTTGCAGTGTCTATATATTTGTGGGAGTACCCTTGAAGAGGTACACCCGCTCCACACAAAAAATGCATACCGTTTACATGTGTTGCGTTAGTGTTGTCTAGGGAATTTACGCAAGACGTCACAGTGGCATCAGCGAATCTCACCGATGACGACGGGCCCGGGTTCGTCGGGTGTCTTGACCTGGCGCACCTGCACCAGTTTCCCGTCTATTTGTGTTGCAGCTTATCTCTAATAGTGGGAATAACCTTGAATAGCGAACGCTCCACACAAAAAATGCACACAAACTCTCCACACAAAAAGCCTAGCGTTTACTTGTGTGTTGTTAGTGTCGGTCTAGCGGATTTACGCAAGGCGTCACAGTGGCGTCGGCGTGTCTCACCGATGAAGACAGGCCCGGGATCGTCCGGCGTCTTGACCTGTCGCGCCTGCACCAATTTCCCATCCGGAAGAAGCACGTCAGCACCGCTCTTGAGCTGGCCGAGCAGCGGGCCTGGCTTCACGCCCAGCTCCACGCACTTGGCCAAGTCCAGGGTGCCCATCCGCTTCTGTTGGCGGGAATATGTCATGAAATAACTCGCAGGAGTGCAGTGCAGATACGTTAAGAACAGCTGCGAAATGAGAGCCTCCCCGCTACTTCATTCGCGTGAGTTTGACAGAGTGCAAAGTCCCCCAGTTTTGATAATAGGATGGCTGGTCATTACCGTAGATAAGAGCACTAAGTGGGCAAAGGCAACTTCAAGAAACAGGGCGCGAGAAGGATCCAGGTGGACTGGGCTGCTTTCGGAAAACGGTGTCGAACAACAGTTTTCTTTTCTTAGAGCCTAAAGAAGGAGTCTTAAGACTCTTGTCTAGACAAATACAAGTGACTAAGAGCTCTAAGAAATAGCCGAGGGGATAACGGTTTCCCGGCGCCATTTTCCGATCGCAATACAACGTATTGCCCGTTATGACCTATAGAGATCTGACTACGACGGAAGGTAGAATTAGTCCACTGATTCAAAGTCGCTGTGCATGCTATGGAACCGAATGCTCGGCTTCTCTTTGATGGATCACATCAGACAATTCGCTAAGTAACTAAGGTGACTGACATAGCCTATAAATTTAGCAAATTGTAGTGGAAAGATCGACAGTCGTTGGGGTAAAAACAACACTGTCACACACATCCTTGTAGTTTCCAGTTTGAGACCTATGCACGCTTGTATTATTAACGAAATTATGCGGATCTGGATTAATGCTTGAAAAAATGTGCCACTGTGTAACTCGAATACTATTGTCGATGAGACGAATCTTAACTTGCACCACTCACCCTTAGCGTGCAGATGTATGCCACAGTACAGTTTGACATCTTCTGCAGCTCCTGTAACAATTTGCTGGCCCCGCCCTTCTTTCTCGCTGCTTCTGTGAGGATAAAACAGTCATCACACTTCGATTCTACAATTCGTGGCTGATTTTATTAAACGACTTCAAAAAAGGAGGAGGTTCTCAATTCGTCGGAATCTTTATTTTATGTATGTTCCCCGATTACTCGAAGACGCATCGAAAATTATTATTTTTTTGTTTGAAAGGGTACACTTCACAGGTGGTCCAATAGTCATCAACTCAGGATCTGATGATAGGATCCTGGAGAAATCGAGGAAACTCTTCAAATTTTAAAGGCACACTTGAAACGATTTGGGTATTTTTTATATAGTGACTCGTGCACTTGTTTTATAAAAAAACACAATTTGGCGGTTTCGTAGTGATATTCACAAAAATCGTGACATAAACATTTTAAAAGAAATAATAAAACCCAACTTCAAAACACCACCAGCACTAAAACACGGAAATAATTTAAATGTATATGACCTTTAAATTCGATGCAGGCATTGTAGAAATATATTTTGGAGTCGGTGCCCACCGTGTATGTGCTGGTTATGTAACTCGGCACCGTCATCATCATCATCATCAGCCATTTGACGCCTACTGCAGGACATAGCCCTCCCTCATGGTTTTCCAAGCTTCCCGGTCTTGTGCCGCCCGCATCCAGCGACTCCCCGCCACTGTGACTAGGTCGTCAGACCATCTGGTGGGGGGCCTTCCCACGCTGCGTCGTCCGGTCCGCGGTTCTAACGATACTTCTACAATACCTACATCCAATTTAAAGGTCATGTTAATTTAAATTATTATTATTATTATACTTTATTGCACACAAGACACAATTATTTCTGTTTTAGTGCTGTAGTGTTTTGAAATGGGTTTTTATAACTTCTATTTATCTATATAAAAGATCTCTCTTAGAGATAAGTTCGCCTTTGTGACAATGCTATGTAATTAATTTTGTAGTTTATGATTTGCAATAAATAATATGTTATTTATAAAGCAGGACCGTGACTGACTGCCAGACGACGCACAGACTAACCTTGTGGACCCAGAGCAAAGCTTAGAAAGTTTGGAGTGAATATAATCGGACTGAAGTACCTCTCTCAGCAGCGATCTTATTGGCCAGTTTGGCCTTCCGTTCCTCCATACTGGTGTGGTGTTTGGGCACCCGAGAGTAGTAGTCCGTGTCGTCATTCATGAACTTCTGGAACTCCCTGTCTGGGCTCTCGCTAAGCTTCTGCCGCTTCGCTGGCGGCTTCTCCTTCTTGAGGAGGTCCAGGTGGGGTCCCCTGTGAGGAGGGTATTTGACTAGTGTCTATCAAGAACATCCTTGGTGTCTATCTATCTACCACATGAACAGATCCCAATGCTGAGCACAAGAGCATAAACCGAGGACAGGCGAGGTTGGCGTGACGATGAAGAGGCTCACGCCCAAAAGTGGGCATCTTTCATGGGCTTTATAGTGTCCACAAGCAAGTTATGCAAGTGTCCACAGTAGTTACAGAACAATGTCTTTTCTGAGAAAATTTTGCTCAGCATGTCAGTTTGTTTAAAAATTTGAATAAAGGGCTCACTTACAGAAAAACATATTTTACAGTCATTACACTGTCCTCAAAGTCGGCAGTCGGGCTGCAGGGTGCCATAGTAACTGACATGTCCTTCATTATGACGAACCGCCGCGTGGCGTTATACAGCTCGTCCTGAAATTACAAGCAAATAATAATGCAGCCTACATACGTCCCGCTGTAGGGCACAGGCCTTCTCTCAGAGAGTAGCGGATTGAATGGCACGCGGGCCCACCGCGGATTGGCAATTTCAAGCGCTGAGCGCAGGCACAGCAAATGTTTCAAGAAGATAGATAGAGAACACTTTATGGCACGACCAGGAGAAAAAATTACAAATGGTTTATTATATCTAACTAGTGGTATACAATTGTCTAAGTTCAATGAATAATAATAAGTTTCAAACAACTGAGCCTCTAGGGTACAGTGTGATATGGTAACGGCAAAAACATTACAGGCAAGGAAAAACACCCAGACTGAGGCCATGTGAAAGGTAAAAAAAAACCGCCCAAGTGCGAGCCGGACTCACGCGCGAAGGGTTCCGTACCATTATCTATACAACATTAGACAGCGATCGAGACAAGATAAATTAGGTACATTTAGAACAGCGCCATCTATAGAAACCAACAAGAAGCGTTTAATATTGTCATTTAACGACATGACATTGGCGCTGTGAAGGTTACACAGATGGCCGCTAGATGGCGAGCGCTGTCATTAGACAAAGTTTGTTATATGGGAGCCCCCCTTAAATATTTATTTTATTCTGTTTTTAGTATTTGTTTTTATAGCGGCAAAAGACGTACATAATCTGTAAAAATGTCAACTGTCTAGCTATCACGGTTCATGAGATACAGCCTGGTCACAGACAGATGGACAGTGGAGTCTTAGTAATAGTGTCAATTACCCCTTTGGGTACGGGACCCTAAAAACCGGCTAGGTGTACACACATGTGTGGCGGGCCACGTGCAGTGCAGGATTTCGTATTTTGATTGATATCGTGGGCATATTATTTGAGTTCACGGTTTAACTAAAACAACATGACGAAATTATGAATTCCTTTACGAAAGTAGTTAGTGAATAGAAAATTTAAGTGTCTTCTTACATTTACCATATTTTAGAAGTAACTATCTAAATTCGCTGACACGGACTGCTGCAATTTTAGGTTTTTAACGTGTACATCTTAAAAGTAAAAATTATTGTAATGTTAAGTAAAATAAACTATAAGTAAAATGATTATCACCATCTGTTTATACTTTTATCTTGATTGTAAAGATATTTATTATACGCCTCAATAATGACTTGCATTTCTCTGCAAAAATTACTCATTATGATTGAGTGGCATATTGAAAAACTAAATTTTTGACAAGTTTACCTTGTTTCGCACGCAATCGTGAACACGCTACTACAGTTCCTTTCCATTTTCTTACCAATCCCTTAGGCTCGTGCAGCGTGATGTTAGGCACACCAACATCCTGCAGCGTCAACGACAAGCCGGGCAAACCGTCTATATTCTGCCAGGTCTTGCTGGTGATGAACTCGTGCTCCAGCCGCGACAGCCGTGTTTACCTTGTTTCGCACGCCATCGTAAATACAGTATAATTTAATTCCCATCTTACCAATCCTTTAGGCCCGTGCAGCGTGATGTTAGGCACACCAACATCCTGCAGCGTCAACGACAATCCGGGCAGGCCGCCTATATTCTGCCAGGTCTTGCTGGTGATGAACACGTGCTCCAGCCGCGACAGCTTCACCTTGTGCTCATGCGCGAGTCGCTGCGTGCACTCGCCGCAGTTGAACATGTACCTGGGGGGAGATCCGGATGAAGAGTGAATGGACTTCTTAAGGTAAGCACATAACATCTTAGACACTCTTTTGCTTACCATCATGCGAATTTCGCATTGCGAAACACTATTTATAGTGAAAATTGTTTTATGAAGTGTGAATAAATAAATCGAAAGAATCGACCACGCCCAAGTCAAAAGTTTCATAGGGCCTCGCACACCTTTTCCCCGCGAAGAAATCGAATCGACTCCGTCGAAGGAATTTAATTAATCTTGCCAATGTATAACGCAACTGCCATAATGCGGACGCACCTTTACTTCGTCCGCATTGCTCGTGTCGAATCTAAAGACGTTATTTTCACTCGCCTGGTGATTACCAAATTTTTCTATCAATTCCCCCAATGCGACGCAGGTTGGTGAGTGAGGTTTCTCAGGAATTCACACAAGAAAATCTAAAATTTGTTATGTTCGCCTCATTCAACGCGTTTAGCTTAGCTAGGTGCATTCACCTTTAATTACTTTTACTAATTAAAACATGATTTCTCAACAGTCAAAAAGCTTTATGACCAGTTGATTCAAATCCAAATTGATTATAAAAAATTATTCACGTCATACTTGGCCTAACAAACCTAAAAATATATCTAATACAGTAGTACGTCGATTATCCGAACGACCACTTAACCGAACTGGCTACGTATCTCGCGCCCCGCTTCTCCCCACTACTTGTGCCGAAGAAGCTTTAACTATGGATGTATGTCTTCAATGAATAGGGCACCCAATAATGCAGGATAGTGAAATTGTAGACTTCGTAACCGAGCGGGTGGGCTTGCTTTAGCTGATGAAGATTAAAGATTTTTTAAACTTTGATTGTACCTATTATGTGTATTTACACGCTGTCTAGTTTTCAAAATAAGTTTAATTCCTACGAGCCATCGAAATAAGTGACAGAAATTATTATAAGTATGGTTGGTGTTGATTAAGAAGTACATATTTAAGTAGTCCAATTTTAACCGAAATTACTGGTTTTCTTAACACCCATGTCCATAATGATCTAGTTCAATTTTATCCGAAATAACCAGTTTTCCATACACCCTTGTCCTCCAATTAGTTCGGATAATCAATGTTGTACTGTATATAAAAATCTCATGTCACAGTGTTTGTTATCAAACTCCTCTGAATCAGCTTCACCGATTTTTATGAATTTTTTTGTGTATATTTGGTAGGTCTGAGAATAGGTTGTAGGGTAATTATTATGGCAAAACAATGGTTGCAGCGGCAGATTGTTTTGATATAAATATATAAAAGTAGAAGTTGGCTATATATAGGATGCTATAGTTTCAAAGTAAGCTAATAAGTAATGATCCGAACTTAAGTTAATAAATTAAATAATAGAATTAAATAACTTATTCAGTTCACAGTGCACTTACAGGTTCAGTATTTGGTCACACTGCTCTAGTTAAAATATGTCTACAATATCAATTGGTGCAGAAAACAAAATGTAAAAAATAAGTTTAGTTCCCATAAAAGAGAAAATAGGGGCTCCAAATGTTCACATCATCCCAAGAAATCCCCTGTATTAAACATTGATATTAAAGTCAGTCAAAAAATTTTATTCAAAGTAACACAGAAACTGTGACTTATTGAATGTTACAAGAAAAACTAGGTGTCAGTTTCAAAATCTAGATCATTTGAAGAAATAACGGACAAAAAAACTCCAAACTTAGTCTTTCCAAACATATTCCTTAATTAACAGAGTTATATGTCATATCTTCTAAAAACCTAGTACTTGGATGCATTGAACTGGCTTTAATTCCACACATCTTTGTCATCTAAATAATCCATAATGCTATAGTAGCCCTTTTGGCATAAAGTGCGCTTTACACATTTTTTGAACCGCACTTCAGACAAGCTTATTATATCTTCAGCAAGCTTATTATTATATCATCTTTAACTTAAAATAACGTGAGCTATGTAAATTAATTTAGCAAACATGTATCATTGTTGCTTGATTGTTGCACAATATTGCAGTATCAATTGAATTTAATTCTGTTTTATGGACTCACTGCACTGATTGTCCAGTACAACTTCGCCAATGTCACATGTTAAAAATTAAAGTAAAAGCAAGATAATTATAAATTTAATGCTGCATGGACATACCATAAACATACCTAGGTATGTTTACTATAGAAAAGTGGGTATTTTTAAGTGTGTGTGAATATGTCTTTGTGGCGTTAAATAAATGTGTTCTTTTCTTTTCTTTTAATACATATTACAATGTCATGTCAATCCTTGAAAATATAACACAGTCGCAGTATCACTCATAGCAAAAATTTTTATTTTATTTCACAGCAATAAGATATATTTGGTGATATAATAAGATATGTTGAGCAATTAAATACCCTATCATCATCATTAGCCATTTAACGCCCACAGCAGGACATAGGCCTCCTTCATAGTTTTTCTAACCATGAGAGGTTTTGCCATAATCGCCACGCTTGGTGGGCGGGTTTGCGATCGCAGTATGCGGTTGTAATCTCCTAAATACCCTAACTAATGACTTATTTGTGGCCATAAGCCATAGTGTTACCAATAACTAAGTTGAAATTAAACTGACTGGATTCTTACCATAAGAGGTTTTTACCATCTTGTTCCAACACAAAAACTTTTTTGTTATTCTTACCGTCGTTGGTCAGTGAACAGATATAATGTGTTGGGTGCTCCACGCGCTCCAGACCCCAGCACTTGCAGGTATACGGTACTGGGGCCGTACTTTTCAGCCTTTTTTTGAGAGATAATCCTCGCGCGCTGTGTTTCCGCAACCCGATTTGAATTTAACTTAGGCATAGTGGCTAAAAATTCCAAGAGTTTCTTAGAGCTACCTTCCTGGCTATATTTACGTGCAATAACCAAGCGGCAAGCAAATAATCCAACATTTATACCGTACATGTGTTTCGAGGTTATGTTTACTTTTTGTGGTAAAGATTTACAAGCCTTTCTCTTACATTTGCTTTTTGTTTTATGTTAAAACACACATAGTTTTTAGATTACTTTTTGTACATTTTTGTAATAAATATGTATTCCCTTATTTGACATATTTTTTTTCAGATTTAGAATTTTCGGCAACTTTTTCTCAATAAACAATGCTTGCTTGACTTGATATTGACAATAGGGATGTGACAAAAAAATCGTATGAAAAAATCGACTATGAAAGAAATCTATTTAAAAAAATCGATTATTATTCTAAAGTAACTTTTTTCGGAAAAATGTCGGTCAAGCAGCAATGTTTTTATTGCACCATGCATTTGGAAAAAAAAATATTTGCTTTACCTACATTTATTACCCTCTGTTTGTTATAGTTAAGTTTTATAGTAAGTTAAGTAATACAGGTTTGAGTGAGGGTCCGCTGTATTAAATATTTACTTTGTGAAATTTCTTGAATAAATAACTATAAAAAAAAAGTTAAAATAGATAAACAGTATGATAAGAGTATTACGTTTGATTTTTTTTAAGGATGATATCGGAGTTCATGGAATAGCCCAGGTATTCAAACTATACCTGGGTTACTCGAGGCCTTTGCGTAAAATGCGTAATAAGTAAAACAATAGATTCTATTAATTTTTTTTTGTTTTTGTGTTACCAAAATCGATTATTGCAAAAAATCGATAGAACCACAAATGTATTAATTATGTAAGTATACACATAAAATAGATAAACAATGTGGTCGAAAGTTTTGTGTAGTTTTTTAGTTTGTTACGTTTGATTGTTTTTTAAAAGCTGACATCGGAATTCTTGGACAGTCCTCTAGCAGCCCAGGTATTCACAGTATAACTGGTTTACTCGAGGACTGCGTAAAATGCGTAGGTAATACTTAACATACATCTATTCAAGTTATTTGTTTTTGTCGATTTTTTTCAAAAAATCTATTATTTTGCTCAGAAAAATAGTTTTTTTATAAGAACACAATTAATCGATTAATAAAAAATCGATTTGTATGTGCAATATCCATCCCTAAATGACAGTTTTGCTAGTGCAGTCTGCCACTGCCACATCTGTTGTCAATTCTATGAATAGACAAAGTAAAGGTTTTTTTTCTACCATGGTAGAAAATTTTTGGGTAAACCACGGTATCACTAATAATTTAGGAAAATGGCGTTCTGTACAGCTGTGGGTTGCGCAATTTTTATGTAAATGCGAATACAATTTAAAAGAATTATTATATCTAAAGTGCATTTCAATCAGAGGACTAGAGACAGGATTTTTTTACATAATTTATAGACAATTTTTTATACTGTATATGGTGTATTTGTACAGACAAAAAACTCATGGACCGTGTATTTTTTGTGTTGTGATTGTGGTGATGTTTCAGTGGAAATAATGAAACCAAAAGAATAATGCGGCTGTTCAAATAATGTGGTTATGATGGGTTTGCTATGGGTGGTGTTACTCGTGGCCTTGACCGGCTCGCACTTGGGGCACGGGTTGCCGCTGGGAACGCTGCAAACCTACCCACACGGTGAGTCACAAAACTGTAGAAAAACACTCATTTACATGCCTTTCCATACATTTAAATGCATGTAAGCACACCCGTAAACTGCAAGCCTGTTCACTCTAGTATTGTTCCCTTTAAAAATTACGTTGAAAGGCACCGCCTACCTAAATCAAATTGGAATTGGAAGGTAGGTTTCAAACTGAATACAGAAGGGAGGATTATTTTTTTGTTATATTAGGTATTTTACCTTTTTTTATTCCTCTACTACAGGTCTGTGACTGTTGGATCATACCCTGCATATCAGTGTATGTAATGTAACAATACAAACATTTTCCTGGTTTGTCAAACAACAGAGATTCTGTTTTGCAAACAAGATGATATGGGAGCTATATTGTTAAGCATAGAAGAGTTTGCGCATATTTTTTGGCTATAAACTTTTTTTTACCAAGGTAATTCCTGTTTCTAGTTCTTTTAGCATTTCTATGAAAAACAAGTTTCGCCATTAAAGTAGTTTCAGCTGACTTTAAAACTGATATCTCCCAATTTTCTCCATGCTTTAATCCTCAAATGTTTTCAAAGGCCCAGGTGTAAGTATGCTTTAAAAAAGATTTAAGTATCGCCTCTCTTAAAGGCTCTTGAAGTAAAACGCTGTATAACTAAGGTATAACTTTATGATTTATAAAAAGGTCTCTCTAAAAAGCTGATTAATGCATTCACAGATTTACAGCCTCATCTATAAAAACACAATTTCTCTAAAGCACTCCCCAGCGGCAGTTTATTTAATCTGTGGTTACATCTTTTCCTTGTAAAGTCTCCACCACAGACTATTTTAATCAGTGTTTATCGATTATTTAGTTTAGTTGTTGTTCATTATCTATGAATATGTCATAAAACTTGTGGCTCGTTTTTATCAACAGAATATTAATTTACAAATAGATCCTTGTTCTAAATAGTTAGCTCAGTAATCAATGTCCTAGCACCCCATTTGGCCAGAATCTTTAACAAATGTTTAGATGAGGGTATGTTCCCTGACCTAATAGAATGTAGTAGGCTGGTTCCTTTATTTAAAAGTGGTGATAGGCAAGATCTCACGAATCTCAGACCGGTCTTGTTTCTAAAATATTCCAGAAAATAGTGCAGCTACTTAAGTAGATACATACTTTAATAATTATCATCTTCTCCATAGTGAGCAATTCAGCTTCACTCAAGGGTGGTCTACAACGGACGCTGGTGTCACATTAGTTAAACATATATTTAGTGCATGGGAGGATCGGAAGGATGCTCTAGGTGTTTTCTGTGACTTTTCGAAGGCATTTAATGGCATAGACCTTAAACACTTCTCTTAAAATTGAAACACTACGGAATAAATGGGAAAAACTTAAAACTTATGAGATCATATTTAGAAAGGAGCGTTTGTGGACTATGAGAAAGCCTTCGATTCGATCGAGACATGGGCAGTGCTCGAGTCTCTCCAGCCTTGCCATATTGACTATCAGTATATCGAATCGTTCGTAGCCCCGGCTGCCTGAGTGATCTTAAACGATCACGAAGGTTAAGCAACACAGGGCGCGTTCAGTGCATGGATGGGTCGCCGTCTATGCCTAACGCTAGTGGCATTTTTCCGAGCGGTTCCGTGCTTCGCAAGGCACGTTAAGCTGTTGGTGCCGGCTGCCGTCGATAGATGGCAGTCGTTAAGCCAAGTCAGAAGCCTTAGGGCGGCTTGATAACTTCTGACAGTAGACAAGCCACTAGTCTACAAGCCTCCACCAATCCGGACTTGGCCCCCGTGGTGGAGTATGGCCTATACCTTCCTCAGGGAAGAGACCCGTGCCCCTCGGTGGGGACATAATGGGTTGATGATGATGATATCGAGGTGCTGAAGTGCTTGTACAACAACGCCACCATGTCGGTCCGAGTACAGGAGCAAAATTCGGAGACAATTCCATTGAAAAGGGGTCTGAGACAGGAAGACGTTATCTCTCCGAAACTGATCACGAACGGACTGTAAGACGCCTTCAAGCTTCTGGAATGGCAGGGACGCGAGATATCAATGGGAGGACATCACTCACCTTCGATTTTCCGACGATATAGTCATGGCAGAAACGATGGAAGACATGGACATGAACATGGACAAAATGAAGGCCACGTCGAACGCCCGTGTTGTGCCCACCCCAATAACATTGGGGAACTCGACTCTCGAAGTTGTACACGAATACGTCTACTTAGGACAAACAGTCCAACTAGGCCGGTCCAACTTCGTAAAAGAGGTCAATCGTCGAATCCAACTCGGCTGGGCAGCATTCGGGAAACTTAGAAAAGTCTTTTCGTCTAATATACCTCAATCGCTCAAGACAAAATTATACAACCAGTATGGCACTGAAACGTGGTCTCTCACTGTGAGCCTCATAAGAAAGCTCAAGGTCACGCAACGAGCTACGGAAAAGGCTATGCTCGGAATTTCTCTACGAGATCGAATCAGAAATGATGAGATCCGTAGACGAACGAAAGTCGTCGACATAGCCCAGCGGATTAGTAAGTTGAAGTGGCAGTGGGCGGGTCACATAGCACGCAGAACTGATGGCCGATAGGACCGAAAAGTTCTCGAATGGAGACCACATATCGGCAAGCGCAGCGTAGGACGACCAGCCACAAGATGGACAGATGACCTCATCCAAGTGGCATGAAGACACTGGATGCAAGCCGCTTCCAACCGGTCTTTTTGGAAATCCATGGAGGAGGCCTATGTCCAGCAGTGGACTTCTTGTGGCTGAATGATGAAGGTCATTAGAAGGGTTACCTTTACTGCAAAATTCTGGCTTCCTAAATTTTTTTCATGTTATACTACTTAACACTTAATTTTCCATAGACTCCTTTGGCGGATATCTTTAGGAAATAAGGGGCCAAAACCCAACCAAGATAACCAATAATACAGTAGGAAGGAAAACATGTGAAATATTCCCAGAATCAGCATGCCTTATCAGTTCGAAGTCCTTTTCAAAAAGCTTTCTAAATACAAAATAATCCATTCCAGAGTTACCGGCTCCGAACGAGGCGGCATATGCATCATGGGGGGACCCAAGCGGGGCGTACGCCGTGGTGCCGGCGCTGGCGTTTCTGCTCGCGGCCGTGGGCTTTCTGTTGGGGTGCACCTGGTGTTACCGTCACAAGGATTGTAAGGTAGGCCCTATCAATACTAATCCAATTATTTTTATGTTTGTTCTGCTGTGCAATAAAGAATATCTTATCTAATCTACAATGTAAACATTGTAATTTCAAGCTGTTATTGATCCGGAAAATTTTCAACTTTGTTTTGCTTATGTCCTAGGTCAAATTTATTTTTCTTTCAGACTCAATAAGAACCAAATTATCGGTAAATTTTAAATTGCATTTCAATTTTTATAATAACAATACTTATAAACAAAGAAAAGAAGGGATTTTTGAGATCAAGAACAACTTGAGTAAATGTAATAGAAAGACAGTTTGAAATAGAAAGATTCTCTGACCAGTTTAATCCATGTATCTTTTATACAAAAATATATGTAATTTGATACAAAATAAAAGTTACAATGAAAAAGAACAATGAACAACTTATTGCTTTAGTATTGGCTAATATTGAACGCACTCCCGATTAACAGCTGTCAATTGATTTTTTTGCACTTGGATCAACTGATGCGGTTGGCCCACAGCAACAGCGGTTAACAGCAGATCAACAGATTGTTAGCGGTAAAATTGTCAGGGGTATAATTGTCAACAGTCTGAACTAATCGTTAACATACGAAAAACCGAAGACTTAACTGAAAAAGAACATAAAATAAAAAAAAATCACTGCGTGGTAAACAGTTGTACGCAACATTGTTTTTAATAAAATCACATATCGTGGACGGTAAACAGTCTACCGGTTGCGATATTTTTAATGCGTTTCCTTGAATAATAGACAAACACCGCTAAACGAAAAGGGGCACCCTCCTCGAGCTCCACTCATCGTCGCCGACCTCTTGCTTGACCCAACTTCGGCAAGCGTCCACATTCGCGCGGACGTCACGTCAGCCCCCCAAAGCAGCGGCCGTCGACCCGGCCCCGCGCTGATTAGATAGCTGCTACTTGCATTACACACGCCGCGGGTTGGGACTGCATTTGTGCATATCAGATATTATTGTCGTGTTGTTAAAGAGGGTTATTTTTAAAAAGCGCAATTCCTGTAACATGAATTCGAGACTTCGAGTTAGTGTTTCACAACAAGTACAGTTCCGTTGAGTTTCTTTTCAGGTTACTTTTTTATTTAACAAAATACTGCATCGTTGGTCTAGCCGTTAAGGCGCTTAACTACCAAAACACAGGTCGTGGGTTCGATTCCCACTGGGGGCCGCCGTCAATCTGGGTGTATTTCCATGTTTGTGATATCCATGCCTGGTTACCATAGTACAGGTTATCCTAGTTTGGGACGAGTAAATATCCGTGCAAATTCAGTTTTTATTGTCTAGTGCTCGTGTTTACGATTTACTTATTTAAAAGTTTTTGATTTTCAAAAAGTGATTTAAGCTAGCGGGTGATGTAATTATAATGCATTAGCAGCCTATATACGTCCCACTGTAGGTCACAGGCCTTCTCTCAGAGAGAGAGAGTTGGGCTTAATCACCACGCGTGCCCACCGCGGATTGGCGATTTCAAGCGCTGAGCTATATGAATCGCTCAGACACTCAGGTTTCCTCACGATGTTTTCCTTCACCGTTAGCGAGTGGTATTGCTACTATAACTTCACACATGTACATAACTTAGAAAACAAAGTCATAGGTACATGTCCGCACTAGGAATCGAACCTGGGTCTCCCGCTTCCGAGTCCAATGTTCTACCCACTAGGCTACCACCGCTTTTATTGCGTAATTATAATGACCGCATCATTATCTGCCTATTAGTCTAAATAGACTGCAAAAAAGATCTCTATCTTCCCCCTTCTAGGTTTGGACAATATTTAATAGATGTTAGGGCTCGGCTTTTGGTGCCTGTTGTGGCATATCTTACATCCTGTACCACACGATAAATTGATCATAGTTTGTAATTAAGTTGGTGTAGTGATGTGTTTCATAACGTATTTGTATGAATGAATAGATTGGCGTCATCATTATTCTATTCATGACAATATGCATGATATTTACGGATTGTGTGGAGAGGATTGTTATTGTTCTTAATACACACGTGTCGTTTTCGTCTCGAAATTTCAACGAGAATCTAGTGAAATCAATTATGTTTGTCAGTCCCAAAATGCTTTTTACGTTCCATTGATTTTGAGCGCTGAAGCGTTGTAAAAAGGCTGCGTATTCTCGCGTTTCCGATCAGTCAGAAGGGATCTCTGGCTGATATCTGGTCAAATAATAATATGAAATCGCAGGCCACCAGTACGCTGTTTGAAGCGTCCATAATAGTCGCAGCCCAATGGGCCTTTTCGACCGACTGCCTCTACTCTTAATTAGTCGAAGTGCAACAATTGACTACTGAGTCACTAAACCCGCTAAGACAATTACTCATCAAGTCTTGATACTTGGCAGACATCGGCGGCTATTCTCCGCAATGATGTCCATTGTGGACGTGTGCGTCAAAATACACGGAAATAGAGCTCAATTAGCTGACGAAGACGTCATGATTGGAGGTGTTTATTGCTCATATTTTTCTCATGGGCGTTAAATCCTGGCTGCCATTATTCCTAAGCTTTTAAGGCTTTGGGACGCTAACTGACCTCTTTTATTTCATGGAACCCCATATCAAAACATCTAATTAAAGATTCACTTCACTTCAAGCTTCTGAAGGGGGTACCTGTTCCATCACAAAATAATATTTATAGCTGAGGAATTATTTAGCAGTAAAAATAATCCAACGATTCAGTGACCAATGTGATTCGTGGGAAATTCTACGAAAGTCTCGAATTGCGTGAAACCAACTTTAGGGAATAGCTGCTGTTGGGGAATGGACTGTATAATGAAAAAAACTAATGAAAACGGGTAACACAAAGTATAATAGGAAAATAGCAGAATAAATAGGCAAAGAGATGGTGACAGCACGAATATTACAAAGATCAGTGACATGAGAGAGAAATGTCAATAAAAGAAAATATATATATATGTATATATATGTATATATATATATATATGTTATAGATATAGAAAAAAAGAAGCTTGCATTATCATTCACAGAGGTGCTACTTTTTCGTAACTCGGACGTTGGCAGAATCCTTAGGAAAACTATCACTACAAAAAAAAAATCTGCTTATGAGTAAACTAAAAACTGGAGAACGGAACGGAGAGTTGGTTTGGTTTCATTTTAATTCAACTTGTAGTCAAACGTCTGAATTATATTTTTTGTAAGACATTACCTGGACCTTCTGCGAGTTTGCCTACACACTACACAGCCTCTGTTCGTGTAATTTACTCGGATAATTTATTTCCATCGCTCTGTTAGAAACCTTCAGCCTTGCGCGCGTAATTGCGTTGTGTTGTGATCACTTTATTTGTATGTCGTAATTGACGTAATTGATTACGTCTGATAGCTATTTAATAAGATTCTAGGTAGATCCTTATCGAGTTAAGAGTAAAGTAGACTATACAGCACTTAATATTAAGATTTTTTGATGCCGCTTTCATCCTTCCTTTTCCTACCGTACTACCTAGGTACTCAAGAGTAATTAGCATATTGATGAGTGGCACGACCGCTTTGACCTTTCATTATGTACAGTGTTCTATTGAAGTACTTAGAATTTATTCTAGGCATATCCAGTAAAGTATAGCCAACTACTTTCGGCTTATCTTTGAAAGGCAATTTCCTTCTGCCAACCGTCTTCAAGATTGCCCAACTTAGTAGAAACATATACAAAGGCTCGTAAAGACAGTCACAGTAATATTACTGTAGTTATGTGTTCGATACTAAGTCCTATGTCATAAGCAATAAAGGATAGTCTTACAAAGGCCCAACTTTCGTAAACCTTCCAGAGATTCGCAATGACGAACCCCTTCAACGACTTTCAATAATAGATTGCTTTTGTTTAAACCAAAATAAACAACATTGTATCATGATGATAATACTCTTATCTAACACAAGAAATGGAAAGACGCAGAAGGTTTATTTTAAGCAAATTGAACGTGCGTGACGATCCTATGCTCAACTCATTTAAATATATTTTTACTAGCTGTTTTTTATGTGTATTTTTCCGGGATAAAAAATAGCCTATGTGCTAATCCAGACTATAATCTATCTCTGTGCAAAATTTCATCCGGATCCGTTCAGCCGTTTTTGCGTGATAGAGTAACAAACATCCATCCATACATACAAACTTTGACGTTTATAATATTAGTAAGGATTATTTCCGCCATTTAATTCAACCGACCCAACAGAGTTCTTTGATATTAATCAACGAGATCTTCTTGAACTTTTGACCTTTCGATTTGAATATCGACACCGACTACAGTCACTTTAAGAAATTGAATTGCTGGTATAGTTGTTAGACTCATAATACGGATTAATAATTCAACCAAATAAATTAAAACGGCGTACGACGGTTCTTCTGTATATTTAGATCGAGCGAGTACCGTGAGTCAGCCAGCGTGCTCCGGAGCAGTACACAAAATGCCACAGTGCACAGTGCTACACGGTGCTAGCAAACAAAACAAGCACCCACTCGGCCATAGACGCCGTTTAGTCATCTGGACGTTTTAAGATTACTCGTTGTTTTCTCACCTTCGTCTCTCCGTGTAGCGCAGCTACCTATTAGCTTACTAATTAATCCACAAAGACACTACTGTTGCGTCGACAATCACTGATGAAGAGACTATAGAACAAAAACCGGCCAAGTGCGTGTCGGGCCACGCGCAATGTAGGGTTCCGTAGAAAGAGAGTTTTTTTATCTGCTTTACAGAACTAAACTTCATCGAAGTCATTTTCAATGGATTTTGTACGAAATTTTACTTTTATAAGTTGGTTGCCTATTACTCGTTAACTAGTAAAGCCTACTTAGCCGTGATACACGTTTCTACAATCAACCGTTTAGCCAGGAGATGGGGGGGGGGGCTTTTATATTCCACCGCAAGGATCTTTACTTCTATTCTAAACATAAATTTTTTTTCTCAGAATATTGGGGAAGAATGTGTCGAGATATTGGACTGCGAGTTTATTTGAGTGAAAAAACTAGACGGATCGCGAGACGCCGCACAGTAGGCCGAAAATCACGTTTCATAGACATTCAAACTGACATGTCATAAGTGACGCTTTTTTTGCTTGGATGTGATGGAGAATACTTGCTATATGCCTTACATAATGAACTTTCAGGTTTATAATCGTAAACAACGCGCTCAGATTTTTTTTCGAAAAAATTTGTATGGAGTCGGCATAAAAAATTATGATATCTCCGTAATCGCACAATTGCGCCTAATATCCTCTGAGGTTATTAATATATACATTATTTAGGATTTTTTGGCATACTTCATGTTGCGGTCAACCATGCGTTTTTTTTTTCTTCGATTTTTAAAAATTTACCAATTTTTTTTGTTTATTTTTTCATTTTTACCTAATATTAAGCTTAACATAGGCGTATATAGACTAGGCATTAATGCAAAATAATTATGTACAATAGTAGAAAGCGAAAATAGCTTACTCATTAGCTGATATCTGACAATTGTCTAATGATCCTCTAAATCTTCAATAAAATTAGGGAAATTATAGTTTGTAAATGATGTTTTAAATAACTGCCGACTTGTTGAATACCTTTATCTATAGAATAATTAGTTTCTCATAAGTTAGTACATTAGAGGGTAGTTAGTAAATTACTTGTTCGGGCACATACACTAAAATCGATCGCAATAAATAGGAATACACTTGAAGAAAATAATTTAGTATACTTCAATCATTGAAAGTAAAAACATTATGGCAAGCATCGTAACTAATTTGGATTTGTTCGTTATTTTGAGAAAAGCACACAAACTCAGTGACTATAATTTTTTGTTCGAAACAGTGCTATCTCATTTAAACAACAGTGTATCTGAAGAAGATTGTGTGACTTTAAAATAATTTTGCCGGAGATTCACTAGGGCTGCACAGAAACGATATGAATCAACACATCGGAAATATGAGATATTCCGAACTCACTACGAAAG
The DNA here is from genome assembly GCA_963969515.1 of Yponomeuta evonymella. Classification (NCBI taxonomy): domain Eukaryota; kingdom Metazoa; phylum Arthropoda; class Insecta; order Lepidoptera; family Yponomeutidae; genus Yponomeuta; species Yponomeuta evonymella. The sequence goes on along the minus strand of OZ018354.1, from coordinate 16,448,618 downwards.
TTGGCTTGAAACTGATGTTGATTGGCCGAGTTGCTTGAAAGAAAATATGCAATCGATTATTCAGCATGAAGGAAGTCCTATAGTGCCCCTTTTGGAGTCATCATCAAGCGCTACTGGTTCATCTAGTGAGCCATCTACATCATCAACTGGAACAATGACGAAAAGAAAAATCGCCAATCGTAAACCTTTTGAAGACTTGGGAACGAAACAGAAAAAGAGGCGAAGTGGAGACCTGACTGACAAAGATTCCAGTGAGCTCGTATTTGCTACGATTTCAAAGTTAAAAGATGAAGGCCAGAACAACATGGGTTCTGTGATTGAATACATGGTACAACATCCAGAATCAATCAAAAATCTACATGATTTAACTCCCATACCAACCACTAAAGAAACGTTTTCACCTCAAAAAGCATTTGGTTTACTAATATCTCTGAAATTATCAAAGTGGCAATACATAACTCTGCGAGAATCAGCAATTCGAGAAGGCCTTAAACACTTGTACCCTTCGTATTACTGCGTGCAAAAAGAGAAGAGTGTGTGCTTTCCACCTGAACCAAAAAATGCAATTACGGTGACAGATTCCTCAGCGAAAATTTCACTGCAAGTTTTGCTAGATCTGACAGCAAAAAGAATAATTCAATCGTTGCCAGAAAGTATGCAAAATAAAGAACTGGTTTTAATATCAAAATACGGTTTTGACGGAGCATCCAGCCAAAGCAGATACAAACAGAAAATGGATTCTACAGAAGATGACTCAAGTATCTTCATGACTTCGTTGTCACCACTGAAGATGACTTGTGAAGATGTTACAGTTTGGGAGAACCCAAAGTCATGCTCCGCAGCGTATTGTCGTCCAGTGCAGTTCATCTTTGTTAAAGAAAGTGAAACAGTGGTGAAGAAAGAAAATGAAAGAGCCAAAGCTGAGATATCAGCTCTCCAACCATCTGATTGTGATAGCAATATGGTGAGTCATAAGCTAATGCTCACCATGGTTGATGCCAAAATAAAAACTTACCTCTCTCCTTACGTAAGATCGAATGCAGCTTGCTATATTTGTTTGGCGAAACCTTCGGAGATGAACAAGTTAGAAAGAAATGTACAGAAGATGACTTGATGGATCTCGGACTTTCATCACTACATGCGCGCATTAACATTATGGAATGTCTTTTGCATATCGCATATAAATTAGATATTAAGAAGTGGTCTGCTAGAACAGAAAGTGAGAAAGCTGCAGTGGATGCAAGAAAAAAATCAATCCAAGCCAAGTTCAAAACGGAACTCAACCTATTGATTGATGTCGTAAAACAAGGCTATGGCACAACTAATGACGGCAACACTGCACGACGATTCTTTGAATTTCCTGAAAAGACTGCAAGTATCACTGGACTAGATGAAGATCTGATCCGAAGATTTAATGTGATTTTGCAAGCCATAACTTCAGGTCAATCCATCAATGTTTCAAAATTTAAAGAATATGCCTACACAACTGCTGAAAAGTATGTAGAATTATACAACTGGTACTACATGTCATCAACAGTGCACACGATACTGCTTCATGGAGCTGAAATTATTGCTGCTAACGCAATAGTACCGATTGGGAGTTTATCAGAAGAAGCTTCAGAAGCGCGAAATAAGGATTTCAGAAGATTCAGGGAACATCACTCACGTAAGAAGAGCAGACTGAGTTCAAACGAAGATATATTTAATTTCCTTATTATCTCTTCCGATTCGTTTATTTCAGCAATACGACCAACGATGGATGCAAAAAAAAGAAAACTTTGTTTGCGGAAACATTGGATCTGCTGAACATTGAAACGCCTGAATTCGAGTTTAGGGATATTGCTGATATAAACTCTGACTCGGAGTTTGACTCTGAAGATAGTGATTCAGATTAGGCAATATTTTAAAGTAATATATTTATTGTTTCATTTATATTTTTATCATATAATTTTATTGTAATAATTTTTAAATCAATTTTTTTAGCATTTTTAGAGAGTCGAAACACAATTATTTTGTTAGTTCATCATCAGTACACTTAGTTGTTAATTAAACTTAGTTTGATATGTGTAAATGTTCCTATGATGTAAATATATAATATGTTGAAAAAATCAAGATATTAAGCTTTTTTAATGTATTTTACCTTCTAATATAGCACACAATTAATTTTCATGAATGCCCAGTCTATATGCATTCATGTAAAACTTAATATTTGTAAAAATGGAAAAAAACTTTAGTGAAATTTTTAAAATCGAAGAAAAAAAAAACGCATGGTTGACCGCAACATCAAGTATGCCAAAAAATCCTAAATATAGTATATATTAATAACCTCAGAGGATATTAGGCGCAATTGTGCGATTACGGAGATATCATAATTTTTTATGTCGACCCCATACAAATTTTTTCGAAAAAAATTCTGAGCGCGTTGTTTACGATTATAAACCTGAAAGTTCATTATGTAAGGCATATAGCAAGTATTCTCCATCACATCCAAGCAAAAAAAGCGTCACTTATGACATGTCAGTTTGAATGTCTATGAAACGTGATTTTCGGCCTACTGTGCGCCGCCGCTACGTGATAGTGGCATAGGCACACAGGTCTTATGCCAAGAACAAATCGTTGTATTTGTGTGCGTAGGATTTTGTCTGAGGTGATTGATGCGCGAGTAGGATTAACATGATCAACGCGACCTGCCCTGTATCCCGTAACTTTCCACTGGTTAAGCATTTAGACGACTCCAAAGTATCAAAATATGTATGTATTTGACAGTTCGAAGTAGGCTAAATCCGACAACTCCATACAGCGGACGTCTTACGTGGTCGCACTGCTGGACGCTCTTATTATAGAACCTTTTTATCCGTAATAGTTTCGGGTTCTACATTTCATTCCGCAAATGTGCTCACAGAAAACTTCAAGTTTTACCATAATCCCGTCGCATCTTCCAATAAACACGACAAAGCTACGAGTACTACCTCTAGTCATTTCAGGGTGTCACTCCCTAGGAAGTACGCTTTGGATTGATTGTTTGGTTGTTATACGACTCTCAGTTTACAATATAATTATGCTCACGGTTTGACAGATAAGCTACAGTATGCGCCGGCGCTCTGCATTGGCACACAGCCCAGCGTTATTCAGGCACACGGTGGCCTATCCTCCGGCGACGTCATCGGCGCGCCCCATTGGCTTTCAAAACGTTCGCCTGACTCCAACCGTCGGTCGGACTGCTTTGTTCTTTTCACCGAAACTCATCGAACCAGAGGTCTGTGCTCTGACATTGCTGATGCTTTTGTGCTCACGAATAAGAGGCACCACTTTTAGGTTTCGAGGTTTGATAATTGGTTTGACTCGTCAACTCGAAAAAATATCATTATTATTCTACTTCCTGTCACAGGTACCTACGTTTACTGAGACTGATGAAGTATTTTTACTCGCTTAGCTTCTAAGATAACCATCGAACAGTCCCGCCGCCATCGTTCGATGGCGACAAAAATATAACGTACTAGCTACTAGCTGACTCGGCAAACGTTGTTTTGCTATATTAATTCCTATTCTCAGACCTACCAAATATACACAAAAAAATTATAAAAACCGGTGAAGCCGTTTTTCAGGAATTCGAAAACAAACACTGTGACACGAGATTTTTATATATTCGCTTAATGCGTACTATTACAGATATAATAGATTAATGATTGATCTTATACAGTTCCAAGAGCGATCTAGTGCTTGCATATTAACCGATTCCGACAAGACGTACTTTGTTCTTTGAACACACCCGAGTTTCTTGTTCGCATTTCCGAGAGGCTAAAGTATTTACTACCAACACGGCAAGCGTCCATTACGTTTCCTGTTCACGACACGACGTTTTACGGCTGCTACAATCGCAACTCACGTGGAAGTGAACGAGGAATTATCAATCTTGCCCGGGAGTTTGACAATAATTCCTCACGTGCTGACCGGAGTGTATGCGAGCGGTAACAAGGCAACGAACGATGGTAGACGACATGATCGGCGATAGCATTCTAAGCACGTGCACACTGCGTTGAATACATCTCGCTAGTGCGGTGGATAAATCTGTCAGCGGAGTATTTATGACACAATATAATAAATAAGTTTCGCTCTTTGTCGTTTCGAGCTCTCGATTCGCTAGGAACTACCCAGTCAATAACTCGTGCTGGATAATTAGCTTTTCTTGGATTTGTTGTAGAGGAGATGTGATTATATGTTAGGGCTAAGACTAAAACATAATCTAAGGGTTGAGGCATTTTGTTTGACACTTGCAATGATTGAATTGGGCTTTCTGGAGTGTAGTGTTTTAAGCCAATTGAATACTGGTTTGTCTACTATCCGTCTTTGTCTTAATATAGCTCAAGACACCGTCTTCCAATCATTCAATCACAGCTCCGTCTCCAATGTGTCTCCCGGCACTGATAAATCATTACATTGAAAACACTTCCGTCTTTCTTAACTCTCAGCAAGGATTCCAATAGATACGTCTTCTGAAACGTTGACTATTTTATAGGATCATAAAATTACTTTGCCGTGGATGATTAATTCACTATGCTTATTAACAGTTCATTAATCTACTGTGGATTGTTTGTTGGGGTTTGCTGTTATTGTTCACGGTTTTGTGTGCAAAACCTATGCAGCTACAATATTCATTGGGCTGTTGGATTTAAAGATTCTCAAGACAGGAACTCTACAATCAGGCAGGAAATGACGCCCAGGATAGACAATGAAACGTGAATGCATAATGCATTATAATGCTGAGCATTCCTTTGATAACGTCGCTGTTAGTAGGGTAATATTTCTGGTTATATTTCCGTCGAACGAATCGTACGAAGCCAGAGGTCAGTGGAGCTTAATCGTTTGATGATATAGGCATGGATCACGAGCTTGGTAAGAAATGTCTAATTGAACTGGTCATATCGCATACGATCGTAACGAAAACCCAAACAAGAAGAGCTTTTATCACACCACTTCATCCTTCCCGAAGTCACTGCCCCCAGTATTTTTCGCGCGATTCGTTTATTTCTTTACACTGGGACGACATTCAGGAATGTCAATGTCCAAGATGCTATTCGGATTATTTTGGCACCGCAGTGAGGTGTCATTTATTCCTAATCTATTTTCGCTGTCGGAATTTACAATTATCGAAATGCAGTTTCGTTTTTAGCGTGTCTCGTTATGTAGCATATTATTGATGTCGAACAAGCTATTTACTTATGTCCGTAACAATCAACGAAATTGCGGGATGAAGCGGGATACGAAAGCGGGCGTCTAGCATACCGAGTTTATTTATTAGGCCTAACATGTTAAAATTCAATTAAAGAGGAAAAGTACATCAGTAAACAAACATACATCTTGCACTCAACAAGGAAGCTTAAGCTGCCATTGTGCAATTAAATAAAATACGCATTTCCGAATGTAATATACAACCTGTTGTGTACATCCTCTTAGCGGCCCGATAGTTGCTTTAAAACTGTACATCGTGTTTGTTTTAATATCATGCGTACACTACTGGTGATGTTACACAGGGTTGATCTAATTTGCACAAGAACGTCATCAATTTACATCAGTATTACACACACATGTTTGTTTTAGTTATCAACTTCGGTGATGCTAACTATTGCGTTCGATATGTGAGAGGTAGCCTTTAGAAATTGGCAGAAATAGCAAGCTGCAGTGCAGTAACTTGTTTTGGCATTATCCGAGTTCGGCTATAATTTTTAGAAACGAGAAATGAACGACCTTCGTTATCAATGGTACAAGAAGAGGCACTCCTGGACTTGAACAAACAGACAACAGTTTTGCCGGTTACTGAATGCCAATGTGACTTCGGTAATATCGCGTTATATTGAGAATCGATGCAGTTTTTTGTACTCGTACTGTGGTACAATTCGGCGTATCTAACTACACATCTTAACCGTTCTTCACAACTCCACACATAGTGCAGAAACAAACAATTAACATACATAAATGCGTATTCACTTTCACTAAGTGTTATGCAAACATGTGTCAAGTTTTTGCTCGCCATCAATACAGAGGCTAGGCATTGTCTCCGATTGGAACCGATTTTATTTTACAACTTCATTGTTTCGCAACGGTACTTCAAACGGCGCTTGTCTCCTCATCTACAGTATTGCAAATAGCTATTGTCACATACTTATATGTAGGTTTCCAACAACTCAACTACCTACCTGTTACAAGTTTACAACCACGTACCTATACTTTTACTTCCTACTTTTATTTTTGTAACACTTAATGAATGAATGAATGAAAATATTTATTTCAGACCTGGGTCCATATTTGACAATAATAACAGCAGCAATTAATGCTTCTATTTTGATGATGCATCATTAATTAGATGGTAGAGTAAGCTTTTAACTTCATCAACCGAGGAATTTACTATGTCTAACGAGCTATAGTAAATGTTTTAATTTCTAGAAAGCAAACCAATGCCGTTTGCCGACCAATTATATCACGCTTTTAGGCATATCACGATGACAAGCCAAGTGACAAGTTAATTCGGTACCATATTTCATGAGCCAGACAGTAGAAGATATGTAATTTTGCTAAAACCTACTGTGTCCACAAAATATTTACTCCAAAAGTTCAACTTTGATAATAAATAACGCTTCTTGTACTTATTCGTAATACTATGTATAATAAGATTCTACATGATTATTTGAACGCAGACGCAGACGATTGAGTATGTGTTCAAATAAGCATGTGATCATCCAAACAAATAAGCATGGAGTATAATGTTGTAGTTGCGAGTTAAGTCATCCTTTCTTCTTGTTCAGCACATCTATATTTTGAGGTAACTGAAAAAACGCTTTCGTGGCGCAGGATATCGCCGCTAGTGTGACGGTGCATGCAGGATAGACTTTTCGCACTTCGTGCCTCTTTAACCTTCTGTAGTAGCCTTAATTTCAGTAATAAACGGCACAATATGTGCCGACAGCGAAGTAAATCTCGCTCACGTGACACGTTCCCACGGGTGTGACGTCACATCTAAATGCTTTTCTGTGCACAAAAACCCGCATCACATTACAGTCGTTAACAAACAGCCCGGTACTGTTCACGGCACCTATTGGTAAAGATAATTGTTTCAAATTTGGATATTGAGTCAAGCTCGTGGAGACTTCCATGGCCGGAAATCAGGGTCAGGGGCCAATTAATTTTCAACGCTGCATTGATATATACCTAGATTAGCCACCTTGGCTGCATCAGGCAAATCGTGTTCACAGTTATGTTGAGGTGTGGCCTTCGGTACCTTCGTCCCCATTCACAAGGAGTATTGCGTGACGAGAGGTTGTGACAAAGTAACTGCTAGTTAAGCGAAATGTGCAGGTTTTCGCAAATTACTGGATCCACTCAGCTTAATTACACTTGCCACTTTGTTGAGATGGCTAGGCGAGGCGTGAGCTTGGCATTTGTGTGCGTGGGACATTCACCGCGTATCACTCGTCAAGACAGTTATGAATTCATGTTCAAAACTCTTTAAATTAGCACATATAGCTGATTGACCGAGGTTTTATTTGGTAGATCAAGTAGCAGAAGGGGTAAAAATAGTAAGAGCGCGAATTAAAGAATCAACTACTCAACATAAATGCCCCTACAATTGGGGTAGATAGGCGGGGGAGCCCGGTGCACTGGAAGGATCTAGTGCCCACCACAGCATGTTGAGTAGGTGAATGCTGTTATTCGATGTAGACATATCGTCGTTGATATTGCAAAATGTCACATGTGAAAAAAATATAATTTTTGTTTTTTCGACAAAATAGTAATAAAATTAGTAAATTAGAAGAAAATTAAGTCGTAATAGTATACACAGCTAATCAGACTGAGGATTACGATGTGTTGCACGTGTGATAGAATCAATTTTTATACAATTTCGATGAAAAAACGAAAATCATAGTTTGACATTAACATTTTGCAATATCGACGACGGTGTTTTGGCTATTTGTATTCGCGTTTTTGGCGACGATTTAAAATTACATTGTAGGTTTTACACAATTAGTTCTAAAGATTTATCAGAAAACCCGGCAATAGATGTTTAATATTTGCAAATACGAGTAGCAAAGATAGAAAAATGCCCTCTTGAATGAACAAATTCATTCATTGCACACGACCGCCAAGCCGACTTCTCGACAGAAGACCATTCACCGCTCGCTGTGTAGTTTAATGATTATTGTTATAGAACATAGCCAACGCTAATAATAATTTGCTATTATAATTGTAATCGGCAGGTCTTTGTAAGTTAATGAGTGCAATTATCAAACCGACGGTCATGCATGAATTTCGAATATTCTGCACTTATGATATGTTTCTAAACTCATTGACATACGTTCATAGTATGTTTACTTTAGTCCACTCATAGACCTAGGCCTAACCGCCTTTTTGTATGCATACTTTGATTTCCTGGACGTAACATATTGAGGGTACTAAACCCAAATTGCCTAGTTAGTGTTAACTAAAGTTACGCTTAGCAACTGTTAACAACCATGTAGAGTAAGCCAAAGTCACGGTTCCCCTAAGGTAGCTATATCGCCGGCCCGCAGCCTACGCACCTATCGACTTAAAGGTAGAATCAGTGGATCTTGCTGAGTACTGTACACAACTGTAGCCTAACAACCTTCAAGACACAACATTTTACTGTGTTTTGACTTTTCTTGGCATCATATTTAGACAGGTTTCCGTGTGGCGCCGGATTAAGAATTGCGTCACTCCATTTTCTTCCGTGGATGTCGTAGAAAGCTACTAAGGAAATCAATTACCAGGAGCCGGGCAGCAGCGTCTTCCTGAGATTCCAACCGCATACTGCGATCGCCAACCCGCCTGCCAAGCGTGGCGATTATGGCAAGCCAAGCGAGGCCTATGTCCTGCAGTGGGCGTCAAACGGCTGATGATGATGATGATGATGATAGACAGGTTATGTACACAAAAAAGTAAAATTGCAACTCCACTAGTGTAACGCCACCTTTATGACGTTCGAAGGAAAGTTATTGCATGTCAAAAAGTACAAAGAAGCTGGTCAGCGCATAGGTCGGGTTACCCACGCAAAATTTCTTCATTTCGATGTCAATCTTATTTTTGCTGTGGATTTTAACGTGAAACTTCTCTTTTGTCTAGCAAAACCAAGGAGCGGACAATCAGGTAGACTATATTTTATCGCCTCATTAATTTCTAATGTGTTTGTGTTAGTTTGTGTAATAACCATGTGTCCCATATTATGATTTTTCTCTCGCATACCCGCATGCCTTAATACTTGCAACTTGATGCGAAACTAAAAACTTTGCGGATGAATTGATAGATAAAATTGTAAAAATCCACATGGTTGAAATTATTATTTGCTCTACCTTGGCACCTTGGCCGTGGAACTTGAAACTCAATATTTCGCGCCCTCACCCATTCAAGCTGCAGAAACAAACGACATTCTGTCAAGCAAGATCGATAGAAATAGTATTATTCCTGGGCAGGGAATATTTATAGAGCTAATGTTATATAATATCTGTAATTCAGAAGAATTCAAAGTGCAGCATAGCCTTCAATTTAATTGTATCGAAAATTCCTCAACTCTTACTTTGTAGTGGCTTGTGTTGTCGCTGTCACTTATTGCTGTTTCCTAAAAACGATGCGTCGAGAGATAAACTTGCCAACAATTCGACAAGTTATATGGAAGAACTGACAAATTTCAACGCTCCGCCTACCTATCGACGGATCGTTTCTAGGGAACCTCCATTATGGGAATCCAGTGGGCCAACCAGCGCCGCTAATGAAAAAAATAATCATGTCTTTCTTAACAGATCGTATTTACAAAAAGTGTCTGTACAGTCTCTCAATCATGTTAACGGTGAGGACCCACGTCAAAGAATCTAGGATCACGAACCTGGGACTAGATACCAGTTATGCCAAAAATGGCCGTTTTTGGCGTTAATGCTATCTAGTCCTAGGTTTTTTGCCTTAAGTTCACGGCCATGGGTCCCAAAAATCTCTATGAACACTGTAAAAAATATATGCTTTTCTTTCCTCGGTGGCGCTAGTGTTACTCCCTGGAGCCCCTTAAATAGCCGGTCGTCCCACACCACTCACCACAAGAGGCCTAACCTCCGCTCCTTTCCAGCTGTTCGCGGCAGCCGCGCCGCACCTGCAGGATGTGTCACGCCGCGCGCCGGCCCCCGAGGCCGTCTTCCCGGAGCCAACCAACAACAACATCAGCGAAGACAACAACAACGGCCCTATATCCCTCCGCGAGATGCAGAACATTGCCAACAACAATGCGACAGCCTATATCACGAGCGAGAACGAGGAGAGGAATAGAGTGGCGAGCCGAGAGTCTGTTGTGGAGTTCGAGCCTCTGCCGGCCGCGCTCGGTGTGCAGGATCCTCTAGAGCGCTGCGCCGACTGGTTCGGTTAGTATTATCACTATGCACGCTTGTAGGCTAAAAGTTGTAGGTGCCACCACTACGATATACCATCTTGCAGAAAAATAATATTTTTACAGTTCATCCGTACAACTTGTCAAATATTAAAAAACTCTCTAGAGGCTCAACAGCTATCAATGAATCGACTATAATGTAGTATAATGGCGATTAATGATAAAGTAATCGAATTACATCGGCATAGTGACTATATAGATGTAAATCGCCATTAGAGGACCTATATTTACTTGAGACAAACTCAGGCTGGGCCTCTGTCTCACCTGACGGTAGGTGAATATCTACGTTTTTAGATGTGGCTTCACACCAAATGTGACGCCGGAACACGATAGATCGCGAGGTGGCGTGTTTTTGTGTGTACTAGCCGCGGTCTAGACTTACCACCAGTAATGCTACTCTTTAGGTTACGTATATGATAATGACCAAGGCACCCGAGTAGTTTCAGTCCCCAAATACCACGGTGGTCGTCGCCGACAAACGGTGTTTTCATTGAGTTGACTCCAGACCTTCCGATGTTGTTATTTTCGGACAATGGCCTTACGCACTATCATAAACATCATATTTGGAACCTCTGACCTTTACTTTGCGTGTCTAAAGCCACTTTTCTTGTCCAGACTTTACTAGCTCTATTACATTTTGGCTGATTTATGAATTGATTATATTCTTTTTTCACACCTGCTATTCAGAAAAGATCCCTTGATTCCCTCAAATGAGGGATCAAAGTTGTACTTTTCTTCCCTGACATTGTAGTTTTTTTTTATTGCCCTCAGCATGATCCGTGTGCAGATTTTCACAAAATGTAATTCCAATTCGATTTTTATTTTGTTGCAATCGATCATAATTGTCTTCCACAGCACATAAATAATTTTTCCTTATAGCAGGTGTGAAAAGCAGTATGTGTCACTCGGTAGCAAAATTATTTCCGTCTTGGGCGTAAACACTTGAATCCCTCGCTACGCTCAAGATTCTACTTTAGAATCCCTCGCTACGCTCGGGATTCTATTGTAGAATCTTTCGCTTCACTCAGGATTCAATATACCGCCCTCGCCGTAAATATATCATTTTGCTCCATTGAGACAATCTACTATTGTTGCACTAACCCGTGCTGAGGACAATTCTGCACTTATCCATTAGCTCAGTTGGGAGAGCGCTGGCACGGTGAGCCTGAGGTCGCGGTTTCAAGTCCCGGCATGGGTGGATTTTTTAGCCTCCAAATAGGTTTTTACATTGTCCTCAGCACGGGTTAGTGCAACAAAAAGAATATAATCATGTAGGTACAGCGATGTCATTCCAATGTTAAAACCTAACTGCAAAGTGGGTTGCTCGGAGCTGCAAGTGATGTAAATTGCTTCGGCCAGATATCGCTGCCTGTACGTAATACAGAGAAGTTTGTAAAGAGGCTCGAAATTTCATCGATGCTTTCACTTGCCCATTAGCTCAGTAGGGAGAGCGCTGGCACGGTGAGCCAGAGATCGCGGGTTCAAGTCCCGCCATGGGTAAAATTTTTAGCCTCTAAATAGGTTTTTGATTTATGAATTGCCATTTGTTACGGCATTGCAGATGCTGAGGACTTCCCGAGAGACCGACTACAATATCTACGCGAAATTGGGCGTGGCTGGTTTGGCAGAGTAAGTTATTCAAGCCAAACCTATCTCTAACCAGCCATGAATAGAGCCTACCGGCTGGGCGTAGGCCTATTCCTTGTCACGCCAATCCCCTCGGTCCCCTGGCAATCCCGTCCAATGCTTTCTGGCGGTTTAAGTAATATCGACGTCGCATCGGATCGCTGGACTGCCTACAAATAGTTTGCCCAACCTTGGCCAACACTTTATGAAATTGATTTAAACAAATATTTTGCAGCTTGCCCTTTTGTTTTACAACCGAAGAGAAAACTGCCCTCTAGCGAGATATTAATGCACTGATAAACAAACGTTAGGTTGTAACACTGTATTTCAGCGTTAGCCTTTTAATATTTCTTTGTTGTGTTATGAATCCCGCATCGAACACTCTTTTACGTGTTCGTCTGCTTAAGTAATCGAATCAAATATTTTTATTTGTAATAAACATAGGTATGGTCAACAGATGTTAGGCAGAATTACATTGGACGCTATGTTTTACCCACAGGGCATTCAAATATCTTAGGCTAGTTAATTAAACGCTACAATGCATGCAGGTAATTTAAAAATGAAAATTGCATATTATTTACAGTTTTGGCATGCAGTGTATTCGATAATGAGATATTACACATGTTATTTACAATTTTTCTGTGTCATTTATTCATTTGTACTTTATTATTACCTATATTTATTATTTATAAGTATAGGTAATAATAACGTATGCGAACACATTATTAGAAATGAAATACTACTGTCAATCACAATGTCAATTCAAATCTTTTTTTCTGGCTACCCTATGTATATCAATATTTCCCTCTGTCACAGATTGTAGAAGGCGAAATAGAGGAGGCCGATGGCTCCCCGGCGACCCCGGTGGCCGTGAAGATCTTGAAACAAAACGCCACGCCGGTAGAGCGCGCGCGGTTCCTCGACGAATCGCGGATATACAGGCAGGAGGCGAGAGACGGCGTGTTGCGATGCGTCGCGCGCTCGCTGCGTACCGAGCCGTGGATACTCGTGTTCGAGCTCTGCTCTATGGTAACTTGATCGTCATGTTCTTTAGGGAATAGGCGCGATGACAGTAATTGAAAATTATGTACTTATTTAATAAGAATTGAATTGTGGAATGCGAAACACGCATTGATAATCTACATAATTCCTATGTCCACCATATTAAGTTGAATAGCGAATGACGTCACTTTTAAGAACACGCGAGTAAGACATATGTAGGTCTACTCTAGACATATTACTTTATAATCTGTGACATAGTAAACAAACTCTCTGGTTTTATTTTATTTTTTATGCGTATGCGAAATAGTTGTGTTGACGTTTTACACCACAGATTAATTTTACACTTTTTTAACTGTGACGTCACTAGCGACGCCATGACATTGGCGGGCGTTTCGGTGGGAATTTTAAATCTGAAAACTAAAACGTTTTTTTTTTACTATTTAATCTTTACTGTGACCAAAAATATGAAATAGGTTGTAAATAATGTACGTTTTGGTACATTATAGGACAGTTTTCAAAATTAATCATCATGCCTATTACTTATAGTACCTGTACCAGATCTGAGTGCTACTCTGGTAGAGCTTGCAACGTTTCTTGATAAATCGCCGATGTAAAGGTGGAATAGGTCGCGCGCTCGCTGCGTACTGAGCCGTGGATACTCGTGTTCGAGCTCTGCTCTATGGTAACTTGGCTATCCTATTCTTTTGAGGATTACTTAACATAGTAGCTGCATAGATCAGAATGGCGCCCTGGTAGAGCTTTTTCGGTTTTACGGCTCTTTTTTTTTTTTCTCAAGCCCACTGCTGGGTGAAGGCCTTCTCTCAATCATCATTATCATCATTATCATCATCATCATCATCATCAGTGATCGGCTCACCGCTGCCCACTGCTGGATATAGCTCTTTTCCCTCAAATGCCATCTCTCACGTCCCTTGTCATGCGCATCCACGGACCTTCCGCGGACGACGCGACACAACGAACTCGACTGGACTTCTCTCAATATTTCAAAATATCAAATGTAATTTATAGACCTACGTACTGACTGAATTTTAAATTATATAAAACAAATTACGATTCACGATGCTCATATACATTTAACGGATCTAATCGTATAAGAAATTCTTATGTAAAATTAATTTTCTTTGCCAACCGCGATTTTACACCCCTTTCGACAAACTATGTGTCGCGAGTCATTAAAAGTTACAAGGTGCCTTGCTGTTTAAGTCTAACACACCCTCTCTATCGCACAGGATCTCCAGCAGTACCTACAAGAGAACCGTCCCAAGATGGCGTCCCTAAACGAGAGCGGCGTGCCGTTGCGACTACAGTGTGACGTCAGCTTGGCGCTCGCCTACCTACACTCTCAGAGAATCCTGTATGGGTAAGTGCAGCACTTTTCCGACAGTCAAAAATATTCTTTAGTGCCCGTATCATTAGAGATTATTATCTATCTGTGTACAACATTCATACATACATAAATTCACGCTTGTATCCCGGAAAGGTAGGCAGAGACCAGAGTTTTCCAAATGCTTCGAGCCTGACAAACCCCATACCTAAAGAACATTTTTTTTTAATATATTTTTTTGCTTTATAGTTTTATTCCCAGTTAAAGGATAAGTTTAACCTGTGTCTATATAAAAAATATATATAATGTAACAACGAAATAGATACTTAGTAAAACCAGTGGGGAGTGACGCTGTTTGCTGAAACACAGGCATTTGGAAGAAAGAAAGAAGACATTTATTTAAATTGTCACAAAAACACAAAGTAAACACGATTTTGTTTCGTTCGGCAACAGAGGTTGATATGAAAATTAATGATATGTCTAGTAGATAATACTTTTCATGTAATTAAATACTTAAGCACAGTTATAAGTCAAATAGATATTATCTTATCTTAGTATCTAACAAAAATGAAATGTCACTGAAACCTATGTATGTAGGTTTATCTGTGATGTGAGTTATTTGCTGACCATATTTTTTGGCTGAGCAGGTTTCGCTGCTTATTTATTTATGCTGCTCATCATAATGATCGTTTGCTGATGAATGACGTAGCGGTGGTAGCCTAGTGGGTAGAACATTGGACTCGGAAGCGAGAGACCCAATTCCCAGTGCGGACATGTACCTATGACATGTACCCATTTGTGAACTTATCGTATCGTAATACCACCCGCTAACAGTGAAGGAAAACATCGTGTGGAAACCTGAGTGTCTGAGCTGTTCGCATACCTCAGCGCTTGTAATCTCCAATCCGCGGTGGGCACGCGTGGCCCATACCCTCACTTTGAGAGAAGGCCCGTGCCCTGTGCCGACGTGTATAGTCTGCTAATGAATGACTGTGTTGCTGATGAAATATTTGTTTCTGGCAGCAACCTATGGAGCGGCAACGTGTTGGTCCGCGGTACAGGCGACACCGCTCGCTGCGTGCTCGGCCGATACGAAGATGCGCCCGCGCCTCACAACATCTCCGCGCCCGAACTGAGGCTCCGCGCTGTGCACACTGTGAGTACTTCGGCGCCTGTGGTCCATTAAACACATAGTGCTGTGAGTACTTCGGGGCCTATACTCCATTATTAAACACATAGTTCTGTAAGTACTTCTGGGCCTATAGTCCATTATTAAACACATAGTTCTGTGAGTACTTCGGGGCCTATAGTCCATTATTAAACACATAGTTCTGTTAGTACTTCGAGGCCTATAGTCCAATATTAAACACATAGTTATGTAAGTAATTTGGTGCCTATAGTCCATTAACTACATAGCTCTATATGTACTGCAGTGCCTATAGTCCATTAAACACATAGTTCTGTAAGTACTTCGGTGCCTATAGTTAATTAAAAACATAGTTCTGTAAGTACTTCGGGGCCTATTGTCCATTATTGACAGTGCGTTGTAGTAGAATAAGATATACTACCACTAGAAAAAGATCACTAACAACTTTATATGAATTTTTATATTTGTTACTAGCTGTGCCCGCGACTCCGTTCGCGTACATTTCGATTTTTACGAAGCAGCATTTGTATGGGGGCCACGTCTTATCATAACTGGAGCTAGAATTTAAATAGCCTATCCTGTGTCCCAGATGTCTATATGTTTTTATACCAAATTTCATTAAATTCGGATAATTTGTTTAACAGTTATGGAGGAACATACATACATACACACATACAGAAAAAAATTCTAAAAATCGTGAAATTAGTTTCAGTATCATATATTGAGCCTATAAACACAATATCTCTGAAAACAAACTAACTTACTCCATGACCGACCCTTACAGATTTATTATTAGTATAGATAGATAAAATTAATTGAATTGAATTAAATACATAGTCTGTAAGTACTTTGGTGCATATAGTCCATTAAACACATCGTTCTGTAAATACTTTGGTGCCTATAGTCCATTAAACAGAGTTTTATATGTACTATGTTCAAAAAATGTGTAAAGCGCACTTTGGGCCAAAATAGATTATTTAGATGACAAAGCCAGTTCAATGCATCCTAGTACTAGGTTTTGGAAGATATGAAATTTAAACTCTGTTAATTAAGGAATAATTTTTGAAAAGACTAAGTTAGGAGTTTTTTTTGTCCGCTTTTTCTCCAAATGATCTAGATTTCGAAACGGACACCTAGTTTTACTTGTAACGTTCAATAAGTCAGTTTCTGTGTTACTTTGAATAAAAAAATGTAACTTTGACTTTACTTCAATGCCTACAGTCCTTCAGTATATACTTTTGCCTACAGGGACAGTTTAGTTAATATAGTGGCTCCGAGTGACAAGGCTACTTTCTACTGTCCTGCGCGAGTCGCGAGCACAAATAGTATGGCAGCCTTGCGTAACAGAGTTTATTTTATAGCTTTTTAACGTTCGTATACTTGTTCCCAGACCAACAGCGAGGTGTGGTCGCTAGGCGCGTTGCTATGGGAAGTGTGTTCCTGGGGCGCTACGCCGTCGCAGCTCCCGATGTCCGAGCCCGCCCTGCCTTGTCCTTACAGAGCGCACTTGTAAGTAATTCGAGAGAAAATTTTAATAGTGATAACTTCCACACAACACAATCACTGGGGACAAAAATAAAACCCAGGTCTTGGATGTTTACATGTTTGTGATGTCGTTGTTTCTGGTTCCCACGACACAGGGTATCCTAGTGTGGGGCCAGAAGCAGTGTATGTGTCTGTATGTAAATGTTTATGTTTATCGTCTTACATAGGTGGACGGACAGCGGTTAAAATTACCTTAAGTAATAAATTAACTGTTGATACTGTTTTTTTTTCTGACTCGTGATAGTTGTAATGATCATCGGGTCTAATCGCGATTATTTTTATGGGTTGGTCTGTGACTATCTAGAACACAATTTGACTTTTTTTTAGTTTTTTTTTATTTGTATTATTAGTAGACTTGAGTGTTTAACCCATTATGCAGTAGTCACTTTGAGCTCTAGGCAAAAATCTAATGTAGTCAAATTGTGTTCTAGCCAGTCCCAGACCAACCTATTTTTATTAAACCCGTCAAATGTGTAACTAAATCCGCCGGCAAACCCTGGTCCCTGCCCACCACTCCGTTTGTATAAGGCGCGCGTTCATGTAACTTATGTAAATCTGCTGACGTCTGAGCCGTCCCCAGGTACCAAGTGATGCAGCTCTGCTGGCAGAGCAGCCCGGAGTCCCGTCCGACCGCCGCGCAGGTCCACTCGCTGTTGGAGCACCTCCAAACGGCGCACCAGCGCTCCACCGACCTCACGCAGGACGACGGCTACGGCAGCAGCGACTTCGAGGACCGCTGGCAGCGCCTCAAACCCAACTCCATACCCAAGATAGACGAACACGTCGCCATAGTGCACGCGCCCTCCACTTCCACCGCCTCCCACTTCACCGGCTCCGAACGCGAGCTCGACGACTCTAACACCGTCCGAGACACGCTCAGCGTCGATATGGACACGGCGGTCTCGAGATCCAGTAGCATGATGTCCGATAAAGACCCGCTCTCGGTACAAATAAAGAGCGAGAGCATGACCAATCTGCACGGATCGCTGGACGACGTCAGAAACATCTATCTCACGCACAACGAACGGCCGCTCCTCGAGTGCCATCAGGCTAATTTGAGCTTTGACGACGCGAAGGAGAAGGAGCAGGATCGCTCGGACAGCTCCATGGACCCCTGGGTGAAGGACATCATAGCGGGGAGCCAGGACGACGTCAGCTACTTCAAGGACGTCAGCGATGTGATAAAGAATCTCGATAATATTTTGAACTCGGAGAAGACGTCGAGCTCCGAATCGAGCCACCAGGCCAGTCCCTCTAGAGATAATTTAAGTTTAGACTGTAAGAAAGAGTATACCATGCAATCGAGCCTCGTCAAGTCGCCGGGGATCAGTAACTTTCAGAATATTCTGGACGCAGAGTTCGAGAATGAAAAGAACGAGCCTACGCCAGACGATGAAGGCGACCGCGAGACCCTCGGGACACTCAGCCATTCCTTCGAGCGGCACAGTATAACCAATAGTCAGCAAACCTTGGCTAACCTCACTCCGGACACGCCTATCAAAGACTTGTGTGATATTGAAAGTCAAATGGAGCCAGTCCAAGGAAATGTTAGCACCTATCGTGATGTATTTGAGAATGTCAGTGAGATACCGCAAAAGCCTAAAGAAGCAGAGGACGCTAGTGTAATAAGCAATGAAGTGCGCAAGTTGGAGGAGTTATGTTTAGAATCTATGCCTAGGTTAAGTGAACAGAAAAAACAATGTAAGGTAATTGAAAACTTGATAATATCATGTGATAACTTTATTAAGAGCGAAAGAACTGATACTCGTGGCACTATTTCAACTAAGTCAAATAATAGTGAGACGAAAACTGAAGATGCAAACGTGGAGTCAACAGCACTAATTGTCCCTGAAGAAATCATTCAAGAAGAGCGAAAACCAGAATCGTTTTCAATATCTGAAGTTGAACAAAGAACTTCAGAGGAAATTGTGAAAAACATAGAAATAGAAAGTACAGTAACAAAGAAAGAATCTACTTTATCAGCTAAGGAAATAATTGTGTCTTCGACCGCACCGGCTATTGAAGAGATCGTCACGAAAAATGCAGTAGCTGAGTCTTTCCTAAGTCTACAAGGGGAACAAATAACACCAAAAGAAATTAAAATTAGACAAAGTGAGAAAGAATCTACTGAAACAAGAAATGAAATCGTTACTGAAACATTTTCTGAAGCAAATATAGAAACTGAATCATGTCCAAAACCATTAGTTCTAGAAAGCACTTTAGTAGAATGTTTAAAAGAACCAGATCATACAAGAAGTGAGAAAGAAGCTGCTTTAATAGCTAAAGAAATAAATGTGGCAGAGTTGGTGACCGAATCATTTCCAACACCACTAGCCGATCAAACCGATCAAACCATAGATGAAAATCTAAGAAAAATTGCTGAGGTGGAACAAAAACGAGATGACATTATAAAAGAGACAAAATTGCTAATAAATCAAGAGACCAAAGGAGAGATCTTGGCAAACGAGAAAAAGATACCAGAGGAAGATTTCGATGAAAGCAGTGTTGTTCTAGAACAAATTCCAGTAACTGATGTTATAGCTGAGGATATTATTAATACTTTACAACAAGTAAAACTTCCTACTGAAGATAGCAATTTTGGTGAAGTTGTTAAAGAAACCAAAATCGTGTCGGAATTTTCTACTCCAGAAGAAAAGGAAGATGTCAAGCAGTACTGTGGAAAAAATGAACATCAATTCGAGGTACAAGTCACAGTAGAAGCGATTAACGAAAACATGCAAGCTCCACCAAAGAGTCTCTCGGACACAGAGCCTATATCTGACATCATCGAAGTCTCCGATCTACCGGAAGAAACAAAAGACAAATCTTGCAGTGACAGTTTGGAGACAAACTCTTTAGATACTCAGTCCACTTTGCCAATGGAAAAGCCTGATGGTATAGTACAAAACATTGATACAGAATTATCTCCTTCACAGCCTTTGAATGAAATACGTACAAATATAGTGGAAGAACAATCAATAGTCAAAGATTCAAACGAAACTATGTTACCTAAGAACGAAGCAGATATAGATGAAAGCACTGTTTACATGGATCTCATTAATAATACTAATAATAGCGCAAATACTAACCAAAACGATAGCAATGTTAAAGATTTCATCAAGTTGTGCTTCGAATTGTCCAGTAATGAAAACGGCACCGAGTGTACTACGGTGAATAACGAATCGACGGTGTACATGGATCTCCCGAAAGTAATCAATGAAACCCACAACTTTTTAGTCTCTGAAAGGAGTCACGTCAAGCCAGACTTAATCGAAGCCCAGTTCATAGATGTCACTTCGAGTACGCCCAAGGGAAGTGATACGGATGACACCAGCGATAGGACGTTACTACAGGGTTCTATGAAATTAGAAGACCTTTCAGAGAATAAAACTCCAGAACAAGCCACAGCTGTACATAAGGAGCAGAAATCCGCACCCGATGCACTAAGCCCGTTTGATTCCCCAACCAAAAGTCACCCCACAGACACCTACGATGAAAACAGTTCAGTAGTGCTCGGACCTTTTGAGAACTGCTCCATGGAACTCCTCAAAGGAATGAAATCGGGTTACGCCGAGATCGATGTACCAAAAGAGGAGTTACTGGCGTTCTCCGCAAACTTCAGCGAGATAAACCTAGAAACGCCATCGCCTCTGCGCGACCAGAACTTCCTAATCGAAGTGCCTGATGTCGAAATCAACGAGGATTTGAACTTCGATGACCTGAACGTCATTAGCGAGCCGAAGTTTTCAGAGACTACTGAAACCACCGAGCCTATTACTCAAGACTACATAGACGGCGCTAACTCCGTTTTAGGCAAACCTAGAGGGTCGCCAGCGACGCCACCAAACTCCCCCGGCAATTTCCTAGCGTCGACATCGCAACAGAAGTACCTAGTCGACATCGATCTCAATCCGCCAATGGACATGGGGCACCCGAGCCACGAGTCCGATTCGGGCGTGAGCTCCTTGCAAAAGGAGATCGATTTGAACCAGATCGAGTTGCAGATTACTACCAAGCTGGCCATGGCTGAGAACGAGAACAATTTGAATATTGAATACTCGGGTCCGTTGACCGTCGAGGGGTTGGTCACAGATGATGCAGTGTCTCCGCGAGAATCTGACGCGATGCCAGAGTCGTACTTAGCGGGCAACGGGACGGTGTCGGACGAGCCTCGCGAGTCGTTAGTCCTCGATGCGGAGTGCATGGCGGCTTTGCGCAACGAGCTCGAGCTGAAGCTACCCTTAGCACAGGTGAATATTACCTTACTTTGTATTTTTTATTGAAAACATCACATTCCTGAGCATATGTCATCTTAGAGATAGAGAAATGTGACTCATAATTGAATTTCCAGATAAGCGATAAGCTTAGATTTATGTTTTCCTTATGGAAATAGCGTGTAAACATTGCGCCACTGAACACAGGTCGTATTAAGAGAGAGATATGTTTGGAATACCGATAAACAACAAAAAAATCACTTTGACGGTGACCAGCGTTGTACAATGTTAAAAAGCGGCCAAATGCGAGTCAGACTCGCACTTGGCCGTTTTTATAGTGTTTTCTCCACTTAGCAAATCTACCAACCATCTAAGTTCCGACTGAGAATATCGCCAAAATAATATTTCATAATATTTCCAAACTAAATTAAAAAAAATTGAACAGGTTGACCTTAAAATGCTGAAATAAAAAATATGTGTCAAGTGTTTTCATGTACAGTAATGAATATCCTCATCTTATACATTTTATATAGAAATTTACTGCTACTAGATTTTTATAGCACTTCACGATGGTCAGTCGGTCGAAACGAATAGTGTCTGGAGGACCTCAGTACGAACGGTCGACGTGTCCGCAGGTGGCGTCCATAGAGCCGAGCGAGGACCTGCCGGCGTGGTCGGCACCCGAGCTGGTCGTCAACTACCCGGGAGCCCTGAGCCCCATCATGGAGGAGACCGGCCACCAGCTCTCGGCCTACGAAAACGACCGGATATGTAAGTCACTCTCGGAGAAAAGCCGATGGGATGCCTTTATACTCGACTCCAACAAATTTATTTATTTATTTCATCATCAAACCCATTATGTCCCCACCGAGGGGCACGGGTCTCTTCCCTGAGGAAGGTATAGGCCATATTCCACCACGGGGGCCAAGTCCGGATTGGTGGAGGCTTGTAGACTAGTGGCTCGTCTACTGTCAGAAGTTGTCAAGCCGCCCTAAGGCCTCTGACTTGGCTTAACGACTGCCATCTATCGACGGCAGCCGGCACCAACAGCTTAACGTGCCTTGCGAAGCACGGAACCGCTCGGAAAAATGCCACTAGCGTTAGGCATAGACGGCGACCCATCCATGCACTGAACGCGCCCTGTGTTGCTTAACCTTCGTGATCGTTTAAGATCACTCAGGCAGCCGGGGCTACGAGCGATTTATTTAATATTTAGGAAAACTAGCGACTAAAAAAATACAATATTACAAAGCCGAGATAAAAACAGACAGTCATTAAAAGTTTCCACAGTTAAGTACAACGAACAATGTTACATCGTGATTACTAGTGTATGTTATCTTTATTTATTTATTCACAATACCTGTTTAAATCTTTTTGGTGAACTACTTGTGATTGCTAACAATAAAAATGTATGTACACTTCATCATCATCATTCAGCCACAAGAAGTCCACTGTTGGACCTATGACTCCTCCATGGATTTCTAAAAAGACCGGTTGGAAGCGGCCTGCATCCAGCGTCTTCCTGCCACTTGGATGAGGTCATCTGTGGCATGTATGTACACTTACACAAAAAATTTTTAAATCATTTAAAACTGAACCAACTATCCTACTGTACTCAGTGGGGTACTTACTCACTGTGTGACACTGTGGACCTAGTACTGATTTTATAAATAGAGAGAATTTGATTATGAAATTTTTAAAGAATTTAAAACTGAACCAACTATCCTACTGTACTCAGTGGGGTACTTACTCACTGTCTGACACTGTGGACCTAGTACTGATTTTATAAATAGAGAGAATTTGATTATGAAATTTTTAAAGAATTTAAAACTGAACCAACTATCCTACTGTACTCAGTGGGGTACTTACTCACTGTCTGACACTGTGGACCTAGTACTGATTTTATAAATAGAGAGAATTTGATTATGAAATTTTTAAAGAATTTAAAACTGAACCAACTATCCTACTGTACTCAGTGGGGTACTTACTCACTGTCTGACACTGTGGACCTAGTACTGATTTTATAAATAGAGAGAATTTGATTATGAAATTTTTAAAGAATTTAAAACTGAACCAACTATCCTACTGTACTCAGTGGGGTACTTACTCACTGTGTGACACTGATTTTATAAATAGAGAGAATTTGATTTTGATTTGAGCGGTTGACTACCGAAACAGAGACCCTGGGACGTTCGATTCCCTCTGGAGTCCGCGGTACTTGATTTTTCTAAATGGCCTCAGTCTGGGTGTATTACCATATTTTTGATGTCCGAAACCAGGGTTACGATAGCCCAGAGTATCCTAATTTGGGACCAGGATAAGTGATGGTGTTGTGTGGTAGTTTTTTTTTTATTTGTACAAATCCATTTTGCCGTGTTCATTTTTGTTATATCCGCTAAGTAACCCAGTCATAGCAATAGCCCAGGCTACCATAGTTTGGGGCAGACAACTGATTGTACGGGCATTGTCCTAAATATTGACAATAGTTACAAATTATACTTAATTTTAAAGGTATTTGTGTGAATAAGTGTGTGACTAATTCAATCTTACGTTCGTTTCACACGTGAATGAAAGTAGGTAATATTTTTTAATAAAAACGCAAAGATATTGACACCTCAGTATTTCGAAAAAAACAAATATTATGTATTTTACGTTTGCACTGATAAGGAGTCTTTGGTTTTGCTCTTTGTTCTGAGGTTTTGCTTGATGAGTTCTTGAATCAAGTCATGTTATCTTTAGCTCGTGACAGCTCGTAGGATCTCAGTTGATGACGTGCTTCCGGGTTCGTAGAGTCTGGTTGTTTTTTTTTTCGCATTAAAAACTAATTAAAGCAGCCCAAATCGACATATTCAGCCCAGGCTCTCGATATTACCTAATTTCTCGAAAAAAATAATAATAAGAAAAACAAAACTTAATTTTTTTAGGACAATGCCCATTGGGTGGTCGTCACATATGATTTACCGTTCCAGGGAACGCCTCAAACCGCACGGACTCATCCGAGAGCTACCTCGAGCCGTGCAACAACTCGACCGACGAGGTCACCGACCTGCCAACCACGGGGCAACAAAGCGGCCCCCACGACCACTCCACCTACACCGTAGTCACCGACGGAGACCACGTGGAAAACAACACGTATACCATTCAGAGGGATCACACTACGAGTCGCGAGTATGTATATAAGAAGCGCTAGTAAAAAATCTCGCAGTCATTACCTACTTCTACAGGCCTTCACTTAGAAAAAGAGAGAGAGAGTATGGGCATGAGTGCCCACCACAAGCGCTGGGTGCCCACCCCAAACGCTGAGTGCCCACCAAAGTGCCGAGGTAAGTGAACACCTCAGGCACTCAGAACCTAACTTAGAAAACAAAGTCATTCAAGTTCACGCCGAAAAAAATTCTAGCTAAATTACCCTTAAACCGCAATAGTCGTTCCTACGAACGTCAGCTCTTAGTAATGACTGTCAGTTCAGTCTCCAGACCCTCATCTATGGTCAGCACAGTGGACCACGTAAAGTTTATGTTTGAGCTCTTTAGATCTACATCTTCCTTTGCAGTCTCACAATGAGCGCCGACAGCCTGAACGGTAGTCCAGCAAAGAAAATCGCTGCCGACGATGCCAAGTCCCCGATCAACGACCTCACCTTCACCAAGGATGACGAGAAAGAATCCTGCGAAAGAATCTCACAAGAGTCGCCATTTCTCATGAGCCCGACCACCGACACTTCGGCGCCAGAAAACTCCGACGTCACGGGAATATCAACCTTGTCGAAGACCACTATACCGACAGACGCCAAAGCTTCTAAACCTTCAGAGTCCCAAAATCTGTCCAAAGCCACAAGCATTGATTCTTGGTGCTCAAATGATACCCTTTTCAACGTAGAGGATAATTTTGACGATTTAGCTATGGACGCGGATGCCCCTTTAGAGTTCGAGAGTGAACACGATGAGCATAGCGAAAGCAGTGACACGCTAACTCACAACGAGGACGAAAAAGAAAACAGCCATTGCTCCACATACATCGTCCACGATAGCAAGTCGGATGCCTGCGAGACATTCTCGCCGGATTCTATAACGGCTCACTGCACGTACACTAAAATCAAATCTGAGACCACTGATAAGGAATCCCCAGTAGTTCTCACGAAGTCGGACGTCAACGATAGTTCGACTAGGAATACCCAAACGAGAGATCTAGCGTACGGAACGTTGGTCTCGGGCGTAGCGTCCTATTCGAATTGTACTACGGAACTCCTGTCCGGGACAGATAACTTGTGGAAAATGCCTCAGCCGGAGTTGGTCAGGCGATCGCCCGTAGGTGAAGACTTGATTGCCATAACGCCACCTAAGATGGCCGAGAGGAAAGAAACGGTCGAGCCTAGCCCACAGATAGTACGGGACCGCAGATTCAAGAAAATGGACAGCGTCGAAATCACGTGTTTAGATGATAACGTTACCGGATTCATTGATGAGACGATAGTATCAGTGACGTCACCGCCGATAACGTCAGTAGCAAACGATAGTCCCAGTTATCATATGAGGAACATGGCTTATTCAATCCAGAGCACCCCTTTGGTTGAAATGCCCCAAGACGAGAACACAGAAGCCATCCCAATGCAATTACCGAATAGTACCAACACCAATCCCAACTTCACTCTGCCCAGCCATTTACCAAACTTTCAAAGCTTTTCCAGCTCTGCAGAGTTGAGGCCGCAGGATATGTCGCCGCGCGATATTTCGTCCAACCAAGACACAGCTTTGCTATTGGAAGGTGAAACCAACACGTTTAACAAGAGCAGTGCCGCGAGGGACGACAGAACGCCAACTTACTCCGATTTCGAAGACTCCGCCATGTGTCGCGCCCAAGATGTCCCGAGCAAACCGCCGAGGTCTGCGAACAGCACTGAAGAATTTCAGGTTTTCGAAAACTCCATTCGGAGCAGACCTCAGGACTTATCCACTGTTGATAACACAAGTTCTCTGCTCCTGCGGAGCGAGGGTAAGTCCAGCGAGTTTCCCGGGAGTTTGACTATCTTAGATATGGATCAGACGAGTCAAAACACGAACGAACAAACGACATCATTCGCTGGTCTTAGCGCAGGCAATACTCGCTTTGTTGAATCTCATATCTCTTCAAACAACGCCACAACTAGTTTTCTTATTCCACAAATATTAGAAACAAATGCAGATGAGGATGACAACGAACAACCACACTCGATCATCATTACGGAAACCAGTCCGAATAATATGTCAAAAATCAGTGGCAACGCCACTTACGATTCGCACACAGAGACTGCGCTGAGACTTAACCACACCTACGATTCACACGAAAAACAAAACGAAGAAAACACCAGTGAACTAAGGCAGAACGAAGGGACTGGTGTTCTTGAAGTGAACGGGGATAAAATAAATAAAGTCAAGAGTCCAACAATACAGGAACTGACTGACGCCGCTACTAAAATGAGCCCCACGTCGCCAGTTGAATTCAGAATCACCGCCGTAGAAAGTGTACTAGAAAGTACTGATGCCCCAAACGGATTCCGAGAAACTGAAGAGGAGAATGGCTCCGGCGACGCGAGCAAACTCCTACGGTGCAACGGGGATGAAGCTAACTACGCCACAGTGAACTTCATAAACGAGTCCTTTGAAGAACTCGTCGAAAGCAACGTGGACGGTCACGACTCCAGTCACTACAAGCCTAAAGTAGATCAACAATCTAGTCAGAAACTTACAGAGGGGCTTACTGTCATACAGAACCTAGACGGTAAGTCAGAAACGAATGACACTTCGATCGAGCACGCTACACTGAACGGCGAAGACCCGAGAGCACCTGAAAATGGCGGCTCGGGCGATGAAGAAAGGAAGCTGACACTGTTGACACAAGACTTCCTACAAAACGAGAAAAAGTCCTATCAGCTGGATTCGTATCTTCCACTGCTTAGCGACATAAGGTTTACTGGTAAGTTCACTAATAATAATCTTACTGTCGGCCCTTTGTATCCACTCCCTTTCGCAACAGCAACGTTCAGACACAGATGTTTATTCGTCGCGCAACGATTTGCGTGCCGCGTGATCATGTTGAACTTTCCACCGTGAATACGCGACGCGTTAATCCTTTAGCGGCAGATTGGTGCGTCGAATAAACAACCAAACGGTTACGTGCATAAATAGCCTGTATTGCATACGTCTAACTGCATAAGTGAGTCGTATACAATACAGACTCAGTCTCACTCTGATTCGGTATTATGGACCATCAATTCTCAGGGGCCAGGCGCCTTTGAAAATAGCATGGCCAGGAGTAAGTTCCGCTAACGCAACGCCAGGTTGATTACCCCCGAACTCCTTTGTATCATTGTAGGCCCAACGTCGGAGATAATGAGCACATCGTTCAGCCAAGAGTCGCCGACGGAGCCCGAGGCGCCAACGTCCGAGCCGAAGTCGAACGGCGCAGCCGCTGAGATTCTCAAAGAGTGGGACAGCGATAGTGACGATTCGCAGGATAGCGATCCCTCCAGCGGCGAGTTCATCTGGAAGGTACGTTTGGGGACTTATTTGGAGAGACTCAGGGTTGACAATCGAGTGTGTTCGCTGACTGCTAGCCTGTACGGCTCAGCTGAGACTATTTTATTGGTCTACCGCGTCAGAGTCAACGAGCTATTGATTAACAGTCCGATAGCTCCTCGGGTAATTTTCAGGCAAGCATTCAGACCTACCAATTTGCGAAAGCTAAGTGATGTTAACCAGATTTTCAGAGCCTAATACCAAAAAAAACTTACCCTGTGTTTTGTGTGAGTGTTTATATATTTATGTACAACAAATTGCTTATGTGTGTGTGTGTGTGTGTGTGTGTCCCGCTTGATAAAAAAATATTATACGGTTACCTAATAAACTCTCCTACAGCCGAGTGAGAAAACATTGTTACTTAGTTTTTTGGCAGTGATCGGATTGATCCGGTTCGATCCGACAAGAATAAATTTGGTATTCCAATCAATCGTTCAAAAAACTTGGTGCGTTGTTCTAGGTTCACTCGACTTGCTCTGTGTAACGAAATTTCGTGGGATCAAATAGTATCTGAATAGGATATTATTCACAAAATATCACATGAATTTGTGCTAACGCTATTTTTCACTGGAATTAGTTTATAACGCAGCAAGGTGGATAACACTATATCTTATTTCAATAGGATCCGACAATCGTGTATACAAACCAATTTTAACACAATTACTTCGTAATTACTTACATTAGAATATCGATCCTGATCATATTCACATATCAAGGAACCATACATTGTTCTTACAATTTATTCGACACCAAATAACTTCTGTAGGATATTTATTTTAATAAAAATACCCGGATGGCGAAAATTTCAATAATTTGTTAAACTGTCATATAAATTATTTACTCATCGAAGTCTTGTTTGTCTTTGGAAAGTTAGTGTTGTTCATTGGGTTTAAACATTTGAATCAATGAGTCAGTTCGATTTCAGTGCGTGACTTTTTAAAAGCAAAAGAGTTTTGTAGCCACCACCATAAAAAGGTAAATATAAAAAAAACGTTTGTTACTTCACTCACTGTCACTTTCCTGTGTGAGTGGGTTGTTCAGAGTTCTGTGCGTTTTTCTGTTTCCTGTAATTATCGACGACTTTGCTTTTTGTGTTTTTGTTTTTGGACATTAAAGAGCCTTGCCCTAAGTTTTGAAATATTGCAAAAGCCCTGAAAATCTAAAATATAACAAAGTATGTTACTGCATATTAGGCCGTAATAATTCATATAATAATGCATAGTGATCGTGTATCATGTTTGTGCAATAGTTATATTATTTAAATATTCCCATAATCATTTGGACAAGTGAATCCTGATTTTATAGAAAAATATCAATAGGTACACAAAAAGTCTAGTATAATATTAATAATATACGCTCTGTCTTGATTTGAATTGCTTCATAATTATTTTTCATTATTTAAAGTACTCAGGATGAAGCAACGAACAGTGAACTATTATCTCAATGATCAATGCTCAATCACTCACTTTGACATTAGTATCAGTATAGGTACAACACTATGATCATAGACAACTGTCAAATAATTATCTTGTTTACATTAATGTTGGATTCTATAGAATTACACTGTATCCGGGCTGAGTAAAGTAAAACCGTTTTTTATTCATTCAGGTAGTAAGAGAAATAGCGTTAGCATAACAAAACAATCCAAATAATTAAAGCAAATGAGATCATTATCAGATACTATTTGGCCCCAGATTATATCGCTACTTATTTTTTTTTAGACTTTATAATTATATGAACCTGATACCTAGTTTTGGATGTGTTCGAGAATTCGTTTCATAAACGCTCGTATCCCGGAGCGATAGGCAGAGACCAGCGTTTGCCACGTGCCATAATACTCACAAACATTCTTCGCTTCATTACACAGATAAAAATTCGTTACTGTCAAAAAATGTGCCTGGAGATATGTATTATCAATCAACTTGAAATCAACTGATGAATTCTTGAACACCCCACTATAAAGCTTCCGGTTTTCGATCATCTATACTAAGGAAAAAGCCCACGCCAGTCGCAACCGACCAAATAACCCTTTATCTATCCGTATAGCATGTGCGTGCGTGCGTGCGTAAGTGCGTGCGTGCGTAAGTACGTGCGTGGGTTTGTGTGTGTGAGACAAGTGTGATTCACAGAACTCCAGTGACTTTTTCACGGAACTCTTGGGTTCCCCTAAACCCACTTTAGACATTACTGTAATACACTATGACTTTTCAGGAGCTCGGCTCTCATAGAAAATAACCCTAGATAAGCCAATTCGCGCGGCGCCCTGTTTACTCTCCACTTGAGAACAATAGAGTTCTCTATCTCGCGGAGATAGAGAACTCTTCTATGGCATGCGGTGTTCCAAGTCCTTAGTATAGTAAATCGAGCGTTCCTGACCCTAAACCCTAGCGATAAGGTGTCGGTATCGCATGCACCGGTGACTGTTGTCAATAACGTTGTGTGCCGCTTAGGACGGTGACGGCCGCGAGACCGCTGTAGTGTCCCAGACCTTGTTTGACCATGTAAGTGTTTATCTATTGTACGTATTCACATACTTGCCTGCCTGTTATTCTCATGCTTGTTATTTAAGTTCACACTGGCGCTCCTCCCCATTGGGGTGAAAAGAGGAAGTTGTGTAGTTAAAAAAATTGTACCCATTTTTAACATAGATGTCGCTAAACGAGTTCTACCTACACAATTTGCTGACACCGAACTGCCACGTAACTTCTTCACTGTATGGAACCGTCCGATTTGACCAACTCGGAACAGTCAAATAAGTAGGTATTTTGAAACTTCAGAAACGTCCAAATGGGTAACGTAATACAGTGGACAGTTACGGAATAGGCGGTGAAGAGATCGAAAAGGAACACACATTACATATGCATAAGCAGCCTATATACGTCCCACTATAGGGCACAGGCCTTCTCTCAGAGAGAGCGTATGGGCTTAATCACCACGCCTGCCCACCGCGGATTGGCGATTGCAAGCGCTGAGATATGTGAATAGCTCAGACACTCAGGTTTCTTCACGATGTTTTCCTTCACATTAGCGCGTGGTATTGCTACTATGACTTCACAAATTATATCTATGACCACACAACAACCCATTCATATCTCAGAGGAAGCATTTGAGATTCGGACAACGTAAACATTTTTTATTAGATGTACCAGAATAACGTACGTCATCACAGAGCACGTGCATTACTCACTGGCTGAGCCATCTAGTTGACATCTCAGTAAGCTACAAGAACTGTCACGATAATACTCGTTTATTGCCTTCTCTCAAAGATGACCAGTGTGAACATCAATCCCAGTTTCTAAGCATGTATTTTTGTACATTATACGTCATGTATTTCATAATACGTGAGGGCCTCTTTACCAACCTCCATTTATTATTATTGTTTATTTATTATGCAGACTAATAAATTGCATCCCTCATCGCCTGCAGCTTTTTATTTTATGATTGTGAAACTTATGCGTCATGGACTAATATAAAATAATACATGTCTTAAACCAACTGCTATCTCATCACATTGTATGACAATCATTGTAATCTTTTGACGTACATTGATATTACCGTAACACATGTTTTTGGTGCTCGAGTTCTTTGGCCTCAAGTCGACGTTAGCTTGCCCCCGCGAGAGTCTTCGTTCATATTCTTGTCTCAGTATACCATATTGATAGAGGCGTGCAGATTCGTTGAGCTTAATACCTACTACGCCTGCAAAATAGTTCAGAATCAACAACAGTGGCCTAATTACGAGTATGCGCACCGAACCTGAGCGATTCCAATCGTCTAACTGTCAAATTAGTATGGACTTTGACAGTTAGACGATTGGAATCGCCCAGGATTTGGTGCGCGTAATATAGGGGCAGATAAATAACCATTTGCGTCCACGTTTAACGATTACGTCAAGAAAAGATTGAAAAAAAAAAAGCGGGTAAGTGCGAGTCGGACTCGCGCACGAAGGGTTTCGTACCATTACCTATACAACATTAGACACAAAGATCGATAAAAACCGGCAAAAAAATCATGTTTGTTGTATGGGAGCCCCTCTTAAATATCTATTTTATTTTAATTTAATCCAATCTTTCTCCATCGTCGGTTGCCTGGAAGAAATTGCTATAAGCAATAAGGCCGCCAATTGTACTGCATTTTTGTAAACATTTTATGTTTGTGTTTTTCCTGGTACAATAAAGAATATTCTTATCTTATCTTATGCATTTTTGTGGCGAATAAAGAACTAAATATTTTGTGAATATTCCAAGCGTCTACCTGTTTCGTTATTAATATCGGGCAAAAAACGAAAAAAAAAAATACTTTGGTTTCTTATGTGGGAGCCCCCATTAAATATTTATTTTATTCTGTATTAGTTGTTATAGCAGCAACAGAAATACATCATCTGTGAAAATTTCCACTATCAAGCTATCATGAGATAAAGCCTGGTGACATACAGACAGACAGACGGATAGTGAAGTCTTAAATAGGGTCCCGTTTGGCACCATTCGGGTATGGAACCCTAAAAACTACATAGACTGCGGTATCAGCGAGAGAATGGGGGGTCGTCAATACGAATTCATCAATACGAATAACTGTCACTATGAGGAATACTTCCAAATTGCAAAAAAGTGTGGGCTGTTCCATACTAAAGTCACCACCTGCCTCATTGGAATGTATAACAGTTGGTATACTTTTCGGTATTTCAAAGTTAGTAATGACGAGTAGAACATTTTCCTGTATATTTATGTCGGGGAACGATCATGAGTGAGCACTGCTTTGTGTGTAAACGAGCCGGAGAAGTGCTACCTGTGGCCAGTAGTAGTACGGTTTTCCGCCACTGTGTGGGTGATCGTCCGTACGTCGATGCACACTGACAATTAATAAAATATGATCGAAGAGACTACTCTCAAACAAAATCTTCATGGATTCTGCAACATATACATACCTCGATACTCGTTTTTTTGTCCGTCCGCGTCCTTCACACCAAAGAACTCAAGCACCGCCCACCCGCCCCGGCTAATCCTCTCACCCTTAGCAACGCGGCGGCGGCGGCGGCGCCGGTGGCGCGGCCACGGACGGCGCGGGTACGGCCGGCGCGCGCGGCTCGTCCTCGGCCGACTCTGCCTCCGGCTCCGGCTCGGGCTCCGGCTCCGAGGGCGACGAGGTGGAGTTCGTCCCCTCCTCGTGGGACTGCCGCGCCGCGCCCGCCAAGTCCTCGCTGAGGAGTCTGGAGCAGGCGCAACCGCTAAGCACTGTGAGTTGACACTGTCTTTTTGCGGCACTGATGTCGGCGCGGCAGGGCCAGCATACTTCTCAGGGTGATCGGGTACAGGGTGGATAGGCCAATTCTCAAGCATTGGGCATCCATTCATGTCTACCCTAACAATAAATTTACTTATCTATGACTAGCTATAGGATGAACTTGTCTATGTTATTTATATAAGTTTGAAATAAATATTTTCAAATCAATTCGATTTGCGGCTAAGTTTGAGGCATGTTGCCCGTTTATTGACAAACTCAGCGTTGACAAAGGCGGCGAGGTGGACTTCGTGCTTTCGTCTAAGTTGAGCTCCGATTTTAAGCCAGTAAGAGTATGCAGTTTGTAGGTATCTGAGTAGAGTTCCAAAATCTAATACAGTATGAAGGTGCCAGATAATTTAGGGACAAACCGGAGTAAGTCTGAATGGTGAAATTGAGGCTTAGAAGCATCGGATGATTTCCGCTCTGCCCGCCAATTCCTCGGTGAGAAGTCTGGAGCAAGCGCAGTCGCTTAGCACCGAGTGTTGACATAATTTTTACTTCACTTGTGGTTTGTCTCCGACCTGAGTTCGAAGTTCAGTTCAGAGTCTAGAATCACGAAGCATGCCAAACCCAATTTAGTAACAAACAGGGATATCTTGAATGGATCTTAGGAACTCTCTTTTCGCAATGGCACACGCGGCCTTGGTGCCGGGAGTGAGCTATTTGTCTACTGTCTAGGTTTTCTTGGACATAGGGCTCTCTCAGAGCACGTTCATTTATTTGTTAACTCCCCACATGCTTATGCCGCCGACAAATGCTGGACGTCCTACGCTTACGCTGTGTTTGCAGATGCGGGGTCCCAAATTGTATTTTGCTGATGTTATAGACCGTCTCAACCCGACGAGAGACAAGCCTGTTTGAAATCCCATCCATCTTTTCATATTCATCAGTAATCTGACGTGCATAATTATTGTGATTCCCAGGAGAGTAAGAAACGCGTGGTGTTCAAGCGTCAGAAGTACCATTGCGTGTACGAATACCCGCGAGAGGTCGCCGCCGAGTGTGATACGTCTCCGGCGCGCCTTCCCGACTACTCCACCTATGCTGGTATGTATTGCGTCTTATTTCGTATCTTTAAGGACATAAAGTACCCGAAACCGGCCTGCGTGCATGCAACGAATGAATGTTGAGGAAGCGAAAGTGATCTGGACAGATCGTGGCAAGTGGCAGTCCCTGGTCTCTGCCTACCCCTCTGGAATACAGGCGTGAGTTTATGTATGTAAGCAGATTAATCTACAGGTTGATTTTGAAATCGTTAGCTATATTTTGAGGGACTATTCTTTTCATTGTGAAAAACAGTATTATTAATGATTTATCGGTAATGGTACCTATAACATTTTGGTAAATATTTGAAATTTCAGAACTTTTGATCGAAACTGTGAATCCAAATTACAAGTGGTAGGAAGTACCATGACGTTGAAAGATGTTTTCTAATATGTTTAATGTATGAGAGTAAACAATTAAAAGAACATGATTGAGTTGGCCGGCGCCGACGATAAGACGCTCGACCCTTACTTTTTACCTTTTTTTTTTTCAAAACCAGCGCCTTTTGGTTCTGAATCATGGTTTGAATTTCCCCTTGAAATACGGTGAGCGAATACAAAGTGACTGTAGTTCATCGTGCTGTAGCTATAAAAAGTCGTGTTTAAGCAGCAGATTCCTACTTGTTGCGTTGGTTTGGAAATGTGGAGATGATGAGGGAAGAAACATTGACGAAACAAATATATCAAGCGAATGTGGGTGGAAGGGCCGGTAAGGAACGTCCCAGGCGGATATACTTCGACCAAATAGGAAATGTATTAGCAAAGGGCAAGGTAAAAAGTACCCGAAACCGCCGTGCGTGCATGTAACGACTAATTAATGTTGAAGAAGCGGAAGTGATTTGTCAAGATCGTGGCATGTGGCAGTCCCTGGTCTCTGCCTACCCCTCTGGGATACAGGCGAGATTTTATGTATGTATGTATTCGTACTAGTACTAGATGTAGTTCAGATCTTTGCTCGCTCGCAAGTTTATGCTCACAGAAACAATGGGCACGTAAAAAATATGTACGCCTATTATTTAATTTTTATCTTGCAATGTAGCTATATTTTAGTTTCATCAATAGAACTTAACATATGTTACAGTTCGTTTAAAATACATTCAGCTAGCGTTAAACAAGAAAGTTTGTAAAAAAAGCATCTGACGGCAATGTAGGAATATTATTGTAAAAAAGCGACTGAGAAATCTGGTGCTTCATATAATATAACCTCATCTATCTATCTATTATCTATCTATACTAATAATAAATCTGTAAGGGTCGGTCATGGAGTAAGTTAGTTTGTTTTCAGAGATATTGTGTTTATAGGCTCAATATATGATACTGAAACTAATTTCACGATTTTTAGAATTTTTTTCTGTATGTGTGTATGTATGTATGTATGTTCCTCCATAACTCTTAAACCAATTATCCGAATTTGATGAAATTTGGTATAAAAACATATAGACATCTGGGACACAGGATAGGCTATTTAAATTCTAGCTCCAGTTATGATAAGACGTGGCCCCCATACAAATGCTGCTTCGTAAAAATCGAAATGTACGCGAACGGAGTCGCGGGCACAGCTAGTTATATAATATAACCATACCTTGAAAATAACAATAAAAAAACATTGTTATTTTCAAGGTCAGAACTTATGAGAATAAAGTCCGAGTCCGTCCGCACGCGAATGCGAGTGGGTGCGAAAAAATGGAGTCCAATATTATAAAATGTAATCATTGTGATATAGTTGTGAATGAGCTACTGTGTTTTGTTCAGAATAAAATAGACGTTATGGATGAACAAGGAATAGTTCGTTTATGTGAAAGTGCATTTTCTACGGAAGAAATAAGTGATGCAAAAAAGCTTTTGTTTTCGGCCATCACAACTTCGGTCAGAAATGTTACTCGGCGTAAGAACAAGGAAATTAAAGACGTTGGAGACATTATTAGTGTATTCAAGGGGACAGATCCTGATAAAACACCGATTTTCGTGGCAAGAGAACTTCATAAATTGCCGCCAGTGACCTTTGACCACTTAGATGCAACCTCTGTTCTCAAGGATATTATTGTGATTAAATCGGAAATAAGTAAGATAAAAGAGACTTATGCAACACTAGAGCATGTGAAGAACGAGATAGATCACCTGAAATATGCCTCTCTTGTAAGTTTTGATCACAATCCAAACCATATAAATCAAAAAAGAGGTGCGTATTTACAAGATAGTGGGCCGGTCGGTATTTTGAATCTTACCCGCAATAATAGTACACCAGAACAAAATGAGAGGGTACCGGCTCGCGTCAACAACCACTACGTGAGTGATGGAGCTCCGTGCGATAATGTTATCTCTGTTGCACCTTGCGCTGCGTCGAATAACACTAACTCTTTTTCGATGCAAGCGGCAGTGGCAGCGGCGACTGAGGTGGAGGTGCAAAGTGTTCGTAGCTCAAACAAAACACTTGTTGCGATAGGCGAAACAGCTGATCCTTTGTTGCCGAGAACGGTAAATAATGTTGACGAGGTCAGTAGCGAATTAATGCCTATACATAATGTAAATAGTAATAATATGCCTCTTATGAGCGAGGTTTTGTCCAGAAAAGGGAAATGGAAGGAGGTGATAAAGGAACCAAACTGGATCGAGGTACAGAAAAGGAGATATAAGAATAGACACGAAAGTGTAAGGGGGAAAGCCACAATTCAACCAGAGGATAAGTTCAAGCCAGCTGACCTAAAAACCGCCTTATTTCTCTCAAATGTTCATACATCCACATCCGAGAAAGATATAAAGGAATATATAGAATCAAAAACAGAAGAGGTAATTTTCTTGCAGAAAATTAAAATGAAAAATCAAAAAGGCTACAATGCTTATAAATTAACGGTACCAAGACACAAGCTTGACACTTTCTTGAATGATAAATTATGGCCGGATGGAGTCACCTGTCGCCGTTTTAGACCTTATCACAGCCCTGGGGCTGCTTTAGAAATAACACAGAATCAAACAGAATCCCCATAAATAAAAATGTATAATTGCAAACTGTTATCTTTTAATTGCAAAAGTATAAAAAGGTCAATAGATAGTATTCGATTGCTATGCAGTGAAGCTGACGTCATCGCGCTACAGGAGACCTGGCTTATGCCCTGTGATTTACCATACTTAGCTAGTATACACAATGACTTTGGGAGTACGGGTACTTCTGCAATGGATATTGGTGCTGGGGTCATTAGAGGACGGCCGTATGGTGGAGTGGCGCTACTCTGGCGCAAGTCATTGTTTCAGTCTGTTACAGTTATTAAGTGCCTAAACCCCAGCATTGCGGCGATACGTATTCATCTATCTAGCAATAAATCGGTGTTGGTATTAAGTGTTTATATGCCTACTCAGTGCGTAGAGAATATGATTGAATTTACTGACTGTTTGAGTGCGGTAAGTGCAATAATTGAGGAACAGCTTACGGAGTCGGTATTCATACTAGGAGACCTGAATGCACACCCTGGTGAGTTATTTTTTAATGAACTTTTAAATTTTTCACATGGACAAAACTGGACTTGTATTGATTTTGATTTATTAAGTGGACAAAGTAACGTTTTCACATTTATTAGTGAAGCACACGGATGCAAAAGGTGGCTTGACCATTGCCTTGTGACAAGCGCGGCGAAGGAATGTGTGACTGAAGTTATCGTGAAACATGACGTACTGTGGTCAGACCACTTTCCTCTAATAGTAAAATGTAGGTTAGACTTAATTAGAAATAAGATGGTATTACCACCTAAAGCTGTAGTAAATAAGATTTTATGGGGTGAGCGGAATGATGAGCAGATACAATTATATAAAAATTCCTGTAATGAAAAACTCAGACTCATAGATTTTCCAGTAGAGTGTCAAGCGTGTGCTTATCATGGATGTGAGGATACTAGACATAAGGCCATAATTGATGAATTGTATAAGAATATAATAAAAATTATGTGCGATGCCTCCATATTATCGTATAGGGTAAAGGTTTATCGCAAAAAAGCGCTGTCTGGGTGGAATAGGCACGTTGGTGATGCCTACAGGTGTGCCAAGGAGAAGTACCACTCGTGGTTATACTTTGGCCAGCCTATTTCGGGTCAGGTTTATTATGATATGTTAGAGTCTCGTAAAATATTTAAAGGGAAGCTTAAATGGTGTCAAAATCACCAGGAGCAAATCCGAATGGACATGTTGGCCTCACATCATTCTAAATGCAATTTTAAAAATTTTTGGAAATGCACAAAAAAGGCTGATCACAAGGTTAGTATTCCTGTGAGCGTCAGCAACGAGTCAGACCCACATAAAGTGGCTGAAACATTCAGAGCCTGTTTTACCGTGCAGTCGCCATTGGGCCCTCCAAAAAGAGATTTCAATGCTGAGGCCGCCGCCGGTCGTGAGCCTAGTGTGGCCTTTATAGTACTTGCAAAAGAAATAAAAAGCGTAATAATGCAGATGTCACGTGGTAAATCACCAGGGCACGACGGGCTCAGCATTGAGCATCTCAAATACGGCGGAGATCACTTACCTAGGGTCCTAGCACTTTTGTTCAACCTATGTATAAGCCACTCGTATTTACCACCAGAGCTGATGGAAACTGTTGTTGTACCTATAGTCAAGTGCAAGACTGGTGATATTTCAGATAAATCGAATTATAGGCCTATTTCCCTTGCTACGATCCTGGCCAAAGTGCTGGACAGTGTCCTGAACTCTAGACTGAGAAAGCATATTAAGTTAGATGATGCGCAGTTCGGATTTCAGCCAGGGCTATCAACTGAATCCGCTATTTTCAGTCTAAAGCACACGGTGAGGTACTATACAGACAGACAGACACCAGTATACGCGTGCTTTTTGGACCTGTCTAAGGCTTTCGATCTTGTTGCATATGACCTTTTGTGGAAGAAGCTGGATGACTCTGGAGTTCCACTGGAGCTGATATCTGTGCTGCGGTATTGGTACCTTAATCAGATAAATAAGGTTCGATGGGCAGGTAGCTATTCGCAGCCATATAAGCTGGATTGTGGAGTGAGGCAGGGTGGTCTTAGCTCTCCTTTATTGTTTAGTCTGTATGTGAACGAACTGATCGTGGGGCTTAGGAGTGCTCATGTCGGCTGCTCTATTGACGGTATTAGTGTCAACAACTTGAGCTATGCAGACGACATGGTTCTGTTGACCCCCTCGATCAGAGCATTGCGTAAGTTGCTAGCGATCTGCGAACGTTACGCCTCGGCGCATGGTCTTATCTATAATGGTGGTAAAACGCAACTCATGATATTTCATTCCAAATGTAAGAATCCAACTGATTATCCCCCTGTAATGCTAAATGGCGTAACAGTAGAACGAGTGCCCCAATTCAAATATCTTGGCCATCTACTTAGGGAGGATTTAAAAGATGACGATGACCTAGAAAGGGAACGCAGAGCATTGTCAGTCAGGGCCAATATGCTTAGTCGCAGATTCTCGCGCTGCACGGATGCAGTAAAAATTACACTTTTTAAAGCTTACTGTACATCTTTATATGCAGGTTCTTTGTGGTTTGCGTATACTCAAAAGGCTTACAATGCTCTGCGGGTCCAATACAATAACACGTTCAGGGCACTCTTGCGGCTACCGCGTTGGTGTAGCGCGTCGGCCATGTTTGCGGAGGCTCGTGTGGACGGGTTCCATGCCCTCGTACGCAAAAAGTGTGCCTCATTGCTTACCCGGGTACGCCATAGTCGCAATGGTATCCTGAATGTATTTGCGTCACGTCCTGATAGCCCACTGCTGTGGAATTTGATGTGTAAAACAAAATCATGTTTAGTTATTAAGTACTAACCCTAGCCTATAAGTTCTATTGTTACTAACATAAACGGGCCTTGTTGTCTCAATAAATGGATTATTACTAATATATATAGCTACAATCCGGTATACTCACTGACTGACTGACTGATCATCTATAGATTTCCTCGGAAACGGTAAGAGTTACGTGAAAATTTTGTATGAGAAAGTTGTAGGGAATGTATGATATACAGCCATCCTATGAAGCCGATTTTTGAATTTCGAACGCGTTCTCCCATACAAATGAGCTAACTTTTTTGTTTACTGGCCGATTTGGATGAAATTTGGAACGGGTGTTTGATTCGTGATCTAATTTTTAAAAAAAATTTTGAACGTTCGAAATTCAAAATAGGGGCGAGAATATGGCCGCCCAAAAAATCGACCTCTGCGCAAAAAAGTCGGCAGCCAACTGGGCATATGCTAGAGACGTGCCCTAAACGGCATCGGGTTGTCAAAGGACCCGGGTATATGAGAAAAATCTGACATTTTGGATTTTCAAGATGGCGGCCGAGATATCGACGATTGAAAATGAGACAATTTTGTATGGAGATTTGTACTGAAAATCGACTTTTAGTACAACATTTCAAGCAAAAGTCAGATGGGACAATTTTTCGAGGCCGAAACGGGCATGAGGAACCCCGCCACGGCGAGGCCGAAGGCCGAGCTCCGTTCAGGCCGAGGCCGAAGGCCGAGACCACGCAGGTTCCGGCGTACAATCGGCAACGCAAAAGCCAAATGGGAGAAACTTGCGAGGCCGAAGGCCGAGCT
Organism: Yponomeuta evonymella; assembly: GCA_963969515.1. Taxonomy (NCBI): domain Eukaryota; kingdom Metazoa; phylum Arthropoda; class Insecta; order Lepidoptera; family Yponomeutidae; genus Yponomeuta; species Yponomeuta evonymella. The sequence continues at coordinate 16,407,857 of OZ018354.1, read as the reverse complement.
CCGCGAAGCGGGCCCCAGGAACCCCGCCGTGGCGAGGCCGAAGGCCGAGCTCCGTTCAGGCCGAGGCCGAAGGCCGAGACTACACATTTTCGGCGAACAAGCAACAACGCAAAAGCCAGATGGGACAAACTTGCGAGGCCGAAGGCCGAGCTCCGCAAAGCGGGCACAAGAAACCCCGCCGTGGCGAGGCCGAAGGCCGAGCTCCGTCCAGGCCGAGGCCGAAGGCCGAGACCATAAATGTTCCCACTTATCAAATCCCTACCCCAAGTGTCTAGCGAGGCCCTAGGCCGAGCGCCGCGGAGAGCGAAGCTCGGAGCGGCTGGGGGTTGGCGCGCGAAGCGCGCAGGGGGTTCACCCCCTAGTTATATATATATAAAGCTAGTCAATTAGCGTTCACTATCTCAACGGTTTGAGTTTCCTACTTCGTTTCTACTCTCTCGTCCACCTCAACGCTAGCCGAGTTGGTGACCCTTTTTATGCCACAGAGGAGGCACAATGTCGACATCTGTACGGTTGTGTTATTGTAATATTTTTCTCATTTTTGTTGTCGTTGTGTAAATTATGTTATTCTTTAAAACTCAACTTTGACCTTTGCATCCTCGTAATGAGTGGATTTTATGCAGCGTCCAGAGGCACTCGCACTAGATGGGTGAACGGACCACTCGAACGCGGCAGTGCCTGGTGGGACATTGTTTTTTAGATGGAGTAGGCTCACCCAGCACCTAGGCCGTCCTGACAGCTTAGTCGACCTAGCCCACAGGAAAAACAAGTCAAGTTATTCTTTAAGTGTTTGCTCTCGTGGCAATCGAGATGTTTGCTTTATTTCAATGTCAATGCCACAGACTGGGCGGCGGCGGCGGCCGAGGAAGCGGAGATCAGCTACGGGCAAATCTACGGCGGACCACCGTTCGACATGAGCTACCCGCTGCGTGTTGGCGTCTCCTTCGGCTCAGGTTATTTACGAATTTAAATGATTTATTTAATACGAGCGGTGGTAGCCTAGTGAGTAGAACCTCGGACTCGGAAGTGGGAGACCCAGGTTCGATCCCCTTTGCGGGCATGTACCTATGACTTGGTTTACTGAGTTATGTACATTTGTGAAGTTATAGTAGCAATACCACTCGCTAACGGTGTGAAGGAAAACATCGTGAGGAAAACTGAGTGTCTGAGCTATTCGCATGCCTCAGCGCTTGAAATCGCCAATCCGCGGTGGGCACGCGTGGTGATTAAGCCCGTACTCTCTCCCTGAGGGAAGGCCTGTTCCCTACAGTGGGACGTATATAGGCTGCTTATGTTATGTTTATTATGTATTTAATACCGATTTTATATATTGGTTTAACGGTTTCACTCACTTTCTGATAAGTATGTAGCCGAGGGTGACGTATGAATGAAACAACGGTCATTAGCACACTGCTGTATTGAAGTAAGTAAACATCTAGCGAGGGCGCAGCCACGCACACCACAACATCACACTACTACATATACAACACTTTCATTAACGTCGGGATTGCCGACTAGTTCCGACCTCGGGCGTGTTGAGGTTTGTATCAAATGCAGAGTTTCTTGCTGGCTGTTCTTGTACTGACATTAATATATAAACGAATGATGTGTTCTTTTTATACTTCACTTTATGATTGACGCTTTTACTGAAAGGTAATATAATTACATGAATCGTATTAATTATTGTTATTATGCAACCTAATCGCTAAATATTGCGCTACTCACTCCATAACACAACAATGGTTATAATCATGGAGGAAAGTCGATGCGTTAGTCGGCTATCCCGACGTTAACAAAAGTAAGTGAAACCGTTAAACCAATATATAAAATGTGCAGTGCTTACGAAAGTATAATACCGATTGTTTAAGGGGCGAGCTGGTGCTAACTAGCGTCACCAATGGCAAAACTCGTATCTTATTTTGTAGTATGTTTTTGCAAAAAGGGAACATCATTGATGGCAATAATGGCGATTTAAGAACCTACAGCCTAGGATCCAGGGTCAATTATCTAGGATTATAATCGATTTCCGCTAAGCCTTTTAAGTCCTAGGTTCTAGGCTGCAGGTTCTTAAAATTGGTATCACCATTATTGAGATTTATAGTGTTAACTTTTTAACGTATTATAATTTTTTTTTGTAGGCTCCAGTTAGTTATGTCCGTTGGAAATAGTACAGTATTCTAACCTTGATAATAAAACCGGCCAAGTGCGTGTCGGGCCACGCAGTTAATTATATGTGCTACTGCCCTTTTTCACGTTTCTATAATCAACCGTTTAGCTAGGAGAGGGAGGCGCTGGGGCGGAGCTACTCTGACAAAAAATTGCGCTCTAAGCTTAATCAATATTTTATAAGCGGAACCCTAAATAAAAAATAGTCTTTCTACAACCACAATAATTTTTAAAGACCAATTCAACGATAGGCGAGTAAAAAAAATGCATCAGTAGTTTCTTTGATGTAGCTGTTTAGTTAACGACAGAAGAGGCCCTTCGTTCGTACCTTCTTGAGTTGTTCTTTCTCCTCAATAGTTTCGGTGAATAATAAAAGAAAATGTAATTTCTAGGAATAGTCTTAAAACTCTTTGTCCGATTAGTTCCCTCTGTAGCTTGTACATGGCGGCACACGAGCGACTGCGATATGAATAAAAAAAAACTGGGTATATCGGCGTGCATGAAATTATTGTCGTGCTCTGAAACGTAAGAAGGAAGGTAACTTAGTCGTGGAATCATCCAGAGTGGTGCGCACTGTTTGAGTTAAAACTTTACATTGCGGTATAATATGTGAAAAGTCAATACAAAAATATTATTGTGTGTAGAAAATTGAAGGTAGAGGGCTATACGTAGACAAGGCGAAAAATAGTACCAGCACATGTAGAGTCTCACAGTTGTAGATACGAAATTAGAAGACATTTTAAGATAGTACAGGCAATAATATGTCTGAAAATCCCCGCAGATTACGACGAGGACTTCTTCATATCGTCGTCGGCGCACCCGTTCGAGAGCCTCGGCATCATGTCGACCACGAGCCAGTTCTTCCCCGGCATGCACGCCGGCCTCAAGTCCGCCCCGCTGCTCGAGGGGCGGGACTCCCTCACCGAGGACCCCAACGAGGAGTTCCCGCCGCCCCCCTCGCCCCTGCCCACCGTCGCCCTCACCCAGACCAGAACCCCCTCCCTCGACTTCACCACCCCCGACTCCGGCGTCGAAGACATCACCCCCGGCTCCACTACTACCGAGGACGACTTCAAAGCGAAGAAACTCCCCGAAACCGACGCACACACCCAGTGCTGGAAAACCGTCGACAGCGCCAGTTCGAGCGAATCAGTCAGCCCGAGCTCCCCCGGCGGGGAAGCCCTGGGCGGTCTCCGCCACACTCGGGACAAACTGAAGCTGGACTTACCCCCCAGCCCGCACATACCTTCCCCGAGGCACAGCAGGGTGTTCAACTTCGTCCTCGACAAGCCGAAGCCGAAGCATCGGCACAGCGAGGAGAGGCCCGCGGAGACTCCTCTGGTGATGACGGACGAGACTCCCGTCGTCTCGTCGGTGCTGCCGCTGCAAAAGGACTGCGAGGATCTCCCCCTGCCCGAGCCCACTTTCTCTACCTTCGGTAAGAACGCCCCTCGAAGCGCCGACGGTGAACCGAAGGCGATAATACTCACTGACGAGGTGCGGACCGAACCGACGGAGAAGCTCGACGCTAAGGAAAGCACCCCCGATAAGCCCGAGGAAGCCAAGGAGGGAACCGTCCTCGACAGCGGAGACGAGGACTCCGGCATCGAAAGCAGCGCCAAGGCGACCCTCGAGCGAAATAAACAAACGCCCAACGTGTCCTAGAACATACAGTGTTAGTACGTAATTCACTAGTGTTGTTATTGTAAAAACAAAACTTATAGATCTGTTTATGTATGTATGAGTTATAGTTCAATGATACGCCATTACTTTAATGTAGGTAACTTAGGAGTATCACCGTAGAGGTCTGGTGTCGTATCGTATGGCTATACTACCGGTTTTCTATTACGTTCCTTCGCTGTTATACATATCCGGTTAGCATCCGCTGAGGACATTTTAAAATCTAACCACAAAGTTGATTCGATGGAGTACTTCTAGTTTTCTTGGAACTTCTGCTATTTTTTCTGCCAGAGACTGCATCACGCAATTGATTTGTATTGTGTCTGCAAAAATAGGGCTTCCGGGAATTAGAACTCCAATAAGCTACATCATAAAACTCATGGAAAGAAACATTACTGTTATCACAAGACTATTAGAAATACTCCGATTCAATAAGCGATTATAGTCAATATTACACAGAACTAAGGTACAAAATAGCCGTGACAGTAAGCTATCATTATAAAGCGTAGTTTATAGAGCTTTTTACATCGCGTCACTTATACACGAACATATTTATTTATAAACAATTTTACGATTTTATTAAAATATATTAAATAGCTTAATTCTCAACGTGAAAAGGCCTACCCAAACTGTCTCTGTCTTATAAATTGCTAGTTGTTACTAATAATGTAGTGTTTTTAAATTGAAACTTTCATGACACTACACATTATGAGTAATGTAGTGTTTCATTATACCTCCATTGTATAGTGTTAAACGATACTGAGCCAAATCAATTTGTACACATTCAAAACTATTGTTTTATTGTTTTGGTAAGTATAAAACTTGTAGATTTCCTTTAAGCACATTGATTCGATATCGCTGCTTATTGCTAAACGTTTTCTGCTGTATTCTTTATAGTGGTATTATAAAATAACGCACAACTGATGATCATCAGCCACTACTATGTTTGAAACAAAATTTTAGCCACAAAATTTAATGTTTCGGTATCTATAAGGTGAAGAATGCCAATTCTTAGGTTATTACAATAGTAGGGTATATGTAGAATTAGGAAATGTAATATAATGGTGAGTAGGACTGGTTTCCAGACTTCTTGGCGACGTTGTAAAATTACTAGACTAAGGTTGGCCGATCGCGGACCGCTGCCGTGCTGTATTTGAAATCCAGAATATCAGAGTTTTCTAATTAGATACTCATCATTTTCGCCTCATAATAATTTAGACATTTTTGCTTCTATGCTAGATTTATTAATACAGCGTCTAGTGGCAACATACCTACACTAGGTAAGTTTTAGATCGAGTAGAATTTCCCAGCACCTACACCGTCCTCTCAGCTAGTTGGATCAATCCAAAGGAAATACAGTGTCAATACGTGCGAAGCTATTTAGGCCGCGGGCTTATTCGCAATGTCACATAGCAAATGGTATTGTTACTACAATTATAAGAAAAATCTCAAGTCTCAAATCTCAAGAAAATCTAAGTTCGAGATTCGAACCCACAACCGCATGTGGTATACATACAAAGTTTTGTACTTGGCATATTAGTTCAACTCAGCGTGATTTGATTTTGGTCTGCCAGCCTATATATCTGCCCCAAAAGCGATTATGTAAGCCCTAGCTAGTTCGTGACGTCCTAACAACAAAACGCCGTCAGATCAGATGTCCTATAAAATAAGTTCAGTCTGGACATCAGTCTGACGTTATGGAAACGCAGTCGTAAATAATAATGTACTACATAAAGCGTGCCACTAAAATAATATTAATCTAAATATTATTGTAATTCGTCCAAATGTAAACCTTATGTGCAATTCTTCTCATTTCCATATGATCATTTTAGTTTTTTAGTTGCTGTTGTACATATAATTTTAACGTTACAAAGAAAATTTCGAATATGGAGAAAAAATATTAATCAATTTATTGTACTACACGTTTGTTGTTCTAAACATTTCTTTTTACCTTAAGTTTTCGTTAATGTACAGCTGTAAATACGTGATAGAATTCATTTTGTTACGGAGTAGGAACGATTCTCATCGTAGATATTAGGAATGTTACTGGAATAGATGTTTACTAAGATTAATCACATGCGATTGGCGAAAGTAAGACCTTCCATCTCCAATGAGGTGTGAGCTCAGATGCGGCGCCTGGAGCCACATCGCTGGCGCTGCATCTTACGTCACAGACTGAGCCTTACAACAAAAACTGATGTTTTGTGATATTTTATTACACTCAAGGAAAAATCTATTCATACGTTTACGCAATCAGGTTTACGTTGTGAACATACGCAGGAATTACTCGAATGAATTGTCCAACGTTACGGTATTTATTGTTTGTAAGTTGTTATTGATTTTGTATGAGCCCTTGGCAGTATTTAGTGAATGTGAATGCAATGGAAGTCTTTTCATATAGTGACTTTGTCTTTTAAAAGTATTTCTATGAAAAAAAACTAATGAATAAAACTTGTGACTTAATAAAAGTATTTTTTATTTCCGAAATAAATAGTAAACTCGAACTTTAATTTTTTTTTTTTTTTACGTAGCCTCGTTTGTGTCCCACTGCTGGGCAAAGGCCTCCCCCAACTCAGACCAGATGTTTCTGTCGTGTGCCACCTCAGACCACTCCGGCATGTGTCGGTCGATGGTATATGGTCCAAACTCCCCAACTATGAATATTATTGAAACTTTAAATATGAATTACCAAAATTAATTAATAATATACACCAAAAAGTATTTACCAAAACATCCTATTCCACGAGTACAGACGGAGGCCTTATTGCTAAAAACCCGATACAAACTTTTTTAATACGTAATTCAATTACGAGTGTAAATACATACTTCTCTCTTAATAAATACTAAATACCACTTCCCTTCTACATCTTTTTCGATACTCATCTTTGACTGCCTCGTTAGTCTAGAGGGGTACCACGTTTAATGCCAGGGCCTTATTTCATAAAACTACAATTCATCGTTTACAATGTTTACAATGACAATTCGCTGAATTTACGAGCAGAAAGACTGCTTCGCAATGTACATTTATTTCTTGATACTTAAAGAAATCGTACAATGCGGCGGACTTAATGCCACAAGCATTTTCTACCAGTCAACCGCAGGAGGTAAAGGAAATAGTTGGTAGGCGCGCAAAAAAAAGTTAAAATAAATTTAAAAGATATACATTTATAAGGTGTAATTAAATACTTCAGACCCCTGTCTCCCCTGGTCAATCCCCTGGGGGAGCAATTAAATTACATCGAATGGTCATAATAAATTTATTAATTGTAGTTTTGAAATTGAAAGCGTTTGTTACCACTAAGCAGCTATAAACAAACTTTTTGCCTTAAAATTATTATTATTATTAAAATCATACGAAGAAGAAACGTAAGTAAAGCCGGCAAAGGGCGACAAAACTCAGCGTAAGCTGCACTTAGGTACCTAAGTTGGGTAAGTGAGCATGGCTTGTTATAGATGACAAAACAAAAGAAACCGCTCGAAGGGTTCCGAACCATTATCTATACAACATTTGAATATTTCAAGCGTCTACCTGTTGCCGTTATTAATATCGAGCAAAAACTGACAAAAAAATCACGTTTGTTATATTATGTTAAATATCTGGGGCATTATGTCACTAACGACCTGAAAGATGACATGGACATTGAACGGGAGCGGAGAGCATTAGTAGTAAGAAGTAATATGCTGGCCCGCAGGTTTGCACAGTGTACAAACAATGTTAAACTAACACTCTTTCAAGCATACTTACTGTACATGTGTCTATTCCGTGTGGCGCCGGATTAAGAATAGCGTCACTCCATTTCCTTCCGTGGATGTCGTAGAAGGCGACTAAGGAAATCAATTACCAGAAGACGGGCAGCAGCGTCTTCCTGAGATTCCAACCGCATATTGCGATCGCCAACCCGCCTGCCAAGCGTGGCGATTATGGCAAAACCCCTCATGGTTATGAAAACCACGAAGGAGTCCTGCAGTGGGCGTCAAATGGCTGATGTTTCTATACCTGCAGCCTGTGGGTAGACTATACTCGTAAATCCTGGAAATGGAATGCTCTGCGCGTCCAGTACAATAATGCTTTCAGGATGCTGTTGGGGCTGCCTCGGTGCTGTAGTGCGTCGGGCATGTTTGCGGACGCGCTTGTTGATGATTTCCACGCGATCCTCCGCAACAGATGCGCATCGTCGCTATACAGAGTCCGAGCCTAATAATACCTAATAGTACCTATCCTGAAAGTTATAGCAGAGAGGATGGACAGTCCAATAATTAGACACTGGGAGGTTACTCACGTAAGATAAGATCACTGTACCATCCCTCTAGCTAAGTACCTAAATTTTAATTTCAGAAAATTTGATCTCACTAACATAAGTACCTATTTACTTTTATTATTTAATGTAATTTTACTAACAACCTATGGATTGTTTTATCCGAAATAAAGTGATACATACATACATATCGTAGCCCCCCTTAAATATTTATTTTATTCTGTTTTTAGTATTTGTTGTTATAGCGGCAACCTGAGGTGGCAACAGACATACGTCATCTGTGAAAAATTCAACTGCCACGGTTCTCGAGATACAGCCTGGTGACAGACGGATGGACGGACAGCGGAGTCTTAGTAATAACTGACCCTTTGGGTGCGGAACTCTAAAAATAAACAAAAAGTCCATAGTCACATTCTTATATTGAAAACACATTCATTCAAAATTATAATTTATAAATTATTAAAAATTACGCTTATAAACAAAAATTCACAATCCGAAATCCAGCCATAATCAGTTTACTTTCTTATTACATCCTATCAAAATTTGTAGAGGCTATTGCAACAGTAGAGAAGTTTCTGCCGGTCCAGTATTAATTTCCAAACAGAGTTTAAAAGATAACGGGGTAACAATTTCACGTACTGGCGGAGGTAGGTCATTCCACATGTTGGTGGCTGTAAATTACAAAACCCCTCTGTAATTGATTGTCCTATGCACTGGTACCACAAAGCTATGCTCCATGCATTTACCGAGCGCTTTATGCTGCCGATCATTCGTCCAATCCAACTTAGAGGACAGATATTCTGGCCTTATCCTATAAATCACTTTTTGGACGAAACACGCAAAATGAAGTTCTGCTATACTTAGGATGCCTTTATCGTTTAGGTAAGAAGTTATGCGACTGAGCTTTGGGATGCTTTACGAAACGCAATCCAGGATATAAATCAATGGAAATAGGATAAGCCGCAATTCTCACTACTGGTAGGCTTTAACTCCTCCTCCAAATGATCACGAGGCCCGAGGCGTCGCTGGTGGCCAGCAGGCTCTCGTCGTAGCTGAAGCTGACTCCTAGCACCGGGTGCGCGTGGCCTGCAATCAAAAGTGACCTTTATGCACATGGATGTGATGCGTTTCAAAAAATGTGAAAAGCACACTTTGTGGCAAAAGGGCGACCATATCATTAAAGATTATTTAGATGACAAAGAAGTCTGGAATTAAATTTATTATGTAATCTCTGTTAATTAAGTATCAAAAAGTTTGGAGTTTTTTGTCAATTGTCTCCAAAATTATTGAGATTTTGAAATGGACACCTAGTTTAACTTATGACGTTCATTAGGTTACAGTTTCATGTTGTTTTGAATAAAATACTTTGAATTAGAATTTCACGACTCAGTGCTATTAACATCTAGAAATGAAGGCTGACAAGTAGCCAGGTCAAAGCCCAGTTGGTAGAACATTCATCTCGGAAACGAGAGTCCAGGTTCGATTCCCAGTGCGGGCATGTAGTCATAGGGACTTTGTTTCCAAAGTTATGTACGTTTGTGAAGTTATAGTAGCAATACCACCCGCTAACAGTGAAGGAAAACATCGTGAGGAAACCCGAGTGTCTGAGCTATTCGCATACCTCAGCGCTCGAAATCGCTAATCCGCGGTGGGCACGCGTAGTGATTAAGCCCATACTCTCTCCCTGAGAGAAGGCCTGTGCCCTACAGTGGGGCAAACTGCTCATGTATGTTTACAATGTCCCATCAAGGGTGTAAGGCAAACCTTGCAGCTTGTTGACGACGGGCTGGTCCGCGCGGGCTTCGACGTCGAGGAAGTAGACGCACGAGTCCTCGCTCCCGGTGACCACGCAGACGCCCTTGCGGAACGACATGATCGGGCAGAAGCTGGAGCGGACGCTGCGCCCGCGCTGCGCCGTGGCGAAGCGCGAGCCCAGCACCAGCGCGCCGTCCCGGTCCGCCACTCTGTGGAGGCGTTGCCTGGCTCGGAGGAGGAATTTCCCATGCAATGGCATAATAGTCGCCACCTTAAATTTAAATCACTTTGAAATAGAGGCCGAAACCAATGAAAAAATTGTACTAGCTCCGCCTGTTAAAGAAAAGCCGTGGTTCCCACACAAACCTAGTTCGGTTTTAATTTATACTGGATATTTTAACTGGATCACCTCACCTGACAGCGAAATCGGCGCGCAGTTGACCCGTATAAAGGGTTTCCACACAAGACTTCAAAAGGCTATTCTGAACCATATTAGACACCTGAATGGTAACAGCGAATCCGGCGTGAAGTTGACCAGCAGCGCGGGATGCCGCGCGAGCCAAGGGCTCCACGACAGGCAGGAGACTGACAGCATCGCAGGTTGCTCTCGGACACATTACTATTACTAGTCTATTCTAAACCATCTTACCTGAATAGCTAGCAGGCTATCAACCTCAACCTTGTTACCTGAACAGTCAGCAGGCTATTGTCAACCGTGTTACCTGAACGGTAGCAGCGAGTTCGGCACGCATTTCACCAATAGCGCCGGATGCCGCGCGAGTCATGAGCTCCACGAGACTGACAGTTTGTCGCAGCTTGATCTCGGACACCTTACCAGTCTATTGCCAACCATGTTACCTAAACAGGCAGGAGGCTATTCTCAACCATGTTACCTGAACAGTCAGTAGGCTATTGTCAACCATGTTACCTGAACAGTAGCAGCGAGTTCAAGGCGCAGTTGAACAGCAGCGCGGGATGCCGCGCGAGCCACGGGCTCCACGACAGGCAGGAGACTGACAGTCATTGCAGCTTTTTTTTAAATATTTTTATCTACACTCATATCATAATCTTCAAATTAAGAATTCAAAGGTAAACACATATTGACAGGCTTTAAACAATACATAACTTTAAAGAAAATAAAAAAAAAGTGTAATATAAAGTTACATTAAAGGTCAGATTTTTCACTTTATGTTACAGTAATTTTTTTAAAGTGTTGCTGTGATCACGGAACAAAACTTAAGTTTTTTTTTTAATGTCAAAAGTTGACTCTATAAAAAACCTAATTTCATTTTCGTGGTACCAAAAGTGCAATTAAAAATACCTAAAATTGCGCGCGCAAAACTGAGTGCAGACGATTGAATGTCAAGATACTTTTGCCGAAATTGCGCCATTTTGTTTCAAAAATTTCATTATGAGTGTAGATAATAGTAGTTTATGCAACAGTCATATAATGAAGGGTATTAAAACACGAGTGTGAGTTTATGAAATGAGCGCAGCGAGTTTCATAATAGTAACGAGTGTTTTAATACCCGTGTTTTATGCAGTTGCATACACTACTTTATCTTCACTAATGCAATTAAAAATTATATTCACGCATACGTGTATAATCACAGTGATTTTGCCGCCATTAAAATTTAACCAATGAGAGCGCAGCTGCGCGCTTCAATAAAACGCGACCAACCTGATTGGCCCTGCAATCAAGTTGGTCGCGTTTTATTGATGTTATAATGAGATTTTACGATATCGATGTGAATATTATACCATCATGTGAAATTGCTTAAATTGAGTGTTTTGTTGTCTGCGCTATAACAGTAGTAATTATAAGTCAAGTATTGAAAACATAAGTAGAATGTTACAACATTAGTGTAGATAAAGTAATATATAAGACTGCACATAACTTGGTATTAAAACACTCGCGAATGCTATTAAAAAACTCGCCAAGGCTCGTTTTTTAAAATCTCGCTCGTGTTTTAATAACCCTCATTATGTGACAATCACATAAACTACTATTATTTATTATTAGAGACACAAAACAGTGTTACGGACATAAATTATAAACATTAAATGACATAAAGACGCTCAAATCAAACCATAACACCAAGACATATCCATAAAGCATGATTAATGACGTTAGAATTACATATTTAATAAAAGGCAGCTTGCTCTCGGACACATTAGTATTACTAGTTTATTTTAAACCATCTTACCTGAACAGTTCGCAGGCTATTATGAACCATGTTACCTGAACAGTCAGCATGCTGTTGTCAACCATGTTACCTGAACAGTAGCAGCGAGTTCGGCGCGCAGTTGACCAGCAGCGCGGGATGCCGCGCGAGCCACGGGCTCCACGACAGGCAGGAGACGGCGCCGCCCGCGCTGTAGCGGCGCAGCTTGCTGAGCGCGCCGCCCGCGCCCTCCACGCGGTAGCTCACTATCATGCCCTTAAACAAAAGGCAACAACCTGACTGCCTCGAACCAACCTACCAGACCAACGGGTCCGACGGTGATGCACTACCAAGACAGAGGTCGTGAGTTCGATTACCGCTGGACGCCGCAGTACTTGATTCGTAGGAATAGACTCTGTTTGGATGTATTTCCATGTTTGTGACGTCTTTGTCTGGTTACCATAGTGATTGTGTTATTTTTTTATGTAGCCAATATACGTCCAACTGCAGGGCACAGGCCTTCTCTCAGAGAGAGTATGGGCTTAATCACCACGCGAGCCCACCGCACATAGGCAATTTCAAGCGCCGAGGTTTGTGAACACCACATACACTCAGGTTTCCTCACGATGTTTTCTGTCACGGTCAGCGATGGTATTGCTACTATAACTTCACAAATGTACGTAACTTAGAAAAAAAAGTCATTGGTACATACCGGGATTCGAACCCACGACCTCCCGAATGTGAGGCCGGCATTCTACGGCTCCGCTACCACCGCTTCACTATTCACCTTAATTGTGCCATTATTATTATTAAACAAATAATAGTCGAATTGGTTGCCGACCTCCGACAGGAGGCGGCCAAGGATGTTTTAGCCAAAACGTTCCTGGAGGCGGCACATAAGAAGAAATATATAATTTGCAGATAACATCAAAATGTCTTGTCAAGTAAGTGGACATTCTTAAGGATGACACACACCAACGCGGTGGCGGTGCGGGCGGCGGTCCATACATACATCATTTACGACAGTAGTATTTTGTACGGATCGCCACCGCCACCGCGTTGGTGTGTTTTATCCTTTATTAGCCACGACAATCATTTTCTTCTGCTACTGGAAGTTGAATGTCAGTTTTCTTTTGCTTGCACGATTTTGGGCCGGTTTCTGAATTGAGGATTTCACTAAGTAAATACTTAAGTAACGTTCTTTCACGCTCTTCTCTGTGAAATTCGAAGAGACAGCACCACAAATAACTATTTATCTACGTAGCGAAATTCTCAATTCAGAAACTGGTCCTTTGTCTAACAATGTTGTCCATCATAACCGATATCGCAATAGGTAGAAACAAACTTATTACCTTATCATTAGCTGCCCAAAACATTCTCCCACTGGACTCGCACGCTATGGCGGTGACACGCCCGCCCAATATACTGCTGCCGCCTGGAAATATGATTCTTAACTAACTTAGGTTTGAGGTTTGGTAAATCCGGTGTCTACCTACTCATCCAGGCGTGAGTTTATGTATATTGCACCTACCTTTATTTATTTGAAACCTCTTATAAATCATCATCATCATCACCGGCCTAGGCTTGTGCACTGCTGGACATAGGCCTCTCCTATTGCACGCCACAGAGCACGGTCCTCGGCTACTCTCGTCCAGCTCTTGCCAGCCGCCCTGCGAAGATCATCGCTCCACCGAGTCTGAGGACGTCCCACACTACGTTTACCGATCCGCGGTCTCCACTCAAGAACTCGTCTACCCCATCGGTTATCAGTTCTTCGGGTGATATGGCCGGCCCTATAAATGATTTCATTAAATACGTTTCCGCAGCGGAGTTTGAGGTTTGTCAAGACTGTGGCAAGTGGAAAACGCTGGTCTCTGCCTACCCCTCCGGGTTACGAACGTGAGTTTAGGTATGTTGCAACTTTATTCAATTGAAACCTCTTGCAAATTATTCCATTAGTCAAAAACGCATCTTACTTACCTCTTGGATAAATCCCAGTTGAAATATTAAGCACCTCAACCATGCCTCTCGCGTTTCCAGCCTGAGTATAAAGTAAATCTGCTAAGGAACATTTATTGTTAACCATTTAGGCTGACTTGCACCACTTTCCTAGACGTGACTTGAACAGCATTTAACTAAAATTCTTCAGACAAAATTCGATTTAAATGGCGACTTAAGTGACATTTAAGAAGTGGTGCAAGTCGGCCTTAAACGTTTATCAGTGCACAGTTTTCATAATCCTCTTTAGCCCGTCGTTGGACAAAAGCAAGCGCCAATCGCTCCTGTTTAGCGTGGTTCTCCTTCAGGCACACATCACGTCTGCTGGCTAATAATGTGCCTGCGCTTTTGCCTCCATCTTCCGTCCCTTTTGCCTCCATCTTCCGTCCCTTTTACCTCCATCTTCCGTCCCTTTTGCCTCCATCTTCCGTCCCTTTTGCCTCCATCTTCCGTCCCTTTTTCCCCCCGAAAAAACGGCCGAGCGTTAATGCTACCTAGTCCTCGGTTCTTTTGCCTTACGTTCACGGCCACGGGCCCTTAAAATCACTATTATCATGATTGAGAGACTGGACACTTTTTGCAATAACGATTCTGTAAAAAAAGATATGACTTTTAGGGTTCCGTATCCGGAGGGTGCCAAACGGAAGCCCATTACTATATCTGTCTGTCACCAGGCTATATCTCATGAACCGTGATAGCTAGAATTTTTCACAGATGATGTATTTCTGTAGGACGGAAGATGAAGGCAAATTATTAGCCAGCAGACGTGATGACACAGAACCTGAAGGCGAACCACGCTAGTGGGTAGAACATTGGACTCGGAAGCGGGAGACCCAGGTTCGACTCCCAGTGCGGGCATGTACCTATGACTTTTCTTTCTAAGTTACGTACATTTGTGAAGTTATAGTAGCAATACCACTCGCTAACTGTGAAGGAAAACATCGTGAGGAAACCTGGGTGTCTGAGCTATTCACATACCTCAGCGCTTGAAATCGCCAATCTGCGGTGGGCACGCATGGTGATTAAGCCCACTCTCTCTCTGAGAGAAGGCCTGTGCCCTACAGTGGGACGTATATAGACTGCTTATGATGTATTTCTGTTGCCGCTATAACGACAAATACTAAAAAAGGAATAAAATAAAAAAAATTAACGGGGGCTCCCATACAATAAACGTATTTTTTTTGCCGTCTTTGCTCGATATTAATAACGGCAACAGGTAGACGCTTGAAATATTTACAGAATATTTAGTTCTATATTCGCTTCAAAAATTAATAATTAAAATAAAATAAATATTTTCACACCTCCTGCTCGACAATGCCTTATTACGTACCGTCAAATATCATCGTAAAGCATGGCCTTGTCTCTCGAGGGCAATAATAATGAAGAATTTCCCTAGGGAATAAAGTGATTTGAATTTAGAATGTCAAAATTCGCATGAAAACTATGAAGAAGCCCCGCATTGCAATTCGAAATTCGAATTGTTGTTCGAAACTCACCTCTTTTTTTTTCTTTTTTTTCTGAAATACTGTGTCCTGTGACCGCGCGAAACACCAACAAAAAAAAGAAAAAAAGGCGCGAATTGCAAATACGAATTTAAAAGTTATATTCAATTTAAGTTGCTAAGCCGTAAAAGAGTGTGGACTTTATATTTAATTTCAGGTTTTAATACATATTTTCAACTTATGCAGCCCTGTCTTTTTATTGTCTCCCAGATGGTGTGAAAAGTAGAGTATTCACCTCTGGAATAAAACATGTCTTAGTCTCGGGCGGTATGAACCCCTCGCTTCACTCAGGACTCTACATAACTCCCTCGCTTCGCTCAGGAGTTAAAATTTAACTCCCTCGCTGCGCTCGCGAGTTAACTCGGAGTCCTTCGCTCCGCTCAGGGTTCAATATGCCGCCCATGACATAATACATGGTTTTATTCCCTTAGTACATAATCTACTATTAAGGGGGGCTCCCATATAACAAACGTGATTCTATGCCGTTTTTTCTCGATCTTTGTGTCTAATGTTGTATAGATAATGGTACGGAACCCTTCGTGCGCGAGTCCGATTCGCACTTGGCCGTTTTTTTTTATTGGTGGCGTTATTGTTACTGTATGGAGCCTTACAGTAACACTAGAAAGAAAGTGACTGGATAACTGTTAACCTCTCGCTCATACAATATTCTCGTCTATATTGAAAGAGCGAAGGCAATTGATTAGTCCCTTTCTTAAATTAATCGTGCTATCGAAGTGTAAGGTTTGACAAGGATACAATAACCATATTGTTGTTGGCTGGCTGAAAAACGCAGCACAGCAGTGGAGCTCCCAGCTGGTCGGCCACGGTGCGCAGTCGCCGCCCCGAGCTGGTCTCCCACAGGCATAGCGCGCCGTCCGCGCCGCAGGTCACCAGCAGTTCGTTGGACGCCGACCAATCGCAGCCTGGAATATGTCACCATACTAAGTCGGTCCCTCATAGACATAGCGCGCAGTCCGCGCCGCAGGTCACCATGAGTTCGTTTAACGCCGCCCTCGTAGCCTGTTGTCATAGTAACACGTTAAAAGTATTCAGTAAGTGGCAATTGCCATACAGACGTAGTTTGGTATTAATTTTCAAACGACATGCCGGATCGCAATGAAACTATACCAATATGTTAAGAGAAGCACAAATCGAGGTACGATTGTGAGTCTATGGGCCAGTTTCTGAATTGAGAACTTCGCTTAAGTAAATAGTTAATTGTAGTGCCGTCTCTTCGAATTTCACAGAAAAGAGTGTGACGGAACGTCACTTAAGTATTTACTTAGTGAAATTCTCTATGACTCAGGGCTGTTGCAATGGAAGTGCAATGCCGGTGACGGGCTTGGTCTGATCGGGCGGGCGTGTGGTCACGTCATACGGCCGTCGGAAGCCAGCTTCGACCGGTCGCCGTTGAGTACTGAGTCAGTCTAGAGTCTGTACAGCCCGGGGGCTTTACAGACTAGACTGAATCAGGGGACAGCACGCCCCTTGCACGGGGTGAGACTGGGCGGCCAAAGCGAGACGGCGGGCGGGCGCGCGGTCACGTCTTACAGCCATCGCAAGCCAGCTTCGACCGGCCGCCGCCGTTGGCTCCTCCCCGGCTGCAGAGTCTATACTGACTCAGGGCACAGCTGCATGTAAGGTCACGTCGCATACGGACACGCAGCCGTCACATAGGACCGGTCGCCGTTGCTTCCTTCGCGGCTGTACAAACTCTGTGTTATTATAGAGCGCGCAATACCGGTGACGGGCTTGGTGTGACCGCGCAGCAAGAGAGTGACGGCGGGCGGGCGCGCGGTCACGTCGCAAACGGACACGCAGCCGTCGGCGGCCGCGCACGCCAGCTTCGAGCGGTCGTTGTTCGCGAACTTCACCATGCTCACTTCCTCCCTGTGCTGGGGAGATTGTTAGTTATTTATTTCATTTTTTTTTTAATTTATTTATTCATATATCAAAAAACTTAACGCTAACATTATATTGCGGTAGCAAGTTCCAAAAAAAAAAAAAAACTTAATTATGTATTAAATTAACTAACCTAGTTGTCTTACGTAATCGATGCATTTGTGTCACAATGTTCACAAAAATATCTACTGACTATAAGACAATATAAAAACCGGCCAAGTGCGTGTCGCGCAATGTAGGGTTCCGTAGAAAGAAGGTATTTTTATCTGCTTTACAGAACTAACAACTTCATCAAAGTAATTTTCAATGGATTATGTACGAAATTTTACTTTTATACATCGTATATACTCATACATCACACACACAGACACACACACACATATCATCATCATCATCATCATCAGCCATTTGACGCCCACTGCAGGACATAGGCCTCCCTCATGATTTTCATAATCATGTGGGGTTTTGCCATAATCGCCACGCTTGGCAGGCGGGTCGGCGATCGCATATAAAGGTGGCAAATCTTGATTAGTATAAATTATAATAAGATATATTATTTTAAACTAAAAAATGCATGTATGTTGCTAGCGTTATCGTGGCATAATTTTTTGTAATTATGAACTGCCTATTTGTGGAGATCTGTTATTGGCCTTGCGAACTGTATCTGTATTATTGTGTTCAAATTATTGGTTTTCGCTGTCCATAATAAAATAAAATAAATAAATAAATAAGATGGTTGCCTATTACTCGTTAACCAGTAAAGCCTACTTAGCCGTGATAGTTTCCTTTTAAGTTCATTATATGTGCTACTGCCCTGAATTCTTTTACGTTTCTACAATCAACCGTTTTGCGAGGAGAGGTGGGGGGGCGCGGACGGACAGTCCGACTGTTGTTTAAGTTTTTAATTTCATTTTTGTGCAATAAAGCGTAACAAACAGACAGACAAACGGATGGACATGGCGAAACTATAAGGGTTCCTAGTGCACTACGGAACCCTAAAAAGAGTAGCCTTTATAAATTCATTCAGAGGACTGCATTCGTCTGAATAGGTCCGCAATTTCTGCAACACGGTTAAGATTCATAGTTAAACATAAAGATTCCTCTATTCGCATAAACACGTGTACACACAATAGTACAATGCCATGCATCACTACGGTCTTAAATATCACATTGGCATGTTAGTTTTGCTTCAACATGTTTTGCCGGAAGGTGGCGTGTAAGTAAGAGAGGTTCGCCATTATATTATATTATTAATCAGTCACAAATAAGTCTATAAAAACATGTTAACGTCTAAATGAAATCAGCAAACGTTGTTTTGCCATATTAATTGGCCTACGACCTATTCTCGGACCTACCAAATATACAAAAAAAAAAACGTAAAAATTTCGTTTCGGAGGAGTTCGATAACAAACACTGTGACACGAGATTTTTATATATTACATTATTTATCCTGACAGATCTCTTTCGCTGCGTCAACATTAATTAGTCGTTGCATGCACGCACGCCGGTGACGGGTAATTTTTACTTTGCTCTTTGTTAATACATCCCCTGTTTGGTCGAGTGCAAGTGGCAGACCCAGGTCTCTGCCTAGCCCTCCGGGATACAGGCATGAGTAATGTGTATTATGAGTTTAATGTAATGTGATGTATTCGTACCGTCACTACAAATAGCAAGTATAG
The DNA here is from genome assembly GCA_963969515.1 of Yponomeuta evonymella. Taxonomy (NCBI): domain Eukaryota; kingdom Metazoa; phylum Arthropoda; class Insecta; order Lepidoptera; family Yponomeutidae; genus Yponomeuta; species Yponomeuta evonymella. The sequence goes on along the minus strand of OZ018354.1, from coordinate 16,388,754 downwards.
CTCCCTCGACTATGCTTGTTACGTGTGTCTACTTACGTAGTCATACAATAAACAAACATACAAAACCAAAAAAACATTTAAGTACCTGATCAAATATGTGATGTACCCCGGTGAACGCATAATTTTCCGATATGGATAGCTCGTTCTTTTTCTTGGAAGCGCTCGGGCTCGGCGAATACTCGTCTCCACCGAGACCCGCCTGAAACATGAAACAAAACTATAGTTAGTACGCATTGGGGTATCTAGGGTTATTGTCCAGAGAGGAACACCGGTCGTGTGATGCAGCACACTGAATCCCCATGTATAGGGTTATTTTCAAAATGCGCAATTCCTGCAGTGGGCGAGGACTATTCTACCGCCCAGAAACAGTGGCGCACCCCTTTAAAATATTCTAACTCCTCATTTTTCGTGTCAGCTCTCAGACGTCCATAACCATATTAATCATTGTGGATGTAAAGCCGCGGCCTCACTTGGCCACTCGTATTTATTACACAGTTTTGTAAAACCTGCAATATACGTTATATTATAAATCGTCGGCAAATACGCGAACACGAATAGTCGAGGGAATTAAGATAGGACTTGCAAATACTGTACGAAGCCTTTCCGGAGGGCATTTTGATGTACAACAGCGCAGTTAGTTCATCATCATCATCAGCCATTTGACGCCCACTGCAGGACATTCATTCACTCCTTCGTGGTTTTCATAACCATGAGGGGTTTTGCGATAATCACCACGCCTGGCAGGCGGGTTGGCGACCGCAGTATACGGTTGGAATCTCAGGAAGACGTTGCTCCTGTCAAAGACCGTCTCCCGGTAATCCTTTTCCTTAGTCGCCTTCTACGACATCCACGGAAGGAAATGGAGTGACGCTATTCTTAATCCGGCGAAGATAGTTAGACCTGAGCCATTGTACGTAACAAGTGCTGAGGTATGTGAACACTTCAGACACTACGGTTTCCTCACGGTGGTTTCCTGTACACCTTTAGCGAGTGGTATTGCTACATAAACACAAATGTACATAACTTAGAAAACAAAGTCATTGGATTCGAACCCGTAACCTCCCGAATGTTATGTGCAATAACGCAATAATAAATTAACCCGAAAATGGAGCCATTACGAAAACCTTTGGATTCTGCGAAAAAGTACGGATTTTCCATCATTTTCTGGGTTGTATATTGAACTGTATGACACAGGGAGTAGAGATAAAATAAACCCGTATGTTACAGCCTGTATTCTTACTTTGCTGCTGGATCGAGGTTTGGAACTATTGGAGCTGATGGATATGTTATCCTGGACACCGTAGCACCTCTGCAGAAGCTGGCTCCTTATGTTTATGTACTTCTTTATCGTCTCAATGTCCTGTAAGAGCAAACTTTATTACATTGATAGATAAATCATTTATTAAATTGCCACAACACACAAAGATAAAAAAATAACAGGCGTCGTATGCTAACAAAATTCAATAAGTGCAAATACAATCCATGCATGCAGATACAATCGTAACAAGGAGGAGGGGGAGATTGCCCGTGTCAAGTCTGTGTTAGCATTTTTAACTTCACTGTCAGTGCCAGAGACTTCGTTCGTGTGGACTTCGGATAAAAAGTATTATGTGTTAGTCCGGAATGGTGTCTGAGCCGGGCTCCACGATCTTTGTGCACTCGGAACGAGTGAGAGAACACCGGCGATCTTAGCATACTCCGATGAAACCAATCTTAGTGTACTCGGACCGTGTTCCAATCGTCCGAATGCAAAAACAAAATAAAGAACAATAAATCAATAGAAGGAATAATTTTATAAAATTTAATTTAAATCATTTTATTACGTATTTTATATTAAGTATAAGTTTTTTTTTTATTATTAATGTGAGTGCTCTTGTCCCATTCTTTATAATTTGTCATATACTTATATAATGCTCTCTCCTACCTACTCTCTTCGTCTTATATCTTACAGAGATCGCTTTTAGCGAAAAGACCGCCAGTTGTATACTAGATATTTAAGATTTTTCATGCATCTTTATAATGTATGGTAAGCAATAAAGAGTATTAATCTAATCTAATCTAAGGAATACCATAAAAATGAAGTGGCACTGTGTGAAGCTAGTTCTAATTAGACCTGAAATTTACTGCTCTTAGCCTCAAAGTTGGACCATTCTACCTACGTAGCAAAATTAAATGATAGGTGAGGTATGTAAATACCTCAGACACAAGGGTTACCTACCAATATTCTCCCTCACAATTTGCGTGTGGAATCTAACCGCGATTATTTATTATTTTTTATCTTGAATACTACTAGAATTCGTAGTTTATTACAACAATTCGAGGTACATTGCGTAGCAGCGTCTACAAGTTCATCGACTTTGCAATGTACATCGAATTCTCATAGTAAACCACGAATTGTAGTTCTATGTAACAGGCCCCAGAATGTGAGGTCGGCGTTCTACCGCTGCGCTACCACCGCTTTTTCACTGCGGAAGTGTTGTAAAATATAACACCAGCCTTAACCTACCCCCATGTTGTGATGTTTGAACCCCAACTTACCTTAAATTTCGAGTTTTCTCTGAGCAACTGGCTTCTGCGCCGAATGTAGAGGGTTTCTGCAAAAGGTTAGAGTTATTAATAGATATTATTATCCAGATACACTTAGTTGGAATGCTCCAACCAGGTTTTGTTCTGATTTCCAGTGTAATTGTGATAAGTAGAGACGAGTAGGGAATCGCAGTGTGCCCTTGTACACGTATCGTGTATCAAAGTCACAAAGCGGTTAATTTAAATTTTAAGATAAGATGTTAATTTTAAGATGTAAATGTTATTTGTTACTTTGATAAAAAAAAGTTTTATACTTTATGCTTTTATTGTCTAATAGTCTACTTTCAGTCAGCATTATACCAACTAACACAAAAAAAACGCACAAATGCGAGTCGGACTCGCCCACCGAGGGTTCCGCACAAATTTGTAGGTACTTATCTATATCTATCTATACTAATAATAAATCTGTAAGGGTCGGTCATGGAGTAAGTTAGTTTGTTTTCAGAGATATTGTGTTTATAGGCTCAATATATGATACTGAAACTAATTTCACGATTTTTAGAATTTTTTTCTGTATGTGTGTATGTATGTATGTTCCTCCATAACTCTTAAACCAATTATCCGAATTTGATGAAATTTGGTATAAAAACATATAGACATCTGGGACACAGGATAGGCTATTTAAATTCTAGCTCCAGTTATGATAAGACGTGGCCCCCATACAAATGCTGCTTCGTAAAAATCGAAATGTACGCGAACGGAGTCGCGGGCACAGCTAGTATATTATAAATTTATTATATAAGTGATGCTTAGATTTGACTGTTTTGCTAAACTTAATTAAGTATGGATTTGTTTTCGATATTGTAAATTTTAGTGTGTTTCTGAACTACAGTGTCGCTATAAGTGAAAACCTTTTAATGACTCTCAGTTACTATAATGTACAATGTACCTTTCATCATGTTACTTTTAGTCGATGGTTTTCCTAAAACCCAATAAATAAATAAATAAAATAAATAGTTCAGGAATCGAGTCTCGCAGTTTTCCGAGCTTTCCCCGAACTTCAGTCAATTTTTTTGTGATTTAATTAGAAATTTATAATTTTCAGAATTTTTCCTGTACTTGTAGTAGAACTAGTATAAGACGATATTACATGCCAAATTTCATAGTTCTAGGTGAACGGAAAGTACCCTATTATTTTGATTCTCTTGAGTGTCGAAATACATATACGTTATTTGCTGTATAAACAGCCGCAACGTTAACTTAGAAGTTTTTAGACTTGAGTATAATATGGTTTTAACTTCAACTCGATACCTCCACGCGTTCCCGAGATAAAGGGTCTTGACAGACAGACGCACGGACGGACAACAAAGTGATCTTATAAGGTTTCCGTTTTTTCCTTTTGAAGTACGGAACCCTAAAAAACTTCAAAAGTGTATCCCAACTAGCACAAAATAGACAAATGATACGGTACATTTTAAAAGGTACATTTATACGTTATAGATTTTAAAGGGACAAAGTCAGTAAATAGGTTACGCAAATCATAAATTAATAACATTATTAATTATTTCTTGTATATTTGAGAATGAGTGTGACTTTCATGTTTAATTTCACATGTGAAATAGGGTTTAATACTTTTAAGTCAAAAGGAATGGTTTTGTTGGTTGACTTTTAAAATGCCATATTATTTGTAACTTTACTATTTAGGACAGTGCCCAATGAGGGATTTAATGTTACTTACTGAAGCTAGGGTTGTTCGGTGCTCGATAGGCGTTGAAACGAGCGTCGAGCGCGAATATCTGCTGCTGAAATGCGGCTGCCATGGCAATCAGACTTTGATGTCAGACCACTATGAAGGAGTTGCTTGTTGCTTTCTCTAGTCCTAGTCCTCACAGCATTGTCTTCACCCGAAAAGGCTTTGATTTGTAACATAGGTCAACAATAAACATCCACTAGTCAAGTTTCCTGAAAAAGGTGTTATAACTTTGAACTTGAATGAATAAATAATACTTACAATATGTATAGGTTTAGTAAATAAATATTTTTATAAAAAAACAAATCTTTTAATTTATTGTTTTCGCCCGGCAGTTGGTTGAAATTTCACAAAGATAGAAATGAGTAATTTTATTACGAGGTAAAAACCCAGTTTTGTGGCGTAAATAGTCACCAAAAAGAAATTTATTAGCAAATATATATTTCATTTCATTCAGCCATTCCCTGGGCCTAAACAAACAATTTTTTGAAATTCTATCAGTCAAGATAAATTCAAGAAATATCTGGAAATAATGAGCTGAATGAAACATGCAAACTTATTAGAGTAAATCTGAATGAAAGGAAATATAGTTGAAGTTATTCTATTTCAAACCCAACAATCCTCTTCTTACAAGCTTTAAATTGTTTTTTTGCAAAATCCTAAATTTCAGAGTTCTGTTAGGAGAAGTAACGGAACACTAGAAGCTTAGGTACTGCTAGTGCATAACAAGAAAATTGTACGGCCACTCATATAGTACTGAAGTGTTTCTTAAATTTAATGGGCATTGTCCTTAATATTGACAATAGTTACAAATTATACATTTTAAAGGTATAAAATCAGTAAGTAAATATAATTCAATTCAATTAAATTGAAATATTTTTATTCATTATAAAAACAGGATATTTACTTAATGAATGTGAAAGTTGTAAGTTTCACAATTAATAGATTATGTGGAGAAGAAGCTAATAAAGAAACTCCACATTTGTTCTTTTCAAAACACGTTTTAACTTAATTAACATCATTTTCAACTTAAAATGTTACTTTGAATGTGTTCAACACTAGACACAATCGCCCTATAAATATCCTTTCATATTAATGTACTGTTTAATACTAAACATCTTCGTCATCTAAATAATCTTTGATAATATAGTAAACTTTTTTGCACAGAGTGTGCTTGACACATTTTTTAAACTGTGTCAGAGGTAACTCTAATTTATCCTGAGGAATCTTGTTGTAGAACCTCTACAGTGCTTCATAAAGCACTGCACAGCACTTTATAATGCTTTAATTATTATATATTAATAATATTCACTGATTTTTTGTATATTTTTGAATAAGTGTGTGATTAATGCAACCTTTGTTTCACATGTGAATGAATACTTTCAAACATGGTTTAATATATTTGAAAAAAAAAAACGCCAAGATATTGACATCTCAGTATTCCATAAAAAAACCTCTTTTACTTTGCGCAGATCCATGTCCTTTTACTTTTATTATATAAAGAGTTCTTGTATTGTGTCATGGTTGATTATAGACTTTCTGTTAGCTCTAATGAGAAGATTTCTATGTTATCTTGGATATTATAACTACAGCTTCTGATGGGAGGTCAATTAAATCAATTCAATTCTTTTCGTTGCATTCCTAGTAAATTCCAAGTTTGTAAACATGGCAAGTACTTTTTAGGGTTCTGTACCTGAAGGGTGCCAAACGGGACCCTATTACTAAGACTTCACTGTCCGTCTGTCTGTCTGTCACCAGGCTGTATTCCATGGTTTCTATAAATAGCGCTGTTCTCAAATTCGAACTTTGTCTAATGTTGTACAGATAATAGTACGGAACCCTTCGTGCGCGAGTCCGACTCGCACTTGGCCGGTTTATACTGTAAAAGTATTTGTTAATTGCACTTTGAATTACTTCAAAAGATCTTCAATTTTGCACCTTTACTGCACACACACTTCACAACATGAACTCGATAAAAACACCTCTAAGCTTGAAAACAACAAACCGCGACCACAATCTCTCTCAGACTTTGTTGGTATTCATTAATCTGACTCAGATTAATGAATACCAACAAAGTAGGTACTCTAAGAATGAATACAAATCAATCACAATCACACAACACAATAGATGAAGTCTAACAACTTAGCAAGAACCTACGACTCTAATGTGGTCCTATTCCCGCACACGAATCTTCGATATGAGAAAAAGAGACAAAGTTGTCAGTACGCCAATTTCCAGGTTGTTACGTTACGACCCTCTGTCAATTTTGTTATTGTTTCTTTATCTGTGTTCCCGATTCTGTCTCACGGGGAGGCTCAAAAGGACTAGTATCCAGAGCCTTTAAACCTATTAAAAAAAAATGTTTCACGGGGTTGTGCCGATAGCAAATACAAATCGATATCGATAGGAGTCGATGGAAAGAAAAATAAACTCGATCGGACTCAGTTGTTGTATAGGTAGTTTGTTTACGGCGTGCCAAGGAACATGTAAATTACATCCTTATCGTCTGTTACTTGTCGAACCTCGAAGAAGAGGAATTCTACGTCCATCGAGGAATAATTATAGAATCGGCGGCCAAATGTATAATAGTCAAATTTTTATTAAGTTATTATTCTATTCCATGTAAGCACTAAACCTCATTTTTAAGTCCTCATTTTTTAAGAAAATATGTTTATTCATGTCATTGTTTCAATACAGCTCTTCCTCTCTCACTTCCTCAAAAAATTGTGTTTTGACTTGTGTGTTAGAGTCCGCAAACCCTAGAATTATTATCATATACAGGGAATGGAAACGTAAACATATATTATATTAGATTTTTAATTTATTTATTCAATACAAAAGAAATGGAACATTTGTGATATATCAAATAAAACCTATGCAAGTTTAACTGCTTGGATACGTTTTCATATCTATAAAAAACGCATTATTGGCAGCTCAACAATGCGTAACCGAGGAATCCCTTATTGAGCAATTAATCGCTTTGCGCAAACGGTTCTTTGCTAGAGTTCCAGTTCTGTAACTTGTTTTGGTAACTTATCCATTCGCTCTTCCATGCAATGATTGAATTTTGGCTTACAGTCGTAGGTCCGTCAATAAATCCCAGTTGAAAAACATATAAGTTAAGCACAGCATTCTGTTGGCACTCTACGGGTAAAGGACCGTATCACCACCGTGCAAGTTACTTGATGCATAGGCAGGAAAGAAGAACTAGTGCTCCTTTCTCGTGTCATGTTCAACATTGAATAGCTCTGAAAAGAAATTGTGAGTGATTGACGTAGTGTGATGCGTAGTAAATTACTATTAGTCAATTACTAAAGTAGTCAAATACTCACGCGTTAAGTAAGCGATGTGCAAACGATCAATGAATATGTTCACATTACCGCCAAAAAGATTTGTGCGGACTATAAGGCTGCTCTTACGCGGAGCATGCTGTCTCGCTCACACACTTATTATTTTATACAAATAAATATTGTATTAGGTAATATGAGTAAACTTTTGATAAACGTGGTCTGAGGGTTTGATGGATAATTAAATTGCGGACATTCAAGGTATATTTTTGTTATCCTGTACTAAGTTTTTCATTTTTCAAGTTGGATTCCAAAATTAATAATTTTGGAAACAACTCTTCTTTATTAAAAACTACGTACTTTAAAACAAAGATAGGTATATTTAAAATGTCCATAATTTAATTATGCATCAAACCCTCAGACCACATTTTGTCAAAAGGTTCCTCATTTTGTTACAATAATTAAAAATGTTAAATTATGCGAGTGAGATAGCACGCTCCACGTAAGAACAGATTTAAATTAAGAAGGTAACTTAAAGCACTTAAAACGAAGTGAAAGAGTTAAAAGGGTACTTAATACTGTGTAAGCTAGCCATTACTGAAAATAACCTGAAAATTCACGTCACTTGACCCTAAATAGATAGAGTTTGAACGTGTAGCGCCGGATTAAGAATAGCGTCACTCCATTTCTTCCCGTGGATGAAGAAGCCCGCCGTCGTAGAAGGCGACTAAGGAAAAAAAATACCAGGAGACTGGCAGCAGCGTCTTCCAGAGATTCCAACCGCATAGGTACTGCGATCACCAACCCGCCTGCCAAGCGTGGCGATTATGGCAAAACCCCTCATGGTTATAAAAACCGAGGGAGGCCTATGTCCTGCAGTGGGCGTCAAAAGGCTGATGATGATGATGAAAGTGTAGTGCAGTCTATTTCCTATTTCATAATTTTGCCATATAGGTAATAGTTCGGTCACAACCGGTGATGTAAAGTGCCACAAAGACTCGGTGGAGGTGTCAAATTTAGTATGGAAACGTCAAGTCAAAAAACCGCACGAAGGGTCCCGTACCATTGTCTATACAACATTTGAATATTTCAAGCGTCTACCTGTTGTCGTTATTAATATCGAGCAAAAAATCACGTTTGTTGTATGGGAGACAGACAGACAGACAGAGAATTATATTAATAGGGTCCCGTTTGGTCCCCTTCGGATACGGAACCCTACAAAAGTGATTGAAAATAATATTGACTTTTGTATGACTTTTCTGTATTGAATTCTAAAGGGCCCGATCGGGCCACCATAATAATGATTTTTAATGGTTCTTTTCAAGTTCATAATCTAACAGGTCAAAGTAACCGGGATAAGGATAAGGATAAGGATTAAATAAGGATTTTTACTGTATTATCGATCAGTTGATTTAATGGTTTTTCAAGAAGTGACGGCTTAAAAAACAAAGGAAAACTGTTCTGTCTGACATCATCAACAAATACCTATGTTGTCCTATTTGCTTACCGTGCTCGTACCGTAATGTCAAAATGCTCTAATCTGAGTGAAAAAGGCTTGTTTTAGTGACCTAGCACATTATAGTGATTCTTACGTCAACAAAGTATTCAAATTAGTCTGTGGCAGGCAGTGCTCTGTCTTCGTGCCTTGTTGTTGGTTTCCGAGAAATGCCAAAGACAGTTTGCTTTTTTTGAGGAATGTAAGTACATGTACTGCACAGACTGAATCAACACAATTTACGATTTATTTTCGGACATTAGTGCTCTAGAATTATCAAAAATCTACAGACATTGTCATTTGTGTGGCCGAGTGAACTGGTTGTCAGTAGTTTAGCGCCGCGGTCCAGCTACCCCCTAGTCCAGTCAGTCAGTCTTGAAACGAGCGTCGTTAGTTTCACTCGTATCGGTTGTGCGGGACTCTGGGCTGCGATGCGCCATTTGACAAACTAAACTTGGCCATGGTGCAGCGTATTGAGTAATCCATTATGGTGTTTTGAGTAACTATCGTTAGATTCTACAGTGATGGCAGTGTGCTCGGACCCTGTGTACAAAAAGAGGACCAAGAATAGTGCTGTGTTATGGCTCGGGTCGCGGAATGGTGCACGAGTATGGATGTTAATAATAAATTATTTGGTGTATTTACAAAGTGTAACTTGCCTCAACTGCTCCGGCATCGATACGGCCGTCGCGACTTACCCAGTAGGCGATATCAATGTTCACCATGGCAATCCACTCGAGATCTTCTGCAGCACTGAGGGAGATGCGCATGACCTACACTTCACTGTCTCAGGCAAGCGACTGCAAAATACACAGATAGTGAATAGAACTACAATCCGATTGTACGAACTACATCCAGATATACACCGCAACCTTTACTACTGCACAGATGTGGCTACCAAGAAACACTGCGCGAACAATGTGCTGGTGGATACGATGCCCCAGAATGTAACAGACTTCACATGCATGTCCAACAACTTGGAATCATTAAATTGCTCCTGGACTACTCCAAATTCTAAGAGTGACATAAAGTATAATCTATCATTTTATATGAACAATGCCTTGTTATCAAAATGTACTGTTGAAAGAATACGGAACACCCGTTATTGCATTTGGAATGCTATCTCTCACCCAAGATATAGGCAAAATCTGGCTACATATGAGTTCAATCTGGTAGCATGTAATGTATTTGGATGCAACCCACAAAACATCACTATCGATCATTTTGCTTTTGTCAAACCTGAGAAACCATACAACCTAAAAGTGTTCAATAAGAATCCACACAATGTAACCCTCCAGTGGCAAATATCGCCAAACCTGGCTACCTTACTAGATTGTGGATTAGAGCACAGAATTGAATACCAAATTGATAAAGTTGACAACCAAAATGTTTTTCATCAAGTGAACACATCTTTACTGCCCATTTCAAAAACATTTACATACAGATTTGTTTTAACTGACCTGCCATATGCACACATGCAATATGAAGTGCGCATATATATCAGATCTAAGAAGGCAGTGAGTGAAGACTTTTGGTCTGATTTCAGTTTCATTTTCTTCCAAACTCCAAGTGAAATTCCGCACAGACCACCAAACATGCCAGCTGGATCATTCTATGTTACTCCATATCATGATAAGTTCAGAAGCATTTATATCTACTGGGAACAACTAGAAGAGTTTGAGGAGTGTGGTGACAACTTCACTTATGAAATACAAGTCTCTGATAGTAAGGAGCTTTTGTATCCTAACAAGAAGAAGAGCTTGAGCTATGTGATGCTGTCCAATATCACTAAAGGGAGCCTGGAAGTATCAGTCAAATCCAAGAATTCAAATGGCACATCGGTGAACAACAGTCAGCTCTACATACCTCCACAAAATGACATGTTGCGGGGCCCCAGTTCATTTACAAAACTAGCCTACTCCAATGGCACTTACGAACTTTCATGGGTAAACAAAGAATTGATCAGTGTTGATAACTACACTCTAATCTGGTGCAAATATGTATATGCTAAACTTTGTGATGGCAGAATTAAATATAAAGTGTTAATGGACTCAAATATGACAAGCTATGTAGTTAATTTGCCTCGTGATGAAAGATACAACTTTGCTATTTCAGTGAATCAAGGGCCTCACACTAGCGGTCTAGTGTGGGCGAGATGTGACATATCTAAAGATGCTGCTAATTATGATATACCAGTGCATCTTGAAAATAGTATTCCCATTGATTCATCTGTGCAGATCACATGGACCATGGATTGTACATTGCGAGATGGTATTGTAACAGGATACAATCTAACATATTGTCCTATTAATGAAACCAGTAATTTGTGTGACAATAATGTGAAAAATGATCCCATCCATATACCAGATCCAAAAACTAATAAGAAGAATGTAACTGGCTTGCTATATCATAGAATCTACAAGTTTGACTTTGTTCTTTTGACTGCTAATGGTCCAATACCCATAAAAGATACTTCAAAAAATGTTCTGACGCCCGAAGGCACACCATCACATCCATTAAATATAAGAATATCCAACATAACCAATGACTCTCTAGTCATATCATATGATCCCCCAGAAAAGAGAAATGGAAACATTGTGGTTTATGTTATTTATAACAATGATACTGTATTTTTTAATGACACTGCTGGATTACCGAATGCCAAAGACACATCAAGAAGATACACTCATCTGACCAACCTGAAGGGCTTTACTACCTACAGCCTAAATGTACAAGCATGTAACAAGTATTGTTCAGAACTAAGGCTATCTGATGCCATTTCCGTCCGGACCAGAATTGGGCCTCCAGCTCAACTAAGACCCCCCACAGTTACAAACACCAAACTAGGCGAGCGAAGACTCGAATGGAATCCGCCCAGACAGTCGCCCCGACCAGTTGACATGTATCAGATAAAAAGGGTGAAGGATGGCGAAGAGGACCAAGTATTGAATACAACTGATAACTTCCTTATTATCCATTCCAATTTATGTGACGGAGTAAGCTCTTACTACTTGAGAGCTGTGAACTTTGACAGCGATTTGCATCATGGCGCAGCGACCGACAGTAAAGACAAAGTAATTTTACCCCAAAGAGAAGAAAATGATGTCCTTACTGAACATCTCGGCGGATGGAGTGATCCTCCATATACTGATAACTGCATAAGCACTCTCGCCAAGACCATACTGTATTTGGCAATATTTACCTTATTTATTGCTACAGTACTAGGCGTCATAAAACTTTACAGAATACGCATGCGGATGAAGGATATCGATGCGTGGTTGCCAGATGGACTAAGCGATAAAGAGATAAATAAATATGCATGCAACGGACTACAACCCTTGCGAAAAGATGATAAACCTGAAGAAAAGTCACTTTTGTATAACACTAAAACTATTGTACCCTTCCCGGAAGTGAAGCAAAAGCAGAAAGACGATCATGCCACCAATGATCATACAGATAGTACCGTCATATCAGATACGTCGAGGGAACCCGTCGACATGGAAGCTTCTACATCGGACGAAGGGTCCGACTGTTCTCTAGACGTCGAATTACTTAAAAGCAGTGGAAAACGCAATGACAACGCCTCTTCTGGGCCGCAAAATTCACTAGGAAAGCCGGCTCTGTTCGGCGACGTAGGCTTCAAAAGGAACCCAAATACCGGCTACGTGCAGTCAGTAGCAAATCCTTCTAAAGGATATGTACAAAATAATGCAAAAAATACTTTCAAAATTCCGCCGCCAAAAGAATTGTCGCAGCCTACAACATCCAGTTATGTAGTCGCTGGCCTGGAAACACCAACATTCACGAGCGTCGTTCCGTATGTTGCGGCGCAGCGCCCCGTGCAATCTTCTGGCTACGTTACACACAACGATGTTCAGCCGAAGTCGTTCATGAACTTCCCGCACCTGGGTTCGTCGCCTACCAAGCCATTGGTCCCAGAAGCGATGCCTATTACGCCGAGCGTGCCTATGTCGAAGTACGATACCGACAGTTTCCCTCTGCAAACTCTGGACGCGTTGTCGCGGATAAAGGCGGTGGCAGGGGGGCGAGGTGCACCGGCCAAAAGCTGCGCGAGCGCGGGCTATGTGAGCCCCGCGGAGGCGGCGCTGTGCAAGCATCTGAGCCTGCTGGCAGACAGTCGGCACGGCGGTGATGACCCCGCCATCGTGGAGCCCGACATCATGTCCCCAGACGCCTACTGCCGCTTCTCCTGGAACGCTAACCCCGCCAACGATAATCTCAACTCGCTGCACTCGGAGTCGACAGTTACTGATCCCACGAAAAATTAAGACAACGATCTAGTAATTGATAGTATTGATTTTAAAAAATAGTGTCATAAGGACTGATTAATCAATCGTTTACCCAATCGAAATAAGAGTGAACTAGGTATACAATTTTATGAGTGTCTGTGAAGTGGTGTTAAATAATAAGATTTTTATTCCCGTTTAAACACGAGAAGTAGTCGAGCAAGTGATAGATCTTGTGCCTTAATAATTTATTTTAGGTGGTCCTATTCTGTTAAGGTAAGAAATTCCTGCTTAATCTCTTCTTTAGTATTTTTATTAAACAATCTTCAAATTTCTATATAGCGAACCTAAATAGTCGTCTGTATTACGAGCAGGCACCTATCACTCTCTATCTGAAACGCCCTTATTGATATTGTTTCAGAAGCTGAACTCAACTAATAGTAAATAAATCATAAACAATGGACGGTCTATACAAAATCAACCTGGTATCCAGCGACCTTTCCACAGAAGAGACAATTCTTCAAATTGCTAATAGCCTGGACAACCTTAATGGCATCGTCGATGACATTTTCTCACGCCTAATGAAGAGAATTAACCAGAACGTTGAAAAAACTAATGACTTCAAGCAAAGAATAGAAGTGTGTAAAGATAAGGTGACGCAGTTGTCGGGTAGCGCAAACGCGATCAAAGTTTTCTCGAGTGCGAAGTACCCGGCCAGCATCCAGCATAGGCACTACCAGTCCGTGTTAGACCTCGGAGTCTACCAGCACCAGCCCAAGCCCGTGGCGCTCAGTCGCAGCTCGCCCCGCGCCACCGATAAAGCCATCAATGTAAGTCCTTCACCTCTTTTGCTTTGTAACTGATGAAACCGCCTCTGGTACCCTCTCACGGAACCCTTTTTTTTTAGGAAAAACTCCACTTTTACCATGTCAAAGTGGGCCCACCTAAGAATCCTCTTAAGCCCAAAGTGGACCTGCGGCAGACCCTGGAGCGGGTGTCGACGGTCGGCGAGCTGTTAGTGTTCAACACCGACGAGTGTCCATACTTGAGTGCCACCAGCAAGGTGCCCGCTTACAGGCCTAGCATGTCAGTCAGCGTAGAGAACAAAGAGACGTTGGAGGCCGCGCCATCTTCAATCGTGAACAGAGAGCTCCTGAAACGGGAAGCTGACGAATACATGTATGCCCCTGGGATGGGAATGGTAATTATATCCTTATACATTTATAGCTTTCGTCCGAGATAATTATATCGTTCATTTATAGCTTTCGTCCGAGATTTCTTCCTAGAAACTTTACCATCCCTTTTCATCTTATTAGGATTTAAATAAAAAACCCCTGTGTGCGCTCTAGGAGGGAACTGAAAGAATATTTCAAATCTCAAATAAAGAATATTCTATCTATCTATCTCTAGGGCCACTGGTTTAGTCTATGTACTGTCGGTCAGTCACTTTACTACTTTATAAGTATATTTTAGAGGCGTAGCTAGGTTTATTTTCCAGGGATGGGCCTGGCCCTGAAGAGCGCCTACGCCAGTGAGTAGAGATAATAATGTTAATGGTGCTACATTCCATTTCGGCTAATGTGTTCCGTTTTTATCAGGTACCCGAACTGGAAATGCCCCTAGACTTGCCGCACTTGACGGGCATAGCGGGCGACATACAGTACTCGCACGCGAGCGATGCTGCGATCGCTCCGTCGGCCGTCACCTCCCCAACCGCACCCCCGATCTCTGTCGATGTGGCGCCTGAGATAGTCGCCGAGTTGCCAGACCTGAAACTGACTGAGGAGACGAGATTGGCTAGCCTGCCAGACATTCCGGATGCCCCGCCCGTTGCCATGGCGACGCAGGCCCTCCCACCGCCGCCGCCGCCGCCCCCCCCGCCGCCTCCACCCTCGCTCCCTGAGGTCACGCCGAAACCGACCAACGAAAACAAAAGGTGAGAGTTCAGTTATCATTAATTACAGATGAATATTTCTACCAAGGATGTTGGGTAAAACTTTTTTGGTTTCTACCCATCAAAGCCTTCGTTGATACACAGTATTTTAAAATCGATTGCTCCGAGCAATTGTTTGTGGGTGAATGAACAATAAGTTAACAAACCCAACTTATTGTTTTCTAAAAGTTACGACCGAGCAGCCGTAACAAACGCACAACTTTCGTGTAATTGTGTCGGGTTACGCAGTAATAGTTGTGTGTAAGTTTACAAAGGCATGTTATAGAAGAACTTACACTTTAACTACCTTTTTAGGGTTCCGTACCGACGAAACCTTATTAATATGCCTACGACGCCACAGTAGGCCGAAAATCACGTTTCATAGACATTCAAACTGACATGTCATAAGTGACGCTTTTTTTGCTTGGATGTGATGGAGAATACTTGCTATATGCCTTACATAATGAACTTTTAGGTTTATAATCGTAAACAATGCGCTCAGATTTTTTTTTCGAAAAAATTTGTATGGAGTCGGCATAAAAAATTATGATATCTCCGTAATCGCACAATTGCGCCTAATATCCTCTGAGGTTATTAATATATACATTATTTAGGATTTTTTGGCATACTTGATGTTGCGGTCAACCATGCGTTTTTTTTTTCTTCGATTTTTAAAAATTTACCAATTTTTTTTGTTTATTTTTTCATTTTTACCTAATATTAAGCTTAACATAGGCGTATATAGACTAGGCATTAATGCAAAATAATTATGTACAATAGTAGAAAGCGAAAATAGCTTACTCATTAGCTGATATCTGACAATTGTCTAATGATCCTCTAAATCTTCAATAAAATTAGGGAAATTATAGTTTGTAAATGATGTTTTAAATAACTGCCGACTTGTTGAATACCTTTATCTATAGAATAATTAGTTTCTCATAAGTTAGTACATTAGAGGGTAGTTAGTAAATTACTTGTTCGGGCACATACACTAAAATCGATCGCAATAAATAGGAATACACTTGAAGAAAATAATTTAGTATACTTCAATCATTGAAAGTAAAAACATTATGGCAAGCATCGTAACTAATTTGGATTTGTTCGTTATTTTGAGAAAAGCACACAAACTCAGTGACTATAATTTTTTGTTCGAAACAGTGCTATCTCATTTAAACAACAGTGTATCTGAAGAAGATTGTGTGACTTTAAAATAATTTTGCCGGAGATTCACTAGGGCTGCACAGAAACGATATGAATCAACACATCGGAAATATGAGATATTCCGAACTCACTACGAAAGTTGGCTTGAAACTGATGTTGATTGGCCGAGTTGCTTGAAAGAAAATATGCAATCGATTATTCAGCATGAAGGAAGTCCTATAGTGCCCCTTTTGGAGTCATCATCAAGCGCTACTGGTTCATCTAGTGAGCCATCTACATCATCAACTGGAACAATGACGAAAAGAAAAATCGCCAATCGTAAACCTTTTGAAGACTTGGGAACGAAACAGAAAAAGAGGCGAAGTGGAGACCTGACTGACAAAGATTCCAGTGAGCTCGTATTTGCTACGATTTCAAAGTTAAAAGATGAAGGCCAGAACAACATGGGTTCTGTGATTGAATACATGGTACAACATCCAGAATCAATCAAAAATCTACATGATTTAACTCCCATACCAACCACTAAAGAAACGTTTTCACCTCAAAAAGCATTTGGTTTACTAATATCTCTGAAATTATCAAAGTGGCAATACATAACTCTGCGAGAATCAGCAATTCGAGAAGGCCTTAAACACTTGTACCCTTCGTATTACTGCGTGCAAAAAGAGAAGAGTGTGTGCTTTCCACCTGAACCAAAAAATGCAATTACGGTGACAGATTCCTCAGCGAAAATTTCACTGCAAGTTTTGCTAGATCTGACAGCAAAAAGAATAATTCAATCGTTGCCAGAAAGTATGCAAAATAAAGAACTGGTTTTAATATCAAAATACGGTTTTGACGGAGCATCCAGCCAAAGCAGATACAAACAGAAAATGGATTCTACAGAAGATGACTCAAGTATCTTCATGACTTCGTTGTCACCACTGAAGATGACTTGTGAAGATGTTACAGTTTGGGAGAACCCAAAGTCATGCTCCGCAGCGTATTGTCGTCCAGTGCAGTTCATCTTTGTTAAAGAAAGTGAAACAGTGGTGAAGAAAGAAAATGAAAGAGTCAAAGCTGAGATATCAGCTCTCCAACCATCTGATTGTGATAGCAATATGGTGAGTCATAAGCTAATGCTCACCATGGTTGATGCCAAAATAAAAACTTACCTCTCTCCTTACGTAAGATCGAATGCAGCTTGCTATATTTGTTTGGCGAAACCTTCGGAGATGAACAAGTTAGAAGAAGTTAGAAAGAAATGTACAGAAGATGACTTGATGGATCTCGGACTTTCATCACTACATGCGCGCATTAACATTATGGAATGTCTTTTGCATATCGCATATAAATTAGATATTAAGAAGTGGTCTGCTAGAACAGAAAGTGAGAAAGCTGCAGTGGATGCAAGAAAAAAATCAATCCAAGCCAAGTTCAAAACGGAACTCAACCTATTGATTGATGTCGTAAAACAAGGCTATGGCACAACTAATGACGGCAACACTGCACGACGATTCTTTGAATTTCCTGAAAAGACTGCAAGTATCACTGGACTAGATGAAGATCTGATCCGAAGATTTAATGTGATTTTGCAAGCCATAACTTCAGGTCAATCCATCAATGTTTCAAAATTTAAAGAATATGCCTACACAACTGCTGAAAAGTATGTAGAATTATACAACTGGTACTACATGTCATCAACAGTGCACACGATACTGCTTCATGGAGCTGAAATTATTGCTGCTAACGCAATAGTACCGATTGGGAGTTTATCAGAAGAAGCTTCAGAAGCGCGAAATAAGGATTTCAGAAGATTCAGGGAACATCACTCACGTAAGAAGAGCAGACTGAGTTCAAACGAAGATATATTTAATTTCCTTATTATCTCTTCCGATCCGTTTATTTCAGCAATACGACCAACGATGGATGCAAAAAAAAGAAAACTTTGTTTGCGGAAACATTGGATCTGCTGAACATTGAAACGCCTGAATTCGAGTTTAGGGATATTGCTGATATAAACTCTGACTCGGAGTTTGACTCTGAAGATAGTGATTCAGATTAGGCAATATTTTAAAGTAATATATTTATTGTTTTATTTATATTTTTATCATATAATTTTATTGTAATAATTTTTAAATCAATTTTTTTAGCATTTTTAGAGAGTCGAAACACAATTATTTTGTTAGTTCATCATCAGTACACTTAGTTGTTAATTAAACTTAGTTTGATATGTGTAAATGTTCCTATGATGTAAATATATAATATGTTGAAAAAATCAAGATATTAAGCTTTTTTAATGTATTTTACCTTCTAATATAGCACACAATTAATTTTCATGAATGCCCAGTCTATATGCATTCATGTAAAACTTAATATTTGTAAAAATGGAAAAAAACTTTAGTGAAATTTTTAAAATCGAAGAAAAAAAAAACGCATGGTTGACCGCAACATCAAGTATGCCAAAAAATCCTAAATAATGTATATATTAATAACCTCAGAGGATATTAGGCGCAATTGTGCGATTACGGAGATATCATAATTTTTTATGCCGACTCCATACAAATTTTTTCGAAAAAAAATCTGAGCGCATTGTTTACGATTATAAACCTAAAAGTTCATTATGTAAGGCATATAGCAAGTATTCTCCATCACATCCAAGCAAAAAAAGCGTCACTTATGACATGTCAGTTTGAATGTCTATGAAACGTGATTTTCGGCCTACCGAGACGTCCTTTAAAGGGTTTTTTCTCTTGAATCGTAATAGGTAGCATCGGTTGGTAGGCTGAACATATTTTCCCATACCAGAAAAAATATTTTCTCTTCTTCCAAAGGACATCATCGATTTTGTACGCCCATTTGGGATAAGAATAAAACAGTCGAACGGCCAGTAATTAATTACATTTCATTTTAAACGGTGGCAGAAGTAGAAAAAAAAATGTATAGCGACAATGACTGATTTGCGAACAACAATTTCCCTTTGCAGACTTTTTAATTCTTGGTAAGGATATATCACTGAAACCGAATTGTTTTCGACTCTGATGCCACAGTAAAAAATAATGCGTTGCAATTGAGTATTGGTGCCCTTGACATGTTTACCAAATGTATAAAAAAAAAATTACGGACTGCCGCCAAAAAAAATAATTATATACATACATAAACTCACGCCTGTATCCCAGAGGGTCGGCAGAGACCAGGGCCTGCCACTTGCCACGATCCTGACAGATCACTTTCGCTTCCTCAACATTCATTAGTCGTTGCATGCACGCACGCCGGTTTCGGGTACTTTTTATCTTGCCCTTCGCTAATACATCCCCTATTTGGTCGAAGTATATCCGCCTGGGACGTCCCTTACCGGGCCTTCCACCCACATTCGTTCCATATAATTCTTTCTTCAATCTTTCTTCCTTCATCCTCTCCGTATGTCCCCAAACCAACGTAACATTCCTTCTCAATTTTTGTCAGTACATCCTCTTTCAGTCCACAACGTTCTCTAATCAAACTATTGCCAATCCAGTCATTCAACACGACATACTTTTCAAGGACCTCATACTTTAATATTATTCCAGAATGGATGACGTCCTTTGTCCGCTTTCTTCTTCCTTCCGTACTTAACCGACCGTAAACACGCGCAATTTTTTATTTGGCTCTGCGCGGCCTACCATATTTAAAGTAAACGCAAATGCTTTCCTCTGCTCGTACAGGACTCAGTTAGTGGGCATAAATGTTTGTGTCATTAAAAACATAACTTGTAAAAAAACCAAGTCTCGCAACTCAGTTCTTCTACCGTAAAAAGTTGTGAGATCCATGTAATACCAAGGTTAATTTATTCATTCCCTACTTAGGGGTCCTTCTGTCTTAAGTTATTACTTAATTACCTAACCTAACAACATCTTATAGTGACTATATCAATACTAAAAATCTTTTATGTTTTAAATAAATAGATTGACTTGGCCATCGCATGAAAATACAGTGCATCTCACAAGTAATACATATTATATTAAATTAGATTGTTTGTTGCGATTGCCAAGTCATGCTATTATTTATGCAGTTGGTGTATCTAGAAAACTGGACCTAAATTGCGAAATATTTTAGTTTCTATGTCTGCTAGAAGTGCCTTAGAGTTTTGATGATCGGTCGGTTAGTCAGTCAGTGAGTAAGTGACAAAATTAATAATCTTTGACTAGTTATAATTCTTAAACTACTGGTTCAAATTGAATTAAATTTTAGATATACCGTGTTTATAAAATGCCTGCTTGGTTACTGAAAATTCAGGCTTCTAGTTTTCTCCACAACGAAGTTATAGAAGGTCGAAAATGGCCTGAACTGAAAAAAGGATGTTACGGCCTTGCCGCTTTTTTGCTCGACTTGGCGGGGGCGCTCTCTACCTGACTTTTTAATGCTCCACACGAGTCGCTCCGTCTACTCGCGCCACTAAATAAATACGGTTGAAAAAATTAATTAACGTATTCAATGTAGAATACTTTTCACTTCGACGAACGCACAGGCAACAGCTGATGCTCACATGTTCGTAGTGCAAGCAAAAAAGTCGGACGAATCAGGGGAAACGCTCCCCCTAAACCTCTTTCTCCTGTGTACCGCAAATATGTCTACCGCGTAAAATATTGTTTTGCGCAAATAAATATTGTAGTCTTGTAAACCCCCTTTTATTCTAATTGTCTGTTTTTTTTTCTAATGTGTGGTAGGTAGAAAACTTCGCCGAACCAGCAGTACCGGCAATAAGGCCGCCATTTGTACAGTATCTTTGTAAATATTTTGTTTGTTTTTTCCTGGTGTACAAAAAAGAATATTCTTATCTTATCTTACTGGCAGAGAATGGTCCCCCGCGATTAACTCTTCCGATTACTGGGCTTCAATTCTGTTAGTGCATTATATTAAAACTACCTGACTTGGCAAACTTTGTTTTGCCATATTAATTAGACTTCGACCTATTCTCAGACACAAAAAATCATAAAAATCGGTGAAGCCGTTTCGGAGGAGTTCAATAACAAACACTTTGACACGAGATTTTTATGCAACCTGTGCCCGCGGCTACGGCCGCATGACTCAACTCCGAGATAAAATATAGCCTATATCCATCCGGAAGGTCCATTTTAGATATTGGTGAAGAAAATTTGGAAGTAGGATGAACAGTTTCGGTGCTTACATCCTATACTTACACGCTCTATACGCTCACAAATGCACGCCGGTTTCCCGGATGGGTAGGCAGAAACCAGGGTTTGCCGCTTGTCACGATCGTCAAAAACCTGTTTTGCTTCATCAGTATTCATTCAGTGTGGATATGACATTATCTTAGCATTTCTACGTCTTACGTCGAACAGACGACCGCTACATGCGTTGATACAAAGCTTTAGCTTGCTTGGAATTTAACTTCACTCACTCGACTGTCATTAATTCATAACATGATAATTGTGGGTGGACAATGTGGACGTTCAGTCTATTTTTAGTCTATTTTCAGTGTATTGTTTATTTCTCACACTCGCTAGTTTTAGGGCCTTCGCACACGGCGTTTTTTTATACGCGAGTGTCAGCGCGTACCACTCTGAAAATGGTCCCTAAATGAGGAGCTTGCCATGGAAGATATAGAAAAACTCAGAAAAATAAAATTAAACGATAAATATATTTCTTTCGGGATTTCACAGGTCTCAAAAAATGCGAAAAATCAAGATAAGTACTCTAATAATAAAAATAAAACTATAATAGTATTTTTCGGAGTATTAAAGGTCTCAAAAATGCGAAAAATCAGGTTAATCTAATAATCATTTAAATTCCGGCCAAGTGCGAGTCGGACTCGCTCACCGAGGGTTCCGTAATCGCGCTTCGCCGTTTTTTATTATTTTTCCTTAGAGTGTATGATAAGTCCCACAATCACGCCAAATTCGATGCCTGTTTTATTACCGTTGTTACGATAGACCATAGATAAAAAAAATTAAATAAAAAATTAAAACCGACTTCAGAACACTACAGCACTAAAAAGTTAGAAATAATTTAACAGAATACCTTTAAATTAGAAGTATGTATGTATACATGTAGGTATTATAGAAGTATAACTTGTAGTAGGTGCCCAGTTTCATGACCAGGAAATATATTTTGATGTCGGTTTTTATTTTTTATTATTATTTTTTTATTTTTCAATTTTTGGGGGGAGGGGGTGGAGCGGAGAAAAGGTAAATAAGTCTCTTATAACCATAATTTACCCTACTTAATTCGTTGCTTTAAAATTTGAATTTTTCAATTTCCATCTCCGAAAGTCTTCACCAGAACATCACCAAATTACCTTGGGATTACTTTTACGCTATTTTATGAAACATATTAGACCTTATTTACTGCTGTCCATTCCTTTCTTCATCTCTGAAAGTCCTCATCAGATCTTCACCAAATTAAAATGGGACCAATGGGACGTCATATCTATTCAAACAAAAAAAGAATTGTCGAAATCTGTTAAGATTTGACGGAGTTATGCGAGAACATAGCCAAAAAAAAAACATATGCGTCGAATTGATAACTTTTTTGAAGCCGGTTAATAAGAGCTTTTCTCGAACTTCAAAGGCTAGTTTTTATATGATTTAATTACAAATGTATACTTTCAGGTTTTTCCCTGTATTTGTAGTATACTTGCCAAATTTCATAGTTCTATGCCAACGGAAAGTACCATATAAATTTTGATTCCCTTGGTTGAGTGTCGAAATATACGTTTTTTACTGCATAAACGGTCGCACCTTTTTTACCATAACTTAGATGTTTAATTTTTCACAGCTTAATGCTAATGGGACGGTAGACCTGAGTATATGGGTTTAATTTCAACTCGATACCTCCACGCGTTCTCAAGGTCTTGACAGACAGACGGACGGACGGACATATGGGTAGGCAACAAAGTGATCCTATAAGGATTCCGTTTTTTTCCTTTTGAGGTAGGTACGAAATCTTAAAATATTAGATTGACTCCTGGTTTCTAGTACCTTAACAGCCTGTTGATAACCCTGAATCACTGTGCCCCAAGATACAATTTAATTTGGTTTAGGGTTCAGGGTTACTTTAAACAACGTGTCCCAAAATTCAACGATAAGCGGGCACCAGACGGTGCACTTGCCGTCATGATTACTCTAGAAAAAAAAAGAAAGAAAAAATTCAATATTTTTCTCTTACAAACAAATATTGAAATCCTTCGAAAATTTTCACCCCTTATGATATCTTTACCATGACCACATTATGCTAAACTTTTCTGATTTTTTTTTTGCGTCGGCTACCTAAGTAGCACTGCTATTTACCACAACCCTTAAAAATCACAGAATGCCTGCAGTTATTACACAAACAATAAAAAAAAATTTATTAAGCTCGCCTTTGTACAAACACCCCTTTTGTGCAATAAAGTATTTTTGAATTGAATTGAAATTCCTAAAATTTTTTCTAGCAGTCGACTTTCACTCATCGTGCTGTAAAAACCGGCCAAGTGCGAGTAGGACTCGCGCACGAAGGGTTCCGTACCATTATCTATTCAACATTAGAAACAAAGCCGCAAAAAATCACGTTTGTTGTATGGGAGCCCCCCTTAAATATTTATTTTTTAAATGTAATTATTTAGTTTTGAAGCGAAGATAGAACTAAATATTCTGTGAATATTTCAAGCGTCTACCTGTTGCCGTTATGAATATCTAGCAAAAAACGACAAAAAAATACGGCCCCCCTTAAATATTTATCTTATTCTGTTTTTAACATTTTTTATTATAGCGGCAACAGAAATACATCATTTGTGAAAATTCCAACTGCCTGGCTATCACGGTTCATGAGATACAGCCTGGTGACAGATAGACAGACAGACAGACTGACAGTGAAGTCTTATCAATAGGGTCCCGTTGGCACTCTTCGGGTACGGCACCCTAAAAAAGTATGGAAAGAACTATACCATTTTTTACATTTACTATAGCAGTAAGCAAAGCTCTCCGCCAACCCCTCCCCCCCCCCCTTCCTGTGCTTGCGTAAACATTGGTATATAAACTTTTCATTTGATTTCATATTAAAATAAAATAATATGGAATTCATATTAATATGAAATTAAATGAAAAGTTTATTTATACCCAAACGAAACGAAACAATACATTGCGAGTACCTAAACGTATCCATTATTTTTGGAAATCCCTGAAAATGTGTTTCGTTTTCAAGCATGGACAAGTAGGGTTGCCGTATCTGTTAAAAGCAAAATTGACCAAATTTTGTAGAAAATCCGAAATAGTAAGAAAATAAATACCTGCTGCTCACTTAATCACCATTTAATTAACGTGTGTCAGGAATTGCACATCTTAGAGGCCACCCTGTAGAGGCAAGAAAAACGTTTACGGCTAAAACTGTACGCACACGGACCGAGCGTACTAAGACCGTCAGAACCCGGCTTCAGTCGACAGATGCACATCTATGAAGCTCCTTATTTATTTGACAGGAAACCATAGGCGAATCATGCAACACTTCATGGACACCTATTTTTTACACAACAGTGATGCGACGTGTTTTGTTACAATATTATTAGGAGTAGATTATATAGCGAAGACTATTCAAGTTAATTTTTTCTATAAAAAAATATAAACCTATCTTATTATTACAAAGATCTATACTATACTTTAAGAAATTAGGTTTGAATATTATAAGTAACAAATTAATATGAAAACCCGTTGGGTAGTTTTTAGTAGACAAACTAAAAAATATCGAAATAAAATAAGAAATGGAATCAATCGATTGAAACTTCAACATAATTTAAATTCGAATATCATAAAAAAAATTAAGCATTTCCATTTTTAGCCTCTAAATAGGTTTTTAAAATTTCCTCAGCACGGGTTAGTACAACAAAAAGAATACAATAAAAAATCGAATCGGTAACTTCATAGAACATCACTAAATTGAGCTGTCAAAAGTTAAATAAACGGTTGGGCCGACAATAGGTACTCCCAAAAAGGTGGCCGGCTATTACCGAACAATCATGATACAATACAACTTCTCGGAAATTCTTCAAACGCAACTTTATATTCACATCATACTTTTACACACAGGCTTTGCCGTCCAATGAGTCGATTTACTCTTTGTGGACGCATAATTATTGAATGTTACTGCCATATCATCTATTAGATGGTAATTTAATTAATTTTATTTAACTGTGTGTGTCTCTGTGTATATTTGTGTGAATGAGCTGATTGAGTGTTAGTTAGCTCAATTTAGTGATGTTCTAAGTCGAAATTTCCATCACGAAAGCGTTTAAACCAAAATCGCACGGTGCGTTCATTAGTAGACCCCTCTCCAAACGCAGCATTGAAAAAGAACATCATAGAAACCATTTGAAAAAAGTTTCATTCGAAAACCTCAAACCATGAAGATTCTATGTCAATTCAAAGAACCTATTGCAATAAAACGGCAATTTCATACTTTAACCCCTATTATTTGGATGACATTGTCAAACAACAGTGTAAAATGAAACGTTGACAAAGGTTGCTTGTGGAATGATACTTTGCTAATGAATTGGTTGTAAGACATCATAGACCCGATGGGGGGAGATCGCCAAGAATGGACATCATCTATCTATCTATACAGCCCATGAAAGACGCCCACAGTCAGGCATAGACCTCTTCACCGTCACGCCAACCTCGCCGTACATTTGAACATCATACATTTCAATATATTATTGCATTTTATGTAATGTCGGGAATCCCTTCGTCAGGAGTTTGGTTACACCTCAGAGCATTGAATAGTCGATATCTATGGGTTACACGAATATACGACAAAGTGTGCAGAATAATTAATGACCTGCATGCGCCTATTTTATTTTACGAGTCACTCCACGTCCCACGCATATAAGTACGTGTTGTGCTAATTCTGATTACTTTTTCGTCGGTATCTCCTTGTATCGTCAAGTCCTAAAACGTGTGGGTAGTTGGATACACGGTATTGTGCAGTCCAAAAGCTTCATAATTATGTACCGATGTATGTTTAGTATGTCAAACGGAGCGGTGGTAGCCTAGTGGGTAGAACATTGGTCTCGGAAGCGGGAGACCCAGGTTCGATTCCCAGTGCGGGCTTTGTTACCCAGTGCACCTATGACTTTGTTTTCGTACAATGGGACGTATATACTCTGCTTATGTATATCAACAACGCTACTCTCCAAATTGGCTACATGATTTCAGCGCCCCGTACGTAAATACACGAAAAGTAACAGTACATGAACGTGTCTAGAATGAAGCAGCAGTTGATGTGTGTTTACAAACTCGAATCCAATTTCCCCGTATTCCGGGTTAAGTGGAACAGCGTCGTTGGAACAATACGCATGCGCGGCCGCGGCCGAGCCCCGACCGACCGTTTACACAGAAAACACCGTTTATATTCTCGCGGCCTACGTGTACTTGGTACCGATAAACTTTCCCTAGAGCTTAAACTCTAGTTAGTTAGACCTGAGATTGCCGCGCTTAGGGCCAGTTTCTGAATTGAGAATTTCGCTAAGTAAATAGTTATCTGTAGTGTTGTCTCTTTTATTTTCTCAGAAAAGGGCGTGACAGAACGTTACTTAGTATTTATTCAGTGAAATTCTCAATAAAAATATCGGCCCGTGGCCTCATAGTTGGGCTATTGTACGTAACAAGCGCTGAAGTATGTAAATACCTCAGACACTAGGGCTCCCTCACGATGTTTGCGTTCGCAATTACCTAGCTATTGGTATTACTACTGTAAATTCACAAATGTATTTGGAAAACAAAGTGATTCGTACATGCCGGTATTCGAACCTCACGACCTCTCGAATGTGAGACCGGCGTTCTACCGCTGTGCTGCCACCGCTCTCGCTTAAACTCTAACATAATATCCCATTTTGTTGCCCGCCTGACAGTTCTTTTCTAGGGCTGTGATGAAACCGGAACACTTTTATTAATATTTTATCATCATCATCAGCCTATGCTTGTCCACTGCTGGATATAGGCCTCTCCTATTGCGCGCCACTGAGCACGGTCCTCGGCTACTCTCGTCCAGCGCTTGCCAGCCGCCCTGCTTTATTTTTAAAATTTTTACAAGTTTTATTAAAATAGGCGTATATTAAATTTCAATGTATATAAAATGGAGGTCTCCAACGATAAGTTGTAAAATTTCCAGCCAATACTACAATCATTATTGTTCGTTTGCTATGACTCGGAAAGTCGCAACGTTAAGAAAATAATAATAACTTAATATTATGAATAAATTTAATAATAACGAGATATGTAGATAGTTCTTTTTTTATCGCGATTAGACCTGTTATTTTTTAAATTTTAAATTACATAACACAATCGGTTTGATGGAGAGAGATCGCTCGTTTGTGCCATTCGTATCTACCAAAATGTATAAATACGTGAACAAATAGAAAATGACGATGTCTACTCTTCAGTTCTATTGAAAACGACGGACATTTTTTAACTATTTGCTGGTAAATAAGTCTACAATAATAGTATGAAGAAGAAAAGTTTGTAAGCTTAAATGTTTGTATGTAGGGAGTAATCTTCGAAAGTGCTTATCCGATTTTCAAAATTCTTTCACCAGTATTTAGAATGGACGTTTGGGGTGGACACTGGACATAGGCTATAGGCTAACCTTTTACCAAATACTTTTAATAAAATCCATATTTTTCCATTACGATTGACGATTCTTATCATCACTTTGTCTACGTTCCGGCAAACTCGATCTGACATGAAGTGTGTGTAGGTGCAACTCGCCCACCGGGCTGCCGGCTGGCATGGCATCAATATGGACTGCCTTGTGAAGCAGTAGCTTATGTTATCGCTAATTTCCCTTCTGACATCTCTCTGGCACACTATCATCTTAAGTGATTGTAAAAGAAGTCCTTTTCACAATTTAATGTGGTGCCGAAACGAAACCGGCGGGCGACGGTGAGCTGGAAGAGAGTCCTCGTAGTCGGTTTTTATGAAGATTCTTAACTTTTTAATATTTTAATAAATACCTACCACACAACACAATCACTTAACACCAACAAGTACGAGAACACAATTTATTTTCTTGTCTTATTTTGACAATTTTATTATTCGCTTCATCCGCCTTACAGATTTTATTTAACTCATTTTCGTACACAATATATCCGACTGCGGCGGAGCCCAAAAGGAGAGTTATGTGTTTAGCTCGTATGTATGTATGTCCGATTCTATGTTCCCTCACAACGCCTTAACCAATGGTCAGATTTTGACAAATAAGGACTCAATCGATTCGTCATCCCTGCGCGAGTGTCATAGGCTGTATTGAATTAGCATTAATGGAATAGAAAAGTAACAAAAAACAAAACAACTATGAGTCATTAAATGGCGCTGTTATATATAATTTATTTATTATACTCTGATCTTAATTTTATTTAACTACGCCAATCACGTTTAATATGTATAAAACGTCAGTACGCGGTTGTCATAGGCTATACTTATATAAATCAGCATTAGAAAATCACTAAAAAGACAAAAATAAAAATCTGAAATAAAAAATAACCAACAACCCGACTGCTGAGCATTGACTACTAAGCAGACGGGACCCAAATTCAGCAATGTAACTCCTTAGTTAGTCCCGCCTGCTTAGTAGTTAATGCTCAGCAGTCGGGTTGTTGGTTATGTTTTATTTCAGTTTTTTATTCAACCCTTTATTACGAAATTACTACCCCGGCACGCCTAAAAGTTTTAGATGAAAAGTAGTAAAGTAGGATAGAATTTTATTGATTTAATCTCACGCGAGTTCACGCGACCGACAGAGCGGGCGGTAAGATAGCATGACTGTTGGCGGCCGTGTTGTGAAACTAGTAGAAACTTTTGTTTTCCTAGAATTTCTGAATTGACAGTAGAAGATAAGAACTACAACGCGTGTTTGTGTTTATACAAAAGTTTATTTTGTCGCTTGAAGGAGAAAGATACCGTACAACTTACAAGTATAAAGAACTTCAAATAGCGGATACCTAAAAGCTACTTGCGTAACATTCTGGGATTTCCTTGTCGATACTATAATAAAGAACGATCCTATTCCCTATCTGTCGCTGTATGATTGTGACGGCCTTGCCTGCCTTGTCCTAGTTTGGGATCAGGACCAGAGGTTATATTGCGTGGAAGTTATTATTATAAAAAATGTAATACAATCTAGGATTAGTCCGGTCGGGTACATCGATTACCATGATAAATAAGGCTTATTGTAACTTACTTAGAGCGGTGGGGAATCAGAAAGCAGAGAGTAGGCAAATTGTATTATGCCTGTAAGCGTAAAGGCTTTATGATCCATTTCAGATCGATGTGCTTTCGTTTGCAAAGGCGTTGGAAAGTACAGCCAATGCGATCCATCAGCCCATATTCGTCCACTGCACTGGTGGACTTAGGTCTGCCCAAGGCATACCACTTCTTTCTGTCCTCGTCCAGCCGCTTTAAGCAATCTGCCTCAAACCTGCGGTCCAGCGAGCTGGTCCTCTCAAAAAGCTTTTTACACAACCTACCTTTCTAGTACTAGTTGGACCTGAGGTTTTCGCACAGACTCACAGTTGGGCCATTTCACGCAGGAAACGCAAGAGTTATGTTAACACCTCAGACACTTACGACGTTTTTCCTTCACCGTTAGCGAGTGGTATTGGTATTGCTTCTACAACTTCACAAATGTAGGTACACCGACCTTAACATGTCGATGTTTACTCTATCAGTTAAGTTTACCGGCGACCTTGCAGCGAAAATATAAACGTGGGTTCATACAAAAATAAACTAATTCACAAAATGGAAAACAATGAAAACAAAACATTTTCATTGTGCATCCTTATTAGTTTCATTCAGCTAAAAATATTGTTTATCGCGTTACGCCCACTAGATTCCACGAAGTATAGGTAGTTTAACTCGTGTTTGATATTTTAAGATAACACCCATTTGGGTATTATGCTTACTTAATATTCAAAACAAAATCTCGTTTCTTCCGAACACATACAGTGTTGCTCAGGAAAACCGCGCGTGTGTATTATATATTTTCCGCGAAATGCTTTTTGGGCTATTATACTGCTTGCGTCACGAGGAATATGAGAATGTTCCGAGAACCTTTCGTGCATTATATACTGATGAAGGTAAACCGTGACCGGCTCGCCTCAATTATTGACTAAAAGTGAATTAAAACCTGAGACCCCGGTACAAAATTACTCTATCGTAGAATTGCTGGACTTACCCTCAACTGCACTATCTGAACTTTCCCTATCATGCCTCGGGTTATCGTACCCTCCACGTCTCATCATTGTTTGTTTCTTCAGGCCTCCGTTCTGCAGAAAGATAGTTGTTCAATGTTATTCCGACTGCACTTAAAAGTTTTTTTTTTCACCTAAGATTATTCCCATACCTTACTTAACCAGGGATTACAAGCTCGGACCTCAAACTTACCTTTACGGCTTGATGTCCTCTTCTGCGCTGACGTCGGTCAACGTCGCGTTTATTGGTACAGTGGACAGCAGCTTAATCTTTACATTTTCTTAGCTGTCTCCCGTTACGTAACTGAGTATAGTCGCGCGACGTGACGTTGGACCGACCGACGTCGTTAGCCTAGGAAAAAAAAAAAGGTTGGTTCTTACAAAACCTTTTTTAAAATGTTCGTTTTGATTAGGACAGGTAAACACTAGACTCCCGCTGATGGTAAACGAGGACGGGGTCTAAGATTCGTTCCGTGCTTGCCTGCTAAATGTCGGTTTAGTCTAGTTTTACAGCACTCCTATTACGTAACTTTACCCTGCATTGGGTTATCCATTTGGAGTTTCCCAAGTGTCAAAATATGTATGTATTTGACAGTTCGGAGTAGGTTAAATTGGACGACAGTTGCTCGGGGTTGCAAGTGATGTAAATTGCTTCGGCCAGATGTCGCTGCCTGTACGTAATACAGAGAAAGTTTGTAAAGACGCTTGAAATTTCCCCGATGCCTGCACTTACCCATTAGCTCAGTTGGGAGAGCGCTGGCACGGTTAGCCAGAGGTCACGGGTTCAAGTTCCGGTATGGGTGGAATTTTTAGCCTCTAAATATGTTTTTAAAATTGTTCTTAGCACGGGTTAGTGCAACAAAAAGAACATAACGATAGTAAGAAGTTATGCAGTTAGCGCCCCAGGCATAGGGGACGGGGGCATCGCGTTCCATCCATATGTTTGCCGTTCTTATTTTAACAAATTCGTGAATCGTTTGGTGCGAATTGGCGGGATTTCCACGTTCCGGTATTGTTCAAACATGGTGTCACATATTTCGACGCCCCATAACTCCCTTTCCTCTTTGTGCAGGGACGAGAAGCCGCGGCAGGCGCCGGCGCCGCCGCCGGCGCACAATGCCCACGCGAACCTCATGGAAGCAATCAGGAAGGCCGGGGGCGCCGGCAAGGCCAAGCTGCGGCCGGCCGCTTCCGAGGAAGCTGCACAGGTAAGGACCTCAATAAATTAAAGTTGATTGCACGTGTTTTCATTTGATAATTTCTACTTCGTAAAAATGTAACCTTAGTTTTTTTTATACTGTACCAATATTTTGATGAGACATCTGATGTTGTCATCTGTAATGTATTGATCCCTCCAGTTTCTCGTACACTAACAATCTGCTATTGACAGATGTCAGTTGTTTTTTAGGGTTCCGTACCCTAAGGGTGCCAAACGGGACCGTATTACTAAGACTTCACTGTCCGTCTGTCTGTCTGTCTGTCACCAGGCTGTATCTCATGAACCGTAATAGCTAGGCAGTTCAAATTTTCACAGAATTTTCTGTTGCCGCTATAACAACAAATACTAAAAACAGAATAAAATAAATATTTAAGGGGGGCTCCCATACAACAAACTTGATTTTTTGCTGTTTTTTGTCGATCTTTGTGTCTAATGTTGTATAGATAATGTTACGGAAATTGTTATCCAACTAACAGCTCTTAACAGTAGATTCTCTGATTGTTCGTGTACGAGAATTTTAGGTGAATCTCCTATTTTTAATCGCGAATTAAGCAAACTGCACACTAGCAAACTTGTAGAACAAAAGTTGTTCAGTGCGATTACTAGAATCGCCCCTCAGTTCGGTTTAAAATTTATAAATCAAGCAGGACCATGTTTTATGTACAGCTTCTGCGATTTACTCTGATTTACCTATTCCTCCTCTAAACGCCGTTTTTAGGGTTCCGTAGTCAACAAGGAACCCTAGATGAGCTGAAATTTTGGCATAGATCTTAACTACGTCGACAACACGGTAGAACAAAGTACCACCCCTACACCTAAATTAGATACAATTTTTTTTTCTCGCCTACACCATAGGGTATCGTTGGATTGTTGGTTTAAAAGTATTGTGGGTGTAGGAAAGCCATTTTTAGGGTTTCGTAAGGGACCGTGATGAGGGTAAGGGACCCACTAAGACTGATAGTGATCCGTCTGTCTGTCACCAGACGGTATCTCATGAACCGTGATAGCTAAACAGTTAAAATTTTCACAGATGATGTATTTGTGTTGCCGCTATAACAACAAATCCTAAAAGAGTATAAAATAAATATTTATATGCGGCTCCCATACAACAAACGTGATTTTTTGTTGGTTTTTGCAGAATATTAATAACGGCAGCAGGTAGACGCTTGAAATATTCACAGAATACTTAGTTGTATATTTTAAAAATAATAATAAAAATAAAATAAATATTCTCAATTTCTCCTTCGGCAATCTTTCCAATATAGGGTTGCCTGGAAGACATTGCTATCAGCAATAAGGCCGCCAATTGTACCTCTTCTTTTGTAACTGTTGTCTCTGTAATGGGCATTGTTCACCCATGTTTTTTATTCTATAAATCGAAAATATAGACTAATATAATAAACTAATTTGAATATTTTCTTAATTTTCGATGCCATTATTTTTTTTATTAATTACCTACTTAAAATTTCTAATAGCTTAGTAAGTATGACGTCACCACTGGCATAATGATGCACGTTCCTTTGCCTTTTTTCATGTTTCTTAAAAATAAAAATACTCTGACGTTTGACAATGACAAACAAATGTCAATCAGTGTCAACTACTTACCGATATTTTCTTTTCTAATCATATTGCCAATAACCAAGAATTGTATTAAATTCATGTAAATACCAAGCTAGCGTCTCCTTCGTAATAATTATTCAAATTACTTGAATATTTGTTGAGAATTGAGGTTGTCTTCACTGTATCTAAGAATTTGACACTTTTGACAGTTGTTGAACGAACGAATGTATTAATTTTTTATGTTTGAAGATAGTGGAACTGCCGCATTAGAGCCAACGATGACGTAATTGAAAGACAAATGAAGGTTATAAATTTTTTGCGATAAATATTAATAATCCGTCTTTATTTTACTTATTTAAACCTCTAATAGTAATCAGTATCCCTATTCCTCGAAATGGTTTTCACTTTACGACAGTCGATGCCTCCCTGAACAATGCCCATTGTTTTCTGGTGTGTACAATATTTGTTATCTTATTTAACCAAACAACAATTGTGATTTTTTTGCCGTTTTTAGGTTTCCGTACCCAAAGGGTGCCAAACGGGGCCCTATTTCTAAGACTACTGTCCGTCCGTCTGTCTGTCTGTCCGTCCGTCTGGCTGGCGGTCTGTCGGTCTGTCTGTCTGTCTGTCTGTCTGTCTGTCTGTCTGTCTGTCTGTATGTCACCAGAATGTATCTCATGAACCGTGATATTTCATCATCATCATCAGCCATTTGACGCCCACTGCAGGACATAGGCCTCCTTCGTGGTTTTCATAACCATGAGGGCTTTTGCCATAATCGCCACGTTTGGCATTCGGGTTGGCGATCGCAGTATGCGGTTGGAATCTCAGGAAGACGCTGCTACCCGTCTCCTGGTAATTGATTTCCTTAGTCGCCTTCTACGACATCCACGGAAGATAATGGAGGAAGTTAGTAACCGTGATAGTAAGACAGTCGAAATTTTCACAGATGATGTATTTCTGTGGTCGCTATAAAAAAAATTTACTAAAAACAGAATAAAATATATCTAAAGGGAGCTCCCGGTGACATCTGCATACCATGCGAGAACCCAGGACGGGTTCGAATCCCGGCTGGGGACAAAAAAAACCCCAGGTCTTGGATGTTTACATGTTTGTGATGTCGTTGTTTCTGGTTCCTAGTGTGGGGCCAGACGCAATGTATGTGTCTGTATGTAAATGTTTATGTTTATACAGGGTGTCCCAAAAGGTTACGTAGCTGGGAAGGGGGGTGATAGGGGTGGTCACAAGGATCACCAGAAAAATTAAATAAAAAATCCCCTCTGGGTATTTAAAAAAATAAATGGCATTTTTTAAAAAACTAAAAATGTTACACCTTTTGCTAACTGTACCTACAAATATTGCTGTATTTAAAAAAAAAAGCTGTTATGTAATCGTCAATAACCCTTTATCAAATTGAAATAAAAAAAACCATACATATCTAACCAAGATTTTAAAGAAAATTAACTTCTTGTCCAGTCAAGGACTTAGTAATTACGATTTCACTCAACTTCCTTCAAGTGTACTGAAAAAAAAAGTACTATGCAACTCCGGCGAGTAACTTAAATAGATAGGTAATTTTATTGCCATTCCAAAATGTTATAACACTTATTTAAAAAATTCATACTAGGACATTTAAAAATAATTTTCGGGAACAATACCCCTGTAAAACAAAACATATCAATAAAATGATAGTCTCAAATTCGTACGTGTTTGATACTGAACTACGGAAAGAATTTGGGTAAGAGAAATGGTGCTCTACTCACAGGCGATGATGAAGCTGGTCTCCAGGTCCCGGGACACAATCCACACAAGATTTCACAGGGTTATTTCAGTATTTAGCACACGCCGGCCGGCGGTTATGAAAAAGGTGGATCCAACGAACTTTTCTTCCGTGCACCCCAAACGAAAAGAGTGAAAAGAGTGAGTGAATGAACTGTACGAATCTACGTCGCTCATTCAGAAGCGCGCCAAATTTAAATTGGCGCGGGGAACGCAGAGCATTTAGTCTCGAACCCAAATAAGTAA
Source organism: Yponomeuta evonymella (assembly GCA_963969515.1). Taxonomy (NCBI): domain Eukaryota; kingdom Metazoa; phylum Arthropoda; class Insecta; order Lepidoptera; family Yponomeutidae; genus Yponomeuta; species Yponomeuta evonymella. Next base: position 16,353,357 of record OZ018354.1, on the reverse strand, counting down.
TTTAGATATTGTACAGTACGCAAATAAATTTTTAAATGTCTATTCTGTTCCTTTGATGTTACTGACCGTTATAATTCTCAAGATTGGAGTACAGACATACCTCAAACACTTAAGTACAGTCTAGGCCAGATCAAGCTTTACCATATGACAGGGAAAATAACCTTTACTGCATTTACTCAAGTACGCGAAAGTTGTAAAGGGATCAAGCTCCATCTTGTCTAGTCTGTACGAAAGCAAAAGTTGATGGATTTGATTGGCTTATCCAGCTGATCTCGACCCTAAAAGTAGCTTATTTATTAATAGTTTCAGCTCATCCCCAAAATATTTTTAGTAATATTCATCATCGTTTCTGTATAGGCCATAGACCCTGTACAGTCTAAGACTAGGTAAGCTGTGATAACAAAGAAAAAAATCATTCCTATTTCCATACAAAAAAAGATTGTTTAATTAGTTTCAAAACGGTCACAGCTTACCGTGTCTTAGACTGTACATTACAGTTGCGGTTTTAAATGAAACTCGAAAATAAAACAAAATTGTAATTATTTATTTAAATAAAATGCTCGAAATGTCTAGCACCAACATAAATACACGCCCTACATCGTTTTAAAAATGAGCGGGAGATATGGCGAGCAAACTTCTATTGTTAATTGATTCCGCAGCCTCTGTGATCCTCGCCCTCAAATCAGCCAAGTCCCTGATGGGTTTTCCATAAACTTTTTCTTTTATAGCACCCCAGTAAAAGAAATCTAACGGGTTTAAATCCGGTGAACGAGCTGGCCACGCTATAGCACCGGCCCTTCCCATCCACCTACCAGGGTATTCTTCGTCAATCCCTTCGAAAATCCCTTACAAAACGCGCATAATGTGCTGGGCACCCATCTTGCTGGAACCACATATTCCTTACTGTTTCCAGCGGCACATCTTCCAATAGATTTGGTAATTCGTTTTGTAAGAAGTGTAAGTACGCCTCGCCAGTCAGTGCCTCAGGTAGCTCAAAGGGTCCGATTATTTTACCATTTAGTATTCCGGGCCACATGTTCACTTTAAAACGATATTGGGACCGATCTTCTCTAAGTAGGTGGGGATTTTCTACGTGCCACTCGTGTAAATTATGTAGGTTCATGTATCCGTCCTTTTTAAAAGTAGACTCGTCGGACCACAATATTTTATTGAAAAATTGAGGGTCCTCCCTATGCATGCGCAACATCCTACGACAAAATGCAAGTCTCGCAGGATAATCGCGTGGTAATAGACCCTGTACGGTACGCGTTGCACGTGGTACGGGTGAAGCTTCTCAGCTTGCAATATGCGATGAGCAGTACTTTTTGGTACACCTGTACTTGCTTCAATTGCCCGAACTGAAGTACTCGGGTCGTCTGCGACGGCTTGAAGCACTTCATCTTCTACATCGAACCGAGGTCTGCCTTCATTAACCGCTTGATGTGGAAATCGACCCTCAGAAAATAGTCGGTGGACATTGACGAAAACACGGCAATCCGGGTGACGTGCGGCGTTCGGATATCTTTCTCGGTAGAGTCTTGCTGCAGCACCGCCATTACATCTACATTCGCCGTAAATGAGATGCATGTTCGCATATTCTTGTGGAGTGTACATGGGTGGCATGATGGCACTGTATCACACACTTTAGTCCTTGAGAAAGCCGGGCCGTTGGAAGAAATCACAAACAATGTCCAAATCACAAAGAAATAATCAAGTCCAGAAAGCGAAGCAAAGTTGTTAGTACAAAATGAACACAAACGAATACAAAGGATGCGCGGTAAACGAGAGAGCTTAATGTACTGACCGACTATTTGACTAACCAAAGATAGCACACCTACTTTTTCTCTTCCTTGTATCTACCTGTCTCTCTCACTCACCAAACTTGTTTTGTTTGGTTTAATTGTTCTCGCGCATGACTAACGGTACGATAGGGGTACCTGCCTGTTCAAGGAATTAATTTTATGTGCTTTAAGATGGATAAGTAAGCCATTTATTTCAACTAATATTTGCTTTTGTACAGAGTAGGCCAGATCAAACTTCATATTTTTACAACTTTCGCGTAGATCTGTTGATCTGGCCTAGACTGTACTTGAGTGTTTGAGGTATGTCTGTACTCCAATCTTGAGAATTATAACGGTCAGTAACATCAAAAACAGAATAGACATTTAAAAATGTATTTGCGTACGAATTTGAGACTATCATTTTATTGATATGTTTTGTTTTACAGGGGTATTGTTCCCGAAAATTATTTTTAAATGTCCTAGTATGATTTTTTTAAATAAGTGTTATACCATTTTGGAATGGCAATAAAATTACCTATCTATTTAAGTTTCTCGCCGGAGTTGCATAGTACTTTTTTTTTCAGTACACTTGGAGGAAGTTGAGTGAAATCGTAATTACTAAGTCCTTGACTGGACAAGAACTTAATTTTCTTTAAAATCTTGGTTAGATATGTATGGTTTTTTTTATTTCAATTTGATAAAGGGTTATTGAAGATTACATAACAGCTTTTTTTTTTAAATACAGCAATATTTGTAGGTACAGTTAGCAAAATAGGCTCACAAGGTGTAACATTTTTAGTTTTTTTAAAAATGCCATTTATTTTTTTAAATACCCAGAGGGGATTTTTTATTTTATTTTTCTGGTGACCCTTGTGACCACCCCTATCACCCCCCTTCCCAGCTACGTAACCTTTTGGGACACCCTGTATAAATGACGTGATTCTTTTTGCTGTTTTTTCCTCGATATTAATAATTAGCAACATGTAGACGCTATCTCTCTAGACGCTTGAAATATTCAAATGTTGTATAATGGTACGGAACCCTTCGTGCGCGAGTCCGGCTCGCACTTGGCCGGTTTTTTTGTTCAACTTTTGAGTGCATTACCGACAAACCTTTGTTATTAGTTTTTTACGTAACAATTTATTTTAAATCTTTTTTTATAATTAAAGTGGTTCCGCAGTAATGCGACCTAATTAACAACACGTGAGCTACATGTTTGATGTCGCTCTAAAAGGAGTTTGGTTAAGAAATTGACAGACAAAAATAAAAGAGAAGATACAGTTGACAAATTCTACAATCGACTCTTGACTCCATACATGTCAAGTATGGATAACTCGTCGATAACTCGAAACACTACAGCACTAAAAAGTTACATGTAGATATTGTAGAAGTATAATTTGGAGCCGGTGCCCAAAATATTCGTGCTGGTCTTGAGACTGGGCACCGACTACAAATTATACTTCTACAATACTTCTACTTATTCAAATTATTTCTAACTTTTTAGTGCTGTAGTGCTTCGAAGTCGGTTTTTATTTTTTATTTAAAAATGTTTATTTTTCAATTTTTAGTGGGGGAGCGGGAGAAAAATTACTAAGTCCCTTATAACCATAATTTACCCTACTTAATTCGTTGCTTTAAGATGTTCTAAATTTCCATCTCCGAAAGTCTTCACCAGAACATCACCAAATTAACTTGGGACTACTTTTACGCTATTTTATGAAACATACGGTTATTACTAAAGGATGGGCCCCAATAGGGCTTATTTACTGCTGTCCATTGAAGAGTTACGTTCTTCATCTCTGAAAGTCTCCATCAGATCTTCAGCAAATTAAAATGGGACCAATGGGACGTTATACCTGTTCGAACAAAAAAAGAATTGTATAGATCGGTTAAGATTTGACGAAGTTATGGAGGAACATAGCCAAATAAAAAAAATACGCGTCGATTTGATAACCTCCTCCTTTTTTGAAGTCGGTTAAAAATAGGTTAAAACTGGATTTTTTATTTAAGGTCTCCTAACAACTGTTAATCAACGATCAGCTAATTAGGCGGTTAATTTAAGAACATCGGTCAAAGAACCAGATATTTCCTATTCATGAATTTCCTATGTACGTCAGCAGTTCTGTCAACCATTTAACCAACCTTTTACATTTTTGTCGCAAAATCACCCATAACGTAACTGGGTAGAGTGCACGCGTGTAAAAGTTGATGTGCTGTCGACTGTACCTATATCAGACGAAACCGGCGTGCGCGCATGCAACGAACGACTAATTAATGTTGATGAAGCGAAAGTGGTCTGTTAGGATCATGGCAAGTGGCAAATCCTGGTCTCTGCCTACCCCTCCGAGATGCAGGCGTGAGTTCAGTAATGTAATGTAACAATGGTTCTTAACGAACGAAGCCGAAAAGTCTTTACTAGCTGATAATATGTTCAAAGGTTACATCTGAGTTTGTTAGTATAAGAAATAATTTTTCATATTAAAAAGTACAACGATATATTAGGACGCAATATTGAGTAGTACTTTTAGATTTAGGCATATAGTACGTCACGCGGCAGCCTGTCTTTTTCTGCATTTGTTTTTTTTTTGTTCGTACCAGCTGTCTTAGGGTCATCAGAAGGCATTGCCGTAAAAACAACTAAGTGGACATGGCCAACAAAAGTCAAAGAACTGGGTTAAGTTGATCGGTTGCTTAAAGGCCTTTACGTGCCTTAACCGTTGGGTAGTTCGTGGCAAACATCATTTATAATTTATAAAAACCCGATTTCTTCGATTTCGAGAAACTTTTAGTAGCAATTTGACTTGATCGTTGCCTTTACGACAGACTATTTAAAAAGCATTTGACTGTTTTACAAAAATTGTGTTCATAAAACCGTCGTTCTAAGCAGCTGTTTAACTAATATACAGCTATTAAGAAGCTGGTGACGTCAGTTACTTACAAGTGAAGATAATAAAAGAGTGTTAAAAAGCAACGGTGTTGCAGCGATCTATCACATTCTTCATCTTCTGACATTCATTCTCGCTGATTTTAAAGTGAGTAAGCTCAGTTACTTAGAAACTAAGAAATACGTCAGTTACTATAATTAATTGGCTTTACCGTGATTGAAAAAATCCCCGAGCTGAGCGGCCACATCACTAGTGTGTTCCCTACATGCGTAATGTCTGCTTATACAGGATTATGTTTAAGATACCGAAGTCCTAAAACACTAGAATAAATTACAGTTTATGCTTTACAGAAACTTTTCTTTTATGGGGTGATTTCTTAGATTTTATCATCATTACGCATGACGACAGTACAATTTTGCAGCCACCGGTAAAACATTGTCCTACATAGAAGAATGTCCTAGCATTATCTAGAAGCACCTAAATGAAAAATGGATCAAAAAACATTTACGTCTCAGAACATAAGTTTTATGTTGTCAAAGAATTCTAAATGGCCCGATCGGACAACCATAAAAATGTCTTTTAATTGTTCAAGGTCATGATCTAACAAGTTAATTGAACCGTTTCGGGAATCGTGCAAAAAAAATACCCTTTAGTGTTAGTTGAATGAATCTCGTCTGTTTCATATCTAATTGTTTTTAGGTAAAGTTAATTTAAAGTGCATCTCGTCTGTCGAGGTCAATATGGCACAACAAGAGACATGGTCGTAATCTTGTTTGTAGAAGGTAGTTTCTGGTTTCTACGAATACCCGAAATGTCACGTGGCTTTTAGCGCAGATGTGCGTAACTGTAATTTTTTACAGGAACTCCAGTCTTATTTACTCTAATTTTGCTAATATTTACAACGACATTTATAGGGGTTGTCTAGTAACACCGAATAGCAGGTACCAAGTTTCTGTGAAAAACCCCGCTATAAAAGGCGGTACTACGCATGCAACTGCCGTGCTATGTAGCCCCGAGCAAGGTCGCTCATAAATCCAGCGATAATGGGACTCGCTAAAATAATAAACTAATTAATCATGCATAAGTATCAATTAGGCATTCGGTCGCGAACTCGAGCCGGTCTTTCTTGCGACGGACAAACCCACTTCGAACAAACACTTCTTCGAATGATAATTAGGTACCTCAAGGATGTGTGCAGTGCGCGCGATAAATTATAATAAAACGATTCAGTAGTTCGTAGAAGCGTGAGGGCAACCTGCTTGTTACTCGATTCATAGGAAGGCTCTCGGGCGACTGCGGATCTTAGAAGCGACAATAGATCAAATCTTCCACTTTCCATTCTCGATAAGTGGAGAAACCAGGGCTGCCCCGGTAGCATGAGCCCTACCCCGCGTGCGAGAAATACGACAAAAAATCGTTCCATTCCATCCTCCGCTCACGTGCCGGATAAGAGCGAATTGGCGCGAGTTTTTGTGTTTCTCGCGCGCGGGATAAGGGTGCAAGGACGTACGATTTCAAGCCGCATAGCTTATCGTCCATGTATGGTCAGCGAGATTGTGTATATAAGCTATGCCGCGATAAGCCATAGTATAGCGAGCGTGTTGGGCGTACTCCGTGCTACCGAGGCTGGATTACTTTTCACCTCGCATGTTGCTGTCTCCCCGAACGGCTAGCTCGCGGGAGCTACTTGCTAGTCCACTCTTATAAGGTGACTGACCGGTTTGCCTATTTTAAGCGTTTCCCATAAAGTTGGACGATTTTGCGAACGCATACATTCAATCAGCATAATAATGTGATCGTAAGACAGTGTCTCGGGCGCAGGCCTTCTGAAATCAGATGTCAAAAATTTACTTCAACGTAAAGAATTTACATTGTGTTTGAATGTACAATGTTAGCCGCTGCATTCGAGTCGAATTTGTAACGGAGAAAAGGCAACGAAAAAAGACCACTCTATCTTTTCTCAAATCATCGTAATCTGTAGAATTCTACATGACCGGATCGGGCCACCATAACAATGGTTTTTAATAGTTCTTTTCAAGGTCACAGCAGTTGCTATCTACGCATTAAGATTCCATGATGCCCTTTAAATGCCAAAACGTTGGTTAATTTTCTTACAAAAGTAGGAAAAACATTAATGCTGCGGCTGGACATTTTCCAAGGCACAAATTCAAGTTTCGGAATTAGAATCTAAACATACACACACACACATGCTCTTTCAGTCGTAACGTCTTATCGGACATCCTGTATATGTAACCAGTACATTATTAATTGACAGTGTTTACCGTCAAGTAAACACATATAATAACGTACCTAATGAATGAGGCCTTATTACACCTCGGATCCCGGTACAACGTTATCGTTATCGCTGCTATTGTTCTACAACTTAACATGCACTCCGTGCCATGCACTAATACCTACCTACTCGTATTACTAGTGTATCTTTTTTTTCTGTTGTTTTCCTGGTTGTCAATAGTATGATATTTCTGTATCAGGTAGGTCAGGGCCCCTTTTTTATAGAACTACAATAAAATTCATGGTTTACTATGACAATTCGATGTACATTGCATAGCTGATTAACCCACATATGAACGTGTTGGAAGAATAGAATAAACCGACCGGGATAAATAAAATAAACTAAAAGTAAGAAACGGATAAACCCGGTCGGAATTTCAGAAATGTGATTAGTTTTCTGAACTTTTTCTTTGATTATAAACTTTTCCGTTTTAACCTTTGATGCGCCTGGAAAAAAGGTGTGCTTGGAATATTTTTTTTTACTTAATTTGTACCTTATGTGACATGATAAAATTAATGTATATCTATGAAACAGAAACACGGAACGTGTTGGGTGGCCTTTCTGTTCTTTTTTCACGATTTAGATTAAAATCTGTCGGAATCCTCGTAGTCGGTTAAAAAGTCGGTCAAAAAATTTGTTAAGCACACTTTGTGCCAAAAGGGCTACTATAACATTAATTTAGATGACAAAGATGTTTAGATGCATGAGTTCTAGGTTTTATTTAAACTCTGTTAATTAAGTATCAAAAGACTAACGGTCTTATTTAGAAAAACTCGATTCCTTAAAACAAATATTCTGTGGTGGAGATTTTACAACGAAAAGATGTAGCTACAGATGAAATAAACAGAGTTTTAGATTGGCTTTAGAGCAACCGTGTTTTTTTTTAAAATAAGGCCTATATTTTGGATTCTTTTTCCATTTTTTCTCCATTTTGAAATAGTCACGTTCATTAAGTCACAGTTCCTGTGTTAATTTGAGTTAGTTTCCTGTTTTATAAAATACTTTGATTGATTAATTGAAAGGTGTAGCCAGTAGTGTTGAGTCTTTACAGTCGTTAGCACATCAACCTTTGCAAGCGTGTATTCTGCTCCATCTAAAACACAATGTCCCAGGCAGTGGGACCCACCCATCTAGTGTGATTGAAGGTGCCACTTGACGCTGCGTAAATCATCTCATTAATTACATGCTAAGGGAACGTACCCACCCTACGTGACCCTGTGTTGCCAGCCGGGTCTTGTCAAAAGTTCCCGAAAAGAGACAAAAAAGTACATTTTGATGTAAAAAGTAACTTTACCAATAATAAGTCAGAAGTTACCTCTCTCTGAGGCCTTTGTTTTATGTATTTATTTTCTTTTTCTCAAATTCGTGGTAAGCGTTGCTGGTTGTACAATTACTTAGAATACTTAATAATTAGCTAAGTTGCTGTTACCACTCATTGTATAATTGTTTGTTTTCCCTAATAAAATAAAATAAATATGTTACATTCTTTGAGCTGCAAAGTTACATGACATTTTCATTGATTTGGTGACATTCTGAAGGACTCCTACCCTACAGTGAGCTCACGTAATTAATACATATGACCCTGTGATATAACCATTTACAGTAGATACATTCAATTTACTACACTTTAAGAATCTTCTTATCTTATCTTACATTTTATCGGTGAAGTTGATCCAAAGCGAGTTCTCATAACCACCTCCATTGGTTTCTCCACGTCGCGTCGCGACAAAACAACCTATCCGCTGCGTGTACCTCTGACAGGGTGCAGGTCTTATTCCTATCACCGAACCCAGGTGTCAACGTCTGGTCCGCAAGCATCTGCATATATTGACATGCCCGATGCAGTGGTCGTGCCCCCGGGGCAGGCCCTCTTGGAAAATAGCTGAACTCTAAATACGCTAATGTCCGCAGGCCAAGAAGCCGGCGGCTGGTGGCGACCTGATGGCTGACCTGCACGCGAAGCTGTCCATGCGCCGACGCGGCATCTCGGGCGCCGAGCGCGGCTCTGTTCTGCACACCCTCGCAAGCGTCATCCCTGAACCCGGGGACCAGTCCACGCCGCAACAATCTTCCGGCGAGGACGACTGGGAGTAAAGGTTATTTCTGGCCTTTGTATAGATCTACACAGCTTTTCGTGTTGACACGTGACAAGAGGAAAGACTGAGGTATCCTCAGAAAAAAGAAAAAGTATTTGAATTTTAGTTAAGATTCCCTCGAGATTTTTTTTACCTGTCTTGAATACAACTATTGTGTACAACATTACAACATTAAAAGGCACTCTATATTAACCTATCATTCTCTATTTGACATTTAATTCAATCAATAGCTACTTATTTTAGAATCACACCTACAACCAAGTAGTAGAACTGTCATTGTCTACTAGTATCTGAGTAGAACCACAGGTAGAGTTATACAAGTTGAAGAGGTGTCCCTCGTAGACATGCAGTTACAAATAAATGCCCTACGTCTCGCAGAGTTGCAATGGCGTCTGACAACAAATCATCGAGCGACAGACCACTTGCATACAAATTAAACTGTCATTTCCAAGTTCAAGGCCTTCTAAACAGTCATTACCAATGTAACCTTTATGTATGGTTTAGTCGGAAGAGTAAATTAAACCTCTATTAAATGGGTTGCGTGCATCACGAATTACGACTTTCCACTGTGTTTATCGACCTGCGTAATTAACACCATTAGGTTGTGTTTTTTATGCGCTTAGATCCCTTTCCTAGAAGAAGGAATTGATTGTTTCTTACGCAATAGTGTTTACGGCTAGTGTGAATGTTGTTTTGTCGGTTCCCGGAACGGACGATGACCCGTCTTTGGACGCACTATTAACAAATAAATCGGAAAAGGCCCTCGACTCGTTGCACGAGGTTATTATGATAATCACATTTCTCACTAACAGTTATCTTAGCTTTCGTTTCTCGGAAGGCACTTTATAACGATCTCTACCGCGAATCGTCGTCGGTGATTAGCGTTTCCAGAATTTTAAAAAAGGAAGCTCTTTATTTAACCTTCGTATACGCACGGAAATTGATAGTGCTTGCAGCTTGCATGAGAGAATCTTTCCTAACTTTGTTTATCATTGGGCGTGGGTGGACATGTGGACATTTAATACAATTTTATTGGGTGGACACTTGATACCGCTCTACAGTAAGTACATAGCCAGGGTCCCCGTTCGGAGTTCTCTTTTGTCCAATAAAAGTTTATGGGGATTTCATTTAGTGTGATTAAGTACTAAAAAGCTTTTTTTAAAAATAATTATGAAGTCAAATTGGCACTTGATGAACTCTATATTTACCACGGGTGTGTCTGTTTTATCATTCAGCGAAGGGGCAAATATAAATAAGATATAGAGAAAAATTAAAGCGTCTGATGATTGTGACTAAATAATAATATACGGAATGAGCTTGATATAGTCGTCTCTATATTTAAAGAAATGTGCTTTATTTTTATGACAATTGGCGCTAAAAATAGTGTTCAAAATTTTTATATACAAAAATTATACATAGTCTGGACGTAATATAGGAACATCAGGGCCAAAACTACAAATCATAGTTTAGATGACAATCCGATGTACTTCCTACTTCTCTGTGGGCGAATCGACTTTACAATGTACATCGAATTGTCATAGTAAACAATTAATTGTACTTCTATGAAACAGGGCCCAGGAACGGTTGTAGAATTACGCGACCAAGTAGGTAGATATGTATATTAGAATGCGTTTGAGACTGGTAGAACAGTCGCACATTACATACGTGGTAATTGTACAGTAATATGTTTCTGTTTGAGCAATACAATTCCGTTTACAATTTCACAATTTTTGTCCACGGATTTACAGTGCGAATTTTATTTAATAAACCACGCAAGCAAGAAAGTAACAGTTGTTTGTTATGAATCATAGAAAAAGATCTTACTTTCTCATAGATTTACAATCTAATACCCTTAAAGTTTGTAAAATCCGTTTTTTAAAATCCGATAAAATTATGACTTTAAGGATATCGGTTGTGAATTTAACGATTGGACCGTCCGCAGTAATCATGCAATGTATGAATTAAATACTTTCGAGTATTTGACTATAAATGTAACTACTCAGTTCCTCCTTATTTGTATAAGTTTTGGTTTACGTCCATTTACATTTCTACTTTACGGAGAATAGCCTGGTAACGAAACTTTGCTTACGGTAAACCAACTAAATAATTAAGTATACTAAATCATGGTTTGTAAATAAATGCAACTTTATAGTTTTCCATATTTGTGGTTTGCATCATGGAGTTATAATCGTATTCTTAGTAGTCATAATCATTGTTATCAGTATGTAATATTCCTCGTACTATGGAATTGTTAAGTATAATATATTTACATATTTGTCCAGAATAAATGATCGTTAACTATTAATACTAATCTCGTTGGGGCGCTTTCCTATAGAAATTTAATTTAGGCATTACCTTTTCTGTAACCGTTATTAAGTAATTTGACGTTATTATGTTTAAGTATAAAGGTAAGGTTTGTTTCTATTTCAATGCAGCTACCTACGTTCTAGTACAAAATTAAATTATGCAAGACATTGTTTTTATTGTCGAAAATATTTATGAATTTAATTTATTATCTATAATAGATACAATGTATCTATTTATTGCTGTACTTTAGTGATGTTTCTAAAATATTAAGCACTTTCGATCAAAGAAGCTCATGAATCTAGTTAAGAAAGATTTTAAAGTAAAACTTACGCGCATGATTCAAGTTTTAACAAGGATTTTTCTAAAAAAAAAGTTTTGTAATGAAAAAAAAACCACGGCAATTTTAGCATGATCTCACAGAATTACACTTCAAGGTGGTTGACATTTTAGAAAATCGTCGAACCTTCATTGGGATTTGTATTGAATGACTTTGTCTAAGCTGGGTCTCCTCCTCGTGTACATCATCAAACATTACGCAAAAGTATTCGTTTTCAATGCGCAAAATATCGTTTTTATTTTGCTTCCCCAAGCAACAAAAATGTTTTGCTTGTTGAAAAGGAATTGCTTTGAATATAGTGTTTTAGAAGGAGGAGCTCATTATATATTACGCCTAAGTATATGTATGTTCGAATTTCAATCAATATAGCTTGTATCAAAAACAACTTCTTAAGTACGTAGTTGTTTAATTTGGCTTTAAAAACGTATTTTATAATCAATTGTAAATAAAAATAATAATTTTGAATGTTTGTGTTAATATAACACTTATTGTGTAAGGACTTGCCTTTAATTGTCATGCATGAGTTTTAATTATTGGTTCATCTGAGGGCTGCTTTCACGTCTAGCATGCTATCTCGCTTCCACAATCTAATAATTGTACAAAAACTCATTAACTTTTGATAAGAATAAGAATAAGCTTTATTTGACAACATTGCAAAGAATTACATACAGTAGGCACACAAGCCAATATCCTTACAAAGAATTACAAACAATATGTGCATAATTAAATTAGCAAACCATAGGACACATTTGGCGAAATACTTGTACCTAAGTACCTACATGAAACTTAGACACACAAAGTTGCCAAAAATGGGCCAGTCTCAGCATGATGCCAAAGCAGGGCTTTGGCGCTGGTTTTCAGACCGAACCATGAGTGAAAAAGATGACTTGTTTTACAAATATATTTATTTTGCAATTACTGGTGTGCAATAGAGCTTAAACTATATAATTCTGAAGTTTCTATTATAGCTGAGTACATTTTAATTTCAGTTAAGTTCTTAATTACCCACTTGATACGTAATGACCTTGAGCAAGCAGGTGAGGGTGTATTAATGTTAATGCTTGATAATACCAAAACTTCATTAAAAAGGGAAATCGCCGCTAATTTGCGCGCTGACAACATATTCTTTAATTTTTTGTCTGAAAGTTCCAATGGAAATGTGATCGGAGTCGAGTTTTATAAGTTGTTTATTGTGACGATTTGCTGTACACTGCGCAGTAGTCTTCCTACCGGTTAATCTGCGGGTTAATCGACTTTGCCATGACATCGAATGGTCGTAGACCGTAGTAAACCATAAATTGTACTTTTATGAATGAGGCACCTCGTCTGAGGCTGTGTTAGATAATAGAATTATAGCAGCATCAGAGTCTATAAATGTTCCGTTCCCGATATAAGTATCTAATAAACAAACCGTTCCGTACAAAATTTGTGAAAAAAAAATATTTTTGTTCATTTTTCCCATGTTTTACTAGATATTTTTCTGTTCGGGGCGCAGAGCAATCCAAAAGATCGTAAAAATCGGTTCAGATGTTGCGTTATAAACTACATTTATCAAAAGCATACTTAATATTTCTTACAATAATTAAAAATAGAGTGTGCGAGCGAGACAGCTTACCAGACGTAACAGCAGCCTTAAGGATATTTATAGAGTTATGCTTAAATATAAGTTTTTATTTAACAATGCATTTCACCTTTAAGTCAACGCCATTGCCAATATTTGACCCCTATGCCTACATAATTTGTGATAGTCAAGTTTAGGGGTTTTTACCTTGCGTATCCTCAAAAATACATTAGTCAATTGTTAGGTATCTATGTACCGGCAACTTATATACATACATTTGCCTTAAAACTAAGATAATTTACTACAGTGTGTTAGCTTTATATATACTTTATTATTTTAAAATCTAATTTAACTACGCCCATTTTAATCCATATCTATCTTATTAAAATATGTTGTACACACGCTGCTGGCTTTATTCCGAAGAGATATTCTAAAAAATACAAAAGAATTATCGCCTTTTCAAAGTCGCTTTCTTATACTACAATTGAAGGAGGAATTTTAATTCCATTCGCACCCTTCGGTTATGGAGCCAATAAAAATGTATAAATCGATATAATAAATGTAATGTTGAATTAAATAAATGTACATCTAAGTATATCCGGACCATTATTATTATTTATATTTCCAGATATCTTTGGGACCCATATAAAAAGAAAGATAATGGAAATTGATTCAAAATTATGACTCTGTTTTGCTTCTCTTATAACACTGCTAATATAAGAACGGGACTGGACACTTGTTTACATCTCGCTCATACGAAATGGACAGCAATATGAGTGACCAAGAGGCAAATAGTTAATAGTTGTCCAGTCCCATTCTTAAATAAAGCGTTAAGGCTGGGTTCTCCGAGCGCTACGGGGATTTTTGTAGGACTTATTGCGCTTCGCGAGCGAAAAGTAGCCATTTCAGAAATTACAGAAATACAAATCCTATTACTGGTAAGGCTCCAGATAGTAAAACTAGCGCAACAGAGGAAAAAACATCATATCTTTTTTACAGATCGAATTTGCAAAAAGTGTGCAATCTCTCACCCCCGGCTTCTCGTACACTAACAAGCTAGGTATTAATCTACTGTTAACAGCAGAGCTGTCAGTGGTTTTTTTGTATGCACTTTGGTCAATTGGCAGCTGTTAACAGTACATTAACAGCGTGTTAGTGTACGAGAAAATGGGGGTCAATCATGTTAATAGTGATTTTTAGGACCCATGGTCGTCAACCCAAGCCAAAAACCTAGAACTAGATGGCATTATCATATAATGCATAATGCTATCTAGTCTGAGGTCAGTGTTCCTAGGTTCTCGGTCGTGGGTCTTAAAAATCACTATTAAAAACACTAGAAAATTTTTGTAAATTCGATCTGTAAAAAAAGATATGATTTCCCTCCCCGAAGGGTGCCAAACAAGACTTCACTGTCCGTCTGTATGTCTGTCTGTCCGCCTGTATGTCCGTCTGTCCGCCTGTCTGTCTGTCTGTCACCAGGCTGTATCTCATGAGAAAATTTCACAGGTGATGTATTTCTGTTGCCGCTATAAAAACAGAATAAAACAAATATTTAAGGAGGGCTCATATACAAAAAATGTATTCTTTTTTCCGTTTTTGCTCGATATTAAAAACGGCACCAGGTAGACGCTTGAAATATTCACAGAATATCTAGTTCTATATTCGCTTCAAAAATAAATAATTAAAATAAAATAAATATGGGGAGCTCCCATACAACAAACGTCATTTTTGCCGTTTTTTCTCGATCTTTGTCTAATGTTGTGTAGATAATGGTAGTAAAATGGTACGGAACCTTTCGTGCGCAAGTCCGAGTTAAGTCGTTTAGCCGACCAAAACAAGAGGTCGTGGGTTCGATTCCCATTGGGGGTCGCCGTACATTTTGTACTATTCTATTCTCATTCTGACCCCCGGTTTCTCGTACACTAACAAGCTGTTAATCTACTGTTAACATCTGTCAGTGTTTTTTTTTTTGTATGCAAATTCGTTGTTATATCAATACGGACAACGTCTTCTCCGTGGGACATGAGTGATGGCGCGTATAGGTACTTAAATATGAACAGGAAATCACAATTTTAACGTTCCAAAAATATTTTGGCAAATTTTTTTATTTAAATGGCAACACAATTATTTTATACCTATAAACTAAAAAAAATTTATTTATTAGTTAGTATTGAAATTAAAATTCAGTCAACAAAACAATTATTTTATATAAACTCAAAAATATTTATTATTAGTTATTGAAATTAACCCTTAATAAGGCGCGAGCCAGTAGGCTAGTTAGAGAAAAAGTTGAAATTGATTTAGGGTAAGTTGATACTCTAGAATATGAAAAAATATAAAAAAGGGGGGGTTTTCATGGGGGGAGTAGCTTTTTTTTGGGTGGGAAATAATATCCCTTTGCCCGATTAGGTTTACGCATTAGGTTTTTGGGTGGGAAATAATATCCCTTTGCCTGATTAGGTTTTGTACTTTTAGCCTCAGTTTCAGTATTTCCATATACAAGCACTAGCCCGTGGTTTGGTTTACATTTCTTGTAAAATTATTAAAATTTGTGTAAACTAGAAGATTAAAACAATTTAGAATAATAAAAATGTTTTATTACGCTTATAAAACTAGGAAAAAATGAAGGTAAATAAAAAAACGTGCGACAGAGATAAAAATGTGAAACATTAGAACGAATAAATAGAAGAAATAAACAGGTGAGATGAATAATAAATGCAAGTGCTTGCCACCAACAAAAAAATTGTGTCTGACAACTATTGGCAAAAACATAACACCAAATAAATGCAAACAAAGTCGGGTGCAGTAGCTAGTTAGCAATAAAAAAATCATGAACTTATCGGGCAAGGGGAAATAATTTCCCACCTATAAATTTGCAATTTTTGAGTTTATGGTTTATATTACATTGCCTTTGAAAACACACATAAAACACCATCAGAATAGACCTTTTACCAGAGCAATCAAATTGTTCTTACAGGATTTTTTGTAGATTATTGTAGATTTTGATTTTTTGTTTCGTTTTTTCTTCGGACTGTCAGAAAAATCACCGCTTTGTTTACTCAAAATTCTCCCACCGACTCTTTGACATAAAAAAAATAAGTCATAGGTTGCCAATAAGCAAAAAGTTTTGCCAAGAAAAGAAAAAAAAGTCCTAATAATCTGTGGTAAGTGGTTCATTCGTTCAAAGCAAATGATTTGTAGACAATATTTTACTTTAAAAAAAAAACGTCGTGGTGGGAAATAATTTCCCCTTGCCTTATTAAGGGTTAAAATTAAATCTGCAGTCACACTTCTAGCAAGGGAGTCTTTCATGCTGTAGCTATGTTCCATCCACGATCTCTATTTTTGGATGCCGGCGGATCTCTTTTGCCTCGCGTATTATTTTAGGAAAGAAACGATCCTCTCGGGCTAGAACTTGAACTTTATCAAAATCAATGAAGTGGTTGGAACCGCTGAGTGTATGTTCACTGACTGCAGATCTACGAGAGCGCTTATGTTTCACGTCCGCGATATCGCACCCTTAATCCAATACCGTCACTAAACAAAAATCTCTATTTCTGGTTTTAATGACATCTATTGCAAATATTACAAAGTAACACTAAGCGCTGACTAGTTCACTTAAATTCCTATTTAAAACTGTAGATGGAAAACGAAGCATAATACAGAACTATATACATTTCTACACATTGAAAATCTTTAGTAGCTTCTCCTGCACAATTTACATTTTTCGCTTAGTGCCAGTATTGGATTAAGGGTGCGATATGTTCCTTCAGCCGTTTTTTTGCCGAGGGTAGTAAACTAACAGTTAATGCTTTCAAAAAGACGCCTGTCACCTCAGTCTACCGAGACTACGGGACTCGCAAAAGTACCGAAACGTCGGAAAATTGTAAAATAAACGAGTAAATATCGGTGCAATTTCAGTTTTTATTATGTCTAGTGCTCGTGTTATCCTTAGAAAATAGTAGTTTATGCAACTGTCATACAATGAGATAATAGTAACGAGTGTTTTAATACCCGTGTTATATGCAGTTGCATACACTACTTTATCTTCACTAATGCAATTAAAAATTAAATTCACGCGTACGTGTATAATCACAGTGATTTTGCCGCCATTAAAATTTAACCAATGAGAGCGCAGCTGCGCGCTTCAATAAAACGCGACCAACCTGATTGGCCCTGCAATCAAGTTGGTCGCGTTTTATTGATGTTATAATGAGATTTTACGATATCGATGTGAATATTATACCATCATGTGAAATTGCTTAAATTGAGTGTTTTGTTGTCTGCGCTATAACAGTAGTAATTATAAGTCAAGTATTGAAAACATAAGTAGAATGTTACAACATTAGTGTAGATAAAAGTTATTATATGTGTGGAAGTTATTATTATATGACTGTGTGGAAGTTATAGATGCAGCATTCTTGAGAGCGATGGTAATCTACAGCTATTTCTAGATCTTGCGCTGTTGTTACACCGCGCTTCACTTCGCGCATAGCGCGCATGCGTTGATGCGTCAAAGGACCTAAGCTGGCAACATGGGCTGGCAAGTCTGGCAACACTGGCAGTGACAGTTTTTGACAGCTACTGAATTTTTTTGATTATTCCAATATTTGTTTAACAAATTTTGTTACGATTTTCGGAGGTTGTTTTGATAACTTTTACTGCGGCGGAAAGTACCTAGGTATCTGGCGAGAACTCACAATGAAAAATGGATAATAATACTGAACATTCATTAGGAAATACCACGAGAGATGCTCTGTTGAAGCTACGAAATGATATTCAAGCAGTGATCAGCGAACATCAAAAAAGGAGTCCAATAGGGTATAAATATCTTTCGAATTTTGTGTGAAAATTATTCAGGGCATGATTGGCTCTGTTACCTAATTCGTTCGTTTTGTTACAGGTTAGAAATCATCCGCGATATAATCTCATTTTCATCAGAAAAAGTACTACTCTCCGGCGTAGCTTACACCATCATATTCCTGTACATAATATTGCTGATTGTGACATATTTCATTGGCGAGACGATACAGGCTCATCCTGTGCTACTTTGGGAAGCATTTTTCCTTTTTGTTATACTGTTAGTCAACTTCTTGGTTGCCCTAAATGAGGAGCATCTGCATCGCAATGAAATACCACATAGAGTTCACAAAGTATTAGGTAAGACATCTGAAACCATTCATTATTAACCATTGTATGTTATCTTAATAGAATACATAAAATCTCACTTCATTTATGTTTGTATGTCTCATTAGTTAGTTATATTTGATTTCAGAAACTTTGGATGAAGCTATTGAGAAGTCAGTGTGGAAGACAGCCCATTACCCTCATCTGTGTGCACCCTTCTCGCCATGTGTCACTCTACAATGGACTTACAGAGATGGTATGAAAGCTTGTTTTATGGTTCATGTGTAATTATTAATCAGTAAATAAAGTCAATTAATACAATATCTCAAAAGTACAATGTTCATAAAAAAAGAACCAAACATCATGAATACAAGATTTTATTATTAGGTTTTGTGTTTGTAACTTTACTGTACTCTGATTTGTTTATCTGATGCACAAATAGAAATATTCTTATCTTTATATATTTTTTTGAACATTCAATTCTTATAAACAAAACCAATTCTGTTCTGTGGTGAGCAAGAAAAAAAAAACTTGACATTTTTAACACTTAAAACTTTAAAATTCAAATTATCAGCCACAGAACAAAAAAAAGAGTAGAAGTAGTGACATGATCTATTAGTATTAAAACCAGTGTGACCAAACTCACATAGATAAACCAAACGCACACTATGAATGCCAAGCTGCCATTGGTAGTGAAAATTACTTTTAAAAAACATTTTAAAGCTTACATGCTTGATTTACAAAAACTGGGAGTTCCTAAGCTCTTGACGTAGGTGGCGGTTTCATGACAGTGAGAAATTTACCTGTTTTACAAAACTTTAAACTAAGTATCCATGGATTGACGTTCAAGTATTAATAAGTATTAAATAAAAAAATATGGTGTAAATAATTATTGTTAATAAATTGCTAAATAATGAAATGATATAATAATTAAATAACTAGAGGTATAACGACTATGCAACAACACACTACTAATTACACAGAACAACAAAACAACAACACTAATTACACAAAACACTACTTCCCTTATGAAGAATGAAATCAATAGACCTTAATTATAATGAAATTCTAATATATTTAATGTACAGAGCGTCTTTTCTTGTTATGTGTTATGGTTTGATTTGTACAATTTTTTATTTTAAACATTTAATGGTTATCTATAAATATCTATCATCGCCGTTCTCACACTCTGGCTGTAGCTGAAAATCAGTAAAAAATCTGCTTAATTAAAGTGGATATTTGTAATGCTGAGATACGGCCTTTTGAGCTTTTGTGGCACACCCATATATGGCCTAAAAGTGCCATATGACTTAATGTTAATACATATAAGTTAGTTTGTAAGATAAGTTTGTACTTGTACCTAAACTATTGTATGTCATCAACTTTTATGTACTTATTGCTTTATGTGTGTGTGTCTCTAAGCACAAATAAATGATTTATCTATCTATCTATCTAAATAAAAACAATGCCAAAAAGGTCTACATCACAAAAGTTCCAAGTAAAATATGAACCTTTCTTTCATATAAACAATGATCAAAATCAAAAACCATAAACCATTTTGTATTTTTATTTAAATGATAATAATGAAATTAAGTTTGACACTCACTCTTTGTATTGTAGTACCGCTACTCTACACTAGATGGAACTAGCCTCCCATCTGACCGCCCTAAAGTCGAAAATTGAAAAATGCTACTCAGCCAAGGATGGGACGTATTGCGAGTTCTAGTTTGTTTGTCGAAACGAAGCCCAGAAAACTTATTGTGTACAGAGTTAATTTTTTAACATATTTATTTACAATGTCGTTTTCTATTAACGCTTACGCTTCGCCTATGTATGGAGATGACATTTGCCAACGAAAGTCACGTGACTTCCCCATACATTTTAATCCCTGACAAGCTGGTGAGGAGGAGCTATATCGCGAATCTAGCTGTGCTCATGTCTTCGGAAATAGGTATAAAATAACAACAATTATTTTCCCAAAATACCTACTTAGACGTAGGTACATACTCTTAAGTACCGATAATTATCTATGACTGATAAGTCATATATAATTATCGATAGATTTTTATCATGTTGTGTCCCATCTCTAATTAAGAATCATCCAAATGTTGACAGAAGTTTCTAGAAAAAGGACACAAAAAGTCCAGTAAAGGTGGTTTCACTTTCTCATTTTCTGTTCATGTCATACAAATTTAATTAAAAATTAAATTAAACACTACTTACCGATGAAATATTACAGCATGATCGGTACATTTTGGTCCCCAACTTTTATTTTTGCACTCTAACACAGCACAATAAGGCATTTTAGTAGAGTTTTCACAATTGTTTACTTTACTAGAAGCGCACGGCAACTGAGGCAAGAAAAACTGTCTGACTACGCATAGGCAATACATTGCTTACGACTTACGACTTCTACTCTTTTTTTTGTTCTGTGTTATCAGCTATGTGAGAAATGTCACTGTCTTACTGACAGTGCGGTACTGTCGTACCATTTTTCCACAATCTTCAAATACAGTTTGTAATAGCTGCAATTGAATTGAAAAATTCTTTTTAATACAGTTGCTCAAAAAGTGGCGTATTGCAGGGACGTATAGCGTTCGGGATGTGGGCTATTACATACTCGTGCTTTTTTTTTACCTTTCCCGAACTCGTGCGTTCTCTTTCCCAACTGTCAAAATAATGTCTATTAAAAAGAAAAACCAACCATGAAGTTTTTACTAAAAAAATTCATAGACGTTTTTATGATTCATGCAAATACGTATATTTCTAAAAAGAAGCTACTAATTTGTTTCAATATCAGATTTAATGATTTGATTGAATGAGTTTGGTTAGGTTTCATTTTATTTCATCTCATTAAATTTCATTTTCATTTCATATCAATAAAAAAACTTCTACTGAAGACTTGGCTGTATGGCCATAGTTCCCTTTGCCTACCAGAATGGGTGAAGAAAAAAAAACTGCGGCGCCAACCGTATTACGGTTGGCGCCATTTTTCAGAAATTTTCTTTGCGAGTTTAGTTGTTTGTTGCACAAAATGAGTAATTTCGACCCTAGTTTTTTTGAATTAACACCACCGGAACGCAGTAGGTATGATTGCACAAAATGCTTCGGAGAACATTTTACCGGAAAAGTCAAAAAGTGTAGCGACTTTTTGACATACGACGATCTACATACGACGAATTTATTGCGTGGAGAGAAGAGAAAAAAGCAAATAGTTTTTCATTTTTTCGCAACTGTATTAAAAATAGTCGTTCAGTACACGTGCGGAACCGTCATTGCAACTTGTTCCGACTGTCAACCCTCACCTTCGGCTGTGCCTCGGCTCGGGTAGACATTTGTCGGAACTCTTTGCAATGACAGCGTTTCCACACTTGTAATGAAATATACTATTATTGCACAACAAAGGTGTTAGGGGTTAAAGTATGAAATTGCCGTTTTATTGCAATAGGTTCTTTGAATTGACATAGAATCTTCATGGTTTGAGGTTTTCGAATGAAACTTTTTTCAAATGGTTTCTATGATGTTCTTTTTTAAAAAAATGTGAAACATTTGAATATCGACTTTCAATTGTTTTTGTTATTCAATTTAGACAAGAAAGATGGATACTGCGAAAATTCGAGTGATTATGAGGCACCCATTTTTCGTATTTTTTTATTTTATTGATTTGACGCAAGTGAGTCAATATTGTGGGTAAGGTAACGTTAAACCATGCCGCTAATTCCTGGGTAGTTTGACTAGGGTCGGCTTCCACTATCTCTCTTAATTCATCGTTATTCACTTGTGTGGGCGGTCTTCCTCGTGGCTCGTTCTATTTCCATCACGAAAGCGTTTAAACCAAAATCGCACGGTGCGTTCATTAGTAGACCCCTCTCCAAACGCAGCATTGATATTGCGGGCTGTTTCTGCCGCGTTAGTTCCGCGTCGGAACTCATATTCAAAAATCACTCGAATTTTGTGGCACCTTTGACACACCACAGTATGTACACTCTGACTTTGACTTGTCCTATCTTGTATTTATGTGACTTGTTTATGAACGATGAGTACTATGCCTTTTCGTTCTTGTGATGTGTTAATTTGTTCCAATAAATGTCTTTCTTTCTTTCTATGACAGCATTGTTGTTCCAGCGACAATAGTGAATCTGCCGTGGGCCCTGCTGGTGGAGGGAGATGTGGTGGTGCTGCGGCCGGGGCAGGAGGTGCCCGGCCACTGTCGAGACCTGCAGGACGAGCAACGGGAACTGTTCTTTGGACAAATCTTCCAGCCGCTCCCACAGGTGATTTAACATTACAATAGTTTTTGTTATCTTATTTCATTGACCAAACGACTAAAAAACAATGACACAGAACCTTTAGTTTTTAACTTTAGACACTCAAATAAAATTCTCTTGTTTTCTGAATTTACCACTTTTCTTAGCTGTATCATTTAACGGGAACTATGAGACAAATGGCCAGAGAAGTTCAATTTGATAACCAACTGCTATGACTGTAGCCTAAACCTGGTAATGTTTATCCAAGGGCACATAAACTATATGGATTCCTCTATTATAGCTTTTAAGTTTTGAGATCCTAACCAATTTCTTGAACCTAAATTAAAACTTGACTGGTTCATCCCTCAGACATAGATTCTGTATGTGATTCAACCATAGCTGATGGGTTTGGCGGACCGACCGACCGGCGATCGATCGGTTGATTGATTGAATATTTCTTTTAGCAAAAGGAGCATTGTAACACACCGCGCATCCGCACGCCGCATCAGAACAAAGCTTACAGGATGTGCGAGACGCCCTACCTCAACAACTTGAGGATAGCCCTGCAGCAGGCCTCAGCTAGACCCGTCAATGTATTCGAGAAGCAGAGATACTTAGTGAGTATTGGTTACGTTGAAATTAAGCCCACACAATTCGAACAGCCCAGTCCCATACGAGATCATTTATGCCCTGTGCTTATAGTGTGCGTAAAGAGCGGTTTTAGTGCATCGGTGTAGAACGCTGGCCTCACATTCGGGAGGTCGTGGGTTCGAATGTCTTTGTTTTCTCAGTCACGTACATTTGTGAATTTGTAAGCTATACTCGCTAACCGTGAGGGAAAACATCGTGAGGAAATCCTAGTGTCTGAAGTATTCACATGCATCAGCGCTTTCTTCGTACAATAGACCAACTATGAGGATAAAGGCGGAAACCTCACGTGTAACTAACTATAGAGATAAGCTCGACTTTGTACATGTAATTTCCTATTGTCATATTTCTTGTACTGTTTTTCGTGTGCAATAAAGTATGAAGTAAGTATAGATAGAATATTTTTTATTGCACACAAGAATTATTATTTAATTTGGTGCCAGAGCTCTGGCGCTGCGGCACGGGCTCCTTTCAACAGCATGCCACATTTGCAGTTCACAGTGAAAATAATGGAGGGCATCATCCTCCCGCTGGTGATATCTCTGGTGGTGATCACGTGCCTGCTGCGCCACGTCTACCACCTGCCCGGGGTGACGCACTGGACGGAAATCTACCTGCTGCAGACCATAGCGGCCACGCTGCCACTTCTACAGATTCTGTTCCCTGTCGCTTGGGTCGCGCTCAACTGCTATGGGATGGCCAGGTGAAGACCGTACTCATATTGCGCGTGGTCAATATTCTACTTATAAACACTTTTGTAACACTCCAGCGTTACGACGCCGTTTCTGATTGAGTTTTTGTCAACCTATTTTTTGTCTTAATGGCTCATGCTGAAAATCAGCGTCGACCGGAGTTGCACGCATCTCCGGGCGGCATATTGCTGAGCATGAGTCCATTTGCCAAAAATTTTAATAATATAACAAGATAGCCTAAGAATATTCCTTGTTGTACACACCAGAAAACAGCACCTTTATGTTGTAATTTTTTTATAAAAGAAAAAAGTTTTAATTATGTAAGCTTATTTTTATATTTATGTACAAAGTGTGTTTTTGGCAATGAATGTAGTTCACTTTCACTTTCACATTAGCGGCGATTTTACACCTGCCTCCTTGTTGTTTAAAAAAAATACTGGCGGGGTCGCCATGAACTGATGAAGGGATATTATTGAAATGGCGTCTTTATGGAAAAAACGTTGTGTGTTGTACTCGGCGAGAAGAGAGCATGTTACATTACACTAATCTGTGGCTCTTTATATAATTGTTTATACTGAAATAGGAAAAAATAAATGAATGAATGAATGGTGTTTAGGGCTTCTTCTTCTTTCCTTCATATCCGTCAGTTTATTCTTTCGTGAACACAGATCTGTTAGTTTTGCTAGCATCACTTCCGATTCTTTTGTTTGTGGAAAAGAAGCAGGGGACGAACTTTATGGGTGGTATTATGTTGTGAATACCACATACATTCGTGATGATCCTTACAATTGTTTCGCTCACGGTTAGTGTGCCGTTACCGTGAAGAAGTATACTGTTTAATAACATGTCTGCCTGCATGTTCTTCCTCAGATTTAAGCTCCTCTCGGAGACACGCACGAAGTACGTGCGGCCGAAGTCCCACTCGATATCGGAGGACGCGACGGACCCGCTGCTTCAAGCCCTCAGCGAGTCTAACCTCAAGCCGGAGAGTCTCCGCTCCCTCGGGAAGACCTTTGTCAAGATCCTGTTAGGAAGAGAGAATATGGTGTCCAGGACCGCAAATATTGTGCAAGTGCTGGGATCCCTGTCGGTGAGTAACTGAGTACGACTTCAAGATGGAGGTTCTCCGCTCCCTCGGGAAGACCTCCGTCGAGATCCTGTTAGGAAGAGAGAATATTATGGTCTCCAGGACCGCTAATATTGTGCAAGTGCTGAGATCCCTGTCGGTGGGTAATCGAGTCCGATCTCAAGATGGAGAGCCTCTGCTACTTCGAGAAAAGCTCTGTCAAGATCCTATTAGGAAGAGAGAATATGGTGTCCGAAACTGCTAATATTGTGCAAGTGTTGGGATGCCTGTCAATGAGTAACTGAGCCTAATCTCAAGCCGGAGAGTCTACGCTCCCTTGGGCATACAAAATAAGAAGCTTTGTACAGAATCTTGCAACTTCTTCAAGAAAAAGAAACGACTGAACTAATTTGGATAAAATTTGGCTCGTGTTTATAAGTAGCACATCCCGGTATGGCGTTCATGTAAATAAAATATCGTATTTTTCGGAAATATTTAAATTTATCGAACTTAGCTTATAAATAAGATTCAACATTAATTCCAGGCCCTATGCTGCATAGACAAAAAGGGCATCCTGTCATGGCCAAACCCCACCGCAGAAAAAGTGTTCTTCCTGCGCAACTCGGGCCCCGCGTCTCAGAACTCCAGCAAGACCAGCCTGGTGGGCTCCATAGGGCCCAACGAAGCGGCCAATCCGGAGCCAACTACTGTCGCCGAGGTTAGTCTTTGCGTCTAAGAACCCCAGCAAGACCAGCCTGGTGGACTCCATAGCGCCCAACGACTCCGCACCTGGGAAGCCCAACGATACCGCCAATCCGGAACCAACTATTGTCGCCGAGGTTAGTCTGCGTCTCAGAACTCCAGCAAGACTACCCTGGTGGGCTCCATAGGGCCCAACGACTCCGCGCCCGGGAAGCCCAACGAAGCGGCCAATCCGGAGCCAACTATTGTCGCCGAGGTTAGTCTTTGCGTCTCAGAACCACAGCAAAGCCAGCCTGGTGGGGTCCATCTTGGCCTAAGCCGTACTGCCGCCGAGATTATTCTTTGTGTCCTAGAACTTTAGCAAGATCAGCCTATTGATACAGATATAGTATCTATTTGTCAAACATAAGTATACAATACATACACGGTGTTATAAATATGAAATGTGCGCTATATTTAGCCAATAAGGCGTACAAATGTTTGGCTATAAATGGTGGGCTCCATCAGCCTAAAGACTCTGCGGATTGTACAAATAGCCTGGATGTTTTTTCATGTTTGTGATGTCCTCATCTGGTTACCATATTACAGGGTATCCTCGTTCGGGACAATCACTTGTATTGTGTGGATGTTATGTTACGTTCCATATTCAATTTCCATGGACCCATTCTCTAACGCAGTGTTCCGCAAAGTATGTGCCTCGGCACGTTGGTGTACTGTGGTCATTATTTGATGTGCCTCGGAAAACTGATAGGGTTTTTACCACAGAACAGAAAAAAGAGTAGAAGTCGTAAGTGGGCGGTGCCCGCGTGCCTCACATTAGCAATGTATTGCCTATGCGTAGTCTTTGACAGTTTTTCTTACCTCAGTTGCCGTGCGCTTCTAGTAAAGTAAACAATTGTGAAATCTCTGCTAAAATGCCTTGTTGTGCTGTGTCAGAGTGCAAAAATAAAAGTTGGGGACCAAAATGTACCGATCATGCTGTAACATTTCATCGGTAAGTAGTATTTCATTGTATTTTTAATTAAATTTGTATGACATGAACAAGGAATCCAATCTGAAAGTGAGAAAGTGAAACCACCTTTATTTACTGGAATGTAACGTTCAATTTTCATCGAAGTTTGTGTACTTTTTCTAGAAACTTCTGTCAACATTTGAATGCTTCTTAATTAGAGATGGGACACAACATGATAAAAATGTATCGATAATTATATATGACTTATCAGTCATAGATAATTATCGGTACTTAAGAGTAGGTACCTACGTCTAAGTAGGTACTTTGGGAAAATAATTGTTGTTATTTTATACCTATTTCCGAAGACATGAGCACAGCTAGATTCGCGATATAGCTCCTCCTTACCAGCTTGTCAGGGAAAAATGTATGGGGAAGTCACGTGACTTTCGTTGGCAAATGTCATCTCCATACATAGGCGAAGCGTAAGCGTTAATAGAAAACGACATTGTAAATAAATATGTTAAAAAATTAACTCTGTACACGGTAAGTTTTCTGGGCTTCGTTTCGACAAACAAACTAGAACTCGCAATACGTACTATCCTTAGCTGAGTAGCAACATAGCAGATACTTGTATTTCAATTTTCGACTTTATGGCCTATTACATTAAACTTCTCGACGGTCAGATGCGGGGCTAGTTCCATCTAGTGTAGAGTAGCGACACTACAATACAAAGAGGAGTGTCAAACTTAATTTCATTATTATCATTTGATTTTGATCATTGTTTATATGAGCGAAAGGTTCATATTTTACTTGGAACTTTTGTGATGTAGACCTTTTCGGCATTGTCTTTATTTACCACTGGCAGCTTGGCATTCATAGTGTGCGTTTACTACTTCTACTCTTTTTTTTGTTCTTTGGTTTTTACCAAAAACTGACGTTCTTAGCAGAAATGCAATCTTGTACTGGATAACGAGTTTATTCATTTGTAGGGCACCTCTGATATTTCCTGGTATCGTAGGTGTACCTTGAACACAAAAAGTTTGCGTAACGACACTACTTGATGTGTGTAGCATTCCAGTGTTACGACTCAGTTCTTGTCTATAATATGTATATTTATTCTCTTCTTGGCTCATGCTGAAAATCAGTGCCTTTTTAGGATTCCATACCCGAAGGTTGCCAAACGGGACCCTATTACTAAGACTTCACTGTCCGTCTGTCTGTCACCAGGCTGTATCTCATGATCCGTGATGGTCTTTTATTGTCGTTTATATACTTTTCAACTCATATATTTCTTAATTGCACCGACTACCTGTCTCTAACTTTTTTCTTCTCTCCGTCTATGGTTGCCTGGAAGAAATAGCTTGTAATAATAAGGCCGCCAATTGTACTGCGATTTATTGAATTTCTGTTAATGTAATCTCTGTGTACAATAAAGAATATTCTATCTATCTATTGACTAATGTTGTATAGATAATGGTACGCAACCCTTCGTACGCGAGTCCGACTCGCACTTGGCCGGGTTTTTATGTAAACGGTGTGTTTTTGGCCACAAATGTTTTTCACTTTTCACTTTCATCACTTCCTCCAGGTGCTGGACCTCACGCACGACCAGAACGCGCCGTTCAGCGTGCAGTTCGACGACCAGCGCTGGCGCGCGCACCTCTCGCGACTAAAGCCGCTCGGGCTGGCCGCGCTCGTCAACACGTGCGCGCCCGCGCCGCGGCACGTCTACGCGCACTTCTGTGCGCACCTGGCTACTGAGGCGCTGCTTACGTGAGATGTGCACTGGCTAATCTAGACTAGACTCGAGCCAATTGTGTACTTGTGTACTACACAACTGGCTAGACTAAACTCAAGTCGGTCGGGCTGGCCGCGATGATAACCTCTCACGGGACGCTGTGTTTATAGTGTACTATAACAAATATTTTGGTCTATTCTAACAGATTGCATAGCGTAGGACGGCCACCAGCTCGCTGAACCGACGATCTGTGGCAGATTGCTGGCAGCGGGTAGATGAGTTTGGTCGTGGACAGAAAGAAGTAAGGAAAGCGTGCCTATGTCTAGCAGCGGATCAATAAGGGTGATCGATTGATTAATAATGCAGCCTATATACGAGTACGTCCCACTGTAGAGCACAGGCCTTCTCTCAGAGAGGGAGAGTATGGGCGTAATCACTGCGCGTCATCATTATCATCATCAGCCTGTGCCTGTCCACTGCTGGACATAGGCTTCTCCTATTGCACGCCACTGAGCACGGTCCTCGGCTACTCTCATCCAGCTCTTGCCAGCCGCCCTGCGAAGATCATCGCTCCACCGAGTCTGAGGACTCGGACCGCGGTCTCCTCTCAAGAACTCGTCTACCCCATCGGTTATCAGTTCTTCGGATGATATGGCCGGCCCACTGCCAGTTCAGCATGCTAATTCGGTGGGCTATTTCGGTGACTTTGGTTCTCTATCGGATCAATCACCTCGTTTCGAATTCGATCTTTCAGAGAAACCCCAAGCATAGCCCTTTCCATAGCACGCTGAGCGACTTTAAATTTGTGGACCAGCCCCACCGTGAGTGTCCACGTTTCGGCACCATATGTCATGACGGGTAGGAGGCACTGATTGAGACTCTGTGGGATTGGCGATGTGAAGACTCAACTTAATTTCCCATACGCTGCCCAGCCCAGCTGTATTCTTCTATTGGCCTCTTTCTCGAAGTTATTTTTACCCAACTGCATGGTTTTCTCGAGGTAAACATACTCCTTAACAACTTCGAGAATACTGCCTTGAACTGAAATTGGCTCCGGACTTACGTGTTCATTGAACATAACCTTGGTTTTATCCAAGTTCATCCGGAGACCAATGCGTTGGGAAGAATCATCTAGGCCACTCAGCATATGTTGTAGATCTTGCAGCGTTTCCGCCATGATGACGATGTCGTCTGCAAATCGCAAGTGTGGAAGGTACTCACGGTTTATGTTTATGCCGTACCCCTTCCAGTCCAGCGTCTTGAACATTATCCTCCAACTGCATTTGAGGAACAATTTGGGGGAAATAACTGCGCGTGTCTACCGCATATTGGCAATTTTAAGCGCTAATGTATGTGAACACCTTAGACACTCAGGTTTCCTCACGGTGTTTTCCTTCACGGTTCATCATCATCAACCCATTATGTCCCCACCGAGGGGCACGGGTCTCTTCCCTGAGGAAGGTATAGGCCATACTCCACCACGGAGGCCAAGTCCGGATTGGTGGAGGCTTGTAGACTAGTGGCTCGTCTACTGTCAGAAGTTGTCAAGCCGCCCTAAGGCCTCTGACTTGGCTTAACGACTGCCATCTACCGACGGCAGCCGGCACCAACAGCTTAACGTGCCTTGCGAAGCACGGAACCGCTCGGAAAAATTCATGGTTAGCGAGTGGTTTTGCTAAGTTACAGAACTTCACAAATGTACGTGACTTAGAAAACGAAGTCATTGGTAAATGCCGGGATTCTAACTCACGACCTCCTCATTGAAAAGCCGAAGTTCTACCGCTCCACTACCACCGCTAGTTAGTTAGATTGATTGATTGATAAAAACTTCCAGCGAGGATCTGGTGCCGGTGACGAACCGGCGCTGCCTGTGCGAACTGGCCAAGCAGATCGGCTTCACCGACGACGTCGCGGACGCTTACACCGTGCAAGAGTGCCTCGCCGTCTTCCGACACTTGGTAAATATGTGCCGCCAACTAGGTAAATTAATTAAAGACACCAAAAAATAAAATAAATAAACACAACTACTGGTTTATTCCACCTCTAAAAAGGCAGTTATTGTTGGTGGCTAATGTTGGAAAATATTAAGCAAGCAGCTAACCGTATACCACTACTTAGATATAAGAAACTATTTGTAATATCTTTCACCTGGTTGTGCAATAAAGTGTTCTCTATCTATCTTACACCAGACAAACGTCTGCTTCAGCAAGATGACCAAGATATTTGGTTGAAACTGAACTATACAAAAATGTTACTATTATATTGTTCTGTAGCTTACCAGATAACTTTTACTTGTGTTGTGATATCTTGCTTCTAGCCAAATTTTATTATCCAATAGTGAGTTTGCTAGGATGAAAAACGAGACATACATGATCATATCTTTTGATTGCTTTGACATAGAAGTTTAAAGTTTCGATTTCAAGGGACCAGCGGCCATATTTGATGTTAATTTTATCGCTTTATCCACTCCTGAGAAAAAGGGTCTCGACAGACTCCTGACAGAATCACTTTGTTGTCCGTAATAGCCCTAATGTGTTCCATAGCTCAAAAGCAAAAACCTTTCGAGACATTGAACGAGCGACGAGCTTATGAGCTACTAGACTGAAGTCTTGGTAGTACATACTCATACGCACCACATATACATACTGCCACTCATCCATGTATAAGACAGAAGTTAAGCATGTATTTAACATAGGGGCAACATAATAATGTTAGAGTAAGACAAAACTTTAGTTTTTACCAAGTTAACATTTTATGTTGTCAACTTGTTGCGTCATTGAAGTCATATTGACGACCTCGTGGCGCAGCGGTAGTGCATCTGCATACCATGCGAGAGGTCCCGGGTTCGAATCCCGGCTGGGGACAAAAAAAAACCACCCCAGGTCTTGGATGTTTACATGTTTGTGATGTCGTTGTTTCTGGTTCCCACGACACAGGGTATCCTAGTGTGGGGCCAGAAGCAATGTATGTATGCAATGCATCACCGTACAATAAGGTGAAGTTCAAGTTTAGTGGTGGTTTTGTTCTTTAGTTTACTTAAATGTATCTTGTCAATGCGCTCATCGCGTCATGCGTCAAGATACCCACGTTTTGTTTTATTGATTTAGTTGTACACTCTGGAGGAAGGCTGGTATTCACAACACAGGTTTTCTGCCAACTGTGATTACCATTCTGCACCAACTATGAGATACTTAGGAACTTACTTAATTACTTGATACTTGACTGCCTCGTTGGTCCAGCCGTTAAGGCGCTTAGCTACCAAAACAGAGGTCGAGGGTTCGATTCCCACTGGAGGTCGCCGTACATTTGTGCAAATGGCCTCAGTCTGGGTGTATTTTCATCTTTGTCACGTCCTTGCCTGGTCACCAAAGCACAGGGTATCCTAGTTTGGGACCAGGTCAACTGATTGTATTGTGTGGAAGTTATTATTATTATTATAACTATGTACCGATTAATGCAACATGTAAGCGTCTTGTTAAATTGGATCAATAAATCTTATCTTACCTCGGTAGTGGCGGAGAGTGCACCAACGAGACCTCAACCTTATAGCCGATTGCAATAGAGGGCATTATCCCGCAGCAAGCGGACACGATCCGGCGGGAGACGCGCTTCGTGCGCTCCCTGCAACTGAGCACGCGAGTGAAGGTGCCTCTGCCGCACATGCTGGCCGTGCTGGTGCGGGACAGCGCGGAGCGGCTGCAGATGTTGACACAGGTCACACAATAATAGGCTATTTGACAGTGTGAAAAAAAAAGTATTAATTTTAGGTATTTAATCGTATAAATTATGAGTTTTTTAAACGATTTCCAATCGTTTGCCAATCCGCGGTGGGCACGCGTTGTGATTAAGCCCACACTCTCTCTCTCTGGGAGAAGGCCTGTGCCCTGCTGTGGGATGTATATAAGGCATTTCATTCAACTAAAAATAAATTGATCATGTATCCAAAAAATCAGAATAAAACATGATATTTGTATCTGTAGCCGTTTTATCGAAAACGGTCTGGATTGCCCGGGTCTATGATGACGTCACAGGTCAGTATCTGTCAGCATCTGTATTCAGCATAAGGTTAGAATAATTTTATTTTAAATTTCCCAGATTTTCCAAGGAACCCATATAGTAAATCTATTCTTTTCCATGCCCTCATATTTAAAAGTTCCCGCTTTGGGGGCACACACTAGATGGCGTTACAGTAAATTTTAGTACCCCTCTTTTTTCTATTGAGTCGACATTCTTCCTTGTAGTATTGTTCTGTGGAACTCCACAGAACAATACTACAAAGGACGTTTGTTTCCTTACTGACCAGTGACGTCACTGAGTCCTGTGCGACGCCATATTGCCCAAAATAGCGTTTTGGCGGCTCCTTTTAAGAGCGTATTTTTTATGTACGAAGAAATACACGAAAGAATTTAAAATTACCACTTTCTGAGCACTCAATGAACATCAACAAAAGATCTGAGATGGTTTTCAGAAACCTGTCAAATAACCAATTCCATTCTATTCACACTTTATTTAACATTTTTTTAACTGTTAGATTATCACCTAGAAAAGAATAGTTAAAAACCATTGTTATGGTGGCCCGATCGGTTCATTTAGAATTCTACACATTAAAGGAGGCCATGCAGTGACGAAGTGAAGAAGAAGATGGAAGTGGCGTGCTTGGGGGAGGCCTGTGTGCAGCAGGGGACGAGAACGGGCTGGAAAAAATTATAACTTGTTACAGACCGTTTTTGCAAAAAGTGTCCTATCAATCTATCAGTCATGTTAATAGTGATTTCTAGAACCCGCGACTGAGAACTTGACATTTGAGCGAGAGAGATTGGTCTGACACTTTTTGCAAAAACGATCTGATACAGTTTGAATAGCCTTTGGTGAAATAAAAATGTTGGCCACAGACTATTTGAACTGCGGTTGAGGAGTGTTCTAAAGAATCGTGTTTTTATAAATAAGAGCGTTATAATTTATGTTCTTAGGGTACCGCAGACATAATACTGGACTCCTGCGTGGACTATTGGAACGGACGCGACCTCACGCCGATATCCGCCGCCGATCGGAAGAAGATCATCGACTTCTATCAGCGGAACTCCTTGACCGCCTACTGCACTGCCTTTGCTTACAAGTAAGAGCATTCTCTATGTTACATTTATAGGAATAGGGTCGAAAATTGATCGTTGAAGGACACTTGGAAGACGATGCCTTATTAATCAAACAAGTGGGGGTTGATGTTGGTTTCATCATTATCATCAGCCCACCCACAGCTACACCTATACACCCACCTACAGCTGCAAATTTCAATAGGTCTTGTAGCCGAGGTTTAAATAGAGGCTTAGTAATAAAGTCGGCCAGCTGATCCTTAGTGGCAATCTTTTTGACTGTTAAGTCCTTTTCTAGGACACACTGTCTTACAAAGAAGTGCCTCAGCTTTATGTTCTTTGTCCGCCGGTGTGTCTCGTAAGGTGGATCATGAGCCAATCTTATGGCCGATTCACTGTCAACAAATAATGGGGTGATCGTTTTCGGTACATTACTCTTCATGAAATTGACGATTCGAGTGAGCCATATAATTTCTCTTGCGGCCTCGCTAGCAGCAATAATTTCTGTTTCCGTTGAGGATATAGCAACAGAACACTGTCGCTTACTCTGCTATGCTTTTGCGCCATTCGCGTCAAGGCATATCATGCCGCTTGTGGAGCGTCCAGTAGGACCGTCACCTCCATGATCAGCGTCACTGTAGCACCTCAGACCGTTAAGTGCAGTGGAAGTCCTATAAGTGATTCCGTACGTCACTATACCCTTGACATAACGTAAGATTCTCTTCACCCTCGCTACGTCTTCAGGCGTTGGACTGTCGTGTTTGCGTGAAACTACTCCAACAGCGTACGAAATGTCATGTCTGGTACCGACCATTAAGTATGAGAGCGCACCAACAGCTTGACGATATGGGAAGTTCTGAACTTCAGCATCTTCCGTCGAAATCACGGTATCCTTGACTATCGGAGTCACAGCTGCTTTACAGTCCTGCATTCCGAATCATTCTAACAACCGTTTTGCATAGCCTTTCTGGCAAATTTTGATCGTCCCATCAGCCTTCCGTTCTATTTCAATGCCGAGAAAGTAGGAACCACGGAGGAGGAGGAGATTGTACACGGCCGTGTACACACCTGTAAAGTGATGCCGCGGGCCCGCGGTTCATCGAACAATGCCGAGGCGACTCACAAAAGTGGTAAAGTCTTTACAGTGTATGTGTGAGTAATTGAGGTAGTGTGATGCGTAGTAAATTACTATTAGTCAATTACTCACACATAAAAAAAGTATTCAATTACTCACACATACTTTCACTGTAAAGACAGTAAGCGATGTGCAAATTGTGCAATAGATCTGTGACTATGTTCACGTTACCGCCAAAAAGATTTGTGCGGACTATAGCGGTGTACACTGTACACACCTGTAAAGTGACGCGGGCCCGCAGGCCGCTGAGCCGCGGCATCAGCGCGGCGGCGGCGCGCGGCTACCTGCAGCTGCCGGCCGACTGCCGCGCGCTGTACGCGCCGCTCGCGCAGCAGTGGCGCGAGGCGCCCGCGCTGCACTTCCACTCCACCGGTGCGTCACACACTTACTTATATTTTGTTTGTTCTGGGTGAACACAAAAAAAGAAATAAAATAAATATAAAAAGAACTTTATTCAAAAGTATAAAATTTGCTTATGTTAAGAATAATGTAGTTTAGTACACTTTTAAAATGGTCGGAGCCTCGGTATTAATGCTGCTTTTCAGTCTCCGCCGGGATTTGCTACACTTATTCTTTATAAATAAAAAACATTTAGGCATAAAATCAGGCATTAAATAAGTAACAAAAATTTTGAATCAGAATAAAAGAATAAACACGGAAATAAAATAAACGGCAGAGACCAGCCGGTACCACAAGAAAGCATTTTTTTTTCCGCAATGTCTATTCGCTGACGTTGACGTTCGCAGCAATGCTCCGGTTACTGGAAGACTTGTACAGATAGGAGCCATATTTTACACTGTTTTTTAAATGTGTATTTTGATTTTGCGTTTCTTAGAGGCGGTGGTAAGTCGTTCCAGCACTTCGAGGCTGCAAAACGAAAACTGCCTCTGAACGATAGTAGTGGCTTACTATCAAAGACAACAAATTAATAATAGGGTCGCTCGTCCTAGGTTATTACACTTAACATAAGCAGCCTATTACGTCTCACTGTAGGGCACAGGCCTTCTCTCAGAGAGAGAGTATGCGCTTAACCTCCTCAGTCCTGACTTTGAAAATAACAATTGAAAACCATTGTTATTTTCAAGGTCAGGACTGAGGAGGTTAATCACCACGCGTGCCCACCGCAGATTGGCGATTTCAAGAGCTGAGGTATGTGAATAGCTTAGACACTCAAGTTTCCTCACGATGTTTTCCTTCACAGTTAGCGAGTGGTATTGCTACTGTAACTTCACAATTGTACATAACTTAGAAAACAAAATCATAGGTACGTGCCGGCCGGCACTGGGAATCGAACCTGGGTCTCGCTTCCGAGTCCATTGTTCTATCCACTAGGCTACCACCGCTAGGTTATTAATATTCAAGAAAACTTCTAGAATTAATGACTTAGGACGGTAATATTCTTTTTGTTGCACTAACCCGTGCTGAGGACAATTTTAAAAACCTATTTAGAGGCTAACAAATCCACCCATGCCGGGACTTGAACCCGCGACCTCTGGCTAACCGTGAGAGGTCGAGCGCCGCTGTAGCCCGTTCACGCTGGCACACCCCGCTCTACGAACTCCAGTTGAGTTCGAGGAGGTGGCCAGCGTGGAGGAGCTCAGCAAGGTGCCCGACGATTGGGCCCGGGCCTATACGGACGGCAGCAAGATCGGGGGCAAGGTGGGGGGTGCGGTCACCCTGTGGAGGGATGGCGTTGAGGTCCGCACCAGGGGGTTCAGGCTGGAGGGATTCGCCTCCGTCTTCCAAGCGGAGATGGTGGCGATCTCCAAGGCTCTCGACCTCGTGGCCGGGGGTCCCGGTCTCATCAGGGCGAGCGTCCTGAGCGACTCCAGATCTGCTCTGGAGTTGCTCAGGAACCCCTCGCCCACACACCAGCTGGCCGTGAAAATACACGGCCAGCTGGGGGACATACAGGATAACGGGGGCCTGATCCGGTTTTTCTGGATCAAGGCCCACGTCGGGATCCCCGGCAACGAGCGCGCAGACGAGTTGGCCAAGAGGGCGGCGTTGTCTCGCAAGGACGCGGCAGCCTACGACCGTTATCCCGTCTCACACGCAAAATTGCATGTGAGACGGGAGACGGTGGCAAAGTGGCAGACCCGCTACAGCGAGTCTGCCACAGGCCGCGTCACCTCACTGTTCTTCCCGGACGTCGCATCGGCCCATAAAGTCCTTGGCAAATTCACAATGTGCAATGCCAAGGCGCAGCTCCTGACGGGGCACGGCGGCTTTCGAGCGTACCTCCACAGGTTCAAGCTCGCGGGGAGTCCGTCCTGCATTTGTGATGACGTGACTCCCGAAACGCTGGAGCACCTGCTGGAGGAGTGCCCCCGTTTTGGAGCTGCTCGGGCCGATTGCGAGATACTCCTGGGAGCAGCGGTGAGGTGCGAGGCATTCGCCGCCTTTATGGCCGACTCTAAAAGTCGAGAAGTCTTCCTGCCCTTCGCCCTGGCGGTGACAAAAGCGGCCTCTAAAGCCAATGGGGGCCGGATTTAAACTTGTTTCTACTTTGTTTTTATTTTTACTTTTTATCTTTAATTCGGTTTTTAATTTTACTGTTTCTTCACTCATTTTATTAACACATCGACCCATTTTTACGTTTACTTTTTACTTTTAAACAGGCCGGACGAGTGGAAGGCGATCCAACTACTGTAAAAGTGTAATTTTATGTTTTACATTTTATAATTTTAAATTTTTACGGCTTTAACTTATACATTTAAACTTTTATTTTATAAGCCCCGGCGCCTTGCTTGTCACTACTCTTAGGAGTAGTCAGAGACAAGGCGTCGGGGTATACAGTAATTTGTACTTTTATCTTTTACCCATTTTAAATCTAGACATAATTATAAATTTTTATTTTTACCAATTCTAGGATTTTAATTTTGACAGTTTTATTCATACTTCTATGACATTTTTAGACTACAATTTTAATCTTTAAACTTTAAGATAGGAATAACTTTTACAGTAAGACATTTTATTTTTCATTATATAGGTAACTTTAATTTTAAACCTTAACATTAAGAATTTTATTATATAACTACATTAAATCAATTTTACTACAGTAACAAAGGTCGCCACAGTACCAATAGTGGCGGATCCTGCTTTAAAAAAAAAAAAAAAAAAAAAAAAAAAACCGTGAGAGCGCTCTCCCAACTGAGCTAATGGGCAAGTGCAAGCACCGGCGAAATTTCGAGCCTCTTTACAAACTTCTCTGTGTTACGTACAGGCAGCGACACCTGACCGAAGCAATTTACATCACTTGCAGCCCCGAGTACCCACTTTACACTTGCCCATTAGCTCAGTTGGAAGAGCGCTGGCACGGTTAGCCAGAGGTCGCGGGTTCAAGCCCCGGCAC
Source organism: Yponomeuta evonymella (assembly GCA_963969515.1). Lineage (NCBI taxonomy): Eukaryota > Metazoa > Arthropoda > Insecta > Lepidoptera > Yponomeutidae > Yponomeuta > Yponomeuta evonymella. Next base: position 16,315,345 of record OZ018354.1, on the reverse strand, counting down.
GGGTGGAATTTTTAGCCTCTAAATAGGTTTTTAAGACTTAAGACGGAATTGGTTTGATAGTTTTCTTCCACCGGTACCTTCCCTGACACTAGCTCGACTAGGTACAGGGACGTTCGGTTCGGCAAGTTTCGGAAGTGCTGCATGCGAAGTCGATAGCATTAGATACTGGTACATTATTAAACGATTAAACAGCTGTTTCTAGGAGACACCTCACTTTAGTATCTGCCTTCTGATTTGAACGCTCACATTTTTTCAGATTCTTTGCTTTTCAACGAAGTGATGGAAGAAGACGTCGACGACGCCGAGGGATACTTCGATATGCAGTGCAACCAGGTACTCGACTCAAGATAAACGATCTCTCTCTTCTTCTCACTTAGTCAGTCACTCACTCACTTGCTCAATCACTCACTTGCTCAATCAATCTCTCACTCACTCAGCTTATCCCTTTGATCTAGATTAAACTTAACTTGAGTAATTGCCTAGCAACAGTGTGATCAATCATGCCTATACCGACGTTCATGATAGAGTATGTTCCAGAGTAATTTCGTTCACTCTCCCCTCTATCCCCAGGTATTCATCGGTATGGTAACGTTGCAGTACCAAGCCCAGAGCGACATGGTGGAGCTGATAGAGTTCTTTTGCTTAAGGAACGAGTCCTTCAACGCTAGTACATAGCAACTGTATTTTCAAGGACACTTCGTCTATCCGCAGGTATTCATCGGCATGGTAACGATGCAGTACCAAGCCCAGAGCGACATGGTGGAGCTGATAGAGCGTTTAGAGCGCGCCTGCGTGCGCTTCGTGCACTTCAGCAAGGAAAACGAGCTGCGGTCGCGCGTCTTCAGCGAGAAGATGGGCCTCGAGTCCGGATGGAACTGCCACATCTCGCTGATGAGCGACGAGCCGCAGAGGTGAGTTGCGGCTCTATTGCGTACGTCGGTAGAGCTGAAATGCTGTGCAATGCTGCGTGCAGGCCATCCCAAGGCACTAGCCGATTGGCACCTGAAACATGTCGAACGCAGATTATTGTTTTGATAGAGTCAAAACATATACATAGTTTAATTCAGTTTTGGTCTGAACAGCAGCAGAAGTTGAGTCTTTATACAAATAGAGTTCAAAGTCATTATGGTAATCTTAAATTACTTGGGTTGTTACAAACAGACAGACTTGTGTATGCTGCTAATGCGCTGTACAAATCAGCTGAAGACACACTTTTTCGAATGAAATTTCCCGTTTATTGAACACGATACAATTGGTTTTTATTCCACCTACTTTCGAGTTTCTTAGCGTTTTGATTTCACGTTATTTTCCTGTGTCTATTGCTTAGTCGGTGTTACAGTTTTAGCTGAAAAGTTGTGTTTTAGATGTTTTAAGTGTCTATGCTTAATCAACTACATAGTTCTTGGAACTTTCAACAGAGGAAAACCTAACAACATCATCGGCAATAATCGACTTCGGTGTAAAATGCCGCTGCCACATATTGATTTCATTGTCGTGCTCGTAATAATACAATGTGTGATTTTTTGAAACAACACACTTTTAGTGTTCAACGATTTTTTTGTGTTTTGATTAAATTAACGTGGCGATTAAATTGAAACGGATTTCCGATACTGAACCGACAGTTTCGGTCTTATTTATTAAAACACAATTCCCAAAAACACTTAAACTGCCTCTCTGATTAATCTATGATTGAATCTTTCCACAACAGACAATTTAGAATGCATTCTGCACCGGTTTTAAGGAATCGTGATTTTATAAATAAAACAAGTCTTTCTGAATAAATTCAATGAATAGTAAATTTTTTTAAGATTAACTCAAAAAGTCCGTTTTGATTTTTTTTTCACACATCTGGGGTCCCTATTCTCGCAATCAATCGGGGCGCATCATGTCATGCATCATCGTACCAACTCATTTCCTCATGGCTCACAAGCTAGATTACTAATATGATTGAATGCCGGAATAGACCTCGCCAAAACAACTTCCTAGAGATGCCAGTTTTCGCGGTCACGTAAAACACAACGTACTAACTGTACCCGCCACGTTCTATAGTACTGACTGACCATATCATCCACAACAGTTCCATTAGAGAACTCAAGCGGGTAACTAAATATGCTAAGGTTTATGAAAACCATCTCATATTTTTGTTGGTGTTCATTGAGTGCTCGAAAAATGTTAATTTTAAATTCTTTCGTGTATTTTTTTCTAAAAGAAAACGCTATCTTGGGCAATATGGAGTCGCACAAGAATCAGTGACGTCACTGGTCAGGACGCAAACAAATCAACTCCACAGAACTACTAGGAAGAATGTCGACTCCATAGAAAAAGTAGGTTCTAAAACTGACTGTAACGCCATCTAGTGTGTGCCCACAGAGCGGGAACTTTTAAATATTAGGGCGCGGAAATAGTAGATTGTACAACAAGTGCATAAAACGCACCATTTTACTCGAGACGTTTATCCATCCGAGCGAGCTTGCGAGCGAGGATAGATATAAAGTCGAGTGTAAAATGGGTTTTATGGACGAGTTGTACACTCTACTTTTCACTTCGATTGACGACATTATTTATCGTTAATCAAAAAACAATTTTAAGTTGTAACACAAATATTACAATGAAAAAATAATTATGGTTCCCGCCAATTAACTTTTTTTTCTTTTTTTTTCTGTAGGGACGTGACACCTGACTTAAGGTCGTTACATACTGCTCAGTTATAAAAACATTTTCTTTTTATAACTATGATAAGTTGTTGTTATGGCTTAAATACTATACTGATCTACTAAATTGAAAAATAAACAAATATAAAAAATAATAAATGAGACGAAATACAAATTATAAGTTTATTTCATGAAGTTTTATTGTGTACTTTGGCTGTTGGTATCTTTGCCTTGGTCTTAGAATACGAACGAAACGAAATAAAATAAAGAGGTTGTTGTATGAAGTTAAAGATGTTCGTGTGGCTGTTGCAGCGATTGCCTTGGTCTTCGACGAAGATTTTACTTTATGCTCTAGAGCATAAAAAGCGACTTTATGTCGCCTACGCACGACATAAAGACGAACTTTTAGAGCATGAGAAGTGAAAAGCAAATAGGTGTACTACCTATAGGTTCCTTAAAAAAATGAGAATTTAGGGGATTCTAAACTTGACATACTATGCTATATTTACTAACCTGTGACATCATTATAGATTCGGCCAATCCAGGCTGTTTTCGATAAAATGGCTACAGATGCAAAATTATCAAGTTTTATCCTGTTTTTTTGGATAAATGATCTTTTTTTTTAACTCGGTATGATTTATACTAATATATATAATTAATACTTGTTTTTCCCACACTGTCAAATAGTCTATTGGCGTCTCACGAAGGATTGGATTTTTCTTTATATGTTGAAATATCAACGACGACTACAATAAAGCATAACAAACAAACATAACAATCTGATACTGATACCAAAACGTTTTGAGAAGCAGACGGGACTTTTCCATGGGTACATTCTACTTACTCCATTACGGTATATTTCTGTGTATATTTAGTATGTTGTGCTACTATGCGTGAGAGCGAGAATAGCCCCTCTAAAGTCTGTCTTTTATTGAAGGAAAAGCAAAGTGACATTCGGTTGGTGGCCACTTTCACATAAAAGTTAAATAGTTGTGGGTCGTTACATTTGTAAGTCTCTTTTTGCAATAGGGTTTTTTCCTTTGTGGCGTTAGTGAACCCCAAAAAGTCAAAATTCGAAGTCAGAAATTGTATTCACTAAAAAAACAAAATGTTTACTTAATGAACGTCAAAGCTGTTAGTTTCACAATTAATAGATTGTGCGGTGAAGAAGCTAACAAAGAAACAGGTTTGCTTAATTAACAGAGTTTTCAACTTAAAGTTACACTACACTAGATGCAATCGTCCCCGTTAACATTATTTAAATACCAGAAATCTTTGTCTTGAAATAATCCTTAATGTTATAATAGGCTTTTTTGCACAGAGTATGCTTAATAAATTTTTCAAACCTATGAAGCCACTTTTAACCAGGCACGCGTAGTAAGAACGTTTCTTTGACTTTATTTTAAGGTGATTAGGTTTAATTCAAAGTGCGATCTATTTCACCGTGACCGACCGAGTTAAGGGTTAAACTAGAATAATCTCCCAAATTATTGTTATACCGATATATTTGAATAACTGCAACAAATAACGTAAAGGTTATTCTATCAATTGCAGTATTTTATTCGACTGCAATCACCAGCCAACCGTGGTTGACATTCACAGAGCTGGATAAATAGATAGTCTGGTACCACGATACGGGGTCTCCTAGTGTGGGTACCGCTGCAAAACGTACCTGCTCTTAAGTTATGGGCAGTCAAAAAAAATTACGCAGCTGTTGAAGCTGCCACATGCTGGCAACGACTTCAAACCAGTGAAATGTCACATTGCTTTCTCTTCGAAAAAAGATAGAGATAACAAGGGGTTAGCCCCTTGTTTCTCTTACCCTAACATTCTTTTAATCTACTGTCAACAGCTGTCAGTTGGCCAAAGTGTATACAAAAACAAGTGACAGCTGTTAACAGTGGCTTAACAGATTGTTACAGTCTTATTTATAAATATACGATTCCTTAAATCTCTCATCAGTTGCAGTTCAAATAGTCTGTGGTGAAGGGAAAGACTACCACAGACTATTTAAACTCATTTGCGAAGAGTTCTAAAGGATTCGTGTTCTTATAAACATCACTGTGATCCCCGATTTCTCGTACATTAGTAAATACTGTAGATTATAATCTGTCAATATACTGTTCATAGCTGTCAGTTGGCCAAAGTGCATACAAAAAATAGTAACTGACGGCTGCTAACAGTAGATTAACATATTGTTAGTGCACGAGAAACCGGGGGATAGTATATGAGAAACCGGGGGGTGAATGGTCCACACAGTTGCGCGGGGTCGCCGCAGTCGGCGCGCAGTGCACGCGAGGGCCGCGCGCGCGCCGCCACTAACCCGCCGCCGCACACTAACGTCGCTGACTCGCTCTTTAGGTGCGTTTACATACTAAAAGCTGCTGCCTGCAACGCCGAGTTCTCACGATCTTAGCGCACTCGGACTGAGTGAGCTAAAATTGCTCGTATATATTACTGGCTGACTCGGCAAACGTGGTTTTGCCATGACCACGGCCTATTCTTAGACGTACCAAATATATACACAAAAAAAATCATAGAAATCTGTGAAGCCGTTTTGGAGGAGTTCGATAACACGAGATTTTTATATATCAGATTTCGTCCATCGTATACTCCGATGAAAACAGACAATTGCTCCCGTAAGTGAAATAGTTCACTCGGTCCGAGCGTACTAATATCGTGAAGACGCGGCTTAAACGACCGATGTATAGATAAACCTACTGACGTTCTTCCTTACAACTTACGTCAGATATTGAGTGCCTGTAGAAATAACTATCGATGGATCGAGTAATGGCCACAAGACTACAGCTGCGGTGTAAGATAGCTAGAGAACTGTGTCATCACCATAGAGCTGTTTAACCACCGAGAATTGTCTAAAAAGCAACAAAAAAGAGCAAAAAAAAACTACTTGGATGAGTTTACAATGGGGAACTTGCGTCCAACTTATATTGAAGCGACATTGCTTCTATGTCATAGAAGACATATAAAATCTTAGGAAAAATGAAAAAATTAAAGAAACCATAAAAATATTTTTTCAGGCTTTTCGGAATCATAAAAAACTTATTAGATTACGTTTTTTCATTGAATTCTAAACGTTTTCTTATAAGGGTAAAAAAAAACATAAAAACTTTATTTTACGAGATCACACAAATATTCATAAACGTTTCATACATTATAAGGCGTTACGTGCAAGTTGTGACGTCATAGCTTGAGCCCGATTTCTATACCGCGTTTTTGTACCACGTGACTATATTGACTTATCGACTGGTTATATAATGAAAAGTAAAAAGCAGAGAAATGAAATTACCACGTTTATTTACCTTTTAAGATGGCCTCTCCGATTATATTAAAAGATTGTTTTGTGCAAGTTCTCCTTAAGAGCCAGCAAAAAAAAAAAAAAGAAGAACTTCGACCCAAATCATAAAATATCACTGATTTCAATGAAAAATAAATAAGAAAGACAAAGCTGGATATTTGTGTTCCAATAAGAATTCCCAGAATGAACTCAAATGTAGGACTTAGCTCAGACCCGCTAACAAGGCAAACATAGAAGGCAATGCACAAGCTTCGTGGGTTACAAGGCCGTAAGTGCGGACAAAATCTGAGTATGTGCCTGTCATTGTATCCCGGCTGGATATGTGTAGAGCAAGTGTAGAAAAAAATTGAAGTCTACGCACGTCATACTAATAGAGTGTCATACATATGAAAATATAAAACAAACTTTTGTTGCATTCTATGAGGTATCTCTCAAGGATAAAACATACCAACGCGGTGGCGGTCCATGCAAAATACTACTGCCGTAAATGATTTATACATGGACCGTCACCACCACCGCGTTGGTGTGTGTCATCCTTTACTAGTGAGATCATCGAGTTCTATAGCGATCTTATACTACCGGCTGCTGGAGTTATTCTTTAACCAATGCCATGCCAGCACTTGATTCATGTTCTGATCAAAAGCTACTGAATTTCATTCGAGAGTTGACCTAATAAATACATGTGGTGGTATTCTGGTGGCTTACTACGGTGACAGTAATTTAACTTAAACTTGTATATTGTACATGATACAGACTATTATACACATAGAACGGTGTCCAAAAACGATAGCCCTCTTATTCCGTTTATATGAAGCCGTTGTAAGGAATCAGCTATATCGTATCCCCTAAGTTCATAGAAATCGTATGCGGCTGCGTGTCAACCAACGAGGACGGTATTGGTACGAATTTAGCTAGAGCTAGTTATTTATTATCTTAATATAATTATAACTGAGTGTGCACACGTTTTCTAAAAACCCTCTCGATGTTGTGTAGAAATGCTTTCTATAACCCCTATATTTTATTTATGCTTGGATCCTTAAAATTTTTCACACTTCACGACTTCATTTACTAAAACGCTAGTATAGGCACAAACGCATTGTAAATGTCCCATGGCTTATAAATAGAGTTTTGATCAAAACTCCAACCACCTAGCAGTAATTGTATGGCATATAAAGTGGGACAGGAAACTCATGAAATAGATTTTTTTTTTAACTTCAGTTTGGCATATGGCAATTAAGAAAATAATGTCAAACACAACTGCAAAATGAAGGCATTTAGGTATAGATGGCCCAACTCAATTTCAGTTAAGGTAAGCGCCACAGTCACATCGTCAAACATACAATATATATGTTTTTAATAGTGTTTGTTTCCCTGTGCGCTTTGCGAGTGTGGTGATCCTCGAATTTCAGTTTCCCCATATTTCATGAGTTGTAGGTCCACCTATAATTGCTATGAATCAATAACTCCGTTTGATACTGACATCTTGGTAGAAATGGGGAATTAGAAAAATCATAGTATGTATTGTATGTATGTATGACTGCCTCGTTGGACTAGCCGTTAAGACGCTTACTACCAAGATAGAGGTCGTGGGTTTGATTCCCACTGGGGGCCGCCGTACATTTGTACAAAGGGCCTCAGTGTGGATGTATTTCCATGTTTGTGATGTCCTTGCCTGGTTACATGGCACAGGGTATCCTAGTTTGGGACCAGGTCAAGTGATTGTGTTGTGTGGAAGTTATTATTACTATTATGTACTATATTTACTCGTCCGCATTTTATTGGTTTTTTTAAACTATTAAAACACGATTACTTAACGGGCTGCAGCAACACTAGCGCCGCCAATGAAAAAAAGTTCATATCTTTTCTTACAGATTGCAAAAAAGGCAAAAAGCGTCACACTCTCTCGATCATGTTCATTATTATTTTTTAGACCTCCCGACCGAGAACCACGGACTTGGGACTAGATAGCATTCATGCTAAAACCGCCCGTTTTTGTCGTTAATACTAACATGATTGAGAGATTGGTTTGACACTGCAAAAAACTTTGGCCTTGCATCTTCGTAATGAGATGATTTATACAGCGTCCAATGGCACCTTCACTCACACTAGATGGGTGAAGGGACCACTCGGACGCCACAGTGCCTAGGACATTGTTTTTGAAACGGAGTAGGCTTGCCCAGCACATATACCATTCTGACAGATTAAAAAAAGAAAAAAATCTGTAAAAAAAAATGAGATTTTTTCCATTTGTGGCGCTAGTGTTACTCCATGGAGCCTCTTAATGAAATCAATTAAAAACTATCTGCCTTTCACTTACACAACATAGACGGTAGTGTGTATCAGAGGCAAACATTGGTACAGTACTTTTTTACTACTTCACATACATTATAATATTTTCTTTATCTACAAACAGCATTCGTAGTATGACGACGCGAGTCGCGCATTTTAAATGTCAGATGTCGCGACTTGACATTCTTCATTCACTTAATTGTCAATTTCTGACATTTTAGCGACACCAAACGCGTGACTTGCGCCACAAAACGCATAACTCACGCCACTAAACGCACGACTCGCGCCACCATACTATCTATGCTGGCTAGTTGAGAATGCCTGATTTAGATTTGCCGTTTGACAGCGGCAACATGGCCGGCTCGCGAGCCATGTCGCTGTCGGCTCCCAGCGCGATTAACCTGGAACACAGTACGGTCAAGTTCATGAACGAGGTCCACAAGCCGCGTCACTCCATCACCACGCACACTACCATCAAGGTACGTGAAATAATAATTCAGCCTGTATACGTCCCGCTGTACGGCACAGGCCCTCTCTCAGAGAGAGAAAATGGGCTTGATCACCACGCGTGCGCACCGCGGATTGGTAATTTCAAGCGCTGAGGTATGTGAACACCTCAGGAACCCAGGTGTCCTCGCGATGTTTTCCTTTACGGTAAGCAAGAGGTATTGCTACTAAAACTTCACAAATGTACGTAACTTACGAAACAAAGTCATCCGTACATGCCGGCATTCGAACCCACAACCTCCCGAGTCCCGAATGAGAAGACGGCGTTCTACCGCTCCGTGAAAGCCAAGTTCGAATTCTAAAGGGTCACGAACTATTTAGAGTGTTTACATTCTGTTTGCTGAATGTCAATGTAGAATGCGAGCCGCAGAGCTAGTGTCAGGAACAGGGAGTAAATCCCGTCCCCGCTCACCCCTCAGCGCAACAGCGTGGCGGAGACGCAGCGGTCGTGCGACTCGCTGCTAGACGGCTCCGAGACGCCGGAGAGTCCCGCCGACGGCTGCCGGTCGCTCTCCTGCCTTACCGACAGCACCGACCACTCCGCGCCCGTCAACTTCGACATGAGCAACCGGGTAAGTATAGCCACTTTAAGTATAAATTGCATTTTAGAGAATGCCTAAGACGGTCAGACAGCACCGACCACTCCGCGCCCGTCAACTTCGACATAAGCAACCGGGTAAAGGATAACACACACCAACGCGGTGGCGGTGGCGGTCCATAAATACATACAGTAATTGTATGGACCGCCATCGCCACCGCGTTGGTGTGTTTAATCCGTTAATGACTAACCTGTGTTTTGACTAGTTAGAACACGCCAGGTTAGTCAAAACGCAGGTTTCTGAACGGAGAACATAACACGAAGTGCCTACTTATGTTTCTTTCCATAATTTTTTTTTGAGAAATCTTTAAAATAGGTGGCATACTAAGGGGTAGAATGGCCGAGATTGGGAGAATCTTTAGATGCGATGCCCGGGTCACCCGGGCACTGACCCGGGCCGGGTGCATGACAAAGACCCTTCATGATATGCCGAAGATTGGCTTAGGGCGATATATCATTCCGCCAGCGCAGAAGTCCGGCCGACGGATGCCGCTCGTTATCATTTCATTTCAGTACGGTTACTACGCACCTATTCGAGAAAAAAGTGACAAAGTTTGTCGGGTGTGGCAAATTAATTTGGGGAAACCATAAAGGAAACTATACTGTTGTAGTATATATATCCAGTAGTAGTATGGATATCAAAATAGAGATGGTGGGTTCGATTCTACTGGAGGCCGCACTTGATTTATACAAAAATGGACTCATTCTGGGTGTATTTCAATATCTGCGATGTCCTTGCCTGGTTACCATAGAACAGAGTATCCTAGTTTGGGACCAGGAGAAGTAATTGTGTTGTGTGGAAGTAGTTTTTTTTTTTATTTATTTACTTACGTTGGTATCGCAGTTTTAAATTTTATAAATTATTCGCCAAAATGCGTGGCAGTTTGTTGGCGAATTAATCGCACTCATTAAACATTTTTTTTAAATAGTATTAGGTAACAATAAACTAAATTTTGAAGTTTTAAAGTACAGTCGACAGCGGATCCCCCCCATACATGTCGTTGTCATCATAAGCAGCCTATATACGTCCCACTGTAGGGCACAGGCCTTCTCTCAGGGAGATATATGTGCTTAATCACCACGCGTGCCCAACGCGGATTGGCGATTTCAAGCGCTGAGGTATGTGTATAGCTCAGACACTCAGGTTTCCTCACGATGTTTTGCTTCACCGTTAGCGAGTGGTGTTGCTACTATAACTTCACAAATGTACATAACTTAGAAAACAAAGTCATGGGTACATGCCCGCACGTCTCTCGCTTCCGAGTCCAATGTTCTACCCTCTAGGCTACCACCGCTGGTGGTTATCATGAAGATTGTAATTTGTGTGGCAGGCGAAGCTTCCGCGCGGCATCGAGAACATCCGGCCGCACATCGAGCAGGTCGATAACGTTCCTCTGCTCGTGTCACTCTTCACGGACTGCAGGTGAAATCACATTCTTACCAGTGATAGTGGAACACATACATAGATGTCTACAGTCTGTCAAACATAGCTTGAGCTCCGCGACAGCTTTCATCGAAATTGCGTCCATGAAGTTTTGAATTTTTTTACAGAATATTTGTACTGCGAAACTCTGTACTTACTGCACAGATAGTGATGTCTTACCAGTATCGTAACTGCAAATTACAAACTTTCGATGATTTGGTGATGGATGATCTAAACTGCAGGTTTACTATTGGAATTGAAGTTTATTTGTTTGAAAAGTATTATCAAACTTCACAGCGAATAACTATAGCACACATTTTATAGCTGACAAGAACTCAATCTGCAGGTTTGCTAAAGGTCATTCGAATGGTGGCGTGGTGGCCGGGTCACCTATCTCCCTCTAAAATGGTTGAGACTGGTGATGGCTGACCCCTGCGTTATGCTCGTGAACGGGTGCTGTTCGTGTGTCTGGCCGCAGCATTACTGTTTTTCCTACTTTTGTAAGAAGTGTTATTTTGGCTTTTAAAGTTATTAGTGGCTATCACGGAATCATATCATATAGGCTTTGATGTATAAGTTTAAGATGATTTGAGAAAAGATGGTCAGAGTGGAGTTTTTTTTCCCGCTGCCTTTTTCTCCACTACAAATACGGCCCGAAGGCAGCGGCTAACATATTAACATAGTACATTGACATTCAGCAAACAGAATGTAAATTCTTTACGTTGAAATAAATTATTGATTTCTGATTTGAATAAAATGCTAACGTTGCTGCAAAATGCATGTAAGCATGTTACGCCAGAAAATTGGAAAAGGGTAGTTACGAAATGCAGAAATACTGTGCAAGAAAATTGGGAGCGCGATGTTCGCTTTGATAATATTGAACAAGACTTGGTTATAAATTTGGAAGACTGCTCCAGTGACTCTGATTCAGAATTCGAATTAGAAACTGATTTAGGGATTTTAGTATGTACACCTCTACTTGAATAAAACTTTGTAAAATAATATTTCTCGTATTTGATTTCATATTTCCAACTGTTCGAAATTCTTCTTTCCATCCACGTTATCAACACGCTTTAAGTGACATTTGATGTCGATATCGTCCCATCCCTAGCCTTGTTAGTGTGACGGCTGTCGTGGAGCCCAAGCTATGTTTTACAGACTATAACTAGCGCCTAAAAATTACCCCGCGTTTATTTGCGGGATGGCGGGCAGGGCTTGCCATTTGTGCTACCAATCGTAGCGAGTTCAGTAATACCAGGCGAAATATATATGCACCTGCCACCGTCAGACTTAACGAGTTACCTAGATATTTTGACGGGTTATACATCAATGAAGTCTTTGGTTTGACGTTTTTGTATAAAAGTAACCATCAGTCCTTCGCTAATGCATCCTGTTAATGCGTTTAAGGTTCACTTTGATTTGTGGCAGATTTGTAGGAAAGAAACGCGTGCTTGTTATTCAATATTTTATTTGCAACTGACTGGGCTACCTACCAATACATAGCTACAGATAGATAGACCAATATGCATCTAGATTTAAGCGTTCGAACATAACCGCCCACCAAAAGGGCCTTGAGACCTTTTAAAATAGAAATTCAAATCTTATATTAACCATATAAAAATGAATTAATTGATAACAATAACTTAGCAACTTGTCTACATTATTATGGTAAAATTACATAACAAATGAGATGGTCACTAATTTTACATTTTAGGTATATTGAGCAAAGAATTAAATTAAATAGTTACTCATGGATCTCGAAAAAGGATAACCCAGAAAATTAATACTTGACCTTTTAAATTATTGATAAGAGTAATAATAAAATTCCTATAGGTACTTAATACTTCATTAGATTGTAATACATATTTGTTAATTGGATATACAGGTAAGTATTAAGTTTTTCTACTTTTATACACATGCATTAAGATCACACACAATTGACACAATAACCTTTAGATTTTTAACACATTTAGTCTGTTGATTGGTTACACATAGGTACTTAGGTATTGTAAATAGGTTCATAAATTATAAGTTCAACCCTACACATGCTATTATACTCAACACAATTACACTTCAATTTCATCATTAGTTTCAATTTCTATAGGCAAGGGACACAATTTACTGACACATCTTTTAGTTACACTTTCACCACTTTTTACACTGTACACTCTAGTCAGCCCATCAGCGCCGGGGTGCTTCGCGAGGACGCGGCCAAGGCTCCACTTCCCAGGAGGTAAGTTATCGCATTTAATCAATACGATACTTCCGATCTTGAACTCTTTTTCTCTATTCAGCCATTTAGGTCTCTGTTGTAAGCGTGAGAGGTACTCTTGTTGCCATACTTGCCAGAAGTTTCTCAGTAATCTTTGCGTGTACTGCCAGCGGGATAGGCGAGACGTCTTTGTGTTCGGTAAGTCGGGGCTAGGGACTGTTATAGGTGCTTCGCCTATGAGAAAATGACCTGGTGTTAGGGTTTCTATGTTATCGATATCTGAGTCATCGATCGGGCACAAAGGCCTGGAGTTGAGGCAAGCCTCAACTTGGCACAAAATAGTACTCATCTCTTCGTATGTGAGGTTTGTTGTCAATATTCGTTTCAGGTGGTATTTTATGGATTTCACACCTGCCTCCCATAAGCCTCCAAAGTTTGGGCTGTATGCGGGTATAAAGTGCCACTGTGTGCCATCCACTGCCAAAGTCTGGGCTATCTCGTTGTTGAATTCCAATTTTGCCTCATTCCACTCAGCTACTAACTCTTTGTTTGCGCCGACAAAGTTTCTGCCCTGGTCGCTCCACATATGTGCACATTTGCCTCTCCGAGCGACAAATCTTCTGAAAGCTGCTATAAAGGCCTCAGAAGTCATATCTCCGACTAACTCCAGGTGGATGGCCTTTGTAGACATACATATGAATATACATATGTAAGCCTTTGATGTCTTCGCTCCTCGACCCTTTGAGAACAATACTGTAAACGGTCCCGTAAAGTCCACTCCGCTGTGCAAAAAGGGTCGTGATGGGTTCACACGTTCTTTAGGCAGGTCTCCCATGACTTGAGTTCGTGCCGTGGCATTTTGTTTTGCGCATATGAGACATCTTCGGATGTGAGCTTTTACAGTACCCTTCGCTCGTATAATCCAGTATTTTGCTCTTAGGAATGCTAACATAAGCTGTACTCCACCGTGTAGTGTCTGCAGGTGAGCGTCGGCAACGATCAGTGTGGTAAGTTGACATTTATTATTTAAAATAATTGGATGCTTTCTTTCTTCTTTCAGGTCTGCGTGACGCAGCCTGCCGCCCACCCTGAGTAAATTGTCATCATCTAGGTATGGGTTGAGTGATTTTATGGTGCTATCTTGTCTAACTTGTCTTTCTTGTTTCAATGCTGTTATCTCTTTGCCGAAAGCTTCACGTTGGGCCAGTTTCACGCAGGATTTCAAGGACTGTGTATATTCTTCTGTAGTTATGTTAGCTTCAGTGTTCTTCTCTATTCTTGATCTTATAAATCTTTTACAGAATGTGATTGTTTTAACCAGTTCTTGGAGTGTTTCAAAGTTTTCAAACTGTCCATATATGTTTGTTTCTTCTTCGTTTATCTTCAAGTTTGATTGTATTGTTATTCTTCTCTCTAAATCCGTCGCTTCAAGATTAGGTTTATTGTATTTTATCTCAGCGTTTTTCAGCCATCTCGGCCCGTTCCACCAAATGTCGCAGTTTTTCAAGTCTTGGACCGATATACCTCGTGATGCCACATCTGCTGGGTTGTCTTGCGATGATACGTGATACCATTGATTGCTTGTGTTGTCTTGTATTTCTGTCACGCGATTTTTTACAAACACGTTCCAGCGAGTTGGGTCTCCTGATAACCATGATAGTACTATGGTAGAATCAGTCCATGCATGTACATTCTCCTTTGGTATTCTGAGAGCTTCTCGGACTTGTTTTATAAGTCTTGACAGAAGTACAGCTCCACACAGCTCCAAACGTGGAACGGTTAGCGATTTTACTGGTGCTACACGAGTTCTTGCAGCTACTAAGCTTGTCTTTATCTCTCCACCTTTGGTTTCTACTCGTAAATATGCTACTGCAGCATATGCTTTGGTTGAGGCATCAGAGAACCCATGCAGCGTAACATTATTCAGGTTTGCTTGTGTTGTGTACATCCATCGATGGAGTTGTATTTCATCCAGTTGCTTGAGACTTTCTCTGAGATCGCTCCATTCTTGATGTAACTCGGCGTCAACTTCTTCATCCCACGCTACGCCTTTGAGCCACAATCTTTGTATGAGAATCTTGGCAGGAACTATAGCTGGTGCGAGCCAACCTAATGGGTCAAAGAGTCTTTGAACATCTGCCAACACATTGCGCTTGGTACAGGTATCTGGTTTAGTTGGTAGAGTGATATTGTATTGAAATACATCTAGACCCATGTTCCAAGATAGTCCAAGGGCTTTTATTGTGCCATCTATCTTCAGATCTATCGAAACATGTGAGCTTCTTTGTGAAGGTTCTATTTGTTGCAAGAACTCTGCACTGTTCGATGACCATTTCTGCAGATTGAAGCCGCCCCTTTGTAGAATACTCATGACATCTTTGGCTGTTTGCATTGCTTCTTCAACAGTGTTGGCTCCGGACATCAGGTCGTCCATATAAAAATCCTCTTTAATTGTCTTAGAAGCAGTAGGATTGTCTTTGCCTTCGTCTTCAGCTATCTGGTGTAAGGTCCTCACAGCCAGATATGGGGCTGAGGCAGTTCCAAACGTGACTCTGGGCAAACGGTAATCTTTGATTTCTCCGTCACTTCTCCACAGAATTCTTTGATAGTCTCTGTCTTCTGCCGCTACTAATACTTGAAGGTACATTTTCTGGACGTCTGCCATAAAACCAACTTGTTTAGTTCGCCATCTTAGTATTAGTGCTCTCATGTCTTCTTGAAGTGGTGGTCCCACGAGTAGCTCGTCGTTCAGTGACACGTTGTTAGATCCCTTGCACGACGCATCAAAGACCACTCTCAGTTTTGTAGTTTCTTTGTCATCTCTGATGACCGCATGATGCGGCAGGTACACTGAGGTGTTGTTTATTTCTTTCTGTGGGACTTCTTCTATGTATTTAAACTCTTTGTATTCTTCTATAACCTTGTTGTATTCAATTCTTAAGTTGTCATTCCTCTCAAACCTTTTCTCTAGGTATTGCAGTCTTTTTAGTGCTATGTCTCTTGTTTTGCCTTCTGTGCATTTTAGCTCCTTCGATTTAAATGGTAGTTTGACTGTATATCTTCCTTCATCTGTTCTTGAATGTGTCGTTTGGTATATATCTTCGCATAATCTTTCTTCTGGTGTTCGTATGTGGTTGCTTGATTCTTCTATTTCCCACATACTTTTTAGCATATTATCCAGATTCAGATTGTGGTGCATTACAATGATGCTCTCATCTGGAGATTTGCATTCATCGACCTTCCCGAATAAGATCCAACCCAGGCTGGTACTCTGAGCACACGGAGTGCCTGGTGGACCCTTGATTATCTCACTTTTCCATATTTGGGAGCATACTTCTACCCCTAGCAGCATGTCTACTCGCCCTGGTTGATTGTAGCTGGGGTCGGCCAGGACGAGTTTCTGTATGTGAGGCCAAGTGCAAGTTGTGATCGCTTTCGAGGGTAAGGTTGTGGTCAATCTCGTAGACATGATATATGCTTCTATGGGGAGGTTGAGAGTGACGTCGTATCTTGAAGAAACCTCCACCTGTACTACGTGATTGATTATGGTTACTGTGGAACCAACTCCAGTGACTGTGCCGTTAATAGGCCTTTTCTCTATTCTCAAGAGTTGTGCTGCTCTCTCACTCATGAATGTTGCTTGTGATCCAGGATCTACCAGTGCGCGTAGTGTGATAAGCTTGCCCGTTATGTCCTTGACATTCACTAGCGCAGTAGCAAGTAATGCAGTTGACATTCTTGACGTGAAATGAGACGAGACTGTGACGTCATCGTTGCTATCATTTTTCATTTTATCTTCTAGGTTGCTGTGATGTGCTTGTACGTTTGGATCAGATGCGTTTGTATGGGTGGCATTGTTTGTTTGATGAAGTAGTGAGTGGTGTCTTCTGTTGCAGATGCGGCAGGACATTGATAATCTACATCTTCTGGAAGGATGTCCTGGCAGCAGACAATTAAAACAGAGACTGTGACTTTTTACAAACTCACTCCTCTGTGCTGGATCCATCTTTGAAAATTGTTTGCAGTGACTCATTGTGTGTTCTTCTTTGCACATCGGACATACCTTGGTTGTACTTGATTCATTGATGCTTGTGGTCGTTGCGATATGAAATGAGCGCTCCCTAATAGTTTTATCTCTTCCATGAAATTGTACTAAAGGTGTAATCAGTTCTAAAGTGCGAAACTTTGATTCGAGAAATTTCTTCAGATCTTGAAATGTGGGTAATTCATCGAAATTATCTTTGTACGAGTGTTCTTCCCAACCTTTGTGCGTTTCAGGGTCTAGCCTTTGTACAATAAGGAAAATTATGAGCGGATCCCACGACTTCGTTTGTATTCCCATGTTTTCTAAGCTGTTTAGACACTCGGTTGACGTATCTAGTAGACCTTTGAGGTTATTTGCACTTTGAACATTCAGTTTTCGTTGCGTCACTAACCTTTTCAGCACTGTATTAATTATTAGGCGCTTATTGCAGTAACGTTGTTTCAATGTTTCCCAAGCGTGGTCATAATTTGTTTCAGTGACCTTGATGTTTTTCAGTAGGTTTTCAGCCTCACCGTGTAAACAAGACTTCAAGTAGTTGAGTTTTTCTACCTTGTTGATCGACGAGTTGCTATGTATCAACGATGTAAACATGTCCTGGAATGTCGGCCAATCATCGTAATTACCACTGAAGGACGGCACGGATATTTTTGGTAATCTCACTTGCGGTTGAAATTGAGTTTGAAATGAGTTGTCATTAGACGCACTACCTTTACTTGAACTTGTTTCAGTACTCAGTGGTGGTTTTTTGAACATGGCCAACATATCTTTGACATCAGCTTGAATACAAAGATACAAGTCTTCGTAGATATAGTATTCCTCGTTCACGAAGTAAGGAACGTCTGCCCGCTTCTCTTTAGGCGTGCATGTTACGAGTTCTTGATGAGCCTTTCTAAACGTAGCCCAATACTCCTCGACGGATTGTAATCGAACTTCTAGGTATCCCTTTGTAAGTCTTGCTTTAGGACATTTTTTCAGATTTGTTTGTGTTTTTTGCAGTAAATTCGCCGTATCTTCCAACAATCCGAGTGCTTGCACCATTCGTTCAGCCATTTTTCCACTTTAAACCACTTGAAACTTGTTGAAAACGCTGTATTTACTGTTCAAATTGTTGTAAAACTCACGAAACGATTACGTACTTATTCAAAGTCACATAAAACTGCGCTTCTTTCTTCACGTTATCAGTAGGCATTCACGAGTCTTTTGTTCTCCCGAACCCGATCTGCCACCGGTCTTCACAATCTATCCGGCTCTAATTGCGACCATATGTTAATGCGTTTAAGGTTCACTTTGATTTGTGGCAGATTTGTAGGAAAGAAACGCGTGCTTGTTATTCAATATTTTATTTGCAACTGACTGGGCTACCTACCAATACATAGCTACAGATAGATAGACCAATATGCATCTAGATTTAAGCGTTCGAACACATCCCATCCCCCATTTGGTCGAATTATGTCCGCCTGGGACGCCCCGTACCGGCCCTTTAACCCACATTTGCTCTATATATTTCTTTCGCCAATCTTATTGTGTCGTGTGGAAGTTATATTATTATACTCTTATCCTAAGAGACTGTTCTTTAACAGTGGCAACATTGTTTCACAGCGCGCGCAGCGTGCAGATGATGGTGGAAATAATGCAGCAGTACGGCGAGGTGGTGTGTGTGATGGGGTCGGCTGCGAACTGTCTCAACATGCCCATCTTCATGCAAGCCGATGCCAGGTCAGTACTGCCTCCGTCACACAACATGGCGCCTTTGTGCAGCCAGCCGGCGAAATGCGACGAAGAAGCGAGATGATGTGAACATGCGGCCGCATGCCACCTTCGTACAACCCGACTACATCACTTAAAATTCGCAACATGCAGCGAGGAGGGGGTGACGTGGTGTCAGTGATGGGATCCCCGAATATGCCCGACAATTTGTAATCCGAGGCGAAGTTCTGCGTCCGTCACTCAACAACAAGTGGCAGTAAAGTAAAGTAAAAAGTTCTTTATTAATAAAAATCGTTACATACACAGACAGTTAACTGTGGTCGCCACACTAGGTCAAGCCTGTGTTGTGGAAAAATTTTGAAGAACTTGCTTAGAACTTAAGAATGTACCTACAAGTTATAACTATTTATTTATTACTTTGGACGAAACATTTGTGGATATATATATTTTTTTTGCTTTTGTTATTTGTACTATTGTAAGTAATGGTTAATAGTGTGTCAATGTTATGTCTATGTTCTTAACTTTAGTAAACGCATTAAATATTTATTACTGTCAGTTATAATTATAACTTATCGCTCGTAGCCCCGGCTGCCTGAGTGATCTTAAACGATCACGAAGGTTAAGCAACACGGCGCGTTCAGTGCATGGATGGGTCGCCGTCTATGCCTAACGCTAGTGGCATTTTTCCGAGCGGTTCCGTGCTTCGCAAGGCACGTTAAGCTGTTGGTGCCGGCTGCCGTCGATAGATGGCAGTCGTTAAGCCAAGTCAGAGGCCTTAGAGCGGCTTGACAACTTCTGACAGTAGACGAGCCACTAGTCTACAAGCCTCCACCAATCCGGACTTGGCCCCCGTGGTGGAGTATGGCCTATACCTTCCTCAGGGAAGAGACCCGTGCCCCTCGGTGGGGACATAATGGGTTGATGATGACTACTTATCTAGTTAAACAAAAGAAAAAGTTTTATAAATCAGTTTTATAAAGCGAATAACATCTTTATCCAAGCAGACTCGCTTAACATCAGGTCTCAACTGCCTCCTGATTATGGCCTCCTAGTCATGTCCGACGACAGCGACCGTCACTGCTTACTGGCGCGTGCTTCCAGGTGGCTGGGGCGTCCGAACTTCGTAGTAGAGCTTTCCGTCTAGTATTACCAAGAGAAAAAGTTAGTAAGCTTATAAGTTTGTATGTAGGGGGTAATCTCGAAAACTACTTATCCGATTTGAAAATTTCTTTCACCAGTATTTAGAATGGACCTCCAGGATGGACATAGGCTACGGGTTTATTCAACAAACACGGGAACGAAATCGCGGGCACTGCTAGTTATAAGTATAGGGTGTAAGAGGGCTTTGGTCTTATTTTCCTTGCTAGTCGATTTGCTTCTAGAACTTGAAGGTGGTTCTCCTTTAAGTTATCATTACCCTTGTGCATTAAGGTTCGTCATTGTAGGCGTGCACTGGCAAGATCCTCCCAGTGATTAGGTGATGTGCTGCAGGCCTTGAGGTGTCGCTTGATAAAGTGACTCTTATACCCGATGCATTCTCAATTTTTGCGGTTCCGTGCCCCAAGGGTGCCAAACGGGATCCTATTACTCTGCCTCTGCTGTCTGTCCGTCCTTTGAAGGGCTCTATATTGGGATCTGTAATAGCCAGTTGAAATTTTCGCAGACAAAACAAATAATACCTAACAAATAAAAAAATTGAAAAATAATAAAAAATAGGGGGGTCTCCATACAACAAACGTATTTGTGTTGTTTATGCTCTATCGTAAAAACGGTAATACCCACGGTGCGCGAGTCCGACTCCCACTTGGCCGGTTTTTATTATTTATTTTTCTAACCGGTAAGAGACGAAAAAAAATTAATATTAGATATAACAATGCATGACCGCCCTTAATCATGCCGGGCGTTACTAGTAGTTGCTACGAGTACATTCAAGATTACTACATCGCCGAATAAAATAAAAACAACCTAGTATTGTTTAAAACTAGTATTTTTATTTCAGTATCGCAGTAGAGCCGCTGTACCCAGTGCTCTGTCAGAAGATGCCACCGTACCAAGTACCTGACAAGTGCATGGGGCCTATTGACTTGGCGCGTGCGCTCAATTCTGTGCCTTGCTCCCTTTCGGTAAGATCCAATTTAACTTCAACTTGTGGATTCAGCCTTGAAAAAGCCACGTTTACCGCGAGAGCTAGTAAAAGTAACGCTTGTGATAATTTTTTGTATTTTTCTTTCACGCTGCTTTATAATGAAGCTTCAAAACAAATGGGAAAATCAACCATTTACAAACTATTGTAATAAAAAGGTGAGTAAAAAGAAAACTGTTCTTCCTTGACTCAATCCAGGGAGTGACACCGTCCTAGAAAGTTCATCTACGAACCTAGTAGGATGTTTTTGAAAGTCTTCCTAAAAAGTCTTTAAAATGAGGTTATTGCTAAGGCCTAAAGAACATATAGACAGGTTTGTGACAAGAGCCGGTTGGGCCGTCGCGTCTTGACAAATTGCCAGCATGGTTGTTTACCCTGCAATCAGACCCAAAAAATATATGACTATGTATCATCATCAGCATCGGCCATTTGACGCCCACTGCAGGACATAGGCCTCCCTCATGGTTTTCCAAGCTTCCCGGTCTTGTGCCGCCCGCCTCCAGCGACTCCCCGCCACCGTAACCAGATCGTCAGACCATCTGGTGGGGGCCTTCCCACACTGCGGCGTCCGGTCCGCGGTCGCCAGGTCAGAACTTTTTCCCCCCAACGGCCATCACTTCTCCGAGCTATGTGCCCCGCCCACTACCATTTTAACTAAGCAATTCTTCGAGCTATATCAGTAAATCAGGTTCTTCTGCGGATCTCCTCATTCCTGATTCGATCATGCAGTGAAACTCCTAACATTGCTCTCTCCATTGCTCGTTAGGCGACCTTGAGCTTTCTTATGAGGCCCATAATCAGCGACCAGGGCCTAGATTCTGTTAATGCATTGCAGTAACATGACAACTGCATGAACATGGCGGTTTTCATTTCATGGCTGCTTTAAGTCTACGCGGGCACACCCATCAAACCTTCTAGGCGTCAATGGTACGAAAAAACACGTCACGTGACCCGACAGTGTACCTGTCATTATACTACAATGCACTAACAGAATCGAGGCCCAGGTCTCACATTCATAAGTCATCACTGGTAACATACATTGGTTATACACCTTTGTCTTGAGACAAAGTATGTATGTGAAAAAATATCAAAGACTTCGAAAATGTTGGTGGCCACCATAATGTTAATACTAGAAATAAACATAAATTGTCATTTCCACTATTTAGACTTGCAAAAGTTAACACATCCTTTATGGGGCACTGTATAAGGTTCTACAACAAAATTCCTCAAGATATATTAGAGTTACCTCCAACGCGATTTAAAAAATGTGTTAAGCACATTCTGTGCAAAAAGGCTTACTATAACATCAAGGATTATTTAGAAGACAAAGATGTTTGGTATTAAACAGTAGATTAATATTATTTAAAGGACGATTGTGACTAGTGTTCAACACATTCATGACTAATATTTTAAGTTGAAAACTCTGTTAATTAAGTTAAAACGTGTTTTGAAAAGAATAAATGTGGAGTTTCTTTGTTGGCTTCTTCTCCACATAATCCATTAATTGTGAAACTAACAACTTTGACGTTCATTAAGTAAACATTCTGTTTTTACAATGAATAAAAATATTTGAATTGTGCAACGCGAATGATTGAAAATGGCCCTGTCTGTGTTCCCAGATGAGCCGTGACGCGGACGTGTCACTATTCACGCTGATCACGATGTCGCGGCATTTCATGATGTGTCTCTGGAACAGCACTCAGTTCTGGATGTGCAGCGTGTGTTTCATCGCGCTGTTGCAGGTGGGTTAGGGGAAATACCGTTAGGACCCACGGCCGAGAACCTATGGCATACACGGCTGTTGGTTCAACGTGATGCGTTTATAAGTAACCGTTCTTTTTTCAGCTCAAACTGCGCAATGTAACACATTGTGACACACCCGGCACCGGTGCCATCTAGCGGCACGAGTCAAAAGGATCTGAGTAATGGCTACTTTGCTCTACTCAAAAATATATAAATTATTAAATTTGCACACGACACGTGAATATAGAGTTACAGCCCTCGCCGAGGCGACATGTTTTGGTTGCGTACGGTTTTCGCAAGTGACCCCCCGGTTTCAATTCGTTGCACGTCAATGCTCTTCAGTTTAATTTTTTTTTACTGCTCAATTTTATTATTTATGCCGACCACTAGATGCCGACCGAGTGGGGTTAGTTTAGATTATATTTCATTGTAAAATATACAAAAATAACATAATCGAACTTCGGGATCCGAACACGCTCGTGATTTACACCGACAGTATTTTATGGTATGAATTCAGTCACCCCGGTGTAATTTTGGGGCATAAACATACATAAAAAAGCAGGCTATAAGCGTCCCACGAAGGTCTGTGTCCTGGCCCTCTCTCGAATTGAGAGTATGGGCTTAATCACCACGCGTGCCCACCGCGGATTGGCGATTTCAAGCGCTGAGGTATGCGAATAGCTCAGACACTCAGGGGCGTACTTGTCTATCTTTTGAATCTATAGCGATCCCTTTCAAACGTCAAATTGAAAGGGCGCTGACGAACTTCAGGCTACATTTAACCTATCCCTATCACTTTTAATGACAACTCGTGTCAAATAAGTTTGGAATTTTTCTGAATTTCATCAGCACCTTTCAAACGTCAAATTGAAAGGGATCGCGATAGATTCAAAAGATAGACATTTAGGCCCCTGGTTTCTTCACAATATTTTCCTTCACCGTTAGTGAGTGGTATTGCTACTATAACTTCACAAGCCAGCAGTGGTAGCCTAGTGGGTAGAACATCGGACGCGGAAGCGAGAGACCCAGGCTCGATTCCCAGTGCGGGCATGTACCTATGACTTCGTTTTCTAAGTTCTGGGGCACGTCCCCCGATTCCCCGGCACCAGGTGGGCTCGCTATGCGCGTTTCTCCCTCTCTCCCTGTCGCCGGGCGGCGCGCTGTGGAGCGGCGCGGCGGCGGCGGCGCTGGCCTGCGCACTCGCCTTCGCGCCCGTCGACGCCGCCGTCATGCAGCGCGCACACACCTCCGCGCACACGCAGCTGCACGCTAAGGTACCTGCACACTTCCAGGTTCACACAACTGCGTGGTAAGGTAACTGCACACTTCCAGGTTCACACAACTGCGTGCTGAGGTAACTGCACACTTCCAGATTCACACAACTGCGTGCTAAGGTAACTGTAGACTTCCAGGTTCACACAACTGCGTGCTCAGGTATCTGTACACTTCCAAACTTTCACGCACATACCCGTACCGTACACCGCACCCTTCCGAGCACAAATAACACACTACAAAGATAAATACAGTTAGAAAAAGGCTTTTTGTGGAGCTGGGCGCCAATAGATTAAATGTCCACTAAGACGAGCAGTTTTTTGTAAAAAGGCTTTTGACGGGACGCTCCCATTTTTAGCCTGAAAACGTACTGCGCGGGGAGAGATATAAACAGTCCCCTTTATCAGACTATCGGTGCGACAGCTTGGCTACGATAAAAATCTATGCCTGCGGAGTTGACCAGATAGTTAGACCTGAGATTTCCGTAATTGCGCTGAAGTAATTGAACACCACAACACTCTGGTTTCGTCTCGATGTTTTCCTTGATAGCAAGCGAGTGGTATTGCTACTACAAAAAATCACAAATGAACGTAACTTAGAAAACAAAGACATTGATGCATGCCGGGATTTGAACCCACGATTGCCTGTATGTGAGCCAAGCGTTCAACCGACGCGCTACCATTGGCACCCGCCTTATTTCGTCACCAGATGGCGCTGTTCATGTTTTGGTGTTATTGACACCCACCTTATTTCGTCACCAGATGGCGCTGTTCATGTTTTAGTGCTATTGACACCCACCTTCATTCGTCACCAGATGACGCTGTTCATGTTTTGGTGCTAATGATACCTGCCTTATTTCGTCACCAGATGGCGCTGTTCATGTTTCGGTGCTATTAACACCCGCCTTATTTCGTCATCAGATGACGCTGTTCATGATTTGGTGCTATTGGGCCGGTTTCTGAATTGAGAATTACACTGAGTAAATACTTAAGTAATGTTCTGTCACACTCTTTTCTGAGAAATTCGAAGAGACAGCACTACAGTTAAGTATTTACTTAGCGAAATTGTCAATTCAGAAACTGGCCCATTGACACCCGCCTTATTTCGTCACCAGCTGGCGCTGTTCATGTTTTGGTGCTACGCGTGCAAGTTCCTGCCCTCAATCGCCTCTATCCTCGCCCTGTACGGGGTGACCCTGCGATGCTTCTGCGACCAAATCGCGGCCGCGACCAACGCGACCGCCTGCTGGATCGTCTACCCCGTCAACGTGGGGAACTTCTCCCGTTCGCACGACCTCACGCTGAAGAGCTTCCACGGGTGGGGCGACGACTTCTACGACGGGTTTTACATGGCACAGCACATTATGCTGGCGATGATCACGCTGCATTTAAGTAAGCACCATGATGTAAATAACATCATCATCAGCCATTTGCCATCAGGCCACTGCAGGACATAGGCCTGGTTATATTTACATGTTTTTATGTCATGTGCTCTCGTGTACAATCGACAGCATATCAACCTTTAAATACGTGCATTACGTGAAGGACGACTGCGACAAAAATTTAAAGTATTAACCTTTACTGCTGTCGACTGTTCGATAAAGAATATTATTATCTTATCTAAGTAGGTCTAGGCTCGTTGATACTAACGCTCGCGTACCAAAGCGTCGCGCGGCCGATTATTCCCGCTGTTTCCCATCAGCTTGTCCGTTAATGGTGGTCAGTGACACGATAAATAAAAAAAAAAACCGGCCAAGTGCGTGTCGGGCTACGCGCAGTGTAGGGTTCCGTAGACTTCATCAAAGTATTTTTTTATGGAATTTGTACGAAGTTTTCCTTTTATAAGTTGGTCGCCTATTACTCGTTAACTCGTAAAGCCTACTTAGCCGTGGCAGTTTTCCTTTTTATTTCATTATATGTGCTATGGCTCTGAATTTTTTCACGGTTCTACAATCAACCGTTTAGCCGGGAGAGGGGGGACGGGGACTTACCTACTCTAACAAAAAATTGCGCTTTAAAGTTTAATATTTCGCTTTTTTAGGGAGCCTTAGTGATCACAATATTTTTAAATCTAACGACACCACACACTATGGTGTAGGCAAGAAAAGAAATTGCATCGCTAATAATTTACGTATAGAGGAGGTAACCATACAGGTGATATATATATATATTTCAAAATTTCAGCTTTCTAGTAGGTACTTGTCGTGTTTGCGCTAAGTCGCGGACAGACAGACAGATAGACGGACAGACATGGCGAAACAATATGGGTTCCTCTTTGACTACGAACTCTAAAAAAACTTATTTTCCGTGTCTGGAGGACAAATCTGAAATGTAAAGTTGTTTTGCTGTATATTTCTCTGGAATTAAAAGTAAAGACACGTTAAGGAATTGCACATGTTGTACATTCAGCCCGTTCATTTTGTAAAATTCTGAAAGGAACAAATGTACGGACAGACGTGAGAATGACCGTGGAGGTACCCCAAACTCCAGAATCTCACTCAGTAGCACAGTAAAAATGCAACAAAAAGAATATAACAGTAGAAATGGTTCAGTGTTTATGATACAGTCTGTAAACATGCCACTATAGGGCACAGGCGTTCTCGAGAGAGAGTTTGGGCTTAATCACCACGCGTGCCCACCGCGGATTGGCGATTCCAAGCGTTGAGCTAGGTAACCACCTCAGGCACTCACGATGTTTGCCTTCACGGTTAGCGAGTCGCATTGATACTATAAATTCACAAATGTACCACGTCGCTTAGAAAACAAAGTAATTCGTATTGTTATTAGCGAGTGGCTCGAGTCGACTAACTTTACAATGTAGGTACTGGCTGTGTGGACTGAGCATTCCTATGCTAAGGCAATGTATGAGAATTAGAATAAAAAGGGGTTTTACAAGGCATTACAATATATTCAAATTATTTTAATGACTCGCGATGCTGACACAACATTTAACGGGTCTAATCGCGATTAAATATTTTTAAGGTTCCGTACCCAAAGGGTAAGGGACCCTATTACTAAGACTCCACCGTCCGTCTGTCTGTCTGTCACCAGGCTGTATCTCATGGACCGTGTTAAACAGTTGGAATTTTCACAGATGATGTATTTTCGTTGCCGCTATAACAACAGATACTAAAAACAGAATAAAATATAGTAAGTGGGGCTTCCATACAACAAACGTGATTTTTTTCCCTCGATATTAATAACTGCAACAAGTAGACGCTTGAAATATTCAGTTGTATATTCACTTTAAAAATAAATTAAAATAAAAATATAAGGGGGGCTCCCACACAAAAACGTGATTTATTGCCGTGTTTTGCTCGATATTAATAACGGCAACAGGTAAAAGCTTGAAATATTCAAATGTTGTATACATAATGGTACGGAACCCTTCGTGCACGAGTCCAACTCGGCCGGTTCTTACAATACTTATTTGCGCGATAGAATTTTTTGCGAATCACTGGAGACAGAGGGTTGGGGGGAGTGTTGTCCTTGGCCCGATCTTCCGTTTTGACGTTCTTTCGTTCTTTTGTTTTCAGTTGTAATATCGCTGTCTTTCGTCCACCGACAATCGTCCATTTGGCAGAGAAGTTTTTGGTCCAACAAGGTCTGGTCCGTGACTATGCTTGTAATGTAAGTAGACCGTTATTGAACTCTAGTTACTCCCGGTTTTTTATTTCAATTGTTGAGGATAAAAACGATCACTCTCGTTCGTAGTTTCGTACCTACCTACCCGACCGTTTCGCCCCCGCTGAGGGCAGTGGCAAAATAATTCCCATTCGAAATTTCGCTGATGCTGCACTTGCCCATTAGCTCAGTTGGGAGAGCGCTGGCACGGCTAGCCAGAGGTCGCGGGATCAAGTCCCGGCATGGGTGGAATTTTTAGCCCCTAAATAGGTTTTTAAAATTGTCCTCAGCACGGGTTAGTGCACGGCCAACAAAATAATACAATA
The DNA here is from genome assembly GCA_963969515.1 of Yponomeuta evonymella. NCBI lineage: Eukaryota > Metazoa > Arthropoda > Insecta > Lepidoptera > Yponomeutidae > Yponomeuta > Yponomeuta evonymella. The sequence continues at coordinate 16,287,490 of OZ018354.1, read as the reverse complement.
ATTCCCATTGACCACTCTTAGGGGCCAATGACACAACTTATACAATTCCTTGAGCCCCCTTGGCCTTCACTGGTAGACAGTGACTTGAATTTATCACTATCACTAAGTTGTGTCTCTGATCACTAGTGGGTGCTAAAGGGAATGATCGTATAAGTTATGTCAGTGGCTCCGGGGGTGGGAATTATTTTCTAAATAAGTGTCCCCTTTTTAACGAAGTTGGTACTAAATTATCTTGACTGCCTCGTTGGTCTAGCGGTATCAAGTCTGATTACCTTACCGGAGGTCGTGGGTTCGGTTACCACTGGGAGCAGTGGGTGTATTTCCGTAGTTGTGATGTGTTTGCCTGGTTACCATAACACAGAGTATCCTAGTTCGGGACTAGAACAAGTGATTGTATTGTGTGAAAGTTATTTATTTATATGGTGTTGATTTGTGACTTAACCAGTCTTAGTTAAAACATAGAAATAGAAAATGTTTATTTGTCTTCAATATAGTAAGGCACAATAATCACTTATACTATAAAACAATGATGACATAGATAACTAGCTAAAAATGACTCCACGTTCAATTGTGAAAAAGCGGACGTGGCTTGTCAATTGTGATACCAATCAGAGCGAGTTCAGTATTACCCGGCAAAATATCTATCCACCTGCCACCGTCAGACCGCCATCTTGCGAAGTACCTAGATATTACGACGGGTTATTGATATATAGATAGATAGAGAACACTTTATTGCACAACCAGGTGAAAGATATTACAAATAGTTTCTTATATCTAAGTTATACATGAATGAAGGCAATTGTTTGACCATGTCAAAAAAATCTTACCATGAGAATGGTGCTATGCAAGCATGCTTGAACTCCGAAAGTTATGAGTAAAAGTCTGATCGTGAAAACAATAACTATAGACTTCTTAGCTTTATATAGGTTATCCAGTTTCATACATGGTGTTCAGTGCCGTCATTAAGCACATAAGCACACTTCGTTTTTCTTACGAAGCGCCGGATTAAGAATAGCGAATGGATGCGGAAAATGCACATAAGAAATCTTGGTCGACAATTTCAAGTTAAGCTTTTCTCACCCATGACTCCATGACTGGACTATAGAGTTGTCGCAGTGGGTTAGGTTGGGGTGCGATCCGTGATAATGAAAAAGGGTATTCAGGGGCACGGTGTAATTATAATATAATGGAAAGACACATTAATTTTATTATGTGCCTTTTGAATATTATTAATATCGTAGATAAGGATACAGGATACGCAGGATAAGGTGACAGACGTGTTATAATAAAATTTGATAATAAAGATAGGATCTCGTTTACGTCCACTTAGTTCGGAGGCTGAGGAATATCTGTCTAAATACGTCCGAACACTGCGGCAAATGTCATAAAATAGTTAAATTTGGAATAGTAGATGGCCGAAAATGATAAAAAAAACAACGAGGTGATTACCTCGTTACAGTACCCCGTCTCCCCCGGAAAAAAAAATCATGAGGGACCTTAAGTCCTGATGGTTTTTTTTTATGTATAGGAAATGAGGTGAATGAGGGTGTAAAGTAATGGATGACATGAGTGATAATCATTTAGAAATGAATTATGCTATTTATAATGAGTATATTACATGAGAGACGATTCAACCTTACATACAACTAACATTCATCTAACACTGATACTTCAATCTTTCGAACTATTTTGGTTATCTCTATATATAACCAAAATATGCCTCGTATTGGAGTACTATGTAAATAATCATCATAATACTCGAAAAATCGCTCTCAAGTGGTATTATGGCTTTTTCCAGTTACCATCCGCTGATATTTTATTAAATGATGAAATAAATTAAAATTTATACAATATATACAAGGTATTGACATTAAGAATGTCTAGTATATAATGATGTATTAAGTAATACAACTTGTGGTATGTTTACCACATAAGATAAGATAAGAGTATTCTTTATCAAGATAAGACGTTCAAGAATAATTCTTGACGAAAAAAGTTCCTTGTTAAGAACTGGTAACTTACTGGAACGTAAGTACCTAGCAAAAAGGATTAATAAGTGATAAATAATCATAAAACGATATTAATGACTGGCCTAAAAGGGTAATGAGGTGGAGATGAGAAAACTAATATTTCTTTTATATACAAAATGTACAATAGGTAGAAGTAAGTTCGGAGAAAAGTAAGTTATGAAAAATATGAGGCCAAATAATTTGTATCGAATGGGAAATTGAACAAGTAGTTGTTCTAATTTTGAATTTTGGGACGCGCCAACGTCACGCCACCACCACGCCACGTTGGGCGCCAGTGTCGCAGTGGGTTAGGTTGGGGTGCGATCCGTGATAATGAAAAAGGGTATTCAGGGGCACGGTGTAATTATAATATAATGGAAAGACACATTAATTTTATTAATGTGCCTTTTGAATATTATTATTTTCGTAGATAAGGATACAGGATACGCAGGATAAGGTGACAGACGTGTTATAATAAAATTTGATAATAAAGATAGGATCTCGTTTACGTCCACTTAGTTCGGAGGCTGAGGAATATCTGTCTAAATACGTCCGAACACTGCGGCAAATGTCATAAAATAGTTAAATTTGGAATAGTAGATGGCCGAAAATGATAAAAAAAACAACGAGGTGATTACCTCGTTACAGAGTTAGTACTATACTTCGTCAATAACAAACAATCTAATCTGGCTACAAAATAGAAAAACTTGGATTTCCTGTCACAGGACAGTTTATGGCGCTGTTACTTGACAGCTTTACCTTTTGCATAAAACCAACCATCGGTCCATCGGTTTGAGAATTTCGCTAAGTAAATAATTGAGTAACGTTCTGTCACGCTCTTTTCTGATAAATTCGAAGAGACAGCACTACAGTCAACTGAGTAAACGCAGCGAAATTCCCAATTCAGAAACTGGCCATAACTCTGCAGCACATCTTGCGCTCATTTTATTGGTAAAGAAAGACTAATCGCGACGGCAGGGGCCGTTTCTGAGTTAGCGATGGGTCGAGTCAATTTTTTTTCAACTCGAGTAGCTCGAGTTTGAATAAGGGCTGACTCGAGTAGCAACTCGAGTGAGCGGTGTCGCAGAGCGCACACCTCCGCCGCCGTCAAGTTGCGCGAGTCGGTCGGATCAGACACACCAACGCGGTGGCGATGGCGGTCCCTACAAACGTACCGTTCTTACTCTGACACACAGCTTGGTCGCATAGTACCGACTCTCTCAGCCACACTCGCGAGTCAGCTCGCTCGCGCACACCCGCTGAGTTAACACGTTGGACGGAATTTTCAACTCGAGTTAACTCGCTGGCAGCCTAACTCGAGTAAATTGGCTCGAGTCGCCCATCGCTAATTTGAGTGTGAATTTTGTCGGGAGAAATACTTCTATGGTTTTTTATTCGTAGCCTGTTATGTATGACCTTAAAAAGAACAATTAAAACCCGTTGTTGTGGTGGTCCGATCGGGTCATTTGGAATTGTACAGATTAAACCGATTAGGGGATTTAGTACGAGTAACTGCAACTTATAACATTGTGTTTTGTTCCAGACTTGTGCTTCAAAGCATTTTTAGCATTTCCCTGCTAAGCAGGAGGTACGGGTACTGCGAGAAGTGGGACCTGTGCTCGTACAACTATTTTGTGCCGTGGCCGCTGCTACTGGCGTACTGCTCGTCGCCCGTTGTCATATTCTCGCTGAACGAGTTCATCAAGTGGCAGGAGATCAAGTTAGTATCCAGTAGCAGTAAATAATAACTCTGGCAGAAAATATAACAAAGGGTTTTAATAGAAATGCGTCAGTTAAAAAAGATAACTCTATAAATAACAGCCAGTGCTCCTCCTTTCTTTTATTAGAAACTTTTCCTGAAGAGGTTCATAGCATCCTAATGAGCCTTAATACTGACAGTGCTCCGGGGTGGGATAATGTCACAACCAAATTTCTCAAGCTTGCAAAACAAATAGTTGTGCCTTTGATTAGTTCTTTAACAAATTTATGTTTTGCAAAAGGCATTTTTCCTGCAGCCTTTAAAAGGTCAATTATCACGCCTCTTTTTAAAGGTGGCGAAGACAGGCTAGACATAAACAATTACAGGCCGATATCAGTGTTGCCAGCGATTTCAAAAATTGTAGAAAAAATACTAAATAATAGATTAGTACAATATTTAGAAGAATTTAATATACTACCTAGCTCACAGTTTGGGTTCAGACCAGGTAAATCTACAGAGGACGCTGTGGCAGCTCTGAGCTCTATAATAGTTAAGAATTTGGATGCTGGAAAAAAGTGCCTCACTGTATTTTTAGACCTCAAAAAGGCCTTTGATACCGTGGCTGTTCCCATTATGATCAGGAAACTTGAGCTTGTTGGAATTAGGGGTATCCCACTGAAACTGCTCCGGGACTACATGAGTGAGCGGAAACAGAGTGTCAAAATAGGGAGTAAGCTCAGTGACTGTGATGACATTACTTTTGGCGTTCCTCAGGGAAGTGTCCTTGGTCCGACTCTCTTCCTGATCTATCTTTACGATTTAGGTAGTATCAATGTCTGTAGTGGTCATATCTTCTCATATGCAGATGACACAGCGGTAGTATTTTCAGGCTCAAATTGGCGAGATGTTTATAATCATGCTGAAATAGGACTCGCCGAGGTCGCTAGATGGCTTGAAACTAACCTGTTAACCCTAAATACCAGCAAGACTAATTACATTTGTTTCTCGATCAATCGCCGTGGACAGCCAGATAGTAGCTTCGGCTTAAAAATTCATAATTGTGAGATCCCTTTTTCCAGTAACTGCGATTGCCCCACAATAACTCGGGTATCTGCTGTCAAATATTTGGGTGTCATGATTGACCAAAGGCTATCGTGGCACGCCCATATAGATCTTTTGGTGGCTAGGACTAGGAAGATGATTTGGGTTTTTAAGGTCCTGCGCCATGTAGCAAATAAAGAACTGATATTTAAAATATATACAGCATTAGCACAATCAATACTAACCTATTGCATTCCGGTTTGGGGTGGGACTTCCAAGACAAAATTTATAGAACTGGAAAGAGCACAACGAGCCTTACTAAAAACTATATTATTTAAGCCATATCGGTTCCCTACAGCATCTCTGTATGCCCTTTGTGATATGCTCTCAGTAAGACGTTTATATATCCTACGCATCATTCTTAGACTGCATAAGTCCCTATTATTTGATATAAATATCTATAAAAAGAAGAGAAATGGAAATGTTTCACAAATGGTTCGCACAAGGACAACTTTTGCTAGTTGCCAAATGGCAAAACAATCTGCACTTTTATATAATAAAATTAACAAAAAACTAGACATATACCCTAAAACAAACTTTGAGTGTAAAAAGGTCTTAATCGAATGGCTTAAGAGTTTAAGCTACAATGAAACAGAACATTTAATAAAATTTCTTGTATAGTGTGCAAATGTTAATATAAGACTCTGAACACAAATACACACACACACACACACACACACACACACACACACACACACACACACACACACACACACACACACACTCACACACACACACACACACACACACACACACACACACACACACACACACCACTCACACACACACACATTTTCTATCCTTAATTCTACGAACTAAAATATTAAACTGCATGTTATATTTTAATACTAGGTTGTTTATTCGAATTACTAAATGTATATTTGTGGAAGAGCGGGCCCTCCTGACACAGGTATTTCTATACTTACTAGGAGGGTCCAGCCCCTGTATATTATTTGTAAATTTATTATGAATAAACAATTTGAATTTGAAAAAAAAAAAAAAAAAAAATTTGAATAATTTCCACACAACACAATCACTTGACCTGGTCTCAAACTATGATACCCTGCGCTATGGTACTTAATCGGGCAAGGACATTACAAACATGATGTAATTTAAATTATTATTATTTATGTTATTTATTTATTGGTGTCGCGTACATTTTTTTTTCATTTAAATTGCAAAATATTACAGTTGCGAACCATTGCGTTAAACACAAGAACGTTTTACCCAATGGACACGACACAGTTGACGTTTTCCTAGTTTCCCCGCGTGCCACTTACCGTGTAAAAATTAACACGGTCCTGATATTGTGTTATCTTATCAGTATGACATGAGAGATTATAGAGAAAACATCAGAAGAAAAGTGCAAAAAAATATACGAAATGCGCCCTATTATTGTGTAAAAATGAAAGCAACGAAACAGTTAATGCTTCTTATAACTCGTAACTTTGATTTTATGCATCTGTAAGCGGTATTTCTTTGGTAAATTAATAAAACGTGCATCGTAAAACGTGCAAACAATAACTCTTCTTTTCCAATACAGCATTTGCTGCATTCGGATTTAATGTACTGTTATGCACCCCTGGAAGTACACGGACCAGAATACCATAATATATATTTTAATATTTCAGTCGCATTTCATAAGTTGCATTGAATTCAAATTACAAAGGAAGAGACAGACATTATGTGGTGTGTAAAAAAAATCTTCAAAATCAGTTCATTAGTTTCGTCAGATACAGCCTGTGAAAAAAATTCGTAACCTGATAAATATTTCTTCAGTAGTTATCGGTAATAAACCATACATTCCTACAATATTTAGGTGAGAACGGTCATTTTTTAAGCTTTTGCTTATTTGAAGTAGTTCAATTATTTATTTTATACCAAAGAAACGTTTTTATTTATCTAGGTTATCCATACAATTTTCCAGTTTTTAGTAAAAAAATAAGTTCAGGGATTCCATGAAATTTACTAAGTTCTCGGTGACCAGTTTTAAAAACCACAAATAAAATGATTGCGAGAATAAGAAAAAACATTTGGCAAAAACTATCTTTAAAAAAAATATTATTTTTTCGTAACATTTGCTTTAACCTCCTCAGTCCTAACATTGAAAATAACAATTAAAAACCATTGATATTTTCAAGGTCAGAACTGAGGAGCTTATGTATGTGTTGTCTTTGTGTGTGTGTGTGTGTGTGTGTGTGTGCGCGCGCTTTAGACCACAATTTAGTTTTTGTGTCATAGTCATACTTATTATTATATAATATGTCATAGTTACGAGGTGATTTGTAAACCAAATAAATAAACGAAATTAGCTAGAAAACTCAACTCTTCTTTAGATTCGCAGTCCGGTTAACCGACTGGCAAATAACTGACAAATGGCCCGCAAAGATTAATAAAATAAAATGGAAATAATGGAAAGCAAACTGTTTTAGAGAAATAAATACATATATAAATAACTACTTTTTTGATATTATTATTGCCTTCAAACTACTTATTATTTAAAATTTATTAAATAAAATTATTAAATTTCCGTTTCCCTCATTCATTCATCACTTATCGATAATATTTTTATCGACTTTTCCAAGCTCTTAAGTCATAATTTGACATTGACAGCTACCTCCCGCCCCCCAAAAAGTGGTCGTCTGTGTTTTCCTACAAAGTTTCGGTCATGTCATATCCTTTGGCTAAAACATCCTTGGTTAAACAATTATATTGGAAATACACCCAGACTGCCAAGCCATTTGTACCGTCTCATTGGTCTAGCGAGCGGGAAAACGTTTGACTACCAAGACAGAGGTCGTGGGTTCGATTCCTCCTCAGGGCCGCCGTACTGGGCGATTTTACATGTTTTGATGTCCTTGTCTGGTGACCATAACAAGTAATCGTGTTGTGCTGATATTAATCTGGATCAGGGTTCTCTTTAGCGAGTTTAATACACCATGCATGTAGATCATGCTGGTCTACATATTATATCGTTATGTTTCAGGGCCGACATCCGCAATCAACGTCGGGCAAGACTGGACTTCGGTACGAAGCTAGGAATGAATTCACCATTTTAGCTGCCAAATTAACTCCTAGTTTCTTCTAGTCAATTACGCTTTTAGTATTATTCTTAAAATTATTTTCGTTTTTTAAGACTGCAATGTGGTGAATTTATAAATTTATTTTATAAGAGAAAATGTTAATGACATGGTGCGTATCCAATGACCTATTTTGTACTTGTATTTCTACAGAACCTATTATTCTGTTTTTGACGAATTTAATAAAATATAAAAACAACAATTTCTGATATTTTGATTCACTGACAAGACAAGAAGTTTTATATAGGGGTAAGTGATTAATAAATTACTGTACATATGTTGGGAACAAAAAATTTTATTATAGTACAAATTGTGATGTACATTTTGGATACAGTCTAGTCACAAGTTTATAATGCCAATTTATTTCTTATAGCCCATGAGACCTTCTGATTTAATGGTTTTACTGCGCTTGTTATTTCAAGTATGTTAGATCTCTCTCTCTCTATGATACTAATAACCAGTGCAGCGATCGGAATGGCACTGCTTTTAGAGCATAGGTTTTTTACCTTAAGTCCTTAATTGTGAATCCTAACAAAATTTACGAGATTGAGAGAAAACAAACACTTAAAAAAACTATCTAAACGAAGATAGGTTTTTTGGGTTCACTAGTGGTCCCATTAAAGGGGTCCACAAGTTCATTAGAGGCCCTTACTAGTGCCAAGGCGCCCCTTAGGTTACGAGAACAAGTTTGAAGCACTAAGATGCCACTAATGACCTGTCCGGCTCGCCTAGAAAGCTGTTCCACTCCCATCGGAATATTTATACTGTACCCAGTATGTTGCTAGGACTAAAAAAGCAGTGCCATTTCCAATCACTGCTAATAACATACCTAACCATTGATAGTAAACAATAGTGAAGTCAAAACTAACAAAATCACAACATCAAATGCATTTTGATGTCAGATATACTATACATGGAATACCATACACTACATTGTTTCATTCAGCTTTGGTCTGGGTGTATATATTAGTTTTAAATTCTATCATAAGTAAATTGATATACAGGTTGAAATTTCTTAAATTAATAAACTGAATGACCCAGGACGAGCATACAACTTGTTAGAGATTATGGCTTCCCGTATTTATATGTAGAACAAAGCTGAATGAAATAATATATAAATAATTATATGATTATAACATACAACTCAACACTAGTTATATTTTTTTGTTAGTAACAATTTTCAATGCAACTCAGATGTAACTAAGCCACTGGTTAATTACTAAACACTTGTACTTAAAGGTAATTAGTTAAGACATCCTACAACTAGGATTCATCAGGTAAGTCCAGAATTTCTTGAACGAAGGAAGCCACATCTGTTTCCTTTTCACTATGGTCCTGACAAAACTGGTGAGCTAATAAAGCATCATAATTAGGTCTTAGCTTGCAATCCTTTTGCAAACATTTTGTAATCATGTCCTCAAACTCAGCTGAAAACTGCCCACTGGGCAGCCTAGGTGCATCATCCTTCACTACCTGTTTTAGCTGTTCAAAAGGCGTTCCCCATGTATTGTAGGGGAATTTCCCTGTTGCTAGTTCTATCATAGATATTCCTAGAGACCACACATCACTCCTGATATCATACTGGCCAGGGTTTCCGCTTGGGTCAATCCTCTCTGGGGCCATGTAGGGTTTGCAGCCAGCATCAATTGTCTTGGCTACAGAGTCAACTAGGTAACCAGAAATGCCGAAGTCACACATCTTTACTTCACCTTTTCTGTTGATTAAAATATTTGAGGGCTTCACATCTCTGTGTATGACTCTCAGCTTGGAGTATAAGTAGTGAAGTGCGCTAACAACTGAAAATGCAATCTTGCCAAGGATGTTCTCAGCTATTGTCCGGTTATTCTTGTAGACTTTCATGTAGAACTTGTCGAGGCTCATATCCATAACCTCCATGCAGATCCATACATCTCCCTCTCTAAATAGAGCTCCGTAAAAGTGGACTGTATAGGGGCAGGCACTGGCCCTCATTGAGATGTCCAAGTCCATAAGCAGGCGTTTCTGTTCCAGGGACTGCTGGTTAAGAGTTGCTGTGATTCGCTGAAAGCAAAAATGTTTTATCAGATCCATCAAAGACCATAGTATATTTCCCAAAACTTATTATTCTATGCATCATTACAAACATTTTGCCATTATAATTATGCCTGGGGAATCAATGTCTGTTTGAAATTCAAAGTCACACTTTTTAATTGCTTGTTATAGCTGAAATGCATCAAAGAACATTTCTCAAGGAACCTTACTGATATGTTTAATTAAGATTTTTAGAAAATTTTGCCAAAAGAACACTAAAAGTTACGTGTTTATTGCATGCTATTTATATCTAAAATTTATGTTTCAGAACAACTTTATTGATAAAGTAGGTATTGGTAAGGTAGGGTGGTAACCCTATATTTCTTGACTGCTATTCTTACCTTAACAGCCATAGTGGTATTGCTAGGCCTATGATGCATCTTCTCCACAATACCATAGGCCCCGCGACCCAGGTCACATATTTTCACCAGGTCGTCAGCATGTACTGTGAAGGTCTTGTCATCAACTGTGATTGTTGTTTGCTTGTCCAAGTTGCGTGGTGGAGTACTAAAAAATATATGAACTATTTACTAAGTACATATTCTTAGGCGCGAGACACAGATGGGACGTGGGGGAAGGGCGCAGTAAGATGTATAAAGTCACAGACCAAGAGCGACCGCAGAGCAAGGACTGTGGTCTGTAACTCTATACATCTTACCGCGCCCTCGCCCCACGTCCCATCTGTTTTTCGCGCCTTAACAATCTTGTCCACTATTCTCTACCCCTCAGGGCTACAGACGTGACATTATGTACACTTATCAAATAATACTATACATAATAATACTAGGTTAGTTCCAAGTACCTAGGTGTCCTTCATTACGAGATATCATCGCATACTATGGACTATGCTAATCGGTAGAAGACGCAAGGTTATAGGTATTTTACGATACTTACACATCAACTTGTTCCTCCTGCGGTTTGAACTGGAAGCCGGGCGGTTTTCTTTTGGACATCTTAGCGACGCTGCTTCAACAAAAATATAAAAATAAACTGAAATCCACGGGGGATTAGGATTTCCGCGGTTATGCGGTTCAGAAGTTTACACTTGTGTACAGAAAACTTAAGTTAGTCAATGGATATAATTAATTTAAAAGTAAAGCACTAAAATAACCACCTACTTTTGTTTTTTCACAAAAGTAACAATATTATAAAACGAGACATCCACACAGACATCCACCACCACAATCTGATTTTGATAGCTAATCGGTGTTGCCATAGCCACAATAAAATTCTCTCGGGTTAGGGTAGATTTCTGTTAAGCTCTCATCACACCGCATCGTAAGTTGCTTCACGCAACTAAACCGGAAGTGCTTCATTGTCTATGAATATCGATAATGGTTTCTCGATTTAAAATGGTTGTGAAAAACCGATTTCTTACGTAGTGCTAAGACTATAAATAGCATAAGCAGGACTACTGAAATGATCCTACAGGAAACGCGCGAACGATCTCCAGCGGCAAGTCAGGTCCCGTCTCTCTGAGTTTAACAACGCCCAATGGGGCGATCTCATGGAGACCATCTCCCCCTCCCACCAGGCTTACTATAGAGTAGCCAGGGCCCTCCGGGCAGACGCGATCACTCACACACCACCTATGGCCCGCCCCGATGGCTCTACAGCCTTCGAGGACGTTGAGAAGGCCGAGTGTTTCGCCGACAGCATTGAGTCCCAATGCTCGCCCAGCACTCAGCAGTGCGACCCAACTCACGTCGGTATGGTCGAGGAGGAGGTCCGTAAAAAGACCTCCCTCCCTCTTCCAACCGACGATAATCCCATTGCGGTATCCACGGACGAAGTTCAGTCTTTCATCAAAAGACTGAAACGAAAAAAGGCCCCAGGAGCGGATGGTATTGCCAACCTAGCGCTCAAAATGTTCCCCACCCAGGTGCTAACCCTGTTAACAGTCATCTTCAATGCCTGTTTTGACCACTGCCACTTCCCACCCGCGTGGAAGGAGGCGACGGTCATAGGCATCCCTAAGCCGGGAAAGCCTCTCAACCTCCCCTCTAGCCATCGCCCAATCAGCCTCCTCAAGGCCATGGGCAAACTCTTCGAGAGAGTCATCCTCACTCGTATGAGGAATCACCTCTTCCCCTCAGAGGGGCCCCCCCTCATCATCCCCCACCAATTTGGTTTTCGGGCAATTCACTCTTGCCCCCAACAAGTCCACCGCATAGTAGAGTATATTCTAGGCGGGTTTTTCCCCAGACGTGAAAAGACGGTAGCCGTCTTATTCGATGTCGCCAAGGCCTTCGATAAGGTCTGGCACGCAGGGCTAATTTTTAAGTTGTATGAGTTGGGTCTCCCCGACCGACTTGTCCGCATCTTAGCTTCCTTTCTGAAGGACCGCTCCTTCCGCTTTAGACACGAGGGCATTCTCTCTTCCCTCCGCCCCCTCAGAGCCGGGGTCCCGCAAGGCTCCGTGCTCTCCCCCCTCCTGTACATTTCGTACACAAATGACATCCCCATCCCCCGCAATGGGGTCCAACTGTCACTTTTCGCTGACGACACCGCACTCTACTGCAAGAGTCGGAAAATGTCAGTCATCCTTAATAGGCTCCAATCCGCGGTCGATGAGCTAGGTGCCTGGTTCAGGCTCTGGCGAATCGAGGTCAACCCGGAAAAGAGCACCGCGATCCGTTTCGACCACAAGGTCCGCCGCGGTCTCTCCGACCGACCTATCCGTATGTTAGGTACCGCAGTCCCCTGGCGTTCCACCGCCAAATACCTAGGTGTCACCCTGGACAGCAGACTGACATTTAGGCCTCACATCCGGAAGGTGACCCGGACCGCCCGTTTTTACCTAGGCCGCCTATCCTCCATGATAGGCCGACACAGTAGGATGTCCCCTAGGAACAAGCGAACACTCTATAAGGTTTGCATTCGCCCCGTGCTGACTTACGCGGCACCCGTCTTCGCCCACGCGTCCCCCAAAGCCCTGTACGAACTTCAGAAAGTTCAGAATCTTTTCATTCGTAGAGCTCTGAACGCCCACTGGTGTGTCAGAAATGCCGACCTCCATCGGGATATGGAGATTCCAACAATTCAACAATTTATTAAATCTCTTTCAGAGACTTTCTTTAGCACGGCCGAAGTGCACCCCAACCCCCTTATCCGCCAAGCAGCGGACTACACTCCCCCCACGACGAACCCCCGTTACCTGGTGCGCAGGCCCAGGAACGCCCTCGTCGACCCCCCCGACAAACTCTCATCTGACCTGGACCGCCTACTAGAGGCCCAGTCCCAGTCAGAAGTACCCCCCGCTCCCGCCTCCGCCGGTGTCCCCACCTCTCCCTCCTAGCCGCGGTCACGATGTGACGAGCAGTCCCAAGCGGACGCTCCCTTAAGGAGCTCCGCTGCGCGCCCTCCTCGGCTTCGAGGTGGGTCGCTCACGATATAGGTTTAGGGGTCCTTAGGACCAAACCAGCCCCCAGGTGGTGTTTAGTGGGTAGGCGCACTTCCTGTGAGTCCCACATTGGCAGCACGGCCGGGTCCGTGCTGTTATGCATGAGCATTCACCACCTCCCTCCCCCGTGTCCTCCGGAGGGTGCCCTTTTTAGGGCTAAAAAAAAAAAAAAAAAAAAAAAATACTGAAATGACGACGGAACTTAGTAGACAGCATATAAGTAACCTTTACATCCTTGCACTCTATTCAATTACGATATGGGCGACACAGCAGCTGGGGGGCCCTGATTTAAGGCTAGAACCAGCACTTCATAGAGATCCAATCTGGCTACAAAATAGAAAAACTTGAATCCCGCTTGACTGCTTTACCCTTTTGAATAAAACCAACCATCGGTGACGCTATCACTTACTAATTACTATCGCCCATCGCCCAATCAAATCAACATTCACGTCACCCATGGTGCACAGAATGGACCAATCTTGCACATCATTTCAATGGTAAAAACTAGGGGCTGTTTTGAGTGTGATTGTAGGGAGAAATACTTGATTTTTTTATTTGTAGTTCCTAGTCCAAAGGACTAATCACTACAATGGGCCGGCGACTAGTAGGCGCAATGATACAAACTAAAATAAACCTTTTACAATATTAGCGTAAAACAAAGCTAGTCCATCTGCGGCCGACGGGCACGTTAACAGGAACGGGCTTTTTTGAACTTGCTTGTACGGTCTTATTCATAAAAAACAAGATTTCTTAAAAACGCCGATAAAAAGTCCGTGGTGGATTTTACTAACAAATCTGTGGTTTATTTAATCAAATAAACTGAATCTTAGGAGTGCTTTAGAGGAATCGTGTTTTTATAAACAAGGCCGTAGTCCCTGAATACGTTTGCATTTAAGGATTTTAGGTAGAAATCGTGCCGCCCACACGTCGTCGCCCTTCTTCGGATTCAGATGTATAAGCCCGAATAGAGGCAGATAAGGCTTACAAAGACGCACACATTATTAGGTAGGTACTGCCCAATAAAACAAAAAAGATGATTTTACAATATAATTTGCAATTAAAATATAATTTTATTTTACTTATTTCGTTTTATTCAGCTTTGGCCTGGTTATAATTTTTTTTAAATATTATAAAAGGTACATAATTTGGGCTGATATTTCTGGAATTAATGAGATGAATGAAAGACAAGTAAAACGAGCTAATGTTCCCGTATTATAACGATTTTTATCAATGGTTTGTTTACATGCAGACTAAAGCTGAATGAAATTAAATAGGTATAGTAGATGTTTTACTTAGAAGAGAATTTAACAGCGCGAACGGCTTCCCTGGCTTTCTTAGCAGCATCTTCTTTCAAACGATACCTCTTTTCTTTTTCAGCCAGTCCAACCACAGCATCATGTTGAAGCGCATTTTTTACAGTAGACTTAGCAAAAAGTTTGCTTAGAACATAATCATCATCATTGCTTTGCTCTTTGTCTTTCTTGTGCTTTTTCTTCTTGACCTTTTTTCTAGCCACCAAACTTTCGATTTTGGCCTCCGATGACCTTGATCGTTTACGCTTCTTAAATTTATGACTACTGTGGCCTTCTTCCTTATTTACTTCAGGAACTTCTTCACAAGGTTTTTCTGGATCTACTTCAGGTGGTTCATTATCTATGCTTAGAATTGCTTCGTCAATAACTGCATCATTTTCTTCCCCATCTGACAATTCACTTTCTTTTTTCGTCTCTTTCTCCTGTGCCTTCAAGGCCTCATTAATCAAGTTTGCTCATAATCTTCCTTAACATGCATATTTATGATATCTATTTCGGATAGAACATGCTCAAAAGGCACATTTGTGACTTTATCATCAACCAAGTTCATCTCAGGCCTTTCAACTATGGGAGGGTTTAATATAAACTCTCTTTTCCTTTTATACTTTTCTCGAGGATCCTCATCTTTGACAGTAGACTTTTTGGCATTCTTGGCGATATTCTGACTGATTTTTTTTGCCATTTCCCTCATTGCTTCTAACTTCTTTTTCTTAGAGTAAGACGTTTTAGATGTTTGTTTATTTTTCTTTATATCCTTATCCATATTTACCTTGGAATGTTTAAAAGTGAGATGTTTCTGTGTCACCATCACAGTGAGGTCTTCTAATGTAAACAGACCATGCAAAGTATAGTCGTTAGAAC